>JARCFY010000015.1:11250000-12500000 GCA_029233225.1 Lepidodactylus listeri | reverse complement strand
CCTGGAGCTCCAGGAGGTCTCATGCTTCCTCAGTGATATAATTGCCATTTTAGTGTGGACGTTGTTGCCTTTCTGTTAGCTCTGTTACTGGTGTGTAATTCAAGTGAGTCATCACTCCTTGGCATAGTGGAAAGAAAATACAAGATATAAATGACAATGCAAACTCCACACCAGAACAAGAAGCCATTTGGAGTTCATTAACTCTGAAGGAACCTAATAGGAACACGTACTGATGGACTGGTGAGATAGGGTCTGCCACATGAACTGTCGGATGAAGACTTGAGATCCCTTCTCTGCCATTTCATTCAAGAGTTCAGTCTGATTTTACCTTTGGTATGCAAAGTTGTGCCTACCGACCAGGGAAAAGGCTAGAACTGCTTCTTCTTTTATTCCTTGTGCTTGGAGGCACCATGCTGTTTACAAGAGCTGCTGCCCAAGTTGCTCATGATTGTACCTGGTGTATCCCGAAGACCAGGCATGAAAATAAGGAGGAATCAGTTTTAGATGGGTGCAGAGTTCGATAAAAGGTGCCTTCTCTGAACAGAGGTAAAGCAACAACTAAGTTTAACCTTTGTCCATTGTAAATTCTGGAGTGGGTTAACATGTGGTTACACTACAGGGGAGGAATGAGATGCCCCCTGTAAGTCCTTGCAGGTCTCCCACTTCTAGTTCACAAACAGCCAGCTGATCTACCTCTTGGCGGCTGCTTTTGATCTAGATCTAAACAGCTCTCTGCCCTTGCGCTCCCAATCTATTGTGACTTAATTGTGGGTTCTACTCCACTAATTAGGAAGTGAATTAAATGTATATTTTATGCACTTTTGGGGTTGTGGAAGAGTCTGGGATTATTCCTTTATAGGGCAGAGTGAAGCGTATGAAAAAAATGTCCCAGCCTTACATATATAATCTCAATTGTAGACAGTGGAAGAAAGAGAAGTAAGAGTAATAAACCTCTTCCCCCTTCTTGGCAACTCCCATATCCTTGCTTTTCTCTGCTTCCTTTTCTCCTCCTCAGGCATAAAATCCAGGGTACCCTTTATCTACCCTCCCCCAGTCTTTGGCTGTATTTATTATTTATTTACTTCATTCACACCCTGCCTTTCTCTCCCAAAGCAGTTTAAAGCATTCTCCTCCGTTTTTATCCACACAACAGTAGATTAGTCTGAGAATGTATAATTAGCCCAAGGTGACCCAGTGAGATCCCACGGAGAGATGGAATTCGAACCCGCCTCTCCCAGATCCTCATTTGAAACTAACCACCGCACCATATTGGCTTTCATGCAGTGCCTGCTGTTCCTGATTCCACTGAGTCCTCCCTCAAAGGCCAAAACAGGGCCCTCCTCCTTCCCTTGTCTCTTACTGACAGAAATCAAAACTTGAAACCTGGCGATAGTGTTGTGGTTGCCTAGCAGTCCCCACATGGACCACTGCAGAAGGCATCCATTTCTTAGAGATACAGGCACTGCTTCTATCATTTAGGGGGGAGTCTTTACATTTATTTTATTTATATATTAAATTTATTAATTGCCAAATCCCTGTAATGCAGGGCTCTGGGCAATGTACAACATTCATAAAAGCATCAAGATAAAATAGTTAAAACATTAATAACATATTTCAAGCAAATAGATGGTGAATACTAATCGATCCAATTTCAGATTGCCAGCCACTTCATGGACAGGGGAGGGGATTTATTTTATTTTTTTAGATTTATCTGCAAATCTGGAGCTTTTCTCAGGTTTGTAGAAAGGTCTGGCTTATATTTTCATGGTTCTAGTCTCTAGATTTAAGTATCCACAGATTTAGCCATGTTGAGAATTAGATATGACAAGTGGGGACCCACAAGAAAATGTTGCATATTATTAATGCCTTTTTCATAGTATAGTTGGTTACTATTTAAATAGATTTCTTGCAGTAACTGATTTGTTAGCTTTTTGGTTTTTATTTTGGCAGGACATCCTCTTTCGTGAGGTACTTTTGGCATTGTATTGTTCTGTATGGTACTGATGAGGGATTGTTGTTTCTGACAAAATAGGCAGAGATTTTTTAATTAAAAGAAATACATTTTCTAGACACCACTGTACAAATAGGTAAAAGAAGCATAAAAATGACCTTATACTGGAAACCTAATGATTGCCAAACATATCTATATATCTTCAATCACTATCCTCAACATACCAAATTATCTGCTGTCTACAGGCAAGCACTACAATACAGCCGCATCTATCTTGAGCCTTGAGACAGAGAATCTCACCTGCAGAATCTACAATTCTGTCAGAGATTCTTTCAGTTGTTCTGAGCGGTGCCCTCTTACGGGAGGAAGCAACTCTGTGACAGCCTTCTGTGAAGGGAAGGGAGTGACAGTTGGAGCCCACTTTTCCCTTTTACCCCATTTCCCCCTTTTTCTTTTTTTAATTGAACACTGGAAAGAGAGCCACCTAGCCTTGCTCAGTTCCCTTGTGCATAGTCAGCCAGCTGACTGAATTTGTCTTCAAAGAGGAGTTTGCCTGGGAATTACAATCACTTTGTTTATGCGAGGTGAGATTTAAAAGATTTTTTTACTGGGCACTGCAGGTCTAGAGGTGCTACAGGTGTCCTGTACCACTCTCCTTCTGAGTGCCCTTGCCAAAAGCAGCTGTTTAAATGGCCATTGGTTTATCAATGGATGAGCCTGAGGCACCTTTGCTTGTTTAGTCACTTGCCTTGCCATGGAGAATTGTGTGGCTGCAGGGCTCCAGTCTTCTTCAGTCTGAGATGAGTCCACATTCACCCACAGCACCACAGCTGTATTTGGCAGTTAGTCTGTCAGAGTTGCTAAGGAACGTTTTAAAAGATGGTGTGTACAAACTGACACTGGGTGGAGGAAACCCCACCTCCTCTCCACGTGCCCCCCACCTCTCAGTCACTGTGCTCACCCATCCTTTGATGATGCCTCATCTGCCCTTTTATAACTTCCCTCTGGCTTCTAGTCAGTCAGAAGAGAGAAGCAGTGGGAAGAAGCAGTGCCCAAGCTGGTGGTGGGGAGAAGCACTTTGAAGTGGGAGAGAATTGTTTTAAAGGACAGTGGAGCCTGCAACTACAGAGACTGGGGTGAGAATGATCCTTATCTCCCACTTGCAAGGCTTTGCAGTTGCAGGCTCAGATGTCCTTTTAAAATGTCCTCCTGCTATTTAGCCATTCATACTGCAGGAAAACAGCACTGGAGATAGGCAAGTGGCAGCTAGGAATCCTCCCCAATCCCAGTTCTGCTGTTGCTTCCTCCTCTCTTTCTCCACCCATTCTCTCTCTCACACACACACGCACACACACACACTCACTCTCAACCAGCCAGTCTTTCTCAAGCTGGTGGAGGGGGCAAAGCAGTTAGAAGCCTCCCCCCCAAGAAAGTTTTAAGTGGACAGTGGAGCCCACAGCAAAAGAGGTAGGAATGAGAAGCTAGGATATCCTTTTAAAATGTCCCCCTACTATTTAGCCATTCATACTGCAGGAGGAATCCTCCCCAATCCCAGCTCCAGTTCTGCTTTTACTTCCTCCCCTCTTCACCCACTCATTATCTATCTCTGTCTCTGTCTTTCTTTGGCTATCAGCCAGTCTAACTCTCAGTGTCAATGTGGTGGGGCCTGGAGTAGATCCCTGCAGTGGCCATTTCAAAATGTATTGAGGGGAAATTCAACCCTCCCCCATTTTTTTTTTTTTTTTGCTGTTTGGATTTTTCTGTAGACCTACAGAGTCCCCTGAGTCAGTAGAAAAATCTGTTGGGGGAAAGAGTGCCCTCTGTTTGTGGAAATAAGTATCTGCAAGCAGAGGGGACTGTTGAGAATTAGATATATACAAGCCGGTGGACCCGCAATACTTGCAGGGGGGGAGTGAGTCTCTTCCTCCTCCTCTCCCCCGGCGCGCCGAGCCTCTACCCCCTCCCCCTTTGGCAGCTTTCCCCCTCCCTCCCTTCAAAATGGCAGCAGGGGCAGCAGGGAGACCGCCGTCCGCCGAGGCTCCCCCCTCCCCTCCTTCCTTCAAAATGGCGGCGGCAGGGAGACTGCCGTCCACCGAGGCTCTCCCCCCTCCCCTCCTTCCTTCAAAATGGTAGCGGCAGGGAGACCGCCATCCGCCAAGGCTCTCCCCCCTCCCCAAAAATGGCGGCGGCGAGGCCTTGCCGCGCCGCTTCCCTCCCCCTCCCCTACAGTGGCCAGAGCTTTCTCCACACGTGCACGGATAATGCTTTAACTTTTCGGGGGATTTAAATATCCCCAAGAAGTTTTTCAAACTTTTTGGATTTTTCTGCAAACAGAGGGATCAACCCTCATCTGCAGAACCCCCTCCCCACCCCCCAAGTGCCCCCCCACACAGATTTAGGTATCCGCACGGGGGAGGGTACTTGGGAATTAGATATAGAGATACAAGCCGGTGGACCCGCGATACTCGCAGGGGGGGAGTGAGTCTCTTCCTCCTCCTCTCCCCCAGCGCTGCGAGCCTTTACCCCCTCCCCCTTTGGCAGCTTCCCCCTCCCTCCCTTCAAAATGGCAGCGGGGGCAGCAGGGAGACCACCATTCGCCAAGGCTCCCCCCTCCCCTCCTTCCTTCAAAACGGCAGCAGCAGGGAGACCGCCGTCCGCCGAGGCTCTCCCCCCCTCCCCTCCTTCCTTCAAAACGGCGGCGGCAGGGAGACCGCTGTCCGCCGAGGCTCTCCCCCTTCCCCAAAAATGGCGGCAGTGAAGCCTCGCCACGCCACTTCCCACCCCCTCCCCTACAGTGGCCAGAACTTTCTTCGCACGTGCACAGAGAATGCTTTAACTTTTCGGGGAATTTAAATATCCCCCGAGAAGTTTTTCAAATTTTTTGGATTTTTCTGCAAATGGGGGGATCACCCCCCATCTGCAGAACCCCCTCCCCACCCCCCAAGTGCCCCCCGCGTGGATTTAGGTATCCGCACGGGGGAGGGTACTTGGGAATTAGATATAGAGATATAGAGAGAGAGATGATGATGCCCTGCATAGTTGTCCAATCAAAATATCTTGGGAGGTTTATTTCGATGCTTTCCCCATTTTGTGTTTTATACATTTTGAAATCCTCTTCAAAAGGGAGGGAATTGTGGCTTTGTAACTCAAAGTGCCAGCAAATCAACAAGGAGTACAACTGTGGCTTAGAATTAGTCAGGCACATATTAAAAATAATAATTCTGGGTTTAAATATTAGCGGAATTATAGATTCTATTTGTTTTGCCAAGGTGGCTTGATTTTGGGACAGGAATACAGCTGTGGAAATTAGTCTATGATTGACACAGGGCCAGCCAATCACAATTGACCAAAGCTGATTTCTTCTTAAAGCAGAAAATCAGATTTCCCCACTAAGCCCAATTCTGCAGGATCTTGCGCGTGTTGCAAGTACAGTGAGTTTAGTCAGTATGTCATAGTTTGAATACAGCATCCCAGCACCTGTTGAGAAAATGTCCTCTGTTCCCGCCCCCAATATGAATGATCATTCTGTAGCTTCTGTACAAACCTACCATCATCTAGAATGGGCCCTGATCTATTTTTCAGGTGATCTTTTTCAACCTCTTATTGGTTGAATTTCCCCCACCCCCAGTAGTTATCACTTTCATCTATCCTTTCTCATACGATAGAACCCAGAAGAGCAGCTGTCTATGTGTATTATTGCCACAATAAAAGCTGTTCCTAATACGTACTTCCCTTTTAATGGTCTTGGTTGGCCTCTGCTTCCTTTTGGGTGAACACAGGTCAGTGAAGCCCACAGTTTCTGCTGGAGAGGTTACAGAGTCACCTTCTATTGGGATCTGTGCTTTGTTAAATTATTTGAAAGGAGAACATTTCTGCTGTTTCCTTCAGGGAAGGGCAGAAGAAAAATGACTGTATTATGGCTGTGTCTAGGATAGACCTTGGCTGGATGCCAATGGGATCTACAACAGCGGGGCGGGGGGAGACTAAAGGGAAAACAGTTCATCCTGCTTGCAAACAGAACAGTTTGGATGGGGTCATTAAAGAACAGGCTGGAGGCTTGCCTGGGTTCTGCCAGTTTAAATGTGACAGTCAAACCTCCTCTTCAGAGCATGAACCATGATATCACCTGGACCTACCTGAGTTTCTTCTGTGGTATGAGGACGGAGTGGTTGGAGAAAAAGCAAAAATCACCTGCCTAGGGAGGTGGTGAGCTTTCCTTCACTGGCTGTCTTTAAGCAGTGGCTGGACAAACGCCTGTTAGGGATGCTCTAGGCTGAGCCTGCATTGAGCAGGGGATTGGACTAGATGGCCTGTATGGCTCCTTTCAACTCTGTGATTCTATAATTCTGTGATTCTACTTGGGAGAGGCACAGACCCGAATGCCAAGCCAAAATCCGGTCCAAACTTGGCCCAGTTTGAGACTCGGTGACTTGGCTTGAAGGTCACATGTTTGGGCCTTGGTGTCTCTGAGCTTCTCAGCCTGACTTGGAAGCTCTTGCACACTCTTGGCAAAAAAAAACCCCCACCCATGGAGTTTTGTGCCAAAAAGCAGGTGTGGGTGGGATTTTCCAGCCATCAAGGGACCAGTAGTGACCATCCGAAGCTGAAAGACACGTCTGATTTCCAATGAGAAATGTCCGTCTGTCTCCCTCAGGATGGGAGGGGGATATATATAATCACTGGAGGTGTGCTTGTGATGTTCTTGCTATTTGGGGGGACTGCTTTTACTTTAAATCATAATCTGCCTATATAAATTTGGTAGTTTTTTTTGCTGCCACCAGGAATTTAAAATTCCAGATCTCTCTCTCTTGGTAGTATGACCTAGGGTCTGGGCTGCTTCAGAGGTCTATGTGGCCTGAGGAAGTACGGTACTGAATTCTGGGATATTTAAACAAAACATGGGTTTATTGAAATAAGAACAAAATAAGTTTCTGGTTAACCAGAACTGTGTCTGAAGAAAGGAACTTGTAAATGTAACTGGTAATGCTTGGTGCTTCAAACAGTCTCTTAAACTCCAAAAATCCACTCTGACATTTGCAGCCACACCGGCTAGTCCGTTTTATCCACACAGAATAGAACTTCTTCCACGCTTGTCTCTCTCCCAAGACACACACAGAATTCTGTCATAAAAACCCAAACACCCAGATTCCATTCAGAGCATCTCCTCCCACTCTCTCAGTCATCAGCCAATCACATCACACCTGTCTCCCTCTAGCACCCCTCCCTCACTAAACATTTAAAGGAACACACACACCAAAACATTAAATCATTACAGTACTCCTGTCCTTTGTTCGCATGGGGTGTTTGTGAATCTTGTTCTTCTTGTGCGTGAGAAGAATATCTGTTGCTGGGCCTGGGAGAGGGGGAAATTTACTGAGGTGGGTGGATGGAGAGACCTGCTGGATCTCCTGGCCAGGATACAAACTGTTAGATTAAAAGCATCGTCCTCTCTCTTTTTTCACCTTCTTTCTCTTCCCTGTATTCCAGTGCTACAGTTCCCTCCCCGCCCCTCCTGTCTCTTTCTTTGATGCAAGGAAACCTGGGTAGAATTCTTTCACTTTTACAACACGTTGTTGTTTTTGATTTTGGGATTGCCTGTTTCCTTTGCAACTCAAAGACCCAAGTGACCCACCACTATTGTGGGTTCTGCCAACTGCCCTTTTCTCTGCCTGCTGGCTGTGGGGTTTCTGTTTGTGCTCCTTCCAAAGGCACCCCCTCCCCTTTCTTCCTGGGTTGCTTGAGTCTTTGTCTTGGGGTTCCTTCTCTCCTTTTCTCCAATGAGGAACCCAACTTACCCACCACTTTCTGGTTGGTTTGCTAACTGCCTTTTGCACTGGCTGTGGGTTTTCCCTTTCTGCTCCTTCCAAAAGCATCCCCTCCCCTTTCTTTCTGGGTCCCTTGAGTCTCTGTCTTGGGGGTCCCCTGTCTCTTGCCAAACAATGTGCCCGACTCACCCAGCACTTTTGGGGAGTTTGCTAACTGCTCTTTGCACAGGTTGTGGGTTTTCCCTTTCTGCTCCTTCCAAAAGCATGCCCCCCTTCTTCCTGGGTCGCTTGTGATGCCCTCCCCCTCTTGGGACATTCCCTGCACCAGGCAACCTAAGGAGAGATACCTGTTAGACATGGCCCTTATCTTCCAAGTATTCTCCACCCCAAGGAGCCCCCCCAAAAAAACTTTAAAATAAACATTGACTGATGTGAGTGATGCCCTCCCACCTCTTGGATTTTTCCTGCGCTGGTCACCCTGAAAAGAGATGTTTCTTGGAAGTGAGCCTTTTCCTCTACGTCTTTGTCCATTCTCTGACCCAGGAAACCCCCCAAACTAAAAATCAATGTTGACAGATGCCACCTAGAACCCCTCTGTCATAAGTCCTTGTCCCAATTCCAGGTAAGAACTTTTGGTACAAAGGGTTGCAGCGAACCAAAGTTACAAAATACCAGAGAGAGACTAATTCGCACCCTAGTCTTGGTAGGTGCCACCAGTCCTTTCAGTCTATCCCACCAGCCCAGGAGTGAAAGGACAAGTCTCCCAACTTCTCGAGGAATTAACAAGAAAAGTTAGCCCTGTAGTGTTGGACTGCAGACTGAGTTTCCAAACACAAAACAGTTAGCTGGTAAGTGGGCAAAGGCCAAGGCTCTGGAAGAAGGCTTTGAGGTCAATGAAGGCAAAATCCACAACAGGATAAAAATATAGTTATTATTTAAAGTGCAAATTTTTTAAAAAAGAGACAAGACTGTGAAGGAACAAAACAAATAAATCTAAGCATATCCAGCACAGCTAATACACAGAGTCAAGGTTCCAAGCTACCCATTGCTGATTCATCTCAGGCAGTGGTGGACTGATGTTTTTGGAACCCTGAAGCTTGAACTGTTATGGGGGGCCCTTCACAACCAGCAACAATAGGGCAACATCCAACAAGGTCCAAAGGACAAGCCCATACAGCTGGGGGTTCAGGTGCTGCAAGCCCCTGAGAAAATCTTGAAATCTGACCAATTACAAGGACATTTGGAGGCCACGTGAAACGGGTATTAGAGCATATTCTAAGGTCAATATTAAGTACTTCAATCCATTGGCTTATGGTTCTGTCACTAAAACAACCTTATATTTTAATAACAAACACTTTAAAAAACACCATCAATTTTGTTGAAAAATCCACTCATTAAAAAAAAAAAGTTGCTTCAGGGCCCCTCCAGGATTAGGCCCCCTGAAGCTTAAGCTGCGTTAGTTTCACAGTAGATCCGCCCCTGATCTCAGGCAGTTAGTTCCAGAAAGTCAAAGATATCCAAGGGCATAGCCCCTCCAAGCAAGCAATCAAGATGGATGCCAGTAACACAAACGGAGCTGTGTAACCGCTGACATGCTTCAGGGCCAAGAGGTTACAAAGCCAGCCATATAGCAAAGGCTAACTAGATTTATGGAAAGGGTATCTGATTGACCTCAGGCCTGCTAGGCCAATCAAAAACCTGAGAGATGATGTAACTCTCTCTGTTAGGGTTGCCAAGTCTGGGTTGAAAAATACCTGGAGACTTTGGGGGCGGATCCAGGAGAGGGCGGGGTTTGGGGAGGAGAGAAGCCTCAGCATGGTACAATGCCATAGAGTCTACCCTTCCAAGCAGCCATTTTCTCCAGGGGAGCTGATCTCTGTCAGCTGAAGATCAGTTGTAAAAGCAGGGGCTCCCCAGGTCCCACCTGGAGGCTGGCAACCCTACTCTCTGTGTTGCTAAGCACCTGATGCATCAAGTGATGGACCAGAGGGGGGAGAAATGAAACCATACTGCAGTTAGGCCTCGCCTCTCTTTCCCACAGGTGACCATAACTTCAGTTGCTTGGAATGTGCTAATTGGTAGACCAAAGTAAAGTGGTACTCCTTAGCACTCACATCTGCAAACAATTTAGCTGGCAAGGTCACCCTGCTCTAACTGTCTCTAGCCATCCCTGGGAAGATTTCAATAGGCCTCTCTGCAGCCTGAACCAAAGATTCTATTTCTCAGAGCAAAGCAAGGAACCATTTTTCTTTACACTTTCCCCCTCAATTAGATGGAATTTAGGGAGTTTTACTCTAAATTTCATCTAAACTACTAGCCAGAAAAGAAAACATGTCATAAAAATAAACTCTGCATTACCCGTTTCCTTAAATTATGCACAGTGACTCTTATTCTCTAACAGACACATAAGGATGGTTATGACAAAAGGGGAACAATACACTTATGAGGTAACACTGATAGCAGCATGTGAAGTTACAGAAGCAAAATACTGGGGTTGGGAATCCCAACCTCAACTGCCTGCCTGCCCATGTCCCCTCACCCACCTGACGGCAAGGTGTTCACCAGTCAAGACCAAATCCTCCCAAGCTGGGAGCTCACATTGCCCTGCTCACATATGCACCTCATGGGGGCTGTGTCCACTGGTGTGAGGACTCCCGCCCTCAATCGCCTGCCTGCCCATGTACCCTCACCCACCTGACAGCAAGGTGTTCACTGATTAGGACTGAATCCTCCCAAGCTAGGAGCTTACATTGCCCTGGTCACAGACCATCACGATGAGGACCCTCACGGGGGCTGTGTCTGCTGGGGTCAGGACTCCCAACCTCAACTGCCTGCCTGCCAATGTCCCCTCACTGCCTGCCTCCCCAATGTCCCCAAATCCTTCCCCCAAAGACTATTGGCTTCCAGCCTGACAACATCCATGCACGTCTGGCCTCATTGAGGGCATTGTTACTGTACATCAGCATTCTGTCTCGACGGAGTGGTTTGGGAGACTTTCTGCTTCACAGGGTCTGGGTCGTCTGGTGCTGGATCCCTCCAGCTGGGGGACCCAAACCGCCCCCTCCACTGAATGTTTTAGGTTCTGGCCACTAGTTCACCAGTGCCCTCCTGCCACAGCCATGCCAAGATGGGGTAGGAGGGATGGCCCCAACCAGTCATCTTGTCAAAAGGGCTGGGTGGTTGGCCCCAGGAAGACACAGTAACCTGCAACCATGCGGGTGGTCCCCGGGGAGGTCCTCTGGGAGTTGGATGCCTGTAGCTTAACCAGGTCTGCTCTGTACTGTCTAAAACCGGCACTGGACAACTCTTCCAAAAGCAGTTTCCTGGGGTCACTTTGCTACCCAGACCCCCCAAATCTGACATGCATGTCACTAGTGGGGCATGTGGAGGGTTACCCCAGGGAAGGACTGTGTGAGTTGGAGGCCTCTAGTTCACCCAGGTCAGTTTTTGTCTCTCTCGACAAATGCATTTTGTCTCTCTCAGCAATGCATTGAAAAGCATTGTCTCAGGCAATCTTTTTTAGGGGTCTGTAGCTCAGCCCCCCAAAGTCTAATGCAGACCATACTTCTAAGTTCTTTTAAGTAACACCATAAATATGTGAACTAATGCATGCTGCTTTGTTCTAGGACTGTGCCACTCACTTTGTCTGTTTGATGAGTAAGTATCTGCATAATTATGTTTTTGTTTTAGGATTCCTAACCAGTAGCAACTGGCAGGAGTTCAGGGAGTTGCTGTCAGGTGATGGTGTGATGTCATTTCTGGAGAAAACTCAGAAGTGACATACTTCCTCTTTAAGAATTATTGGGAACTCCATGGTAAAACTCTATATTAAAACCATAGATGCCTATGATTCCTAGAGTGGACTAATATAACTTCCTGGTCTCCTGCCATGACCAGATGATTGCCAGTGGTGATTTCCCCCTCCCCCCTTTATTTATCTCCCACTACCTCAGGAGTGTTGGTGGAAAACATGAGCCAGGGACTGGGGCTCCTCCATCTTCAGCAAGGAAATAGTAAAGCTGGTTTGTCTTAGTGATGACTTAGGTCAAATTTACATCTGACTTTCCCGCTAGAATCATTCTAGTTTAAAAAAAAAACTGTCTATACCTGTTTCTAGTTTCAAACCATACTTGTTCTAGTTTATAAATTATTGTTTACATTTGTTAATTGCCCTCCTGTGGTCAAGCTAGCATTGTACTGCTTTAAACAAATGCTGTTGCTTAGTACTCTTCAGACCCCCTGGAGTGAAATTTGAAACCAGTGTGAAATGAGCTTGGGAAAAGACAGCAGTCAAACTACTTCAGAGGGGAGGTGTATATTGGGCCTTAGCCATCTCTAGTACTGATCATATAGAAAGCATTTGAGTGCATAGCATTTGAATTTAGTTATAATGTCCAAATAGATACATTAACCTTTCCCCACATATGCACACTATCCAGTGCATAGTTTTTCTGTTTTGCTCTACTGAAGTAGGTCTAATGTGTGCAGGAGAATTACTTACGAAACTACAGCTGTGAAGTGCTTAAGAGTACTAGTAATTACAGGTCACTCTTGTTTCCTCTGAATGAGTGTTAAATTTCCATTCTTCAAAACGCAACTTCTAAATAATTTTATAATATAACTGGAACAAGAGAGAGCGAGAGAGAGAAACAGTAACTGTGACTGAACAGGTTGTTTAGGTCTGAAAGTAACCTCCCCAGGTGTGCTCCTTCAAGAGAGGAACTCTGTACTGGAGCCAGACATGAAGATGGCGGCAGACAGCTGGTTTCCTGTGATAAGAATAGCTTGGCTGGATCAAATGAGCCTGACCAGGGCCCAGATTTTATAGAGATACTGTGGAAGCTTTACAGGAATGGAGGGGAGGTGGAGGACTCCCCCCCAAAGCTTACGTTTATTGGTTAAAATTGTATTGTGTGATAGAAAAATTTCTGCTGTGCATCTGTTCTGTAACAAAATGCTGAACAATGCTTTCTACTATTCAATTTAGGAAATCCCAGTGTTCATTTGGAATCACTGTGTACCTCAGCCAACTGAACATGTGTGCCCAGCCACCACTCAAGCTGGAAGTTATTGGACATACTTACATCACAGACTCAAGCTGATGTAATAGTATTGAACGTATGAAGCTGCCTTATATTGAATCAGACTATTGTTCTATTGTCTGCTCTAACTGACGGCAGCTCCCCATGGTCTCAGCTAGACACCATTTACATCACCTACTACCTGATCCTTTTTTAACTGAAGATGCCAGGGATTGAACATGGGACCTTCTGCATGCAAAGGGGCTCCTTTACCTCTGAACCACAGCCCCACACCTATTCCTAATTATCTGTCCCCAAAGAACTTTACTACCTTTAATTCTGTCCTTCTGCTCACCAACAGCACTTCCATCTTGTTGAGATTAAGCTTCAGTTTCCAAGACCATATACACACCAAAATTGCCTCCTGACATGGATTCAAGTTTCTACAGCCACCCTGAGATCCACTGGAAGCACAATATGGAGTTGAGCGTCATCTGTCTGTAGGTGGCAACGCAGTCCAAATCTTCAGATGACATCAGCCAGCAGTTTCATTAGCTGTTGAAAAACATGGGGGACAAGATGGAGCCTTGCAAGACCCCACAAACCAGAGGCATCAGGGTTGAGCATCGGGCTCCCAGCACTACCTTCTGAAATCTATCTACCAGGTAGGGCTGGAACCATGCAAATCAATGCCTCCCAGTCCCAACCCTGAAAGGCAGTCCAGAAGGATTACCAAGACTGATAGTATTGAAAGCTACTGAGAGGTCCAGGAGAATCAGCAGAGTTGTACTCCCTATGTATTCCCAACAAGACACAACAAACACTCAGGCTTCAGACTTACTTTTCTTCAACAGAAGATGCCATGAGAAAATGAAGGTAGGTGGGGGGGAGAGAGAGAAAGGTAGGGGGAGAGAGAGAAAGGGGGAATATGGGGGAAGAGAGAGAAAGAGAGAGAGAGGGGGAGGGAGAGAGAGGGGGAAGGTAGGTGGGGGGGACGGCTTTTGCTGCCTTTCCTGGGCTCTGCGCTTCGGGGCGGAGCCTAGGGAAGGCGGCGGGGGGGGAGCGGCCATTGACTTACCTGCTGGCTTCTTCCTCCTCGTGGCCTCTGCTGGAAGGGCTGCTGGAAGCAGGGGGCGGGGCTCTGTCCGCCAACCAACCCCTGCTCTTTGCTCTTAAAGGGAAAGCTCCCTTTGAGGGCAATGAGCTGGGAGGCC
Source organism: Lepidodactylus listeri (assembly GCA_029233225.1). NCBI lineage: Eukaryota > Metazoa > Chordata > Lepidosauria > Squamata > Gekkonidae > Lepidodactylus > Lepidodactylus listeri. The sequence continues at coordinate 12,486,049 of JARCFY010000015.1, read as the reverse complement.
AGACCTTGCATTCGATCAAGCACGGGGCCCTTTCCTGCTGGTGGGGAGGGGCGGGACGGACATGGATGCCAGCCAGTGACCCTTGTGAAATGGTCCTTCAACCCCAAAAGGGGTCGCGACCCACAGGTTGAGAACTGCTGACCTAGGCAATCAAGGCTGTTTCAGTCCCTTAACCAGGCCTGAAACCACATTGGAAAGGTCAGTCCTGGATTTCCGGTGGCTGGTGCGGTAATGGCGGCCGCATCTCCCCGCACTGAGGGAGATGTGTGCCGCTCTCGGTGGGAAGGAAGGGGCTTCGGACAGGTGTCGAGCCCCCAGGGACCCTAGTGAAGGGAACCTGTCTGGGGTGCTTGGAGTTTGCCTCTCCCGGCGGTGGCGACTGCGGGATCGAGGCATCTCTTTACCCCTATAGATTCCCCCCACCGGAGAAGCCCTCGGGCTACAAAGCGCTGCCGTGAAGCTGCAAGACGGACTGCTCGCAGAGGCGATGGCTAAATAGCTATGCAATGGACTAAAGCGTGAGTCTCCGTTAATTTTGGAATTAAAGCATTTGGGGTGAGGGATGGAGGTATTACCCCCCACCCACCCTTCACTGGCGTTGTTTACCTTAAGACGGAAGACTTTCCCATGGTCTTGCTGTGAAAGTAAAAGTGTCAAGACGGTGTTGAATTGCTGGATCGCGCAGAGGAAAAAGAGAGCTTCCAGATTATGTAAATTTGAAGAATAGAAATTGTTTTTTCATGGTGTCCCTTATCTAACTGTAAACAATAAGACGAAACGAAAGAAGATGACGGGGAGACACCCCTCACCCAGAGTCGGAGGAAACCTTCCAGGATCAAAGAGCGAAACTACTGAGTCGAACATGGCATTTTCGGCGCTATTGCAGCCCCTAGTGGATCAACTAACTGCAATCAATTCTAAACTGGACTCCATGCAGAGGCAAATTACAGAGTCAAATAAGAATTCTCAGGAGCTGAAACAGGAGTTCTCGGACTTTAAAACTGTTGTGCATAAGCAGGATTCAAGATTGGCAAAACTGGAAAAAGACAGAGCCTCACAAGGAGACTGTGTTTTAAAACTTCAGATGGATCGTTCTAATTTTTTCTTGAGGTTTCAAAATGTACCAGAACAAAAGGGAGAGAACTTAACCAAGCTGTTGAGTGAAGCATTGGCCCCAGTGGCAGGTTTGGAAGCAGAAAAAATACAAAGCGATATGGAAATGGCCTACAGGACATACTCAGAATTTATTAAGAAGAAAAACCTGCCAGGGGAAGTAATGGTTAGATTCTCCAAAAGATCAACCAGGGATATGGTGTTAAAAGCCACCAATAGAACATCTTTGAAAGTTCAAGAAGAGGAAATTAAAGTATTGAAAGACATTCCGTTTGAAATAAGAAAGAGAAGAAAGGCATATAGAAATTTGACTTTGTGGTTACAATCTGAATCGATTTCCTATCGCTGGCAAGTTCCGGAAGGCCTCCAGTTCAGCTATAAAGGTAAAAAATATAAAATTGACAGTGTGGAACAAGCAAAGGTATTCCTGGATGAACACAAAAAGAAGGAAGCGGAAGTTGCACAAGAAGATTCACTGGCATTGCAGGAGAGTATGTATGGCTTTGATGACTCAGGGAGTAGTGAAACATCAGGCCCCTTTAAATCCGGGAGGGCTCCCGGATCTAAAGGGGCCACATTTATCTACCGCAGGTTGGGATGTTTACACATCCCAACCCTTGCAGCATCGGCGGCGGTGGCGGCCGCGGCAGAAGCAGCGGCGGCGGTGGTGGCGGAAACGGCGGCTGTGGCCGCGGCGGCGGTGTAAACGGCAGCTTCTGCTGAAGAGACTGCTTTGGAAGCAAGACCGGCTTGCCGGAATGGCGGCGGAGGCGGCCGCAGCAGCAGGAACAGCAGCAGTGGCGGCCAGGGACCCGCCATCGCCTGGTGAGTTGGGGTTATTTTTTCCCCTTTTACACTTGGGCGCATGGTGTAAAAAGGGGAAAAAGTGTTAAAAGGGAAAAAATGGCGGGGGGGGCCATCTGGACAGCCCTGCTCTCGCAATGCTTGCGATAGAGGGCTGTCCAGATAACTTCAAATGCGGGTTCCTCCCGCGACTCCCGGGAAAACACTAGTTTTTCCCGGTGTCGGTAAATGCGGGACCAACCCGCATTGGAGCCCGCTTCGCCGCGGGACTCGCTGCGGGCCGTTGTGGATGGCCCTTTTAAATGCGGGAGGAAGCAGCCCCTCCTCCTGCATTAAGGGGCCGTGTGCTCGCAGCCATCGAGTGGGAACTCTGACTCTGAAAAAGGGGCAACTGCCCCAAAAGCTAAAAGTAAAAGGCAGAAGAAAAGAAGAGAACCAAAGAAAAAATAATGCTGTTACTGTATAAACTTATTTACACATCATGTATTAATATAAACGTAGTGTAAAAATCTTTTAATCTGTTTGCGAGACAGGAATTTTAACATGTTATAATTGTATCAGCAAAAATTTTTATTGTAAGAGTGGATCCAAGTACTAAAACCGCTTCTTAGATATTTTAACTGTATACATTATGTAACAAATTGTCCCTCTTGTATACCTTAGGGTAGTTTAGTTTTTCTTTTTGTAGTTTTTAGTATAGGTGTAGGGAAAAAATCAATAAAAAATATTTTTTAAAAAAGGAAAGGTCAGTCCTGCCATTTTGCCCCCAATGAGCCTTCAAGGTGGTGTACTATGCCATTTAATAAATAGAAAATAAGCTAAACTTTATTAAAAACAAAACTGAACAAGAGGCAGCAGCACTGCAATAATGTCCATTAACAGCACATATCAGCCGATAACTATTGACCAACAGTGCCTAGACCAGCCATCTCCCAAACACCTGGAAGAACAAAAAAAGGTTTGATCGAATCCCTAAAAATGTCCATGGAGAGTGTGTGACTTGTCTCCCCTGGAAGGAGGTACCCCAAAAGTGATGCCATGCCATCACAGAAAAGATATTCCTTCTCACAGCAACAGGTGTCTTCTCTTCTGCAACAGGTATATGAGACAGGGCATCTCCAGAGGATCACGGTGTTCAGGGGGACTCAACTGTTCTGAATTCACTGTCCTTAGATGCTTTCTCAAATCCATATATCTAATTCCCAACTGTGTCCCTGTGTGCGGATACTTATTTTTGGAGTCAGGGAGCCCATGGAGGGAAAAGAGATTATTCCGCACACATGGGCTCCACGTGTGCAGAAAAATCTAAAAACTAAAAAAAACCTAAGGGGGAGGTTAAAAACAGCCAAAAAGTAGAATAGCGGGAACAGTGCCTGTGCAGAGAATGTACTTAACTAAGCTGTGAGAACGTGCTGGAGAGCCCTTGGGAAGCTGCTGCCACTTGGAACGCCAGGAGAAGCAGTTGCAGCCGCGAGGACAATCACCGCAGCTATAACCACCCCAGCCAATGGTCTACCTGCAGGACTCCCCAGGAACCGTTGCTCACTTCACCCCCTCTGCCGATTGACACCAGCCGGCCTTTGTCTCACCCACGTGAGGGAAAGGAGGGAAGGTGGCATCTCAGCCAAGCCGGGTTGCACCCTGTCCCCTTGCACGATGCTCTTTCAGCTCTCCCCGCTGCCGCTTCTTTCTCTGCTGCAAGCCGAGAGGGGGCCCGTGCTGCTGCTGCGACTGCTTGGCCTGTGCCTCTGGGTATTCCATGGGGAGCAGCCACAGAGCTATGGCAGCAACAGCAAGTGACAGCCTGGCCAGAGGAGACAGTAGGGGAGAGATAGGGAAGGCTGCTTAGATTCCGGGGGGGGGGGGAAGCAAAGATGGGGAAAAGTCCCCTCCCGGGAGGTTTCTCCCTTCCCGAACAGGTCACCCCCCCCAACACCCTCCCACTCCCCAAAGGGACCTCAGAGCTTACAGTTTCCAACACAGCAGAGTCCTCCTTCCGTGGCACTTCCTCCTCAGCCACTGAATTCTCTTCCAACCTTCCTCCTCCTCACCCCCTCCAGAGGGGACCCATAATAAACTTGCGGAGGGAGCGCATCCTTTCCCCCTTTTTGCTTCCTTTGCTCTTCCTCCTCTAAAAATCTTCCCCTCTTCCCCCTCCCCTTTTCTGTCAACCTACCCCCATCCCTTCTGCCCCATCCCTTCTTTTTCAATCTGCCCCTCTTTATCTGATAACCTACCCCCATTTCCCCCTTTCTCCAATTCCTTTTATCTGTCAATCTGCCCCCTGTTTTGCTCCTTTCTCCCATTCCCCTTATCTGTCAATCTATCCCCATCTCTTTGGCCTCCCCCTTTTCTCCATCACTCTACCCAACCCTTGCTGCTCTTCCTCCCTACCACCCACCCCTGGCACTTCACTCACCCCCCAACCTTGCTGCTCTCCCCACTACCCCTCCCACCCTTGGCACTTCAGTAACCCCACCTTTGCCGCTCTCCCTATCTACCCCCACCCTTGGCACTCCACTGCCCATCCACCCTTGGCATTCACTCACACCCACCCTTGCTCTCTTTCAACCTACCCCCCACCTTTGGCACTCCCCTCCCCCCAACCTTGCTGTCCTCCCCACCTCTCTACCTGTTGAGCTAGCTCTGCCTTTAAACAGCTGTCGGTCTGCTGGATCACAGGAGCTAAGCAGGGTCTGCCTTTGTTAGTACTTGGATGGGAGACCACCAAGGAAATCTAGGGTTGCTATGTGAAGGTCATGGCAAACCAGCTCTGTTAGTCTCTTGCCTAGGAAACCCACAGGGTTGCCATAAGTTGCCTGTGACTTTACAACACTAATTGTTGGAGAATAAAATTAGGATCTGGAAGGTAAAGGTTTCCCTTGCTCAAAAGCCAGTTGAATCCGACTCTAGGGGGCAGTGCTCATCTCCGTTTCCAAGCCAAAGAGCCAGCGCTGTCTGAAGACATCTCTGTGATCATGTGGCCAGCATGACTAGATGCTGAGGCGCACGGAATACTGTTACCTTCCCATGGAAGTGGTACCTATTTATCTACTTGCAATGTCTTGCTTTCGAACTGCTAGGCTGGCAGGAGCTGGGGCCAGAGATGGGAGCTCACTCCATCATGCAGCACTTGGGTCTCCAACTGCTGAACTACTGGCCTTCTGGTCAGTTTAAATCCCCACTGCCAAGAACCCCCCCCCCCCTAGCATAACATAACAGTGAACTTATGGAACTCACTGCAACAAGTTTGGCAATGGAGGCCAATTTCTTAGATGGCTTTAGAAGGAAGGACTTCTTCATAGTATTTTAAGAACTTGCTTATACCCCCACTCTGTACTTGCTTGGTCCCCATTCTGTCTCATGACAAGGAATATATACATTTAGTCACTGTCACCGGACAGCAGTGTTGGGGAAGTGGTGGCAAGGCTCTGGGTTTTTCACTGCTCCTGACAGGAGTGAGGTTTTGGCCGCCTTGTGCCTTCCCCAAGCTGACGGGACAGACAAACAGAGAGAAGGAATAACACCAGGGGTCCGTTTGAGCGGGAGTGCACAGGAGCGCAGCTCCGGGAGTGAGGAGCCCGGGGGCGGGCACATGACCAAGCCCCGCCCCCTCCTCGGCTTCCCCGAGCAGCGCAGAGGCGCAGCGCCCCGGGGAAAGCCCTGCTAGGGTCTTTATTGTTTTTAATGTTTTGTTTTAATATTGATAATTTTATCATTGTTCCTTTTATGACTGTGTGCTGCTTTTCCAGAGACTTGCTCAAGGTGGCATATAAATTTTCTAAGTATACCATTTTTTATCTGGGCACATGGCACATAAGTACTGGAGAAATTTCACCAACCCTTCAGCAGCTTCCACACCATCAGTTTGGTGTAATGGTCAGGAGTTGGACTCTAATCTGGGAGAACAGGGTTTGATTTCCCACTCCTCCACATGCAGCTGCTGGTGTGACCTTGGGCCATTCACAAGTTCTCTCAGAGCTGTTCTCTCATGAGCAGTTCTCAAAAGACCTCTCTCAGCCCCACCTACCTCACAGGGTGTCTTGTTGTGGGGAAGGGATGGGTGGTGCACATGTCCTGGGTGTCTCAAGTCTACTTGAAACCTGGTGGTTTCAAGGGAGCAGGAAGAGAATGAGGGTGTGTTCTTGACGCTTATTTTTATTGCACAAAGTATTGGATGGGGAAGGGAATGGAGGAAGAGCAGGTCAGTTTCACTCACCCCTGGAGTGGAGCCTGAGGGGTGGGTGTTGCCTTCTGACACACTTCCGGTATGTTAGGGGGTGTGGCATATGCAAATGAGTTATGCTAATGAGTTATGCTAATGAGCTCCTGCTTTTTCTACGAAAGGACCCCTGAATAACACTGTATGTAGGGCAGACTGACAGTACACAAAACCTATACTGCAATTACAAGTTAAACCAAGCCACAATACAGTATGCAACATTTTGTTGCCGGTCCTCTCTTGTATTTTCTAATTTACTCGCTTCTTTGTGGAACTACAGACACAGAGAAGCCTATGTTATCTGATCCTAACAACTACGTGGAAGCAGGAGGAATGGCAGTCTCCCGCCTGACGTTTAAAAATGGAAACGGGAGGGACTGGCACATTCACCTGTTTGGTGAGGGTCCTGCATATGGCTGCTGGATGTCTAAACTGTCACGTGCCCTCACAGTGCCGGAGTCTTTGCACCAGGAAGAATACTGCAATAGTTGAAAGCATGAGTCATAACCGAGCTGGCATTTAACTATTCAAACAGGAGATAAAAGCCGCTGAGGCTGGATTCTTAGAGAGCTCCCCCTTATCTCTTTTATGGCTGTCACAACTGAAGAAGTGGAGAATATAAAAGTTATTTATTAGTGTTTTGTTCCTGCAATACTTTAAACACGTACTGAAGACAGTGACCCTAAAATACCAGAACTCTTGATACATAATGGATTAAGTGTAGGGGGTGGAGAGGGCTCTGTATAGAAACAATGGGTAGGAGCAAGGCCTTTTGTTGTACTGTGTGTTCCTTTTCCCTTCTTTATTCCACTGCAGGCTCTTTCTTGAAACAAGGAGGTCTAAATTGTTAGGACTTTTGTCCAATAATCAAGAAAATTCAGAGTAATGAATCTTGCTTTTCTGGAAAGAAGAGATTGCTTCTTTTAGTTTAAAAGAAGTTTATTACTAAAGGAAAAAGGGAAACGGGATTAGCTACAAATAAACAAAACATGCTTACTAAAGCAGCATTGTGCTGCATCTGCACACTAAGACATCCTGATAGAGAGTGAGAGAGATTGCAATAGAGGATCTCTCCTTCTTCTTGACCCCTGAAAGGAAACACCTGATATCAGTAACCAATTAGCAGAACAATACACCTTCAGCTTTCCCGGGCTCAGAGTTAATTGGCCAGCTGCTAGGTATCACTTCCAGGCTACCAAAGGTAAACAAACAAGTTGCATAGGTTAACCCTATAATGACTGAATTTCTCAGGCCTTGCGTTACATACTCATTTCTCCAACATAAATCACTACATTACCATAGGCCATTCCTTCACACTAGCGGTTAAGTTACACTGCTCCCAGAATAAATAGCACGGCAACAGCATAGCATGGCTTGGGACCTGCAACCTCTTTTTAGAAAAGGTTCCTTCATAAAACCACATTCTGAGGCTCCACACTTCTCCTTTTTTTAAAAAAAAACCACCTTAAATCTAAATACACAAATATAGCACATAAAAGAAATGCCAAATGGTCAATACGACACGATTTCCATCCCTCCCAAGGCCATCGCAACTTGTTCTTTGCGGGAAGGGAAATCTCTCCAGCAAGTCAATTTAATAACATCGACTTAGGCCAATCCATCTCTCTCAAGGCCTCAGTGGGACATATGCCCTCCAAGATTGCAGTCCAGTGCCCACTTTGTGAGGTGGACAGCAGCCAGACTTGGGCACACGCACGCACACACACACACACACACACACACACACGTGTGCACACACACACTGCCCATGGTAGACCTTCGCTTGGCAGCAGTGCTTATTACCTGCCCCTGGGGTGGACTGCCCCCACTGCTCCACCCTTGGTACGCCACTGGTTGCTGCTTTGGCTTCCTCTGACTCAGTAAGTAATCTTCACTGCACTGGCAACAAGATACTTTCTTGACATAATTTTTCAGTTGATATACTTCTTGTGTTTGAATTTTGGGAAACTGCAACTATTTCCTAATTAACTCCTTTACTAAAGAAGATTCTTCAGTGTCTCTTATGTTCTTCAGGGTCTCAATGAAAATACATTCCTTATGTACATAAGGTGCTTCCTCGTGCAGAATTAGGCCACTAATCCATCTAGCCCAGACTGGCAGGCACCATCTCTTCCAACATCTCAGGCAAAAGCCTTTTGCAGTCCTGCTACTGGAGGTCCTTTAAACTAAAGATTCCAGGGACTAAACCTGAGAGACACTCTGCGTGTAAAGTATGTGTGCCACCACTGAGCTATCACATCCTCTTCCACTGAATGTTTAACAAATCTTTTTTTAAAATGGATCCGCCTGGGGAAGCCAAGCTGATCCAGGGAGGGAAGGCAGTTTAAACTGCCTCCCCTCCTCGGGTTCCCCAGGCACCGTGCAAGCCACGGGGCACCTGGGGATGCTGATCCTGGGAGGGAACTGCACGGTCAGGGGTGTGGCCTAATATGCTAATGCGTTTCTGCTGTTGGGTGTGGCCTATCATGCTAATGAGTTCCTGCTGGGCTTTTTCTACCAAAAAAGCCCTGTGACGCTGTAACACATAAATGCAATGAGGTGTTGGCAGGTGAAGTTTAGGTAGGGTTGCTAATATTAGGAAGTGCCACCATCCATTCCGTTCAGCTCACCAGTCATAAACAGGGAGCCGATTTGTTTATCAATCAGTGCAGCCATTCATGAACAGTTTGAGCCCGTTTGGCAGGTTTCTTTCACATGTTCAAACAGCACAGAGGAGGAGGAGGAGGAGGAGGAGATTGGATTTGTACCCCACCCTTCACTACCCAGAGGAGTCTCAGAGCAGCTTACGAACTCCTTTCCCTTCCCCTTTCCACAACAGACACCCTGTGAGGTAGGCGGGGCTGAGAGAGCTCTGAGACAACTGTCCTTGAGAGAACAGCTGGTACAAAGCTATGGCTTGCCCAAGGTCATCCAGCAGGTGCAACTGGAGGAGTGGGGAATCAAACCCAGTTCTCCCAGATTAGAGTCCGCGCACTTAACCACTACACCAAACTGGCTTGAAACTGGCTGTATTTCATACATTTGCATTCTCACACATCCTGATGGAAATCCTGCTTTGCTCCCTCCCCATACACCTATTGTTGGTGCATGCCAATTGAAAGCCACATATAAACAATAACCAAATCGACCACACAGTGATTAGAAATAAGCACTATTTTTTTTAAATTACTTTTGGTGTTCATTTAACTTGATGTTATTTCACACATCCGTGTTTTCACATAGCCTTATGGAAAGTGTAATTCCCCTCTGATAGCATTTAATGACCTGACTCATCCATCCATAATCATGAGCAGAATCATCTCACCTACTGCACAGATGCAAAAACTGCCTCATGGCAAGGAAATGAAACTCCACAATCCAAACCATCAAATGAAACTCCAGCCCCACAGGTCATAAAAGACATCTATGTTCACAAAAATGGTCTTGTTTCTGAATACTGAGCAGAGATTGCTACACACCTAGACATCCGTGTTAGAAATTTACTCTTATTTTAAATGAAAAATGAGATTCTTGGAGTGAAAGAACAAGGTTCTTTCTGAAAGACATTGTATACCATATATTGTTGAGAATACTATGTGTAGACTCCATGTTGCTGTAAAGCAATGTAATGTTAAATGACAGTAATGCGGGCATTATAATGTACAAGTGGGGGCCCTCGAGACTTGCAGGAGGGATCCTATCTCTCCCCCCCTCACTCTCTTGCCAAGCCCAGTGGCCCCTGGACTGTCTGGTGGCAGCCAATGGGTCCAGCCTGGAGCCCTGAGTAGTTTGGTTGTTTGGCAGCTGTGCTCTCCCTGTGCTCCACTGCCTCTGGGAGGACGGCAGCCCCATGCTGTGCAGCCACTGTTGACCTCCACCCCATGATTTTATTTAAAGATATACGATTTTTCTGTAAACAGAGGTGGTCCCCCAGTTTTGCAGAAAAATCTCTTTAGCCTCCATGTGTCCCCAAATCCATGGATTTAGCTATCTGCAGGTGGCAGCCACACATTGCCAATAGTATACAGATATCTTCATTTCAACATTTGGTTTTGGAATTATGTAAAGTTGTAAAATACAAGAACATTGGATTAGCCTTAAACTACGGTATTGTTCAACCCCCTAAGTCATTTAGACTTGCTACATGTGAACTACAGAACTGAGCCACAGAAGTTAACCATCTTCCTTATGCTTTTAAAAAAGTTCCTCTGGCAATTTACCTTCACAGTTGGAGCCAAACAACGCAGGTTGCCTGATGCTGGCTTTTCAACAAACAAACAAACTGTGGATATAATCCATATGTGGTTTGCTGTTTGCCACCCCAGCAGGAATAACGAGACAGACAACAGTTTGGAATCAAACAAGGGCCACTTTATTAACTATTTAAACAGAACATGCAGCAACGGGCAACTAAGCAAGCTCAGGAACAGGCAAGGCAGGCGTCAATCCCAGACACAGCCTCCTTGCCCTTGTAATGGGCGGGTCACCTAGCCCCAGTCTTGACCCAGTCAGATTCTGGCTCGTAACCGGCGGCCCGGCATACTGGCATCCCCTCCCAGGGGCGCCTACCCCCGAGGCTGCACAGACCTTCAGGGAGGAGCCTAGTCTGAGAGGTTCCCAGAGGCGATCACCGTTCCCCTCCCCAGACCGCAAGGCCCTAGGGTGGTTCCTGATGACCTCCTGTTCCCAATCGGGATATGCCGTGAGGCACTCACCGGTTCCACTTTCTTGCTTGCACAAACCTGCCAAGTGACCAATCTACTTAATCCTGACCACCACCTATGCCCTTAACCACCTACTGCAGTGTAAGGTAGGCAAAAAACACCCCGTCCCCAAGCCAAACAAGAAAGAGGTGCAAAAATTCCTACCTGGCCCCAATTGGCAACCAGAAAAAACCTACACTGCAACCAGGGCGGGCGGGTGGGCGAGCACGCCAACAGACTGCAGAGAGCAGGAGCAGAGCAACGGCTCTCAAAGAGCAAGCCCCGCCCCCTGCCCCCAGAGGAACGCACGAAGCGTTCGCTGTTGCTGCCTCACAATCTGCGAGGCGGCAAACCGGCTCACCTGCGCCACGGCGTTTGCCGGACGACAGGGAGCCCATTAGTAATCCTGTGACCAAGAATTATTCAAGATTAAGCAGACGATAGCGTGTAGCGGCATCTTGCTCTTCCTGTCTTGAGCAGCAATAAAATGAGTTTATTGATGGTAAACCAGAAAGGTGCCCATATTACTGAACCGAAATCATCACAGATTTTATGCAGCTTCTGAATCAAAAGGTGTAGTCTATGTATCGTCCTAAAGAAATATACAAGATCAGAGAACTGTAAATTCTAATTTGTGTCAGCACGACTGACGGCCTCATTCTGAGCAACGTCATCAAACCCAAAGCTTTGTAAAAACAATTTGGCTTATAAAAAGCTCATTAGGTGAGACATCCAGGTCAAAGCACTTCTGCCTGTGAGCTGTTACATCACTCCTACAAACACGCTGAGTCTTGCTGCCAAGTCCGATTCGTCTAAACACAAATGGGTTAGCAAATCATCCGTGCTTGTTGCAGTAGAGCTCCAGACTGTATGAAACACAGGCAGCCACACTCTGGAACAGCTTTGAGAATGCCTGCACCCAGAAGAGCAAAAGCTGGATAATTTCTTGCTCCAGGACATTCCCCAAATGTTTCAGAAGGCTTCTTTCTTAAGGACTTAAAAAAAAAAACCAGGAAAAACTCATAACAACATGGAGCTTACCTGGCATATTCTCTTGCATAGCCACATTTAGTAAGAGCGGGTTGCATCTAGTGATTTGCTTGGATATTCCCAACTTTTCCCTCCCCACATTAGACCCTTGAAAAGCTGATCCATGGGTTTGCGGGACTCCTGGAGTAATAGCCCTGTACATTTAAAAAGGCATCCTGGCAAACAGCTTCTGCCTGAAATTTGGAAAATTACTGTTACATTTATGCATAACCTCACTCCCTAACATTTTGTGGTTGGCTCCACCTTCTGTGGCAGTGATTTTGCGCACACCATTTGTGAGACTTCTGCACTAACAGCAATAGATCAGACCTTTGGGTTAAAGCAAAGCTCTTTATTTCTAATACTGGAACAGGTACTCGATGTTTGTTAGAGATACAGGAAAAAAAGATAACATGGGTTAATATACCTTCAGGCATAGGTGCTTGAACATAAACGTCCAATCAGAGTACATACAAAAAAGCGGGAAGAAAATGGCAACCGTTTGTTCCCACCAAAGGTGGGAAAGTTATAAAAATTCCCTTCTTGCCCTGAGTGACCCAGATGTGCGAACTCTAGGCAAAACATTTGGCCAGTGACAATAAAATAGCCTCCAAGGTTGAAACAACTTTGATAACATACTTCGAGCCTCAAACGGGAGGGGGAGTGAACAGGACGAGATAGCTTCATTTGTTTATGTGACGACTAGGAATGTGGCAGGCCATCCTCCCGGGAAGAAAGTAACACTAAGCAGGACAGTTATTTCTACTTCAAGGCAAGCAATAAAACATTGGGTGATAGTGAGGCACAAAGAAACAGAAAGTAACATTAGAGCAACCATAGAACAAACAGGCTATTGTCAGATTCTGACACCATTCTGTGTCAGACTTCCACAGATGCCCACAGGCTCAAAAAGGCTGAGGACTCTTGGAGTAACCGTTTGCTCTCAACCTTCAAAATCAAACGTCCAATGCACTGTCCCATCAGAGCTTAATTTATCCCAATACATCTCCTACTTCAGAGCACTGTGCTGGTTCAGAGCATTGTGCTGATTGGCTGCTACACCTCTGGGGTACATTTATGTGTTGCACCTGTCACAGTCATCAATCCCATTTTTTTCTCATTATGTCTTGATTTTTCTAGGAGCTGATTTGCTGTGATTTGTTTTTGCTTTTGTGCAAGCCAAAAGTACAATCTGTAGTGTCTGAATGGTCTATTTCACTGTGTTCTTAAGATGCAAGCTGGAAAGCATAGTTCTTGGTTGTTAACCTCTGAACTCTCTGCTGTGGTCAGCTTTTTAAAAATGTTTGAAACTGGCTACATTGCATCATTAATGGATCTAGGCTGGATGAATATGAGGCTCTTCTGTTGGGACAAGATGATGTGACAGTTGATGTTTGCAGTTGGTTGAACCCTGCCTCCTTAATGCCCCTTTCTCTGGAAAAGGAGAATGCTCATGAGTGTTTGGAGGTAACAGATTGTGAAACTATGGCCAGGCTGGATCTTAAAGCTATCCCTCTCCCAGATACAGATTTGAATCTCTTCATAGACGGGTCAAGCAGGATGATGGATGGCCATAGATGTATTGTGTCATGAGCTGGATGCCAATAGGACAGGAGTCAAGCAGAAGTCTGGGACAGTCTGAGGTTAAGCCAAATCAGGAACGAGTTGCCCAGTCCAAAACACTAAACCAAAAGCAGAGTCAGTCCAAACCAGGGTCAAAGAGGAAAACTCATGAGTAGACCAGTCCAGGGAGTCAACTGAGCCGAAGTCAAACAAAGCCGAAATCACAAGCCAGAGGGTCCAGAATCAAGAAGACTTGTTGCTAGCACAAGTTGGTAGTCTCTGTGCTGTGCCTAAATCCCCAGCCACTTCCTGTGCTTGTTAGCAGCTGGCAGAGAGGTCCCGGCTCCTTCTAGAACTCAGGACTTAGTGATCTGCAACCACGCATGCGTGCCTCTTTCCTTCTTGCAGCAAAGTCTTGCCTGCATTGGGACCTTAGACGTTCCACCCGAGGAGTTGAATCAGGTGGGCTTGAGCTTAGCTGTGGCTCAGCTGCCGCTGGTGCTGGGACGAAACCCTGGGAGGTGCTTGCTTGAGCCTCATCTGGCTCAGGTGGAGGCTCCTCTGGAGCTGGGAGCTGATCCTCCACTTCACTTAGGTCCGTAGGAGGCAGATCCTCAGAGGTACTCATGACATGTTGGGTATACAATTGTTCAACCATCCGCAGTCTTGGGAAAAGGACCCCTACCACCCAATTGGTCAGCTCAAGCTGCCAAACTGTATGCTCTTTACTACACCCTTACTCTAGCCCAAGGACAGACAGTGAATATTTGGATGGATTCAAAATATGCCTTTGGTCTGGTACATGCTTTGGGGGGTATTATGGAAGGAAAGGGGTTTCTTAACAATTGGTGGGACTGAAATCGCATCTGAGACTTTGATCTTACAAATCCTGGATAGTAGTCTCCTTCCTTCACAGGTGGCTGTTATCTATATACAAGACAACACCAGAAGGGGAACAGTCCTGAAATTACTGGAAATTGATTGGTGGGTGGAGCCTCTAAAGAAGCTGGTTTACAGCCATACGAAGGGGCCTCAATCTTCACATTGATCCCAACTTTTACTTTGCCTCCACAGCCTAAATATCCACAGGGGGAGATTTAATTGGCTCAAGATCAGGGGGAAGGAGCCAATAATGAAGGATGATGGGTGTTTCCAGATGGACATGCACCTGTTCCGAAGGCATGTCTTCATCAAGTAATGCATGATTATCACTACAGCACACATCATGGGGCAGGTAGCATGGTAGCTACCCAGGAAAGATTGTGTGTGAGCACAGGAGCCCAACAGGTAGGGGGGAGCAGAGAAAGAAAGCAACTTAAACTTTAAATGCATTCTCAAAGCCCCCCCCCAGCCTACAAATATCAATGGACCCCTTTTGTTTATATTTTTGGCAGTCTCATTCAATGTTAATAAAAAGCAAATTTGCATATTTTTCAATAAAAATGTGTATGTAATATTTGCTCATGTCTTGCGGCTCTCAAACATCTGGTGTTCATTCTATGTGGCTCTTATGTTAAGCAAGTTTGGCCACCCTTGGACTACTATAACTCACTCTACGCTGGCCTTCCTTTAAGAATCACCTGGAAACTCCAGCTGATCCAGAATGTGGCAATGTGAGTCTTGACGGGAACACCACAGGTGGCACATACACAACCTGTGTTGCGCCTGCTATGCTGGCTTCCAGTGGAATACTGAGTCAGGTTCAAGGTGCTGGTATTGAACTTTAAGGCCTTGAGTGGTCTGGAACCTGCGTATCTCTGGGACTGTCTCCTCTGGTATGTCACTGGGAGAGCGCTATGCTCTGCTGAGAGCAATTTGCTGGTGATCACTGGCCCTAAAGATATCCAGTTGTCCTCAACCAGAGCCAGGGCTTTCTCACCAACCTGGTGGAACTCTCTGCCAATTTCCATCAGGGCCCTGTTAGACTTAATGCAATTCTGCAGGGCCGGTAAGGCAGAGATGCTCTGCCAGATTTTTGGTTGAGGACAGCAGTGGTTTTCCATCATAGCTGGCACCCTCCTCTTTTCTTCCATTCTGCCTGCTTCACCCTATTCTTTAACCTGCCCACGAGATAGAAGAACAGTTCAGAGTAGGTTTTAGAGATTAAATTATGGACACTATCTGAAGACTATTAAATTAGGATTAACTGATCGTTGATTTTAGTTTGTGATTTTATATTGTTTTTAACCTGTTGTAAACTGCCCAGAGCCTTGTGTACTCAGGGACTGGGTGATCCAGAAATTTAATAAATAAATAAATATAAAAGGATCAAGAATATGGAATGAGAACTTTATGATTCTGGGAGGTCAGTTGTTCAAGGTAAACTGAAACAATATATACCTATTTATGAGTGATCAGTTCTGTCATGCCTGAACAAGCCGTACATGTTAATGTGGGTCCTACCAATTAAAGAATATAATAAGGATCAAAGAAAAAAACAGCTTGTCCATAACGAGTTAAGACTTGCTATAGGTTAGATATTAGCTGAATATACGTGACCTGATTAATGTTTACTACAGCTTCCTATGATTTTAGTCTGTTATAAATTTTCTGTTGATTCCCAGTACACTTTGGGAAAAACCTTTAATATTTTCCCCTGCTCTAATGCAATAAAGCTTTGCTTTTCCTTCCAGAATCGGGTTACCTTATGTGTAGTATTGGCTTGTACATAGGAGGGTCTTCTCATTGGGGTAACATCATTGTCATTTGGAGCCATTTCTGTTTCATAGTATCATGAAGTAATAATGCTGATTGGCTCAAACTGAAAAAACAAATTATGCAGGTATTCTTTTGCAGACGTCAGTACGGAAGGGATCTGTCCTAAGAATCATTACTTGAGGGAGGGCATGAATTTTAAGATAACTAGGACATTAGAATTCAGGACATGAACTCCAGTTCATTATAAAGTAGGAGTAATCACTCCCTTGATGAAAATACACATAAAGTGAGGATGAGCATGCTAGCATTTCTGTTTATACAGCAATTACAACCAGTAGCTATCAGTAATTCTATTGAGTGTACTGGTTAGAGTGTTGGATTAGGATCTGGGAGAACCAGGGTCAAATCTCTACACTACCATAGAAGCTTTCTGGGTGACCTTTGGCCAGTCACACAGTCTCAGCCTAGCCTATTTCACAGGGTTGTTGTAAGGATGAAATGGAGAAAAATATTGTAAGCAACTTTGGGTCTCCATTGGAGAGAAAAGTGAGGTATAAATAAAGTCAATAAAAGGAAGTGAATAAAATAATGTCTAACCAATAATGCATAGGAGCAATTGTATATAGTGCCAAAAATACCAAATTCTTCATTGTGACCAATTTCCCACATGCAGCTGCTCTGGGCTGGCTCTTCCCTGGGCTGGCTCTTCCCCCGATTGCATGCATCAGTTTTCCACTATGTGCTGCATGGCCACATTTTGACCTGCAGTTTTGCCCGATCTCCTCCAGGTCTTCTAGATCCTCAAAAAACAGGATCACAAAGATGCGGGGGAAATTGGGCGAAGCTGCGGGTCAAAATGCGGCCGCACAGCACATAGTGGGAAATTGACGTGTACAATCGGGGGAAAGGGAAGAGTGGGGGCAGAGCAGTGGCTTGTGTGAAATCAGTCTAGGTAACAAAATCAATAGATTTCATGCAGTCTACTCTGTACACATTTGTTTAATGTCTTATACAATTTGCATTGCAATATTTGGGATTTTGTTCAGTAGATGTGCCATTTAAGTGGATGAAATGGTCAAAGTACACGAGCATTTAATGATGTTGAGACACCCTGATAATGGTTCTTAAATATATTATTAGACTGTATTATTTCACTGCCAGCGATACCAATATTTTGCCTTTACACATCATGGGTATTGGATAAATATTGTACAAGTTCTGTGTATTCTGAATTGTTCTATAAACATGCATTTTATTTGACAGAGGGAGTATTCAAGGCTTTATTAGAAACTGCTTTGTTTCAAAAGCAGCAGCTGCTTATTTGGCCTGTGTTCCTAAACTTGCTGTCTATTACTATTGTGAAGTATAATATCGAAAATGACCATTGTAAATGCTCTTAAGCAGAAAGGTTTTTATAATACTTTTATATACTTGTAACCTTAACAGCTGATTCCTATACACATACCTTGCTTTCTAGTATAGTTTGGGTGGTACAGAATAAAGATATTGGGAAGGTGTGAGGAGAGGAGAAAAAGAAACAAGCATCAAAGGTAGAAGCAGAGATTTTAGGGAGGCTCGACAACTTAGCAGTCTGAGGGCATATCCACCTAACAGCAGAATTAAATGTGTTTTAAATAGTCAGTCACTGCCTTCAGGGAATCCTGGGTACTGGAGTTTGGTGAAAGGAGACTATGGACTTCTAATAAAGAATTTTCAGCCCCTTATCAAACTATTATTTGAATATTCTTTGTAAAGAAGCCAAATCAGTTGAACTTGTGTAAAACAAACATGAATTTATACTGTAAATATGCTTGAATTTACAAACAATTCAAGTGAAACATAAAACTGTGTTTTTCAAGTTAATGGAACGACCCTTGAAAATCCTTGGACATACATTCTCCCTTATCCTTCTTCCTCCCCTCTGGTGTGGCTCAGAAACCAATCATTTCTGCTTTTGCAACAAACCAGGTTTTATTATATCTAAACCATAAACTATGGTTTATTCTTTTGCCTCCACCTCCAAACCAGAATTCAAGATCAGGGTTAAGCCATGGTTTAGAGTCTTGTCTGAAAGCAAAAGAGCTACCATTGTTTTTTATTTGGGCAAAAAACCCACCACCCTGTTGTTTTCCATGAAAAGGGGCAAATTTCCAAGCTATGTCAGAGGGTAGGAGGCATGGATCGTAATAGCTCAAGAATTTCCAGGGCTTGTTCCCATAACATCAAATTGCAGTTTGCCATTACATATAAATTCAGCTGTAGAAGTCAAGGCCTGAGGCTAGAGCAGAGGAGAGAGGGGAAAAAACCATTTCCTTCACAATGCCCAGAGACATTTTGGAGGGCTTATAGTGTGTTGTAATATGTGGACATAATTGGGAGACTTTTTTTATGATGGTGCTGACCACGAACACTCTGCTTTCATGCTGACATACTGCAGAGCTGACGTGCAACACAGATACAGACACACACACACACACACAAACCTTGCCCCACCCGAAGAGCTAGTGGCAAAATGCCACAACCTGCCCTTTGGCTGCAGATGACTCACCAGACCTGCTTAGTGTCCACTATTTATGCCAGCTCTTTCCTTGTTCAGTTTGCTCCGTGGATCAAGGATAACAGTAATGGAGAGGCCTTTATAATTCCACATTAACAGTGTTGGCTATGAAATGCAGAACTTTTTTGAGGGTGATAGAAGCCACATTCTCTGATGTGATGCAACTTCCAGAGTCTTGGGTTTAATGATGACAATAAAATTGCTGCTCTGTCAACCTACCAGTTCTGAACAAATTCTTGTCTGTCCTCAGTGGGAGCATAAATTCCCAGCCCCCCCCCCCCCCCCAAAAGTAAGCTTGCTGACATATTTGTGTCCTACCCTATTGTGCTCAAGTTATTCAGCAGAAAAGGCTCTAAACTAAACTACACTACTCATGAAGGCAGAGCAACACAGCTAAAATGAGTGGCCAGCATGCCAGCATTTTCTAGTCAGGTTTGCAATATTAAGTTGTCTGACAGGATATGAGAGACAGGTTTTATATATACTGTGCGAGTTTGTAATACAATTAAAGACCTGAAGAGTAAAGTGAAAGGAATAGTAAGGGTGGGCAGAGACCTTCAGTTGGATGAAGCTGATTTTGCAAACTACAGCCCTTGAAGCATCTTATGTTTTAAATGAATGCGACCAATTCATCTCTCCAGAAACGAGACAGAGAATAGATTCATACAAACATTTGTTTCCAAAGATAACTTGAATTGTCACATTTTTGAAGATTACTTGGTGAGAAACCTGTCAGTAAAAAAGGGAAGCCATTCTACAATGAACTTAAATCCCAGGCTGACTTACGTAGGAACAAGTCTTGAAACAATTCAGAAAGACACTTTTATAAAGGGACAAGGGCTGTAGTTTGTGGAAGTTTATTGTATGTATTAATCTGTTATTACTGCATTCTTTTCTAATTTCTCTAATCTAGTGTTTGTATCTCTGCTGTATGTTTTATACTGCATCTATATATCTAATTCTAAACATGGCCCCCAGTGTGTGGATACTTATTTCTGCAGATAGGGGACACATGGAGGGAAAAGAGATTATCCTGCACATGTGGCCCACTCCCCAGGTTTGCAGAAAAATCTAAACACTTTTTAAAATATAAGGGGGAGGTTAAAAATAGCAAAAAAGTAAAACAGCATTCACTGCGCCTCAGGGGCGTAGACTTTGTAGATCCCCGGGGGGGGCGGGGGCTCTCTCGTGTGCGCACCCAAAGCGCGCGCGAGCATGGGACCATGTCCCCTCCACTCCTCCCCCCCACCCCAGGGAGGCAGACCCGCGCTCACCTTTGCTCAGGGCGCAGTTGCGGCGGCGGCGGCAGCCAGCTGGCCGGCTGACTGCCACGCGCGGGAGCATGTCCCCGCCGCCTCTCTCCTCCCCCCGGCCCCAGGGAGGCAGACCTGCACTCACCTTTGCTCGGGGTGCAGTCGCGGCGGCAGCAGCCAGCTGGCCGGCTGACTGCCGCGCGCACGAAGCGCGGGAGCATGTCCTCGCCGCCTCTCTCCCCCCCCCACCCCAGGGAGGCAGGAGGGCAGGCCGGGGGTGGGGGGGAAGGAGAGGCGGCGACGGCCAGCTGGCCGGCTGACTGGCCACCGGCGGGCACTCCCTTTTGCCGGGGGTGGCTGAGCCCCCCCCGGAAATTTCGGGGGAGGCTCGAGCCCTCGAGCCCCCCCGTAGTTGATGCCCATGTTGCGCCTGCACAGAGAATACTCAAACTGTTTGCCTGCACCACCCTCCACCTGGCCTCCCGAACCCCAGACACCTCAACCAAAGCTGAAACTGAGAAGGGCCTCCGACATCGGAAGGAGACACTGCCCTCCATGCTGGCGACCGCTCAACAGTCGGTGTGGAAGGCCACCCCCCTTACATCCTCCTTCATCCCACCACAGAAACCACTGCCCGGCAGAGGCCAATGCAGCCCACCTCCTGTGTCAGGAGGAGGCACCATCCCTCCACACCACCAACTGCTCAGCAGCCCGCACAGACACAGGCAGCCCGAGCATGAAGATACACCAACAGAAAAAGTTGAGAAAAGTAAGGGGGGAGAGAGGAAGGGGGACACACACACACACACACACACAGAGTGAATTCCAAGGGCGGGGGTTGGTGGGAAGAGAGCAATGGTGGGGGTGAGTGAATACCAAGGGTGGGGGTAATTGAATGCCAAAGGTGGGGGCTAGGTGGGAAGAGAGCAAGGGTGGGGCTCAGTGAATGCTAAGGGCAGGGAGGTAGTGGAGTTCCAAGGGGGGGATAGATAGGGATAACTGCACCGTTGGGGGGTCAGTGCAGTGCCAAAGTTGGGGGGATTGGTGGGGAGAGAAGCAAGGGTGAGGGTAGATAGGGATATCAGCCAGAGTGGTAGGTGAGAAGAGTGTCAAGGGTGGGGGAGATGAAAAGTTGGGGTGAGTGAAGTGCCAGGGGTGGGCGGTAGGTAGACTGATGGAGAAAAGGTGGGCAAAAGAGATGGGGTAGATTGACATACAAGGAGAATGGGAGAAAGGAGTGAAATAGAGGGTAGGTTGACAGAGAAAGGGAATGGAAGAAGGGGGAAATAGGAGGGTAGGTGAACAAAGAATGGTGGTCAATTGACAGAAACGCGGGTTGGCTGGCAGATAAGGGGAGGGGGAGAAAGAAGGAGAAGATTGTTGGAGAAGGAGGGAAGCAAAGAGGGGAAAGGGATGCACACTCTCTGGGAGTTTCTTGTGGGTTCCCACTTGCTGTTTTCTAAGTTTGTAATTAAACCCAATTGTTTTCTGACTTTGTAATCAAATCCTATTACAATGTTTGTTATGTCTCATACTGTTCCTAATTCATTGCTAAATACTGTAATCTTCCATGAGTCTCAGCAAGAAAGGTGGACTATACATAAATAAATAAGTCCCGTGGAACACAGTGGAACTTGTTTTTAATAATATGTTCATATGTTTGCACTATAAACAGTATTGACTGTTTTTCACCCACTGTCATGCTTTGATTAGCTTTTTCTAAAAAGGCTGTTCACTACCAACTGTGGCTCAATGGACATTATATGCGCTTCCCTTATTCAAGTTTACAGCCAGCATGGTGTAATAGGGCGTTGGACTAGGATCTGGGAGAACCAGTTTTTATCCCCTCTCGGTCAAGGGTGATTTGGGACTAGTCACTCTTTCACAGCCTGCCTACCTCATAGGATTGTTGTTGTGAGAATAAAATGGAGGCAGGGAGAATGAAGCTTCATTGTGGTTGGTTCATGCACATTCTTTTTACTGGAGTCACTTAATACATTTGTAACTATAAAGTGTATGCAACTGTATATACGAAATGATTTTTCAATATTTTACAAATACACCATATTAAAATACCAAACTTAAAAGGAAACAAATTAATAATAGCCAATAAATTGGCATTCAGACAAATATCAACAAAAGAAACCCATTATCTTAAATAAATTGTATCCTAAATTTAAATTATGATTGACAAGGTTTTGTTGTTGTTTTGTTGCAAACGTGGTATTTAACTAGCTAGCTCTTCTGCACTGTGCTTCCAAAATATGATGCTGGTTGTGAAACCTACAGCATGCCAGACATCCCATTCCAAAAAGATAATTCAGCACATGGGACTTTCTAATTATGAGGAACAGTTTGATATATAAAGCTTCCATTATTTGCGTTACATTGTCATGGGATGTGATAGCATCTTCCAGTCAGAATGTCTGTTTGCAGGTTAGCATGTATTTCCAATAACCAACAGGAAAACAGCAACAGGTAATGTAGCACTTAGCTCTTTCATATTGGTGGGACAAAGGCAGTTTTGGATGTTCAAATATTTCTACCTGGTATAGTATGTACTATGTTAGGCTGCTGTCACGGCTTGTATGTAGGAAGTCCAGATTCAAGTCAGTGACTCTGGGGTGGCCTCTGGCAAGCTGATATCTTCCAGACTAACTTACCTGACAAGACAGATCCAGGTGGTCAGCCGTGTTGGTCTGAAGCAGTGGAACAAATTTAGAGTCCAGTGGCACCTTTAAGACCAACAAAGCTTTATTCCAGGTATGAGATTTCATGTGCACGCACCCCTTTTGAAATACATTAGAAGGAAGGCAAGGTTCAAACTCATAGACCGGGGCTGAACAGCAAATTAACATGAAACATGATGAAGATGTTTTAAGATATGCAAGACAAAAGTAAATAAGCTGAGGATGTAAGGTCAACAGTTGTAAAGCAATAAATATGTCAAAATAAGACTGGGGCTCTCCATTCACTCCTCTCAGGCGTGGAGGTCACTTAACAGCATTTTTTCTTTCTTTTTTTGAGGTGGGTGCAGCGTTCTGTCAGCCAAACATTCCGGTATTCCTTGAATTACATTTGGTATTCTAATATACTATTCTGAAAAAGAAATTCACTAAAATACAGAGGATGTATAGTCCCTCTGTATAAGAATACATATATGAGGACTGACTGAGTCAGCCTATGTAATGAGACAAGAAACCTATTGACTCCTGAGGAGCTTTTTGTTCCAAGTGTTATAATAACTTGTTCTTCAGCAATTTCCCTGAGCAAACAGGAGGTGGGATTGAGTGTTTAAAAGGCCAGATGGTCCTACCCAATGGGAACAGGGCTGGGGTGGAGAGACATGAAGGGAGACCAATCACAGAGGATGAAGGGGTTGGGAACATACAGCTGCTGGCTATAAAAGGGAGCAGAGGCTGGGACCAAGGAGGAGGAGAGCAGGGGAGTTTGAACAGGATAGCTGGGGGGGGGAGGGGGAAGGGGGGAGGGGGGGAGGGGGGAAGGGGGGGAGAGAGAACAAACTCTGGGGAGGGCCTACTGCTGGCTGGCCAAGGCCTTCCACCGGCATTCTGAGGTCCCAGCACCTCCCATTTTGTCCCTGACACCATGGCCGAGGGGGGGCACCCTGTGACGACAGGCAGGGGTATGACATGAGGGAAACAAATGGACCAAATGCCCCACAAGAAAGAGGAGAGAATGGTCCAGTGTCCTACGTACTAAAAAAGTGATCCACATATAGTGTTACAGGTAGGGTTTGGGGCTAGAATCAGGGCAGCCTGTTCAAACATCTACTTTTCCATTAAATTTGTTGGGTGACCACCTACCATGTACTGGAGAAACTAGCATTGATCGGATTTTGAGTATGCCCAAAGTAAAACATAGTAGTAACAGATGATGTGAAAGAGATTCGTGATCATGATCTATTGATAAGTTGCCACTACTGGCTTCTTCTTCTTTAGTACATGTGGCCACTCATACCATTGCGTGTTCTTGCGGACAGATTCCCCACCTTCCTCCACCTTTTACATTGCCTCTGGGTAGATTGCTGTGGCTGCTCATGGTTTTCTGCTCATTTTAGCTTTGAACTCTCCAGTACTTGTCTAAGGGAATTGTTAGCCACTCATCCAAAAAGATACCCCAAACATTTCTCTCTTGGTACTGTGTGTGCATAGGCACTGATAAAGTAAGTGGGAAGGCTGTCAAAATGTCAGGGTTCCTTCAGTGGTGCAAAGGTACCACAATGTAATCTTCCCTTGTCCTGGGCAGGTGGGGGAAAGAGAACAAAAGAAGTTGGTTGAATTTTATGCCCAAATTGCTCTGACTATCAGGGTTTTGTTTTGATTTTTGACATACCTCATGGGATTTAGTACCCTGCATTTCCAGAGAGCCCACTCTAATAATGGGCAATGGATGGGATATGGGGGTGCCCAATGCATGGGTATCAAGCAACCATGCAGATGCCACGGAGCATTTACTGTGAGCCAGTCTCCACTGCAGGTCTTATTCCTTATTGAGAAAAGCCAATACCCTCTGGTCTGTCAGATGGCACTTAACCGCTGCTGTTACTCTGGGTGAACATTTGTGTTATATTTTCCAATAGCAAGAACTGGGGTCACCAGGGTGTCTGCTGTTTCTAGCCAAATCCAGATGGGGTTTTCCTATAAACAAGTGCACACAGAATATTTATACAGGCAGTGGCACCTGACGCCTTAGCACTCAGGACCTTCTATTGAGTAGCCACTCATACTATAAGTCACGGCCGTGCATTAAGTAAATATTTTAATATAGCCATGTCACTGTTTATTATAGAATGGCCTGGGCCCAAATGCTTGCCTAATGCTTGGTTAAAAAGTCAGTTTACACCATCCTTTACAGTGAATCAAAGAATGCATAGACGGGGCTCTTTTGTTACTCAGAGCTCTGTTTACTTTACTTTTCTGTAAACCTTTCGAAACACTTGCTTATAAGAACTGATAGAACCCAGATTTTCCTCTGTACCAAAGGTGTTCTTGATGTCAGAAAGGTACCACACAGAGTAATCAATGGAGTTTCCACTGAATAAGCACCAGCCTTTTCCTCTGCCCCTCCACAGCTTTTGTTTAGAAAAGAGAACAAGAGAAAAGAATGAAGAAGACTTGAAATCTGTGAGCGTTTTAAAAGAGTTGAAATAGGGAACTAGCCATTATATCTAAAGTTCCTCATCTTTGTCTTGGCATGGCTGGCAGGGGCTGGGCGGGTGGGCAGGAGTGTGCCAGACATCCCAAGTTCGCAAGCAAAACATCCTCCTTGGAGAGATTGCAAGCTAGCTAATTTTTTCCACTGTTTCTGTTGAGCCTTTTTAGCATCACTGATTCAGAAAAGTACATTATCTTGTTTGCAACCAGCTCTGCAAATGGAAATAGCATTCATTCTAAGTTAATTTATTTTGCAAGATTTTTTTTTAATGCTTAAACTTAGATTTTTATAGGTTAACCCAGCATTATTTTCTGCCTCCAACAGTGGCCCATTCTCGATGAAGCACATAACAGACAGTGTAAATGTTCCCCAGTGTTCTCTTGAGACTTCTAAGTCACCATTTTTCTAAATATGAGCGAACTCGTCAGTATGGTGCTGGATAGGGTTGCTAGCTCCATGTCGGGAAATACCTGGAGATTTGGGGGCTGGGGCCTGAGGAAGGCAGAATTTGGGGATGAGAGGGTCTTCAGTTGAGTATAATGCCACAGAGTCCACCTTCCAAAGCAGCCATTTTTCCCAGGCAAACTGATCTCTGTCACCTGGAAATAATAATGGATAATAGCATCAATATCCTAATTCTTCAGACCAGCTATGAATAGTTGATTGGCACCGAGACTTCTGTTACTGTCCTATACGGCCTGTAATGTTTTTTTTCCTTTTTGGATGCTCACATGCAAATTGGAAATTTGAGGGAAAGAATATCCCCGTGTGACAATTATCTCAGTTCTGCTATTTAGAATCATCTTTCTGAGATGCTCTGAACTACACCATGGCTGTCTCCTTGCTCAATAAAGACAAACATTATTATGAGTTCTGTCTGATTGTTCAAGGAGGTACTGTGATGTAGCTATTATGAGCAGTAATAGTGTGGGAGTAGGTATAATGCTATAGAAAGGTAAGGAAAGCCTAGGCAACAGGCATGGGGCTCTGTATGCCCTTTTGGTATGCAATTGGCCAGACCAGATATATTAAGAACAATATCTTGCCTTCCTCTTACAAGAGACAGGGGTGGGAACCAATGGATCCCATACTCTTATTTTAGAGTCTACCCCATAAAATGGGAAGATCTGGAGAATAAGCGAAAGGCAGTATAATCCGAAGGCCCCTATCCCAAGGCTATCCCTGGGAGTGCAACATAATAACTAATCAGAAACCACCATTCTGGTAACATGTCCCCTGTTCATGTTCCTTGGAGGCCTGATAGTTTCCCCAGCTCTCTCCTTCTCATCAAGGAGCTCCCTATCCCCATTCATTGATTCTTGTTCCAAGACACCTTGCTATCAGCCCCTCAGTAACTAGATGAAGTACCTAGACCGCTGAGTCCTTAGGACACTCACCAGAGGCTGCTTCAGTGGTAAGACCTATGGGGAAGATGTTGACCCTCTGCTGCAATGTGTTGCAATATGGCGTACAAAACCCACTGCCACCATTTCCCCATTATGCCCCACTACAAGACACTTGTGGTATGTAGCAACTCTCACATCTCAGGTAACCATTGTGACCACAAATGCAAGGACAGCAACAAAAGTACTGAGGGGGCAAAGTGCATTTTAGAGTGTGGTTGGGTTTTGACATTTTGCAGCACCTCCCTTCCTGCCCCTCCTTTCTTGGAACTGCTCTTTGATCAAAACAGAATTAATAAGAAACTGACTCCAAGTTCCTAAAAAGAGGGAAAGAAGAAGAAGAAGAAGAAGAAGAGATTAGATTTATATCTCGCCCTTCACTCACTTGGAGTCTCAGAGCGGCTTACAAACTCCTTTTCCCTCCCCCTCCCCACAACAGACACCCTGTGAGGTAGGTGGGGCTGAGAGAGCTCTTTCCCAAGCTGTCCTTGAGGGAACAGCTGTGCCAGAGCTATGGCTTGCCCAAGGTCATCCAGCCAGGTGCAAGTGGAGGAGTGGGGAATCAAACCCGGTTCTCCCAGATTAGAGTCCGCGCACTTAACCACTACACCAAACTGGCTCTCAAACTGGAAATAAATGGATTGTTAGATTGCAGAGGAGAAAGCGGGTAAAGAGGAATTAAGAGAATTTCTCTTAACCTTAGCTATCAGTCTTTCCCGTTCCTCCTCCACAGATGGCTCACCCGGAAACATAGGTTTTTTCTAGATATAGGTGGAGGCAGATGGGAGCCTGTGTGTGTGTGTGTGTGTGTGTGTGTGTAAAGTACCATCAAGTTGCAGCCGACTTCTAGCAATCCCAGCAAGGGGTTTCCAAGGCAAATGAGAATCAGGTGGTTCTCCATTGCCTGCCTGCCTGCCTTCCAAGTACTGACCCAGATTAGTTTCCAAGATCTGACAAGATCAGGTTCTACCACGCTGCCTTTCCTACCATGGGAGCCCTTCCCACCTCTCAAAAGGATCTTCCAAGTGCCTGATTATTGAGCTACTGTCTTTTTACGGCTTTCATTTCAGTTCACTTCACAACAACCAAGAGATTTTAGGTTTGGGTTCAGCTCTGGGCCACTGGGGGGACCCTTTCTGAACAAGTTTTTGGGTTTGGTTTAATGTTCTGCTTTTAGCACCAAACAATCATTATTTTCACAAATGAAACATACATACATGAGAATGACAATCTGGTTTTGCATTATTAAAACTACAAAATCTATAATGCAAAATAAAATGCCTTTATTAGGATTTGCACATCTCTCATTTTCTGATACTATGGTGGACACATTTAACAGCCAGAACATACAAATTCCATGATCCTGTGACAGGTTGTTAGAGCCCAAATTACCAGATTCTAGCACACATCTGCTTTTATTTATCTATTTATATGTTTGTTTTCTTCTATTTCACCTTTTTAAAACTATTCAATGCAATTAAGAAAATTCCTAATGAAAACCAACCACTTAAAGTACAATATACGCAGGGGGATGGATCCAACTGAATTTCCTCACAAACCTCCACAAAATGCTGCTCCTGGAAAATAGGAGGTCCTGAGGAAATACACGGGAATTGGTGGCAATTGCCAATTTGGATCCAACCCATCGAGTCTTCAAATAATTCAGTCTAAACCCAACACTTATTACAGAAGATGCCCCCTCCCCAGTCCTAATACTTCTGGCATTCTACCCCCTTTTCCTGAATCCCCACCTTCCTAACATTTACAGGCTGAGTGGGGAGTTGCTACAATAGTAAAGGTAAAGGTTTCCCTTGCTCGAAAGCCAGTCAAATACGACTCTAGGGATGCAGTGCTCATCTCTGTTTCCAAGCTGAAGAGCCAGCGCTGTACAAAGACATTTCCATGGTCATGTGGCTGGCATGACTAAATGCTGAGCTGCACGGAACACTGTTACCTTCCCACTGAAGTGGTACCTATTTATCTACTTGCAATTTCTTGCTTTCGAACTGCTAGGTTGGCAGGAGCTGGGGCCAGAGATGGGAGCTCACTCCATCATGCAGCACTTGGGTCTCAAACTGCTGAACTACCAACCTTCTGCTGTTTGTCTGGAAAGCCTCCTCCCCTAAAAAAAGGAAGGGGGCAAGAGGTGAGAACCAAAGACAGTGAGGAAGAGAGAGGGCTATAGTTCCTTCCCACAGAGATGGAGAAGAGGTTGGAGGAAAAGCTACATGTCACTGGCTTGGAAGGGAACCCATCAGCTGCCTTCCTTATCCAAAAATCTTTTGTGCACCTCAGTTCTGTCCCTAACAGACCAAAGTGAGCCCATGAAATGGTCTTCTTTATATATTTTGATTTATGGTAATACATAAGAGGTTATAGATGGTGATTTCTCTGTAGACACAGCACAGTATGTGCATATAGAAGGCCATATTTGGACAGTCAAGAAAAGAAACTGGATCCAACTGAAAATGGCTAAGTGGTTTGTTTATTTTTATTATAGGGTTTTTAAAAAGCAGTAGCTGTCCTAAGTATTAACCATTTCTGACTTAGACAACCCACACAAAGTAAAGCCTTTAATTTGTACAGACATAAATAGGGATGGGCTCGAACCCAGAAATGTGATTCACTTTATGGTTCATGGTGTGCCCAGTTTGCAAACCATGAACCGTCATGAACTTTTATGGACAAAATGAACCGGTTTAGTTTGTGAACTAGTAGAATGGTCCCCCAGCATGCTGAAAATACTAAACTCTCAGGGGATTTCCAGCATACTTCTCTACCTGCCTTCCAAGTTTGGTGAGGATCTTATTTAGGAGGTCCAAGTTACGACCTCACCAAAAGGTGCCCACAGGAAAGTGCTTTCTGTGGAAATGACAGGTGCAGGTGCAGGTTAAGGAGTGTATAGAATGGAACCTGTGCAAGCTAGAGACACCAAACTCATAGGGTATCTTTGACCAACTCTCCTCTACTTGGCCCCCAAGGTTGGTGAGGATTGGATTTACAGGGTCCAAGTTACAGTCCCCCAAAGAAAGTACCTGCATCCTCCATAGTTTCCAATGGGGGGAAGCAAAAAAAGCAAGGGCAATAGAAGCCCAGGGGAACTGAATCAAAGTCTCTGAGAATCTCTGCAGTAGAAACTGAAGGTGGAGGGTATGAGAGACCCCTGCTGCTGCTGCTTCACTGTGAGGCAGATTTCTCCACCAAAACACTGTCCCCCACTCTGACTGAGCAGCCCCTTAGTAGCATATTATAATAATAGAATTATAACTTTCTGCATGTCCCACCCCATGATAGAGAAGTTATTTGGTTTTTGCCCTGGCCAGGGATTTATTGTAGCTAAGCAGGAGCCCTCTTATAATTTCCTTTGGTAAAAGGCACTTGACATGAAGTATAGTTCAAACAGGAATGTCGATTTTATTGAACAGGTACAGTTGAGTTAGGAATAGGCGGGGGTGAGAAACTGAGGAGAATTCTGTTTACACAAATGGTTATAATATTTTGAACAGGCAACAGAGTATAGTTGAGGCTTATTTTTTTAGAGACTCAGTTCTTAACTGTGACAGATTTGTTTGTCTTGGAGATTTCTTTCAGCAACAATGTGTCTTAATAAAGTTTCATATAAGTATCTTAGGCTGCAATCACACACATGAAATAATCCACTTTCAATCCACTTTCGGTGCACTTTCCAACTGGATTTTACTGCGTGAACTGGCAAAATCCAGTTGGAAAGTGCATTGAAAGTGGAGTGAAAGTAGATTATTTCGTGTGTGTGACCACAGCCTTAGTCTCCTGGAAGTTAGTACTGTCTTCCTGTATTTAAATACCTCTCTTGTGGGATTACAACTTTCCTTTTGACTCTTGAGGAGTCTAAGACTGTTTCCCTTTTCACACAAACTAGGGGTCCCTTCTGAGTTGAACCCAATGAATAACTGAGTAAGATATATCCTCCTCTTTCTAGGAGCGATAATCCTTTTCTGTTTGGCTAGACTGTAGGCAGACTTTTGAAAGCTCTCCTCAGCGGGTGCTGACCAATCAGAGAGAAGGGGGGTGCTCGCAGGTGGCAGCCTGTCAATCAAGCTGTGTTTTACAGTGAGGCATTAACCCCTAATCTCCCAGCTCCATGCTTTTGATGCACTAAGCATCCTGGTTTTGGAGGTCAGTTTGTCACAGGGGGCATTTTTGCAAGCCTAGCGAAAACAGTGCAATGTGCCCAGCAGAACCAGTGACACTGTGTCCAAACTCAACAGGACTAAAGTCAAATCAGAGAATCTCTGCAGCAGAAACTGAAAGTGGGAGTGCATTTTTGCAAACCCGGCAGAACCAGTGCAATGTACTAGGGCCCAGCAGAACCAGTGCCATTGTGACAATGCCAGCTCAACAGTACTAACGTCTAGCACAGAATAACACTCCAAGTGGGGGGGAGGGGCTGCAAGCCCAGCAGAACCAGTGCAATGTACTAGTGCCTAGCAGAACCCATTGCCAATGTGGCAACACCAGCTCAATCACAGTTCAAGCAGGGTATATCAGCACACCAAGGTATTTCTAGGTGAAAGAATCCACTCGGGGAATTCATGATGAATGCTCACAGACCATTTCCAGTCACCAGCAGGGAGTCTGCCATGTTTGTCTTCCTTCTTGAAAACAAGATGGACTGCACTTGTCAGAAGAGCAAGTTGACTGGACTCTTAGAGGAGAAGGTTCGGAGCCTGAAGGAAAGGATTACTACTTTCCATGAGATCAAGGAAGGGGAGGACTTCATTAATAGAAGCATTGATGTCCTGCATAGAGAAGAAGAGACCAGTCAAAGGGACAACAGTGTGGTTGACTACCCTAATGAGACTCCCCAGAGTGCTGCAGCACAACCTCAAAGCTGTAGAGCAAGATGGCACTCGGTACAATTAGAACTAAGGAATCGATTCCAGGCCCTTGTAGTTGAGGCAGAGATGGAAACACTGCCAGTGGAAGTGTCACAAAGACAAAGAAAACAGAGAGAGGTGGTCAGGGAAATACGAAGAAATGACACTGGAAAGTAAGGGAAGGTCATGGCTGCTTAGGGGTATAGAATGTCAAGTGTCCAGGCCTGACCCCCTGGCCCAAGAGGTGTATTGCTTGCCAGAGATGAAAATTAAAGATATTACAGACAGAGTCCAAAAACTCATCAAACCAACAGAGCATTACCCATTCATGATGGTCCATGTGGGAACCAATGACACAGCCATGAACAACATCGAAACCATCAAGGATGATTATGAAGCTCTTGGGAGGAAGCTGAAGAGAATAGAGGCACAGGTGGAAGGAGAATATGACAGGAACAGACAGTAATGGAGGTGAACCACTGGCTGTGCTGGTGGTGCCAGCAAGAGTGATTTGGATTCTGGGGCCACGGGCTAGGTTTTCTGGGCAACAGCCTACTAGCACGTAATGGATTTCAAAGTCAGAGAAGAATGTGTTTGGCAGAAACCTGGGGAGATTCATGAAGAGAGCTTTAAACTGACACCACAAGGGAAGGAGATGACTAATACAGAGATTTAAATGAAGGGAGAGCAAATTACAGAGGCCCACATGGGAGGGCTGGGTGTAAGTCCTGAACAGACATGCCACAAGACTGGAGGAGGGCAGATGTTATCCCAAGTCTGAAAAAAGGGAGGGAGGATGATCCAGAAACTATAGGCCACTCAGTCTGACCTCTGTCCCAGGGAAGATACTGGAGCAGATTTTAAAGGGATCAATCTGCGACCATCTAAAGGACAACTTGGCGATCCGGGGAAGTCATCACGGATTTGTCCCCAACAGGTCCTGCCAGACCAACCTTTTTCCATCAAGTGATGAGCTTACTAGATTGAGGAAATGCTACTGATGTTGTTTACCTGGATTTCAGTAAAGCTTTTGACAGGGTTCCCCATGATATTCTGGTGAGTAAACTAGAGGAGTGTGGACTGGACTCTTGGATAGTTAGGTGGATAGGGAGCTGGTTGGAGAACCACACTCAAAGAATAGTTGTCAATGGCATTTCATCTGAATGGAGGGAGATGTCCAGTGGGGCGCCATAGGGCTCGGTTCCGGGCCTGGTACTTTTCAATATTTTTATCAGTGATCTGGATGAGGGTTTGGGGGGTCTAGTCATTAAATTTTCAGATTACACCAAACTGGGAGGACCAGCAAACACACCAGAAGATAGAGATGGAATTCAGCGAGATCTGAACACACTGGAAAAGTGGGTGGATGTGAACAAGATGCAGGATAAGTGCCGAGTTTTACATCTGGGTAACAAAAATTAGGAACACACATACAGGATGGGGGATACACTTTTGGGTAGCAGTGTGTGTGAACAAGATCTTGGAATATGGGTGGAATGTAAGTTAAATATAAGCAGCCAGTGTGATGCAGCAACAAAAAGGCTAATGTGATCTTGGGGCATAACATCTAAATGTCACAGTCCTGGTATACACTGCATTGGTCAGGCCACACCTGGAGTATTGCGTGCAGTTGTGGAGGCCTCCCTTCAAGAAGGATGTGGATAGAATGGAGCAGGTGCAGAGAAGAGTGACAAAGGCTAAGGGACTTGGGAATGTTTAGTCTGGAGAAGAGGAGGTTGAGGGGGGACATGATTGCCTCCTCTTGGCTGGCTGGATTGTGGGTCAAGGAGGCTTCAACCATGTTGGAACT
Organism: Lepidodactylus listeri; assembly: GCA_029233225.1. Classification (NCBI taxonomy): domain Eukaryota; kingdom Metazoa; phylum Chordata; class Lepidosauria; order Squamata; family Gekkonidae; genus Lepidodactylus; species Lepidodactylus listeri. The sequence continues at coordinate 12,452,900 of JARCFY010000015.1, read as the reverse complement.
CTTGGTCAGTTTACAACCATGGGAGCTGGACAGATAGAGCGGTCAAGATCAGAGATGGATGGTGAGTGGAGCCAAAAATGGAGGGAGTCTGAGAGACAGAATGCCTGGGGCCCCCGACAGAACAATGAGGAGAGGCGATGAGATCCCCCCCTGCAGTTGTATTGCTATTGGAGAAGACCTTGGGACCACTATCCGCTGGCAAATAGTACTTTACAACTTAGAGTATCAAGGTAGTTAGCTGCTATTGCTGCTTTGCCCCTAAAGGAGTGGTGTAATAGCCCTAACTAAATTGAGGATTATGATTAGTGATTAACTAAAGTAGCTAAATTAGTTAATCAACTGGGAACTGACTAGCTAATTAATTGAATAGCTGAACCTAAGTGAGACAGTAATCTGCCAAATTGTATGATCATTGATCAGATTTAATTAACTTAGCTATAGAACCATCCAACCAAATTGATTTAAATAGTTATTGTGATTGCTATTGATTAATTGTTGAAACAATTAATTATAAATTGATAGGAATTTTTTTTAAAAAAATCCTTTTTTTCTGACCTTTTTAAAAATTATTAGCTAGACAATTTGATTTTTATTGGCAATCAATTTATGGGAATGAATTATGTGGTAGGATATGTTGTGTTTTTGTAGATTCAGCAGCACTGGAAGTTGTAGCCCACTGCTAGTATCTTATTTATTGAGTGCTCTATCATCAGTTGGTCTGAGGCTTGTGAAGACCACTAGGTGCAGCGATGACTGGGCAAGGGATTCTGGTGCTCCTGGGGAGGGGAAAGTATAGCGGTGGGACCAGACAGGGAGTTAAGGGAAAGGGGCAGAGAAACAGAATAGCTCGCCCCCCTTCCAGCCTGCATCCCATCCCAAAGGATGTTGGCAGTGGGGCTATGATGAATAAGCCCCCTCCGATATTGGCATTGTGCAATGCCAGGTCTATAAACAATAAGACCATGATCCTTCGGGACTTTCTGCAGGAGCAGAATGTAGACCTGGCATGTGTGACCAAGACCTGGGTGCAGGAAGGGGAGACAGTAACTCTCTCCCAACTTGCCCTCCCCAGGTTTTCAGTCCTTCACCAATCATAGACTAGGGGGTGGGGGGAGGAGTATTCATTCAGGAGGCTTACTCCTTCGGGGCATTCCTGCCACCGAGGATCATGGGCATTGAGTGTGCTGGCCTAGTGTGGGAGGCCAGGGAGAGTTTGGTGATTTGGTTGGTGTACCAACTGCCTAATGCACCAGCCAACAGTCCTGGGTGATTTCAATATCCATGCTGATAACATGACCTCCACTCAGGACCTAGCGTCATCCATGGTAGCACTGGGACTCTCCCAATATGCAGTGACCCCCACTCACCAGGCCAGACACATGTTCGATTTGATCTTTGCGGCAGGGATAACAATGGACCAGATTACTGCTTCAGCATTTCCATGGTTGGACCACCGTGCACTGAGGGCCCGTCTAAATGTCTCACCCTGACCCTGTTTAGGAGGCGAGCATATTTTACCTTGCTCACAGAGCCAAATGGACCCTGTGCAGCTCTAGATGGCTCTCCGGGATCCGATGCCCCCTGACGGCTTGTTAGATGAGCTTTTGTGGGATTGGCATAGCTGATTCGCCACAGCTATCGACCAGATCACTCTCTGGCGTCCTCTGTGCCCCCGCTCTAGGCTCGCTCCCTGGTTTACTCAGGAGTTGTGGCTTATGAAACGAGAGCTGAGATTGCTAGAGAGACAGTGGCAGCATGCTCAAGATGAAGCTACAAGAGCATCCTATAGGACGTTTATGAGATCCTATGAGATGGCAGTCAAAGCCGCGAAAAGGGAGTATTATGGGGCTATGATTGCGTCCGTGAGCTCATGCCCAGCCCAATTAGAACATAGCGGTCTAAAACTGTTCTGCCACTGGGCAGACCAAATGCTAGGGAATCGGACATAGGATGTGAGGCATTTGCAAGCTATTTCACAGATAAAGTCCTGTCGCTCTACCATGATCTCCCCAACACAGTTGAAACAGTGAGTAAACTCGAGGCTCCATGCTCGTCTTTGAGTCAGCTTTTGGATTGTTTCAGTCCACTCAGCCTAGAGGAAGTTGACAAACTGCTCTGAGCTGTTCACCCTACCACATGCTCCCTTGATCCGTGCCTGTCATGGCTAATTAAAGCCAGCCGCAATGTGTTTTGAGGTACCTTAAGGGAGATTATCAATGTCCCTCGTTCAGGGACAGTTCCCTGGAGTGCTCAAGGTGGCAGTGGTCCGTCCTTTCTTGAAAAAACCATATCTGAATCCGGCCGAATTGGCTAACTACCAGCCAGTTTCCAATTCGCCCTATTTGGGCAAAATAATAGAGAGGGCAGTGGCGATTCAGCTACAGAGCTTTTTGGATGATGCTTCCATCCTAGACCCCTTCCAGTCCAGTTTTTGCCCAGGACATTGGACAGAGACGGCACTGGTCACGCTCACAGATGACCTCTGGAGGCATCAGGATCAGGGCAGATCAGCAGTGCTGTTATTGTTGAACCTGTTGGCAGCATTCGACATGGTTGACCATCAGTTACTGACCCACTGCCTCACTGACATAGGAGTCCAGGGGCTTGCCTTGCAATGTCTTGCTTGTGTCCTCCAAGGTCAGGGACAAAGGGTGGCATTAGGGGAACAGCAGTCCAGAAGGCACCCACTGGATTGTTGAGTGCCTCAAGGGACAGTGCTTTCCCCAATGCTATTCAACATCTATATGAACCCCCTTGCCCAGATTGCCCGGAGGCATGGGCTGGGATGTCACCAGTATGTGGATGACACCCAGCTCTATCTGATGTTGGGCAGCCAGTCTGACTCAAGGCCAGAAGAACTGGACCGGGCATTACAAGCTGTGGCTGGTTGGCTTAGACTGAGCTGACTGAAATTGAATCTGATGAAGACAGAGGTCCTGTGCCTGAGTCAGGGCAGTCCAGGGGTAGGGATCCTGACCTTCGATGGGAAGCCTCTGGTGCCAGCGTGGGAGGTTAGGAGCCTGGGAGTGCTCTTGGATGCCTCCTTAACAATGGAGGCCCAGGTAGCAGCCACTGCCAAGTCAGCCTTTTACCATCTTCGGCTGATCAGGCAGTTGGTTCCCTTCCTCGACTGCAGTGACTTGGCAACAGTGATCCATGCGTTGGTCATCTTGAGATTAGACTACTGTAACACTCTCTACATGGGGCTACCCTTGTTGCAAATTTGGAAGCTGTAGCTAGTGCAGAATGCTGCGGCCAGGCTTCTGATGTGCCTCCCCATGCGGGAGCACATCCAGCCTGAGCTGAAGACATTGCACTGGCTGCCGATAGCATACCAAATTCGCTTCAAGGTGCTGGTTCTTACCTTTAAAGCCCTATATGGCCAGGGTCCAACATACCTGAGGGACCACCTTTCCCTGTATATACCCCAGAGAGTACTACGGTCAGGGTCTCAAAATCGATTGGCCCTCCCGGGTCCCAAGGATGCCAGGCTGGTTACTACCAGGACCAGGGCCTTTTCAGTGGCGGCTCCGCACTGGTGGGATGAGCCCCCAGAAGAGATCAGGGCCCTGCAGGATCTTTTGCAGTTCCATAGGGCCTGCAAGACAGAGCTCTTCCACCAGTCCTTTAACTAAGGAGCCGCTGCCATCATTCCATCAACACGGTGATTATAGAGCCCTGGCCCTTGGCTTTGACATCTATGGCCTGTGCTGCTGCTTATATCAGGAAGATCTTTGCTTGCACTCTTACAGTATGCCATCACTAAGTATTTAATTAGCCATTGTTAGCACCTAATGATATTGAGTGGTTCTAATTGAACTGCTTTTAGCTGATTGTATGTAGATCTTAACTGTTATTTGTGTATTATTTTATGCAAGCCGCCCGGAGCCTGCCTTGGCAGGGAGGCTGTGGGTATAAATTTAAATAAATAAATAAATTGCTCTCTTGAAGTGTTTGAAGGGCTGTCACTTAGAGGAGGGCGGGGAGCTGTTCCTTTTGGCAGCAGAGGAGAGGACTCACGGTAATGAGTTTAAATTAAGAGTGGGAAGGTACCAACTGGGTATTAGGGAAAACCTTTTTGACATTCAGAGTTGTGCAACGGTGGAATCAGCTGCCTAGGGAGGTGGTGAGCTCCCCCTCACTGGCAGTTTTTAAGTAATGGTTGGACAAACACTTGTCAGGGATGCTCAGGGGTGATACTACGTTAAGCAGGGGGTTGGACTAGATGCCCTGTATGGCCCAACTCTGTGATTCTATAATACTATTATTCTAAATAGGAACTGGCCCAAATTCATCAGGAACTTTCATTTGTGAGCCAGTTTGTTCATCCCTAGACATAAACTAGATTGTGAGTGCCTGGCTTGGATTAAATGCATTCTGGATTGTTCCTTAGGCACTGGATGTGACATCAAACCCATCCTTTCCCTTCCTTTGCTCACTGGTATATGAGCACACATGAGCTGTGTGCTGGTACATGTGGTGTATTCCCTCAGTTATGCTCAAGAAAATGCTGCTTTTGACAAACTCCCACTTTTTAGTTCAATGGTTGTTGTTAGACGGAGGGAAGAGCACCTGCAGCCCTTTAGCATAAACAGTACGGGAAACAGTAACGACACGAGCTGCTCAAAAATAAAAATTAATGTGGAATGCTTCTCTATATTGTAAAATAAAGTACAGGTGATTAAAAGCTCCTTAACTGCACTGGTTGAGCAGGGATGAGGTAAACGCAGTTCTGTCTCATACCCACATTCAGGGAGTGGAATGATGATGATGTCCCAACTCCGGATGGTGATTGTCCCTGTAGGACCATAATTTTTGGATTACTGTTAATCTGTTGAGTACTTCTGCAGGCAAAGGGACTGGCACTTCTTCCGGCTCTGTTCTTCCTGGAGAAAGCCAGGAAAGATGGAATCTGGGATATCTGCAAGTTTAATGTCAAGGCTTAATTTGATCAAGGGCTGAAGTTTAGGGCCTCTTTTGAACATCAGTGGCTCAAGCGGTTAAGACACTGAACTGCAGACCAGAAGGTCAGTAGTTCAGCAGTTTGAGACCCGAGTGCTGCATGATGGGAGTGAGCTCCTGTCTCTGACCCCAGCTCCTGCCAGCCTAGCAGTTCAAAAGTAAGAAACTGCAAGTAGATAAATAGGTACCACTTCGGTGGGAAGGTAACAGTGTTCCATGCGCCTCGGCGTCTAGTCATGCCGACCACATGACCACGGAGATGTCTTTGGACAGTTCTGGTTCTTTGGCTTGGAAACGGAGATGAGCACCGCATCCCTAGAGTCATATTCGACTGGTTTTCAAGCAAGGTAAACTTTTACCTTTACCTTACTGAACTTTGGTTCAAGTAGTACTAAAGTTTTCAAGAGGGCTTTTCTGCACAGGTAATAGGGTTGCACTGTACAGAAGCGTTTTACAAACTTGCTTGAATAAATGACTAGGCACTGTGGTCTATATTGCTGTGTATAGACTATTGTAAATTGAATCCTATTTATGTAATTTCTGTACTGTTTAATGTATCAAGTTGAGACATGGTATGCTTCAGTTCTTTCTGGTGGTTCCAGGCTTCTAAAACCCTAAAGTATTGATTACTGAATGTCTCATTTTGTTGATTGTACTGACTCACTAGGCACAATCTGCCTTGAGTCCCTGTGAGAAAGGTGGACTATAAATGTGTGCAGATTGTCTTTCTCTTGTTAGTTAACATCCACACTCAGCCTCTACACAGATCTGGAATTGGGGAGAAATCAGAAAGTGCCATTTTCCACAATGTCCTGATATCTCTTATTCCAAAAACATAGCCCAGAGTTCACCGTATATGTGGTTTGGTTACTCCAACTGAAATACACTCCCAGTGTAAATCCAAGGCACGGAATTTTGAGGGAAGGGAGGAATTGTGATGGATAGAACATGGAAGCTGTTTACGTAAAAGCGCATTGACAGGAAAGCAAATCAAGCAACAGTTTTGACATCTTGAAAGAGAAAGTAGCACAACTGTTTGTGGGATAGATCAAGATGGGTAGCCATGTTAGTCTGTCTGTAGCAGTAGAAAAGAGTTATAGTCCAGTACTGGGCTTTTTTATGGGGGAATGCTCTGGAACGGAGTTCTGGAACCTTCCCCCCCCCCAAAAAAAAAGAGGCCTTGGTCCAGTAGTACCTTAAAGACTAACAAACTTTGTGATAGGGTATGAGCTTTTGTGAGTCATTGCTCACTTCTTCAGATGGGTATGAGCTTTCATGAAACACTTCAGATACCATTTGAAAAAGTGAACAGTGACTCACAAAATCTCCATATCCTACCACAATTTTTTTCTAGTCTTTAAGATACTACTGACTCTTTTCTACAGCTGTTTGTGTGGTTTGTGAGAGTCTGGTGCATGTAGCAGTGACACTGATACAGGGGCGTAGACTTTTTAAATCCCCGGGGGGGGGGGCTCTTTCGTGCGCGCGCAAAGCCGCTTCTCTCCCCCCCCCCAGCCCCAGGGAGGCAGGAGGGCAGGCCAGGGGTGGAGGGGAAGGAGAGGCGGTGACAACAGCCAGCTGGCCGGCTGACTGCCGCGCACGAAGCGCGGGACGATGTCCCCGCCGCATCTCTCCCCCCCGCCACCCCAGGGAGGCAGGAGGGCAGGCCGGGGGTGGAGGGGAAGGAGAGGCGGTGACGGCAGCTCCATTTTGCCAGGGGTGGCTGAGCTCCCCCCGGGAAATTTCGGGGGAGGCTCGAGTCCTCAAGCCCCCCCATAGTTGACGCCTATGCACTGATATACACATCCTGAACTTGGTTTGGTAGTTTAGGTAGCAAAGAAATATTCCCCTTCAGTTAGCTGTTCCTTTTTGTACTCACAGGAGCATGCTTCACCCTGGCTTCTCTCTTCTTCTAACATCTGTTTCTGCTTATGCAGCCAAAGTTGCAGGTCTGTGTACAATTTTAAAACATTGGTTCTGCAGCTGATAGGAATCAGAAAAATTACTCCTCTGTGGGTTTCTAAGGTAACTGGCATTTCTGTCCTTATTGCAGTCTGATATTAACAATAACAGTAATAATACTGAACAGTGTCCCTACAGGCCTTGTGTTAAAAGCACTTTGTGGAGCTGTAGGACGAACTGTGAGAGATAATCTTATCCACATCCCTTCAAGGAGAACAAAGTGAAGAATACCTGAACTGACTAAGATAAATGCTTTGAGCTATTTGTAAAACTCTGCAATGAAAGAGGTTTGCTGGCCACTCTTGGGGGTTCACTTCATTGTCTGTCTTTAGGGTTGCCAAGTGTTCTTAACTTACCGGCGGGGGGGGAGTCCTCTGTTGTCCAGGAGTTTCCCAGGCGCGCGTGCTTTGCGCACGCACCCGGCGACGTCGCCCGGAAGTGACGTCAGCACGTTGGGGGCGTTGCCAGGGCGACGCTCTGGCAACGTCCCCACATGATGACATCACTTCCGGGTGACGTCATTATGTTGGGGAAGGGGGGTGGGGTTCCCCCCACCGGCCGAATGCTGGCCAGCGGATCGGGAACCCCTGTAGCGGGGGATCCCCCGCCCCCCGGGCTGACTTGGCAGCCCTATCTGTCTTTCCCCTCCTAAATTACTATGTTGTACATATATGTGTGTCTGTGTGTTAACCTAGCATTTTGTCTTGTGTAAATTAAAATTATCCCTCCTTGTTTTCCTCATTTGAATAGTAATTTGATTTGCTTTAATTTTACATATTTTATATTTCATTCTTCCTCCTCTTTGAGACGGTTTGTGCTGCTGCTCCTCTCTGGACCTTTCCCAGCTTGTCTGAGGGGACATTCAGACATCACATAAATGGTATATTATTATTATTATTATTATTATTATTATTATTATTATTTTACCCCACCCTCCCCGCAAGAGGGCTCAGGGTGGCTCACAAAGGGCACACAGTGCCAAACCCAATAACAGCTTAAAACATTTTAAAATACAAAAACAATAATAAAACAATTACAAATAAAGTGCTTCCAGTAATGATGATAATCAGTGTTCAGATGGCTTCCTACCAGGATCAGAGTCCGGCCCTCCATGACCGTACAGCCTGGGCTGCATTCAGGGCTAACCCTCATCGCTGGTGTTACTCACGATGGTAGATGGTGCTAGCATTGGCGGCTCCTAGTCAAAGGCCTGGCAGAAGAGCTCCATCTTGCAGGCCCTGTGGAACTACATAAGATCCTGCAGGGCCCTGATCTCCTCCGGGAGCTCATTCCAACAGACAAGAGCCGCCACCGAGAAGGCCCTGGCCGTGGGTCCAATGAGCCTGGCCTCCCTGGGGCCCAGGACATGAAGTTGGTGTTCCGACCCCGACCGAAGTACCCGCTGGGGTATATGCGGGGAAAGTCAGTCCCTCAGGTATGTTGGACCCTGGTCATATAGGGCTTTAAAGATAAGTACCAGCACCTTGAAGCGAATTCAGTACGCTATAGGCAGCCAGTGTAGCACCACCAGCACAGGCTGGATGTGGTCCTACTTAGTGAGACCCATCAATAGCCTGGCCGCGGCATTCTGCACCAGCTGCAGCTTCCAGATTTGCAACAGGGGAAGCTCCATGTAGAGAGCGTTACAGTAGTCCAGCCTCGAGGTGACCATTGCATGGATCACTGTAGCCAGGTCATCACGGTCAAGGAAGGGAACCAACTGCCGAGCCAGCCAGAGATGGTAAAAGGCTGACTTGGCAGTGGCTGCTACCTGGGCCTCCATTGTTAAGGAGGGATCCAGGAGCACTCCCAAACTCCGAACCCCCAATGCAGGCACCAATGGTACCCATCAAAGCTCGTGAGTGGGACCCCCCCACCCCAGGCACAGGACCTCCATCTTCACTGGGTTCAATTTCAGCCGGCTCATCCTGAGCCAACCAGCTATGATGTGCAATGCCCAGTCCAGATTTTCTGGGCTGGAGTCCGACTGGCCGCCCAACATCAGATAGAGCTGGGTGTCATCAGTGTACTGGAGACATCCCAGCCCATATCTCCGGGCAATCTTGGCAACATATAGATGTTGAACAGCATTGGGGAGAGCACCACCCCTTGAGACACACCACAATTGAGCGGGTGCCTTGTGGTTTGCTGCTCTCCAAGCACCACCCTTTGTCCCCGACCCTGGAGAAAGGAAACGAGCCATTGCAGGGCCCATCCCTGTATCCCCACGTCAGCGAGGTGGCAGGTCAGCAGCTGATGATCGATCGTGTCAAATGCTGCCAACACACCGCCCCAATCCAGATGTCTCCGGAGGTCATCAGCAATTTTCCCTCTAAGCTGTGGAGTCTTGTGAGCAGAAATCCTACTTTGTGAGCTCCTGGCATTAAAGTTGTGAGCGAGCAATTTGACTGCTGCATCAGTTAGTCTGCTCTGGAGCCCTCCTTCCTGAGCTAAAACTAAAATCAGTGAGCCGGAGGCTAAAAAACTGTGAGCTAGCTCACACTAACTCAGCTTAGAGGGAACACTGGTCATCAGTAAGAGTGACCAGAGCCATCTCCGTCTCGTGTCCTGGGCGAAAGCTGGATGGGAAGGGGTCTAGAACGAAAGTGTCATCCAGAAAGCCATGTAACTGTATCGCCACTGCCCTCTCAATTAATTTGCCCAAATAGGGCAAATTAGAGACTGGCCAGTAATTAGCCAATTTGGCCGAATCTAGGTTTGGTTTTTTAGGAGAGGGTGGACCATTGCCTCCTTGAGTGCCCCCGGGAACTGCCCCTCTATGAGGGACTTGTTGACAGTCTCCCAGACGGCACCTCGAAACCCCTCGCAGCCAGCTTTAATCAGCCAGGAAGGGCATGGGTCAAAATGGCATGTGGTTGGGTGCACAGTCACGAGAAGTCTGTCAACTTCCTCTAGGCTGAGCGGGCCAAACCCATCTAAGCCCGGAATTGAAGGCGTGCAAGGGGCCTCAAGTTCACTTACTGTTTCAAATGTGGTGGGGAGATCCCGGCGGAGCGTCAAGACTTTATCCGCAAAATAGCTCGCAAATGCCTCACAGCCGATTTCCAATTCCCTAGCATTTGGTCTGCCCTGTGGCAGGACTGTTAAAGACCAAATCGTTCTAAACAATTGGGCCGGGCATGAGCTTGCAGATGCAATCGAGGCGGCATAGAAATCTCATAGGCTTTCATAAACGTCCTATAAGATGCTCTTTTAAAAAAAAATTCCACAAAAGAAAAAAGAAAACAAAAGCAAGACTGAAGGGAAGAAAAAACAAACAAGAAAAAACATAGAAATTGTTTGAAATAAATAGAGCAATCCTGGTAATAGATTCATTTTTACAATCGCTATTCTTCCCATAAAGGATACCTGTAGCTGTTTCCAATTCTCCAGATCTTTCTTAATAGTCGAAAGAAGTTTCATATAATTGTCTTTCATCAAGGAACTGCATCTATTTGTTAGCGTAATTCCTAAATATTTGATTTGTTTTTGTATTTCCATACCAGATATCTTCTCAAGAGCTTCAATCTGCCTTTCTGTACAGTTTTTAACCAACAGTTTAGTTTTCTTGAAGTTAATTTTTAAGCCTGCAAGTTGACCATAGCTTTTCAGTGTATCTAGCAGATATGTCAAGGAACGTCCTATAAGATGCTCTTGTAGCTTCATCCTGAGCACGACACCATCGTCTCTCTAGCCATCATAGCTCTTGCTTCATAAGCCGCAGCTCCTGGGTGTGCCAGGGCGCGAGCCTACTGCGAGGGTGTAGAGGGCGCCTGGGAGCGATCTTGTCGATGGCCACGAAGAGTCAGCCATGCCAGTCCTCCACTAGCTCATCCACCGAGCCGCTGGGGGCATTGGATTCCGCAGTGCCATCTGGAGCCACATAGAGTCTATTTGGCTCCGTGGGCGAGCTAAAATAAGCTCACCGCCTAGGGGTTGGGGTGGAACATTCAGATGGGCCCCCAGGGCATAGTGGTCTGACCATGGCACTGCCAAAGCAGTAATCCGATCCACTATTACTCCCACAGCGAAAATCAAATTGAGCGTGTCCCCGGCCCGGTGTGTGTAATATGCACTACCTCCCTATAAGTCAGGCCCTCTTGGTCTCATTTTGTAACATTTGAAAGCCAATGTCCCTTTGTCAATAGTAGACAACTAATTTGCCACTCCTTGTGCAGTCACTCCACTGCTTATTTCCAGAACGATTGTTCAAACTTGAGTGAGGAGTTGCTTCCTATAAAGCACAGTACAAATCCTTTCCATGAACACAACCCCTTGCATATCTCATAGGGTTGCCTGGGTTAAGAAATATCTGAAGATTTTGGGGGTGGAGCCTGGGGAGGGCAGAGTTTGGGAAGAGGGGGGACTTCAGCAAGGTATAATGCCATAGAGACCACCCTTCAAAGCTGCCATTTTCTCTGGGGCAACTGATCTTGGTCTTCTGGAGATCAGCCCAATACACCACAGCCCCCATACCACTCACAAAAAGAACTTTTAAAGGGCTATTCTGCCAGCCAAGTGTGCAGCCCGTGACAGCCCCTCTCCCTCTCTCCAGGGCCCTCTAGCTTGTCGGCAGGCATGTAGTCCCCCACCGATCATCTGAAACCCTTTAAATCAGGCAGGAGGGGAGGGGTGATCACTCTTGGTGGCAGGGTTTGGTGGCAGGGCTTGGGGTGTCCCCACCCACCCCTGAAATACCCTCAAAATCCCCCCACTGGAGTGACAAGAGGACCTGACAACTCTACTGGAGGTTGGCAACCCTAATACCTCACCTGGGCTGCCCACTTAACCAAGCCTTAAAGGTAGAAGAGTGTGTGGTGTTCAAGAGCAAACCTGGTATTAACCAACCAGGAGCCTTTGGTATGCAACAGGATAGCAAATGCAAACACAGCACTTGGAGCAAAAGACAAAAGCAATTTCACTAACCAGTCCTGAGTCAAGGGGCCAAGGGTTCCATCCACAAATCTGAGGAAGCAAGGAAGGCAAGAATTCAAAATTAAGGCTAGGAATACAACACAACAGGCAAGGTTAGGGTTTCTAGAAAGGGAAAACAACACAGGCTGGCAAACAGAATTTCAAGGCAGAAACCAGCTGCAACAACTGCTCGCATTTCCTTTTATTAGCCTAATGACCCACAGGTGTTACTTCTTCACTAGCTATGCCATCAGTCAGTGCTGGTTGTGCAATCACCCTAGCAGTCCTGTACCTTTCCACAGCTGTCAAGTGTCCTTTACTTCATCTGCTGCCAGAATGAGCAGCCCTCATTGCCTGACATGACTTTTGCTGGCTCTGGCTCTAAATCTAGCTGTTCAGGCAGGCGTACCACAGGTGCAGGGCCTGACTCCTCCATTTCTTCATCTTCAGAGGAGGAGATAGCTGACTGAGTTATGACAGATGACAGTTAACTGCCATAAATTCTGTTCAATAACTGTGTTACTGCTACTGGGTGTATTTACATGACCCCTGAAAAGGTTATTGGCTTTCATTTGTTTTTCCCTCCTACTTGGTGACAGGTCCCCCCCGGGAGTTCTCAACGGGGCCATGACTCCCTCCTCAGGAATGTGTGCTCTGCTTCGCTTGCTTGCTTAGCTCGGCTTGCGCATGCCCGTCTCAGTGCTTTGCTCTTCCCTGTTATCTCCGTGCCCTGTCCTTGAAAGGAAATGCTTGCAATTATGTGGGAGCCAAACCCACCGATGTTTTGTATTCCTCTTATCCATGCCTTGAGAACTGAACTTTAGAGATGTTGAACATCATTATTTTCTGGGAACCCCTTTTATTGTGTTTTCTATGGGAACTCTAAGCCATTATAATTGAGCACCTAAAATACTGCATAGTGATTGGTAGAACGCCCTTAAGCCATATTTCATATCCAATATATCAATACATGTCCTCCCTAACCCCAGTATTACTAACAGTGAAAGTGTTTGACTCCAATGATCTTCTCTGCAAATAAAAGACTTACTGCTTCATGAGACCTGTTGTGGATTATATCTCTTGGGACATTCTCACAACAGAGTGTTTCTTACCTTGTGGGTGGTCCAAATCATCCTTCAACTGTTCAGGAAAGCCATCTTTATACCACAATGTATAGGTCAAACTAAGTACTTTGGTTGTCATACTTCCTTAGAAGAACTCTTTCACCTTTGCAAGATAAGAACCAGAAAAATCAGAGTGCATTGAAAAAATTCTCATCAGGAAGTTATGATTTTAGCTGGACAGCTGCAATTGGAGATGATCATTTCCACATTAATTTTATGCTTATGTTAACTGTTAGTTACACAATATTTCACTGTAAAGTGCCTGTGCTTGTACAGAATTCCTGTTGCTGGCTGCAGTACATGGGGTTTTATAAGTCTGTGCAATGCTTTCCAGAACTGGCAGATCCCATCTTTAATATTTTTAAAACACCCTTCAGAACCTAACTAAAATGAATGTAATACTGGGTCTGGATATACTACTTTTCTTTTCTGTCAAAGGGTGGGGATTTCTTAATAAAGAGGAGGAGCCCAAAGCTACATTACATATTTGGATTTCCAGTATTGCCAGGGATACGGAGTTTGCCACTAATTTAGGAATACCTAACTTTTAATAATCACTTTATTGATGGGACAAAACCTGTTGACCTGTGTTATAAATCTGGAGATGACAGCAACTCTTAACACCTTCCAGCTGCATTCCATGTGTAAGGCTGGAACAGCTAGTCCCAGTATTTGGCCTATTATATTTTAAGTGCTAGAAATTTTAGCAGGTTTATCATCTTGCAGGTTTTTTAATGACCTTTTGTTTTTGTTTATGAGGTGCTAGATCTATGTCTGCCTTCTGTGCCAGCCAGCGAGCACCACTCTTGTGACGGCAGTTGCTCATGCTGCCTTCTAAATGCTGATTTAGGGCTGCCAAGTCCAACTTGGGAAATATCTGAGGACTTTGGGGGTGGAGCCAGGAGAAAGGAAGTGACATCATTTTGTGATGTCACATCCTGTGATGTTGCTTCCACATGCTGACACATGAACTCATGAAGTTCCATAATACTGAATCAGGCCATTGGTCCATCAAGGTCAGTATTGACTACTCAGACTGGTAGTGGCTCTCCAGGGTCTCAGGCTGAGATCTTTAATGTCACCTATTACCTGATCCTTTTTTAGCTGAAGAGGCTGATACCTCCTGCATGTCAAGCAGATGCTCTAGCACTGAGCAACGGCCCTACTGAATCCTTCCTCATCTCGGCAGAATATGAAGCACTAAGTGCTACACAAGTGCTAAATATGATTTTCATATCATAAGAACAGGAGAGAAGCCACAGTGGATCAGGCCAACAGCCCATCCAGTACAACACTCTGTGTCACACAGTGGCCAAAAATACCAGGTGCCCTCAGGAGGTCCAGCAGTGGGGCCAGAACTCCAGAAGCCCTCCCACTGTTGCCCCCCAAGCACCAAGAATGCAGAGCATCACTGCCCCAGACAAAGGGTTCCATTTAGACCTTGTGGCTAATAATAGCCACTGATAGACCTCTGCTGGATGGGGACAGAGAGAGAGAGACAGACAGACAGACAGACAGAAAAAAGAAAGAAAGAAAGGGGGAGGGGGAGAGAGAGAAAGAAGGAAAAGAGCTGACAGAGGCACTTACCCCAGCAACCTTGCAAGCTACATGCAAAAGCAGGCCCTTCAGTACAAAGAGCCTAGTCCCTCCTTAATCTCTGGGTGGGACTTTCTCTTGCTGCCTCTGCTCTTAAAGGGGAAATGTCTGGTGAGGCTTTTTACTGCAGGGCAGGCTCTCTGCAGACATTTCCCTTTTAAGACAGTTCAGGCCTGGCAGGGAGAGGGCAGGGCAGGCTCCGACGTTCCCCTGCGTTCCTGCTGGCAGCCATTGCCTCCCCCGGTGGCCAATTTTGAAAAAGCGGGGGTAAGCATTAAAAATCGGTGTTTCCCCGCCCTCCCGGGGGACTTGGCAGCCCTACGCTGATGTCATTCGCAAAGATATGTGCAGAACTCTACATGCGTTAACTCAACAGCGGGAAGGAGAATACGGCTGTCGGCCTAATCTTTCTGTAGCCAGCACTGTCAATCCGTATATGTACGAGGCTCTGAATTGTGGATAGTTTCCAGAGAGCTTTTAATTTTAAAAATACAAGAAAAGATTTTAAAATATAAGAGAAGAGTTTTAAACTATGTATGGGAGACGGAACAGAAATGATAGGTGCAATGCTATGCATACATACTGGAAAGTAAATTCTGTTATACACAGTAAAATTTACTTCCAACTATACATACCGTGTTTGATCATTCTCTTGATCTGTGTTACTGTTCAGAGAGAAACTGAAACCTTCAGCATTTATGAGAGCAATCCAAAGCAGGTTCACTCAGAATCCTTCTCTCTATTCAGTGGAGTTTATTCCCCCATAAGGGGCTGGGGAGAGGCTCTGGTTCAGTGGAAGACCCTCTGCTTTGAATGCAAAGTCCCAGTTCAGTCCCCGGCATCTCCAGTTAAAAGGACCAGGCAGTAGATGATTTGAAAGACCTTTGCCTGAGACCCTGGATTGCTGCTGACAGTCTGAACAGGCAATATTAACCTAAATGAACTGATGGTTTGATTCAGGGTAAGACACATTCATGTGGAAGTTTTCTTAGGATTGCACTGTAGGCATGTGCGAAGGAGAGAAGAGAAACATCCTAAGAGCCGGTATTACATAGAGTAGCTTCTTTTTAAAGAAGCCTTATGTCTATTACTTCTGCATCAATTTATTGGGACATCTTTCAGCCACTCAGTTCCATCCCTGGAGGAACTGCCATCTGTATGGCTCCAAATAGTTGTTTAGGACAAAGTCATTTGACTTTGTGATGTTCTTCATTCCATGTTTGCTGTATGTGGATTAGTATAAGACAAAAGGCGGGACCCATGGTACTCGCAGGGGGGGGGAGAGAAGGAGCTCCACATGGAGGAAGAGGAGGACGCAGCCACAGGTAAGTCTTCCCCCCCCCGGGCAACGGTGGCGAGGCCCAGGCCGCCAGTCCTTACCTCCCCCGCACCAACAGCGAGGCCCACGTGGCTCTGAGCCATGGGCCCGCCAATCCTTCTTCTCCCTGCACCAACAGCAAGGCCCACGTGGCTCTGAGCTGCTGGGCCTGCCAATCTTCTCCCCAGTTCCAACGGCGAGGCTCGTGCAGCTCTGAACCACTGGGCCCACCAATCTTCCCCCCCCCCCGCCAGTTCCAACGGTGAGGCCAGCATGGCTCTGACCTGCCTTGTTTGCAATCTTCCCTCCCGGCTCTGACAGCAAGGCCTGAGTGGCTCTCAGCCCGCCAATCTCCCCCCTCCACCCCTGGCACCAGCAGCAAACCCTCAGAGTCTCCCAGCCACTGGCCCACCACAGTTCCCAGAGCATTCTCTGTGCATGCGCACGGAATGCTCTTTTACTTTTGGGGGGATTTAAATACCCCCTGTATAGTTTTTAAAACTTTAAAGATTTTTCTGCACACCTGGGGAGTCCCCCAAGTGTGCAGGAAAATCTCTGTGCCCCCGAAGTGCCCCCGATGTGTGGATTTAGATATTCGCACGCACGGGGGCACTTGGCTATTAGATATATAGATTAGTGGAGTGTAAATCCTTAATCCCTTGGTGTATCTGGCCTCTGAAATATATTGTTCTCCTTTTCCCGCAGGGCAGCAGTGTTCCATCTTATAACTGTAAAGTATTTATCTGGGTTGGATTAAAAACCATTTGATATAATTTGAAATTTGGCATCTACAGACTGCCTTTGTTTGGACCATTGTATAACTTGGTAACTTTGTCTTTAAAAAAAAAAAAACTTTTCTAAAAGAGGCAACATTTTTAGTGTGGTTTTTGTGTCGTTCTTTTGAATATGCAGAAGGAAAAGGTGATTAGCCAAAGGGTTCTTTAACAGACTTTTGAGTTAGAGCTTTTCACTGGATATGTTTGTGGGATGGTTTCCATCTCTCTATCATCTTTGGATGACTACAGCACTCAAGCCTATGCTGACCTTTTCTTTGCATCAATCTTTCAAAATACACAGCCTTGAAATATAATGGTTTTCTCCCCCACAACCAAGTTAAATTGCAATTTCCTTGCTGGCCTTCAAATGCTGCCAAGCAGTATTGGGCATGTAAAGGCATTTTGCGTTTCATTCAATGTACAAGGCTATAGCTTATATCAAAGAGCATGCATGGCTTGTGTCAAGAGCATTACAGGTTGCCGGGTCATGATTTTAATAAAGGCTTTCTGATTTTGTTTAACTCTTTTCGTGAAGACTTTCCCCTTTAGCCATAAAATTATGTGACATTAAAGACTTTTATAGGCTTTAAAAAAAGAACAACAACAAAGGTTCTAGGTTCTACAGTTGTCAGGGGGGAAACAGTTGGAGAACATTAATAAAATTTAAGAGAATGACTCTTAACTTGCTTCCTCACTTTTACCCTCAGGGAAACTAGACAATATGGAGAATATCTGGCTGTGTTGAGAACAGCCCCACATCTCCTTCTTCCCTCTGATCAGTAACATCTACTAAAAACGTGTGATGTGGTAGCTTTGCATTTTTAGCTTATCCACATCTCTATGATTTGATAGTTACCACTTTGAGGTCTAGGGAAATTCAGCAGGAAGGCATTGGTCATTTCAACACAGCTTATCTGTCCCAAGTTCAATGCTTTTGGTGAAATGCTTCCCCTCCTCTGCTTCCCCCACAACATCAAGGGGCATTCGTGTAGCTCTGGGGTTTCCCCAGTTTTTCTTCAGTGGCTCTCAAACTTGCTTTGCTCTGAATTTTTCAGAAAGATTGCAATAAAGCCTAGATGGCTGCTGTGTGGGTGAGAAAATTTGGGTTTTCTGGCCCACATGACAGCCATTTCCTCCCCTGCCGCAGGGGGCTTTTTATTTTATAAAAATTAGAATATTGCTATACTGCAGAAACTATACGTTTAGCAGGTTCCCTGAATTCTCAGCTTTCATTTAAAAAAAGTAAGCTCCTGGCCCCTTCATTTGTGGAAAAAGTTACATCTTTGCAAGGTACGAGGCTAGAGCTTACTTTTTAAAATGGAAGTTGGCAATTTGGGAGAACTGGGTTTGATTCCCCACTCCTCCATTTGCACCTGCTGGATGACCTTGGGCAAGCCATAGTTCTGGCACAGCTGTTCTTGAAAAAGAGCAGTTTCTGTCAGCGCTCTCTCAGCCCCACCTACCTCACAGGCTGTCTGTTGTGGGGAGGGGAAGGGAAAGGAGATTGTAAGCCACTCTGAGACTCCCTTGGGTAGTGAAGGGCGGGAGATAAATCCAATCTCTTCTCTTCTTCTTCAGTTTAGAGAAACTGCTACACCTACAGTGACAATGCTACAGCAATATAAAAGTTCCATTAAAAAAAATACAACCCCCCTGGAGACCTATGGGAAAGGGTGGCCACTTCTGGGGGACTGGGGCAGGGATAAAGCTGCAAGGCCTCCTGCTATGGCACAAGGCCCCCTGCAGTAGATCTAATTGCCTGCCGCTGCTCTGAGTGGTGATGGGAGAAGCCCCCACCCCCAAAAATCAGGTGCATTACTACATGGCTCTTGGGATGGGGCTGGTACCAGGGTTTTTTGCGCACACTAGGCGAGGCTACCTTCTGCCCCCCCCCCCCCCCCGGTGCACCCACCAATTTTCAAACATAAATGCATTTTAGTGTTATACAAATAGATTCCCAAGCCAAAAATGAATGATTTCTGTAGGCTTGGGTCATTAAAGATCTCCATTAAGTGTCATATATACTACCAAGATGATATTTCAGTGGTTTCAATGCATCAATCCGACTCTTGCATAAAATGATAGCACTCATCAGCTGGCTGTCACCAGGCCATTGGGTAGCAGTACATACATAGAAATTCAGGTGTGAATTTGGATCTGTATTGGCAGATACTCAGTAGGTAATTGTGACTGGGGTAAGCCATTTTGCAACCAGCTTCAGCCACTGGATCCTAGAGATCCGGCAAACAAAACAAAACCCAGACCTTTCAAGAGCAGATCTTTCAAGTCCCCTAAAAGACACATGGCGGAAATATGTACATATACTACATATGCACATACAGTACCCACAAATTGTATTGCACCAGATTAATTCCTTTAAATATGGGTCATGGAGTTTACTTACAAGCATTCCAAACTAGTAGATCAAAGACCTATACCAGGAAATTAAAAAAGTCCCATAGATGCACTTCTGTGGCAGCATTTCTGAAGATTATCTCAGACAATCTAGCAAAATAATTCCTTTGCAAAGTTCGTTGTTGTTGTTAATCAACCCCCATAGCATGATAAAGCACCCACTAAGGGAGAAAGACCCTGACCTGTACAGCCCAGCCTAGCTCGATCTCCTCATATCTTGAAAGTTAAGCAGGGTCAGCCCTGGCCAGTATTTGGATGGGAGACCTCCACAGAAGACCAGGATCATGACCTGGAAGCAGGCAGTGGCAAGTGGAGGCATGGGGAATCAAACCCGGCTCTCCCAGATTAGAGTCCGTGCACTTAGCCACTATACATGAAGCTCCCCTGTGCCAGCGTGTTGTGCAAGTAGCCTGCGGTTTAAGAAATTAAAAAATGAAATGAAAAAAATAAGAATAGACTGCAAAGTGAGAACAAACCTCTCAGTTTGAATAAACGAAGACGTACATTTTCCGCCCCAGACAATTCACAACTTATGTTGGAAATAAAAAGTAGACAAGGCAAAGCATGATGGGAAACTCTTTTTCTCTCTCCCCACCCCATAGATAATGGCTCCTTCCTTGCTATCTTAATACGCACTCTCATAAGGTGCAGTGAAATGCACCACAGGAACCCCCCTCCCGAAAAAACCCTTCTGACCAGCTCATGAAAGGAAATCTACAACTCCCAAAACTCCCTCTCCATTGCTTTCCCTCCATCTCCTCTGCAGTGCACTATGGGAAACGTAGGCCATGCTGGCTCTGGTTGTTTCACAGGCTGGCATTGAAGGGAGGCGTGAACCACCTCTCCCAAATAGTTACTAAGGAAGGCTGTGGGTGTTGACACAGGTGTGCTGGAGTGCTGACGGGGGAAAGGGGAGGCATGTTTTCCAAGGCGCGCTCTCTCTCTCTCTTTTTCTTTTTCTCTCTCTCTCTTTCTCTGCGAGTGCGAGTGTGTCAGTTTCGGGTTCAGTCGCCATTTAGCACAAATGGTTTTTCTTCCCACCCCCCAGCCTGGGAGAGGTGGCAGTAAGTGGCCCATCCCCCACATCCCCTCAGGAGCGGTGGGGCAGGAAAGAGGTGGACATGAAGCTCCCCTCTTCCAGCATGTTGTGCAAGTAGCCTGCCAGTCCACCTGAAAACTATAGGCCTTATTTTAAGGTCCCTAACTCTTAACCAAAGAAATGTGGAAGATGGGCTAAATGAGAGACATACTCTGCACAGATTTACTCTGGTAGAAGGCTTGGCATTGAAATCAGGCTCCAGGGCCAATCCTTCATTCCCAATAAAGTGTTCTGGGTGGTTCCGGGGTGGTGCTTCAATGAAAATGAGGGCCCCGCTGGGTCCCTGACAGTACCTACTGACACCCCCCCCTGGAGAAAATCCCCTCCTGGGGGCTACCTGGTTGGGAAGCAGGCCAGTGACATTGGGCGCCTGCGGTGGGCTGCCAAGCGGCTGGATATTGAATGCCACCTTGGGGAGCACAGGTCCATCCACCCCTCACCGCGCCTCCTTCGGGGCGACCCTGCCAAGGGTGGGTGGGCTGCTGGCCAGCTGGCTGGCCTCCCTGGGAGGCAGGGCAGAGGGAGGAGGGGATCCCGACCAGGCCCTTGGCAGGCCACAGTGGGCTTCATGTCCCACTAGTCTTCCCAGTCAGCAGGTTTTGGTGAGGGGCAGGGCGGCAGGCCAGCTTGTTCTAATGTGGCACTTCAAGCAACTGCCTAACCCTGCCTTATGGCAGCACTGTCCCTGTCTAGGGGTCACAGTTATGGCAGCCAACATTGTCCCCTCCCATGTTCCTGCCTCCAAACAGTCACTGAAAGGAAACTGGGGGAACCTGCCATGTGGGAGCCCCATTGCTGCTGTGCTTTATCTACAGCTGGACCACCAACTAGGAAGCCCTGTGTGGATGCCACCCTTGTATCACACTTGGTGTGGTTTTTTTATTTAATTAATATTTTTATTGACATTTTGTAAATATTACAAAAACAATACAAAAATACACAGCAAATTTAGACAGCTCATATAATGGAATCTAACATCAAGATAGTAGTACGTAAAAGAACCAGAGCTTTGTTGTTGTTTTTTAAATCACTGCATGGAGGTTGAGATACAGAACACAGTCTCTAGTACATAAGTTTTACCACAAACCAGGGGTCATTTCGTAGAAAAGGAGGCGCAGGAGCTCATTAGCATACCTATTAGCATAACTCATTAGCATATGTCGCACCCACTGAGATCACCCAAAGTGTGTCAGAAAGGGAATATCAGTTTCAGCCCTGTTATACCCTATGGGCCATTGAAATCAATGGAAAAAACTCACAGGGTATATGAGGGACTGGAGAAGAGGGGGTTTGAGGGAGAGGCTCCAAACTTGCAGGGTAGCTGCTGGGGCCTCTCCTCGAAATACCCACCAAGTTTCAAGAAGATTGAACTATGGGGTTCAATTCTACAGGCCCCCAAACAGGTTGCCCCATTCCCTCCATTGTTCTCTGTGGTGGGAAAAAATGTTACTTCTTTCCCACCATAGAGAACAATGGAGGGAATGGGGACAATCTGTTTGGGGACCGTAGAATTGGACCCCCTTGTCCAATCTTCTTGAAACTTGGTGGGTATTTGGGGGAGAGGGTCCAACAGCTACCCTGTAAGTTTGGAGTCTCTCCCTCAAACCCCCTCCCCTCCAGCCACTTTTAAAGTCACCACCGAATTTCGGCGGCAATTCAGCAGCGGGCCAAATCAAATCAGAGAATCTGATTTGGCCTGTGGCTGCCCTAGTGCCCACTCCTGGGCTGGCGGAGCTCTGCTTCACCTCGCTCCAGCCCCAAATGACCCCTGCCACAAACATAAGTCATCGATTACTTTAGGAACTTCTCATTGAGAGGTCAAATATTCTAAGATGGGGAACCAGATAGAGGTGAAATTAGAGGGTGAGGAGTGCTTGTCAAAATGAGTAAGATTGCCCACAACTTTTTATGCCAGTGTGACAGAGTGGGTGTCAGTGCCTTTTCCCAATTTGTGGCAATGACACTCTTAGAAGCAGACAGAAGAAGAGAGACCCTTTCTATTTTAGAGGAAGAACAGCACCTTGAGACCCATCCATTCAGAAAGAGATTTTCCAGTGTAAGAGGAATATCCAAATTTGTGATGGGTGTAGTCTGTCCCAATACAGATGCCCAGAATCGACTAATTTGGGGGCAACAAACCCAACAGTGCAAGTAGTCCCCTTTACTACCACGTTTTTTTCCAGCACAACAGACTGCTGGATGAATTTATATGAGCCAGTTTCTGAGGTGTTTTGTACCAGTGCGAAAGTATCTTAAAAGACTATGATTCCCCCTCAGTGATGTCGGTGTGGAATGGAGAGGAATTCCAAACTGACTTCCACGTTTCTTCAGGGAAACACTGACCACAAGCTTTGTGCCGTAGTGACTGATATGACAAAGGTGTTGCTCTGTCTCAAGTAGAGAGTACATTATAAACGGATGAGATTAGGTATTTCTTTGAGGTCTGGGCAGCTTTGAGGACTGGTTCAAATTCTGTTGGAGGTTGCTGTGATATAGAAATAAGATTTATGTGGGAGCATAGATGGGATATTTAAAAGTATTGCATCCATGGCATTGGTTTATTCAGTTTTGTTTCTAGAGTTGACTTTGACAGTAGTAAGTGTTTGAATGCAAGGTCCTGAAGATTTAGAAGGTTGATATCTAGATATGGGAGGCTAGATATGATACTTTTTACTGTCCCAACAAGATAGCATTTCTTTGTTGTGGAACTTAAAACGGGCTGTAGAAGGATTTTGTCTATCACAATACTTTCACAGGCAAGTGTTTGATGGGTTTATTTAACTGCAGAGTATTCAGGCAAGCTGTGAATTTCAGGAGAAGGCCTTGGAAGTCTCAGTAGGTGGGAGAAGGGGTTGTGACTGGTTTGTTTCTAATCTTTCAAAAAAGCTTTTAAGTCTCTGAAATCATCTGTTGTTTGGCAATGAAAGTAGAGGTGGGTAGGGCACCTCTCTAGGGCACAGAAATAATCTGTAACTCTATGGGAAAATTTTCTGTGTCCTCTGTATGAAACAGTTTTATGTTGAACTGATCCGTCTGTTTCATGGAGGAGATACCAGGGAGTTTAATGGACAGAGCCTTCTTCCAAATTTGAATGTTATCTCCAGAGGAAAAAAGATAACCCCAATTCCACGCACATTCCCTAACAGCCCCAGAATGATTTTTTCACAGAGATAACTGCACTGATTTATTATTTTAGGTAATAAAAGAAATTCAGAGCCACAGGGGTGGTGATGTTCTTCTCTGTGGAACACCAAACACATCCAGCAATGTTAGAAGCAAGGATTGTTCGTCTTTCTGAGAATTCCTTTCTGTGGGGAGAGTCCAACAGGAGTCTGTACTTGAGCCCTTTGAGAATCTGGAAGTGCCCTCACTGTCTACTACACTGTAAACAGCAGCTAAAATGTACAAATAGCCACAAGTTTATCAGCAACATTCCTCTGAGCAGCATCTCAGAAACAAAAACATGCCACAATAAACACACGCAAAATGCGATAAGTTCCCCCCCCCCCCCCCCGGCATTTCTCTGCCAAGTTCTAAGGTTTTATGACAAGCCATGATTGCTCAATAGCTACTCACTATGCAATACAAGGAGACATATTTACTTCCACTTGAACCTCTGCTAAGACAAATAGGAAAACCACAATAGATTTAACTTAAAAAAAAACTAATTGACTATTTGAGTCCCAGAAAGGGAAACATCTAAATTCTGTTTCATGGAATGTAATAGGTTGGGCTAACAAGGCCCACCTTTATTCAGTTTATAAAAGGCTTTGATATTATTTGTGTCCAAGAGACTTGGTTGACTTCTAATGTGATTTTAAATGGGTATATTTCATATGCTCATTGCACTATTCCATCAGAAAGGACGACCAAGTGGAGGTTTGTCTTGTTTGAATGATGCATCAGCAAAATCTTCCATAATACTTTTACAGCCCTTAAGTTCTCCGGCAATGGCATATCTTTTTGTTAATTAACATTTATATTGCACCTTGTACTTCTTTTTATTAGGGAGATTGTTGGTATGAATTGGAAAACTATTTGCTAAATTTTGAGCTTAACTATTCCAGTGCGAAGATCGTATTGCTGGGTGATTTTAGTGCTTGGATTGGTGATACCGGTATACGTGAATGGAATGATGATAGCTGTATGGCTCGCCATAATTTGACCAGGAGATAAAAAGATTCTTTGACCAATAAATCTGGGAGGGCTTTTTGTCAGTTGATTAAGAATTTAGTTTTAGTAGTACTGAATGGTGATACATTTGGTGAATTTACTTATTTTGCTAGTAGGGGAGCAAGTGTTATTGATTATGTTTTAATAACACCCAATCTTCTAAATGATGTTTAATAATTTTTTTTGTAGGTTCTCGTCCAGATAGTGACCACCAGCCACTTGTGCTCCAGCTAACTAAATCTGATAACATTCTAAATAATGAATCAAAGAGAACTTTATTATACCTCCACTGGAAATTACTGTTGATAGTCAACTGAAATGATCACCTATACTTCAATATGAAGTACAGCAAGCCTTAAATAGTGAATCATTCCTGGAACTTAGTAATAAAATACTTGCCATTCAAGATGCTGATGATGTTCTGGCCCTTATGATGAACTGATCAAATCTTTGAGACCATTTCTAATTCAGACTACTAAGGTAGCTCAAAATGAGAAGAGGTTGAATAATTCCTGGTGCGATAAGAAATGTTCGAATATGAAAATAAAACTTAGATGCAGTCTTCGAAGATAGAAGCATACTCCAAATAAACACCTCCCCAAAGCCTTTTTTGAACTCTGTAATAGTTATAAACAACTCCTCGGGGGGGGGGGAGGACTTGCCTCGTATAAAAGGTCATGACCAGAATTGGCTTTGGCATTACCTCAAAAGGATAAGGCAAAATTTTGGAAATTGTTAGTGAATTTTGATGGGAGAGTTAGCTATGAATTAGACTCTTACATATCAAAGGATACCTAAGAGAAACATTTTTTAAAGTTGTTTAATGATACAGGGCACATAGAAGAGATTTTGGCAATGCCGATGACAAACTTACTAAACCAAATCAACCAGCAGATCAAGCAGGGAACAGAAAATAGGTGCGTATAAATTCCAACAGGTTGATGAATTTAGATATTTGGGCATCATATTTCAATCAAACCTATTATGGATTAAGCATGTCCACCATCTCAAGGGGAAAATTGACTTAGCGCTATTGGCATTAAAAAGTTTTTCTACACCCAAGGAGCCCAATACATCCCGGCTCTTTTGAAAGCATACCGAGCCTGAATTCTGCCCCACGTTCTATATGGTTCTCCAATTTGGTTTACAGGCCCAATTGACCAATTGGAAATAATTCAACTAACCTTCTTTCACAAGGTCTATCCTTGCCATCTTCTATTGCCTCTTCAGTAATACGTCTAGAGATGGCTTACCAAAGATTTCAACCAGGAGGCAACAACAGGGGGAGGGCCTCAGTCTCTATACCCTGTTTTTTTTGGCCCTCCAGAGCCACGGGTTGGCTGCTGTGTGGAACAGGATGTTGGACTAGATGGACCACTGGTCTGATACAGCAGGCTTTTCTTGTGTTATGAGAGTGTACTACCTGTTAGCTGATATGCATGGTCACCATTTTATGTGAACAGGAAAACGTGCAGATGAGTACCCCCTCCCCAAAAAATATGGGTTTTTGATCACACATACCACAGCTGGAAAATATCCATGTTGCTTTATTTGTATGAAATGGTGACTGCACACATCAGAAGGATTGCATGTAGCAGGGTCTGACTTTACGAGCAGTTGGATCACTAAAAGTATAATGACTGAACACTGTGGGACTGCCTGTTGAGACTCACTGGGCAATGCCTAGAAGCAGCACTGCAGGAAATACCAAGTGCGTCTGATAGGTCAACATGGATCAAAGAGAAAGGGGAGATTGGGCATCTTCCTCCATCATTATCGGCTGCACTCTGGGCACCGTGAAGGTGACAGGGAAGGGAAAGTGGTTTCAGCATAGGGCTGCCAAGTGAGCCCGGGGGGCGGGGGATCCCCCGCTATAGGGGTTCCCGATCCGCCGGCCGGCGGGGGGAACCCCGCCCCTGAAGTCGTCCAGCGTGGACGACTTCCCAGCGTAGTGACGTTGGAGACGTTGCCAGGGCGATGCTCTGGCAATCGCCCCATTTGGGGCGATTGCCAGAGCGCCGCCCTGGTAATGCCCCCAATGTGGTGACGTCACTTTCAGGTGACGTCACCGGGCGTGCGCGCTTTGCGCGCGCGCCAGGGAGGCTCCCAGCCAGTTCCCAGTCAAAGAAGGACTCCCCCTGCTAGTCGGTGAGTTTGACTTGGCAGCCCTATTTCAGCAGGTCTGTATCTTTTCTCCCTTTTCTCCTTTTTTTACTATTATTTGTCACTAGGAGTACCTGGAAAATAAATACTTTTTAATTCTCTTTGAAAGACCCAGTTGATTATCTAAGAAATACCCTGAAACAAATAATTTCCATTGTTCTCCGGATTCCACATTCTGATAATTCTCTCATAATGAGTCTAAACTGGGGCTGGGGGGATGCACCATTAACTCTTGACATAGCCAAGGAGTAGGGTGTCCTTTAACATATACATTTTTAAAATGAAATATTTCAGGTTGTGTAGATGCCTTTAAAGCAGCTGGACAATTCATTAGATTTGCCAGTGGTAAGTATTGCTACCCAGTTTACTGAGGAAGTGCATAGTTAGACTTTAAGACAAAGTTTGAGTGCAGTGGCACCTTTAAGACACCTGGAGGCACCAGGTTCTGTGGCATTTCTTTCTTCCCCCGGAAGACTGAGCAGCCTGGCCATGACTGGGAAGCATTCTCACTTCCCAATGCTTCTTCCATTGGGTCTGCTGCTGGACCCAGCTGGTTAGGTGGGGATTCCATTGGTGTGCAGCCTAATTCTTCCAATTCTGATGAGAAGGAGGTGGTGGCAGCTTGCCGGCCCATAACAGATTATACCATAGGCGTCATCTGCAGGGGGGCTGGGGAGCTCAAGCCCCTCCTGAACATTTTCAGATGGTGCTGAGCCTCCCCCGGGGGCCGGGGGCAGGTTCCAGCCAATTTTGAAAGTGAGGGTTTTTCCCCTCCGCTTTCAGAGATTGAGTTGGGACTGGAGTGAGGGAGGGAGGGAAGGAAGTCACAGCGGTGGCTTGCTTCCTCTTGGAAGCTAAGCTCCACCCTTCAGCAGCTGGAGGGCTGCACATGGAGACTTGTTGCTTTCCCATACTGTGTACACACACAGAACAGGGTAAGGAAGCGTGCTTGCCCAGCCTTGATTCCTTCTCACAGTTTTCTCAGGTTGCCAGTGCCATCTTGCTTTCTCCTGCAGCCCCAGGAACTCCTGTGCTGCATGGAGCACGTTGGGATCCTGGGCTCACTTTCTTCTGTAGCGGGGGGGGGGGGCCCTGCGCTCTCTGTCCCTCTCTCTCTTTCTGTTTCTCTATCCGTTTCTGTTGAGGGGTGTGAGAGCTGGAAGCAAGGAGAGGCTTTTCCCTTCACGTTAGGCTGCTTTCTTTGCAGCCTGACTTTTCTTTCTGTCTGTCTTTAACTTCTCTCTCCCCATCAATTTCCTGCCTGCCTGCCTTCCTTCCCTCCTTCCTTCCCTCCCCAAGTATTTGCTTTCTTTTCACCTCTCCCCTCCCTCCCTCCCTTTCTACAACAGCCCTGGACTTAGGGTTGCCAGGTTCCCCCTGGCTACCACTGGGGGATGGGGGGAGGGGTGGCCCAATGGAGCCTGGGGAGGACAGGGACCTCAGTGGGGTACAATGCCATGAAGGCTACCCTCCAGAACATTGACTTTTTTCCTAGGGGAAAAAATCTGGAAGTCTGGAAATTCCAGGGGATCCAGGGGAGCTCATTCCATCATGCAACACTCGGGTCTCAAGCTGCTGAACTACTGGTCTGCAGTTCAGCATCTTAACCCCTTGAGCCACTTGCTTCTAAAAAAGATAGGTTTTGAGTTACAGTTTGGCGTAGTGGTTAGGAGCATGGACTAATCTGGGAGAACCGGGTTTGATTTCCCCATTCCTCCACTTGCAACTGCTGATGTGACCTTGGGTCAGTCACAAGTTTTTTCAGAGCTGTTCTCTCAAGAGCAGTCCTCAAAAGAGCTCTCTCAGCCCCACCTGCCTAGTCACAGGGTGTCTGTTCTTAAATGGTAAGCCCTTCTGCATGGGGGGGACGGACATGCAGATCAACATCCTTTTAAAATTTCCTTTTGCTGTGTGCAGCCTGGAGAGAACATTGGCAAGAAATGTGCACTCTGTACATGAAACTCAATAGTCACAGGATAAAAGGACAAGTCCTTTTGCGGATCAAACAATGACTAATTAAAAGGAAACAGAGAGTGAGTATAAATGGGCAATTTTCTCAGTGGAGGGAGGTAAGTAGTGGGGTACTGCAGGGATCAGTACTCGATCCAATACTTTTTAACTTGTTTATTAATGATTTGGAGTTGGGGGTAAGCAGTGAAGTGGCTAAATTTGCAGATGGCACAAAGTTGTTCAGGGTGGTGAGAACCAGGGAGGATTGTGAGGCACTCCAAAGGGATCTGTCAAGGATGGGTGAGTGGGCATCAACATGGCAAATGGGGTTTAATGTGGCCAAGTGCAAAGTGATGCACATTGGAGCCAAAAATCCTAATTATAAATACACATTGATGGGGTCTGAACTGGCAGAGACTGACCAAGAGAGAGATCATGGAGTCATGGTAGCTAACTCAATGAAAATGTTGAGACAGTGTGCGACTGC
This sequence comes from Lepidodactylus listeri, assembly GCA_029233225.1. Classification (NCBI taxonomy): domain Eukaryota; kingdom Metazoa; phylum Chordata; class Lepidosauria; order Squamata; family Gekkonidae; genus Lepidodactylus; species Lepidodactylus listeri. Next base: position 12,423,961 of record JARCFY010000015.1, on the reverse strand, counting down.
AATGAAAAAGGCCAACACTATTAGGAAGAGAATTGAAAACAAATCAGCCAGTATCATAATGCCCCTGTATAAATCAATGGTGCGACCCCATTTGGAGTACTGTGTTATGGTTCTGCTTGCCACACCTCAAAAAAATATTATAGTATTGGAAAAAGTGCAGAAAGGGGCAACTAAAATGTTAAAAGGGTTGGAACACTTTCCCTATGAAGAAAGGCTGAAGCGCTCGGGGCTCTTTAACTTGGAGAAATGACGGCTGAGGAGTGACATGATTGAAGTTTATAAGATTATGCATGGGATAGAGCAGGTAGAGAAAGAAGTCCTTTTCTCCCTTTCTCACAATACAAGAACTTGTGGGCACTCCATGAAATTGCTGAGCAGTCGGGTTAGAACAGATAAAAGGAAGTACTTCTTCACCCAAAGAGTGATTAACACGTGGAATTCACTGCCACAGGAGGTGGTGGCAACTACAAGCATGGACAGCTTCAAGAGGGAATTAGATAAACATATGGAGCAGAGGTCCATCAGTGGCTATTAGCCACAAAATACAGATAGGAACTCTCAGTCTGGGGCAAGTGATGCTCTGTATTCTTAGTGCTTGATGGGGGGACAACAGTGGGAGGGCTTCTAGTGTCCTGGCCCTTCTGAGGTGGACCTTCTGAGGGCACCTGGTGTTTTTGGTCACTGTGTGACAGAGTGTTGGACTGGATGGGCCACTGGCCTGATCCAACATTGGCTTCTCTTATGTTTTTATGTTCATGCTCTTCATTTTGCTGTTACTTAAAATGGTATGGTACAGTTTCAAAGGGACAATTAACTGGGATGTGTAAAAGGAATGACAGGATTACCCATTGGAAACAATGGGAGAGGCTTGAAGGCCCATTGGAGATAATGGGAGCCAGGAATGCCAATTGACTTGCATACTGAAATACATTGCAGCACAAAAAAAAGTTGCAAAGAAAATATGGAATGGTTTTTCCATTAAGGTCTTTGGGCCTAGATAGGCTACTCTGGAACTGGAATGACAGCCCCCAGAGTGGAATGACAATCCCTAGCAATAGTATCTGTGCTCTGGGACTGGAATGACAGGTCACAGAGTGGAATAACAGCCACTGGGAATAGGCTCAGTGCTCTGGGACTTGCACTCACTCCTAGGATATGAGTTTGAAGTGAGAAGAAGAAGAAGAAGAAGAAGAGATTGGATTTTTACCCCTCCCTTCAGTTGTAGTTTCAGAGTGACTTACAAACCCCTTTCCCGTCCCCTCTCCACAACAGACACCCTGTGAGGTAGGTGGTGCTGAGAGAGCTCTGAGACAACTGTCCTTGAGAGAACCGCTGGTACATAGCTGTGGCTTGCCCAAGGTCATCCAGCAGGTGCAAGTAGAGGAGTGGGGAATCAAACCCAGTTCTCCCGGGTTAGAGTTCATGCACTTAACCAGCACACCAAACTGGCTCTCAAGATTGCTGCTACTCTGAACTCTGTACATTGCTCAGAAATTGAGTGCACAGCAACTGTTTGGTATTCTGTCCAGGCTCAGAGACTTCAGCCATGCGTTTACCAAATGAAGGCATCTGTGATGCCATAATTTAGTACATTTCAGTACAAAGTCACCCTAACAAATAAGACAGAAACAAGACTCCTCTAAATGAATGTCCAGGAAAACTTTTAAAATGTTCCCCTACAGGCTTTTCTGTGTTGTCTTCCTTACTGTCAAATTTGTGACCATTACTTTGTCTGATGCACATGGTATGTATATTTGCAAATCTTAAAGTGACTATTCTAAAAGTGAATTTCAAAAACGGTACACAGCAGAAGACCGTTGATATACCACTGTAACCACTGGCCAGCTCCCACCTTTTCCTGGGTTTAGCCCAGCCCAGGGGCATTGCTAGGGGGTTCCCAGGCCCCCCTAAATTTCTAGAGAGTTCCTCCCTAAATTCCACATGGCTCTTCCTCCATAGATAGTGACAATAGCCTGTGATGTCACTGGTTCCTCCCTATGATGTCACTGGGCCTTGGTTCTTTTAAGGACCTAGCATAGTGACTCTGGCTCAGCCCCAGCCCCCCCCCCCCCGGAAAATTGGAAAGTCTACGCCCTTGGATTATACCTAAGGTATAAGCTAGTCAATTAATTCCATGTTGCTCTTGAGGCTTGTGTTGTAGGAAATAACAAATACAGAAAGGTTCAATGTGTAGATACTGAAGCAGGAATTACAGTGATATTTGTTACTAAACTAGTCATTTATTGCATGTAGTACAGAAATATGATACTAAACAACTGAATCCTAGGCATACTTCCTTGCCTCTTTTGAGTTAAGTGTTGTTTAGTTCTCCATTGAGCATTCATAGGATCAGGCTGTGTGTTTAGAAATGTAGAGCTCCCACACTTAGATCCTAGGATGTAAATTTGGAATCCATAAGAATGTTTGGACTAACTGATCTTCTTTTTAAGAAATATTGGAGCAGGATTCAGACTGTATACAGGCAAGCCACACACGCTTTGCCAGAAGCACAGCATCAGAGGAGGAAATACAACCTTCTCCATTCATTCTGCTTCTGCCTGGTTCCAAGACAATCCATTTTGGGACTGAGTGGCAGTGGTAAAAGTAGGGAGAGAGGTAGCATCAGTCTCCTTGCTTGCCATTCCAGCAGCTCTGAGGGCCCAACTAGACCATACAGCATCCCCAAGGAAAACTTGGAGACATGGATGTCAAAGCCATTTTACCTCAGGATTTCTTTTGCTTTAAAAATGCTGCAGGACCATGGGGGGGGGGATCCTGTTCCCTTACCCATAGGGCTGCCAAGTCAGTCTGGGGAGTGGGGGATCCCCCGCTACTGGGGTTCCCGATCCGCCGGCCAGCATTTGGCCGGCAGGGGGAACCCCACCCTCCTTCCCCAACATAATGACGTCACCCGGAGGTGACATCATCACGTTGGGGGCGTTGCCAGAGCGTCGCCCTGGCAACGCCCCCAACGTGATAACGTCACTTCCGGGCGATGTCACCGGGCGTGCGCGCTTTGCGCGCACGCCCGGGAAACTCCCGGACGATGGAGGACTCCCCCCTACCGGTAAGTAAGGGACACTTGGCAACCCTACTTACCCATGCCATTTTCTCTAGAGCCCAGACCCCTGGGGTATTGTCTAATGCAACAGGAGTGAGCATATATTTCTTTCCCTGTAGCTGCAAGATGGACTTCAAAGACTCTGCAGTCTTTATTGGTCCTGGTCTGGAAGTGCAAGCCAGGCCTACAGCTTCTCCCACACAGTGCCCTTGCAAGTTTGGCACCCCAAGTGAATGTTCGCGTGTTGAACCAGCCCTGGCAGCTGAGGGGGGAGGGTCACCCAAGGGACAATGCCAACAGCCTGGTACTGGGCTGCCAGCATCCCTGCCACCACAACCAACCACATCATACCCAGCATTCCTAGTTATATGTTCCTGGGAGTATGTCCCATCACATGGCTTGGGGCATAATGCTGGGGGCAGCTGCCTGGAGTTACCCTCATGTGTAGAGACGGGCATGAACCAGGAAAATGCTATTTGGTTCACGGTTTGTGGCATGCTCAATTTGCAAACCATGAACCATTGTGAACTTTCAAGCCACCAAATGAACCAGTTTGGTTTGTGAAGTTTGTGATGCAGTAGAGCAGCCCCTGGAACACTGGAGACACCAAATACACAGGGGATTTCCAGTGGTTTCTTCTCTACCTGCCCTCCAAGTTTGGTGAGGATTGGATTCATGGTGTCTGAGTTATGCCCCCCCCCCCCCGAAGATGCCCCAGGGAAAGTGCTTTCTGGGGAAATGACAGGCAAAGGTTCAGGAGTGTATAGAATTGATCCTGTGCAAGCTAGAGACATCGAAGTCACAGGGGACCATCCCTGATGCTCCTCTACGTGCCCTCCAAGTTCCTCCCTCCCCATTGCTTTGAATTTTGGTAAACATTTAGATTGAGTGGAGACAGTCTGTCTGGAAGCATATCTGTTCACGAATTGCCACAAACTGCCACGAACAGCTTGAAAGTTTGTGATGGTTGAACTTTAGTTTGTGAGGCAGTTTGAGCCCATCCCTACTCATGTGCACACCCTGCTAGCCTTGGTGGTAGGAGCCTTAATTGTCGAGGCAGCACCCATAGTGTGTGTGAAGGAGAAGGGGAGGCGGGGCTAGGGTTGCCAAGTCAATTCTACTCACTGGTGGGGGAGAGTCCTTGTTTGCCCGGGTGCTCCCCCGGCCGGTGACATCACCTGGAAGTGACGTCACCACGTTGGGGCATTGCCAGGGCAACGCTCTGGTAATCACCTGGCAGGCAGCCAGTTTGAGGCGTGGGGGAGAGGGGCGGTCTCAAGAGGAGCGGTGCTTTCGTCGACAGCCCAGATTTTGGGGTCGCTCCTAAAGCCTTGACTGGGGAAGGGGTGGGTGGGTGGGGTGTGTTTCACTTGCTGCTAGTGCAAGGAGGAGGCGGCCACGCGGCAGCATTCTGGAGAGAGGCACTGCGTGAGCTTGAAAGGCTGTCCTTCCCCCTGCCGTCCTTCTGGCCGGGCTCCCAGCACCTCCTGCTGCTGCTGCGAAACGGGGGAGCACCTCTCAGATGGAGAAACTTCACTGCAGCAGCTTTCGAGGAATGCGGCTCCGTTTGTCAGGAGGGTCGTCATTATGTTTGGGAAGTCATCCTGGCTGGACGACTTCGGGGGTGGGGTTTCCGAATGCTGGCCGGTGGATAGGGAACCCCTGTAATGGGGGATCCCCCGCCCCCCGGGATGACTTGGCAGCCCTAGGCGGGGCAGACTCCTGAGCCAAGCCCCTGCTCACCTGTCAATGTGTGGTTGCTCCTTCAGAGCGCATCTCCAGAGATGGGGTACTTGTATGGGTTCTGAAATTAGACATGTTAGTCACACAGCAAAGTGATTTGCTCTCTCCCTTGAGTGTGACTGCTAAGTGCCCACTCTGGTGCTAAGGACCCTCTTAGTGCATTGCCCACCACCAGAATGAAGTGCTGTGTCTTCTAAGGGTTCAAGTGAAAGACCTCAGAGAAAAGAGTCCTGTGCCACTCACCCTATCCTCAGAGCTATGAGGCGTTCTGGCTCAGGTTCATGTAGTGCCAGAAGGGGCTTTGAGTGGCAACAGGGGAAGGAGTGGATGTGATTGACAGTGGCTGTAGTTGGCATCCTGTGCTACGCTTGAGTTTGTGGCAGAACCATACTTGTGGGGGAAGGGGTATTGAGTCTTTTCCATTGTGTGATTGCCGATAGGCTATGCTGCTGTTTTTGATGGTGTAAATTTATACCAGTTCTGAGGGGCTTTCACAGACTGGAGTGGCTTATGGACCCAGCTAACTCCTGCCATGTCTCTGGGCCCACCTATTTTCCCTAGCAGTGCAGAGGGTTGCACTGGTGGTGTTCTGGCCGAGGTCCGCTGTGTCACCTTGCCAGCAGCTGGCCACAGAACAGCAGCAGCAAGGTATTGTGCAAGTGTATCTCCTAGGTATTCTGGCTAGTGGCTGGTTGGCTCTCCAAATGCCTTGCCCTCCCCAATTCTGGAGCTGTAGTGTTAATGCTGAGCTCCAAACTTATGGTATATGTTGGAATGCCTCCAAACTTATGGTATATGTTGGAATGTTACCGAATTCATCAAGAGGGCTTTGAAAATCGCATATCCTAGATGTATAGAGTTGCCAGCTCTGGGTGGAGAAATAGCTGGAGATTTTGGGGGTGGAGCCTAAGGACGGCAAGGTTTGGGTAGGAGAGGGACTTCAGTGGGGTATAATGCCAGAGTCTACCTTCCAAAGTGGCCATTTTCTCCAGGTGAACTGGTCTGTTGCCTGGAGATTAGTTGTAATAGTGGAAAATCTCCAGCTACCACCTGCACGTTGGCAACCCTATAGATGTGAAGGAAGAAGAGTGAGCAATCCTGATGATTGTAGAACAGCAATTCTGATAACTGTAGAACAGTTCTTGTAGCCAATCTCATTGTATCCAGTCTTTGTTCTTGATGTTTGGTGAATAGTGGCAGAAATAAGGGACAATGCCATCTTAAACAGTTGTGGTCTTATTTCCAGAGGGAAAAAAACCTTACAGTTTCTCTGTGGCATTATGACTGGGTCATCTGGCACTCTACGGGCCAGCAACAAGTATCTTAGTGAGACCATATGTGGTACTATGGTGAGAACAGCCAAAAAAGTACAGTTGCAATATGGTTAGGCTTAGTCTATGCCAGCGGTTCTCAACCTGGGGGTCGGGACCCCTTTTGGGGTCGAACAAGCATTTCACAGGGGTCGCCTGCTGGCATCCGAGCCCCTCCCCTTCCCACCCCTCCCTCACCAAAATCCCTGCTCCGCTCACCCAGAAGTCCGAGCAGAGCACGCCGTAGCTTTCCTACAGAGTGGGGGGGGGGGGGGGGGGCGGGGTTTCAGAGTCCTCTGTCTAAAAGTTTTGCTTCTCCAGGTTGCACAACTTTTGCGTCTTCTGGTAAGCTTTTGTGTTGTAAATGTAGAAATCCTTGGGGAACAGGGTGAGATCCCTCCTCCGGTGGCCGCCCCCCTCCTTTTTATTTTGAACACCAAAGTAGAAAGAAAGGAGGAGTGTGTGTGTGTGTGTGTGTATGGACAGAGAGAGAAAGAGAGAGGAGTAGAAAATTGTGGATTAAAAACAATATATATCTTTAATCAGGCTTCTTACTATTTTCAGTGCCCAAAAAGTTGAAGCAAAAATGTGGCTTCCATTTCGCCCTCCTGCTCCAAGAGCAAAGTTTCATTCCAACCCAGCTCTCCTCTCCACTCCCCCACCCCCAGTCCTTTTTGAATTTCTCCAGCTTTTCCATTCTTTGTTACTTCTTAGCTTTTATTTTTAAAAAGAAAGAAATCATTTTTTTTCTGTTTCTGACTGCTCATGTTGGAAAGAGATGTACTAAAAGGACAGGATTGTCCATTGGAAACAATGGGAAACACTTGAAGGCCCTTTGGAAATAATGGGAGCCAGGAATGCCAATTGATTTGCATGGGCTCCACTGAAATACATTACATGGGCTCCACTGAAGTAGAGTTGCAAAGAAAATGTGGAATGGATTTTCCATTAGGGTCTCTGGGCCCATATAGACTACTCTGGGACTGGAATGACAGGCCCCAGCTTGGAATGATAGCCCCAGGGGGTAGCAGAAGCCTTCTGGGACTGGAATGACAGGCCCCAGAGTGGAATGACAGGGCCTGGGGGTAGCAGGAGAGTTCTGGGACTGGAATGAGAGACCACGAGAGTGGAATGACAGCCACTGGGGGTAGCAGGACTGTTCTGTGACTAGAACAAGAGACCACGAGAGTGGAATGACAGCCTCTGGGGGCAGCAGGAATATTCTGGGAATGGAATGACAGGCCCCAGAGTGGAATGACAGCCACTGGGGGTAGCAGGAGTGTTCTGTGACTAGAATGAGAGACCACAAGAGTGGAATGACAGCCACTGGGGGTAGCAGGAGAGCCCAGGAAAAGCGGCAAAAGCCGCCCCCGCCCCACCTACCTTCCTTCACCCCCTCTCCCCCCTTTCTCTCTCTCTGTCTCTCTCTTCTCCCTTTCTCTCTCTTCCCCCTTTCTCTCTCTCTCTCTCCCCCCACTACCTGCAACAGCCTATCCCCCCCACCTACCTTCATTTTCTCATGGCATCTTCTGTTGAAGAAAAGTAAGTCTGAAGCCTGAGTGTTCGTTGTGTCTTGTTGGGAATAGTTTGCAAATATATGTGTGTCTAAAGTCTGTATTAAAGTTGTTTGGTGCTAACTGCCATGCAAGAGAAAACATCTGAAAAAGTAGCTTCATTGTTGTGTGTGTTGGCAGAATTTTATGGTTGGGGGTCAACACAACATGAGGAACTGTATTAAAGGGTTGCAGCATTAGAAAGATTGAGAACCACTGGTCTATGCCATTTGAGAAATAAAATGTGGTGTCCCCCCCCCTTTTTTAATAAGTTATTTTTAATAAGTTATTTTTAATAAGTTATTTTTTTTAAAAAATTATTTATTTGGCTTCTAGCCCTCCCTTCCCTGCAAGCAGGCTCAGGACAGGTTACAACAACAATAAATAACATAATTCAATATTTAAAATATTACAATTATTATAACCCAGACACAATAAAACAATTGATATCAACAGTCAACAGTAGAAATTGATGACACCGTTTAAACCAATCCATCCTCATCTGCTCCTGCATAGGTTCCCCATACGCTTCCAGGTGGGGGACAACTGATACTGAGAGGAGTAGATGGGCAAAAGACAATGCTGATGACAACCCTGCAGGGGAGTCCGATATTAATAAGTCTCCACTGCCTCAGCTATAGGCCTGGCGGAACATCTCCATTTTGCAGGCTCTGTGGAACTGCATTAAGTCTCACTGGGCCCTGATCTCAGGAGAGAGAGTGTTCCACCAGGCCGGCATCAGAGCTGAGAAGGCCCTGGCTCTGGTTGCAGCTAAGAGAATGTCTTTAGGGGCAGGGATCACCAGAAGATCTTGAGCCATTGAGCGTGTTGCTTCATGAGGGACATACTGGAAGAGGCAGTCCTGAGGGTATGTTGGTCCCAGACCACATAGGGCTTTAGAGCACTAGATGTGCAGTACTATAATGAGTACTGTAATGAGTAGCTAGATGTGCAGTCCTATAATGAGTACTGTAATGAGTAGCCTTGCGACAAGGGGCCATTTCACAGAAGAAATTTTGTTTTGGTGTTTTGTACATTTATAGTCCCTCTGAATGTCTTGGTATTAAGCAGAATCAGCAGCACAGGAGCAGAGTTGTCTGAAATCTTTTTCTCCACAGATTTCGTCTCCCTTGCCCACGCCCATGTAAAGCTACTATTGCAATGAGACTTTATGGGTTTTAATATTTATAGACATTGAAGAGACAGGACACGTCCTGTTCTGTGTATAGTCTTGCAATTTATATGTTGGCAGCAGTGTATGTTGGGAGCTGTGCTCTGAGGCTCATGAGTATGCTTACACTTTGTAGATATGCTAAGTTCAAGCTGAAATTAGGGAAAGCGTGGGCCATTTTGAGGCCAAATCTGACAGGGGGGTGGGGGGAGACAACCCAATAAACCTGAGCTACTCAAGAATATTGTGAAAGCAGCCATCCTTGGGGGCACACTGTGACCTCCAGGATTTCATTGAAGGTTGCTTCTGCAATGATTACACATTTAAATGGTGTGTATGCTCTATGCTTCAAAATAATGTTACTCTACCAATCTATAAAAGGGCTTCAGGAGGAGAACAGGCCGATGCTGGTGGTCTCAAAGACTCAACACTGATTTGCTGGCTCTCACTTGCTATTTTTCACAAACATAAATAATCATAATCCATATAAAACTGTCATATCGATTCAGCATCGACGTCACTACAGCCCTGGGCTAATTCATCAAAGATTTAATGTTCCACCACACAAAGTCACATTTTTGTAAGCAGATGCCATTTCCTGGATTGTCCTGTCACCAACAACAACTTTCCACTGGAAAGATGCATCACATCAGCAGCTCCAAAATGCTAAGAAAGATTACTATTTGAAATCATGGGAATAAACAGTTATTACTGCTAGCTCTTTCTTGCTTATTAGTTACAAAACAGGGATTTGTGATGCTATGAAGAAGCTGTGGATGGATTGCCATGGTGCTGTTCATGCAGTTTCTCTGCAGCATACAGAAATGGAAATCTTAGTCATGATGTGGAATTGTGTAGATAAGTAGCCCAGATCAAACACGGGGATGTTTGGCAGAGTACTATTGAACTGATGACCACTGAGAAAGTGGTGATTGTTTTTCCCTTTGATTTCCTTGTTTTGAGCATTCTCATCGTTCATTAATGGAGAGAAGTGCCACATTATATATCCTCAATTCTATAGTATTTACAAATGTGATTGTACTGTCTCCTGATAATTGGGAAACAAGAGGATGTCTGGATATACTAGTGGTACCATGTCCTGCTAGAATTCATTTTGCTGTGCGGGACCAAGGAAGGTTGTAGCCATATGTGTAATGAAATAGATTTCAGTAGGGCAGAACTTAATAAACTCAGGGGCATGATGAGAATTATTCCATGGGTGAGACTGCTGGAAGGGAAGGGAGCAAGTGAAGGATGAGCTCTCCTAAAATAAGAGCTCTTGCAAGCTCAAACCATCACTATTCCAACAAGAAGGGAACATGGTAGGGGATCCAAGAAGCCAATGTGGATGAACAGAGAACGCCATGATTTTTTAACGAAGAAAAAGGAAATGTTCAAGAAATGGAGGTAAGGCCATACCTCAAAAGAGGAGTATCTGCAGGTTGCTAGGCACTGTAGGTCAGCCGTCAGAGAGGCCAAAGCTCACAGTGAGCTAAACCTGGCCAGAGAGGCTCGCTACAAGAAAATCTTCTTCAGATATGTGAGGAGCAAACACAAGATAAAAGAGGCGATGGGCCCACTGTTGGGTGAAAATGGAGAAACTCTGACAGAGGACAGAGAGGAAGCAGAAAGGCTCAATGCCTATTTTGCCTCAGTTTTTTCCCTGAAGAAGAAAACAGGCTCCTCTAGAGATGGCAGTAGGCAAGGCATGGCATCTGGGCTGCTGGTTGACATGGGCAGAGAGGTAGTTGAGAAGCACCTGGCTGCAGTGAATGATTATAAATCCCCTAGGCCAGATGGTATGCACCCAAGCGTGCTCAAAGAACTTTCTGGACAGCTTGCAAAGCCCTTGTCCATCATCTTTCAAGACCTCTTGGAGGAAGGGAGAGGTGCCACAAGACTGGAGGAGGGCAGATATTATCCCGATTTTCAAAAAAGGGAGAAGGGATGACCCAGGAAACTACAGGCCAGTCAGTCTGACCTCTGTCCCAGGGAAGATATTGGAGCAGATTTTAAAGGGATCAGTCTGTGAGCATCAAAAGGACAACTTGGTAATCCGGGAAAGTCAGCACGGATTTGTCCCCAACAGGTCCTGCTAGACCAAGGGCGTAGACTTTCCAGTTTCCTGGGGGATGGGGATGGGCCAGAAGCATTGCTATGCTAGGTTCTTAAAAGAACCAAGGCCCAGAGACATCATAGGGGGGAGCCAGTGACATCATAAACCATTGTCACTATCTATGGAGGTGGAGCCATGTGGGATTTAGGAAGGAGATCACCAGAAATTTAGGGGGGCCCTGGGAACTCCCCTAGCCATGCCCAGGAAAAGGTAGGAGTTAGCCAATGGTTATAGTGGTATCTCAGCTGTCTCCTCCTGTGCCCTTTATTTAAATTCACTTTTAGAATAGTCACTTTAAGATCTGCAAATATACATGCCACGTGCATAAGGCAAACGAATTTGAAAGTAAGGAGAGCAACACAGAAAAGCCTGTAGAGGAACATTTTAAAAGTTTTCTTGGACACTCCTATACAGGAATCTTGCTTCTGCCTTATTCATATGGGTGACTTTGTACTGAAATTTACTAAATTATGGCATCACAGATGCCTTTGTTTCGTAAATACATGGCTGAAGTCTCTGAGCCAGAATACCAAACAGTTGTGCACTCAATTTCTGAGCAATGTACAGAGTTCAGAGTAGCAGCAATCTTCTTCTCACTTCAAACTCGTATCCTACAAGTGAGTACAAGTCCCAGAGCACTAAGCGTATTCCCAAGGGCTGTCATTCCACTTTGCAACCTGTCATTCCAGTCCCACAGCACAGATTCTATTGCTAGGGATCATCATTCCACTCTTGGGACTGTCATTCCAATACCACAGATTGTCTTCCTAGGGACCGTAACTCTACTCTGGGAGCTGTCATTCCAGTCCCAGAGTAGCCTATCTGGGCCCAAAGATTGTTGTGTCCTAATGGTGACCATGCACACAGTAAAGGAAATGCACATGGTTGGGCTGGCTACCAGAGCTTCACTTTGGGAGGCAATAGCCTGGGCGGATTGTAAATTAGACCAATTGGCCACCCAAGATCCACCAGGGGACCTATGATGTAGGGTCACCTGTAATTAACCGTATCAAGGAGATTGGGCGAGGCCAGGGGTGTGGTTTAGATGGACATTTAAGCAGATCCCTGAGCCCCCTTCTAGAGTTGTGTTTTGTATCATGAGTAAACTTATGAGCTGATTTCACTTCAACACATCTCTGGACCCAGTACTTTATACTGGCAATGAAGGTGGGATCCCAATGAATGACATCGACTCCAACTCCAGCACTGCATCGAGCACCAATCCTCTGGCAACCGAGCAATGCCCAGCTCCAGTGCCACCCGGCACCGCCAACCACCCTTCAGGACACTGCTCATCGCATTGCTCCGGAATCATGGCTGCCACTCTAGGACAACTCACCGCATTCGACCCCTCTCACCCCGAGCTGTGGGAAGCCTGGGTCAAACAACTAAAGTTCTTTTTCCTGGTCCAGGAAATGACAGATGTGGGTAAGAAGAAGGCATGGCTCCTCAGCTCGTGCAGTGTCCTGACCCCACTGGTGAACCTCCTGATGGCACCTGGTATTTTTGGCCACTGTGTGGACTGGATGGGCCATTGGCCTGATCCAACATTGGCTTCTCTTATGTTCTTATGTTCTTAACATAGATGTTCCATCGTCACTCCTTTGGTTCGTGCTACTGCTAGTCTTGAGCCCATGCCATCTACTGCGTGTGTTTTGCTGAGCCGGGGAGGGAGAGGTCTCGGGGTGCTTGGGTGCCTGGGTGCTGTTTCTGTGGCCTTGTGCTGCTTAGTTTTACAGAGCCGTGGGAGGGGGGTTGGGAGAAGCTGCCCAGCTGGAACTGGAAGGCAGTTAGGGCTGTCAGTACCAGCAGGCTGCGCTAAGCATGTCATCACCCTTCTTCTTCCTGGAATCTATTTCATTCTTAACTACTTCTCCTGACAGTCTTCCTGTTTGGCCCACAGTCACCCCTAAAGTAGTTGAACACTTTATCTCTTGTCTGCATTTGAGGAAAGTCCTGGGTGCATATTTAATTCCTAATGAGATATTTAAAGCTAATCCTACATGGTGGCCTGAAGTTTTAGCCCCAGTCTTTAGTATGGTAAAATGCCTCTGGTAACATTCCATATGCTTGGAAGCAGACTATCATAGACCCCATATTTTAAAAAGGGTCCCTCTCTGACCTAGCATGTTACCATCCTATTATCCTGTTTATTATACTCCTCTTATCTATTGGATAAGCTATTGGAATGGATGGAATCTAATTAACATCCTAGGTTGGGAGCAAACTGGCTTCAGAAGAGGTTGTTTTACTTTAGACCACAGTCTGAGTCTCTTCCATTTAGCCAAAAAGCATACATCACTTTCAGAAGGAGCTCTTTATTTAGCCTTTATGGATCTTAAAGGGGCATTTGACAGAATCTCCAGTTCAAGACCAGAACAAATTAAGGAAATTCACCATGGATAGACTACTGTAAAACTGAAAAACTTTACCTTTATCGGCATAACAACACCCAAATAACAACCATCATTCATAAACCACAGCATTCAGATACATTTCTTGTCTTTTACATGCAAAATGTAAAAATTTCAGTTTCAATAAATGCTGGATTTTGAGTGGATAAATAGAAAAGGAATTTTGCCTTCATCAGGTTGCCCTTTTTGATCTCACAGTCAAGGGTCAATAAGTAAGGATTGAATATTAAGGTAATAAGTACAATACAAGAAAACATGTTCAAGGCTTTCTACTTTACACAATCCACAAGTACTATTAGAGTACAGGATTTTCTAAAATCTCCCATACAGTACCACAGAAGGTAATACATTAAAGTGAGCAAACATATAAGCTCTACAATAATGTGCGGCAGTTAAACAAGAAAAATACTCTGCTAAGGACCCATGGGGAGATATCCCCAACCTTAAGGGTGAACAACTACCTTTAGCCAGGCTCCTTAAATCTTGCATCTCAATATGTAGGAGTCTTTGTTTAAGCGGGACATAGGCTGAGCTTTCTGGTAAGGAAAATAAATAATAAAGTCTAATCCCTATTTTTTTGATCAAATATTTTTTTATTGAAGTTTGTTGAGCTACACATAAAAACAAATAGTTTTAACATCTTACAAGTATGATTTAACATTTTTCTTAACAGTGCAACAATCATAATGTAACAACATTGTTCCATACTATTTCTATTTTACTATATCAAGGATCAAATGTGAGGTTTATAAAATATAAGAACTATGAGTGAGAGATAAGGGTTAGAGGTCCTCTGTTTGATGACGAAAAGTGTGTGAGTTTTGTATATTGTGTATTATGTATTGTGTTTTGTGGGCTTAATATTATTTAACTTAATGTTGCAATAGGGCTAGATAAGTATTGTTTTGCGGCTGAATATCTGTCGCTGAGATGAATTCCATAAACTGATTCCATTTGTCCTTAAAATTAGAGGGTCTAGGATATAATTCTACTTTTTAAGATGGTCTGTAATCTTTTCCATTATTAGATGATCCCATACTTTGTTGAGCCAGGAAGAAATAGTGGGTGCCTTGTCCTCTTTCCATCTGGCTGCAATAGATGTTTTTGCCACTACTAATAGACTAGTGATGAGTTCTCGTTGTAATGTAGGTATGAAGTCTAATCCCTATTGAACTAATTTTCTTTTCTATATAGTTTAGCCTCGTGGATGACTGGGACTCAGCATATGAAATATAAAGCTATTAAAGTTGTTCTTAAAATGGAGATGTCACCAGAATTTAATTGTTAAAATCCAAGCTTTCGATACATGACTACTGAGGTTGATAGTATTGGCCAGAGTGTTTGGGTATGTTGCAGTGCAGAAGGAGGTCTGTCTAAAAGCTTTTCTATTGATAAGGGAGTCTGGTGGGGTGCTTTTTAGATCCATTCTTATTTAATTTATACTTAAATTATTTATCCAGCTCCCTTGACAAAAATTGTCACCCTTTTTGTATAGTTGGCCTAGAGATCCCACTCTTATTATATGCTGATGATACAGTTCTGTTGTCCTGCTCTCGCATTGGACTCCAGAGACTAGTGAACAAAGTTGTCATTTACTGCCATTCTGAAGATTTAGAAGTTAATTATGTGCTCCAGTAATGGCAACCGCCATGTGGCCAGAGCGCATGGCCAAGAAACTACCTGAGCTTCAGCCAGGTAGAACAAAGGCCAGGTGGATTCTAACCGGCCACCAATCATGTACCTAGGTTTCTCTCAGGGAACCTATGAGATGTAAATAGACTGATAATAGCCTATCAGGCCAGTTGGGTGAGGTCAGGGGATTATCCCGGGCCAGCATAAAAGGAGGGCTCTGAGCCCTGGGTTGCATGCTTCACCCGGACCAGCAATAAAGATCTAGCTGTTTCACTGTTCCATGGACTCCTGACTCCAATACTTATCATACTCCTATTCAGAAGAAAAGTAACCTTCTCTTATACTGATGGTCTATTGATAATGTTAGAATCCAACAAGTAAAGGGATTTATATATCTGGGAATAGTTTTTACATATAATTTGAGTTGGTCCTCTCATCAAAAAGCCATGTTGAAGAAAGCAGGACCTTATACTGAAGGCATCCTAAACTTTTTAGGTATCTTGGAGGACAATATATACCCAGGGCAATTCAATTTTCAATATGAAAATTGTCCCTTTCTTGCCTTTTGGGGCAGCCATCTGGATCCAGTTAGTCAAAGAATCCTCAGACCTCCCTCCACTTCACTTCCTTCATAAATTGACCAGAATTGGGTCAACCATCTTGGAAACTAAAGCTTGGCAACTGGCCTTTAATTTGCACCTTAGTGCTCTATGGTAACTCTAGATACCTATCTTTGTTAAAAGCAGATTCTCATAAATCCTCTTGCTCCAAGATTCTAGACACAAAGCTCTCTCTTATTTGACTAATCCCTGACATTATTCAGGGCCTGGAACCTGCAGTTGTTAAATCCTGTATCAAGAAGAATATCCAAGAAAGGGATTACTTGAGCATGTGGTCTCGAGCCTGAAAGGTTTGCTCTTCTTTATTTTTTTGCTATTCCTCCACCAAAATCACTGCCTTCCTACACTTTTTATTTAACTATCCCAAATTATTTAGAGCTTTCTTATTACCTCAATTGAATGCACAGTCAACTCTAGTTATAAAGGGAAGACTGAGGAACATTTGCTATGCAGACTGCCTTTGTGATTGTTCTCAGGGGAAAATTGGTACTTTAATACATATTTTATTGGAGTGTCCTCTTTATATTAGCCTTAGAAATAGGTTTTAACACAGTACCTAGATAATTTTTCATCTTTGTCTCAGTACAAGCTAGTCTTTTATCTGACTGATTCCCTAACCATACCTTTGATGTTGCAAGATTTTCCCATTGGTTTAGTTTGGTGTTCAGATGATGTTACTTAACAGAAGGGTTTTTGGCTTCTCAAAGACTTTTAGTCAGGGAGCCTTAATCAGATTAAAGGAAGAGAAAGGATACTATATTTGATTGTACTGACCAATTAAGAGATATTGATGACAGTTATATTTTGATCAAGGGAAAGTTGCATGGTGAGATGATAACACTTGGATCAGTATATGCACTAGGGGTATGCATTTGGCTCTATCCAAGCTGAAAAAATAGCCAAAAAATACTTTATCAATATTTATCGGCTATTCTTTCAGCCAGATGTAGAGGGTGTGTGTGTATTTTTGGCTACTGAGAATAGTCAATCCCAGATAATCCCCCCAAAATTCAGGATTTTCTGGGAAAATGGGATAGTTGCAGCTAAACAGTGTTTAAATAGAATGCAGTCCCTTTAAATGCCATTCTGGGTGAAGCTGCAGCTTCATGAATGCATTTAAAGGGACTATGACACGTTTAAATGCCTTTGGCTGCATTATAGCCCATGGGGGCCATTATAGTAAATGACCCCCATAGGCTCTAATGGGGAATCTATCCAGGGTTATGTGGGGGTCTGGGAAAGCTGTTTTTGAGGCAGAGGCACCAAATTTTTAGCATAGCTCCTGGTGCCTCTCCTCAAAAGACCCCCCCCCCAAATTTCAAAAAGATTGGACTACGGGTGCCCCCATCCTCCATTATTTCCAATGGAGGGGGAAAACAGCAAAAAAGCAGGGACTAATGTCAAACCGGAGAGTCTCTACAGTAGAAGCTGAAGGGGAGCATTTTGCAGAACCAGTGCCGCTGTGGCAATGTCAGCTCAACAAATCCAAGGGGGTGGGTTGCAAGCCTAGTACAGCCAGTGCATGTACAGTGTCCAGCAGAACCAGTGCATGTACAGAGAGCCCAGAAGAACCAGTGGGCTTGGAACCCCCCCCCCCCCCCACACACACACACCTTCAGTTTCTACTGCAGAGAGACTCTGGTTTGACATCAGTCCTTGGGGTTTTTTTTGCTGTTCCCCCCACCACCACCATTGGAAACAATGGAGGATGGGAGCATCTTCTTTGGGAGCCCATAGAATTGGACCCCCTGGTCCAATCTTTTTGAAACTTGGGGGGTCTTTTGAGGAGAGGGACAAAACTATGTTGAAATTTTGGTGCCTCTGCCTCAAAAAACAGCTTCCTCAAGCCCCCTGGATACCCACAGATAGATTCCCCATTGACTATAATGGTTCCATAGGGTATAATGGAGCAAATATATATATAGGGATTTAAAAAAACAAAACCCTGAATCTGAACACCGCACCACTATTGGAATTTAAGGGGTTTTTTGGTCTCTCTCTCTCTCATCCCATATATCCATCTAAAAAAGCCCAATTTTTTTGTGTGCACATGCCTAAATTATGCACCAAATGAAGGTCAGGCCATTTTTGTTTGGTTTTTTAAAAAAAATTCTTTACACAACTAAAGAATTTTAAAGAATGTAATATACAAGTAGGAGGGGATTTCAGCTGTATTCCTGAGTCAGTGCTAGATAAAATGAGAGTAAGGACTAAAACACCATGAGAAATTATCATGCCAAAGTATTAAATACGTGTTTACAGAAACAAGGGTTGGTAGATGTTTGGAGAAATCTATATCCTACAGCTATAGAATATATTTTTTATTCAAATTTACATAAAACTCACTCTTGAATAGACTTAATCTTGGCTTCGTAAAATTCACTGTATAAAGACACAAGGCAGATATTAGATTAAGGGTATGGTCTGATCATGCCACAATTACATGTATGGCTGTTCTTGGTAATCTAAATAGACAATCATACACTTGGAGACTAAAGTGTTCACTGCTTTATAATAAAGAGATAAAAACTAGGTTTTCTAAAGATATAGAATTTTATTTTAAAGAAAAAACACTGGACCAAACTTCAGCAATTACCCAATGGGATACCTTTAAATTAGTTATAAGTGACCATTTAATTAGTCTAGCTTCATATGTTAAAAAGTGGGAATCACAAAGACAAATCTTAATACAAGAAATAGCCAAATTGGAAGATAAATATAAATATAATGGATCTGCTAAAGTTTCTAAGAAAAGAAGCAACTAGAAATTTTAAAAATTAGTAAAATCGAAAAAGCAATATTATATACAAAACAAACCTATTTTGCATTTAATAAGGCATCAAAATTATTAGCTAGATATGTAAAAATTAAACAGCAGCATCACCAAGAGACAACAATTAGAAATCAGAAGGGAATTTTGGTAACCCATCCCAAAGAAATTACAGAAGATTTTTGCTCCTTTTATAAAAAATTATATCAATTAAAAAAGCCCCTCAGTACAGAATACATGCAATATTGCAATATGCCCAAATTTACAGAAGAACACAAGCAGATAATAGAATAACCAATTACTAAATCAAAAGTGCAAAAAGTTATCAAAAACTTTAAAAATAGGAAGGCTCCAGGGATGGATAGATTCCCAGCAGAGTTTTTGAAACATTTTGGAGAAAAATTTATGTCTCCCATGTTGAGTATCTTTAAAGGTATCCTAAACAGAGGACAAATACCTGCATCTTAGAAAATTACAAAAATAATTACCATTCCTAAACTAGGAAACGCTCTATCATCTCCTCAGTCTTACCAACCTATTTCTTTAGTAAATCAAGATGCAAAAAAAATCTTTATATCTATTATGGCAAATCAGTTAAATTCATTGATTGCTGAATATATCCAAGAGGCACAATCAGGATTTATTAAACTACATTATATAGCTGATAACTTAAGGAGAATGTTAAATATCATGCAACATGCCCAGAAATTTAAAATCCCATCATTGATCCATCATCACAGACCTTTACTGGCATAACAGCACAAAACCAGATAAAATACACTGGAATCTGTAGGCAAAAAGAACATTTGCTCCTAGAGGCCTGGTAGAGGAATTTTGCTACAGATTCAATGATTTCACTCTTACTTGAGGCTAGAAGTATAAAGGTCTTGCGATCCTCAGATCGACCCTTTAAAGGTAGCAGGAAAGGCTTTAAAAATATAGCACAAAGATCATCGTAAAATTTACAGTGCAAAATAACATGATTGTTATCTTCAATCTCACTCATCCCACATGGACACAACCTATATGGAATTTTCTTGAATCTCCCATATAACACCATAGATGGGAGAACATTAAAATGGGCTAACATAAACGCCCTACGACTATGAGGATCAGACAAACAAGATAGGTATTCAGGAAGGGAAGGGCCAGATGAAAGCTCCCAATGCACTGGGGAACAACGTCCAGAAGCCAGGCTTTTCAGATCTTGTATCTCAATATCAATAAGTCTTTGCTTAATCAAGGCAAAAGCCTGCTTCTCCAAAAGCAAAACCATGTCATTAATGTTAAGTCCAATTACTAAAATCTTCTCCTCAATATAGGTCAACCAGATAGGTGTAATTCAGAAAGCATATGTATAATGAGACTGTCAGGATCACATCTAAAATAGAGGCATAGCCAAAATTTAATAGTTATACTCCACACCTTTGTAACTAGCCATCTCTGGTTCAACTCCAAGCATATGGCCGCATAAGATACACACAGTGGGAGCCCTAAGATTTTCTTCAGGAACTTGGCTTGAACACATTCCACCAATGCATCGAAGGCAAAAATCCAGACTGGAACACCATATAACAGTTTGGCAAAGATTTTATAGTTAAATACTTTGAGGGCTGCAGGAATATACTGATTTCCTTTGGTGAAGAAGAAACGGGAAATTGCAACAACTCTATTATTAATAGTTTTTTCCATTTCCCTGGTGTGCATGGCCCAAGTGGAGTTATAGTAAAAATGAATGTCAAGGTATTTAAAACTTTTGACCTGTTCAATGGATTTGCCTTGTATGATCCAATCTCTGGGCTTCCAGTTCCTCCCAAAGACCATTGTTGATCCTATCTGTTGATGCAGATAAGGCCTTTGATAGATTGGAATGGTTATTTCTAAAGTATCTTTTGAAAGCAAATGATTTTGGACCAAGCTTCTGTAGAATTATAGATTCACTAGGAATATGGCCTGTTATGGAAATGAATACAATGGGCTCTAGAAAGAAGCTTTGGGTGGATGCCCTGGCCTTGAGCACTCAGCATCAATTTGCTGTGGTGACCTCAGCAGGGTATAATGACCCAGAGTCCACCAGTTTCTCCTGGGGAACTGATCTCTCCCATCTGAAGAGCAGTTGTAATTCTGAGTGATCTCCAGCCCTCACCTGGAAATTGGCAACAATGGTTCCCCAGGAGGAAATGACTGGTTTGGCAGGTAGAGTATATGGCATTGTACCTGTCTGGGGTCCTACCGCTCCTCATACCCCACCCTCTCCAGGCTCCACCCCTCAAATCTCTGGGGATTTCCCAACCTGGAGGTGGCAACCCTATCTCCTTCCCAGCCAACCATCAACGTACCATTTGACTTCAGCTTTCCATCTCCTCCCTCCTCCCTGCAGCCTCTATCTAGAAAAGTACAGGCTTTCTCCGTAGTGGAGACCAAAGTAGCTCACATCATTCTCCTCTCTTGCTTTTGATCTGCACAACAACCCTGTGAGGTAGATTAGGCTGAAAGTCTGTGACTGGTCTGAAATCACCTACTCAGCTTCCACAGCAAAAACCTGGGTCTGGCAGACCCTGCTCTGAAGTGCTAACTGCTATGCCACACTGGCTGTCCTGGGGGGGGGGGGTGCTGCTGGTGAACAGGAGCAAGCAGCCAGGTCTAGTTAAGTCATGCCAGTCTGGTGGCATCAAGTTACCCAGATGGTACTGCCAGGCCTAGGGTAGCCAACCCCCAGGTGGAGCCTGAAGCTCACCTGTTATCACAACTGAACTCCAGACAACAGATGTCACTTCCCCTGGAGAAAATTGGAGGGTGGACTCTATGGTATTCTATTCAGCGGAGGCCTCTCCCCTCCCCAAACTCTGGCTTCCGTAGACTACTAAATATTCAGATGGCTCACCTCAGTAGCCATCCGGCCATGGAGGAGCCAAGCAGGAGAAGCAGCAGCAGAAGAAACCACTTCCTCAGCAGGGAACAGCTGTTTCAGTAGCCAGCCAGATGCGGAGGAGTGAAACAGTGGCAGTAGAAGCATCTTCATCAGGAGAGACAGCCGTTTTGGCAGTTTATTCAGACAGTGAAGAGTGGCCAAGCTGGCAGTGGGCGGGGGAGAGGAGTGGACCCAGCACCCATCCAATGGCACACGAGTACTCTTGAGTGGCGATTGATGGGCTAATGGCTGATGGAGCACACCATACAGCCAATGGGAGAGCCGGAAAGTGCCAATATGCTAGGGCTTTTATATATATAGGATTATATTCTGATGCAAAAACTTTTATGTATATGAATAGGTCCATACTGGCACAATTTGATTTGAAAAGAGGCACAAGGCAGGGTTGCCCTTTGTCACCCAGATTATTTGCTTTATCGTTTGAGCCTATAGCCAATGTAATTAGGCAACATAATGATATTAAATGAATTTAGAGTGAATAAAAACAACAACACATAGGATTATATGAAGGACATAATTTTTCTTTGTTAGCAGTCCAGAAACTACTTTACCTGCGATTATACAAGAATTGACTCTCTTTAGTGCCTCTTCTGATTTTAAGATAAATTTTGATAAAACTGAAATTTTTAAAATGCATCTATCACAAGGTTTGATTGAACACGTGTGTGATGGACTGCACTTTTTAAGAGGCTTAGAAGTGCTGTACCAACAACTAAAGGACTGTGAAGAGCCAGAGAGCCTTGATTGACAGGCTGCTTAGCTTGATAGATAAGAACAAAAGTCTGTGCTTGTAATAGTTTTACCTCAGTAATTGCAAACCCTAATTTCACCTGACCCTTTCCCTTTGGTGTTAAAATAAAACCTTTTGTTATTTTTGAATTTTAAAAGCATCTCAAGTGCCATTTTCAAAAATTTAAGTTACAGGGTGATCCTTATCCCTTCCCTCAAGTTCCTGGGCTGAGTAAATAGCCAAAATATACCTTACTGACAGGGTGGGACAGACAAGGTTTCTTCAAGGGAAAAACAAACATGTTAACCAGGGCTGCTCAGTCAGTGAAGGGAAATAAAAATGGAGGGAATATCTTGCCTCTGAGGGAGGGAAGTGGATGGGGTCTGTCATAACATGAAAATGCCATTTTTCATTCAAATTGGTCACTGAATCACTAAATATTTAGGAGTGCAGATTACAACTGTTACCACAACTGTTTAGGTATAACTATGGCTCATTGGTGAAGCATATTAATAAAGAATTGAAAGATTGGTCTAGGTTAAACCTATCATGGTTTGGAAAAGTGGCTACAATTAAAATGATGGTGGTATCTCACTTTTTATATTTTTTTCAGACTCTCCCAATAATGATTACAGATCATTTTTTGCAAAACTGGTGGAGAAAATGTTTAAATTTTATTTGGAATAATAAGAGGCTTCGAGTCCAAGCTTGAATTCTATACAGAAAGACAGCAGATGAGGGTATAGTGATGCCAAAGTTGCCATATTATTATGCTGCATCACAGTTGTCCCAAATATAGAATAGGGAAAAACAAATTCCTGCTCTTTGTGGACCAAAATAGAGCAACATCAAGTCTCTCCTGTATTACTGGAAGCTATCCTATGGCAAACAAAATCACAAAGAAGCCCATCACTGTATAATCAATTAACAATTGGTTCTTCTTTGAAAGTATAGGATAAATGGAGGAAATATATATCTCCTGGAATCTCACTGTTAACTTGGTTTCCACAACATCAGTTATTCCAAAGCAAATTGTCACCAAGTCATTGTTCTGTATGGATAAAAGCTGATCTTAAAAGATTCTTGGATATGTATCAGCATAAAAAATTACTCAACCTGGATAAACTCCAACAATTGGCAGGAGATATGAAATGCCATGGTTGGAATTTATTCTTTTTTTCCCTTTTAATTTTTTTATTAAACTTTTTCATAACATTAACAATAACAAGAAGTGGTACACAGGTAGAACAAACAGTTCCTGATATATGAAAATATGATCCAATCATCATATAAGCAAAATAACAAAGAAGGTCCAATTACATTACAAAAAAAAAATGACAAGCCAATACCATTTACCAAAGATGTAACAGATCCAGTACTTCTGGTATTTCTTTTTGTTGTACCAAATAATCCAAAATAGGAAACCATACCGATACAAAGTCAGATTTAGCAATGGGTATATGTGTATTATTAATATTATCTGTAATTTTTGCCATTATTTATACATTCCAAATTTTAGTGTGCCAGTTTTGCCTAGTTGGGCTAATAGCCAGTTTGGTGTAGTGGTTAAGTGCGCGGACTCTAATCTGGGAGAACTGGGTTTGATTCCCTACTCCTCCACTTGCACCTGGCTGGATGACCTTGGGCAAGCCATAGCTCTGTACCAGCTGTTCTCTCAAGGACAGCTTGGGAAAGAGCTCTCTCAGCCCCACCTACCTCACAGGGTATCTGTTGTGGGGAGGGGAAGGGAAAGGAGTTTGTAAGCCGCTCTGAGACTCCAAGTGAGTGAAGGGCAGGGTATAAATCCAATCTCTTCTTCTTCTAATATTGCTTTTCCACTTTGCCGCAACTGTATTTTTTGCAGCCAAAAGCAAAATTGCTACACATTTATTTATTTATTTATTGCATTTGTAGCCCGCCCTCCCAGCAAGCAGGCTCAGGGCGGTTCACATTGCTTGGCCAGTGTGCCAAGATCCATAAAACATTTAAAACCACTTAAAACAATCAACATTACAAATAAAGTGCTCACAGTAATTATTAAGGCAAGATGGCATGCTGTATAATACAGGGCCCAGAGTACCCCACTCCACAGTCTCCAGTTCTTAAAGGCGGTATGGCTCGGTCACAACTGCAGCTGATCTATGCCACAGATATTAACAGTGGCCGTTGATGGTAGTGGTGGGCAGTTCCTAGTTGAAGGCCTGGTAGAATGTTTACCTGGTGGAATGTTTACAAATGCAAGAAATTATGAGAAAGAATGATTTGGTGCAACTACAGGTTACCAGATCATTAACAGAGTTTGAGAAGATGTTGCAAAATGCTGAAATTACAAGTAATATATAAGACAGTATTTTTATATTGATGTTATTAAAATATTTCAACATTAATGTGAGCAGGCAATGGGTTGGGGGGGATCAGAACTGGATATCTGTAGTGGTTAAAGATCTTCTTGTTTTTCTGTTTATACTGTTAATGAAAAAGAAAAGAAAATCTGTTAAAGCTTCCTTTCTCAGCAAGCATGCCTACATTGCATGCATGTGTTTCCATTTAAATCCATATTGCAGTCAGAGTCCTTGTTAAATGATTATCTTATCCTGAGATCATTCCAGGCTTTGCTCCACATACCCAGGTAGTAGGTGTGTATACATGGAGATCTTTCTATGTTTGTTTTGGATTGCAGATCAAATACATATTGCAGATGCTGTATTGAACTCAGGTGACAGCTAATCTCCTGCTCAGATATCATCCCCACAGTCTTGAACTTTGTGGCTGGGACTTTAATGCCACTTAAATCAGAATGTAAGAACTAGGAGAATTCCAGGAATGTGGTGATATAAAATGTATTTTTAGAGCTGTGAATGACTTGTGAGAGCAAAATGGCACAGTGACTAAAGATAGCACAAGTCAGTTTTTCCATGATTTATCACAAGAACTCTCACCCTAAGTAAAAGTCATTGAATGATGAGATAGCAGCTCATACAGGCTGGCACAATTTCAAACTACTCATTCATTGCATTTTTTTAAACAGGAAAACATTTCCATAACACAATACAAATTCCAAATGGCACCTCATATGCGTGCAAGTGCAACTTGGGAACATAGCCTAGAAACATCAGATTGATGATAACAGTGGTTAATAATACTCCAGAACAAGTTGTTGTACAATCTATTTGCTAGAGACTTATCCTCTTAATAGTTTTAACAGTTTAGGTCTCTGGTGCATTTGGCAGAGTTGCCAACATCCGGGTGGGGCCTCCCAGAATTACAAATGATTACACTTGGTCTTAAAGGTTCCACTGGACTCTAAATTCTACTTGCAGCAAGTGTAAGTTGACAGCCCTACTGGAGGAGAAGATACGGAGACTTGAGTCACACTTGTAGATACTCCATTCTGTAAGGGGAGATGACATTTTCATGGACAGAGCACATAAAGCACTCCTGAGCAGGAAGGAAAGGTAGCTCAGCAAATGGAGGTGCACCCAACACAGGAGGAGGTGACATGGAAGAAAGTAACCCACAGGCACAGGAAAATCAAGAGTCATTCTGAGCCTCTGTTGCTAAGCAATTGGTAGCAGGATCTCCTGTATATATTGCTTCTGGACTACTGGAACAAGAGCTCCCAGCCTCCCCAAAGCTTGAAGAAAATTTCTGAGGCTACCATGGATGAGGGGCCCCTTGAGCTTCTGATCCCCAGTGTAGGTGAAGGCGTGTGCTGGTAATTGGAGCTTCCCTACTGGGAGGAGTAGAGGCTGAAGTGTGCCGAACAGACTTGACATCTTGAGAAGTATGCTGTCTACCAAGTGTACCCATCCAGGATGTGACAGAAAGGATAGGAAGACTCATCAAGCTCACAGATTACTATCTTTTCTTTCTCATCCATGTGAGAACAAAAGATGCTGCCCGGCACAGCCCAGAACGTATTAAAAGAGGCTATGTGGCTCTGGGTAAAAAGGTGAAGGACCTGGGAGCACAGGTGGTGTTTCTGTCAGTTCTTCCTGTTGAAGGCTGTGGCTTCAGAAGAGAAAGAAGAATACTGAAAATAAATGACTGGCTACATAGATGGTGTCACCAGAAAAGGTTTGGGGGTTTTGGATCATGGCTTATGCTTTCGAGCTGAAGCTCTTCTCCTGGGAGATGGTTTGCTCCTCATGCGGGTAGGAAAAAATGTGTTTGCTAAAGCCCTGCAAACCTAAAAAGGAGGGATTTAAATGAAATCCTGTTGGGGGGGGGGGGCGAGGTGAGACAAAAATTCAAAGCCTCCCCTGATCACCAGGTTTTGTGGGGTGGCCCACCACACTCCCTCTCTGGCCCAGGAGGCAGTCACCTGCCCACCTCTTTGTTGTGGAGATGGATTTTGGGGGTGGCCAACCTTCTCTCTTGAGCCTGGGTGGCAGTCACCCACCCACCTCCCCCTGGCCACTGAGTTTTGGGGGGTGGCTCACCACACTCCCCCTTGTACCTGGGAGGTGGTCACCCAGTTGTAGAGATGGATTTTGGAGGTGGCCAACCCTTGCCCTCAGGCCTGGGAGGCGATTACTCTCCCACCTCATCATGGTTAAGATTGTTGTAATGGATGGTACACTTAACTTGGGTGCACTCTTATAAATGTATGTTTGGTGAGGTAGAGGTTTGTATAGGTAGATGCTGGTCCCACGAGGTGGGTGTTGTGCTATAAGGTAGATCTTAGTTAATGAGGTAGGTGTTGTGCTATGAGGTAGATCTTGGTCCATTGGGGGGAGGCTGGAAGCAACAATTCTTGGGGGGACAGAAATTGAGAAGAGGCAGACAAAGGATGGGGGGAGGCTGGAAGCGTCGAGTCCTGGGGGGACATAAAGCCTGAAGAGGTGTGTGGGGGAAGTGGCCAGCCACAGACAGAATCCACTTAGCCCCAGAAAAGAACAGCCAACAAGTGTCAACCCCCAGAAACCATCTCCCCAATGAGTGGGTGAGTGGAAGAGCAGCCCTCGAGCTGGAAGGGGACACACCAAGTCCAAAATGTAGCCCTGGGTAGAGCGGCTGGCAACACCCAGAATCCATCTAATCAACAGGGCGGGCAAGTGTATGGCAGAGAGGAGATTGACTGCTGCCAAGTCTGAAATGTAGCCCTGGGAAAGAGTGGCAAAACTCAGAAACCATCTCACCAATGGGGTGGGTGAGTGAGTGGCAGAGTGACAGACAGGCTCCGGGACCCTAAAACAAAGGGGAGACCGGTTGAGTCTCAGAGTCCAAGCGATGGTCCCAGGGTTGAAATGCTGATCTACAG
The DNA here is from genome assembly GCA_029233225.1 of Lepidodactylus listeri. Classification (NCBI taxonomy): domain Eukaryota; kingdom Metazoa; phylum Chordata; class Lepidosauria; order Squamata; family Gekkonidae; genus Lepidodactylus; species Lepidodactylus listeri. The sequence continues at coordinate 12,396,646 of JARCFY010000015.1, read as the reverse complement.
CAACAATTTCCCAGTGAGAGACAAATGTGGATGGGGCGGTGGTGGCTGCAGCACCAATTCTGGGGGGAGGGCAGAGATTGTGAGGAGACAGATATAGACAGCGGAGGCTAGAGCGTTGATTCTTGCAGGGACAGAGATTGTGAGGAGGTGGATATAGATGGAGGTGGGCAGGGGTCATTTGGGGCTGGAGCAAGGTGGAGAGGTGCCCCGCCAGCCCAGGAGTGGGCACTGGGGCAGCCACGGGCCAAATCAGATTCTCTGATCTGATTCGGCCCGCCGCTGAATTGCCACCAAAATTCAGTGGTGGCTTAAAAAGCAGCTGGAGGGAAGGGGGTTTGAGGGAGAGGCTCCAAACTTGCAGGGTAGCTGCTGGAGCCTCTCCCCCAAATACCCACGAAGTTTCAAGAAGATTGGACAAGGGGGTCCAATTCTACAGGCCCCCAAACAGGTTGCCCCCATTCCCTCCATTGTTCTCTATGGTGGGAAAAAGTAATGTTTTCCCCACCATAGAGAACAATGGAGGGGATGGGGCAACCTGTTTGGGAGACCGTAGAATTGGACCTCATGGTCCAATCTTCTTGAAACATGGTGGGTATTTCGGAAAGAGGGCCCAGCAGCTACCCTGCAAGTCTGGAGCCTCTCCCTCAAACCCCCTCTCCTCCAGCCTCTCATATACCCTATGAGTTTTTGCCATTGACTTCAATGGCCCATAGGGCATAATGGAGTTGAAACTGATATTCGGCCAACTGAATTGGCTTGCATTGCCAAAACTGACACACGGGGGTCATTTGGCAGCTGGAGCAGATGTGGCCTGATTTGGCCTGATCTGAATCGGGTCAAAAAAATTTATTTGCACACCCCTAGTGGGCACAAATGGCAGTGGTGGCAAGCCCCTCCCCCAGCTTCCAGCGGGCCTGTGGAGGAAGCAAAACAAGAAGGGGTTTAAAGTTTAAACCCCTTCTGTTTAGAGTCGCACAGCAGGGGGGGCACAATATTTCCACTGTATTCTATGGGGCCCTTCTCGCTTCGCTCCCCCACCCCTGCCTTGGTAGGCCAGCTGGGGAAGGGGAGGCTTTTGAAGATGCCTCCCCCTTTGCTTCCCATTCTGACACACTTCCAGTGATGTCAGGGGGTGTGGCATATGCTAATGAGTTATGCTAATAGGCATGCTAATGAGCTCCTGCACCTCTTTTTCTATAAAATGACCCCTGGGGACGGGAGCACCAATTCTTGAGGGGACAGAAATTGTAAGGAGATGGATATAGACAGGGGAAGCTGGAGCGCCGATTCTGAGGGGGATGCAAATGCCAAGGAGGAGGTGTTTAAAAAATCCCACTGAGGCACAATGTGGTGGAATAGCCCTCAACCATGAGGGGAAAGGCCAATTAATGAGGAGACATCGCCCTGGGGTGAGAGCGGCCACAGCCAGAATCCATTTCCCCAACAGGGTGGGCAAGGGGATGCAGGAAACAAGAAAGGCTTTTTAATGTAGAAACAGAGCACTGGATAAGCGTGGGCAGCCACAGACAGAACCCATCTCCCCAGTGGGGTGGGTGAGGGGAGGCTGGAAACCAAAAAGGCCCTCTGAGTGAGAGTGGCTGGCCACAAGCAGAATCCATCTCCCCAACTGGGTGGGTGAGGGGAGGCTTGAAGTGCCGATTCTAAGTGAGACACAAGTCGTGAGGAGGCAGACGTGGATGGGGTGAGGCTGGAAGCAATTGTTAGCCGAATTGCTTTAGTTTACGCTGAGCAATTGGCGAAATACTGGGTTCTTTGCCAGCTATACCAGGGTCCCACCCCTTCCGGGAGTTCTCAAGGAAAGAGGCACGTGAGGCAGATAGCAAGTTCAATGCCGTTTACTGGGTAATGTTGTTCAAGCACACCAAAAACAGATTTACACACACATACACACAGGCCTAGGAAATAAAGACAGAAAATAGCACTGTTGCATTAGCAGGATTTCGATGGGGGGTGATACTTTACCTGTCCTGAAGAGGAGTTGTCTGCTCGAAGGAAGAATTGGATGGGGAGAGAAAAATAGAAAAATGGGACACGTGGCTTGAACCGGCAAGACCACGTGGTTCTCTCTGTTCCGGAATCCAGAGATTTAAAGATGGAGGCAAGGGTAATTGGATAGGAAGCTGGGCATAAGGGGTAGCAAAGCAGATAGGGAGCGATGGCTCAAGAGACCAATTGCTTCTGTGCAGGGTCTTTTATTAGGTGGTCTTGGGGGCGGGCTGCACAGACCACATCCACTAACACACCTACTAGGCGGTCCATCCATTTCTGACCCTACCATAGGTTAAAGGTAAACAAAAGGAGGAGGGCCTGGGAGTGGACAGTATTGTAAAACTGAAACTAAACAGGAACTTGACACCTGGGCTAAGTCCAATGACTCACTGGGGCCACTGCATTGTCTTTTAATGGCCCTAGGCTGCTGGCTGATGGCCCGACCATTAGTTGCCAGGTAACCATGTTAGCATAATCCATTCAGGTATGTTGGAGGGGGCAGGGGTTGACCAGCGTGGTGTGACAGAAAGAAACCTCATGGCAGAAGGAGTCTTTGTCGCTGTCTTGGTGAACTATCGAAGGTGCCAGCCTCCTGGAGTGGACTGGAGCTTTTCCAGCAATGGGGAATGCACGTAGCCCTTCCAATGCTAGCAACCCAAGTTCAAGCTTATGAATCTTAAAATCCATAAGAGCACTAGCAGTGCCTTGCTGGCCAACACAATAATCCTTGGAGGGACAGTAACCATGAGGAGGCAGATGTGGACATGGGGAGGCTGGAAACTACAATTTTTGGGGGGACACAAAGGCATAGGAGGAGGTGAGCATTGATAGGGGGAGGCTGGAAACGACAATTCTTGGGGGGACACAAAGGCATAGGAGGAGGCGAGCATTGACGGGGAGGCTGGAAACAGTTCTGAGGGGAATACAAATGCTTAGGAGGAGGTGTTCACACGTGCCAATGAGGGAGGGTGTGGGACTTCAACCGAGGAGCCCAGTTACTAAGGCCCTCTGCTCACCATGAGCAGGACACTATTATGCCAGCAGCTGGATGTTGCTCAATGAGATAGGTTGTGCTGTGAGGTGAATAATGGCCTCCTAGGTATGAGACAGGTGTTTCATTATGGGTTGGATGCTTCTTTGAGTTGTGGGAGAACCCGCAGCCCACCCACCCACCCACCCCTGGCAGAAGTGGCCATCCTTCCACACAAGCACTGAGGGTGCAACATGTGGGCTGTATGCTGGATGACTCAGAGGCGAGTGGGGAAATTGAGGGAAGGGGAGATACAGGGGTCCTGGATCTTTACTCCCCAAGGTCCAGAGAGGGATAGCCCAGCAGGGGGAGGTTGACCTTGAAGAAGGCCAATTCATCCACCAGGGCCGGGTCCAGACAGGAGCGATGGAGGCTGAGGATGTCTCCCAGGTGGGAGAACATCTGCTCACTCTGGACACTAGTTGGAGGGCAGGAGAGGAGGCTCATGGCCACTCAGGACAGACCAGTACTCCAGGGGATTGGATTCAGCAGACTTAGGGGGGCTTGGCAAGGTCCTCCCTCACCATCACCTCCACCGAGTCCTCTGCCAGGGCCCACCAGGTCTCCCCAATGCCGCCAATCTCCCAGCTCACCACTGAGGACCAGTACTGGGGGGATTCTTCCTGGTGGGGCTCTTGGGGGCTAAGGTGCTGGGCTGCTTCTTCTCTTCCTCCTCCTCCTACTACTCTCCCCCCGCTTCTTCCATCCCCTGTTCCCTCTGGCCACATCAGTTGGCCTTCAGCCTCCACACTTCTCTGCAAAGGTCCTGCCTCCATTGCAGGAGCTCCATGTTACTGAGAGCAAGGCAGCCCTTTATATGGGGATCATAAATGCAGGCCATTGTATGCTCCACCTCCTTGCAGATAGGGTGCAACTGGGTGGCCACACCCACCCTCAACCTCTCTGCCAAGGCCCTGGCCCATGGTAGAATAGCTGCCTCCTGCTCCAGTCCAGCCCATGGATCAGGAAGATGGCTTGCCCAGGCTGACTGTATGGGAGCTGAGGACATTGATGTAGTGGTTAAGTGTGTGGACTCTAATCTGGGAGAACCGAGTTTGATTCCCCACTCCTCCACTTGCAGCTGCTGGATGACCTTGAGCAAGCCATAGCTCTGTCAGAGCTGTTCTTGAAAAAGAGCAGTTTCTTTCAGAGCTCTCTATGCCGCTGCTGTGAGCACCTGGAGGCTGGCAATCATGTGCAGATGACGCTCATCTCTGTCTTGCGCTTCCCTCTGTAGAAACCCTGAAGCTGTGCCTGGAGGCAATTCTGGAGAGGGTGTGGGCTAATATCCCCATCAGAAGGGATATTTATGGAAGTTTTATATGTATTAATTGTATTTATTGAATGTTTTATTGATTTTATAGGTTTTAATGTTTGACTAGGCCTTGGGCCCATGTAAGCCGCCCTGAGCCCGTTCGCGGGGAGGGCGGGATATAAATCTCAAAAATAAATAAACAAATAAATAAATAAACACACCATTTGGGAGAGGGTCAGCCAATCATTGGAGCTTATGCTGAGCTCCTTTCCCCAGTGCAGGATGGGCACGGAGGAGAAGATGTCCTGCACTGCGTTTTTCTGCTCCACTAGATGCACAATCATTGCATAAGTGGAGCCAGTGTTTGAGGGGGCCCCTCCACCTGCCTCTCATGCAGCTGGTGGGCAGACTTTACACTGCAAGAGAAGTGGGCAGCCAGGTGCCAGCAGGTCTCCAACAAAGAACACATCTCCAGTGTGGCCACATCCTAGGTGGGCTTGACACTGCCTTCCAGCCCAAAAGCATCTTTCACCACCAGGTGCAGGGTGTGCACCTGGCAAATGATGCCCAGCATGTTGGCACCAGTGTCTGTGACCATGTAGCCAAGGACATTGTTACCCATGCCCACCCTCTCTCTCAGGCTAGCGTGGATCATGGCAGCGATGTTCTTTACCATGTGGTATGCATTTATCCCCTGCAAACAGAGAAGAACAGGAGACTGTCCCCTCCTCCAAGGGCCCTGGTCGTTCCCCAGCACTCTGGAGGTCCTCCAGTTGCCACCAATGGGTGGTGAGGGAGAGGTAGCCATGCTGCTGGCTGCTCCACAGGTTTGCCATGAATTGCATGGTCCACCCTCATGCTCTGAACAGCTAGGCCTTGACCATCTCCACCACAGAGTGGTGCATGGAGGGCAAGACTTTCTGGTTCAGGGTCCTCTGCAAGAGGATGGAAAACTATGGAGCAGTGTAGCACAGCAGCTGGTGAAAGGCCACATCCTCCATGATGGACAAAGTTTAGCCATCCATGGCAACCATCTCACCAATGAGGTGAGTGATTCCCTTCTGGGCCTTCCCCCTAGCTGTTCTGTTTGGCAGTGCCAGCATCCCTATGGAAATGACCTTGAGCATGGCCTGCCTGTGGCTGGAGATTCCACTCCCACCCACAGCACCCTCAGTGTGAGTCTTCTTGCTTGGAGGGGACTCCCACTCCCCCCTTCTCTCTGCCAAGACAAAGCAGGCCTCTTCTTCCCCCTGCTGGGCGCCACTCTTTGCTCTGGAGGCAGCAGACTTGGGTGTGCCATTTGCAGGTGCCTATGGAGGGTGGTGGATGATAAGTGTTGGCAGGGCAATTTTTGGGCAGGAACGCACCGGAACGGAGTTCCGGCTAGCTCCTGAGTTGGCCACACCCAGCAGGAACATATTAGCATAATAGGCCACACCCAACAGCAGAAACTCATTAGGATTGGCTACATTAGGGGTGTGTGGCCTAACATGGAAAGAAGTTCCTGCTACAAGAAAAGCCCTGGGTTTTGACAACAAACAGGGTAAACAGAATAAGAAGCAAAAGGTGGGTGTGGCTGGAGGACCACACTTCTGGTAACATGGGGGTGTGGCCTAATATGCCAATGAGCTGTGCTGTCAGGAGTGTGGCCTAATATGCTAATGAGTTTCTTCTGTTGGGTGTGGCCTATTATGCTAATGAGTTCCTGCTGGGCTTTTTCTACAAAAAAAGCCCTGAGTGTTGGGGGTTTGAGCCTGTCTAGATCAGGAGGTTGCACACCAGACACTTTGCCACAGAACAGAAATGCTATCAAAATGTGGCCTGAAAATGGGCACCCAAAATTGGGGCAGGCCAGAGGCTTAGCCACTGCAGTGCGGTGCTGGGCTGGGAGGACCGACAGAGAGGTGGACTCAAGGTGGGAGTGGCCCCAAGGAGTTGGGATGTGGAGGGACTAGAAGTTTCCCACCACTCCCTAATTCACCACTGTCAGATTCCTCCTCCGCAAACAGTTTTGGCAACTGCTCTGGTTTTGGCAGTGCTAATAACTCTTCTGCCTCTGAGTTCACCCCCAAGAACACATTGGGCAAAAGAGGCTCTGCCTCTGCACCTTCTGGTGACACATCTGGGCGCTGGTGGGCTGGTGGGCTGCAATTCCGCAGGGCCTGTAAGGCAGAGATGTTCTGCCAGGCATTTGGTTGTGGACCACGGCAACTCACACAATGGCTGGCACCTTTCCTGGATTCCTATCCCTTGAAGGGTCTACTCCCCCCGTCCCCACCCCCGTGCCCATGAAGCACCTACAGGCCAGACACAGGAGGGAAGCATAAAATTTCGCCACTTGATTTTAATTAAGGAATTATATGTTCTGATGATGGTTTTATGGTTTTTAAATCTGTACATCACCTAGAGCCCCACGCTCCTGGGGATCAGGCGATTAAAAAATGCAATTAAATGAATGAATGAATAGGATGGGCTTGTTCCACAACAAGGCCTGTGAGATGGGGGGGTGGACTTCTTCCTGCCGAGAGGATGAGCACCCAGTCCCCCAGCCTCACCCTCATGACACAGAGAGGTGTTGGCCATTAGGTGAGCGTGTGGGTCCTCAGCCAAGGAACCCTCTGCCTGGCTGTAGCAGAGGGACAGGAGGCAGCTTGGAGCCCTGAGCCCATTAGACACCACCCCAGCTGGGGACAGGGTGCAAAAATCCCACTGAGGGGGACTGTGGGTCCTCAGCTGAGGCACCCACTGGCTAAGCCCCTCTGCCTGATTGTAGCAGGAGGACAGGTGCCTCAGAGAGCCCTGGAGCACCAACAGTGTCCACTATTGTGCTTCTAAATGTGAGCTCCATCTCTGGCGAACTGCCTGCTGCCAAGTAAAAAGAGCTGTGTGTGAGCTGGGGGTATGTATCCATTCTGCTCCCATAGAGAGCCAGTTTGGTGTCGTAGTTATGAGAGCGGACTCTAATCTGGGAGAACGGGTTTGATTCCCCACTCCTCCACATGCAGCTGCTGGCATGACCTTGGGTCAGTAACTGAGTCAGTAACCTTGGGTCAGGCACAAGTTCTTTCCGAGCTGTTCTCTCAAGGGCAGTTCTCAAGAGAGCTCTCTCAGCCCCACCTACCTCACAGGGTGTCTGTTCTGGGGAGGAGAAGGAAAAGGAGATTGTAAACCACTCTGAGGCTCCTTTGGGTAGTGAAGGGCGAGGTATAAATCCAGTCTCTTCTGCTGCTGCTGCTGTAGTCCCAACTATTGTTCTTACCCTGTTTTGGGCTGCAGTGAGAAGGAGGAGATGAGAAAGCCACACTCAGCAGACAGAAATCCTTCTGTCCATGAAAAAGCTCTGGTGGATCTAAGCCTTTGTCTGCTACCCCATTATGACGCATAAGACAGTGATGTATTAATAGTTGTGAGCAGGGGTCATTCCGTAGAAAAAGAGCTGCAGGAGCTCATTAGCATAACTCATTAGCATAACTCATTTGCATATGCTTCTCCACCTGATATCACCGGAAGTATGACAGAAGGCAAGAAAGAAAGGAGAGAGAAAAAGGGAAGGGAAGGGAAGGGAAGGGAAGGGAGGAGGGAAGGAAGGAAGGAAGGAAGGAAGGAAGGAAGGAAGGAAGGAAGGAAGGAAGGAAGGAAGGAAGGAAGGAAGGAAGGAAGGAAGAAAGAAAGAAAGAAAGAAAGAAAGAAGCTGGCAGAGAGGGGCAGCTACTAATCCAAGCCTCTGAAATACCACTCATCTGGGAGGATAGCTTCAGTGGTGGCTGAAGCCTTCAGAAGGCTGGTCGGAGAAACAAGGACCTTTCCAGGGGACGGGGGGGTCATTTTGCTGCAGTCATGACACAAGTAGGCATTCCCCCGCGGTGGGGGGGGGGGGGTGAGGCTGGCACCAACTCCCGGAGCTGCACTCCCCCGAGCTCCTGCTCGAAATGACCCCTGGTTGTGAGACAAATGGTGTAGTGATGTGGAATTGGGGAGAGGCCATGATTACTGATAAGCATCTACTTTGCCTGCAAAAGGTTGTAGGATCAGTCTCTGGTTATCTCTAGCTAAAAAAATCCAGTAGTAGGTGAAGGACATCTGCCAGAGCCACTGGAGAGCCACTGCCAGTCTGAGTAGACAATCCTGACCTTGATGGATCAGTGATCTGATTCAGTGCAATGCAGGTTCCTGTGCTCATGTGTCTTGCTGCTAACTGGGAGACTGAGCCAGAAGATAGCGGCCTGAAATAATTTTACATCTTTCGAGCAATAGAAGAGAAGAGTACCTTCAGTTCATTCCAGAGCATATTTCTTGTTGAGGGTAGAAGATTCTTAACACGATATATTCAACATTAAGCCGTAGAAGAAGAAGAAGAAGAAGAAGAAGAAGAAGAGATTGGATTTATACCCCACCCTCCACTCCCCAAGGGAGTCTCAAAGCAGCTTACAAACTCCTTTTCCCCTCCCCTCCCCACAACAGACACCCTGTGAGGTAGGTGGGGCTGAGAGAGCTCTTTCCCAAGTTGTCCTTGAGGGAACAGCTGGTACAGAGCTATGGCTTGCCCAAGGTCATCCAGCTAGGTGCAAGTGGAGGAGTGGGGAATCAAACCCGGTTCTCCCAGATTAGAGTCCGCGCACTTAACCACTACACCAAACTGGCTCTAGAGCCGCTGTGCATGTTAAAAGCAGGTACTCAGCATAATGTCAGGGCATAATGTCTGGGCATAATAAATAAATAATAAATAAATAATAATGTCTGTGTTTGCTGCAGTCCATGTATAAATCCTATGACCAAGGCAGAAAAATTGTCTAGGTCGTTACATTGCTTTCCGCCATTATTCATATCCCCCTCCTGTTAAAATGGAATGAGAGCTGCTGGACTCTTAATGTCTTTGCTTCCAAAGACTAGCGAAAATATCATAGCCCAAAACTCTGTGCCAGGAGCTGTGAATGGCTGCAGTTAGCTGCACAGTGACAGCCATGAAGCCCTAGGTGATTCGCTACAGTCACAGTGATTTTCCCTGTCTCCCCCACCCCCAGTGGGAATTCTCTATGGGAGTACAACTAATGTGACTTTTCTCCACACCACTTAAGAGCCCTGCACGAGTTGTTCTGCACGCTGTGCTTGCAAGATGCCAGCTTTTGAAAAGGCTTGTGGTTACTAACAAGGATGTTAATAAAGGGGGAAGAATCATAATAACCAGGGGTCCTTTCATAGAAAAAGAGCTGCAGGAGCTCATTAGCATAACTCATTAGCATATGCCATGTCCCTTGACATCACTGGAAGTGTGTCAGAAAGGGAATGTCAGTTTCAGCCCCATTATACCCTATGGGCCATTGAAATCAATGGCAAAAACTCATAGGGTATATGAGGGGCTGGAGGAAAAGGGATTTGAAGGAGAGGCTCCAAACTTGCAGGGTAGCTGCTGAGGCCTCTCCTTGAAATACCCACTAAGTTTCAAGAAGATTTGACCACGGGGTCCAATTCTATAGGCCCCCAAACAGGTTGTCCCATCCCCTCCATTGTTCTCTATGGTGGGAAAAAATGTTACCTTTTTTTCTACCATAGAGAACAATGGAGGGAATGGGGGCAACCTGTTTGGGGGCCTGTAGAATTTCCTCTGTTTTCTTCTTTCCTGAAGAATTCTGGCTAACCCTTCCTGTCACAGTATAATATTTTGGCTGTTGGCTCATTCCAGGAACTTGAGGGAAGGAGCAAGAGCCCCCTTAACTTAAATTTAAATGGCACTCAAGGTGTTTTGAAGTTACAAATTAACAAAATATTTTATTCAACATAGAGGGGAAGGGTCAGGTGAAATTTGGGGTAAAATTTCTGAGGTGATTCAATATAGAACTCTGAAGTAAATCAGTATATGAACAGTCTTTAGTTCATATGTTTCAGGCTATTGAGAGTTTCATAAGCCTTTCCCAGTGATTTAGGATACTCAGGGTCATGTTCAGACAGCTCTTTTGAGCCGCGCCAGGCACGAGTGCCTGGTGGATTTAAAGGGCACATCCAGACAGCAACGTCTGGGAAACATGCCGCTTCTGTGATCAGCCTGTCGATCCCTGTTGGGAAGCCGCACTTAAAAGACAGAGGTGAAAGTCCAGTCCTAAGCTTGCCAATGGCGGACTTTCCCCCATCTGGTCATTCTACCAGTGCACAATCAGCCCATAGGGATGGTCTCCAGACCATCCCAAATGGCCGTTATTTTAAAAAAGACTTAGTGATGCACGCATAACCGCTTAAACATGCGACGTCTGCAGAGCTCCGCTCAAACAATCTGGACAATTTAATGTTTCTGAAGGTGCCATGATATTTATGAACTTTGTTAACTGAAATGGTTCCTAGAGGAAGGTACCGCTAGTGGTGCTTTTACCGTTTAAGTCCGTGCATGTGCGGAAAAACAAGTAGACAGTGAGGCACATATGCGCATGTGCAAACAGGATTTTTTTAAAAACAGCCGACCGCAGGGCTCCTTAAGGTGGATGCCGTCTAGACAATCCACCATGGAGTCACGCGCGGTAAAGCAATTCACAGGGGAGCTATCTGGTCGTGCAACACTGGATTTAAAAGATCTAGATCAAATTATAGCTGGGCCAATGGCAGGATTAGCTGCCCGTCTGAACACACCCTAAGATGCAAGACTTTTGTTCCAGTGTTTCCTAGACAGTCCAGTACACTCAAAAAGAGCATTGCCTGACTCTTTTGGTTTCCAGAAGGCTGGTACCCTCTATCCAGTACCCAACCGCCTTCTCTAAACATACCAGTACTCTTATTTATTTATTTTTATTTAACTTTATTTAACTCGTCTTGAGTTTTAATTGAAGATTTCACAAGGCAGTCTCTAACCACACCAGGCCAGAGATCTCTCCACTCTTCAGAGCTGTCTCCCTGTTTTAACTGGGCAGGGAACTTACTTATAGAATCATAGAACCACAGAGTAGGAAGGGGCCTAGGGTTGCCAAGTCGAATGTACTCACCGGCGGGGGGAGTCCTCCTTTGCCCAGTGACATCACCCGGAAGTGACGTCATCATGTTGGGGGCATTGCCAGGGCGATGCTCTGGCAATCGCCCCAAAACTCTATGGTACCATAGAGTTTTGGGGTGATTGCCAGAGCGTCGCCCTGGCAACGCCCCCAACGTGATGACGTCACTTCTGGGTGATGTCATTACATGGGGGAAGTTGTCCTGGCTGGACGACTTCGGGGGTGGGGTTTCCCCCACCGGCCAAATGCTGGCCGGTGGATCGGGAACCCCTGTAGCAGGGGATCCTCCACCCCCCGGGCTGACTTGGCAGCCCTAAAGGGGCCATACAAGCCATCTAGTCCAACCCCCTGCTCAATGCAGGATCAGCCTAGAGCATCCCTGACAAGTGTTTGTCCAGACACTGTTTAAAGAGTGCCAGTGAGGGGGAGCTCACCACCTTCCTAGACAGCCTATTCCACTGTTGCACAACTCTTACTGTAAAATATTCAGCTGGTACCTTCCCGCCCTTAATTTTAACCCCTTATTGTGAGTCCTATCCTCTCCTGCCAACAGGAACAGCTCCCTGCCCTCCTCTAAGTGACAGCCCTTCAAATACTTAAAGAGAGCAATCTTGTCCCCCTTCAGCCTTCTCTTCTCCAGATTAAACATTCCCAAATCCCTCAGCTCTCCCTTATAGGGCTTGGTCTCCAGGCCCCTGATCATCTTCGTTGCTCTCCTCTGCACATGTTCCATTCTTTCTGTCCATATCTTTTTTGAAGTAAGCCCTCCAGAACTGCACTCCAGGTGCAGCCTGACCAATGCAGTGTACAGCAGGACTATGACATCTTGTGATTTGGATGTTATGCCTCTGTTGATACAACCCAAGATAGCATTAGCCTTTTTTGTTAACCAAGAGCTGGAATACTCTAGTTTTTTGTAGACAGCACTCACTGTGATAGCCTGCCCCTTGAAAAGTTTTTACAAGCACACGAGTTTGGTTTGCTACATAGCTGTTCCTTGTTGACTGCATAGTTAAGGCATACCTAGCTAAGAAATTGTGGAGGACGAGTTCCCTTTGTGAATGTTTTTATGGTAGCCCAGTAGAAACTTTCTAGGTGAGTGCTAAGAGAGTTTTTGGGACTGTTTTGATAGTAATAAGAATATTCTGTTATGATGCAAAAGGAATATTGTTGCTTATATGTGGTTCCTTTGCAGGAGACTTTGTTCCCTTGAAGCTACTATTTTGGTGTGAGCTGCTTCTTTGCAGTCCTTCTAGGTAATATGTATTCTTGTAGTAATGGGTGAGGAAATGTTTGTATTATTTGTATTTGATGGTTTTGGTTGTTTTTATAATTTTATAGTTCCTGGAAAAAGGTGGCATACGAAACGAAGGCTGTATCTAGACTCTTCGTTGGAACTGAACTTTTTCACTTCATATTATTTTGAGAGCTTCATGCCGGGACTATTGTAGTATATTACACTTGTTAAAAAGTCACTGGAATTGAAACCAAGTTGTATCTCATTGCTTTGTTACTATTATTGTACTGACGCCTTGTTTGCACAGTTTGTTCTATTTATATTGCATTTTTCACTGTGTATTCCCACATTGTTTGTTGATGCACCCCAAGATAGCATTAGCCTTTTTTGTTGCTGTATCACACTGGCTGCTCATATTTAACTTTCGGTCCAGCCTTATCCCCAAGATCTTTTTCATGCCCACTGGTACTCAGAAGTGTATCCCCCATCCTGTATGCATGTTCCTCATTTTTGTTACCTAGATGTAGAACTTGGCACTTATCCTTGTTAAATTGCATCTTGTTCACATCCGCCCACTTTTCCAGCATGTTCAGGTCTTGTTGAATTCTATCTCTATCTTCTGGTGTGCTTGCTGCTCCTCCCAATTTAGTGTCATCTGCAAATTTAATGAGTAGCCCTCCACACCCTCATCCAGATCATTTTAAAAATATTGAAAAGTACTGGGCCCAGAACTGAGCCCTGTGGCACATCCCACTGGATACCTCCCTCCAGTCAGATGAAATGCCATTGACAACTACTCTCTGAGTGCCGTTCTCCAACCAGTTCCCTGTCCACCTATCCTACAGTCAATTCCACAGTCCCTTCGTTATCAGAACATCATGGGGAACCCTGTCAAAAGTTTTACCGAAATCTAGGTAAACATCAACAGCATTCCCTTGATCCAGTAAGCTTGTAGCTCAATCAAAGAAGGAAAGGAGGTTGGTCTGGCAGGACCTGTTGGGGACAAATCCATGGTGACTTCCCCAGATCACCAAGTTGTCCTTTAGATGCTCACAGACTGATCCCTTTAAAATCTGCTCCAGTATCTTCCCTGGGACAGAGGTCAGGCTGACTGGTCTGTAGTTTTCTGGATTATCCCTCCTCCCTTTTTTGAGAATTGGGATATCATCTGCCCTCCTCCAGTCTTGTAGCAAGAAGAGCAAAACTGTGTACAAAATGATTCACCGAAAATGTTCAAAAAGGTAGCATTTATGTAACAAAAATATTTTATAGTCTCAAAATACCTGGTCCATACTAACAGTACAAATATCCACACAGTATAGGGCTTACTGAGTATACAGCTATGACATCAATCTTCAGTGTTCACCCAGGATACGCTTAAGGAACGAGAAAAATCAGTTCAGATTGAATTTGTGAGTTATATGCTGATTTCTGAATATTGTTTAAGCCTGGATTTGGAAGCAACTGATCATCAGGTTCCACTTTTTGAAGAAGCTTGTGGGTGGAACGCGATAAGCTGCAGCTAGCTGCCATGTGAAGGGAACTACAGGAATCTTTGAATTGAATTATTTTTCTCTTGTTCCTTTAACTTATCCTGGGTGAACACTGAAAATTGATGTCACAGCTGCACACTCATTCAGCCTTATTCTGTGTGGATATTTGTACTGTTAGTATGGACCAGATATTATGAGACTATACAATATTCCTGTTGTATAAATGCTACCTTTTTTGAACATTTTCAGTGAATCATTTTGTACACAGTTTTGTTCTTATTGCTATTTCTCACTGTGTCTCTCCAGTTTGTTGTGCTCCTCCAGGCCTGTGGCATGTCTCCCATCCTCCAAGAGGTCTGGAAGATGACGGACAAAAGGCTCCGCGAGCTCTCTAGAAAGTTCTTTGAACACTCTTGGGTTCATAGCTTCTGGTCCAGGTGATTTGTAGTCATTCCTTCTTTTTAATTTTTTTTTATTTTTTCCATATTAACAAACAAAAACAAACGAAACAAACATACCACATAAAATGGGGGTTACATATACATAGCTATATTATCTAGCTGTCACCTCCTGCAATGTTTACTACAACTATTATCACCAAATAGTTTTGCATAAGTATTTTGCATATTAATAAGAAAATGAAAACTATGCTTTCTCCTAAAATGTGATGTCTATATTGTTCATTTTTAATAGTCTTCCAACCATTTATAAAATCTTGACCATGAATTATGAAATCTTCCTTCTTCTTGTCCTCTCAAAATTAAAGTCAATTTGTCCATTTCAGACATTTCAAGAGTTTTATATATCAGTTCTTCTTTAGGAGGTAGCTCACTTTTCCTCCAATATTTAGCATATAAGATTCCTGCAGTAGTCACTACATGTATGATGAGATTAAAATCTTGTCTTTTACAATTTTCTGGCATTACATTCAATAGAAATAGTTCAGGAGTAAATGGTACAGTACAGTCTAACATTTTTTGTAAGATTTCATGAATCCAAGACCAAAAAGTATTGGGGATTTGTACTCATTCAGTGCAGCCAGGTGCTTCTCAGCTGCCTCTCTGTCCATGTCAACCAGCAGCCTAGACACCATGCGTTGCCTACTACCATCTCTTGATGGGCCTGTTCTCTTCTTCTTCAGGGAAAAAAACAAGCAAAATAGGCACTGAGCTCTTCTGCTTTCTCTCTGTCCTCTGTCAGAGTTTCGCAGTTTTCACCTAACAGTGGGCCCATCGCCTCTTTTATCTTGTGTTTGCTCCTCACATATCTGAAGAAGATTTTCTTGTAGCGAGCCTCCCTGGCCAGGTTTAGCTCACTGTGCGCTTAGGCCTCTCTGATGGCTGACCTACAGTGCCTAGCAGCCTGCAGATACTTTTCTTTAGAGGTATGGCCTTGCCTCCATTTCTTGAACATTTCCTTTTTTTTGCCTTAGCACATCACGCAATTCTCTGTTCATCCACATTCACTTCTTGGATCCCCTACCATGTTCCCTTCTTGTTGGAATAGCGAAGGCTTGCGCTTGCAAGAGCTCTTGTTTTAGGAGAACCCACCCTTCACTTGCTCCTTTCCCTTCCAGCAGTCTTGCCCATGGAATGATTCTCATCATACCTTTGAGTTTATTAAAGTCTACCTTACTGAAATCTAACTTAGGTCAAATCTAAATCTGACTTTCCCGCTGGAATCATTCTAGTTTCAAAATAACCTGTCTATACCTGTTTCTAGTTTCAAACCATACTTCTTCTAGTTTAAAAATCACCATCTACATTCGTTAATTGCCCTCTTGTGGTCAAGCTAGCATTACACTGCTTTAAACAGAGCCTGTTGCTTACTGCTCTTCAGACCCAGGGGGAAAAAAAAACAAAGTGAAATTTGAAACCAGTGTGAAATGAGTGTAGGAAAACAACAGCAGTCAAACTACTTCAAAGGGGAGGTGTAGATTTGGCCTTACATGAGTGGATACGAACATCCTTGGTCCCCCACAGCATAAAGGAATTCTAGCAGGACATGGTCACTTCCCCCTAAGGTCCCCACCACCTTCACCCCATCTACTATCTCTTGCCTGTTGATCAATATTAAGTCAAGTGTGGCTTCTCTCTCTAGAAGATCTATGCCCTTTTCTGGCCTGAATGGGAGTCTTCTTCTAACTACCCACTCCTCTTGCCAACTCCCCCTAGTTCTCTGTCTGTGTTAAACTGCTCTCAGTCAGGGCTTGTCTGAGATTCAGTTCTCCTCAGTACCTTGTTCAGAAGTCTTTCTCTGCTCAGCTGATGCTAACCAATCAGATTCCTTGGAGCAGCCTGTCACTCAAGATTCTCTGGTTCTGTGAAGAGTTAACCCTTCACATTCCATTACCTGTCTACACAGCACTTCTTAGCTTCTAAAAGTGCAGTCTGTGGAGAGGCAGTCCTGAAAGTATGAGGGTCCCAGGCAATTTAGGGCTTTAAAGGTAAGTACCAACACTTTGAATTGGCACCAGAAACTAACTGGGAGCCATTGCAGCTGCCGTAGGGTAGGTGTTATATGCACTAACCAGGACACTCCTGTCAGCAATCTAGCAGCTGTGTTCTGGATCACTTGCACCTTCCAAAGCATCTTTAAAGGTAACCCTGCATAGAGTGTGTTACAGTATTCCAGTCTCAAGGTGACTGTTGAGTGAATTATAGCTAGCAATATTGGTGTATAGATTTTATTCTACTAGGAATTTTCTTATTCACCTCAACCAAGCTTGCTTTGCTCAGTTTTATTTTGCTTGTCCTCACCCTCCTGCTCTTCATTTGCATTATTCAAGCCCCCTCGCAATCCCAACCCCCTGCCCTCCTTGGGCTCTACCCCCAAAACTTCAGGAATTTCTCAACCCTGAGCTGGCAACCCCGCCACCTGGTCTCCCCAGGAGTCAGTATGTGAGTTTGTGGCAAGCTGGGAGTGAATAGCAGGAAATGAGTCCCTCCATGTTTGACCAGCTTCATGAACATTTCCTCTTTCATTTTTGATGTACAGCAAAAATGGCGGCTAAAGCCAAGGAATGCAGTTCATCTCTTTAGTAGCTTCAAGGTTTTTTGCCCATTGTGCCTGAGAGTAAATGGAAGCTCCAAAGTTTTCTGTTTTGTCCCAGAAGACCCTGAAATTGACCTTTGATTTTTCCTGATCAGAGGGCTCTTCTGCCTCAGCCTTATAGAGGGGTCACATGTCTTTGTACTCCTAGCAATTGCAAACCAAGCAAACTAGGCCAAAGTGAGCATGCCTTTGCTTTCGAATGTCAAAATAGGATCACTCTGGCAAGCCTCCGGCAGAGCATTAAAAATAGCTTATTAAGTTACGCTGTAAAGATCACTAATATAACAAGACTTGTATGTCTGATCCCATTAATAGGTGAAGTCTAATACAATGATTTCATGCAACACTGCTGGAAATCAATAGAGAAATATTTGGGGGGGAAGAAAGCATACAATTCTATTATTTAGGGCACGTTGTATGAAAAGTTTGAAAATAACTTTTAACTAGCATGTCTCTTGTCCAATTCAATAAAACTTATTTTCCATTGTTAAGGCTTTTGCTCCAGTTAAACTAAAATGAGGCTGTGGAGCAGCTGGATTTTGGGGCCCTCCACTTCTTGGTCAAGCAGAAATGTCATTTTCATATTCTCCAGTGAATTCTTCTATGACTTCTTACCAATGCAATTGAGCCCGATCGATCTATGCCGGCTTGGGAATGAGGCAAGGGCCGTGCCGCTTTTTTGTGGCCTTCTGCTTAAAAAGGCACGAGGTTTGGCTTTCTTGCTCACATTTGTGGAAATTCCCCTGTATTGCTGATGCTTATGCTCAGTTGGCGCCAGAACCCTCACACAGTACAAATAGTTAAGCATAGGGTTGCCAGCCTCCAGGTGGGGCCTGGGGATCTCCCGCTTTCACAACTGCTCTCCAGCTGACAGACAGCAGCTCCCCTGGAGAAAATGGCTGCTCTGAAGGGTGAACTCTATGGCATTGTACCCTGCTGAGGCCCCTCCCCTCCCCAAACCCCACCTTCTCCTGGCTCCACCCCCAAAGTCCCCAGGTATTTTCCAACCAGGACTTGGCAACCCTAAAGCAGGACTCATACTGTGTATATTATGCACCAGGCTCATCCATCATTAAGAAAACTCAAACTTTGAACTATGCAAAATAATTAAAATTGTATAGGGCAGGTGTTGCCAACCTGGTGCCCTACCAACAAATTGCCTGGTGCCTTCCAAGTGTTTGTAGGAAGTAGGTGGGTCCAAGTAGGGCTTTTGACCAGCAGGGCATCTGATTGAATGGGCAAATTAAAAGGCATCCTGTTAAACAGAGCTTCTTCCTGTAATGCTGAAGAGTTACTATTCAATTTACGTATGACCTCATTCTCTGACGTTTTGCCATTGATGCAGCATCTTTTGGCAGCCATTTTGTGGCTATATCCACCTCCTGCAGCAGCCAGTTTGTGGATGTACCCTCCACTGTGTGTCTAGGGTTGCCAAGTCCTACCTTTGAGTAGTTCTTATCTGCGTTGGGGGTCCCCGCGTGCACGTGAAGCACACGCGCGCAGAAATGATGTCACCCAGAAGGGATGTCATTATGCTGTGCACATTGCCGGGGCAATGCTCTGGTAATTGCCCTAAAACTCTATGGTACTATAGCGTTTTTAGGGCGATTGCTAGAGTGTCACCCCAGCAATGTGCCCAGCGTGATGATGTCACCTCTAGGTGACATCATCACGCTGGGGCAGTCGGCCTGATTGGGCCTCTTCAGGGGTGGGGTTCCTCCCGCCGGCCGAATCCAGACCGGAGGATTGGGGACCCCTTTAGTGGGGGATTCCCCACCCGCCGGGGGGACTTGGCAGCCCTATGTGTGTCAGAATTCCAAAGGCTTCAAAAAGTTGGGGACCCTTGGTCTAGGGGGTGTATATTTTGATTTTATATAACTTATTCTGCTTCCAACATCAGTTTTCACAGAAAACACTGGCAACTTATTGTAGCAACCTTCAGAAACAGAGTGCTGTTCAGAAACCCTGCCTAGCCCACACCTAGTGTCAAAAATTTCAATTCTTCAAGTGTTTTCAAAGTTTTTTCTTCAACCATAAGGGCTGGTAACTTGCTAAAATAAAACTTAGCTTATTGCAATGAGAAATTACTGAGTACATACCAAGTTTCCTGTTCACATTGTAGATACGTTGAATATACAATATCATGTATAATGACCATGGGTAACCAAACCCAATCTCCAGTCCATTGTTCATGCAAGGCGGGGGGCCATGTCTGACAGTTTCTCATTCTGTCTGCTGCATGTTGTACCACGTTCAGTAGTCAATAACTTGGGGGAGGGGGGGCCAAGAACTACAGAAAGAAGGAGGAGGTTGTAAAGCTCATTTTCTTGAGTACAAGTCCTCTCTCAGAACTCTTGGGATCAAGGCAGCATGCTCATCAGAATGTGAAGGTGCCATAATTACAGTAACACAGACATACTGTGTATGTGTTTAAGTGATCTCCCTTTTGCAAATGCTCCATTTGCCTGATCTCCAGCAAAGCTTTTTCTTTAGCCTTTTCCTTATCACAAATACCCCAGTGATTTCATAGTGTTCACTTTCCTGTGGAGCTTCTTACTGTTTTGTGCTACCAAGAGTGCAGTCATCTAGTTGCCAGATAGCAAGAGAGGTAGGGCAAATAATGCTGGTGTTGTGGACACCTCCCAGATAGCCAAGTAAACTGGTATAATACCCATCCCATCTCTTGACAGTTGTATGTACAGACATGGTTTAAGATGATACTGACCTATAGAACCTTAAATGTACCCTTTCCCTTATGAGCTGTCCAGCCCTTTGAGGGCCTATTACATAATTTATTGGATATTCACGGCTGCAGATAGCCACCATGGACCCCCAGACAAAGATTCCATCTCCCCCCCCCCCCCCATGAACCTGATCCAAACCAGATATCCTAACAAAACAGTTACTTGGCTGGCTGGCTGGCTGTTAGCATGCATCTGTGATAATAAAAGGATCCACATGTTCATCTGTCTGTCCATTTGTGGCCGGTATAACTCATCAGAAAATAAAACTAGGAAAGTCAAAATCAAGACATCAGCTTCAGGATGATCATGGGTATTTCAGGGCCAAAAATGAAAGGAACTGGAATATTTGGCCCAGGTTGTCTCCAGACCCCTATGCTATTTGCAGCTAAGGTTGTGCAGTGGTTAAAGTGCTCTGGGAAACCCAGGTTCAAATCCCCACTTGTGCCATGGAAGCTTGCTGGGTGATCTTGGGCCTATCACTCCTTCTCAACCTAACCTACCTCATAGGGTTGTTGTGCAGGTAAAACAGAGGAGAGGAGCATAAGAACATAAGAGAAGCCAATGTTGGATCAGGCCAGTGGCCCATCCAGTCCAACACTCAGTCATACAGTGGCCAAAAACACCAGGTGCCCTCAGGAGATCCAGCAGTGGGGGCAGGACACTAAAAGCCCTCCCACTGTTGCCCCCCCCCCAGCACCAAGAATACAGAGCATCACCTGCCCCAGACTGAGAGTTCCTGTCTATACATTGTGGCTAATAGCTATTGATGGACCTCTGCTCCATATGTTTATCTACTTCCTTCTTGAAGCCATCCATGCTTGTAGCCACCACCACCTCCTGTGGCAGTGAATTCCACATGCTAATCACTCTTTGGGTGAAGAAGTACTTCCTTTTATCTGTTCTAACCCGACTGCTCAGCAATTCCATTGAGTACCCACGAGTTCTTGTATTGTGAGAAAGGGAGAAAAGGACTTCTTTCTCTACCTGCTCTACCCCATGCATAATCTTATAAACCTCGATCATGTCACCCCTCAGCCGTCGTTTCGCCAAGCTAAAGAGCCCCAAGTGCTTCAACCTTTCTTCATAGGGAAAGTGTTCCAACCCTTTTATCATTCTAGTTGCCCTCCTCTGCACTTTTCCCAATGCTATAATATCCTTTCTGAGGTGTGGTGACCAGAATTGCACACAGTACTCCAAATGAGGTCGCATCATCAATTTATATAGGGGCATTATGATACTGGCTGATTTGTTTTAATGGGTCCCCCTTGGAGATAAAGGCGGGTTATAAAGTAAGTAAATAAATAAATTCTAACTTCTGTTCCTCATTTGTTACCATTGAGACAGATTAACCTTTACTGTCATGCATGTTAAGGGTGGAGGGGGAAGGGAAGCCCCCTTTTACCATTTTACGGGGAAATATTGACTCCTCCCTTCTGTCCATAATATTAACAGAGGTTTCATTCTGTGCTACTATTGAATACATTTGTTGCCAACCAGGATAAGCGAGGTGGCATTACTATTGAAAACATAAAGGGGGGGGGGGGAGGAAGTTAGATGTTGGGATAATTCCCCCCCCCCCTTTTTTTTTGCTACCAAGAAGGCTGCCTTGACAATATCTGGCAGTGCAGGAGCTGGGAGGAACTAAAGGCAAAAGGAAACCATAGGCCCTCTTAGGAGGCTGGTCTTTCCTTGCTCCAGTGCAGGCTTGGCTGATGATGGGTTTAGCAAGATCTGATCATACCCTCCCCAGGTTCCACCCCCAAATGTCCAGGAGTTTTCCATCCCAGAGTTGGCAACCCTATAAATAACAAAAATAAATTTATTAAATTAAAATATTTTACTGTATTGCTGTGTTATGATGCATTAGGTTGGGGTATGTTTTAATTGGCTGTTTTTAAAAAATCTTAAATATACTAGCTAAAGCACACATCTGTCCTTATTATATAATTTCATTTTCGTCTGGCAACATTCTATGCCCTCCAAAATGAGTTGGCTGCCTGATGTGTCACTCAAGCTGTCCCTATCCACTGGCTGCTTTGCCTGAGTCTCGCCACCAATATTCTAAACAGTTTGCTGTTCCTTTCCCCCCCAATAGCCAGTTGGAACACAGAGGTCATTTGCATATGTGGTCTGATTGGCCTTTGCCTCTAACATTCTAATCAGTTTGCTGTTGCTATTGGGTCACTGAAAGTGGTCCTGAGGTAAAATACATCTCCCAGTCTTCCCTTAAACAGTCGCTGGAGTTGCCAGTCTTCCTGTGGGGCCTGTAGATCTCCCAGAAATCACCGTGTTCCACAGCCACAGCACATCCCTGCTGAGGTCCCGCTGTACCCCACACCCTCCCCTCCCCAGGCTCTGCCCCTCAAATCTACAGGTCTGGCCCTCCCCTTAGTATTGACAGCCTCCAGACAGCTCCTGGAGATCTCCAAGACCAGTTCTCCTGGAGAGAATGGCTGCTTTGGGCAATGGACTCTATGGAATTATACCCTGCTGAGGTCCCTCCCTACCCCTTCCCTTCCCAGGCTCTGCCCCTCAAATCTACAGGTATTTCCTAACCCAGAGTTGGCAACCCTGTAACTGGCTATGGACCCGCTTTCCAGACCCTTGGAACCCAGAAGACATGGCATAGGAGGAGGTGGTTTTCTGTCTTAGCTGCCACTGCATAACCCCAAGTCAACATAAGTCAGGGGTGGAGGAAACCATACCTGTTACTATGAGGCTGTCCTCCCATACTACCCACTTGGGGCAGCAAAAGGACTTGAGACAGCCCTGCCTTATAGCTAAGCAGAAGGAAATAAACATGGCTTGCCTCCCTCTATTTTCCCCTTCCCTCTACCACCCCACCAGCCACAGCCAGGACACTCACCTGGAGCTTCCTTCTGGAGCCCATTGTATTTCTTCCCACAACGGGCCTTACTCCTAGTTATAAATGAACAATAAGTTTGGGGGAAGAAATGATGGTGTTAATTATATGCTTTGAGATGAGAGGGAGAAATGAGAGGAGTCAGCTGTCCATTGTGTGGGGCCACACATCTTTACCTTACCATTGCATCTTTCAAATATAACGTCAAAGTATCCCTGAGGCAATGTCATCAGAAGATGAGTTGAACTTGTTGTGCATATTTCCGCTGTATGCACAAGAAAAGCAAAATGAGAGCTGTGTATAGAATGAAGTATGAGGTACAAAGATATACGTTTTGTAGGAAGGGACATAATGAACTAAGGCAGATTAACACCTCTTATGAGAAGACTGGTGCTTGCACTGCCCGCCCCCCACCATCCTTGAATGAAAGGGGACGGAAAAGCCTATGAGGGCCGAGCGCGGGAGCGTGGGCCTATCAGAAGGGTCTGGCTGGATAAAGAAAGGGTGGGCCACAGCAAAGCAGTGGCCATTCCAGCTAAGGACAAGCTCCCCACCCACCAGCTCTCTCTGTCGGACCATGTGGGATTAGCCAGTCAGGACTATGCAGGAATTTTGGGGGCTCCCTCAGATTGGATGGGAGGGGGCCTTTTTTTCGCCTGCTTCACATGGTCCAAAGTGTGTGTGGGGGAAACGGGGCTTAAATAGGCCTGGTAACCTGGTTAGGCCCATTCTGGGTAGGCGGAAAAGCACGGGTTAAAGGAGGGATTTATTTGTGTTGGCAAGCACCCCAAGATATCTCTGATAGAAGGGGTCCTCAGGCAGACAGCCTAGTGGCTTAGCAGTCTGGGTGCCCGGCCTCGGGCCTCTTCAGGGATGGGGGAGCATGTGTCAAGCTTTAGGGGCTTAGAAGTCCAGGGCTGGGGTGTGCTCTCACTAGGGCTGCCAAGTCAGCCCGGGGGGCGGGGGATCCCCCGCTATAGGGGTTCCCGATCCGCCGACTGGCATTTGGCCAGCGGGGGGAACCCCGTCCCCGAAGTCGTCCAGCGTGGACGACTTCTCCAGCATAGTGACGTCACCTGGAAGTGACGTCACCACATTAGAGACGTTGCCAGGGCGACGCTCTGGCAATCACCCCATTTGGGGCAATTGCCAGAGCGTCGCCCTGGCAATGCCCCCAACGTGGTGATGTCACTTCCGGGTGACATCACCGGGTGCGCGCGTGCCTGGGAGGCTCCCGGGCGGCTCCCGGGCGAAGAAGGACTCCCCCCCGCCAGTAGGTGAGTTCGACTTGGCAGCCCTAGCTCTCACATCTCCTCTACGCATGTGAAATGCGGGCTGTGACAAGTGGGGTGAGGAAGGATCCTGAGCGTGGCTCTGAGCCGGGGTGGGTTTGCCCTTAGGAAGCCCGCTTCGCAGGCATGAGGTAACCCGTGCTTAATTGATGTAATCAAAGCAGATCAGCTTATTCATAGATAAATAAATACCCAGTTGCACCCAGTACTTGTGTACGTGTTTCATTCAAGGGGTGGGTGGGCAAACCTGAGAGTGTTTGTTGCACCCTTGTTTCAGCCTTTCTTATACTTCTCTTTTCGCTTTAAGCATTGACACAGGCAGTGATGAGCACTTACTTGTAGGTTTTTAATTCTTCAAGCAAATCGACCTTCTGCCGAACAATCTAGCTCCAACCCACTTGAGTAAGAGATGGGCATAAAGCTATCTGATTCTAGCAGAACAAAACAAATATTCTTGCCTTGCGATCTTCTGACCATATATAGGCTTAACTAGCCTTTTGGAAGATATGGCTGATATCTGTGATCAGTACAGAGCAATTAGTTATGAATGTCTGTGCCGCGAAAGGGTGGTTTATAAGGATTTTTAAAATAAACTATGTTTTTCCTTTGCAGGCTTGTATATGAGTATCTCAGCTCATGGGGTCTGTGATATTGACCCTAAAGCTGGCTCATTGTTACGGCACAATGCACAGAAACAACTAAATCTGCTATCTGAGAGGAAGCAGAACTGAGTTACACTCAAATCTGGGACTGCTGGGGGGGGGGGGGGAATGCTGAGCATAATGGGTGAATGCTACATTAGCTACTATATTAATTGACACAATAAAAATGCTTTTGGTTTCCATTTTAGTACTTGTAACCAGGGCTTTTTTGGGGTAGAAAAAGCCCAGCAGAAACTCATTAGCATAATAGGCCACACCCCTGACAGTGCAGCTCATTAGCATATTAGGCCCCACCTGTTGCTGTGAGGAAGACAATTCCCAGGGCTTTTTTCCCTGGGGGAACATGCCAGAACAGAGTTCTGGAACCTCTTTGACAAGATGCTTTTTAAAGGACCTGTTGAAGACATCATTAACCTGACCCCCTTTGAAGTGCAGTGATCATCCTAATTAAGTGGTACTTTAATGTGCCAGCATTCTGTTGTTGCCCCGGCCGGGATGGCCCTGGCTAGCCCGATCTTGTCAGACCCTCTGAAACTAATCAGGGTCAGCCCTGGTTAGTATGTTGGATGGGAGGCCACAGAGGAAGGCAATGGCAAACCACCTCTAAACATCTCAGGCCTTAAAAATCACTACGAGGTCACCACCGGTCAACTATCCACCAGTGATTTTGTTGTTGCGTAAGAAAAAGACCTGACAAAACCCTTAGGGCTGTGCACTTAGTACTTCTCTGGAACCTTAAGTCATGTTGCCCTCATTCAGCCTCATCTAGAGACAACAACCACATGGCCCCAGGCACAGAAAGTCACTTAAATCCACACAAAAAGGTCTGCATTTTACCATCAAGTAGGGTAGCCAAGTCCGGGTTGGAAAATACCTGGGGACTTTGGGGGTGGAGCCGGGAGAGGGCATGGTTTGAGAAGGAGAGGGGTCTCAGCATGGTACAATGCCATAGAGTCCACCCTTCGAAGCAGCCATTTTTTCCAGGGGGACTGATCCCTGTCAGCTGGGGATCAGTTGTGAAAGCGGGAGATCCCCAGGCCCCACCTGGAGGTTGGCAACCCTATCAAGTCCAAATATTTCACACCATGGGAAGGCAGAAGGAGAGAATAATAATGTCTGTCTGTCTAACAAAGTTTGAGTCCAGTGGCACCTTTAAGACCGACAAAGTTTTAATCAAGGTATGAGCTTGAAACCCCCTGAAACAACACTGACTTGATAGGCTAAGAAAGACAGAGAGAGAAAGGCAAACACACAGAGACACACACACAGAGGGACACAGAGAAACAGAGGGGCAAAGAGACACACACACACATACACATAGAGGGGGCAGACACACACACACAGAGGGGCAGAGAGAGAGAGAGAGAGACAAACAGAGAGACACACACAGAGAGGGGTAGAGAGTAGGGTTCCCAAGTCACCCCGGGGGACGGGGAAACCCCAGTTGGATCGGCCTGCTCCCCACCAGCCCAGATTTGGCCACCGGGGGGAACCCCACCCCCAAATTGCCAGGCTGCGGAGACATGCCCGGCGTTGGGCATGTTTCAGGGGGTATGCTCTATAATTTGAGGGAAAACTCTATGGTTTTCCCTCGAATTGAAGAAGTCCCACCCCAACGTGCCCAACGCAATGACGTCACTTCCGGGTGATGTCATTGCAGCGCGCGTGCAAAGTGTCCCTGGACCAGCATGGAGTCCCCCCACTAAAGAAACAGGTAAGACTTGGCAACCCTAGAGACACAGAGAAACAGGGACAGAGAGAGACGCGCAGAGAGAGAGAGGGGGGCAGACACACACACACACAGAGGGGTAGAGAGAGAGACACAGACACAGGGACAGACACAGACACACACAGAGGGGGCAGAGACACACAAACAGACACACACAGAGGGGCAAAGAGAGACACACAGAGAGAGGGGCAGAGACACATACAGGCCAGGAAAGGCAAGGGGGGCTCTGCAGGCCTTCCTCGGGCCCTGCACCTTGGGGCAGGCTGGGAAAGGTGGGGGGGGGGCTTTGCAACTTACCTCGCTGCTTCTTGCTCCTTGTGGCCCGACGGACGGCTACTGGGAGTAGGGGGGGGGGCCTGGGCGGGGCCAACTTGGAGGCCAGCCAGAACGCCGTTCCAGTGCATTTCTGCCCCAAAACAGCCCTGCTCATAACCTTTTCTCTTTTTTTTGCTAGCAGGGTTTTTTTAGTTTTTTGAGAAACAGATGCACTGTTCTTACAGGATCAGATGTTGAAATAAATCCATTTGATTGCAACCTCCTAGTCTAGGCTGACCTGTCATGGATGTTTTCTTTAACTAGTTGTCCTTATAGAGCACCTTCTGAATCTGGGAAACCTATTTAATTTGGGATAAGAGTGAATTAAGTTACATTTTGCCAGCCACCTTGTAAGACCTGACATAAAGCCAGGAAATGACCAGTGATCATTTCAAATAGGTTGGTGGCAGGGGTGTAGACTTTTGGAAATTCTGGGGGGGGGCTCCTTAGCCTCGCTGGGGCGATGTTCTCCCCCCCGGGAAACCACTGTGCCTCCCCGGGCCCTTCTGAGGCCCACCAGCCACTGCTGCCAGTGCCTCTCCCCCCCCCACCACCCCTTCCCTCTCCCTCTCCGGCAGCGACAGCCAGGCCTCGGAAGGACCCGGGGAGGCACAACGGCAGGCCCTCCGTTTTGCCGGGAGTAGCTGAGCCCCCCCCCCGGGAAATTTTGGGGGTGGCTCGAGCCCTTGGCCCCCCCCCATACTCTACGCCTATAGTTGGTGGTTGTCTGTAGACAAAAGTATTTCATTTAGAAAGCAGCATGGAAGTGCCTACTTAATGTCACTGGGCGATTCTGCACTGGCTTTTCCCTCCGTTGTTTTACCAAACCCACATTGGAACAGAAATTCCCCTCTGCACTGCATGCTGCTTTCACTTTCTTTGATCATCGGTTTTTATGGTACTGTCTGTGTAGATTTATGGCTGTTCAGGAGTCACTTAGCAGTCAGTATGGCATTTCTCCAGGGTATTCAGATGTGGTTTTGAGCTGCACCTTTGGTAAAACAATGGAAGGAAAAGCCAGTGCAGAATTGCCCACTGTCTTCTGTTCTATTTACACTTTCCAGATCATAGATTGTTAACAGCCTACTGTGTAAAGAGAGCGGCCTAAAAATCGAATTAAATAAATAAATAAATAATAAACACGTAACACTTGCATGTAATCTTGGTAAAATCGCTCATCTTCAGGCTATGTTTTAACAGACAATTTGTGCCCCAGGGCATAAACTGAAGAGCAAAATCTATGTGGGCTACAGCTATCTTTTGTCTTCCTTTCTTTTAGGAATAATGTGACCCTTGAAAAGATTTGGAGCCCAGTCTTTTCTGCTCACTGTTTCACTGTGTTCAGCTTTCTATCATAATGGTGCATGTGTGTTTTGTACCCAAGTATAAAATAATTACAACCAGGCATTAGAGAGATTAGTATGTGATAGACTTTGTGAAGAAAAAAACCTCGGATACCTTTTTTTAAACAATCTACTTTACATAAAAGTAGGAGTCGATTGTGGCTTTAGACAGCATAAATAGCATCTTGTTTGAATCCCAATAATTATGTTTGACATGAAGGTAAAATTTCTGGAACGTATGAGATTGGAGTTGAAATGTAAAAAAAATTGATGTTTTTAATATATGTAGACAGCAGAAAAGCATCCAAATCTACTGTTTTGCAAAATCTCTCTAACACAAATGCATGTTAAATGCCTTGAATGCGAAAATGTGCTATAAAATTGCTCTTATTGTTATCAGGCTGACTAAAGATTTTTGAGGGATCTATTCAAGCTTTTCATTTTGCCAACAGCCTTTCTATGGAAAACATGACACTTACCAACTCCATCTGGACACAGGTCATGAAATAGCACATACAAATTATCTTAATTCAATGGAATGGAGAAAAAGCCAGTTCACTGAAGTCTGCTGGTGTGTGGTGTATGTGACTTTTGGAACGGAGCAGGATGCCTGTCCATAGTACAGTTCATTCCTTTCAAGCTTTCTGTAGATCACAGTGGCCTAGACTCTTCTTTAAATGCCAGAGCTGGAATCCTCCAAATTTTATTAGATATTTTGCAATTTATGCTTTTAAAACTCTATTAAAAATCTGAGATTAGCAATAAAATCACAACACATGGCAAGCAAATCTTTGGAAGGTATCAAGGTTTTTGTTGTCCATTTTTTGTTTAGAGGATCTTGGTTTTTTTCAAGGCTCTCACTTGCTTTTCATTGCAGAATATCACCTAATTTTTTTTTAGCCTATCCTTGCACACCTGTTTTGTGCATGGTGTACTTTTTCAAATGTTACTAAACCTTTTCGTGTTTTGTTGTACCTTCTTTGCTTGTTGAATGCTGCACTATATTTCAGTGAGCTACCTGTTCCACATTCAGTTGCCTTCACCCCAAACTGTCTATAAGGTGATAGTTTACATTTGAACAAGTATGCATATTGATACCAACTGCAACCACTTAATTGCTTTTTCATAATTTCCATTTTGTGGGAAGGCACTATAACATAAGAGAACATAAGAAGATAGGCTTGTCATTCCCCAGGTCTGGGTGGGGGATCCCCCACTTTCACAGGCTCCTGCCTGCCACAGATCAGCTGGCCAGTGGGGGGAAATTCTGCCCCACCCCCCAAACAGCATCATTCTGAGTGACACACTGACATCACCTGGAAGTTATGTCAATGTACTGGTAATGTTGGGGGGCGATGCTCTGCTTTTGGGGCAAAATTCTATGGTTTCAGGTTGCTTTTACCATAGAGTTTTGCCCAAAAAGCAGAGCATCGCCCCCAACATCACTGACACCAGTGATGTCAGCATGTTTTGTGATGACCCACCCACTCCCAGAAAGTTCCCCAAAGCCCCCCGCAGGTGAAACAGAGCAACCTGGCAACCCTATAAGAAGACTTCTACTTGATCAGACCAGTGGCCAATCAGTTCCTCTAAGAGCCAACAACAGGGCATAGAGGCTGAGGCCTTCCCCTGATGTGGCCTCCTGGCTCTGAGATTCAGAAGTTTGGTGTCTCTGAACATGGAGGTTCCCCTCAGTTATGGCTAGTAGCCATTGATAGACTTATCCTCCATGAATCTACCTAATCCCCTTTTAAAGCTGTTTATTCCTGTGGCCATCACTACATCCTCTGGCAGCAAATTCCACATTTCAATCACTCTCTGTGTAAAGTAGTATTTCCTTTTGTCCATTCTGAATTTACTGCCCAACTGCTTCATTGGATGCCCTCAAGTTCTAGTATTTTGGGAGAGAGAGAGAAAATTCTCTTTATCTATTCTTTCTTACCCCATGCATAATTTATAAACCTCTATCATGTCGCCCCTCAGTCATCTCTTCTAAACTGAAAAGCCCCATACTCCTCAGCCTTTCCTCTTAGGGAATGTGCTCCAACCCCCTATTCATCTTGGCTGCCTTCCTCTGTACTTTTGCCTGCTCTGCAATGTCCTTTTTGAGATATGGTGACCAGAACTGGATGCAGTATTCCAAATGAGGCCACACCATAAATCTATACAGGGGCATTACATTATTGGTCATTTTGTTCTCAGTCTTTTTTCTAATGATCTCTAACACAGTTTGCCTTTTTACCGTTGCAGTAAAACGTTGACACTTTCATTGAGCTATCCACTATGACCCCAAGATCTTTTTCTCTCTCAGTCTCAACAAGTTCAGACTCCATTAATCTATACTTGAAGTTGGGGGGGGGGGGGGGGGGTGTTGCAATATGCATAACCTTACACCTTCCAACATTGGATTTCATTTGCCACACTGTTGCCCACTCACCCAGTTTGTGGAGGTTCGCTCTTCATAGTCAGCCTTGGTTTTTACCATCCTGAATAACTTTGTGTCATCTGCAAACTTGGCCATTTCACTACTCACCTTGAATTCCAGATAACTGATGAATTTATTTATTTATTTACTTAAATTTTCTTAGGCTGCCCTTCCCTGCAAGCAGGGTTCAGGGCAACTTAAATCAGAAGTAACATACAATTAATACCGTATTTTTCGCTTCATAAGACGCACTTTTCCTCCCCAAAAAAGTGGGGGGAAAGTGTGTGCGTCTTATGGAGCGAATATGGAGCTTTTCTTACCTGTAACAGGGCTCTTTCTTCAGCAGGAACGCAGGGGAACGCCATTCAGGCTGGCATCCCAGCCTTCCCCGCCCCTCCCTGCTGGGCCTGAGCTGTTAAGACTTAAAAGGGAAACGGCAGGAAAAACCCCACCAGGCTAAGTACTCTTTCCCTTTAAGTGCTTTTCCCCTTTAAAACAGCCAGCAGCAGAAAGCCCCGCCCACAGATTAAGCTCCGTGGCTACTTTGCACAGAAAGGCTTGGCTTTGCATGGCATGCCGATGTCTCTCTTCTTTCCTTTCTCTATCTTTCTTCCTTCCTTCTTTTCCTTTTTTCTGTCTGACTGTCTGTCTTTCTGTCTCTCTCTCTGTCCCCACCTTTCTTTCTTCCTTTCTCTTTCTCTCTCCTCCTCCTTCCTTCCTTTATCTCTCTCTCTCTTTCTTTCCGTTTCATTTTTTCCTGTTTTCCTCCTCTAAAAACAAGGTGCATCTTATGATCAGGTGCGTCTTATGGAGTGAAAAATACGGTAACTAGAAGTTAAAATAATACAGTAAAACACACAGTGCATACATCAGCAATAATTCAATCTATTCCAAGATGGTGAAAATATTTAAGATTTCACAAGCCTCCTAGGGAGGGCTTGCAGAGGATGGAGGGTATGAGAGTGCCAGACTACATGCTATATCAGCTCTGTCCTCAACAGAATAGTACCAGCCCCAATACTAATCCATGTGGGACCCCACTGTTTATTTCCCTCCATTGTGAGAACTGTCCATTTATTCCTACTCTTTGCTTCCTGTCATTTAACCAGTTTTTAATCCATAAGAAACCTGTCCTCTTATCCCATGACTGCTAAGTTAACAAAGTTAAGACTTTGGTAAGGTACCTTGTAAAAATCCTTTTGTAAATCCAAGTATATAATATCTACCACATCACCGTTGTCTACATGTTTGTTCACTTTCTCAAAAAGACTCCAAAAGGTTGGTGAGTCAGGACTTCCCTTTGCAGAAGCCATGCTGATTTCCCCTCAGCAGGTTTTGTCCCTCTATGTGCCTATGTGCTCAATGATAGAGCACATGCAGAAGATTAACATTAAATGATCTTTGGTAGCAAGTGCTGGGAAAGACTTTTCTCATCCTGAGACCCAAGGTAAATGTTTTGTATTGAATTACATGGTCCAGTCTGAACTGGCAAAAGGCAACATCATTTGTACATTTCACATATAATTAGATACCTTTGGCAATATGGTAGACATGCTGAGAATTCTGGAAGCATTTCCTTCCTATGCACGTTACACATATTGCACATCAGTGATGCTGTAGGTAGCTGATCTCATAAGTATTTTGGAGACGGAACTAGTTCATGCTTTTAGTTAACAGGCTGCTGTATACAAACCAGTTTTCCTCAGAGCAGAATGTATATGTGGTTTGGTTTTATGAGGTCTCAGCAAAGACCTGCAAGCCTTCCCCACCTCCCATAGCAAAATGGCTTCTTTTATCCATGTTTAATATATGTCTAACTGTTGTGTTTCAGATATTTTGTCTGTCTCATGGAGATTAGGTATTGGTGCAGTGTCATACCAATGATTTACATTTTCATTGATTTGTAGTAGCCACAATAGTCTGAACAACATGATCATGTCCATATGTTCAATACGCTCTGCAGAATTAGTGATGTTTGATAGACTTCCTCTTGGGGAGGAACATGGAGTCAGAGTATGTTTGTTGATAGTCTGCTTGGATGAGGCCTAGCTTTGGCAAATGAGTTCTGGAATCTCTATTTTTAATCGTATAAATAGTCTAAAGGATCTGTTTGTTTGAAGTCTCCTGAAGAATACTGCCAGAAACTGGAGATGGCAGCAAAAGGGTTCTAGGAAAAATCCTACAGGCTGGAAAGGCTTGGGATGTAACAATAACTGTAGCGCAGAGTGGCTTGAGATAGCTTGAGGTTCCTTTCCCCTTCTCACCTGTGTCCTGCTCCACAGCTAGAGTCACAGGGACATCATACCCTTCCCCATATCTGCACAAAGATTTGATATCATATTTCAGTATGTCTGGAATTCCAGAGGTACCCCAATAGAATTGGTTAAATAGTTGAGAGCATACTTTTTTATTTGTTACACTAATATCCTGCAGGAAGATTTCAATTGCTTTGCTACATATTCAGAAAGCATTTCTTTTGAAATGTCCCTAAATCCAACTCTGTCCCCCTCTGTTTGCTAGATCCTTCAGGAGAAGTTACATAGACTGCATGTACTTCCTGAGCCAAGCCGAATCCTTTTCTTGAGAACCAGTACTTCAGACCTGGATCTTCTCATTTGCAAGCTAACAGCAAATGTGAGAGTTTTTTTTAGAAAAAGTTTTCTTCCCCCTCTTTTATTTCTAATAATTATCAGCTTAGGATGTCCAGACCTAATAACTAAGGAAGCAGCATGTTTTGTGCTAAGAAACCTGCACAGTCATGAAGAGCTCTGTTTAATGAAAGACTATATTTTTCATTTAATGTTGAGACCGAGGCCAAGAATGAAAGTCCTTCCCCAGAGAGTGGGCCCATGGTCATCTCTTACTGAGGAGAACCACGAAATTTTGGCATCTCAGTGGAATGTTATACGAAGCTGCCAACAGAAGAGGACTCTGTTTCTTTAAAAAAAAAAAATAAGCAGCTTGATAGTGCACAATATGTCAAGGTGACATATTTGGGATTATTGAGATCAGGAACATTGAATATGCTCAACCAATGGGAACCTGCAGTAAAATGGCATTTTGCACTGTCCTCCATATACCCTCATAGGAATCCCAATGAAAAGATTCTTCTTCTCGTCTTCTGCTCCAATAACTTGGTGTGTATCTGTCTGCCTAGGAAGGGTCCAGTATATACATCTGATGGAAGCTTGTGTGTGTGTAAAGTTCGTAAAGTTGCAGCAATTATGGTGACCCTGTAGGGTTTCCAAGGCAACTGATTAAGGAGAGGTGGTTTGCCATTGCCTTTCTCTGCAAAGTATTCCTTCGTGGTTTCCTGCCCAAGTGCCAACCAGTGTTCCCTCTAAGTTGAGTTAGTGTGAGCTAGCTCACAGTTCTTTAGCCTCCAGCTCACACATTTTTGTCTTAGCTCAGGAAGGATGGCTCCAAAGCAAACTAATTTATGCAGTAGCCAAATCGCTCGCTCACAGCTTTAATGCTAGGAGCTCACAAAGTAGAATTTTTGCTCACAAGACTCCACAGCCTAGAGGGAGCCTTGGTGCCTACTTTGCTTATCTTCCAAGATGTGACGAGATCAGGCTGTACTATACCATTCCACCCCTCGTGGAAGCTGATGCTAGAATAAAATCTTGTCTGTCTTGAAAGTGATATAACACTCTTGTGTATTGTTGCTTCATCAGATTAAGGCCACTCTTGGGCTGAGGACAGACTGGCAATCTGGAGTGGGATGAATCCAGAGGCAAAAGCTGTGGGGGGAAAATCCCCCAGGGCTGGCTGTCCACATTGGCCAGGGTATTGCGCAAGGATGCTGTTATGGAGCGTTCAGACTGCTGCAGAGTGGCCCCAGGTGGGCAGGCCTCCGCAGCTTGTGATAGGGCTGTTTTGGCAATTTGTGCATGTATGCATGAGCGCATGAGTGCTCATGCGCAAACTGGCAAAACGCTGTGTTTGCACTGCTGCCTCCGCTTGCCTCCCGCCTTCTTCTGGTTCACACTGCCTGGAAGTGGGAGGCAAGCGCAAGACGGCTTCCGGACACCGGTTTCTCCCGGTGTCCTTCTAAAGCGCAAGAAAACCGGCTTCAAAGCGGGTAAGTGCGGAAGGGAGCCGAGGGACAGCTGCGCATGTCTGAACAGGCTCCCTTCCCCCGCTTCCCATGCGGACCTATCCCGGGGCAGATTGCCAGTCTGTCCTCAGCCTTGAATTATCCTTGTCCTTCTTGATCTCAGAAGTGACCAGTCTTTTAATAACGGGTGGTTTAGGTCACACAGAGGTTGTGTTGGAGCCTCTCCTTCCTGGTAAAGAAGGCTTGCAGAACAAACAGGCACATGCATTCTAGTCTCCTCACTGCACAATAAGAAGCTCAATTTATTTATTTATTTATTTATTCTCATTTTTACCCCGCCCTCCCCGCGAGGGGGCTCAGGGCAGCTTACAAAGTGGCACAGCACCAGGTTAAAAACACAGTTAAAACAGTTTAAAACATCGTCATAACAGTACATAAGTTTCAATAAAGTGCTCGCTGTGATGGTAATCAGCTTATATCCAGATGGCTTCCTGCAAGTTCTCTTTGTGACCTAGTGTGGATTCCTTTGGGCCAGCCCTCATCTCCGATGGTAATGGAGATGATTGATGGTAGGTGAGTGGTGGCGGCTCCTAATCAAAGGCCTGGCGGAAGAGCTCCGTCTTGCAGGCCCTGCGGAACTGCATAAGGTCCCGCAGGGCCCTGATCTCCTCTGGGAGCTCATTCCACCAGAGCAGAGCTGCCACCGAAAAGGCCCTAGCCCTGGTACCAGCGAGCCTGGCTTCCCTCAATCCCGGGACCGAAAGTCGGTGTTGTGATCCCAACCAAAGTGCTCTCTGGGGTAAATGCGGGGCAAGGCGGTCCCTCAGGTATGTTGGACTCTGGCCTGGTCTACAATGTTCATTGACTATCTACACTGCACTAGCAATAATGGAGTGGCTTTCACTGAAGGTAGTATAATAACCTGTCCAAGGTGGAAACACTGTTTGGGAGAAACTGTGGAAATTATATGAAGCTGAGAGAGAGAGTATTCTCATGAGGAATTATTCACATGAGAATACTCTCTCTCTCAGCTTCATTTCACATGAATTCTCTCCAGCATACATGTGGTATTGCATGCCTAATCCTGTGTACAGATAGATACAAAAACGCATCCTACAAACATGCATATATTTGGATGCATTGCCATAGTGCCTCTTATCATAGATGAGATGGCTCTGAGTACAGCGTTTTACAAAACAAAAACCGATAGTGTTTCAGTAGAAGGACTGTTGAAGGAAATGGAATTATGAACAGTGGTAATGTGGTCTCTTACCTCCCGCCACAGCCTGCCGATGGTGGGAGGGGGCCGATTTGCCTCCACAAGTGGAGGATCATGATACTGAGCGTCATGATGCAGGGCGGGGCAGAGCCAGCCTATTTAGGCCTGGCACCGCCCACCGCCCAACCAGACCGCATGTTGCACTCGGAGGGAGCACACCTGCCAGCGGCACACCGTTCAGAGGCAGTGCACAGTTGTGGGCCCTTGTGGCCTGTGGCGTGTCCCCTTGCCTCTGGTCATTGTGATTGTCCTACACTGTCCTGAGCCTTGGCAGCTCATCGTGAGGCTTGGCAGCTGGGCAGCGGCCCTTAGGGGCCTAGCAGCAGAGAAGCAGCCTACAGCAGCACAGCTGCGGGCTAAGCAGCCTTCAGGGCGCAGTCCAATTAGGATTTCAGTGCCAGTTACATTGCTACCCCAGGTTTCAGGACAGGGAATATTTGTTAAATGGGTTTTCTTTCGGTT
This sequence comes from Lepidodactylus listeri, assembly GCA_029233225.1. Classification (NCBI taxonomy): domain Eukaryota; kingdom Metazoa; phylum Chordata; class Lepidosauria; order Squamata; family Gekkonidae; genus Lepidodactylus; species Lepidodactylus listeri. The sequence goes on along the minus strand of JARCFY010000015.1, from coordinate 12,360,422 downwards.
TTTGCATCCCATTTAGGTCAAATCTACATCTGACTTTCCCGCTGGAATCATTCTAGTTTTTTTTTTTAAAAAAGAGTCTATACCTATTTCTAGTTTCAAACCATACTTGTTCTAGTTTAAAAATTACTGTTTACATTTGTTAATTGCCCTCCTGTGGTCAAGCTGGCATTACACTGCTTTAAACAGATCCCGGTGCTGAGTACTCTTCAGACCCAGAGAGTGAAATTTGAAACCAGCGTGAAATGAGTGTTGGAAAAGACAGCAGTCAAAGTATTTCAGAGAGGAGGTGTAAATTGGGCCTTAGAGGTGACCGGCAGCCGTACTGAGCTCCCAGCTCAACTTCTGTTAGGGGGATGGAGCCAATAGTCCGAGACAAGATCAGAAAGGAATGTAGGGAGGGTAGGGTGTTAGGCCTTTTTCCTTCCCTGCCTGTTCACAATCTTAGGCTGTTTTTACATCTGACTTTCCCGCTGGAATCATTCTAGTTCCAAAAAAACCTGCCCACACTTCTGTGCGGTGTGAAACCGTGCTGCTACTGAAATGTCCATATCTACTAATTGCCCTCCTGTGGTCAAGCTAGTATTCAACCAGCTTGATTCTGCTTTAAACAATTGCTGTTGATTAGGGCACTTAGACCCCCTGGAGTGAAATTTCACACCACTGTGAATTCAGCACAGGAAAAGACAGCAGTCAAACTACTTTAGAGGGGAGGTGTAAAATGACCCTTAGGGTATCTTTCTTCGGGGTAGTTCCCAAAAAGTCCCCTGGGGAGTATCGCCTCATTCACCAACTTTGATAACCACATGAAAGCTTGGTGAATGAAGCAATCCTGGAAGAGCTGTGCTGAGTCAAATATACCTCTTACGACCAGACAACCAGTATGGTCTGCCATTGCGGGCGTGGAGCTGAGTTGGCCAGATGCGATATCAAGTCAGCCTTTCGCCTGCTTCCAGTTTATCTGGATGATTTTGATCTCCTGGATTTTGTGTTTGATGGACAATTTTGTATGATCCCTCCCTAAGGGATGCTCTGTGTCCTGTGCTGCATTTGAACGGTTCAGTTCCTTCTCGGAGTGGACTTCGTGTGCATGCAGGGGCCTGTCTAGCACTGCTCATTACCTTGATGATTTTTTATTTGCTGGCACAGCGAGATCTGGCAACTGTGCTCGGCTGTTGGTGGATTTAAAAACATAAGAGAAGCCAATGTTGGATCAGGCCAGTGGCACATTCAGTCCAACACTCTGTCACACAGTGGCCAAAAACACCAGGTGCCCTCAGGAGGTCCAGCAGTGGGGGCAGGACACTAGAAGCCCTCCCACTGTTGCCCCCCCCAGCACCAAGAATACAGAGCATCACTTGTCCCAGACTGAGATATCCTATCTATACCTTGTGCCTAATAGCTACTAATGGACTTCTGCTCCATATGTTTATCTAATTCCCTCTTGAAGCCGTCCATGCTTGTAGCCGCCACCACCTCCTGTGGCAGTGAATTCCACGTGTTAATCACTCTTTGGGTGAAGAAGGACTTCCTTTTATCTGTTCTAACCCGACTGCTCAGCAATTTCATGGAGTGCCCACGAGTTCTTGTATTGTGAGAAAGGGAGAAAAGGACTTCTTTCTCTACCTGCTCTATCCCATGCATAATCTTATAAACCTCAACCATATCATCCCTCAGCCGTCGTTTCTCCAAGCTAAAGAGCCCCAAGCGCTTCAACCTTTCTTCATAGGGAAAATGTTCCAATCCTTTTATCATTCTAATTGCCCTTTTCTGCACTTTTTCCAATGCTATAATATCTTTTTTGAGGTGTGGCAACCAGAACTGCACACAGTATTTCAAATGAGGTCACACCATCGATTTATACAGGGGCATTATGATACTGGCTGATCTGTTTTCAATTCCCTTCCTAATAATCCCCAGCATAGCGTTGGCCATTTTCATTGCAGTCGCACACTGTCTTAACATTTTCATTAAGTTATCCATTATGACTCCAAGATTTCTCTCTTGGTCAGTTTCTGCCAGTTCGGACCCCATCAACGTGTAGGATTTTTGGCTCCAATGTGCATCACTTTGCACTTGGCCATATTGAACCCCATTTGCCACGTTGATGCCCACTCGCCCATCCTCGACAGACCCCTTTGGATGAAGTCGGCTGATGAACTTGGTGTTTCTCTAGCCCATGAAAAAACAGGGGGTCCCAGTGTAGTTTTCACCTTTCTTGGGACTGAGATAGATACAGTTCAACAAGTGTCTCGGCTGCCGGCCAGCCAGCTAGCTAACTTTCACCAGAGGGTCGAAGAGGCATGTGTAAAACTAAAGTTGACATTGAGGGAATTACAACAACTGATCAGGCACCTTAATTTTATTTGCAAAGTGGTGGCCCCAGGGCGTGCCTTTGTGCGGCGGCTGTGTGACACCATGAAGGGCTTGAAGCACTCCATAATAGGCCTAGAGTTACAAGAAGGGTCATAGAGGGTGTGCTAGTATGGTGTGATTTCTTGTCCTTCTGGAGGCAGAGCTGCAGGTCAATTCTGATGCTGCCGGTTCCTTGGGCTTCGGGGTCTATTTTAGGGGCCACTGGTGTGCAGAGGATTGGCCAGTAGAATGGTTCCAGGCGGGCTGGGCCCTTGGCCTAACATTCCTGGAGCTTTTTCTGATAGTGGTTGCGATGAGCATTTGGACAAACAACCTTGTCAGTCAGACGGTGCACTTTTGGTGTGACAGTTTGGCAATGGTATGCTTTATTAATTCCTTAACATGCAAGTCGCCCAGGGTGATAAGCACTGGTCAGGGCCTTTACCCTTCAATGCCTAAAGCATGGTATCTTATTTAAAGCTAGGCGTAAGCCAGGGGTCAGTAACGAGGTTGCTGACGCTCTCTCCCAGAAACAGATGGAGAGGTTCTGTCAGCTGGCTCCAGATGCCAATCCTTTCCCAGTAAGAATGCCTGAAGATTTGTGGCAAATTGGAGGGTGGAGGCCAATAGGGCAAGGGGCTTCGCCTTTGCCTCCAGCACTTGGTGGACCTACAAGGGAGCTGGCCAGCAGTCTGTGGCTTTTAGGCAGCAAGTGGGCCTTCACCAGCTATGGCCCATTCTGTTCCATACCTGAAACAATTCTGTGTGACCTTAAAAGGTAAGGGTCTGTCTTAGGGCTGCCAAGTCAGCCCGGGGGATCCCCTGCTAAAGGGGTTCCCGATCCGCCGGCCAGCATTTGGCCGGCGGGGGGAACCCCACCCCTGACGTCGTCCAGCGAGGACGACGTAATGACGTCACCGGAAGAGTTTTGGGGCGATTGCCAGAGCGTCGCCCTGGCAATGCCCCCAACGTGCTGACATCACTTCCGGTGATGTTGCTGGGTGCGCGAGCTTCATGCACACACCAGGAGAAACTCCCGGCCGGAGGAGGACTCCCCCCCGCCGATGAGTTTTGAAGACATGGCAACCCTAGTCTGTCTGTCTGCTCCATCAAAGGTAAGCTGTCAACCCTCGCTTTTGCAAGCAAGGCCAGGGATTTTCAGAATGGCATGGCTGACTTTCACATCAGAAAGATGCTTGAAGGTTGGGGCCATGAGGATGGCAAGCCGCGGGATGGGAGGGAACCCTTTCCCCCAGCAGTCCTGAAGGTTCTGAGAGCCCAATGGGCTTTCTTTGGCACAAATGCCTAGGAGGCCTTGCTTTTTCATGCTGGTTCCTTGGTGGCATTTTTGGGGGCCCTTGGGATTAGTGAGTTGGTGACTCTTTTGTGCCAAGACAAGTCTGATGATGCCCTAGGGCTGCCAAGTCAGCCCGGGGGGCGGGGGATTCCCCGCTACAGGGGTTACCGATCCGCCAACCAGCATTAGGCTGGCGGGGGAAACCCCACCCCCGAAGTCGTCCAGCCAGGATGACTTCCCCAACGTAATGACGTCACCCGGAAGTGATGTCATCACGTTGGGGGTGTTGCCAGGGCAACACTCTGGGTCACTTCTGGGTGACGTCACCAGGCGTGCACGCTATGCGTGCGCGCCGGGGGAGCTCCCAGGCAAAGGACAACTCCCTCCACCGGTAAGTAGACTCGACTTGGCAACCCTATTATGCCCTATGCCTTCAGGACATACAGGTCAATGATACAGGCATCCACATCAGGGTCAGAGTTTCCAAAACGCACCAGTTACAAAAAGGGGTCCTGTCATGGTGTTTTGTCCCTTTTTAGCCTTTCAGGGCAGGACTGATGGCTTGCTGTTTCTGCATAAGGACAGTTCCCCACTTACAAATTTTCAATTTTGGGCTGTCACTAAGGAGGCCCTTGAGGCCTTGCAGCTCTGGCTGGGAATGGGGAACTTCCTTTGGAACTCTCAGGTTTGGTTTCTCCCGGCAGGCCGTGCGGCTTCGGGGGTGGTGGCCCAGGGGTGCTTCTAATATGCCAGGCCACTGGTTGAGAGCCACAAGGGTGGCTCAAGTTTGGGGTAGATGCCTCGCCCATGGAAGGATGGGAGGTGGTCAGGAGTTGACACCTGCCATGTTCTTTCCGCACTAATAGGCATCCCCTCGCCAGTTGCCAGTTTATAAATAGTTAATAAAGTGGCCCTTGTTAAATCCATATTTGTGTCGGCCTTCATTCCAATTGTAAGGGCAAAGTCTGATCTCTATTGTTAATAATATGGAACTTGGTATGTTGAGTAGACTGTGGCTGGTTGCTAGTTGGGCCATGTTTCCCTGCTAAAGTGCCTAGGAGTTCTTAGACAGCCTCTTGGGGACAAAGGTCACTCTTCTGTAGTTTTGCTTTCCATATTTGTTGTAATTTTGACCAAGAAGGAGCCAAGAGAGGCTCTGCTTTGGTTCCAATAAATTTCACACCCTCTTATTTCACAGACACCCGGAGATTAACAAAACAAGAGGATTTAACATAGCTGGATAATATCTCAATGGATTGTCTAAAATTTATTGTCTGGTTTGCTTTGAATAAAGTCATTCTGTCCAGCAGAAATGCGTAGCTCAAAGAGTTTTATGTCCTGCCACACATCCAACACCGATCACACCAGAGCTGGCCCAATCTGACGTTTGCCAGGAGTCCCAATTGCCCTCCGAATTATTGCAACTGCAGCTTAAAAACATATTCTTAAATGGTAACTGTTGGGCCAAGTTCTCAGCCATTTTGCAGGACTGAAAGTATTTTAAATGTATATGCTACACAGTGTTACTTAAAATAGCCTATAATGGGGGGAGGGGGGAAGAGACAGATTATTAGTGTAAAACAAAAAAGATCTGTCAAACCCTTCCTGTGCTGCCTTATACCTGTATCCATGCTGGTTGATGGTGACTCAGAGAGTGATTCCTGGCACTTATCTTCCTTTCAGACTTTATGAAAAATTGATTGACTCCTTTTACCCGAGTCACTGCATTAAGCGGGCAGCTTTGTCATCCAGTAATCAAAAAGGGCCAGTCTTATAAGAAAGAGTCATCAATTTTTAATACAGCAAAGTATCTGTGTATTTGACATGGCAAACTGAAGTCATTGGTTATTATCCTCGCTGGAATGATTCCTGGAATTAAACAGAAACAGCAGGGCACATTTTCCACTGTTCCCACCTCCACTCAGCCTCTAGTAATACCTGTGGGCTCTGAAAGAGAGAGGTTGGTCTGATTAAGGTGTGGGTGGGTGGGGGGAGTTCACTTAAAATATTGGACTGATTGCCTTTAAACTCTATGCCATGATATACCTATTCAAGGCATGATTTTGGAAAGAGCAAATGTGAAGACCTAGGCAGTTACACTAAGCACCATTAGATTTAAAATGCAATATTCCAAAATGAACAGAAGATCTTACCCAAAGTTAAGGTTAATTGAATACTCTTGTAGATATGGGGGAAGAAGATTCCCCTTTCCACTATGCTAAGCTTTAATACTCTGTGTAAGCAAAAGGCTGCTGAAGTATTTGAAACTTGTGATTCAAATCTTGGTTCTTTGCCTTTGCAAATAAGCTTCTGCTCTCACTCTATATGACTTTTAAAGCAATTAATGAACGATATCTGCAGTCCAGGAATGCCCCTGCTGGGCCCAGCTCGGTGCCTTGATCATTGTGTCAAGAGTAATGGTTGTGGCCATATCCTACCTGTTTTTTTCTTTTGTTCATGTTTCATGACTATCATTCATGTCCTTGCAGTGACAGTGTATAAAGACTGTCTTTGAGGATTGTGACTCCCAGTAGCTTTGCAGCATTTCAGGTTTGCTGCATTCAGGTGTCTCCAGTTCCTATTTTCATCTAAAAATTACAAGTCCCAACGACAGGCAAAGTGCTGCCATTCCTGGCCCTTAACACCACTTGCAGCAGTGAGTTTGTTCCAGCATGGAGTGGGCCCAGGCCTGTACCAGGCCCGAAGTTATGGTGGAGCTTTTGAAGGCTCCTAAAGGCCCAGCCCCACAAGAATTTCTCCTGTAAATGCTTTTTTTCAATCATTTAAAAACATTTTTTTAAAGGTGTGCACTCCTTTAAGCAGAGTGGGGTACTGTAGTTGACTGATTCCTGCACTGAGCAAGGGGGTTGGAGTAGGTGACCTCCAGGATCCCTTCTAACTCTGTGTCAAGAAACTGGTCTCCTTTAAGAGAGTTTTTCTGCCTAAGTGTTAGCTTTTTTGACTATAGAAGTCATCACCCCACCTGCCGGCTTGTTATCAGCATGGTTGCTTAGGCTGGCAGAAGTGATTCACTTGGCAGCAGCTGAGAACTGTCATCTAAAGTGGCTGACAGCTTGCAATTTAGAGCTCTATCCTGGCAATAGCTTTCTGTTGGCTAAATGGTTAGAGACACCTATGTAGAATAGACATCTTGAGAAGACTCAGAGAGAGAAGAGACTGCCTTGAAGCTCTCTTCAGCTTCTACCGTGCTGCTATACTTCCAGAGACTCTGCTCACCATGAATGCCAGCTGAGATGCCAGAGCTATTTGCCTGATAGGAAAAGTAGTGAGTAGAAGAGCCAGCTAGGTTTTTTTGGTTTAGTTTGCATTCCTTGCTGAACTGTATACATTCTTTCCCCTATGTGTTGTTTGCCCTTTGTTTTTGGTAAATAAAAGTTTTATGTGTTTTTATACAAATTGGAGTTTACTGGCTAAACCCAGATAAGTATTTCCAGTGCCATGCCTACCATCAGGGGTCATTTCGTAAAAAAAGAGGTGCAGGAGCTCATTAGCATAACTCATTTGCATAACTCATTTGCATATGCCACACCCCCTAACATACCGGAAGTGTGTCAGAAGGCAACACCCACCCCTCAGGCTCCACTCCACAGGTGAGTGAAACTGACCTGCTCTCCCTCCATTCCCTTCCCCATCCAATACTTTGTGCAGTAAAAATATGCCTAAAGAACACACCCTCATTCTCTTCCTGCTCCCTTGAAACCACCAGGTTTCAAGGAGACTTGAGATACCCAGGACATGTGCACCACCCATCCCTTTCCCTTCCCCTCCCCACAACAAGACACCCTGTGAGGTAGGTGGGGCTGAGAGAGGTCTTTTGAGAACTGCTTATGAGAGAACAGCTCTGAGAGAACTTGTGACTGGCCCAAGGTCACACCAGCAGCTGCATGTGGAGGAGTGGGGAATCAAACCCGGTTCTCCCAGATTAGAGTCCAACTCCTGACCACTACACCAAACTGGTGGGGTGGAAGCTGCTGAAGGGTTGGTGAAATTTCTCCAGTACTTATGTGCCATGTGCCCAGATAAAAAAATGGTATACTTAGAAAATGTATATGCCCCCTTGAGCAAGTCTCTGGAAAAGCAGCACACGGTCATAAAAGGAACAATGATAAAATTATCAATATTAAAACAAAACATTAAAAACAATAAAGACCCTAGCAGGGCTTTCCCCAGGGCGCTGCACCTCTGCACTGCTCGGGGAAGCCGAGGAGGGGGCGGGGCTTGGTCATGTGCCCGCCTCCTGGGCTTCTCACTCCCGGAGCTGCTGCGCTCCTGTGCGCTCCCGCTCCAACAGACCCCTGCCTACCATCTACCAGAAAAGTTATCCCCCCGCCCCCTTTCTCAGCCGGCTATTGTCACACTCTGGGGCTAAGATCCGCAGAAGCCTCTATGCTTTTATTTCAAAAGGCTTGATTCCACAGTAGCTGAGTCATAATCCTCAGAATTCTGGCTTTGCACTGAGAACTTCTGCCCCACAACCCAGAAAAATCTTGGCTATGGGTCTGACCAGCATATCTCTGTATTATTCTCCCCATAGGGTCTTAGCTTTGATCCAGAACCATTCCAGAATAGTCTTAGGATAGGACTGAGCTTTAAGTATCCTGAAAAGAGATGTCTTATTTAAAACAGAGATTCAGTTTGCAAGCTGGCCACTTGTAGTGTTTCCTAGATATAGAGTTGTCATCTTTTTTCCACCAGCAATATTTCACAGCTGTGTGACAGGCAGAAGTTGAACAGGCAAAGCTTAACTGACAGAAAGCAATGATGTTGCTGCATACTGCTTTCCCTAAAATGCCAGACAGGCTACCCTCAAAAGCAAAACAGAAACACCATGGAAAATAATGAAAACAATTCACAAATTATATTAGAAATTTCCAATTATATAACATCCAATAAAGTTCCAATCATACAAAGTCCAATGGAGAACAATAAAGTCACTATTTCAACATTCAGATTGCATACTGCATAGGAAGATCCAACTCCAATTCAAAATGATCCATAACACGAAATGACGTCAATAAAGATTACTTGTGAAAACAAGAAGAGGAGGAGGAGGAGAGATTGGATTTATACCCCGCCCTTCACTCCCCAAGGGAGTCTCAGAGCGGCTTACAAACTCCTTTCCCTTCCCCTCCCCACAACAGACACCCTGTGAGGTAGGTGGGGCTGAGAGAGCTCTTTCCCAAGCTGTCCTTGAGGGAACAGCTGGTACAGAGCTATGGCTTGCCCAAGGTCATCCAGCCAGGTGCAAGTGGAGGAGTGGGGAATCAAACCTGGTTCTCCCAGATTAGAGTCCGCGCACTTCACCACTACACCAAACAAGGTGCTTGTGTACATAGTCCTTGCCAATACATAATGTGGGTGTTCCTTGTTTTCTTTTCTTAACAATGCCGTTGACTTGAAAATCATTTCACAGAACGCTTCCTCAGAAGAGAGTACAGGTACAATGCCTTCACATATCCAAAGGATTCAATATAGTCAACATAATTTCATATCAAGCACTAAGGCTGAAGCAATATGTTTCATTAGTCTTTTAAAGACTTGTTACAGGTGTTCAGGACCCTAATCCAGATCAGGAAAGAACACAGAGAGGGAAGGATTTAACCCTGCACCCATGCAGTCTCTTCCACACTGAAAACACACTTCCATAACCACTTATTAGCTCTTGAAAGAAGAAAAGACAGGTACCCTGTTATGTCCGCTGCTTGACTCTTTGTCTGCAGCCAGGGAACATGTCTGGGCATGTTTACCTGTCATGGGATGTGATAACAACAGAGCTTCCTTCCCCAGAGAACAATGGACCTAGGGATCCTGCCGGTCCCCCTATCAGAGGCTGAGGATATTTGAATGGGCCTATGACAGCCTCTGGCAGGAGACTAATCCCTGTTAGACCAATCCCCTTAAGGGGGGACACGGTCAAGGTGTGGTTTACCTGCAAACATAAGTGGCTTCCCCATCCCTTGGTCCCCATGCTCCATCTTGACCCGCAATAAACCACAATGCTGATTTCACCATTACCGGCCTCCCGACTCCAATACTTTCCATACCTATTATGTGCCAGTCTTTTTTTTTTAAGTGTGAAATGCTCTGTTTCAAACTTGTGAAACTGTACAGGGATGAAATGCTTAGACCCCTCTCCCCTTCCCCTGTGGCTTTGATCAAAATCAGAACCCTGTGTGCAGTTGTAACTGAGCTTTTTAAAAAATGCTGGGACTTATTTGATGGTGAATTGCACACCTTCTCATTGGTTTGGTCCTTAATCAACAGATGCAATTGACCAGGCACCTTGCACAAAAGATGATTAGCATCTCCGCTTGTTTTCCTTTTCTTACCTATGTGGAGGCCTTATTGCAGAAAAATCTGAAAACTTTAAAAAAAATGTTGTTGTTGTTCAGTCGCACAGTCGAGTCCAACTCTTTGCGACCCCATGGACAACATCACATCAGGCCCCCCTGTCTTCTGCCATCCTCCGGAGTTCGCCCAACTTCATGTCCGTTGCATCAATAACACTGTCTAACCATCTCATCCTTTGCCGCCCCCTTCTTCTTTTACCTTCAGTCTTTCCCAGCATCAGGAGTTTAAATTCCCTTAAAACAGAGGAGTGTTGTCTGCACAAGTGCAGACAACACTTCTCCATTGGAGCAGCAGGAGAGGGGAGGCAGTTCAGGCAGGCGACAGCTGGTGAGTGAAGTGAGGAGGGTGGGCGGGGGAACCAGAACCAAGTGAGCATGCCACTGATGGAGAGGGAGAGGGGGCAAGAGGGCAGAGCTCCAACAAGGGGGGACCCAAGCAAGCAGCGCACTGATAATGGGAGGGGCAAGCTAGGCAAGGTGCAAACTGAGGGTGGAAGGGAGGCCAGCAGGCAGAGCTCCAATGACAGGCACTGAGGATGAGTGTGTGTGTGTGTGTGTGTGTAGGCAGAGTAGCTCATTTTCCAAATACCAGCATCTTCAGAATTCCGAAGTTCAGAGCACATAAAGTCAAGGGAACCAGATTAATTGGGTAGCGGAGGAAGACGATGACCTCCTGTACTGCATGCAAATTATTACTTTTAATTATGTACACAGTGGTATCAGTATGTGCCTGTAATGTGGCCTGGGGGGTGGCTAAAACTGGACTAGGTTATGCCTGTTCGCCGGTTCTTTCTAGGGATAACCTGTTTAGGCTAACACGTCTCTTCAGGTTTGTACCACCTGGGGGTGGAAGATATCTGTCAGATATAAACTCTTCTCAAGAAGCCAAGCACCGGGGCTTCTTAAAGGCAAACTGTGCGACTCTTTTATTCATATAAACACAGTGGGGGTGGGATGTTTACACTGGATAGATTGTTGCTTTTTTTTATGAGTGCTTCACTTTGACTTAACAGGCAGGAGTCACAGGACTCTAATTTGGACACATGCTGTCTGTGTTACACTGAGACCTGTTGGCGTTCCACTTCTCCAGTGACGATCTGCGGTTATGCTTAAGACTTTGTCTGTCTGGCTCTCTCAATTGACTGGTGAGGCTATTCTAGCTGTCCTCAGCCTTTTCCAGATGCCTGGTCTTTCCCTTAACCACCTCACACGTTCCCTTGGAGAAGTGTGTGTATAGCTCTGTGAATACTGAGGAGCTCTTCAATTCCTCCTTTTGTATCGCTACCCTCTCTCTTTAGAGGGGACCAGTAGGGAGCATTCTGCAGCCCCAGTTTTTCTCCAAACTGGTGGCTTGCCTTTGCGCTTAGCTCCATGGGCTCCTTCTCCCTCCAGAGCTCTCAGGCTGACTCTCTCCAACCGTTAGCTCTCTCCCCCTCTTTTTTCCCCCAAACTCCCTGAGAATTCTGAACAACCTGCCCCCCCACCTCCTAGTCATGTGACCTGGCAATTCTCTTGCTTCCCTGCTGCTTACCCACAAGCCTTCTAGTCTGTCACACTACCTCACAGACATTTACATATAAACAGGGGTCATTTCGTAGAAAAAGAGGTGCAGGAGCTCATTAGCATACCTGTTAGCATAACCGGCCAAATGTCAGTTTCAGCCCTATTATACCCTATGGGCCATTGAAGTCAATGGCAAAAACTCATAGGGTATATGAGGGGCTGGAGGAGAGGGGGTTTGAGGGAGAGGCTCCAAACTTGCAGGGTACCTTCTGGGACCTCTCTCCAAAATACCCACCAAGTTTCAAAAAGATTGGACCACGGGGTCCAATTCTACGAGGCCTCAAACAGATTGCCCCATCCCCTCCATTGTTCTCTATGATGGGAAAAAACGTTACTTTTTTCCACCATAGAGAACAATGGAGGGAATGGGGGCAACCTGTATGGAGGCCCATAGAATTGGACTCCCTGGTCCAATCTTCTTGAAACTTGGTAGGTATTTGGAGGAGAGGTCCCAGAAGCTACTCTGCAAGTTTGGAGCCTCTCCCTCAAACCCCCTCCCCATCAGCCACTTTTAAAGCTGCCACCAAATTTCAGTGGCAATTCGGTGGTGGGCCGAATCAGATCAGAGAGCCCGTGGCTGCCCTACTGCCCCTCCTGAGCTGGCGGAGCGGTGCTCTGCCTCGCTCCGACCCCAAAGGACCCGTGCATGTAAAAATGAAAATAGGCAGGTCTCAGACTGCAAGGCACTTACAATTCAGCAATAGATGAGGAGGCAAAGAGCTGGTGACTAAGGAGAGAGAGACAAAGGAGAGTGTATAACAGAGGCACTTAACAAGCCAAGGAGGCAAACCGAAGTGGCAGCTATATAATACATGACAGGTGTTCACTGTACTTCAAGTCCTTTTCGATTTGTATTATGCAACATGTTTAAATGCAGATGAAATAACAAAGACAACCACAACCCTGAAGAGCATGAACAAACAAGATCAAAGAAAGTTGTGCAAAACGCTATACAATGTGAAAAACAATCAATAAATATTATAACATAATAAGGACTGTGTGTTCAATTCTTCCAGTAAAGTTTTCAACAAGGTTTTCAGTGAGGTTTTGACGAGGTTCCCCAGAATAAAATCTCTTGTTTCATCCGTGGACTTCATCCGAACAGGAACATTTGATAGGTTGCATGATGCATACACAAGGGCATTAATTTCAAAACGTCATCTGATGAATAGTACTATAACCAACAGAAGTAAAGACATTTCCAGTGAAGACTACAATGAGGAGTTCATAATTAGCCCAGGCTAATGGATGGTAGAAGGCTATCTTGGCAGTGGCTGTTACCTGGGCCTCCATTGTTAAGGAGACATCCAAGAGCACTCCCAAGCTCCTGGCTCTTGGCGCTGGCAGCAACGGCACACCATCGAAGGTCGGTAGTGGGATCCCTACCCCTGATCTGCTCCGACTCAGGCACAGGACCCCCGTCTTCATTGGATTCAATTTCAGTCAGCTCAGTCTAAGCCAACCCACCACGGCTTGTAATGCCCAGTCCAGATCTTCTGGGGTCGACTCAGACTGACTGCCCAACGTCAGATATAGCTGGGTGTGAATCTGCATATTGGTGACAACCCAGCCCATGCCTCCGGGCAATCTGGGCAAGGGGGCGCATGTAGATGTCAAATAACATCGGGGAAAGAACCCCCCCCCCCTTGGGGCACTCTGCAAGTCAGCGGGTGCCTTCGGGACAGCTGATCCCCGAGAAGCCACCCTTTGTCCCTCACCTTAGAGGAAAGAGATGAGCCATTGCAAGGTAAGACCCTGAATCCCCATGTCGGCAAGGTGGTGGATCAGTAGCTGATGGTCAACCATGTTGAACGCCGCTGACAGGTCTAACAGCAACAGCACTGCTGTCCTGCCCCAATCCAGGTGCCTCCGGAGGTCATCTGTGAGGGCGACCAGTGCCATCTCCTTCCCGTATCCTGGGCGAAAGCCAGACTGGAGGGGATCTAGCATGGATGTGTCATCCATAAAGCCCTGCAACTGTATCACCACCGCCCTCTCAATTAATTTGCTCAAATAGGGCAAATTGGATATACTTTTATCAAGTATAATCTTAATGTAATAATTTTCTTGATGTGTTGGCTGTGCAGTGTGCCTTGACCCTTCAATCACCACTCAAGAGTACTCACGTGCAATTGGCTGAGTGCTGGGTCCATTCCTCTCCCCTGCCCACTGCCAGCCTGGACACACTTCCCTCACAGAAAAAAACCTGTCAAAACGGCTGTCTCTCCTGATGAAGATACTTCTCCTGCTTGGCTCCTGTGGGACTAACTTTTCCCTCAGTGGCTGTTGCTAAGCAACCAAGCTTGGTTCTGTCAGTAAAAAGGCAAAGTCTATTTTGTGGTGGAGTCTACAGAAGCCAAAGTTTGGGGAGGAGAGAGGCCTCAGCTGAATAGAATGTCATAGAGCCCGCCCTCCAAAGCACTTATTTTCTCCCAGGGGTGTGTGTGTGTTCTGTTGTCCGGAGTTCCGTTGTGATACCCGGTGGTCTTCAGTCTCCACCTGGAGGTTGACTACCCTAGGTTGGGAAATTCCTGGAGATTTGAGGGGTGGAACCTGGAGAGGGTGGGGTTTGAGGAAGAGTGGGACCTCAGACAGCTACAATGCCATAGACTCCACCCTCCAAACCAGCCATTTCCTCCTGAGGAACCATTGTTGCCAATCTCCAGGTGAAGGCTGGAGATCACTCAGAATTACAACTGCTCTCCACAAGGGAGGGGGAAGTAGATGGAGAGCTGAAGTCAGAAAGGCAGATAACAGTAAGCTGATAGTTGGCTGTGAAGGAAATAGGGTTGCCAATTCCAGGTTGGGAAATTCCTGGATATTTGAGGGGTAGACCCTGGAGAGAGTGAGGTTTTAGGAGGGGTGAGACTTCAGACAGCCACAATGCTATAGGCTCCACCCTCTAAACCAGCCATTTCCTCCTGATGAATCACTGCTGCCAATCTCTAGGTGAGGGCTGGAGATCACTCAGAATTACAGCTGCTCTTCAGATGGCAGAGATCAGTTCCCCTGGAGAAAACAGTGCACTCTGTGTCATTATACACAGCTGAGGTCACCACAGCAAATTGACACTGAGTGCCCAAGGCCAGGGAACCTTCCCAGAGCCTCTTTCTAGAGCCCATTGTATTTATTTTCACAACGGGCCTTATTCCTAGTTAAATAATAATTTTGCTGTGTTATTAGTATAGTACTTCATTACTACACAAAAGTAGCCTGTATGAAAAGAGCTTTAATGCTCTTGAGTGTAAAGGCTTGGAAGGGAAAATACAGGAAATAAAAGTGACCATTCTGTTATCAAGGAACTTTATTAAGAAGGAAAAACAATAACAGAAATTAAACTTTATATAGAAATACTTTAGAATTAAATTAAATACTTTAAATTTATTAATTTACCATTTGTCAGCCTTTGTAATGTTGGTATGAAGTAATTTCTAAAGTAAAGACAGAAAGGAGTTAAATTAAATTATGTATAGACTGTCCAGGATACACAGCTTTTGAACAACTATATGGCTTAACATTCTTCAAATAATTAATATTATTTACTTATTAAACAATAAGTTGATTTCCTAGCTCGATTTCCCTTTTCTTGTATTTTAACAAATACTGTGTGGTACACCCAGTGACTACGACAAAAGACTATCTAACCCTAGTAGTAAAAGCAACAATTATTTAACAACATTTAATAATAACAATAATAACAATAATTTAATAACAACAATAATAACTCAGATCATAGAGTCACAAAGTGTCTCATATTTCCTCTTTTTCACCTTTAGGTGACCTGCCTGTGCATTATCCAGTGTTAGTTTATGGCAAGCCAGGTCCCTCTGCAGTCCATCAAACAGAGACCACACACTGGGATGACTGAAGTGGAATAGGGAATTAAGATCACTACATGACATGGTTGCCACTTCTGTTATTATTTGTTATTTTATGGTTTTATTTTACAGTTTTAATTTTTAATAACAAAATAAATAATATTAATTATTTGAAGAATTTTAAACCATATAGAAATGGAGATGAGTGGTTATCCACAATTATAAATCTTTATGGTGCTTCACATGGTATTTTTCCATGTGGGTTTCTTTTCATGTGGGCTTTTTTCTGTGTGGACTTTTTGGCGTACGGGCTTTTTCCCATGTGGGCAGTTTTCCGTGTGGGCAGTTTTCCATGTGGGCTTTTTCCTGTAGCATTTATGACTGTGGGGTTTTTTTCTGTGGGCTTTTTTCATATGGCCATTTTTTCCCTGGTGGGCTTTTTTCATAGAACCCTCGAGAGCTGGTTGTAGTCTTACCTGAACCAGGTGGATAGTGTACTTCTTGGAGGGGTTCACGGTTGGCTTTTGGATTCCGTTTCAGGGGACTAGGAGACCATACTGGGCTGACAATATATGTTCAGTCAAGGGGATGGATAGTGTGGTCAGGGAAGAGATCATCAAGGAGTGTAGGGAGGGGAGGGTGTTCAGCCCCTTCCTTGCACCCCCAGTGCCTAATCTGTGGGTCTCCCCACTGGGGGTGGTGCCTAAGAAGGCCCCCGGTGAGTATTGCCTCATTCACCACCTGTCATACCGGAAAGGGTGAACGATGCAATACCGGACTACATACGCTCACCGTCCTTTGACCAGGTGGTGCACATTGTGTCCCTGGGACAGAGCTGGTGAAATGCAGCATCAAGTTGGCTTTCCGCCTCCTGCCTGTGCATCAACCCAACTTTGAGCTACTTGGCTTCACCTTTGACAGGCAATTTTACATGGACAGGACCTAACTGATAGGTTGCTCCATTTCATGCTCGGCCTTGAGCGCTTCAGTACGTTCCTTGTGTGGACACTGTGATGCTGGAGCAGCATGGCAAATATGGCTCACTATCTTGATGATTTTTTGTTTGTTTGTTTGTGGGTCCCCGAGGCACAGGTCAATGTGCACAGTTGCTGTGGGCCTTTATGGGGATGGATGAGGAGTTGGGGATCCCATTAGCTAGTGAGAAAACTGAAGGGCCGGCCACGTCTTTGACTTTTCTGGGCATAGAGCTGGACACTGAGAGGCAGCTGTCTCAGCTATCAGAAGAGAGGGTGTGGGACCTACGCACATGGGTCTTTGCCATGGTGGGGTGGAGGAAGCTCACACTGGAGGAGTTTCAGCACTTAGTGGATCACTTGAACCTTGCCTGCAGAGTTATAGCGCTGGGTAGAGCCTTTCTGAGAAGATTTTGTGAAGCCATGGGAGGGCTGAGGTCACCACATCATCAGGTGCATGTCACTGCAGGCATGTGGGTGGACTTGGAAGTGTGGGGGAGTTTTTGGAGGAGTTCAGTGCTGTGTCATTTTGGCAGAAGGATATGCACATTGAGGTGGAGCTGCAGATTATGCTGGATGTGGCTGGCTCCTAAGGTTTTGGAGTATACTTTAGGGGGCAATGGTGAAGTGAGGATTGGCCAGCAGCTTGGGCAGAGTCTGGACTCACGAGGGATCTGACTTTTCCCATACTGGTCACTGTCTGGCTGTGGCCCACTGAGCTGGCTAACAGAACAGCACACTTCTGGTGTGATAACATGGTGGTGGTGGTGGTGGTGCAGGTCCCCAACACCCTCACCTCCAAGTCTCCCAAGGTCATGAGCCTGGTGAGGACCTTTACATTGCAGTGTCTTCAGGCTAACTATTAGCCAATAACATATTGTTCTTGGCTAGGCATGTGCCCGGGCTGATGCTCAGTCTCATGAACAGATGGAGAGGTTTTGACAGTTGGCCCTGGAGGCTGACCCCCACCCAATCAGGATGCCACCAGAACTATGGCAGCTTGGAGGGCTGAGTCTGAGCAGGCAGTAGAGATGGTTCTGGCACCTGTCACCTGGAGGGCATATGCCCAGGAAGGTAGGCAGTTTGAGTCTTTTAGGTGGTGATTCAGGCTGCAGGGAACCTGGCCAACTCCATTGGCCCATTTGATCCAATACTGTGTGGAGTTGAAAGGTAAGGGGCTGGCAGTGTGGTTGATCAGAGGTAGATTGGCAGCCTTGGCTTTTGCAAGCAGGGTCCAGGGCTTTCAGAAGGCCACGGGGAAGGGTCCTCCACCTCATGTGCTGCTGATCCATCAGGGTGGAAATGATCTTGGCCTAATGAAGGGAAAGGTCCTCATGGTGCGAGCCAAGGCGGACCTGGAGCTCATCGGAAGCTGGTGGCCGGGCGTACAGATTATATGGTCTGATTGTATGGTCTGCCATCCTGCCATAGAGGTTGTGGTGAGAGGTTGGAGACCCTGAGGGGCTGGACAGGGCTTGGAAAAAAGTGAATAGGGAGCTGTGTAAAGTTATGGATGGGGGGGTTGGGATGATTTTTGCTGCATCCCAGGGTACAGGTGGGATTGGAGGACCTGTACTGGGATGGTGGCATGCATTTGTCAGAAAAGGGCAATGACACCTTTTTGGAGGATCTCCTGCAAGGGCTGCAGGATGCCTTAGGTTGCCCAGTGGACACAGGGTCCTGAGCAGAGGCTTGGGACCTGATGGTGATGGATTGCTGCGGGAAAAGGTAAAGCAGATCTGTTGAGCACCAGAGATCGCCTACCCTGTTTGGAGGGAAAGGGGTCCATCAGGGGCTCTCTGTTCCGTGGCTCATGGTGAGGAATGGGGACTGCCTTTGGAGCTGCTCTGACAGGGCTTTGCCCTTGTGAGTTACACAGTTCGTGGGATTGGGCTCCCAGTTGGCTACGCTGGCTGAGGGTGAGCCAAGGAGTGTCACTCACATTCAGGGCAAGGGTGCTCGCCCAGCATAAGTCAATGAGGTAGTCAGAGGGCTGGCACCTGCCTTGCCTGACTCTGCACTCAGGGTTTGACCTGGCCACTGTCGTTGTAAATAATCGATAAAGTGTCCCTTAGTGAATCCCAACTCTTGTGTCCACCTCTGTATTCTAATGGGGGGGTCAAGGGGTTTTCAAAATCATCACCAGTACTTCAAACTGGACTCAGAAATGAATCGTCAGGTAATGCAATTGATGTGAGACCAAGGAAATGTTATCCCACATTCAGATGACCAGAGAAAGCAGGATGCAATTCATGTCCCACCTGGAGGTTAAGTGGAAGGGTTGTGGCTGGCCTCGTAGCCCTGTTGCTGTGACACCTTCTATCAGCAATAAACTTGCTACAGCTTGAAAGGGAAAGTGACCCAGATACACTGTTGCACACAAGCATTCAATTAGACAGCATTCTGTAAGCATCAGATAGAGCAACAGCAGAGGAAAGGGTTATAACAACACGAGCTGTGTCATGAATAGCAGCCACAAGTAGCGGACAAAGGCTTGATCCAGTCTAAAGCCAGTGAGATGAAGAGATAGTGATGCCATTGGCTTTGAGTCCTTTTGTAGTGAGTTCCAGGCAGCTGGCAGCTGCTCAAAGTTTGAACAACCAGGACTTGCCAAAGGAAAATGAAACCTTCAGAGCAGCCAGCTGCAAGGAAACAGCAGATCTTTGGGGATGCACTGCTGAGGAGGGAAACATGAATAAATGAAGAAGATACTAGGGTTCTTTCTCTGTCGAGCAACACACTGCAGATTGGGTAGATACGTTTATGGTTTGCCTTCAGTGCTCATGAACTGAATCAGGGGCGTAGAGTTTTGTAAATTTGGGGGGGGGGGGCTCTTTAGCGCACGCACTTTGCACACGCGCTTGCTGAAGCGATGTTCCCCCCCCCCGCCAGGAAACCTCCATGCCTCCCCGGGCCCTTCCGAGGCCCGCCAGCCACTGCTGCCAGGGCCTCTCTCCCCCCCCCACTCCTTCCCTCTCCCTTCGCCGGGAAAAGAGGGAGGGAGAGGGAAGGATGGAAGAGTGGCCAGGCGGGGGGGTGGGGGGGGAGGCACCGGCAGCAGCAGCTGCTGGCCTCGGAAGGGCCCCGGGAGGTGCAGCAGCAGGTGCTACGTTTTCCCGGGGGGGGCTCAGTCCCCCCTGGGAAATTTCAGGGGAGGCTCGAGCCCCCCCATAGTCTACGCCTATGAACTGAATGTGGTGGGGGGCTCTCTATCTAAACCCTTACTGATGGGGAGTGGGGGGGGGACACTTCATATTATGCACTACATTTCAGGCTGAGCCAATATAAAGGTTAATTCAGTCCAAAGTATTCACAGCCTAGACTGATCCATGTTTCATTGAAAGTAACTCCTGAGGTTAGTAGGAGATATTTCCAATTAACTGTGCATATAACTGCAGGCTTAATATCCAGGGAGGTCCTTTAAATGATTAATGACTGTGTTTAATTCAGAGTTTCCCCACAGACAGTTCAGAAGAGTAACTGAAAATTCCATCCAGTCCTCTTTCCTGATGCACCTATTTATCCAAACACGGCTAGCTAATTAAGTTGGTATCCCACTGACCTATGGATGGTGTGTGACTGGCTTCAGGGCTTGATCTGCACATGCAGCAAAATGAGGTGGAAGAATCTTGAAAAGGCAGAATGGCCTGCACCCAGGGCTTTTTTTGTTGAAAAAGCCCAGCAGGAACTCATTACCATAATAGGCCACACCCAACAGCAGAAACCCGTTAGGATATTAGGCCACACCCTGACAGCGCAGCTCCCTGCCAGGACTGGCTTCCCCAGGTGCCCCACGGCTTGCGGGGTGCATGGGGAACCTGAGGGAAAGAAGGCAGTTTAAACTGCCCTCCCTCCCTGGATCAGCTTGGCTTCCCCACGTGCCCTGTGGCTTGTGAGGTGCTTGGGGAACCCAAGGGGTGGGGGAGGCTGTAGGCATGGCCAACTCAGAAGCCGGCTGGAACTCCGTTCCTGTGCGTTCCTGCCCAAAAATAGCCCTGCCTGCACCACTTCTCTCTGATGGTTGAGGATGGATGCTATTTTGGAATGCTCCCTTGTTTACAAAACTACTTGCAAGTTTTTAAAAAAGTACTGCAATAGAGAGACCCTGTCCAGCCCATTCCTTGCTGTGTTTTGCATAAGAAGGAATGTTTTCACATCAAGAGACACACAAAACTGGCAAGCTGGAAGGTATAGTCCAGTCTCAGCAGTCTGCCACCTCATTCTGCAGCATGTGTAGGCCAGTTTCAGATCACCTGGTTTCTCATGTTGGGTTTTATATATTTCTGAGGCTGTTTTCTCATAAAAATGAGTGTGCCTTAACCTTTCAGACAGCAGTGTCTTCTGATTCCTCTATGTTTGATTTGGTAGTTGGGATCTTTACTGTGAAAGAGATGTGACTGCCCTCTCACAACTTTAGACTCTGGTTGAGATGATCCTCCTCCATATTATGGTTCAGAGGATTGTCTGACTCAGTTTATTCTGAACGGAATGGACTAAGAGTACCTGGTTTAATAAAGCAAGTATTTACCCTGTTCCTCCGTGCTTTATCATAGCGAAGACAGAGTTGAGCTAGCCAATGTGTTCTGTATGTTTATTTTCCTATATGCTTGATTTTGTGTTCTTTTCCATTTTCAGTAAATTCCTCCAACCCCTGTTTAGGGATATTGAATTTTTTTTCAATTTTGTTAACGCATAATAATCTGTTAAAATACGGAGAGTTATTGGATAAGAATGGGAATTTGAAATCAGAAGGACAACTGAAAGATGAACTAGGAATCCAGCTGTCCTGGTGGGAGAATTTACAGATACAGTCAAGATATAGAGAGGATTAGAAGATTGGGTTTAGTGAAAAATTAAATGAATTAGACACTATTTGGTTAAATAGCAAAGATAAAATTATTTTAAAAAATGTATAGCTTAATGATCAATTACGAAATGCAAGAGGAAGAAATAAAACTGGCCATGATAAAATGGATGAAGGATTTTGGTCATAATATAGATATAGATAGATGGTCCAAAATTTGGAGCTCATTAAAATACTTAAAAGTGGTTAGCTATAAAGAGAACATATACAAAATGTTTCACTGCTGGTATTGGTCCCCTGACAGGCTGAACAAGTGTTTTAAAAACATGTCAGATGTTTGTTGGTTGTGTAGATCCAAAATAGGATCCTTTTTCCATATGTGGTGGACATGTAAGGAGATGGAAAAATTTTGGGAAATGGTAAACAAGTTGATTTTTGAAATTTTGACATATGAAATACCTTTAGAACCAGAAATCTTCTTACTGAATATGTTACCGGAGAAGATGAAGAAATCGGATCTCAAATTGTTGGCATATATACTGACTGCAGTGCGCATATTACGGGCCAAATGTTGGGAAAAAACTGTATTACCGGGTAAATTAGACTTAGTTAACAAACTGTTGGGCTGGGCGGAAATGGATAAACTGAGTTATCTAGTGAATATGGACAATAAGGTAGATCCAGCTCCTACATGGTCCAAACTATATTTTTGGTTGAAATAATTGGGTGCTCTATGTACACAATAATGTTAGTAAGTGTTAAACTGTTAAATTGTTAAAAATTTAATAAAATATTTATATATAAAAAAGGGGATATTGAATTTTGTCTCTGGAATTCAGAATTCTGCTTTGCTTTGCTCTGCAGTACCTTAATTTTAGCCTTCAGTTAGTATGGGCAGGTGGCAAGGTTTGAAAAACCCAGTGAATTATTTGAGAGTGTGTTTGTGTGCATTTGGGTGTTTGTCTAGGTATTCTGCTTACTTGTTTGCACTTAGCCCAGAATTTGGTACTAGCTGGAAGTTTTTTCAATCAATTCCAGCTCTTATGTCTTTAAAATAATAATAAGAAGAAAAACAGATTGGATTTATATCCCACGCTTCACTCACTTGGAGTCTCAGAGCAGCTTACAAACTCCTTTCCCTTCCCCTCCCCATAACAGGCACCCTGTGAGGTAGGTGGGGCTGAGAGAGCTCTGAGACAACTGCCTTTGAGAGAACAGCTGGTACAGAGCTATGGCTTGCCCAAGGTCATCCAGCAGGTGCAAGTGGAGGAGTGGGGAATCAAACCCGGTTCTCCCAGATTAGAGTCCGTTCACTTAACCACTGCACCAATAATCACAGAGGGTCTCTTAGTGGGAGAAGATTATTAACTCAGTGGGGCCAGACCATTTTTTTTACACATGAATTTGGATCCTCCCTTCCATGTTTCCTTGAACTTGGTAGGGTTTATTTCATAGGGCATGTTTAGGATCGACCCATAATGATCTCAGATCCTGCTTCTTGAGTAAGCCAGTCAGAATAATCCCTTCAGAAATGAGCATGCAGATGGTTAACATTGGCTCATGAGGATTCCTTCGATCCTCTTCCTTTTTGCTTTCCGTATCTGTACCGGGCATGATCCAAGACTGTTTGGATTTACACTTCTAAGCTCCTCAAAACTTCAGACTGTTCTCAGTATCCGTGCTGCCTTTTCCTGGGTTTTCAATCCAGACTTCATTAAGTATTCTTTCCAAGATGTGCAGGCTCGTGCTCAGCTGTTGTGTTGATCTTAATAGCCTCCAGGTTCTTCAGGAAACTGAGGACCCTACTGCTACTGTTGACAAACTATTGCTCAAAGAATCTGGAGGCAGCTTTGTGCTGGCTAAAAGCTCTGGGTAATGAGAAACGGACTGAGCAGTACCTCTTAGCTGCAGGTCCTGGCAGTGCTCATGCAACATGAACTGAACAATCCATCCGGCACAATTCTTTGCAACATTCCCTTCCTGCAGAATGCCCAAAAGACTCTGCATTCTTCAGATGCTGACACAAATTAGCTGTATTAGCAGCGGTGTGTAATGCAAAAACAAATCACACTTTATCCACACTGGCTGTTTATCATATTCTGTTGTCAATTAGAGGCTTCTTGTAAATGTCATCGAACCGTACATCAGGGCTGGCTGCATGTCTGAGGCGACCCAGAGAAAATGGCATCTTGCACTTCTCCCCCCCCTTCCAAAAGCTAGCAGTTCTTTTAAGGCTCACTGATGCTTGACAAAGGGTGAGAGAGCTTCACTTTGCTCCTTCCTTGAGTATCTGTTCTAGATAGAAAAGGAAGATTGCTCAAAAGTTGCCAGGATGTTCACTGGAGTTATTCATAGAACCTATGCCACTCCAGTCTTGTCCTATCTACAGCGGCTCCTAATTTGTTTCTGAGCATCATTCAAAGTGTTGATCTTGACTTTCAAAGCCCTGTATGGTTTGGGACCAATATACCTGAAGGACTGCCTACTCCCTTATGAACCTGCCCCCATCTTTTGAGATTAGATGGGTGGCAACCCAGGAGAGGGCTCTGGAACTCTTCTTGTTTCATTTGGCATTCCCTCAATGATCCATCGTCCTAACCAATGTTTTAATTCCTGTTTTTATATTTTGTGTGTCTTCGAACTGGTTTTTATTTGTTTTAATTTTGGGCGGTTGATTTTAATAGTTTTTAAAATGTTATTTTATCATATATGTTTTAAATTGTTATCTGCCTGGGTGACCCTTGCTAGAACAGAGAGGTGGGATACAAGTTTTGTAAATAAATAATCAATTCCTAGAAGAACATAGCCAAACTTACTGATCTCATATATATTATGCAAAGAAACATCCAGTAGGGATATTGGTTAAGGATCCACTGAATACCGTGGCCTATAGATGCATTTAGACTTTAGGTTTCTAGGAGTGATGCTTTTCATCTCCTCACCATAAGCAAAAATACTGAGGAAGATGAGGAGAATGGGAGGGGGAAATCAAACCTTTGTCTTTTTCAGTGGGAGACTTTTGGGTTGCACAGCTGCTTTCTCCACATGATGCCAGAGCATTCTTCAGCTTGTCCAGAGTTCTGTGGAACCTGACAGAACCTTTCAGAAGATGTTTCTTTAGGTCTTGTGGAGTTATATCTTTTACATCCAGGAACAGGCTTGGAGGGGGCAAAGTGAACTGTGTTCTTCTCTTTCACTCCGGGTGCCCCTCCCAGCAAGCTACCCCCCATGACATGGGTCAGGTTGAGCTGCTTTGGGATCTGCTGTACAGGTGGATCCTGAGTCTGTTCCTGCCTGAATGGTTTGTAGTTAACTATCTAAGAACTGTTGTAAATGTGCACTGGGACTGTGTTTGTGTTCTTTAAACTAACGATGGGCAAATTTCAGCTTCTTTCCATACTAAAATGAGTGCATATAAATGCATATCCCAAACATCACCTGTGGAAAGAACTAGCAGCGTCATTTACTCCGTAGGATCCCTCACCACTACATACACACCCACCACTGTTTGATTTTTGTGCAAATATACAGTTGTTATAAACACCGGAGGGAGAAGGGAATGTTGCTAGAAATAAGAGGAAGAAAGAAGCAAATATTTTTAAAACACAAGTGGCCCCCGTGTCAGTCTGAGGTGATGTAATACAGTAATGGCCTTGCAGGTCAGAAAGATGGCTTTGCTCAGGAGTCCTTTCGTAGAAAAAGAGGTGCAGGAGCTCATTACCATAACTCATTTGCATATGCCAGACCTCCTAACATACCAAAAGTGTGTCAGAAGGCAACACCCACCCCTCAGGCTCCACTCCACAGGTGAGTGAAACTGACCTGCTCTTCCTTCATTCCCTTCCCCATGCAATACTTTGTGCAATAAAAATAAGCGTAAAGAACACACCCTCATTTCTCTTCCTGCTCCCTTGAAACCACCAGGTTTCAAGTAGACTTGAGATACCCAGGACATGTGCACCACCCATCCCTTTCCCTTCCCCTCCCCACAACAAGACACCCTGTGAGATAGGTGGGGCTGAGAGAGGTCTTTTGAGAACTGCTCATGAGAGAACAGCTCTGAGAGAACTTGTGACTGGCCCAAGGTCACACCAGCAGCTGCATGTGGAGGAGTGGGGAATCAAACCCGGTTCTCCCAGATTAGAGTCCAACTCCTGACCACTACACCAAACTGATGGGGTGGAAGCTGCTGAAGGGTTGGTGAAATTTCTCCAGTACTTATGTGCCATGTGCCCAGATAAAAAAATGGTATACTTAGAAAATTTAAATGCCACCTGGAGCAAGTCTCTGGAAAAGCAGCCACAGTCATAAAAGGAACAATGATAAAATGATCAATATTAAAACAAAACATTAAAATCAATAAAGACCCTAGCAGGGCTTTCCCTGGGGCGCTGCGCCTCTGCACTGCTCGGGGAAGCCAAAAAGGGGGCGGGGCTTGGTCATGTGCCCGCCCCCTGGGCTTCTCACTCCCGGAGCTGCGCTCCTGTGCGCTCCTGCTCCAATGGACCCCTGGCTTTGCTTGAATTAAGTACTCCGAGGACCAGTTCATACAACCAAGTAATCTATCTATATGACATTTGCAGTTCTAAGGTGGCTCTCCAATGATGGTGGTCTGTCATGTGTGCACCTCAGGACAAGAAGCTGAAAACTAGAAAATGTAACAATACAAAGTGAATGGCTTGTTAAGTAGCTGTGTAAAGCAAAAGTGGCCTCAAACATTCAGAGAAGGAGGTGGAAAGAAATAAGAAGCTGTGATAGCCTGCACTTTTAGAAGCTCAGAAGGGCTGTGTAAACTGTGAAGTAATGGACTGTGAAGAGTTAATTCCTCACAGAGACAGAGAGCCTTGAGTGACAGGCTGCTCCAAGGAATTTGATTGGTTAGCATCAATTGAGCAGAGAAAGACTTCTGAACTGGATTCTGAGAATTCAATCTGAATTCATTCCTGACTGAGAAGAGTCTAATACTGACAAGAGTCTGAGTCTAGCCCTTACAGAGAAAGGTTTAATACTGACAAGGTTTGTTTTTAGCCCTGACTAAGAGCAGTTTAACACAGATGGCGAACTGGGAAGGTTGGCAGGAGGAGTGGGTAGTTAGGTGAAGACTTCCATTCAGGCCCCCCAAAAAGAGGATAGATCTTCTAGTGAGAAAAGAAATTCCCTACCCACTTGGAAAAGGGAGATAGCTCTGAGGAATGGAGTGATCACTGGTCAGATGTGTTTAGAAACTGTCTTTTAAATCCTGAAGAGTCAGTAAAACTCAGGAAGAGTACTAGTGTGTTTAGTGAAGGAATTTCAGTACTAGACAGAGTGTCCCTGCCTTTTGGAAACCAAAAGAGCCAAATACGCTCATGAAAGTATACTGGAGTATTTGGGAAACACTGAAACAAAAGCCTCTCATTTTAAAGATTCTAAGTCATTGTGAAAAGTTTAAGAAACTTTCAATTGCTTGAAACATATGAACTGTAATCTGTGCCTATATTGATATACCTCAGAAATTTTACCCCTGATTTCACCTGACCTTTCCCCTCTACACTGAATAAAATACTTTGTTATTTTTGAACTTTAGGAAACCTTGAGTGCCATTTCAGTGGTTTAAGTTAAAAGGGGTGAACTTGTCCCTTTCTTCAGGTTCCAGGGCTGAGCCAGCAACAAAACATCATTAGGGATGGGCACAGACCCAAATGCCAAGCCAGAATCCAGCCCAAACTTCGCCTGGTTCAAGGGGTGACTGGAAAAAAAGCCCACATGAAAAAAGCCCACAGAAAAAACCCATGGTCATAAATGCCCACACGAAAAGAAGCCCACATGGAAAAATACCATGTAAAATGCCATAGATATTTATACTTATGGATAACCATTAATTTCCATTTATGAGAATGAACAGGTATTACCTATATTTTATATTGTTATTTTAGGATTAAAACATGACATATTCACATGCAGCAATTTGTGTTGTGATTTTATCAAGTATAATTAAATAATAATTTTGCTATGTTATTAGTAAAGTACTTCATTATTATATAAAAGTGGCCTGTATGAAGAGGGCTTTAATGTTTTTGAGATGATGAGGTGGAGAAGGAGGAGGGGGAGGGGAACTGAGAAGGGAGAGGGGGAGGAGCGGGAAGAACTGGAAGAGAGGGGTGGGAGGACATGAGGAGGGTGAGGTTGTGGAGAGAGGGTGGGCCCCCGGAACTGAGAGGAGACAGAACAAGAATCCCAACTTGCATATTTTATGTGACAATATGCCTTGAGACAAACCAGAGACATTTAGTCACTAAAGCATGGCTCTCAAGTTTTAAATTCTGGCTGTGCCTCCTCTATAGAAATGGGGCTAATAGTCTCATTGCTTATATGTTGCATGATTCTCATCTATCAGATTGGTTGACACATATTGAGGGAGAAATTACAGTGATGGAGCTTAGCATGGATGATTTGGCCCTTCTTTTGGAGAAGCATGCCTTTGGCATGATTAAGCAGAGATTAATTGATATAGAAATGCAAGAACTTGCTTTTGGGCTCTGTTCTCCCATTTATTGGGGGATTTATTTTAACGGGCCGCTTGTAGAGTATTTTTCCTATTTGATTGATCCCTACATTAGAAGGGTGTTTACACTGGCCCGTTTCAACATGCTCCCTTCAGCTGTGCTATATGGGAGATTTTTAAAGGAGATTGAAGGCACGGACCACGTACGTCTCTCTTGTAGATTTTACCAGGATTTATGTGCTTATCGCCTCAGTCCTATATTGCGATCCTTGGAGGGCAAATCTAAGAAAACTAAGATAATGAACATCCTAGCCTCAAATAGGGCTGATATCATTGAAGCGGTGGCAAACTTCCTTTATAAGTTTGTATAGGGGGAGAAGTTTTTTCTGTCAGATTGGTTAGTTAATTAACTGTTTTGTCCTCTTTCCTTTTCTGTATCCCTGAGCTAAGGCTGTTGTTGTCATGCCAATAAAGGTTTGTGATTTGAAACAGGAGCTCTGGATGTCCATCAGAGTGCCGGTGTGGGTGCCAGGCATGTGATGGCAAAGGATTCTGCCAAAGTGATGGTCCACAGGTTCTTGGCTGAGCCCCCCAAGCCCACCAACTTGGATCCACTTGGGTACTGGGCGTGCAAGGCCACCATATGGCCAGACCTCGCCAGCATGGCCACCAATCTGCTCTTCTTTTCTCCTACTAGAGTCCAGAGCAAGCAGATGTTCTCCCAACTGGGAGACATCCTTTGCCCACATTGATCCTGACTAGAACCAGCCAGGGTGGATGAACTGTCCTTTCTGAAGGTCATTCCATCCATCCTGGGCAACCCTGTTCTGGACAGGGTGGATTGAGACTGTGGTCTCCAATCTTCCCTCCTCATGTCCCCCCTTCCTTGTTCTCCTCTTCCTCTAGAGGTGATCCTGGCATGCAGCCCGTGGGGTGTATCCCTTAATGCCCAGGTGGGAGGAAGGCTGTCTCTGCCAGGAGGGGTTGCCCTCGCCCTATGGCCAATACCCATGATGTCAATATTGCCCCAAAGAACCATTTGGACCACAATCCTCCTCCTCCTGGCACATTCCCTGACACCGAAACCAGAAACGAAACCTGTAGTGTGTGAAAACCGCCCTCCCTCTCTTCGCGCGTTGCCACCCAAAGGTCCCTCAAAAAAAGGCTGCTGAATGTGACTGCTGACCTCATCCTCTAGGTGCGCTCCCTCCACTAGGCAACCCAAAGCCATATGTTTGCCTGATGTGACCCATGATTTCAACTTCTCCATGCACCCTCTCTACCCCAGGAATCCCCCCTAAAAAAAACTTTAGAAGAAACACTGATGAACATGAGCCCTCCCCGTCTTGGGATGTTCCCCATGCCAGCAAACCTAAGAAGCGATTGCTGTTGGATGTGAACCTTGTCCTGCAAGTCTCCTTGTGTTCTCCACCCCAAAGAACCCCTCCAAAAACCCTGTAAAATAAACATTGACAGATGTGAGCAATGCCCTCCCTCTCCTGGAATGTTCCCCATGCTGGTTGCCCTGTTCGGTGATCACACTGTAGTTTCACGGTGGAGGGTGGCCCCAGGGAGAGAGGCCCCAGGCAGGGCAGAGGGGGTAGACATTGCTAGTGGGTGGAGGGTGGGCCTGGGGAGTGAACGTCAACCACTCCCATGCAAGCAATGCCTTTGCCCTCTCGGGATGTTCCCCACACCAGACAACCTAGAAAGAGATATCTTTCGGGAGCAGCCCTTGTCCTCAAAGTCTCTTTGCGTTCTTCACCCCCAGGAACACCCCCCCCCCCGAAAAAAACCCTTAAAAATAAACATGGACGGACATAAGCGATGCCCTCGCCCTCTCGAGACATTCCCCATGCCAGGTGACCTAAGAAAAGGCACCTGTCAGATGTGAACCTTGTCCTGCAAGTCTTCTTGCATTTTCCACCCCAAGGAAACCCCCCCCCCCAAAAAAAACCCTTGAAATAAACATTAATGGATGTGAGTGATGCTCTCCCTCTCCTGGGATGTTCCCTGTGCTGGTTGCCCTGGTTGGTGATCACTTTACCGTTTAAGGGTGATGGGCCTGGGGAGAGAGCTCCACCTGCCCCTGTGGTTGGCTCCAGGAGGACAGAGGCACCTGCAACCATGTGGTGGTCCCCGGGGAGGTCCTCTGGGAGTTGGATGCCTGTAGCTTAACCAGTTCTGCTCTGTACTGTCTGAAACTGCCACTGGACAAGTCTTCCAGAAACAGTTTCTAGGGGGGCACCTGGCTTGGGGGTCTGCTACTCTGACCCCCTACACCTGACAGAGACTTGACTTGTGGGGCATGTGGAGAGCCACCCCAGGGAGGGACTGAGTTGGAGGCCACTAGCTCACCTAGGTCAGTTTTGGTCACTCCTGAACCGGCGGAGGTAATATCCCATTGAAAAGTATGGTCTCTTTGGGGGTCTGTAGCTCCGCCCCTGAAGTCCAATGGGGACCAAACTTGGTGGGCACATTGAGGAGAGTGAGCTGGAATTACCCTGAGAATTTGGAGCCCTGAGACTCCCAGGGGTGCTTTTTCATATACAGACCGTTTCACAAACTGGTTTGTGAACCAGTAGCGGTTCAGTTTGAGAACTGGTCTGGGAACAGGGCAAGTTTGGTTAGGTTCAGTCTGGGGCAAATTCAGGAAAGTGCCCATCCCTAAACATCATACTGTGACAGGGCAGGAAAACCATTGTTCTTCAAAAAGGAAGAAAATAGATAAAAAGGGCTGCTCAATTAGAAAGGGAAAGAAAAATGGAGGGGAAATCGCGCCTCTGAGGGAGGGAAGTGGGTGTGGTCATCATAGGATTGCTTCCTGTTCTGTGCTTTTACAGAAAGGTTAAAGAAGGGCATTCATATCTCCTCTGCAGTGAAATATGTGAACTGTCTTTGCATTTGGAACTTTTATACTTCATCCCAGGGAGGGTGGAAAAGAAGAGAGATTCACTGTGAAAGAGAGGTCAGAAATAGCCCTTGGTTATATTTTTTAAATAATTAAAAGGGTCCCACATAGAAGCTGAGTGAAGACATTTATTTCAGATACAGAGAGAAGAACAAATGCAAATTGCAAGTCCAGTTAAGATGAGTTGTAAAATGAAATTTCCCCACCTGAAGAGAATGTAGACCTTGGGACAGATTCTCCAGCATAGAGATGCATTCTTTTTTATTTAAGAGATTGGATTTTTGGATTTGGTTCTGAAAAATGACACCTATTTTATGAGTGTGTGCGTGTGCATGAACCTGTTGGGGGAATTTCTGACATTTTGCTGCCTCCTTTTTTTATAGGATTTGTGAGAGTGCATGTATACAATCCAGTACGCTGGAACTGGACATCTACATACCTCTTTCAGACTGAAATCTATTAAAAGGAAATCTGTATCTATCTGCCTGTGATCATTCAATTAGCTGGGTTTGAAAGTCTCCACCCTCTTCCAACTGTAGTTTCTACAGTTCTGGAGTACAAACTGGCAGCCTGTTGTAATTTTTTTATGTGGTATGGAGGAAATTTTACTTTTGTTCAGTTTCCTATGGAAATAATGCACTCCTCCTTGTACAACACTAGAACAGTTCCTCTGATGTGGGAGTCTCTTCAGCTGCTGTTTCCAGAGGAGGTGTTCTTGTCTGCACATTTTACTCTGCTACGCATACCTTGTATGAACAAGTAGCAGTTCTCACAGGTCAATGGGTAAGATGCGCAGGTCAATTTACTCCATAGAGACCTGGGCTGCAAAGAACGAGGACATGTTCAGCCTGTTGTGATGTGCTATTCCCCTGGCACAGTCGCTTGAAACAAGTTTTATGGGAATTGATAAAGTCAGACAGCTGGACAGAAGAGTTTAAATTCGCCAAACTTAAACATGTGATTGAGGACATAAATAACTACATTCCCGCTTTCATGTTTATCGTACAATTGCAAGACAACCATATTTGGGATAGCTCTTCTAATATTTGAATGCTACATGATTGGAGTTGAGCTACTATGTGTTGAATAAATTAGTGAGGGAAGTTAATGTTTCAGATGGCCATTATCCTTGCCTCGTCCACTGATGTTACAAAGGCTATAACTTTAAGAGGGTATGGGACTAGTCATAAGAACATAAAAAGAGACCCGCTGCATCAGACCAGTGAGGGTCCAACTAGTCCAGCATCCTGTCTCACACAGTGGCCAGCCAGTTCCCCTGGAGGTCCAATAACAGGGCAGAGAGGCCAAGGCCCTTCCCCTGATGTTGCCTCTTGGCCAGGCTTATAGCCATGGGGGGGGGCTGAAGATGAGCAATGCCCCACCTTGAATGTGCCTTGCCCCACCAGGTGCTTCTTCATGGTGTGCACCATGCAGCTCCAATTCAATGGCCCTTTCCAACATGCCCAGGGAAATGCTGATCACCACTTCGGGGTCAGGAAGCAATTTTTCTCCAGGCCAGTTTGGCTGGGGATCCTGGAGGTTTTTGTGGGGGTTTTGTTATCTTCTCCTAGGCATGGAGCAGGGGTCACTGGGGATGTGGAGAGGGAGGTATTTGTGAATATCCTGCATTGTGCAGGGGGTTGGACTAGATGACCCTGGAGGTCCCTTCCAACTCTTATGATTCTAAATCTTCCCCAAATTTCCCACTGAATATATGACTCAGCTTCATGTTTCCAGTTTTGTAGTCATTGCTCCTCACCTTGATCTAGCTCTCTCCCTTTAATTTTCCAAACCACACTGCACCCCAAAGAGAGCTGGCACCTTGCCCCTCACTGCTATTTAGGCCTCACATCTGGAAGACTAGACACCTCTGTCCCAATGGATTCCACTTCTCCTCTGTCCTGTTCCCCATTTCCCTACATTTACACTGTCTTCACAGTTCTTACATTCATGGTTTCCACTAGGGTTGCCAAGTCTGGATTGGAAAATACCTGAAGACTTTGGGGGTGGAGCCAGGAGAGGTCGGGGTTTGGGGAGGGGAGGGGAGGGGCCTCAGCATGGAACAATACCATAGAGTCCACCCTTCAAAGCAGCCATTTTCTCCAGGGGAGCTGATCTCTGTCAGCTGGGAATCAGTTGTAAAAGCGGGAGATCCCCAGGCCCCACCTGGAGGCTGGCAATCCTAGTGGCCACAGAGCCTCTGCATAGGGTGATTTTTTCTTTCCCCTCATTTCACCTCTCAACCCCACCCCCCTCCAGCGAGGGTGTTATTGGTAGTTTGTATATTGCAATGGTGTTTTAACACTACAATTCTATACACCTACTTCCTATATATATATGTATATATATATGTGTGTGTGTGTGTGTGTGTGTGTGTGTGTGTGTATACATCTACTTCCAATATATATATATACCCCTCCCACATCCAGTGGGCTATTTGCCAGTTATATATATATATATATATATATATATATATATATATATATATATATATATAACTGGCAAATAGCCCACTGGCTGTGGGAGTGGAATGGTGGGTGGGAGTGGAAATGGCTCAGGATGACAGTGGAAAAGTGGGGGAATCTGCACTTTCCCAAAACCTGCTTTGGGTATGGTCTTTCAGGGAAGATTGTACCAAACTAGAGCTGAAGACAGACTGGTAGTCTGCCCCGCCTCCGCGGCGCGGCAGACTAAGGCGGGGGGAATTTCCCCCGCAGCACGGCGTTCGCACGCCGCCGAAAGGAAGCCGCCCGCAGCATTCAGGCGGTGGGTGGCTTCCTACGGCGGCGGGTGGATGCCGCGTGGCTCCCCCTCCCGGCGCGCGTTCACACCCGCTCCGGCGGGTGGAACGCGTGCCGCAGCAGCCGGGCACCACTTTGAAGTGGTGCTCGGCTGCTGCGGGAGGAGCGCGGCGCCGGACGCGATGCGTCCGGGCCGCCTCCTTGGGGCAGATGCGGCTGTCTGAACGGCCGCTCTGCCTCTGCTTTTGAAGCATAGGCAGAGCGACCGAGACTGCCAGTCTGTCCTCAGCCTTGGTAGGAAACTGGAGCAGGGTAAATCCAGAAGGGGGGTGACTGGGCAGCAATGAGGATTGCTGCAGTTTTGAAGGCGGCAGGAGGATTGCGGCAGGAGGTCCGTGTGGAGACAACCCTTGTCTATAACTGTTTTCCAGATTGGCCTAGAGTTCAGGCTACAGTCGTTCTCTATTAAATTCATGCTTCTAATTTTTAAATGCTTTTTAGAATGTGATTTTTTTTAAAAAAACAAAAACAAATTCATTCTTTTCCAAGGGAACAAGGTGGATTATAGCAGTTTGCCTTCACACAGCTACTCTGTAACATACCTTGGGCTCAAAGATAATGATTTGCCCAAAGATCACCCAGTGTTCAAGCCAAGTACGAGTGCAAAATGTCTGAGAACTTGGTTAATATTTATTTGTTTTAGAAGTCTAAATAAGATCCAGGACCCTAAATGTTGGAGTGTTCTAAACTGGGCCACAGCTGTGCATTTATTCATCCTGCTCCATACACACGACACACAGATCCATCTCAAATTCTTCATTTTGCAGATGCCCAGGATTCTTCACTGTCACATGATATGCTTGCCATCATGACAATGACTCCGCCATTTCCGTGGCACAGGTGCACTATGATGCTGAAGCTCTGGGTACACAAAAGCAATGGCCAATAGCAGCTCACCATTTAATTTCTTCTGTTCTCAGCTTCTGGGGCACTTGCCTTGTTCGCCCATAGAATAGTGGGCAGCCAATAGAATAGTGATGACTCTCATTTCTTTCTTATGAAACAACTGCTATGGCAAAAGGCTTGTTGGCAAAAATACATAACAGTCCATCAGAGTGCTTGTTTCTGAGAAGTGTGTGTGGGTGGGTGTGATGGGAGAGTACTTTGGCTGCATCCACACAGAGGCTGCAGTCACACACACTAAATAATCCACTTTCAATCCACTTTCAGTGCACTTTCCAACTGGATTTTACTGTGTGAACTGGCAAAATCCAGTTGGAAAGTGCACTGAAAGTGGGTTGAAAGTGGATGGCTTAGTGCGTGTGACCGCAGTCATAGTCAGACATTGCGCTACATCAATTGGATTTCCCTGTTTGGACTAGAAAATTCAGTTGCAAATGATGCATGGATGCATCCTTCGACAGAACATGTATATTGAAAAACATTGCAAGACTTTCATTTTTCACCCAGACTAATAGCTGTATGAAGTGCCTGATCTCCAAATGCTATCTTTAGAGTACTTTCCAGTTCTGTAGAAAGGTGTCGATTAAATTAAATAAGACATTGGAGGCAAAACTTTTCTCAGGGAATTAGAGTTAAAAAAAAAAAATCTTTCTAGCGGCCCTGCCTCTGTTTTCTCCTCGTTTTCCTCTCACTCTTACCGAAACCAGGGTTTGGCAAAGGATATCCTTGCCATTAGCTTCTTAAAGACTGAGCTCTGCAGTTAATTTTTCTTATTCTATTGTTTCAAGAATGTTGGTCAACGGAGAGAACAACTAACCTTCTGGACTCAATTCCCAGCACACGCTGCAGGGCTGAGCAGCAGGCCGTACTGAGACGGACGGACTCCAGGCCTGGATTTCATTATAAAGGAAATGGGACCTAATGGCACGTCAACTGGAAACCTGTTCCTAGGCAAACTCACAAATACTTGCACATACCTATTTGATCATTCGTATTCTTGAACATAAAATAAGATCTTCAAAATACAGTTGTAAAAACAGAGCGCTGTTGCAACTCTGCTTATGTCTAAGGTTGCCAGATGGTTTCAGCAAAAATACTGGACACATGATTAAAAAATAGTTCACACACAAGCACACCCACACACACTCACAATGGTTAGAAGCCAGACCAGAGCTAGGAAGTTTTTGTGCAGGAGGCATTTTTTTGCTTGTGGGGCAGCCATTAAGTGTATGTACAGAACGGCCAGACAAGTGGTGTATCACTCATTCGATGCTTGCGGGTGAAGTCGTATAAACAATTGCACATGTCCAAAAGAAGTGAAGCAGAGCCTATAAGTTCACATGACACATTAAGTGGTGCAAAAATTACATCAAAGGATCCTACTTGCTGGAAGTGCTGCAGAGCAATATAGACCAGAAGCCCCTAATTAGTCATCCCATTCATTCATCCCAGCAAGTCTGTAAAACCATTTTGTGCAGTGCAACCTGATTACCAGTGCAGAAAAGCCTTCTGAGACAGTTCTGTTTTGCATAGTTTGCGGAAGGCCAGGCGCGCAGGAGCCACAATGGAGAAAGCATGGCTGAGGACAGACTGGCAATGTGGCCCGGGAGAGCTCCGCTTCAGAAGTGGGGGAAGGGAGGCAGTTCAGACAGCCGCAGCTGTCCTCTGTCTCCCTTCCACACCCACCCGTCTCTGAAGTGCTTCCCTGCCACCTCAGAGGGACACCAGCAGAAAGCGGTGTCCAGGGGCCTTCCTCCGCTTGGATCCCACTTCCCAGCTGTGTGGACAGGAAGAGGCGGGATTCAAGCGGAGGAGGCGGTGTGAACATGCCACCGTGGTGAGATGTGCATGAGCGCATGTGCAAGCAGACCCAATAGAGGAGGTGGGGAGATTTAAAATTTTTAGACTGCTGCTGCAACCATGCGCCTATTGCCAAAACGGCCCCACCATGAGCTGCGGAGGCCAGCCCACCCGGAGCTGCTCCGCAGCAGTCTGAATGTTCCGTTCCGCATCCTCCCCGGCATGCTCCCGTGGGAAACTGGCCAACGTGAATGGCCAACCCTGGGCCAGTCTCTCCCCCCCCCCCAGCTTTTGGCCCTGCTGCCATTCCACAGCAGATTACCAGTCTGTCCCCAGCCCATGTGTGGGTGGGCAGCTGTTGATTTTTCCCATTTGTAGATTGCGACTGACTTCCAAGTAGACGTGCCCAGGGTCTGACTTTGCAAGCGTGCTTTGCCAGGCTCCTCCCCCCCAGCACGCACCCCACCCAGTCTGGGAAGAAGACCACCTCCACTGGCTTGCTGGTCCGCCCCAGAGGAGGAGGCTGCAAGGCTGTGGGAGGAAGCTGCTCCTTCGGGCTTGGCTTCTCCACTGGCCAGCCTGCAAGTCAGTTGCCCGAGGCATCTTCCTGCCTCCCAGCCCAGGTGAGCCCTAGCAGGATGTGCTGGGGGGGCAGAAAAGGGGGTGCCACGGTGGGATTGGCTGGGCTTGGGCCCGGGGGGGGGGGTCAGGCTACCCCCGAACCTGCTCTTGCAACTGCAGGGCTGTGAATTCAGGCCTCGCTACAAAGGGGCCAGTTCAAACAACTGTCTAGACCCAGGTCCCATCTCCAGTCTAGAGCTCGGGAGGCTCGAGTCACAGATTAACCTTCTGGTACCTTTCGGAGGTCTCTGTTTTGCTCTTGGAGAGTGGCAGGGAAGGAAACAGCCCAAAGTGTTTGGATGCCAGTAAATGGATCAGAAGATGCGTCTGCAATGCTTACTGAATAATGCAGCCAAAATTCAAAAGGTCAGGGAAGATTTGAGGGCAGGGCAGATTAGAGAGGGGGCATCGCCCCAAGGGCCCCACGGTAGCCATGGGCCTGGTTAGAAGACCCAGGTTGGAACACCCACTCAGCCACAGAAGGTTGCTGGCTGACCCTGGCCCACTCACATATTCCCAGCCTAACCTACCTCACAGGGTTGTTGTGAGGATAAAATGGAGAAGAGCAGAATGATGTAATGGGTCCCCATTACGGAGAAGGGAGGGGCATAAATGATGTTGAATAAGAGTGTCAGACCAAGACCCAAGCTCAAATCCTCACTCAGTCATAAAACTTGCTGGGTGATCTTACACTAGTCTGTCTGTCTGTCTGTCTTTCTCCCTCTCTCATACACACACACACATACACACTCACACAACTGTGGGGCCTTGGATGCCATTCCAGAAGGTTACCTAAGGGTTGAAGGAATAGCTTATAGGAGATGGGGTGGCTGCCACTGGAAATGAAACTCGCAAAGTCCTCATGCCATTTTTGAAACATTGCGTGCAGTCCCAACCCAATTTATATATCTAATAGCCAAGTGGCCCCCTACGTGCGGATATCTAAATCCATGCGAGGGGCACTTGGGGGGGAGGGAGATTTTTCTGCAAACATGGGGGACTCCCCACATGTACAGAAAAATCCTAAAAGTTAAAAAAAAACTTTTGGGGGGGATATTTAAATCCACCCCCAAAGTAAAAGCATTCCCTGCACGTACGCAAGGAACGCTTTGGCCATGGGGGGGGGGGGGGCTCAGTGGGCCACAGGCATTGCCGCCACCCCTGCTGGGGGGAGGGGGGAAGAGGCTCACC
This sequence comes from Lepidodactylus listeri, assembly GCA_029233225.1. Classification (NCBI taxonomy): domain Eukaryota; kingdom Metazoa; phylum Chordata; class Lepidosauria; order Squamata; family Gekkonidae; genus Lepidodactylus; species Lepidodactylus listeri. Next base: position 12,322,532 of record JARCFY010000015.1, on the reverse strand, counting down.
CGTGGGTGCTTCCTCCTCAACGTGGAGCTCATTCCCCCTCCTGCAAGTACCACGGGTCCTCCTGCTTGTTATTTTCTATTTGCTGACCGTGGTCCTTTCTGCAATCTCCTTTTAATCCATGTTCACCATTATGTCCTCTGCCACTGCTGCTGTCAGGGAGGGGGAGAAGTCTCGGTGGGTGGTGGGGCCTCACCGCTGCTGTCAGGGAGGGGGAGGGGGAGAGAGGCTCACCTGCGGGTACTTCCGCCTCGACGTGGAGCTCATTCCCCCCCCCCCCCCCACTGCGAGTATCGCGGGTCCTCCTGCTTGTTATTTTCTATTTGCTGACCGTGGTCCTTTCTGCACTCTCCTTTTAATCCGTGTTCACCGTCATGTCCTCCAAGCAATTCTGCACTAAAATCAAATTCAACCTTCTTTTTAATCTAGGTTCTTCCCCCCCCCCCTCCCAATTCTGCACTAAAATTGAGTTCAACCTTCTTTTTATTCTGGGTCCCCCCCCCCCCCCCCATTCTGCATTCCATTCCCTCCCTTCAGTGCTCAGCCCGGTTTCAGCCTGCTGTTGCCCTGGGTGATTCAGGTGCTGTTTTGCCGTGGACTAAATTGCCTCGACTCAAACACTGAGAAAATCTGTATTGGCAGGCAAATGTGGAAATGACCCGTGTAAAAATAGCAACCTTACATACCCCACACATTTGTTGTCAGGATAAAGTGGAAGAGGAGGAGGCTACCTGACATCCTTTTCAAAGGCAGGGCAAGATACTTGTAAAAAGGGACAGACTTCCGGCTCTCGATCTGTATTTTTTACCCATTCTCCTCCCACGTTTCCTGGGCGTAGCAGGCAGGGGCTGAGAAAGGGCCAAGGATGAGAACAGGATGAGCATAAGCCCTGCCTCTCCCCACCGCCCCCGTTCAAGGTACTCTCCCAGCAGCTGTTCCACTGGGGGGGGAAGGCCCAGCATTGCGCCTGGAAACAAGGTAGGTCACTGACAGGTATTCTCCAGGGGGTGCAACCTCCATCGCCCCTCCTTGTAGTCCTTACTTGCTTTCACCCTCACCCTCACTGTTATAACAGTGCACTCTCTGGTGCCCTGCCGCAATATTTTTTTTGTTTGACTTCACCGCAATTATGCAGAGCTTATCTGCTGGCTCGGTTCAATGTTCTCCCATCGGCTATTCTTGAGGGGAGGTATAAGAACATTCCTTATGCACTTAGGTACTGCGGATGCAATAAGAAAGAATTAGAAACGGTTGAGCATGCACTCTTACATTGTAATTTGCTAAATGATATTCGAGCGAAATTTCTAGAAGTCTCCCTTAGTAAGGTAGCAGGCCAACCGGACGGAATCAAGCTACATTACCTCCTTACTTCTCGAGATCTGGAGATTATTGAACTGACTGCTAAGTTTCTTCAAGGTCTTATAAAATGGAAGAATCTTCCTGATCATTTTAACTGAGGTTAATAAAATTGTAAAATTTAACTTTAAGGCTTTTAGAATTTAAAGATTCCTATGATACGGTTTTTGAATTTAAAGATTCCTATGATATGGCTGATTTTATCCCATTATCATTTAAGTTTATAAATTCGATACACCTCTGTAATGGTTTTAGGGTTAACTATTTTTTACAAATTTTGGGACTGTTTTATCTTAATGCGAATTGCTTTAAATATCTTATGCCAATAAAAGGTGTTTTGTTGTTGTTGTTGTTGTTGTTATAACAGTGAGGCTTATTTCATGTAGATGATTTAATTTGGAGGGAAAGTGGGGTCAGAGCTGGACTGCCTGGAAACATCCCCCTCTGTTCTGGACGGTCACCTTCCCCCCACCCCTGAATGTAATCGCATGTGAGTGCCCCACATTTCATTCTGCACACGCTCCATAGTGTTTCCCCACCTATTTTTACTTACTGAGCTCCAGGCTTAAGCCCCTGACCTTGAAAGTCTGTGGTTGGTCCCCTCTCCGGACTGGAATTCAGCTTGAGCTGAGCCCTACTTGGAAGCAAGCCAGCCAGCCAGGACTTACTCCCAAGTTAACACACTTCACATTTGGCCTTTTGGCTGAAGGCTCCAGCCATAGTGGGTGGCAGGCAAGGCCCTTGAGTGCTGGGGGGGGGGAGTCAGGTACCCGTGGCTGCTGCTGTTTTGCCACCACCAGCTAAGGTTTGGCTTGGCAAGTAGAGGAAGGCGGCAGAGGTAGAGCCCTTGATGGCTCCCGGCACAGCACAGGCATGCTGGGTCCCACTAGTAAGGGGAAGAAGGTGTGGAGGCAGCTCACTGCCGGAGTGAAGGGAGTTCCCTGGGTGGCCCCATCACTGCAAGAGGAGAAGGGGCAACTGGTCAGGCCACAGAAGACAGAGACATGAAAGGTTCATCCACCTGGAAATCACAGCTACAGATGTCAGGCAGGGACCCATGGAGGAGCTCTCCCACCCGGAGCTTCTGCATGAGGCAAGTGCATCCTCTGTGCTCCTGGGATTGCTTGGGACTTATCTAGAAAACAATGGCCATTTCCCTCCACACAGAACACTCTAATACTGGACTGTTTTGTTCAAAACTGGGTGCCTAGCAACCCTACTTATCCAAGGCTCATTTCATAGCAGGAGCTCCTTTGCATATTAGGCCACACACCCCTGATAAGAACATAAGAGAAGCCAATGTTGGATCAGGCCAGTGGCCCATCCAGTCCAACACTCTGTCACACAGTGGTCCAAAATACCAGGTGCCCTCAGAAGGTCCAGCAGTGGGGGCAGGAAGCCCTCCCACTTTTGCCCCCCCCCAAAAAACACCAAGAATACAGATCACCACTTGCCCCAGAATGAGAGTTCCTATCTATACTTTGTGGCTAATAGCCACTGATGGACTTCTGCTCCATATGTTTATCTAATTCCCTCTTGAAGCCATCCATGCTTATAGCCGCCACCTCCTCCTGTGGCAGTGAATTCCATGTGTTAATCACTCCTTGGGTGAAGAAGTACTTCCTTTTATCTGTTCTAACCCAACTGCTCAGCAATTTCATGGAGTGCCCATAAGTTCTTGTACTTTGAGAAAGGGAGAAAAGGACTTCTTTCTCTACCTGCTCTATCCCATGCATAATCTTATAAACCTCGATCATGTCACCCCTCAACCATCGTTTCTCCAAGCTAAAGAGCCCCAAGTGCTTCAACCTTTCTTCACAGGGAAAGTGTTCCAACCCTTTTATCATTTTATTGCCCTTTTCTGCACTTTTTCCAATGCTATAATATCTTTTTTGAGGTGTGGCGACCAGAACTGTACCCAGTACTCCAAATGAGGTCGCACCATTGATTTATACAGGGGCATTATGGTAATGGCTGATTTGTTTTCAATTCCCTTCCTAATAACCCCCAGCATAGTGTCGGCCTTTCTCATTGCAGTCACACACTGTCTCAACATTTTCATTGAGTTATCTACTACGACTCCAAGATCTCTCTCTTGGTCAGTCTCTGCCAGTCAGACCCCATCAATCTGTATTTATAGTTAGGATTTTTGGCCCCAATGTGCATCACTTTGCACTTGACCACACTGAACCCCATTTGCCACGTTGATGCCCACTCACCCATCCTTGACACTTCCCTTTGGAGTGCCTCACAATCCTCCCTGGTTCTCACCACCCTGAACAAGTTTTGTCATCTGCAAATTTAGCCACTTCACTGCTTACTCCCAACTCTAAATCATTAATAAACAAGTTAAAAAGCATTGGACCGAGTAGTGATCCCTGCGGTACCCCACTGCTTACCTCCCTCCACTGAGAAAATTGCCCATTTATATTCACTCTCTGTTTCCTTTTAATTAGCCAGTTTTCGATCCACAAAAGGACTTGTCCTTTTATCCCATGACTATTGAGCTTACGTAGGAGCCTTTGATGAGGAACTTTATCAAAAGCTTTCTGGAAGTCAAGGTAAACAACATCTATTGTGTCCCCCTTGTCCACATGTTTGTTCACCCCCTCAAAGAACACTAACAGGTTAGTGAGACAAGATCTTCCCTTACAGAACCCATGCTGAGTCTTCCTCAATAGATTTTGTTCATCAATGTGCCTACTAATTTTTTCCTTAATAACAGTTTCCACCAACTTACCCCGTATTGAAGTCAGACTCAGACTAACAGGCCTGCAATTTCCCGAATCTCCTCTGGAACCCTTTTTAAAAATGAGAGTGACGTTTGCTACCTTCCAGTCCTCAGGAATGGAAGCAGATTTTAAGGAAAGATTGCATATTTTTTTCAGGAGATCCACAAGTTCACATTTGAGTTCCTTCAGAACTCTCAGATATATGCCATCCAGGCCTGGTGATTTATTTGTTTTTAAGTTGTCTATCAGTCGTAGGACCTCCTTTCTTGTCACCTCAATCTGACTCAGGTCTTTCAACACCCCTCCTGAAATCAGTGGTTCTGGAGTGGGCAGGCACTTCTTATCTTCCACAATGAAGACAGAGGCAAAAAATGCATTTAGCTTCTCAGCCATTTCCCTATCATCCTTCACTACACCTTTTACCCCTTGGTCATCCAAGAGCCCTACTGCTTCCCTGGCTGGTTTCCTACTTCTAATGTATTTGAAGAAAGTTTTATTGTTGGTCTTAATGTTTTTTGTGATATGCTCCTCATATTCCCTTTTTGCCTGCCTGATCACAGACTTGCATTTTATTTGCCACAGCCTGTGTTCCCTTTTATCAGCCTCACTGAGACTAGCTTTCCACCACTTAAAGGAATCCTTCTTACCTTTTACAGCTTCCATTACTTTGTTTGTTAACCATGCAGGCTTTTTTCTATACCTATTTGTGCCTTTCCTAACCCACAGTATATATTTTCTCTGAGCCTCTAGGATTGTAATTTTAAATAGTCTCCAAGCTTCCCCAATGGTTTTGACCCTTTCTACTTTTCCTTTCAGTTTTCTCCTCACATATCCCCTCAAATCAGAGAAGTTACCCCTTTTAAAGTTAAAAGTGGTTGTGTCAGTTTTTTTTTGGCAACTCCCTATTTATACAAATGTTGAACTCAATAACATTATGGTCACTGTTCCCAAGTGATGCAATCACTTTAACATCTCTCACCAGATCTTGGGCATTACTTAGGATGAAATCCAGGATCGCCTCTCTCCTGGTAGGTTCTGTAACCATCTGCTCCATAGCACAGTCATTGAAAGTGTCTATCTCTTTTTCCTGACTTGAACACATATTGTTCAATTGAACACATATTGACCCAGTCAATGTGTGGGTAGTTAAAGTCACCTTTTACAACACAGTTATTTTGTCTAGTCGCTATCTTGAATTCATTCATCATTTTATAATCCTCCTCTATCTTTTGATTTGGTGGGCGATAACAAACTCCCAATGTTAAGCTTCCTTTTGGGCCCACTAATTCAACCCACAGCATTTCCAGAAGCGAATCCAATTCTCCTACCCTCTCAATCTTACTGGACTGTATACCCTCTCTGACATAAAGAGCCACCCCACCTCCAACTTTCTCCCCCCTATCCTTCCGATATAATTTATAACCAGGAATCACCGTATCCCACTGATTTTCCTCATCCCGCCAAGTTTCTGAAATACCCACAATGTCTATGTTTTCCCCCCAAAACTAAGCATTCCAACTCTCAGATTTTACCTCGGACACTTCTAGCATTAGTATATAAACATCTATAGGTTCCCATACATGGTAAGCCACAACCTTCCTCTTGCTGCCTCGAGACCTTGCCAGGCAGACCCTATCATTTGCCACAGTCTCAGAGAACAATTCTAATCCTTTTCCTCATAGGCAGGGGTCCTTTGGGGCCGGAGTGAGGCGGAGCGCCATTCCGCCAGCTCAGGAGTGGGCAGTAGGGCAGCCACAGGCCAAATCAGATTCTCTGATCTGATTCGGCCCACCACCGAATGCTGCCAAAATCTGGCAGTGGCTTTAAAAGCAGCTGTAGGGGAGTGAGTTTGAGGGAGAGACTCCAAATTTGCAGGGTAGCTTCTGGGACCTCTCCCCCAAATACCCACCAAGTTTCAAGAAGATTGGACCAGGGGGTCCAATTCTACGGGCCTCCAAACAGGTTGCCCCCATTCCCTCCATTATTCTCTATGGTAGATAAAAAAACTTTTTTCCCACCATAGAGATCAATGGAGGGGATGGGACAACCTGTTTGGAGGCCCGTAGAATTGGACCCTGTGGTCCAATCTTCTTGAAACTTGGTGGGTATTTTGGGGAGAGGTCCCAGAAGGTACCCTGCAAGTTTGGAGCCTCTCCCTTAAACCCCCTCTCCTCCATCCCCTCATATACCCTATGAGTTTTTGCCATTGACTTCAATGGCCCATAGGGTATAATAGGGCTGAAACTGACATTCGGCCATTTATGCTAATGGGTTATGCTAATAGGTATGCTAATGAGCTCCTGCACCTCTTTTTCTACAAAAGGACCCCTGCTTGTAGGAAAGTAACAGCTACACCTTCATCTCTTTGAGATGAGCCATCCCAAACCAGAGACTTTTCATCTCCTGTCGGCTTTCCCCCAATATTCAGTTTAAGAACTGCTCTGCCACCTTTTTGATTTTAAGCAACAGCAGCCTGGTTCCTTCCCAGGACAAGTGGAGACTGTCTCTCTTGTACAGCTCGCTCTTGTTCCAAAAAGCATCCCAGTGCCTAACAAACTTGAACCCTTCCCCCCATCACCATCGCCTTATCCACGAATTGAGACTCCTGATCTGTGGCTGTCTCTCCGGCCCTGCGTGTGGAACAGGTAGCACTTCTGAGAAGGCTACCTTGGAGGTCCTGGCCTTGAGTCTCCTGCTTAGCAGCCTAAATTTTTCCTCCAGGACTTCATGACTACATTTTCCCACATCGTTGGTGTCAACATGTACCACGACCACTGGCTCCTCCCCAGCACTATCTACCACTATCTAAAACACGCATAATGTCTGCTACCTTCGCACCAGGCAGGCAAGTCACCATACGGTCAATATGCGGTTTCGCCACCCAGTTGTCTACCTGCCTAAGGATCGAATCAGCAACTACCAAGAGCCCCCCTCCCTCCCTGCCCAGGGATGGTTCCTCGGTACGAAAGGATACCCGTTCACCAGCTGTAGAAGAGGTCCCTTCTGAGGGCACATTCCCCTTATCCACAGCACAGTGCCCTGTTCCCTCTTGACCCTCATGCTCCCTGACAGCAGCAGGGCTGCCGGATACAGAGTGGGACATATCTAACAAATCCCCAAAAGTCTTCTCCACATGCCTTACTGACTGTCTCTGTTTCTCCAGGTCAGCCACCTTGGCCTCAAGGGAGTAAACTCATTCCCTGAGAACCAGGAGCTCATTGCACCGGGCACACACCCAAGACTTCTGCCCAGTGGGCAGATAATCGTACATGTGACACACTGTGCAAAACGCTGGATAGCCCCCAACCCCCTGCTGGCATTCTGGCTTCATAATTGTTCTGGCTCTTCCTTGGCTTCTCACGAGCCCCTAGTCTAAGAGTCTCTAGGCTAAGAGCCACAGGCCAAGAGCCCAGCCCTTTGGTTTGTGCCCTTCAGCTTGTGCCTCTGGTCAGGTGGAGCCTTAAATAGAAGCCTCCCCCAGCAGAGGGAATGGCTAGCAGCTATTCAAATGCACCCAGGGACTCAATTTGCAGTTAAACAATGGCCCTTTCTCACCCTTATCTCAAGCAGCCAGCACTCTGCAACAACTGAAAACTCACTCACACACTTCCACACATAGTACCCTCAGCTAAACCACCTCAGCTGAAAGCAAATAAGAAAAACACTCACCCCTCCTGCAGCTCTCTCCTGCTGCCTTCCAGAGCTCAGCTGATGTAGCCAATCTTCTAAGAGCTTACAGTAGCCCCTGTAAGAATAGCTCTGTATGCTCTTGGAGGATTAGCTACATTAGGGGGTTGTGGCCTAATATGCAAAGGAGCTCCTGCTACGAAATGAGCCCTGCTTATGCCTGTTCCTACACAGGCATGGGTATGGAGCAGGGGTCACTGGGGGTGTATAGAGGAGGTAGCTGTGAGTTTCCTGCATTGTGCAGGGGGTTGGACTAGATGACTCTGGAGATCCCTTCCAATTCTATGATTCTATCATTCTAGGTGTGACGGGGCATCCATGTCTATTGATTATTATGTGAATTCACATGCAAAGCTGGTGTGGGAGGTCTGTTTTTTCCCCAGAATGGAAGGAAGGGCAGGGGTATTTGAACCAATTTCCTGTCCTGATTTATTTTGGTGCATTTCTCTGCTGGAAGGATCTTTCTCTCCAGACATGCTAGTATTGAGAAAGCACTGGTCTGGATGAAAAATGCTTCCAGCATGAGAGTGCAGTGAGGTAAGGATGAGGGAGGGGCAGGATTTAATTCTATCATCAACATGCTGCATTATTTTTTTTTAAACCTGCCTCACTTGTCACATAACTAAGGCTGCCAACCTCCAGGTGGGGCCTGGAGATATCCTGGAATTACAGCTGGCCTCCAAAGTTCCCCTGGAGAAAATGGCTCCTTGGAGGGTGGACTTTATGGCATTGTACTTAGCTACAGTCCCTCCCCAAACCCTGCCCTCTCCAGGCTCCACCTCCCAAATCTCCAGAAATTTCCTAACCTAGAGTTGGCAAAGTCTTGATTTTTATTAAAGTTAGTTGAGTTATTATTCAGTTCAATTTTCATTTCCTTTCATTTCAGTTGGAAACATATATCCAGCTGTATTTTCCCCACCATCCTATTGGGAAGAAATTCACGGCAATTGTGCACCTCACATGGGCCTCCCTGCCAGACATCTATCAGACAGACATAAGAAAGCATCCCCATTTTATAGGCAGTTAAAATTCTCAAAGAGCAGTTCAGGAATTCATTTAGCAACCCCAGAAATTAGGTGGTATGACACAGTGAGCACAAATAATATCTAAATAGTATAGAGAGGGTGCAGTGTTTAGCAGGAACACGGGATCATCTCCGCCTCGGGCAAGCAGGGATCAGATGAGACTGAGGCACATTTTGTAGACTCACCGCCCAACCCCTCTGCCTGCTCCATAACACTGGTGTATATTTTCCTTCCTTTTGCAAAGGTTCAGAGGGTGTGGGGTTTTTTGGGGGGGGTGGCTACTGAATGGAGCCATAGCCCCTGCCTGGTGCACTGTACCCTCTCTCTGTGTTAACAACTGCAGTGGACACACATCGTTATGAGAAGGTAGCAGACACAAGTGTAGTGTTAGTCATTTTCTCCCCCCCCCCCCCACACACACTCCCAGTCTGAAGTACTGCCTATGGGCAGAGGGGTGCAAGCAAAATATTTGACTCTGTCCACCCCAATGACAGCACTGCCTATTGTGAGAGTGTGTGACACATTTGCCTGGATCCTTTTTCATTCTGCAGTACTGTCTGTGTACTAGGATGCGTAAGGAATAAGCTGTAGCACCAGAGAATAAGACAGCTGAAGCCAACAAGAACCGCTGCTTATACAGAATTAGAGCCTTTCCCAAGCCAGTGAAACAGCAGTGCGATGGGAGTGAACAGTTTAGAAATACAGATCAATCAGTGCAGTCCTATTCAGTGACAAAATCAATATTACTCTGTCACCGGTGAATGTCTATGTTACTTACACTTCCTCATCTCTCCTACTCCTTTCTGATCTACTTAAACTCAAAGCCCAATCATCAGGCCCCAGGGTAGTGGAGAGATGCAAAGATTTCCAAATAATATTGATTGTCATTAACATTTTAACTCTGATTGGTTGTGGAAAGTGCTGTCAAGGGACAACCAATGTATGGTGACCTCATAGGGTTTTCAAGGCCAGAGATGAACAGAGAAGGTTTGCCATAGCAACCCTGGAATGCCTTGGAGGTCTCCCATCCAAGTATTCACCACAGGCAATCCTGCTTCCCTTCCAAGAGCTGAGAAGATCGGGCTAGCTTGGGCCATCAAGGTCAGGGCAATTTCTGATTAGTTATAACTATATTAACAACAGAGGATTTTCAGTCTAGGTTTTAATTTCATTAATCTGGATGCATATGCCAACATATTCCCTACAAGAATGAACAGTCCTTGTATGTATGCTGTATGTCCTGACATAGGCTGAGGACAGACTGGCAGTCTCGGCCGCTCTGCCTCCGCTTCAAAAGTGGAAGCAGAGCGGCCGTTCAGACGGCCGCACCTGCCCCAAGGAGGCGGCCCGGACCCATCGCGTCCGGCGCGCGTTCCACCCGCCGGAGCGGGTGTGAACGCGCACGGGGAGGGGGAGCCGCGTGGCGTCCGCCTGCCGCCATAGGAAGCCGCCCGCAGTCTGAACGCTGCAGGCGGCTTCCTTCCGGTGGCATACAAATGCCGCGCCGCGGGGGAAATCCCCCCCGCCTCAGTCTGCCGCACCGCGGAGGCGTGACAGACTACCAGTGTGTCTTCAGCCATACTGAGGGACAAATGCCCTAATCCTTCCTCCAACCGCCTTACAAAAAGACATGGCAGCGGGCAAAAATTCTACCCTTTGGCCAATGTTTTTGTTTTTAAATAAGCAATAAATGGCATCCACTTGGAGGAGTAAGAGAGTGATGAGGTGGGTGGCACGATCCTCGGATTGGATCATGATAAAGACTAAGGAGGGAGATGTTTTTATTATTATTACAGAGTATAGAGGGTACTCTGGGCATACCCTACCATCATATCATGTCTGTACTGAGGGAGCAGTATGTACACCATAGGTATTCCAGAACTGAAATTTTCCATTCTTTAAATTGATATTTCTTTTCCTTTCACGTCATGCTTTCTTCTCTGGGTTATATCTCCTCAGAAGGAGGCATAGTGAAAGAAGATGGGCAGCAGGACAGTGAAACTGGAAACTATTTCAGCGTAAACAGGGCAGGATGGAGCAACTTCTTTCCCTGTTGGGTTTCTTTGTTACATCCTGAATAATGCACCAGTTAAGGGTTAGGCCTGGAGACCTACTCTCGCATGTGTGATTCAGTCCTCAGTCCTAAACACAACGCTGTTTCTCTTTCTGAATAACTAACTCAGAACAGCCAGTTGAATTTGTTGACACATCTCAGAAAGATTGCTCCGATAAATGTGCTGAATCTAAAACAAAGGCTGAGAGCATGAAATCCCTAACAGGGTTTTAGATTAAAGATAACGTAATAGTACACAGAGCACTCAGAGATGTTGGGAGCCCTTCCAAAACCATGTAATGTTCATATTTGCCAGTGTTGCGGACAGCATTCAGGGGGCTGAGGGAGCTGACAAGATCTCAATTCCTGGATCTGTTCTGGTCCTCTGTACCATAACCCGACATTGTTTCCAGTACCATGTCAGTACCCTGCTTTGATACGATGGCCTCCGCTTCAGGACAGTGGCATGTATCTACAGAACAAATCTAAAGAATTCATGCTTGTAAATAATAGGAAGGTCTCTGTCTACGCATATTCACGGTGTGCTGTAATGTTGCTTGCCTGGATCTCCCGAAATCTGTTGTGTTTTCTTGCAAAGAAAGATTCGTTATGGAGAACCAAAGAGAATGGTGCATCTCTGAGAAACAGGGATGAAAAATTGCTGGGTAGCCACTGTGCTATTAAAAGCTTTGTTGACTATTTTGATGGAGTATGACAACTCTTATCAGACAGCGATGGTTAAGTTTGTGACTCTGAGTCCTGTTCTGTGAAAAGGGCTCTGTTATGTCGTCTGTTCCATTTTTGGCCATTTGAACACAGAAGGGCTTGTTTGATCGCTAAAACTGTGCTCATCCACCCCTTAACTATTTTTTCTTCCATTGCCAAAAGTAGCATTTTGGAATTGTTAAAGTGTGAGCGTTCAAAGCCAAACTTTGACATTTCCAAGCTGAGAATTTGAATGTTCTATTTCCAATGCACAAGAAATCCACCCTTTGAAAACTGACCATTCCAAATCCAGTGTAACCATTTTTGTATGAAGACATTTGTTAAGCTGTGTCACTCTACCATCTCAGTGCAGATGACCTGGAGGATGAGAATAGGCCTGCACTGGCATGAAGAATCAAAGAAATGAAATAAAAGGTTGAGTTCACACATTCTCAGCTAGTGTTAATATGTACCACTCTGCCAGAAATAATGGACTCCAGCAGAGAATCTGAGCTATGCTCTTGATAGATATTATGGTTTGGCTTGCTGAGCACCAGCCATTTCCTCTCACTGGCACATCAGCTCTATTTTACTGCCTTGGCTGCTCTGCCAGACAATCATGGCTGCAAGACAATCTTGGCTGTTTGCTGAGGTGCAGGGGGCAGTCCTTTTTTTAATGCCAGAATACAAGGTGTGCTGTAATCTATTGAATGCTAACTAGGATTATATTTGACTTCTGAGATGACAAGTGTTCAGTATAATTGCCAAGCTCCGAGAGGGGTTATACATATCTTTAGGGGGATGTAAGTGGTAGAATACCAGATAGGTCAGTGCACACAATACACTCCATAACTTTCAAAGAGGTTATCCTGGTCAAGGTAGATCTCTCCTCACACAGTCTGCATATCAGAGAGGGTTGGCCTCCACCGCTTTTGTACACTCTATTTTATCTGACTGTAGAAGCTATAAGTTCTGTTGGAAAAGCTTTGAAATTTTACTGTGTTTGCAGGCTCCCAGTTCAAAAAACAGCGAGATGTCCTGGAGAAAACTATATGCCCCCATAGTCAGCTACAGAGACTCACACAGGTGTGTTGCTACGAATAAAGGGCAGCTGTATGACATTTTTAACTTTAAGTGAATGAACTGTAACTTGGCAAGGGCCAACTAAAAACATAAGCCTAGGCATACACCCCGGTCCCTTTCCTGGCCCAAAATAAGCGAGCCCCCAAGCCCCCTGTGCAAGCCAATGATAACCCCCTGAAAGGAAGCCAGAACCCTCAAGCTGCAGAACTTGAGGGAAGGCCTAATCTAAGGGGCATTGCAGGCTGTTGGCATTCCCCTCCAAGGCTCCTGTTAACAGATGTTTCCTGCCAAACATGCCCACCCCCCAATCAAGGGGGGGGGTGTCTGCCTGCTGGTGCTCACCACCCTACCAAATCAGCCAGATTCCTGCCACAACAAGAGTCAAGCCTCTGCTTAGGCCCTTGTCCCCACACACTGGCCGACAATATTCCTGAGCCCTTGTCACCATTCATCCAGAAAAATCCTATTCTCAAACTCAGACAGATGAACTCCATCATCCCTGTACAGATGAGGAAATTCCACAGCTATTCCTGGGTGTGAGATATAAAACCCCAGCCCACCCTGCATAGCCTTCTTTGGCTATGGTCACACATACTAAATGATCCACTTTCAATCCCCTTTCAATCCCCTTTCCCACTGGGTTTTGCCAGTTCACACAGTAAAATCCAGTTGGGAAGTGCACTGAAAGTGGATTGAAAGCGGATTATTTAGTGTGTGTGATAGGGCTGCCAAGTCAGCCCGGGGGGGCGGGGGATCCCCCGCTACAGGGGTTCCCGATCCGCCGGCCAGCATTCGGCCGGCGGGGGAAACCCCACCCCCAAAGTCGTCCAGCCTAGACGACTTCCCCCGCGCCGGGCGACGTCACCGGAAGTGACGCCATCACGTTGGGGGCGTTGCCAGAGCATCGCCCTGGCAACGCCCCCAATGTGCTGACGTCACTTCCGGTGATGTCACCCGGCCAGCAGAGGACTCCTCCCCTCCGGTAAGGTCAAGAGACTTGGCAACCCTAGTGTGTGACCACAGCCCATATCTCATGGTTGGCTTCCCACCTAGCCCATTCTATCCCATGTGGGTCCCAAGCCCCTCTCCAAGACCTCTGTGGAAGGATGGTGACCACACCAGATGCACTGTCAGCCAGCATGTCATGATATCACACGTCTGCCTGTGCTTGCAAAATCAGGGCCTTGCCCTGGATCAAAGCAGAAACACTGCCATCCAGGTGAAAGGCCAGAATGGCCGGCAGAGGACTGCTCCTCCCCGAAAACAACAGAGACATCAGCCCAGACCCCCGGAGGCCATGCCTGCCTTGCCGCTTGACTGTGGCACTAGCACCGAGGCCCAACTGTGAGCCCATCCTTGTGTGTCCTGCCTGGTGGGCTGCCCAGAAGATCATGCTGTGGCCAGCGATCAGGATCTGTAGCCTCTGAAATGGAAGTATAAAGGCAGGGCTATTTTTGGGCAGGAACGCACCGGAACGGAGTTCCGGCTGGCTCCTGAGTTGGCCACACCCAGCAGGAACACATTAGCATAATAGGCCACACCCAACAGCAGAAACTCATCAGGATTGGTTACATTAGGGTTATGTGGCCTGACATGCAAATTAATTCCTGCTACAAAAAAAGCCCTGGGTTTTGGCAACAAACAAGGTAAACAGAATAAGAAGCAAAAGGTGGGTGTGGCTGGATGACCAGTCTTCTGGTAACATGGGGGTGTGGCCTAATATGCGAATAAGTTGTGCTGTCAGTGGTGTGGCCTAATATGCTAATCAGCTGTGCTGTTAGGATGTGGCCTAATATGCTAATTAGTTTCTGCTGTTGGGTGTGGCCTATTATGCTAACGAGTTCCTGCTGGGCTTTTTTAAAGGTAAAGGCAAATGTTTACCTTGCTCGAAAGCCAATCAAGTCCAACTCTAGGGGGCAGTACTCATTTCCGTTCCCAAGCCAAAGAGCCGACACTGTCCGAAGACTTCTCCATGGTCATGTGGCCAACATGGCTAAACACCGAGGCACATGCAACAAACTGGCTGTTTGTTATTGCATTTTTAGAAATGGAACTGGGGGGCCTAAAAACCGAATAACAACAAACAGCCAGTTAAACAAAGAACGACACCAATTTACAGGGAAACCAGAGGCCTGAAGTGCAACTGATAAGTGGAGGAATGCCTCCTCCCTACTTTCGGAATGGCTGGGGCTGGGAAACCCATGGCTGCCGCTGTAGAGGCCACCACAATATGAAAGGAGTGGGTACCAAACCTGGTGCCAGACAAACCAAGCTTGTCCAAAGGCCTGGATGTCACTGCCCAAATCTGAAATTTTGTCAGTGGAGATTTGTCAGCATGGGCAAACGGGGCCATCCCCCTCACCTCGGTGACCAGTGTACTGCTGTAGGGCCAATACAGGGCATAGATCATGTTCTGCACAAGGGCCAAGAGGGATCTCACTCCACTTGCCTTTCTGGTAGACCACTGGACTTGAATGACCACCCGGTTACCCACAAACCAAATGTCACCAGACTGGAGGATCGCTAAACCAGCTCACTGGTGTGCAGTATGCCCCCTCCCCCCCAAAAAAACACCATCAGGGCAGCTGCATGAAACAATGCAATTTCATAGAGTGGCACACTTGACTCCAAGTGCCATAGAAGGCCCTTTAGCACCGCTGGAGAGATGGGCTGTCAGTCATCCTGATGCAATCCCACCACCCGGGACCAGCCCTCCAGCATTTTGCAAAGTCAGAAATCACCAATGACCGCAGCCAGTCCCCATGCTTTGCTGTGAAAAGCTAACTGTCCCCTAATGGACTTAATCGTAGGTCAGCCATCAGAGAGGCAAAAGCTCACAGTGAGCTAAAGCTGGCCATGGAGGCTTACTACAAGAACAAAAATCTTCTTCAGATATTTGAGGAACAAACACAAGATAGAAGACGGTGAAAATGGAGAAACTCTGACAGAGGACAGAGAGAAAACAGAAAGGCTCAGTGCCTATTTTGCCTCATTTTTTCCCCCTGAAGAAATGTACAGGATCATCTAGAGATGGTAGTAGGCAAATCACGGCATCTGGGCTTCTGGTTGACATGGACAGAGAGGTAGCTGAGAAACACCTGGCTGCATTTAATGATTATAAATCCCCCAGGCCAGATGGTATGCACCCAAGCATGATCAAAGCACTTTCTAGAGAGCTTGCAGAGCTTTTGTCCATCATCTTCCAGACTTCTTGGAGGACAGGAGACATGCCACAAGATTGGAGGAGGGCAGATGTTATCCCAGTTTTCAAAAAAGGGAAGAGGGATGACACAGGAAACTACAGGCCAGTCAGTCTCACCTCTGTTCCAGGGAAGATACTGGAGCAGATTTTAAAGGGATCCATCTGTGAGCATCTAAAAGAACAACTTGGTGGTCTGTGAAAGTCAGCATGGATTCATCCCCAACAGATCCTGCCAGACCAACCTCCTTTCCTCCTTTGATCGAGTTACGAGCTTACTGAATTGAGGGAATGCTGTTGATGTTGTTTACCTGGATTTCAGAAAAGCTTTCTACAGGGTTCCCCATGATGTTCTGATGGGTAAACTAGAGGACTGTGGACTGGACTCTAGGATAGTTAGGTGGACAGGGAACTGATTGGAGAACTGCACTCAGAGAGTAGTTGTCAATGGCATTTCATTTGATTGGAGGAAGGTATCCAGTGGGGTGCCATAGGGCCTGGTTCTGGACCTGGTACTTTTCAATATTTTTATAAATGATCTGGATGTGCATGTGGAGGAGCTACTCATTAAATTTGCAGATGACACCAAATTAGGAGGAGCAGCAAACACACCTGATGATTGAGATAGAATTCAACAAGATCTGAACACACTGGAAAAGTGGGCAGGTGTGAACAAGTTGCAATTTAACAAGGATAAGTGCCAAATCCTACATCTGAATAACAAAAATGAGGAACATGCATACTGGATGGAAGATATGCTTCTGAGTAGCAGTGTGTGTGAACAAGATCTTGGGGTACAGGTGGACCAAAAATTAAATGTGAGCAGCCAGTGTGATGCAAGGACAAAAAAGGCTAATGCGATCTTGGGGTGTATCAACAGAGGCATAACATCCAAATTGCAAGATGCCATAGTCCCACTGTACACAGCATTGGTCAGGCCACACCTGGAGTGTTGTGTGCAGTTCTGGAGGCCTCCCTTCAAAAAGGATGTGGACAGAATAGAGTGGGTTCAGAGGAGAGGGATGAAGATGATTGGGGGCTTGGAGACCAAGCCCTATGAGGAAAGGCGGAGGGACTTGGGAATGTTTAGTCTGGAGAAGAGAATGTTTTGTGGCGGGGGATATGATTGTTCTCTTGAAGGATCTGAAGGGTTGTCACTTAGAGGAGGACAGGGAGCTGTTCCTGTTGGCACCAGAGGATAGGACTCACAATCATGGGTTTAAATTACGGGCGGGAAGGTACTGGCTAGATATTAGGCAAAACTTTTTTACAGCAAGCATTGTGCAATAGTGGAATCTGCTGCCCAGGGAGGCGGTGAGCTCCCCCTCACTGGCAAATTCTTGTCAAGGATGCTCTAGGTTGATCCTGCATCGAGCAGGGGGTTGGACTAGATGGCCTGTATGGCCCCTTCCAACTCTATGATTCTATGAATTACTGAACCCTTACCTTTTAACATGACACAGTATTGCAGCAAGTGGTCCACAGGGATGGGCCAAGCACTCCGAAGCCCTACCTGCCCCCTAAAGGCCTCAGACTGACAAACCACATGACCATAAGCTTGGACCATAAGACTGGACTCTTTCTAATGGGGCAAAGCAAGAAGGTGGAGGACCCAGTATTGTCCCATTCAGAAGCTGGGATAGAGTTTTGGCTTGATATAGTTTCAGGGCAGCAGGTACATATTGCTAAGTCAATTGCCCTGCAAGCCTCGACCCTCCAAGCTGCCACAGCTCCAGGGGCATCCTCGTAAGATATAACTCGGCCATCGGGGCCAGCTGATGAAATCTCTCCATCTGTTTAGGAGATAGAGCATCAGCCACCCTGTTACTAACCCCAGGGACATGCTTGGCAAGAAACAAAATATTTCACTGGAGGCAGTGCAGAGTAAAATACCACACCAGTCCCATTACCCTGACTGCACTAGAACTAAGAGAATTACTAACCGGAACTACCGCCATGTTGTCTCACCAGAAGTGCACTGTGCAGTTGGCCATCTGATCATCCCAAACCCATAGTGCTACCAGAATAGAAAAAAAAATCCAGGAAAGTGAGGTCCCAGGGAATCTCCCTGGAAGCCCATTCCTTAGCACACCAGTGACCCTGGAAGTAAACGCCAAATCCAATGGAACCAGACGCATTAGAATTAACCTGTAGTTCTGCCTCAAGCTTCAGGTCCTCCCGCCAAAAGGAAACCTGATTGAAAGCTTGCAAGAATGTTCCCCTGATCAGAAGATCTTCCCTCATGCCCCTGCTAATTCTCAGTCTGTGGTATGAGCTGTGCAACCCGGCCATAGCATCGCACAAACAGCACAGGAATGCCCAGCCAGGTGCAACTTGCCTGCAGGCAAAGTTTAAATGCCCCACTAACTGCTGTAGCTCGGCCAAGGTGGCCTTCCTTTTGGACCTAAAAGTGGCCAGATGAGATTGTAACTCCTCGAACTTTGCATGCAGTAACTTGGATGTCTGGTGAATGGTATCCAACTCGATGTCCCAAAATGTCAAGACCAGAGATGGGCCATCTGTCTTCTCATGGGCCAAGGGGACCCCCAGCTCCTCAGCTAATTCTGTAAAGAACTGTAGCAAATGAGTGCAATGGCCCAAACCTGCAGGTCCCATGAAGAGAAAATCATCAAGACAGTGCACTTTGTCCACTAGGCCGGCTTTACACTGCAAGGCCCGTTCCAAAAATGAGCTGAAATGCTCAAACACAGCGCAGGATACGGAACGACGTATGTGGAGGGCTCGTTCCATGTAGAACTGGCCCTCAAAAGTAAACCTCCAAAAGTTCAAAATTGTCAGGAGTCAAAATGCAGACTTAATGTTGCATTTTGCCATTTCTGCCACTGCACCACACCTACAGACCACCCTCACTGCCTGATCAAAGGACAGGTAGCACACGGAACATAGGTGGTCCAGGGTAGCATCATTGATTGAACTGCCCCAAAGGGAATGACAAAGGATGTATCATATGATACTCACCTACAGCTTTTTTAGGAATCACCCCTAAGGGAGAAACCCTCAAATTAGAACTGGAGGAGCTGAAAATGGGCCAAGCACCCTGCCCTCTCTGCATTCTTTAGCGATCTTCTCCATAAACACATGTTCCAACCCCACCAGTGATGTGAGATTCTTAGACATAAAACTTTCTCGGGGACCCTGATATGGTATCCTAAAACCATGAGTAAAGCCATCCAACAGGTCTAAACTATCTACACAATTAAGGTAGGACTCCAGCCACCTCCTAAGCTATGCCAGCTTTAGTGGACTGGATCCCTTTTGCAGCTGCCTGAGGGTTCCTGCCCCCACTGGTATGTTTGCCAGACCCCTTCAGTGTTGCCTTGGAGCAGGAAGTGAAGGCACGAGACCCCCCAGCACAAAGGGCACTCATGCCTAAATTTACCAGATTTCCTTCAGCACACTCCCTGTGAGGCATAACAAATGGGGTTGAACACCCTGGCCCCTAGAGGGGCGAGAAGCCATAGCTCCAGACCCACATTGCACAATGTGGCCACTGTCAGAGCAGTCACTCAATGAAGGCTTAGCCGGGGCCACAAGCTGTAGCCCCAACTGTTCGTGCACCCGGTCCCACTGCAAAGATGGATTCACTGCAGCTCTTATTCAAAACTCCTCCTCATATTACAGCCAAGCGGTGCCATACAGGCTTTATAAATTATATCCATGTACTGAAAGTAGGGGGTGGCCCTCACAGACCTGGCTACAACACCTGCATGTATCAAAAATCCCAATAGCCAGTTAGCCCGTGTACGATCCACCCCATACCTCTTAAGGTGCTCCTTACCCCTTTCATCCGGGTCATCCTTATCCTTCCTGTCTAAAAAGCAGAATGAATATACCTATGAACTCCCCTTTTAATATCTTCTCCCTCATGGCCAAAGTTAAGTGATCACCTAGGGGGATGCTGACTTTGCTGCAGGGCATGGCACTGAAGGGGACGGAACCATAAGGGAACCCTCCCAGCAAAGAGAAACCCCAAGTGCCCCAGGCAGGTAGCTGACCCAGATTGGAGCTACCTGGTGCAATGTCCCATGCACCCATGAAGGGAGGCTGTACAATCCCCCATGGCCCAACTTGTGTGTTAGTGGCAGTATTGAAAAGAGGAGTTGGAGGCTCTGGAGTAGCTGCCAAACTATGGCCAAACTAATCCCATTTGTGAAGTATCAGACTTACCTCCTTTCTCAGTGGCTGCAACAGCCACCACCACTGGCTCAGCCTCCACCACAGAACTTAGACGGCTCACCCTAGCTTGGCTCATCTCGCACTGATCCAGCACTGCCTTGCCAGTCCCCCTGCAATGATGGGAGCTGAAAGTGCCCCCTAAGGTGGAAAGACAAGCCAAAGCCGACTGGTTAAATTGCGACCAAAGAGCCCTTCTAGCTGACCTCAGGACCTCAACCCTACTCCGAGCCACCATTATGCCCCGGGCGTTCTCAAGAGCCAGGATCCTTTCCAAAATCAAACACCTCTCCTGCGCCTCATCATCCTCATCCGAGGAGGAGTGTGCCATTGAAAACCTCTTGGGGGGTGGCTTGGAGACTGACTGTGCCGTCTTAGCTGGGCCCTTGCCCTTGCCATGACTAGAGGCAAAATAAAATGGCCACCCACCAAGATGGCCGCCCACACCAAAATGCACATGTTGCTCAGTGGGTATCAACTCTCATGAACAGAAGAGAGAAGGGGGGAGGAGAGAAAGAAGACACACCGCCAGTCACCAGGCACCCACTCAAAGGTGGCACCCCCTGCCCCTGACTAAGCGACCCCCAAACCCTCTCCCTCCTGCTAATGATATCAGTAAGAAAGATTATATATATATCAAACCACATCCTTGTATCATGTAGAAAAAGAGGATCAGCTTACACGCTCTGTCTTACAGGCCAAAAACCAGAAGCGGGGTAGCTGGAAAGCACCTCCTCGCTGTCCGATTGAAATGCAAAGACTGCCCAGCAGAGCGGAGCAAACGAAGCCAAAGGCTCCACCCCCTGCAATACCCATATGGGCAGGAATTGCTGCAGCTCAGCCAGCCTCATCCTCCTCCATGGAGGCCAAGGAGGCCCCCCCATTCTGAAGCAACCACAAAGATTGCAGCCTGGTAAGGCTGCATTGTGCTTGGAGTATGACATTCCTAGAGCCTTTCATAGCCTTTTCCGTAATGCTTGAGAAGGGTACATTTTATAGCTGTATTGTAGGTAGGGTTGCCAATCTCCAGGTGGTGGCTGGAGATCTTTTGCTATTACCCCTGATCTCCAGTTCACAGAGGTAGTTCGCCTGGAGAAAGTTGCTGCTTTGGTAGATGTACTATATGGTATTATACCCCATTGAAGCCCCTCCCCTCCTCAAAGCCCGCCTTCTTCATGCTCCACCACCAAAATCTCCAGGTATTTCCCAGGCCCAAGTTGGCAACCCTAATTGTAGATTCTGTTATCAGAAGTTCAGTTGCTGCACAGCGAATATCCATAACAAATTTAAACATCTGAATTATTTGATACTTGAATTTAGTCTGAGGTGGGCTTTCTTGCCTTATATCACCGTCATTCCTTGTTGCCTGAGGCATTCCATAATCTAGTTCTGTGTGCGCTCTGGGATAGATAGCCAGGAGAAAAGACTTGCTTTTATCCAATAGTCATTATCTTTTGGTTGCTCCAGCTTTGTGAACTGAAAGAGCCTGTCCATATACATGGTTGCCATTTTGTGTATATAGGGCAACATGTACAATTGGAAAGCCAACTTTCTTTGTGTGTTTGGAAAGTACAGAACTTCAGATCATCCCCTTCTACCTGATCTGGGGATGTCCCTGGAGAAAACTTATTGTGTAGTTAAACCCTACATGAGCGAGGATTCGAATCTAGGTTTTACCCATCCAAGTCTGGCACTATTCATAAGAACATAAGAGTGCTGCTAGATCAGTTCAGTGGTCCATCTAGGCCTACATCCTATTTTACACAATAGCCATCCAGTTTAAACTATCTGTTCATCCCTTGGAGCCTAACCAATGGTCAGCGGAACTGGACATTTCATGCCCTTGCTACAGTCAAAGGACTTGTAGTACATCACTGAAAGATAAATGCTCACCTCCAGTAAATCAGTGGACTAGGGACCTTAGAACTTTATCAGTGTTTGAACACATGACATATAAACAACAGATGCGTATGGACTTGTTATTAGATATTTGGAAACCCTTTAGAGAAACTTATGTGCCACCATGGTACACTTTATGTATACCTTTCTTTTATTTTATTTTAAAATGTTATTCTATTTAGTTGATGGATGTTGAGGGTTTTCCCCCCTTGATGTTCTCTTCTTCTTCTTCTTCTTCCTCCTCCTCCTCCTTTTTTAAAATTTGCCAACCAGTTTCCCAGGTGGGCCAAAAAGGACACAGATGTTGCCTTCTGACACTGGTATTTAAAGGTTTTGTCATGCCCCGCCTCCGTGCCCAAGGGGTCTCCTCCGGTCGCTGTGCCCCCCCCTCTCGAAGGCAGCCCTGGGGGCATGGAGTCCACAAAGGGGGGGAAGGAGCCTCAGAATGGCAGGGGACAGGGTTAGCAGCACCCTATTAGTCCCTCTGCCCAATCAGCATCGCTTTTGCTTAGTAGTCTCCTCACCCTGGCACTCTCTCTCGGGGACTGCTCGGCCGGCTCGCTGCTGCTGCTCCTCCCCGGCTCCTTCCACCCTCCTTCTTTTATGTCCCCACCCCGCTCCCCAGGACTGCCTCCCATTTTTGGGGCTCTGCCTCTGGCTCTCGCCCCACCCCCACTGAAAAGCCTGGACACACTCCTGGCATCTCGGGCATGGCTGCCAAAGCCAGAGCCATCAGGGCCTGGCTGGATGCCCGCCCACCTTGGCCGACCCTCCGTTGCATTGCCTTCTGCCTTCTGGAGCTGCATGGGAGCCCCGGAGCTCCCTCAGGGCTCGCAAATCCGGGGGCAGGCCCTTGGCGGCAGGCCTGGGCCTCTGCACCCTCCGGCCCTCCAGGAGTTGGCAGCAGGAGCTCCTCGGGATGGCGTCGCTCCTCCGGACTTGGTGGTGACTGGGGTCTTGGGAGGGCTGCCGGGGTGTGTGGAGGTCTCCCAGAGAGTCCTGGCACGGAGCTGTCCGAACACACCCCTCCCCTTGTGCCGCTGCTTGCTGGATCCTCTTCAAAGAGATGAGATAAGTAGTCTGCCACCTGGTGGTCCTTGCCTGCTTGGTGCCACACTGTAAAGCAAAAAGGTAAGAGTGAGAGGTACCACCGGAGAATTCTGGGGTTGGAATCTTTCATACAAGCTAGGCCAAAGTAGAGGGGCGTGGTCCACCACTAGCTGGAATGGGTTGTGTGCCAGGTAGTGCTGTAATGTTCTGATTGCCCATTTAATGACCAGGGCCTCTTTTTCCATGGTGGAGTATTTGTTCAGCCGGTTGCAACTTCCAGCTAATGAAGAGGACTGGCTGCTCCTCCCCGTTGATTGCCTGGACCAACGAAATTGGGTATGTAGTGAAATTGGGTATGAATCGGCTATAGTAGCCCACAAACCCAAGGAATCTGTGTTGTTTCCATGGAGCTTATACACTGGAGCAGTAGATGTAGCCCAGAATCAGAGTCAACAAACAGAGTCAGAGGTCAGAGAGCTGGGGATTCCTTCCAAGGTTGCAGGGTTCAGGAACAAGGAGCGGTTGCTACACATGCAGAAGCAGGTCTGGAATGTGCAGAGTTGCTACCGCACTGAGGCAGGTGTGTGAAGTGCTTATCAGGAGGTTCTCCCTTCCCAGGGAGTGGAGTCTGCCAAGGCTTACAACTCCTCCCATTGCCTTTGCAGGAGCTGCAGTCTTGCATTCCTTCTTCACTCCTGCATAGTCAGCCTTTGGCGTGCCCTACGTCTGGGGCATTCAGGAGAACTGGGCAGGGAATCTGGCCTTGGGGTGTCTGCAACTGGAGGTGCTGGGCCAGGCTCAGGATTGGTCTCTCCTTGTGGCTGCACCTCCTGTGCAGCTGCTGGGGACTCTTCCTCCTTAGGTACTGTGGAGGGTTCTTCCGCTGGG
The DNA here is from genome assembly GCA_029233225.1 of Lepidodactylus listeri. Taxonomy (NCBI): domain Eukaryota; kingdom Metazoa; phylum Chordata; class Lepidosauria; order Squamata; family Gekkonidae; genus Lepidodactylus; species Lepidodactylus listeri. The sequence continues at coordinate 12,298,664 of JARCFY010000015.1, read as the reverse complement.
CTGTCTCCCGAGGAGGCTGGGTTGCTCCCTGTCCCTTCCTCATCTGAGGAGGAGTCAGCCTCAGCAGAGCCAGTACCCATGACAGAATCTGCATAGTTGCCACTTTGTCTGGGGATGGGGGTGTCATTCCAGGGTAAGTATTTTATCTGTTACTGGCCGCAACTGGCTACAGCCCACGAGGTACCCCAGGTATTTTAGCTCCTGGAACCTGAGACGGCTTTTCTTGGGGTTGGCCCAAAGGCCGGTGTCGTGTAAAGCCTGTAAAACTTGATGGAGATGGTGAAGATGCGAGTCCCAGTCGGGGCTGCAGATGATGATGTCATCAATGTAGGTGCGGGCAAACCCCCTGCACTGGGACAAGGCCTTGTCGATGAGCTGCTGGAAGGTTGCCGCGGCCCCGTGGAGCCCAAAGGGCATGCGCTGAAACTGGAACAGCCCCTGGGGAGTGGCGAACGTGGTCTTTTCTCGGTCAGTTGGGTGCATGGGCACCTGCCAATAGCCTTTAGTTAGATCCAAGGCTGACAGGTATTGGGCCATGCCGAGCTGGTCGATGAGCAGGTCTGCTGGGGGCATGGGTTATGCATTGAATTGGGCTATTTTGTTGACCTCTCAATAATCTACACAGAATCGGACACTGTGGTCCAGCTTAGGTACGAGAACCACGAGGCTTCTCCATGTGCTCTGGGAGGGCTCGATGATATCCAGCCGCTGCATCTCTTCCACCTCTTTAGCCATCACCTCCCACAATTTTGGTGACACCAGCCGCCATGGGGCCCTGGCCACCTTACCCAGGGGTGTGGGGATGTGGTGTGACATGAGGTGGGTGCACTTGGGCAGTGGGTAGAAGACCCTGGGGGACTCCTGGAGGACCCACTGGAGGTCGACTGGGTGTCAGAAAGGGCCTTGTCCAGGAGAGGACCTGATGGGGTTCTTGGGGGCTCTCCCCATGGCGACATCCCATCGGGGAGCTCACCCAGATCCACTGCCAAATGGGCCTCTTCCATGGGTGCTGTGTGGCCCTGCCAGGCTTTGAGATCATTGATGTGCATGCGCTTGTGCTGTCAAGGTCTGGATCCAGTATATTTCATAGGAGAGAGGTCCTAGGACCTTGGTCGTGGGATACAGCCCCTGCCAGGGGTCACCATGGGTGAGAGCCGTCACAGCCTGGGAGACCAGCACCTGGTCCCCCACTTGGAATATACAAAGTCATGTCCCTATGTCATACTGTTTCTTCTGGGTGGCTTAAGCCCTCCCCAGGTTTGCCTTGGCTTCCCACCGAATGTCTTCCAACCACTCCCAAAGCTTCTGGACATACTCACATGGTTCTTCCTCCTCAGTGGTCCCCTCCTCCTGTCCTTGCCCCTCCATTGCCTTCAAGATCCCCCGGGGCTGATGTCCATAGAGGAGCTCGAATGGGGAGAAGCTGGTAGAGGCTTGAGGGGTCTCCCAGAGAGCAAACACTAGGGGGTTGACCTAGAGGTCCCAGCTTGTAGGGCAGTCATGTGCCATTTTCTTCAGCATGGTCTTTAGCATCTGAGATGCTCCACCAACCTATCAGTCTGCAGGTGGTGGACCGAAGTAAATATTTGCCTGATCTGGAGGGACCTGCAAACCTGCTGCATGAGGCGTACCATGAAGGGCGACTCTCAGTTGGTGAGTATCTCCTGGGGCAATCCTACCATTGCGAAGTACTGCATAAGTGCCCTGGCCACGCCCACGCTCTTCATGCTGGGGAGGGGAAGAGCCTCAGGGAAATGCGTGGCATAGTCCATTATGACTAACAGGTACTGTGCCCCCGGGGGGGTGCGGGGCAGGGGCCCCATGAAATCCATGGCCACTTGGGAAAATGGGGTGCCAATTATTGGTAGGGGGGCCAACAGGACCCTAGGTTCAGGCCAGGATGATACTCTGGCAGAGCTCACATGACCAGCAGTATGCCCGCATGTCCCGGGCCACCGTTGGCCAAAAGAAATGAGCCAGTGCCCAGGTCAGTGTGTTCTTGACCCCCTGATGCCCGGCACATGGGTGGTCATGGGCCACCCACATAACCTCCTGGAGGTAGGGGTGGGGAACTAACAGTTGCTGGTAGGCGCCCACCTGTCCCTTTACCTCTCTGAACCAAACGCCCCCTTCCTGTATAATATGTGGCAGGCGGTGGCTCCATCATTCATTGGTTACCTGCCCATCACTCACTGCAACCTGTCAGCAGAGGTTGTCCAGGGCCTCATCTTAACATTGCACCTGGATGAAATCAGGATCCTGTATCCAGCCCTGGCCTGGTCTGTCTGGGGCCTTACCATCTTCCCCTGGCTGGGGGTTCGGTGGCTTCTGCTCCTGCAGCGCTGAAACCACCATGGCTAGGGCTGCAAGGTGATTTCCCACTCATCCCATCACTGCAGAACCTCCCCCCTTTGGGGGTTGGCTATGTTAAGAGCATCAGAAAAATGGGGGGGCATCTCTTCCCAAGAGGACAGGGAATGGTAGCTTCTTGACTCAGGCAACTGGTACCTTCCAGCATTGATCCAGGTATGTCAGGGAGACCACCACCATGGGGCATCATTCTTCATGTCCATGGAAACAGACAATCACTGCAGTGTGAATGACGGGCAGGCCTGAGGGCAGGAGATGGGAGCGCACCATGGAGATGGAGCTCCCACTGTCTACCAGCACTGTCAGGCATTGTGGGCCAAGCATAACTGGGAGGAGCCATGCTGGTGGGTGGGCACCCACCGCTGAGGACTGCATGACCAACTCAAGACCCAAGTCACATTCCATCATGGGGCAGTCTCTCTTTAGGTGCCCCCACAAGCCACAGGTGAATCATGGGCCCACATCTCCCACGGGGCAGCCACCAACCAGAGTCAGGGTGAGCCAGGGTCCCTGCTTTCGAGCCCCCTATCTGGGTGGTACAAAGAGGGTGGGCCGGCCACTCCCCCCCCCGGGCTGGATTGGGGTGGGCCTTTCCAGCTCACCCACCATCTTCTCCGGGTCATGAAGCTGCAGCCCCAAGACCTGACCTTCTCATGGTCAGGGCTCCCTTTTTCAGGTGTGCCCCCTCCGTCTTGGGCACATTGTCCTTGCCTTCGGCTGCCTGAAAGTTCTCCCACAGCTCCTGGGCCTCACTCAGTTTGGCAGGCTTCCAACAAGCCACCCAATGGCAGGCCGGGGTGGCAGGATTTGCAAGAGCTGCTCGATTATGATGAGTTCTATCGCTCACCTGACATCATCCGATGTTGGGATCAGCCATCGGGTGGCAGCATCCTTAAGGGCGGCGATCACTGCCCTTCGTTGAGCGGGGCTTGGGACTTGCAGGCTCAGAATGGCAGGGGACAGGGTTAGCAGCAACCTATTAGTCCCTCTGCCCAGTCAGTGTCGCTTTCACTTAGTAGTCTCCTCACCCTGGTGTGGTCTCTCAGGGGCTGCTTGGCTGGCTCACTGCTGCTGCTCCTCCCTGGCTCCTTCCACCCGCCTCCTTTAATGGCCATATCCCGCTCCCCAGGACTGCCTCCCATTGCTGGGGCATCTCCTCTGGCTCTTGATCCACCCCCACTGAAAATCCCAGATGCGTTCCCGGCATCCTGGCCGTGGCCACCAAAGCCAGAGCTGTTGGGGCCTGGCTGGACACCCACCCGCCTTGGCCGCCCCTCCGTCACATCACCTTCTACCTTCTGGAGTTGCCTGGGAGCCCCGGAGTTCCCTCAGGGCTTGTGAATCTGGGGGCGAGCCCTTGGTGGCAGGTCTGGCACCTCCGCCGGGTGGAGCTGTGCCTCTGTGCCCTCCAGCCCTCCGGAAGTCTGCAGCAGGAGCTTCTCAGGATGGCATCACTCCTCCAGACTTGGCGGTGAGTGGGGTCTTGGGAAGGCTGCCAGGGTGTGTGGAGGGGTCCTGAAGAGTCCTGGCATGGAGCTGTTGGGGCAGGTTTACTGTCTCTGCATATGGAGATTTCCTTTAGACATCATGACTAGTAGATATTGATCACCCTATCCTGTTTTATCCCTTTGTAAAACCATTTATGCTATCACTGTGTCCTCTTTCAGTGCATTCCACAATTTAATCCCACATTAAGTAAAGAAATATTTATTTTTGTTTATCTTGAATCTATTGGCCATCACATTCACTGGGTACCCCAAGTTTTAGTATCATGAGAAAGGGAGAGAAGGTGTGTAGTATACTCGCGCACAAAATAATGAATAATTCTTTTCTGTATAAGGGACTGCAGAATTTTCATTTCATGTCAATCAGCTTCTTTATTGAAAGAATTTTCCCACAAATAAGTGACTGAGTAAAGTGTTCAAGCGTCTTCTTGGATAACAGAAATTCTACTTAGAAAACAGGCCTCTTAAGGAATGAGGCTTGGAAGCCCTTACCCAGTTGGGTAGAGGGCTTTCTTCTTCCCCTAACAATAACTAAGATAGGATAAATGGACATTTTACAGACTTAAAGCCATTGACTACATAGTGATGCATGTGATTTGTCTCTGCAATTCAGTTATTACATCACTGAACGATGGATGATTTTGATATATGTAATAACTCTTTTTAATGCTAAAAAGCAACTACGAGCCATAGGGCCGGGGGAGGAGAGTATAACCCCTTTGTTCTTTTCCTAAATAGAAATTGTCCCCTCCTGGTGCTATTATTACCCCTAGAAGGGGGGGAAAGACAGTCAGGCACCTGAATTTTTTAAATTTTTTTTAATGTTTATTTGATTTTTTTAATATACTGTACAGCTTTCAGTACATCATGATTTGTTAATAAAGAGAGTGAACTGATACATCATCTTATATCATTCAATTTGTTAATTACAAATAATTATTTTCTTTCATACCAATAATAAAATTTTCCCATACCCTGGGTTATCTATTTTGGTAACCCCCAGAGAAAGGAGAATTCTGCTTTAGGAGCGCAGAGCAACCTCTTGCCCCTCTCGCAGCCGCCGCCGCCGGAACCGGATGTCTTCTCAGGCACCTGAATTTTAACTGCTCGGATAAACAGCAGCTCAGGGAGAGGGGTGATTTCTATGGTAAACTGATGCAGATGCTGTTGCAGGGTATGTGCAGGGGCTATACTCTGTTAGATCGAATCTAGCTCTGTGGAATCCTTGGTCAATTAGTCTGCACCAATCCAGGATAAAAAATAACAGGATATTTAAACTTCCTCCTTGGTCCATGAAAGGAAAGTCGTGGGCGGAGTTCCTTCACTCCTTTCCCACCACAAGAATTACCATGTTATGGTATCCTAACTTTCAGTATGGCTCTGATGCTATGACGGGATAGGTGGGTTTTGACCCACCCTCTCCTCTATGCCTTACACTGGGGTTACAAGGTCCCCATGTGCCCCAGAGTCTGCTGGTTCATCTGAGCCTCTACTCTGGGCTGTGGCTCTCGGTCGGCTATAGCAGAAGCTGCCTATGAGACAGCTGGTCTTGTATGCTGGCGGCTCCTTGTCCTCTCATCCTCTGCCCAGCCAGCCTGCAGAAAAGAGGACCTTCTTATATACTGAGCTCGGCCCCTTCCCCTTCCGGATTCCACAGTCTGCCTTGCTTCCTCCGGCGGGGCGGGGCTGCCGATGCTGGCTTTGCTATCACCTGCCTGCCCGCCTCTTTTTTCTGCAAGGCCTCACCTCTCCAAAGGCTCAGCATGGGGGATGGCGAGAGCTTTCCACTAGCCAGGTGAAAGATTAGCAGCCCCCTGGTCTCCAGGGGCAGTGATTGCGGGAGTCTCATCAGCCCCAGATGCCATGCCCCATATCTGAATTAGGCACCCCCATGGTACACTTTAACATTAGAAATACGTCAGCAAAGCTGGTCACAGATAACCCACACCAGCCCACAGCATCACAGACCTGGAAAGAATTTCCGGGCAGGGTTACATAAGTACATAATACATATGACAATGGGAGATATTGCTACTAAGTACGCACGATTAAGAACTGGAGCGCTTCATATCCCCCCCCCCTCTTCTTCCCTCCCTTCTTCTTATTGGGTAGGGCCCTTTCTCCCTCTGCAAATAGACTGGCTGGGGGCACCTTGTTTGGGTGCCTTTAGAAATGGACTCTTTGGTCCAATTTGCTGGAAACTTGGTGCGTGTGTGTGGGGTCTTTAGTGGACAAACAGCACTAGTTCACCTGCAAGTTTGATGTCATTTGGTTGAAAGCAGCCACTCCAGCCCCTGCCCAAAAGTCCCCCATAGGGAATAAAGGTAGAACCGCAATTCTGGCTGAGTCTTTCCCCTTCCCTCCCTCCTTTGTGGGGGCAGGGCCCTTTTTTCCCTCTGCAAGTAGGGTGGCTGGGAGCACCTTGTTTGGGGACCCATAGAATTGGACTCTTTAGCCCCATGGCTGGAAACTTGGGGGGTCTTTAGAGTAGAATGAGAGCTACATTCTATGCAAATTTGATGTCATTGTCTTTTTAAAAAGCTGGCCCAGGCACTCGAATTGGTTCCTCGTTAAAAACAGTGGTCCCAAAAATGAATTTGAAACTCAAACCAGGCATGCTCCATCTGAAAACCAGCAATCACAGTAAAGGCTTCTCTGCTCCAAATCCTGGATCCAAAATTAAAACTTTTTTTTTCTCAGCACACCCCTACTAAATATGTTAAACTATTATGAAATGGGAGTTAGTTATCTGATCTAGTTTACTAAGAGAGCACTGTTTAATAACACACAAGCACTGTATTGACGTAACAAGCCTATCCTTCAAAAACATAATTTCCTGTGTGTCAGAAATACTATGAATTTGGAACTTGTACAACATTCCAAAAGTGAAATGGATGAAGGCATCTCTCTGTATTGTCTATAGTTTTTCCCATTAAATAACAACAGTGATGAGCACAACAGCAGTCAGCACACACCACATGGTATTTAAAATGTTATTGGTTTTAGTTTTCCTTTTGAATATAATATTTTTGCTTCTGGGGGGAAAGTCTCCACTGTTTTATTAAATTGCAAAAAACAGGCAGTGCAGGAACATTGTGGGAAGCCTTTGCATGCAACCTTCCAGTGATCGTAAGAACATCCATTCTTTCTGCTTAGCTTGGCACAAAGGTTGGGAAGTTGAGACGGGGTGGAAGAAAGGCTATTTTTCATATTGGTGGGTCCCGTCCCCCCCCCCAACTGCAGCTTACATCTGCCCTCCCCCTATTGATAGATTTATTCATCACGTTCTTGACAAAATACACACATAACTACAGTTTTGTCAATTACTTTCACCTTTTGGCCACACACAAGCTAAAAACAGAAACAGCAATAAGTAAAAGTATTCCTTCAAAAACAGAAACTCATTCTTGTCAAAATTCCCATCTATAAATATCTCGAGAAAGGACAGGAAAGTTTAGATTGGCTGGGTAGTGTGGGTACCCTTGCTGGAGTACCAGTCTTCTGTGGTACAAAAAGGAGTCTGATTGCACGATGGGGAGATATAACATCCTGTTGAGTGTTTAATAAAGCCAGCCCTTGCCGGCAAAAGCGCCTTGCCCTACACATCAGACCCTTGAGCCAAATAAGAGACCACTGGGATGCTGAGGGAGTTTCAGACCAATCTGACTGGACTAGTTGTAGACCAGGGGTGGCCAACCTGTGGCTCGGGAGCCACATGCGGCTCTTTCACACATATTGTGCGGCTCCTGGCAGGGCGGCTGGGGAAGCAAAGGGGAGGCATGCTTTTTCTCTCTTTCTCCCTTCCTTCCTTCCTTCCCTCCTCCCTCCCATCTATTTGCTTTCCTAGTTTCTCTCTCTCTCTTTCTTATAACTGGTTTTCCTCGTTTGTTTTTATTTTTGGCAGTCCCATTTAATGTTAATAAAAAGCAAATTTGCATATTTTTAAAAATAAAAACGTGTGTGTGATATTTGTTCCTGTCTTGCGGCTCTCAGACATCTCTATGTGGCTCTTACGTTTATTCTATGTGGCTCTTACATTAAGCAAGGTTGGCCACCCCTGTTGTAGACCATTCATTTCATAACAGTGCCCTGTGCTAATAAGGTGGCAGACTCTTCGCATATTGAGGGAGGGGTCTTCTGCATGGAGAAAACTGAAATAGGAAGGGGCAGAATGACGACTTTGAAACACTTCACAACAGTTAACTGAAAGTAGCCGGAACACTACTTTGCTGTCTTTGTTTATTGTGCAGGTGACAGTATGGATACTGAGAAACAATCATGGGCAACTAGCTAGGGAATATGACTATATTCCTGTCCTATATAGTACAAGCTGTCCTATGGTTGGTCTTGCACTAGAATGACTGCCTCCATTCTGCTATCTGCAAATGAATAGCAGAGAAATGAAAGACGACTTGATCAGCATGGCTTACCAGTCTGGAAAGATCTAGAGGTGGGTGTTGATTGCTGCAGACAATGCACAGACATTGGGAATATCCTTCTGCAAATATAAGTAGGGCTGCCAAGCCCCCCCCCCGGAGGGCGGGGGAAACACCGATTTTTAATGCTTACCCCCGCTTTTTCAAAATTGGCCACCGGGGGAGGTAATGGCTGCCAGCAGGGGAACGTTGGAGCCTGCCCTGCCCTCTCCCTGCCAGGCCTGAACTCTTAAAAGGGAAATGTCTGCAGAGAGCCTGCCCTGCAGTAAAAAGCCTCACCAGATATTTCCCCTTTAAGAGCAGAGGCAGCAAGAGAAAGTCCCGCCCAGAGATTAAGAAGGGACTAGGCTCTTTGTACTGAAGGGCGTGCTTTTGCATGTGGCTTGCAAGGTTGCTGGGGTAAGTGCCTCTGCCAGCTCTTTTCCTTCTCTCTCTCCCCCTCCCCCTTTCTTTCTTTATTTTTTCTGTCTCTCTCTCTCTCTCTCTGTCCCCATCCAGCAGAGGTCTATCAGTGGCTATTATTAGCCACAAGGTCTAAATGGAACCCTTTGTCTGGGGCAGTGATGCTCTGCCTTCTTGGTGCTTGGGGGGCAACAGTGGGAGGGCTTCTGGAGTTCTGGCCCCGCTGCTGGACCTCCTGAGGGCACCTGGTATTTTTGGCCACTGTGTGACACAGAGTGTTGTGCTGGATGGGCTGTTGGCCCGATCCACTGTGGCTTCTCTCCTGTTCTTATGATATGGAAATCATATTTAGCACTTGTGTAGCACTTAGTGCTTCATATTCTGCCGAGATGAGGAAGGATTCAGTAGGGCCGTTGCTCAGTGATAGAGCATCTGCTTGACATGCAGGAGGTATCAGCCTCTTCAGCTAAAAAAGGATCAGGTAATAGGTGACATTAAAGATCTCAGCCTGAGACCCTGGAGAGCCACTACCAGTCTGAGTAGTCAATACTGACCTTGATGGACCAATGGCCTGATTCAGTATTAGGAAACTTCATGAGTTCATGTGTCAGCATGTGGAAGCAACATCACAGGATGTGACATCACAAAATGATGTCACTTCCTTTCTCCTGGCTCCACCCCCAAAGTCCTCAGATATTTCCCAAGTTGGACTTGGCAGCCCTAAATATAAGCCTATCCTCTAATGAAACCAAACAGATGAAATGATGGGTATGTTGTGCATAGAGTCCCCTCAGCACTGAAAAAAGATAGTAGGCATCCTGGAACTTCATTTGTGTAGGGGCCACAGTGTAGTGAGTGTAGGGCTGCCAAGTCTCCCCGGGGGGGTGGGGAATCCCCTGCTAAAGGGGTCCCCAATCTGCCAGTCTGGATTTGGCCAGTGGGGGGGACCCCACCCCCAAAGTGGCCCGATCCAGCTGACTGCCCTGCATGATGACATCACCCGGAGGTGACGTCATCATGCTGGGCACGTTGTCGGGGTGACGCTCTGGTAATCACCCTAAGTCGTCGCCCTGGCAACGTGCCCAACATGACGACGTCACTTCCGGGTGATGTCATCATGCCACGCACACATGCGAGGCTCCTGGAGCAGGAGTGGGACTCCCCCGCTTCTGCTGGTAAGTTACTTGGCAACCCTAAGTGAGTGGGATCAGTTTAAGCATTCCTTCCCACCCCATTCTCTTGACCTGAAACTGTGGACCTGAAAGATTGCAGCTGCCCACTGGGGCAAATCGCTGCGTGAGGCTGCTTCAGGTCAGGGAAGTAGTGGACGAAAGGTTTAAAAGACTCTTCTTGGCATGCTGTGAACCTGATCTAAAGTGGGGCCCAAAACACTTGGTGTTCTGTATTTAGTATTTCCAGTATTTCCAGTATTTCACCTGGTTTGGCCCTCATCTGATAATCTAGACGAGTGGGAATGAAATAAAAACCCACAATAAAGTCTGAATTGTCAGGATTTTTTTTAAAAAAATAGCACCCCTTTAATTGGAGCATAAAGTATAACATTTTTGGCAACTGCAACTCCTGCATTGAATTGGCCTTTAATATTTTAACATTTTTTATACCTTTGAGATAGGGTTGTCAGCCCCCAGGTACCAGTGGGGGTCCCCGCTTTTAGGAGCCTGGATCCGCCAGCGAAGGAAACCCCACCCCCAAACAAGGATGTCACTGCGCAGTGTCCCTGATGCAATGATGTCACCCAGAACTGTCATCATGTCACCGACATCGAGGGTGACGCTCTAGTTTTTGGGCAAACTCTATGGTTTTGAAGGCAAAAACCCCATAGAGTTTTGCCCAAAAACTAGAGTGCCACCCCTGATGTTGGCGATGTGACAGTGTCACTTCCAGGTGATGTCATCTCATCCTGCCCACTTCACACATGGAACAGAACATCCCAGAGAGAACCTGGGAGCACCCCACCACCAGCCAGCTAGGACCTGGCAACCCTGCTTTAAGATGGTGGTCGTGGTGATGGCTGGGAGCCTTTGGGATGTAATCGAATCTATTCATGGTTCTTGGCAGTGTGTTGGAGAAAGCACACTGGAGCAAGTATGAATCCAGAGTGCTTCATGGGGATTTGCTGCAAGGCCCTAAAATGCCTCCCTCCAACCCATATCCCAGTGTTTGCAGTGATGTTCAAAGCTGTCCTGGTTTGGGCTTTGCGACTTTTCAAGAGGATATAAAACCTACCTTTATTGAAAACTCTATGGCTTTTGAGTGGATACCTAATGTGTTGCTGTTGCTGAGTTTATTAGACATATTAATTATTGAATTTTTACTCATTTTATTTTGTTGGAAGACAGCTTGACATTTGGAGAAGCGTAGTATGACTGAATAAACAAAATGTAGCTTCTACAGGTATCAGGGGCAATCACTATCAATAGACTGAAAGACTAATGAGGCTGATATCATGTGAACTCCTATGAAAAGTGTATTGATTTTAATAGGACTCAGGGATTTGGAAAGCTGTAGATAGTTTGGGAGTGCTGCAATTTTGCCTGTTCTTAGAGCTGTCAGATTACAATATGGCCCTTTCTTCCTTTTGAAATATGAGTTTTTATTACAGAATATCCCAGCACCTTGGAAAATAACATATGTAATCTTTTTTTTAAAAAAGCCTACAAGGCCATGCAACAGGGTCATAGAACTCTTCAGTGTCTCTTATTTTTGAAAGTTTACCTGACCGCATTAGTCTTTTGGCACTTTTTAAACATTTGCAGAGAAGCCATGGTATGGAGGGAAGATGTCAGTCTCCCACTTGTAATCACAGTATATGAGGATTCTTTCTTTCTTTCTTTCTTTCTTTCTTTCTTTCTTTCTTTCTTTCTTTCTTTCTTTCTTTCTTTCTTTCTTTCATTTAGATGTAGCCCCTAGCACTTTATAAGCCCCAAGCTCTTCTGTTGACATGATGAATGTAAAAAAACCAAGCCCTTGCATCCGGATACTGTAATTTCTGATGGGTAAGCAGGGCAGAGAGGGAATCTAAAGAAAGCCCTGATGTAACTTTATCTTCAGATAAGTGCCACAATACCGTGCAAAGGACAAGTACAGCAAGCTGCATTCTCTCCACAACACAGAAGGCATTTCCAGGTCTTCCATCAGAGAGGTCTCTGTTTTCCATCACTTATGATTTAAAAAAAAAACCACATCTAGAGGTGCAGAACAGAAAGTTGGAAAAGCAGCTAAATAATAATTAACCTATGAAGGAAGTATGTTCTACTGGCCACACACATTTGAATATCCCTCTCATAAAATCATTCTGCATGCTTATGCCTTGTGACCAACAGTTAGAGAGGAATTCTCAATAACAGATATCCATGCAATTGCTTAATTTCTACACCACCTTTTGTGAATTGCTCTGTTCTGACCTCCACTGGAATTCAGAGCTTTATTTTTTGCTAATTAGGGCTTCACCGTTTGGAAAACAAAATATAGCGCAATCTAGCCTGCGTTAAGCAAATGCAAGCCCACTAAAAGTATTTGAATTGCCCAGCATCACCAGGCAACCATCTCTGAAGCAGTTTACAACATAATCCTAACTATAAATACACCAAAAATCCTAACTATAAATACACGTTGATGGGGTCCGAACTGGCGGAGGCTGACCAAGAGAGAGATCTTGGAGTCATAGTAGATAACTCAATGAAAATATCAAGACAGTGTGCGACTGCACTGAAAAAGGCCAACGCTATGCTGGGGGTTATTAGGAAGGGAATTGAAAACAAATCAGCCAGTGTCATAATGCCCCTGTATAAATCGATGGTGCAACCTCATTTGGAGTACTGTGTACAGTTCTGGTTGCCACACCTCCAAAAAGATATTACAGCATTGGAAAAAGTGCAGAAAACGGTAACTAGAATGATAAAAGGGTTGGAACACTTTCCCTATGAAGAAAGGTTGAAGACCTTAGGGCCCTTTAGCTTGGAGAAATGACGGCTGAGGGGTGACATGATCGAGGTTTATAAGATTATGCATGGGATAGAGCAGATAGAGAAAGAAGTCCTTTTCTCCCTTTCTCATTATACAAGAACTCGTGGGCACTCCATGAAATTGCTGAGCAGTCGGGTTAGAACAGATAAAAAGAAGTACTTCTTCACCCAAAGAGTGATTAACACATGGAATTCACTGCCACAGGAGGTGGTGGCAGCTACAAGCATGGACGGCTTCAAGAGGGAATTAGATAAACATATGGAGCAGAAGTCCATCAGTGGCTATTAGCCACAAGGTATAGATAGGAACTCTCGGTCTGGGGCAAGTGATGCTCTGTATTCTTGGTGTTTGGGGGGGACAGCAGTGGGAGGGCTTCCTGCCCCCCACTGCTGGACCTCCTGAGGGCACCTGGTGTTTTTGGCCACTGGGTGACAGAGTGTTGGACTGGATGGGCCACTGGCCTGATCCAACATTGGCTTCTCTTATGTCCTTATGTTCTTATAATAAAAACAATACAACAAAGTATGGTAAAATCAGCACAGCAACAACAAAGCAGATTTTAAAAAGTGAAAAGCAGAATCATACTAAAAATCGTAACTAATGAATTTCAAAACATGTAAAAGTAGCACAGCAAAAAAGTGGCAAAACCCTCTGAAAAACAACAGGAGCATAAAAGCAAGACAACCGATGAAATCCATAAGAGGATATATGGAAGTTTTGTCTAAAAGCTTAGGAAATTTTTTTAGAAAGTCTTCATCTAGCCTCTATTTTAAATTCAGTGCCAAGATAGGTGCTACTACTGAAAAGGCCCTGTCCCTGGTACTTGTTCACCTAGCTTTTATGTGTAAGTGTACCCTAAACATGGCCTCTGATGATGATCTTCACTGGCAGACAGATACATGCTAGAAAAAGTGTTGCTTCAGGTACTTGGTCCCAAACATGTCTTGGATCCTGTACTCCTGTTCCCTTAGCAGAAGAGGGTGAGTGTGCTTTTCACTAACTGCCCCTCCTACTACAGCCTTCCATTTTGTCTCCTATAATGATCTTGCTGCATAGGACAGGGATGCAAGGGAAAAGCTTAATGGTTTCTTAAATGATGTCCTAAACCCCCTCCTGTTCTAGGTGCACATGCAAACCCACTCTCTGTCATAAAGCCCATGTGCCTCTTGGCAAGAGCCATGCTTGGCTAGCCTCCATGTTAACATCTGCTGGCAGCTCCATGTGAAGCTGACACCTGTCACAGAGATATCAGTGGCAGCTTCCTTAAACCCTAGGAGCTTCATGGCAAATGAAACGAGGCCTCCCTTTCTTATCTGCTAGCACTATAGTGCTGGGAGGGGATTCTGAGGTGTGGGAAGGTGGCCTTATCACATCAAGTGACAAAAAGCCTCGGCTAAACAAGCTACTGGGATGAGGATAGTTTGGGGCCATGCAGTCAAGCAGATGAGATTTGAGCTGGGGACTAAATTGGGAATCCCAGCCCCGCTACTTACAGACTCCAAATCCATTTCCTGTCAAGTGCAAACTACTCCCTTCCTCACCTGCCAGTTCACATTCTACTTTAAAGTATACCAGTCTATCTTTTCCTGTCTTCTACTCTGCACAGAATAGTCTGTTTTTCCTCTTGGCCCAGTGTTTGCTTGAGTTTCTCTGTTCACATATTAGAGGCTTCTTTTTGTTTGCACTGCACCCTTTTCTGGGACGTGCAATGGTGTAGTATAGCCTGATCTCATCAGATCCAGGAGCTAAACCGGCTTGGTACTTGAATCAGAGACCACCAAGGAAGACTTTGCAAACAAAGGCAGTGGCACACCACCTCCGTTTCTCACTTGCCTTGGAGACCCTATGGAGTTGACGTAAGTGCTGTGACTTGACAGCACTTTACAGACACACACACACCTTTTTTTCTGTGTTCTGCCTGTTACTCTTTATCCAGTCTGGTGCCTCACTAGCAGTGGTGGCGCTAAATGATGACCAGATCACCCCCAAATTAAATCCAGTTCTTTTCAGCACATTATCTGTGGTCTGTCCCCACTGATATGTAGAATCATTTAAATATTTTGCACAGCTCTTTTTATCATATCTCAAAAAGAATGTTAATAAGCTGGAAAAAATATAGGAATGGGCAACCCAAGCGATTGTTGTTAATCTTCAGGTGGTGCACTGACCAAACTGAGAACCTCATAAAGTAATTATCCAGGGGAAAATTCCCTCTGTTTGGAAGGTTGATTTGGGCACTGTAATGTCCCCTTTGACTGTGGGTACCTGGGTTAGGGGATTCACTCAGCAGAGACAAGTTGACTCAAAACATCAACTATTTATTTGCAAGAAGACAACTCAAACAACCAACAACTTCAGTGAACATTCAAAACTGGAAACGGAATAAGAGCTCCACCCAACAGGATTAAACTAAATCACACAGATATTAGGGGAGGAGCAGACTGTTCCATTACACACTTACATGTATACAATACATATACAACATCTGTCTTCTTTACTTTGGTGTGGTCGGGACAACTCAAATACTACAAAAATGTAGAGTCAGAGGTTGCCAGGGGTTGGTTCACTGTTGGGGTCTGTCTTTACTGCTAACCCATCACATAGCCCTTGAAATCCAGTAGGCCACCTGACCCCCCACCTGCCCTTCGTTAGTACTCCTTCAGCTGGAGAGTCATCAAGCATTGGGAGCACTGCTCTTCTCCGGGCACATCTAGAACATCAGCTGAGATCTGTTCTGAGACAGCATGATGAAGCATAGCATCAGATTACGGAGGTGTGGAGGAACAATCTTTTCTCAAATCTCTCCTATCCCTCCTATACACATTCCCACGCAGTGTTTCAACAGTATAGGAACGTGGTTCAGTCCTCTTGCCTGTAACGGATGCTGGTACCCCTCTGGTATGTTTCTGCATCTGCACACTCTCCCCCCTTTGCAGGGATGGACGGGGCCTGGCCCATTTGTCATAGCGGGCCTTTTGTTGACACTGAATGTCACGAGCTGGATGCCAATAGGACAGGAGTCCAGCAGAAGTCCGGGACAGTCCGAGGTTAAGCCGAATCAGGAACGAGTTGCCAAGTCCAAAACACTAAGCCAAAAGCAGAGTCGGTCCAAACCAGGGTCAAAGAGGGAAACTCACAAGTAGACCAGTCCAGGGAGTCAACAGAGCCAAAGTCAAACAAAGCCGGAATCACAAGCCAGAGGGTCCAGAATCAAGTTAGCTATCACGAGCCGAACGGGTGCAGAGCTTAGCCAAAAAGACTTGTTGCTAGCACAAGTTGGTAGTCTCTGTGCTGTGCCTAAATACCCAGCCACTTCCTGTGCTTGTTAGCAGCTGGCAGAGAGGTCCCGGCTCCTTCTAGAACTCAGGACTGAGTGATCTGCGACCACATGTGCATGCCTCTTTCCTTCTTGCAGCTAAGTCTTGCCTGCATTGGGACCTTAGATGTTCCACCCGAGGAGGTGAATCAGGTGGGCTTGAGCTTAGTTGTGGCTCAGCTGCTGCTGGTGCTGGGACACTATGGAAGGTGCTTGCTTGAGCCTCATCTGGCTCAAGTGGAGGTTCCTCTGGAGCTGGGAGCTGATTCTCCACCTCACTTAGGTCCACAGGAGGCAGATCCTCAGAGGTACTCAGGACACTGAAGGGCTTTCCACTTCTGCAGAACTGTGGATAGCAGTCAGGGTGTTAAAGCTGGCAATGTAGTTGGCAGAATGCTGCGTAAAAACCTTTCCATAAGGAGCTGTGCAGGGGCATACTCTAGACCTGAAAGGCATGTTCCTCAAGTTGAGTAAGGCCAAATGAAGATCTGAACCTTGTAGTAAAGCTTTTTTGAACATGTGCTTGATGGTCTGAACCATGTGTTCAGACTGACCATTGGATTGGGGGTAGCTAGGACTGGAATGAGTGATAGAGATACTCCACTCAGATGCAAATTGTTCAATCGCTGAACTCGTGAATAAGACATGGTCACAAATGAGCTCTTTGGAAATACCATGATGAGTGAACAATGCTTTCATCTTGGCTACTACTATATCAGCTGTCTTGTCAGGTAGCAGCAGAACCTCAGGGTATTTGGAATAATAGTCAACAACTATAAGGTAGGATTGGCCATTAAGGTCCAAAATGTCAGTTGCCAACTTGAACCAGGGCAATTCTGGAATCTCATGGGAGATCATTGGCTCCCTGCAGTTGCTAGGCTGAAATTCCTGATGTGGTGCACAATGTTCAACCCATTGCTCTATGTAAGTATTCATATTAGGCCCATACATGATTTGACGAGCCCATGATTTTGCCCTCTGCATGCCTTGATGGGGAGAGTGAAGCAGGGCCGGCATATGCAACCGTGTACCTTGGGGAATCCATATTTTAGGGCCAATCATGAGTAAGTCATTTTCAATCCTGATTTGATCCCTAAAAGGCCAGTAAGGTCTAAGATCCAGGTTTACTTGCTTTTGCTGACGTGGCCATCCATTAAGATGCAGGGCTCTGAGAGCTTGTGATTTGTGGTCTGCCCTCATGTGGTCTTGCAGCTGCTTTAGCATGGAATCACTGAGTAATTCAGTATCTGCCAAACTGTAAATTATTTGGTCCTCGTAGATGGGATCTGGTGTAGAGGGTAAAGGGAGTTCAGTAGCTCTGGAAAGGGTGTCTGCCACCAGTATGTCATTGCCCTTAGTGTAAGCATTCCTGATGTCACATTTTTGGAGCTGTAATGGCATCCTGTGTAGTTGCACTGGGGCCTGTCCAATGGGCTTGACAAAAATTGCTTCCAAGGTTTGTGGTCTGACTGGGCTATCACTTGGGAACGAAACACACCCTGGTGGGATTTAGCCACAGCAAAAAGAATTGCTAGAAGTTCCTTTTCAGTTTGTGCATCATTTCACTCGGCCTGCATCAGTGTTCTTGAAGCGTAAGCAAAAGGTTTCTTCTGTTGAAACAGGCATGCTCCCAAACCATCTTTGGACACATCTGTTTGTACCTCCAATTATTCTCCTGGATCAAAATATCAGAGTGCTGGAGCAGTTGCAGTGGCTTGTTTGAGATTGTTTACAGCTTCCTGCTGCTCAGGTCCCCATTGCCACAGTGCTGAGTTTCTCAACAGGGTTCACAGAGGTGCAGTCAGACTTGATTCATTTGGTATATATTGGACCAGGTATTGTACAGCACCTAAGGGTTTCTAAAGGCCTTTCTTGTCCACAGATGGGGAGCATTTTATCGATAGCTTCCACTTTGTCATAATCTGGTCTGATGCCAAACATTGGAAAAAACATGGCCCATATATTTGTTGAATTCGACACCCTTTTGTTGTGCTCTCTGAAGAATGCACTTTAAAATGGCGTCATGTTTCCTCTTGTCTGCTGCTGCAATGTTTGTGTCATTTGCAATAATACAGACACCTGGGATGTAACCAAAGCATTTATAATTTTTCTGCTGAAATACTTCACTTGCTAACCACATACCAAAAGGGAGTCTGTTAAAGGGATATCTTCCTCATGGGGTGTTAAAGGTACACACTTCTGCTGATTCTTTGTCCAGTTTGATAAATAGCTTCATCTCAGTCAAGTTTTCTCTGACATCTTCAACAGTGGAAATAGAGAAATGTTGCTTCAATACTGCTTTATCAAGATCATATGGATTAACAAATCCATAGTGAACCATTTTTCTTTTGTGTAATCACTAGGCTACTGACCCAAGGAGTAGGCTTTCTAACTTTTGTGATGATACCTTGTGCTTCCAATTGGTGAACTGTGTTCCTCAGTTTGTTCAAAATGGAGTAGGGGATCTTTCTACACCCATGGACAACAGAAGGGATTGCTGAGTCCAGAAAGATGTGGTGAGTGCCAGGAAATTGACCCAAGCCTTCAAAAACACCCGAGTAGTGCTTAAAGAGGTCATCTCTTGGTCCAGGTACTATATGGGGTACCAAGTGGACTCACCTGAGGACATCCAGACTGATGCAGGCATCTCTTCCAATCAATGGAGGATCCTTGTTATCATATCACATAAAAGGTCAGCTGGACTTTACTGGGATCTACTCTGCAATGAGCCACAATTGCCCCTAGTGGTTTTATGAGGGCACCTCCAAAAGCAAAGAGTGTTTTCATAATCAGTACTCTCCCCATCAAAGCTTTAGCCAATGCAGCAGGGATGGTATTTGCTTCAGCGCCATTGTCCAGTTTAAAAGAAAGTGAGATACCTGCTATTGTTACCATGCTGTGACATTCCTTAGAACGATCAAGAGTAGACACCGAGCCCATGAATAACATTTTCACGCCTTTTGTATCTCTGCATGTTTTTCCTTTGTTCTGCACATTTTAGCAAAATGATTTTTCCTTGAGCATTTATAACAAGTAACTCCAAAGGCTGGACGCTGTCTAGGCTTGTGTGTGTTTCCACATTTATTGCAAATCTTCTGTAGTTTAGTGAGGGCAGGCACTTGTGGTGGGAGGTCTACTGGAGGCTTGCATGCTTGTTCCAAGGTGCTAGAACAGTTTTGCTTTTGCTCCACAGGATGTAATGTTGATTCTGCAGGCATAGCTCTAGCCTGGGAACTTATAAGAGCCTTTGTTCTGCAGATATTGATTGCCTGATGGAGGGTGAGACTGGGCTTTTCTAGGAGTTTCTCCAGGAGTTTGCTATCAGTTATAGACCCATTATTCAGATTTTCAGGGCAATAAGCTGTTAATCTTGATTTTGGATTCTGTGCCCACCATACGCACCATTCTTTTTCTTCTGGTGTATTTATTCTGCAGCAACAATTTTAAAAACACACTTTTCTAAATTGGGTTGAAACATCACTTGTGACATGTGGGGGGGGGTGTCTAAAGATTTTTCCAAAATTCATGTAATTGCCCTATCACAGCTGTACAGTAGTATCCAGCAAGCACCTTCCATTTAAACCCACGTGGTTTAGGTTTTGTGCATGCATTTTAGCATTAGCTTGTTGAATGAAAGAGAACAGAAATGAATGCAGACAAAGGGGGAGAACCTGACATTGAAACTGATAAGACTTTGGTTGAAACTGACAAGCAGCTGCAAAGTCCTATTTTTCATATTGCAGAGCACTAGAGGATTCTCTTCTGTGTTATCAGACCCTGGGAAAAATGGGAAAGTCAAATGATCTCATAATATGGGGAAACATGTTGAGCATACAGAATGTATGGTAGAGCCTACTGACACTGGCATTGCAAGCTGTGATCATTGACAACATGTGTGTGAGTGTGGGTGTGCCTGTGCAAAGTCAACTGCAACACCATGCTTTGCACAGGGCTGCAATTTGTATCGGAGAAAAGTCCTCTGGAAGAAGCTCTGGAGAGCTTTTTTAGTCTTGTGCCACTAAACTGAAAAAAATAGGGGGGTGCCCTAGCATAGCTGCATAGTAATGCTAATTTTCTGTTCTTCCTTGCAAATTTGCAAGGTTTTCTCATTGTGATTCTCTAATTTGATCCTGCACACTGGTCATGATCTTGGCAGTTTTCAAAAGCCTGTCCTGTGTGGATTGCACTCTTCCTCCAAATGGATCGATTCCAAGTGAGTCTTAAATTCAGCAGTTTGCAGAAGGTCCATGTGGCTCAGCTGCCATTTTAACGTTAGGCTTCCAGAGACTGCCAAAATGGGCCCCCCACCAAAAAAGATGTTGTTCACTAGAGCATTAAGGGGGGAAATGTTTTAAAAACTTTAGGCTTCCCATTTCTGTTCCTCTCTTTTAATCTCATGCCCATTTCAATCTGTGCCGACAATCCCCACTTATTTTGTTTGCATGCAGTACTGAAATCCTTTTTTTTTGCTTTTGCATGTGCACTGAGGACACTGCCATTTGCCTTTTCTCTAATCCCCCTTTCAAGTCAATACCTGCAGGGAACTAAACTTCATACAACAACCAGAAAGAGAAGTGAGTGCTGAAAGGAGGAAAATCAATGCAGAACGACAAAGATACCCCAGTGGAAATGCATGGTGAAAGCGAGGGAAAACACCCATGCATAATAGGCCATACTGAATACAACTTTGTTTTTTAACATGAGATCCTGAAAAGGACAAAACTCACTGTGCTGTGCTTTTGTCTTAGCTGAATAATAATATCACTATTCCAGCAGCCTCATTATATTGTAATTGCCAAAACTGGTATCTCTCAAACAGAAGGTTCTTTCTGGGTTCACAGTAGGTTTGGAAAGCCAGGGTCTTGTTGTCAGGGTCTGCAAACACATCATGCAAATTATTGTAAACTTATTTATTTCTTATTTATTAAATTGGATTTGCTAGGCTGCCCTTCCCTGCGAGCAGGGCTCAGGGTAGCTTACAACAGAGCAAAATACAATAAGTAATTTGATTTAAAATCAACGTTAAAATTACCTATAAATCATATCAGTAAATAAAACAATATACGTTCCAAGATGTTGGAAAAAAGAAATTCAGCTCCCCAGCCTCCTAGGAGGGAGGGGTTACAAGGGCTGGGGGGAGTATTTGAGAGTGCCAGGTGTCATACTGTCCCATTGGTGTCCTCAGCCAAATGCCTGGTGGAACATCTCTGCCTTGCATGCCCCACAGAAAGGTAGTAACCCCCACAAGGCACGGATGTTTTCCAGCAGATTGTTCCACCAGGCAGGGGCCAGGGCCAAAAAAGCCCTGGCCTTGGTTGAAGACAGTCAAATCTCTCTTGGGCTGGGGATCACCTGGAGTTCCTTATTTCCTGAGTGTAACGCTCTTTTGGGGGCATACTGAGAGGGGCAGTCCTGAAGGTATGTAGGTCCCTGACTGCTAAGGGCCTTGAAGGTCAAGACCAGAACCTTGAACCTGATCTGGAGCTCCATTGGAAGTCAGGTTGGATGTGTGCTGTCCAAGGGGTCCCAATAAGGACCCACGCAGCTGCATTCAGGATCATTTGGAGCTTCTGAGTCAGGTGCAAGAGTAGGCCCACGTATGGCGAATTACAGTAGTCTATCCTGGATGTGACCATTGCAGGGATTACTGGGGCTAGGTCAGGGCAAGACAAGTAGAGAGCCAGTTGCCTAACCTGGCACAGTTGGAGAAATGCAAGCCTGGCATCCGTAGCAATCTGGGCCGCCATAGACAAGGAGGGGTCCAGGGTCATGCTCAAACTCTTGATGGTTGGTGCTGGTGATAGAGGCACACCCTCAAGAGTCAGGAATTGGCAACCCAACTGAGGCTTCCCCCCCATTCAGCCACAGAAACTCCATCTTACCCGAATTCAGTTTCAGCCAACTCTGCTTTAACCATCTCACCACAGCTTCCAAACCCTCGGCTGAATTCCCAGGAATGACATCCAGCCAGCCACCCATCAACAGAAATAGCTGGGTGTCACTGGCATATTGATGACACCCCAGCCCAAAACTCCACACTAGCTGGGCAAGGCAAAGCATGTAGATGTTGAATAACATCGGGGAGAGAAGTGCCCCCTGAGGAACCCCACATTCTAGTGGGTACCTTGGGGACACTGTCCCTCCCAGCATGACCCCCTGTCCCCAACTGTGGAGAAATGAGATAAGTCCACAGATTCCAGAATCGGTAAGCCAGTGAGTCAGCAGATCATAATTGACTGTTGAACACTACTGTAAGATCCAGTAATATCAGGAGCGCCAACCCGCCTCGATCCAGCTGTCTGCGGAGATTGTCTGTGAGGGTGACCAGTGCTGTCTCCATTCTGCAGCGAGGGTGGAAGCCAGATTGAAATGGACCCAATGTTGATGTGTCACCCAGGAATTTCTGGAGCTTTCCTGCCCCCGCTCTCAATTACTTTGCCCAGAAACAAAAGATTTGAAACTGGGCAGAAATTGGCCAGATCTGTGGGATCTAAGTTTAGTTTTTTCAAGAGCAGAACTGCCGCCTCCTTCAGCCCCTCTGGAAAAATCCCCGAACTCAGGGACAGATTAACAATATCTTCCAGGGGGCCTCGTAACCTCTTGCGGCTGGATTTCACCAGCCCTGAGGGGCAGTGGTCTAAGAGGCAGGTGGCTGGCCTGACAGCACCCAGAATCCTGTCGACATTGGCTTGGGAGAGCTGGCTGAAGGTGTCGAAGACCTAATCCAGAGATGGCCAAGGGGCCTCCAGTTCACATACTGTATCAATGTTGGCTGCAAGGTGGTGGCAGAGCAACAAGACTTTATCTGCGAAAAAGCTCACAAATGCCTCACAACTTAAGGTCAAATTCCTATTATTTGGGGTCCTCTCAGAGTGGGACATAAGAGACCTAATTATCCTAAATAATTGGGCCAGGTGAGAGCTAGTAGATGCGTTGGAGGCTGCATAAAACTCTGTTTTAGCAGCCTTCACCACCATCTCATAGGATTTTATAAGCATCTTAAAAGATGCTCCTATAAGAAGCGTCCTATAAACTTTGTTGCCAAATTTGCTTCAGTCATCTAAGTTCCCATTTCATCCCCCTAAGTTCCATAGTACACATGGGGGGTGTTTTCTGTTGGGGATGAAGAGGACGTCGGGGGCGATTTTATCGATGGCTTCAGAGAGCTGGGCATTCCAGTCCTCTATCAGCTCATCTAAGGAATTGCCAGAGGGCATCGGTTCCTGCAGAACATTCTGGAATCCAATTGGATCCATTAGTCTCTGTGAGAAAGCATAAATCTGCACACTCGTCGCCTAGACGGGGTGGGGGGTGGGGGGTAGGGATACCCAGCCAGATCTTCAGGGCACAATGATCTGTCTATGGCACCATCATTTTGGCAGTCAGATCCATGTCAACCCCCATACCAATGATCAGGGGTCATTTCATAGAAAAAGAGGTGCAAGAGGTCATTACCATAACTCATTAGCATAACTTATTTGCATATGCTACATCACCTGCCATCACCGGAAGTATGTCAGAAGGCAAGAAAGAAAGAAGAGAGAAAGCGAGAGAGAGAGAGAGCTGGCAGAGAGGGGACAGCTACCAATCCAAGCCTCAGAAATACCACTCTTCTGGGAGGAGAGCTTCAGTGGTGGCTGAAGCCTTCAGAAGGCTGGTCGGAGGAACAAGGACCTTTCCAGGGGACGGGGTCATTTTGCTGCAGCCATGACACAAGCAGGCATTCCCCCGCTGGGGGTGGGGGGCTGGCAACTCCCGGAGCTGTGCTCCCCCAAGCTCCTGCTCAAAATGACCCCTGCCAATGATCAAATCCAGCATATGGCCTGCTTGATGAGTGGGTCCTGATACAATCTGGGTGAGCCCCAGTGCTGCCATGGATGACACTACATCCACTGCCTGCTGGGAGGAGGTGACATTGATGTGGACATTAAAGACCCAGAGTATGATGAATCTCAGGAACTCCAAGGCCCAGCCGGCCGCTGCCTCAAGCAGGATCGGGAAGCTGTCCACTGATGCGCTAGGCAGACAGTACACCAGAAAGACAGCCAAACTCACCTCAGAGTCCCATGCGAAACATACACAATCAATGCCGGTGATCTTTGGGATGGGGAGTGCCCTGAAGGAGAAACTCTCATGGATTCGTATTGCCACCCCCACCCCCACCCCAGCATTCGAGACTGATGGAGGACTGAGAAACTGGGATAGCTCTTTTAAGGCAGCAGTTTTGCTGTTCCTCATCCAGGTCTCGGTCATGCAGGCCAGGCCCACTTCTTGAGCCACAATATAATCTTGCAGAATAGAGATCTTGTTATTAATAGACGTGGTGTTGCTCAACAGCAGCATTGAAGAGGGGTGAGAGTTCCTAGCCCTCACACCTAGATGTCTTGGGATGGGATGAAGGTTGGAAGGAGACCCACCTTGACCATATCTCAGCTTCCTTCCATTCCAACACCTTCTTGCACTGCCATACCGCCCCCTGCCCTCTATCACTGGGATCCCCAACTCGACATTGGCACTCTCTATGTTAATTTCACCGATCCCTCTGTCCTCCCCCTCCCACACTCAGTAGACAATAATCCCAAATTTGCAAAAACTGCAAGCCAATCAGCAAATTCAACAGAAAAAAACAAATCCCTTAGTATTAAAAGCAATCCCCTTCCCACCTCAACCTCCATTCTTGCTACCCTCTTCCCACAAGCAAGATAAAACTAACTAACTAAACAATGAAGGGTGGGAGCAACATTAATTACTCATCCACTATCTAATTAACATCCCTAATATTAAGTCCAAGCAGGCGCAGTGGGAAAGTGCCAGCTGGTAACAAACAGCAGGATCGGAATCCTCTCTTTTTCCCCAACATGAAGGAAAATCCCAGCGAGGTCTCAGTATGATTCCCTGGGAGTGGAGGAGTCTAGGGGAGCCCCTGTTATTCCCACATAGAACCCAGACACCCCCACCAGCTTCTCAGAGGCTGGCAAGACCCTGTCTCCGGGTACAGAGCCATCTGCAAAAACAAACTCTGCCCAGAGTCTTTGGGCCGGCCAGCAACAAACGGGACAGCTGGCATATGGCTGGGCACGCAGGATTTGTTGGGGGCTCACCTCTTCACCCTTCTCTCAGGAAACCAGGCTGGGACTGCAGACACAATGTTGAAGGGCCAGCCAGCTCCAAATTCCAGCCGCCCACTTCTGCAGTAGCAGCTGAGGAAGTGCTGAGCACAGCAGCAGGAATGGCGGAAAAAGTCACTGCACTGGGGCTGATGTTCAGGCCCTCTGTCACTAACTCCTCAAGGGCTGCAAGGGAATGATGTTGCCGAGAGGGTGCCACAGCCCCAAATGCCTTGGTAGCAGGGCCAATGTTCAAGTCACCCATTGCTGGGTCTACAAGGGGCTGATAGCCATTCACGGCAGCCATGTCAGTGTTTAAGCCATCCACCGTCAGACCCAGGAGAGCCACAGACAAGATGGTAATCAGAGCAGTGGTAGTAGTGGGTGAAGGCTGTAGAGATGGAACAGATGGGCACGCCATCTATCATTGGCCCTGTAGTGGCCGTGGGAAGAAGTGGGGAGGCGCCACAGCTAGCATAGGAAATGCCATGGCGGCAAAGCTAGTCCCCTGAGGACCTGCAGCAGAGTCAGTGTCTGGGTGTCTGGGCATCTTCACTCCCTCTCAGACCTTGCCTGCAAATGGCAACTGCACCAAGTATGCCCCAGATCTTTAAGGCCAGGTAGGTTCAGTCTTTACTCCCCTGCTTTCTGCTGAATTTGGGAAATTTAGACAATCTGTTGTAAACCAGCGGAGCTCAGCTCAAGGCTCCACACCAGCCACCATCTTGCCCACCATTCAGTGCTTTCAAGGGCTTTGTCTCCTGTGCAGCGAAGCAAGAGTGTGATTTTATAATCCTCAGACTCTTTTTCAGCCTTTGTGACTTCTATGTACACTTTCAACTTTTGTTCCCATCTCCTCCAGTTCTCCCCTAAAATTCCCACAAAGGATAAGTCAGATGGCAGGTTGAACTGCTCCACTGCTTTATGAGGGATGCAATCTGGAACCTTCCTGCTCAGTGCTGGAGACCCAAAGGAGATACAGGCCACCTTCTGACACCATGTAATGTCCCCTTTGGGCTGTGGGTTCCCAGATCAGTGTACTCACTCAGGCACCCGTTCTCAGGTCTACTCAGCAGAGACAAGCTGGCTCAAAACATCAGCCATTCATTTGCAAGAAGACAACCCAAACAATCCACAACTTCAGGTAACATACAAAACTGGAAACTGAACAAGAACTGCACCCAATAAGACCAAACTAAGTTGCACGGATATTAGGGAAGGAGCAGATTGTTCCATTACATAAATACATGTAAATGGTAAATATACTGCAGGCACAGCAGCCTGTGATGATCCTGGGAACATCACAAGAGAAGTTCTTGCCTTGGAATCTGGTAGAGAGATAAATGTGATTTTAGGAATCAGAATACAAATAGCAATGTATTTGCATTTCCTTTGTCAGGAAAAGGGCTTATTTCTTTTTATTTCACCATACTCTATACCTAATCTTTTCTTGTTTTACCATAACCTAATTTCAGGGGTCATTTCGTAGAAAAAGATGTGCAGGAGCTCATTAGCACAACTCATTAGCATAACTCATTTGCATATGCCACACCCCCTAACATACCGGAAGTGTCTCAGAAGGCAACACCCACCCCTCAGGCTCCACTCCACAGGTGAGTGAAACTGACCTGCTCTTCCTCCATTCCCTTCCCCATCCAATACTTTGTGCAATAAAAATAAGCGTCAAGAACACACCCTCATTCTCTTCCTGCTCCCTTGAAACCACCAGGTTTCAAGTAGACTTGAGATACCCAGGACATGTGCACCACCCATCCCTTCCCCTTCCCCTCCCCACAACAAGACACCCTGTGAGGAAGGTGGGGCTGAGAGAGGTCTTTTGAGAACTGCTCATGAGAGAACAGCTCTGAGAGAACTTGTGACTGGCCCAAGGTCACACCAGTAGCTGCATGTGAAGGAGTGGGGAATCAAACCCGGTTCTCCCAGATTAGAGTCCAACTCCTGACCACTGCACCAAACTGATGGGGTGGAAGCTGCTGAAGGGTTGGTGAAATTTCTCCAGTACTTATGGGCCATGTGCACAGGTAAAAAATGGTATACTTAGAAAATTTATATGCCACCCTGAGCAAGTCTCTGGAAAAGCAGCACACAGTCGTAAAAGGAACAATGATAAAATTATCAATATTAAAACAAAACATTAAAAACAATAAAGACCCTAGCAGGACTTTCCCCGGGGCGCTGCGCCTCTGCACTGCTCGGGGAAGCCG
The DNA here is from genome assembly GCA_029233225.1 of Lepidodactylus listeri. Lineage (NCBI taxonomy): Eukaryota > Metazoa > Chordata > Lepidosauria > Squamata > Gekkonidae > Lepidodactylus > Lepidodactylus listeri. Next base: position 12,271,316 of record JARCFY010000015.1, on the reverse strand, counting down.
AGGAGGGGGCGGGGCTTGGTCATGTGCCCGCCCCCTGGGCTCCTCACTCCCGGAAGAAGAAGAGAGAAGAAGAGATTGGATTTATATCCCACCCTTCACTCACTTAAGAGTCTCAGAGCGGCTTACAAACTCCTTTCCCTTCCCCTCCCCACAACAGACACCCTGTGAGGTAGGTGGGGCTGAGAGAACTCTTTCCCAAGCTGTCCTTGAGGGAACAGCTGGTACAGAGCTATGGCTTGCCCAAGGTCATCCAGCCAGGTGCAAGTGGAGGAGTGGGGAATCAAACCCGGTTCTCCCAGATTAGAGTCCGCACACTTAACCACTACACCAAACTGGCTGCGCTCCTGTGTGCTCCCACTCCAACGGACCCCTGCCTAATTTTAGCTCTGGTTGCTTTAAATAAATGTTTACATAAATGTTATAGTTAAATAAATAAATGTTAAATAAATGTTCTAGTCCCAACATTAGTTTCAGGTAGGTAGCCATGTCGGTCTGCAGTGGAACAGCGATGCTCGAGTCCAGGAGCACCTTGAAGGCCAACAAGATGTCAAAAGTATAAACTTGCGAGAGTGAATGCTTCCTTGGTCAATCTGACTGAACTCAAATCTTGTCCCATGAACTCAAATCTAACTCCATGGAGCTAGCAAATCCTAACAGATCCCTGAAAGTGTGGAACAGGGGGTGACAACCTTTCAGAAGTGCTGTGCCAAGTCTCTGATAATGTAAGATTTTACAAGCCAGGAATAAAGCACAGTAAATAGTTTTTTTAAAAGAAGAAGAAGAAGAAGAGATTGGATTTATGCCCCACCCTTCACTTGGAGTCTAAGAGCGGCTTACAAACTCCTTTCCCTTCCTCTCTCCCCTGAGAGAGCTCTGAGAGAAACTGCTCTTTCAAGAACAGGTCTGATAGAACTATGGCTTGCCCAAGGTCATCCAGCAGGTGCAAGTGGAGGAGTGGGGAATCAAACCTGGTTCTCCCAGATTAGAGTCTGCGCACTTAACCACTACACCAAAAGTGCTTGTGAAGATTAATGTAATATAAAATTCAATTAATGCCTCTTTATGGTGTGTGAACCCTGCCCAGCACTGCATCTATCTCACAGCCCCTTTATATCCCCTGGGAAAGGAGAAGGAATACGAGTGCTCTGCTGCCAGTGGTGTTGTGTCTCTTCCAGTCACATCCAGCCAGGTTGTTGCTGTTGCAGAGTTGACAACCACATCCACCCAGTCTCTTCAGCTGTTTAGCACTGGGGGAAGGGAGAGCCCCCTCCTTTCTGTGCTGAACAGCTTCTGGGCAGGTCCATTTAGCTGTTTGATGCTCAGGAAGGGTCTCTTTGTGCTGTACAAAATGATTTTATGTGCCACGCTTGGTACACGTGCTGCTGTTGACCCCCTGGTGTGTTGTTTGGAATGTGCTTGCTCTTACAAGTCTGCTAAGGCCAGGACTACAGACGGTTAAAAGGAGCGGCTTCATAATCAGTGTTTACCTCTCCCTCCCACTCAGCACCAAGTAGCAAGTGTTTTCTTTTTTAGTCAGTGCCAAATACTTGGGGAATCAGAAGCTGCCTCCACCTTGACAACATGCTGTCAATGAATCTAACAGAGATGCCTAAGTTTGCTTCTAGGTGACTACTCCATGAAAGGGGGAGGAGAGGGATAAGGTTGTGAGAGGGTGCCCACTGCCAGCCCTGCCCCTCAGCCACCAATCAGCTGGCCAGTGAGAGGACTTACCAGTAGAAAGAAGGTGGTCTAGGCCACAATGCCAACACTGCACAGAAAGTGACGTCCTCATACCAGCGACTTCTGGGCGACATTCTGGTATTTGGGCACAAACTCTATGGTAAAAGCTGGTTTTATCATATAGTTTTTGCCCAAATACCAGAACATCAACTGGAAGTCCCTGGCATAACAACATCACTTCCTGCGCAATGCCAGTGATGGGGATCTGGCCTTTCTCTTTCTCCTTGTAAGTCCCCCCATCCCCCACCAGTTGCCAACTGTTATGTCAGCTGCTTGACTCTTTGTCTGCAGCCAGGGAACATGTCTGGGCATGTTTACCTGTCATGTGATGTGATAACAACAGAGCTTCCTTCCCCAGAGAACAATGGACCTAGGGATCCTGCCGGTCCCCCTATCAGGGGCTGAGGATATTTGAATGGGCCTATGACAGCCTCTGGCGGGAGACGAATCCCTGTTGGACCAATCCCCTTAAGGGGGGGCACGGTCAAGGTGTGGTTTACCTGTAAATATAAGTGGCTTCCCCATCCCTTGGTCCCCATGCTCCATCTTGACCCGCAATAAACCACAATTCTGATTTCACCATTACCGGCCTCCCAACTCCAATACTTTTCACCAACCAAACCCAAGCACCTACCACCTCACAAACCCCCGCCAGTGTAATGTGTAGTCAAAAGGGACTGTTAGGTATGTTATGTTAGGTATGATATGGGTCATGCAAGTGAGAGTAAGTCTCAGCAGGTCTGGTCAGTGCCTCACATACACTCTAAAACATGCTCCAGGGTCCTCTGCAGCATTCAAGCATCTAGCTGACATACAAACATTTTCTAAGTAAACATTTTCCACATGAACGTTTTTTGGGGGAGGCTTCACTCCTCCACTTGATCTAACAATGACCACTGTAGGAAATGATATAATGGGTAAACAAACTTTATATGTACTGCTGAGTTCAATACAGTTTTATTTTTAAAGAGAAAAAATGACAGAGGAGAAAGAGTTAAACACTCTTCCTTTTCCTCCCCCCCCCCCAAAAAAAAGACTTGTGAGGAAGACTGCAGCCTTCTTTGCTGCAAGTTGTATATAAATAAGTCCGGGGAAACAACACACAACTGGCTCTGTGACTCACATAAGCACTGCCATCACTGTGGGAAGCAATCCATTTGGCACTACTCTGCATAGAGATGGACTTCTCTGTAACCCTGACTTTCCCTGCAGAAGTCTGAGCAGGGGAGATGGGGGAAGTGTGGGCATGGGTGGGGGCATTCGGCTGTGATGCATTCATACTAAGACAACAATAAAACAAGTTTTCTATCTCTTTCTTTTTTAAAAAAAAAGGTTTCCAAATGTCACTTCCAGTTTAGCCAATCTAGCCTCTAAAAAGAATTCCCACCAAATTTTACGTCAACTATTTTAAGGGATGATTTAAAATTAAAAACCTTTTACTAAGTTTAAACTTGACTTTCCCTAGAGACCTGCAATGTTTAAAAACACTTTTGCCATTTCGATGAGTTCAAAATAACATTCCAGAAGGGATCTTTCTAAAGACATCTCTCTGAACTTCAGCAAAAGTAGCTCGATTTTAAATTTGACCGGTTTTGTATGGTGTTAAAATTAAAATCTTATAATTTAGTATAATTAAATGAAGCTGAGCATTAGAGTGGGCCCCGAAACTTTTCTCATTTTATTGACAAGATCAAATAGGCTTCTGAACTAATTACACTCTATTGCAGAATTTCTCCAATGATCGCCTCATATAAGACAGTTTTTCTACCCAGCAATGAAATCTGCATGTGAAAAGTGTATGTTGTCAGGTATGGTGCTTATTTTGCTAAAATTAGATTAGACAGTCACAGAAAGAAAAATCTGATTGTTTAAAGAAACAGGAATATGGTGAAAAAGTTGGTTTCCCTCCTGCAATATTACTGCCTTCCCTACTTTCTGTACAGTATATCTAAAATGAAAGCTGTTTTGTAGCTGTCCCAAAATAATGTTGGAAATTATAGGCAGGCAAGGAGGCTGGAATCTTCTGTAATACCCCCCTCCCGCCTCAGTCCTACAGTTCCAGAGTTCCCTGTAGAGTAGGGCTGCCAAGTCAGCCCGGGGGGCGGGGGATCCCCTGCTATAGGGGTTCCCGATCCGCCAGCCGGCATTCGGCCGGCGGGGGGAACCCCACCCCCGAAGTCGTCCAGCCTGGACGACTTCCCCAGCGTAGTGACGTCACCCGGAAGTGACGTCACCACGTTGGAGACATTGCCAGGGCGACGCTCTGGCAATCGCCCCATTTGGGGCGATTGCCAGAGCGTCGCCCTGGCAATGCCCCCAAGGTGGTGACGTCACTTCCGGGTGATGTCACTAGGCGCGCGCGCAAAGCGTGCACGCCAGGGAGGCCCCAGGGCGGCTCCCGGGCGGCAAAGGACTCCCCCCCACCAAATCGTAAGTTTGACTTGGCAGCCCTACTGTAGAGAAAAGGAATATGTTAAACCAGTCTCTAACAGAAATATACCCTAGATTAGGGGTCCCCAACTGGCGACCTTTGGGCCACATGCAGCCCCCAAAGCTCTTTCTGTGCGGCCCTCCAACCTGCTTGTTTGCTGCTTTTACCCTCAAGGCATTTTCCCTCAGGCCCACACTGTTCTTCCCACCTCAAGAGGCACCACCTAATGCTGTTCTTCTGGTCCCTTTCTTCCCAAAAAACACAATAGGAAGACTGTTTCTTCTGGTCTCCATGGTTCCTTCTGTCAGCCCCCTCTTGGACTTATCCTTCATACTAGCATTTTTGGCCATTCTGGGTGCTTTACCAGCCAGCAAAGCTCAGGTACCCATACCACTTAGATTTTTCACTTCTCTTCTTCATGCATTAGTATGTTGAAGGCTATATTTGTGTGTAAGGGAAGATAAAGCAGCTGTGTGAATGGGTACAGATGTCTGGCCTGCTTTTGCAGAAAAGGTGAGAAAAGGACAGTAAAAAGGCTGGTATTTGTGCAAAAAAGGAGGATACAAAGTGTTTTCTAGAGGCTCCACCCATCAAGGCAGTATTAAAACAGTACAATGTTAAAAAGCACTTAAAATCCTGTCACAGGAGCTACTCAATATATCAAGGAGAGGTGCGAGTGAACAAGATAAAGTCTCTTAAAAATCAATGGTTTTTTTCAGCAAAATAGTTTTAGAAAGCATGTTGAGGAGAACCTGTCTACTGTGAGGGCCAGTTATCATGTTGCTAAATGTATTGCTGAGAGTGGTAAACCATTCACTGATGGTGAATTTGTTAAAAGGTGCTTAATTAAAAAAATGGAGGAAATTGAAAAGAAAATACAAAAAATTCTGAAAATTGAGAAGTCTGAGGCCCAGAAAAATAAATGGAAATGTTTATTCTGGGCCATAAAAAAAAATGACAAACTTTTCTGGAGCTTAATATCAAAAGGATTAAATACAAGGTTCCTTGAACCTGTCCACATTCCAGCAGCTGTCTGGAAAGCCTTTTGTACTACTATTTTCACAAATAAAAATAGAGATATCCAGTTTGGTAGACCAAAACTGCCGCTAAATATGAAAGAAGCCCCCCCCCCCCCCCGGTATTAGTCAGTGAAATTAATATCTTGATTAAGCAACAAAAAGGGGGGGGGAACACCCAGCCATGACTTAATGCCAGTGGAACTGTTTAAAATTGACCCAAACTGGTGGGCACAGATCCTGGCTTTAGTTTTTACAGACATAAATAAGATGGGAAATATACCTGAAGCTTGGTGTAGTGCGATAATTGTTCCCATTTATAAAGGGGGGGGGACCCGATGGATCCAACAATTTATCAAATAATAAGCTTGTTGTCCACCATGGGAAAACTTTATGCTGCAATGCTTCTTGGAAAGTTTAGATTCTGGGTCAAAGAAAATAATATTCTTGGGAATGAGCAGGCTGGCTCCAGGAAAGGAGCAAGTACAATTGATCATTGTCATACACTCCAATACCTAGTAGATAAATATATGAGCTCTGGAGAAAGTATATTCGCTGTTGCCTTTATGGATCAGCATTTGATACAATCTCCAGTAAAAAAAAAGTTTGCAATATAATCCAAAGGAGTGGGGGAGTCAAATATTCCTCTACTATAGCATGTAGCTCTTTAGATCTCACGTTCTACTTATGCACAAAAAGGGATGGCCATCACCTCCTCATAACCGGCTCACGAGGCTCCAGCAGCAACTGGCTGGCTCCCAGATGCTGAAAGCAGTATGTAGATGGACCATGACCCAGTCCAGCAAGGCAGTTCTTGGGTTACAAAAAGAGCTAGTTTACTCCACTGACCCAAATGGCTGACAGAAAATAAAAAAATGGTTTTGCTGCTTGCCTAAAATAGTATGACAATTTAACTTCAGGAACCTCTCTGCCAATGAGGGATTTCCCTAAATTAGGGGACATTACAGAAAATGCTATATTTCAAGATGTCATTGACTGAATCACTTTTAAGATGAAATCAAGAATCTTAATGGCAAGGGAAGCATATATGGAAAAGGCTAACATTTCTATTATCTCAATGGTTATGTGTATATGTAATGGAAATTACTACTGTTATCATTATTTTAACTTACATGTTGAGTGTCAAAAGAACTGAACACTCAGAACAAACAGGTGTGCCACTATGTATGTCTGAATAGCTAATATATTTCAATTAGCTTGGAGGCAGCCCTGAGCAGGAAGGGGAAAGAGCAGGGCAGGGAGACAGACAGCAGAGGAAAGAGGCAGGAAAGCCTTCCTTTTCCTTTTATAGTCTTCCAGATGGAGCAGGTGGAAGGAGATTAGAGACAGGCTATGTGGGTGTGGGGCCAGGAAATCCTATAAAAGGGAAGGCACTGCACCTGGCCAAGAAGGAAGCAATAGACTGAACTCAGACCAGGGAGAGAAAGCATGCGGAGAGACAGTCTGGAGAAAGAAGAGGACCTGGGTGCTGGGATTAGGGATGGGCACAAACCAGCTAATGAACTAAAGTTTGTCACAAATTTTGGTTGGTTTGTGAAGTAATGTTCATGAACTGAACATCTGCCATGAATTTTAAGGCAGTTTGTGGTAATTCGTGAAGAGCAGAAAACTGTGGTTCAAGTGGCTCAGAGCCATTTAAACTCCTGCTTTCTGCTCCCTATGAAAAGCAGCAGGGACCAGAAAGCAGGGGGTAAACCCTCTGTTCTCTGGTCCCCACCAAAAGCTTTTGGTGGTGAGCAAAAGCAGAGGGTTAAATGGCTCGGAGCCATTTCACCCCCTGCTTTCTGCTTGCCACCAAAAGGTTTTGGCAGGGAGAAAGTAGGGGGTGAAATAGCTTCAGGACATATGAACCCCTGCTTTCTGTTCCCTGCAAAAAGTGTTATTTATTTATTCATTCATTCATTCATTCATTCATTCATTCATTCATTCATTCACATTTATATCCCGCCCTCCCCACAAGCGGGCTCAGGGCGGCTTACATGGGCCAATGGCCTGATTACTACATCGACCTATAAAATCAGTTAAAACCTTGCAATAAATATCATTAAAACATATAAATAATCATAAAAGCTTCCATAATGCAGCATCGGATGGCAACCAAGTGGCAGGTCTGGGCCCCACCCCCTCGGCCATAGCTGAGGTCGTGTTGGACCAGGGTACATCATGATGGTTACGATGTCAGATGGTATCCTCAGTATCATCGGTGGCGGCTCCTATTCATAGGCCTGGCAGAAGAGGTCCGTCTTGCAGGCCCTGCGGAACTGCATCAGGTCCCGCAGGGCCCTGCTCTCCTCCAGGAGCTCGTTCCACCAGACAGGAGCCGCCACCGAGAAGGCCCTGGTCCTAGTTCAGGCCAGCCTGGCGTCCCTGGGGCCAGGAACACGCAGTCTGTGTTCAGACCCCGACCGTAGTACTCTCTGGGGTTGATACGGAGAAAGGCGGTCCCTAAAGTATGTTGGACCCTGGCCATATAGGGCTTTATAGGTAAGAACCAGCACTTTGAAGCGAACTCGGTATGCTATAGGCAGCCAGTGCAGCGCCGCCAGCACAGGCCCGATGTGGTCCCGCCTTGCGAGTCTCATCAGCAGCCTGGCCACAGCATTCTGCACCAGCTGCAGCTTCCGGATTTGCACCAAAGGCAGCCCATGTAGAGGGTGTTACAGTAATCCAACCTCGAGGTGACCGTCGCATGGATCACTGTGGCGAGGTCATCCCGGTCAAGGTAGGGAACCAACTGCCTCGCCAGCCATAGATGGTAAAAGGCTGACTTGGCAGTGGCTGCTACCTGGGCCTCCATTGACAATGAAGGCTCCAGGAGCACTCCCAAACTCCTCACCCTCGGCGCAGGCACCAACGGCGCCCCGTTGAAGCTCGGGAGTGGGACCCTCCACTCCGGACCGCAACAACCCAAGCACAGGACCTCCGTCTTCACCGGGTTCAATTTCAACCCGCTAGATCTGAGCCAGTCAGCCACAGCGTGCAATGCCCGGTCAAGATCATCTGGGCCGGAGTCCGACTGGCCGCCCAACATCAGATAGAGCTGGGTGTCATCCGCATACTGATGACATCCCAGCCCAAACCTCCGGACAATCTGGGCAAGGGGGTGCATATAGATATTAAACAACATCGGGGAGAGCACTGCCCCCTGCGGCACACCGCACTCAAGCGGGTGCCTCGAGGATTGCTGCTCCCCTAGCACCACCCTTTGTCCCCGACCCTGGAGAAATGAGACAAGCCATTGCAAGGCCCGCCCCCCTATTCCCACGTCGGCAAGGCGGCAGGACAGCAGCCGGTGATCCACTGTGTCGAACGCTGCTGACAAGTCGAGCAACAGCAATACCATCCCACCGCCCTGATCCAGATGTCGTCGGAGGTCGTCCGTTAGAGCGACCAATGCGGTCTCCGTCCCGTAACCTGGGCAAAAGCCGGACTGAAAGGGGTCAAGAACCGAAGCGTCATCCAGATACCTCTGTAACTGTAACGCCACCGCCCTCTCTATTAATTTGCCCAAATAGGGCAAACTGGACATAGGCCTATAATTTGCCAATTCTGCCAGGTCCAGATGTACCTTTTTTAAGAGTGGGTGGACCATCGCTTCCTTGAGAGCCCCCGAAAATTTCCCTTCAGCAAGGGAGGTGTTAATTATTTCCCGGGCAGTACCTTGCAACCCCTCGTGGCCTGATCTTATAAGCCAGGACGGGCACGGATCAAGGCAGCATGTGGTTGGGCGAACAGTCAAGAGCAGTCTGTCAACTTCCTCAAGATCCAGCTGGTCGAACCCATCTAAGCCTGGAAACGAAGACGTGCAAGGGGCCTCGAGTTCACTCACTGTATTATTTGTGGCGGGGAGGTCCCGGCGGAGCGACAAGACTTTCTCCGCAAAATAGCTCGCAAATGCCTCACAGCCAATTTCCAATTCCCTAGAATTTTCTCTGCCACCTGGCAGTACTGTTAGCGACCGAATTGTCCTAAATAATTGGGCTGGGCGTGAGCTAGTGGATGCAATCTCGGCAGCAAAGAATTCTTTCTTTGCTGCCTTGGTTGCCATCTCATAGGCTTTCATAAGCATCCTATAAGATGCTCTTGACGCCTCGTCGTGAGCGCGGCGCCACCGTCTCTCTAGCTGTCTTAGCTCCCGCTTCATCTGGTGCAACTCCTGGGTATACCAAGGGGCCAGTCTGTTGCGAGGGCGAAGAGGGTGCCTGGGAGCGATCTCGTCGTTAGCTGTAGCGAGCCGGTTGTACCAATCTTCAACCAGCTCATCCAACGAGCCACCAGGGGGCTTCCGTTCCCGCAGGGCCATCTGGAACCACTCCGGGTCCATTTGGCTCCGCAGGCGAGCCAAAATAGGCTCACCGCCTTGGGGCCGGGGCAGGAAATTCAGACGGGCCCCCAGGGCAAAGTGGTCCGACCAAGGCACTACCGAAGTGGTAATTCGGTCCACTGCAACCCCCATGGCAAAGACCAAGTCGAGCATGTGTCCTGCCCGGTGTGTAGGGGCCAAGATGTACTGAGAGAGTCCTAGTGCTGCCATGGATGACACCAGGTCCACCCCCTGACCAGAGGCTGCATCATCAGCATGGACATTGAAGTCACCCAGAACCATAAGGTTAGGGTACTCCAACGCCCAGCCTGACACAGCCTCCAGCAGGGATGGCAGGCTGCTGGCTGGTGCATTAGGCAGTCGGTACACCAGCCACACAGCCAAACTCTCTTCAGCCTCCCACACCAGGCCAACACATTCAATGCCCGTGATCTCTACCAATGGGAGCGCCCTGAAGGAGTAAGCCTCCCGAATGAAAATCACGACCCCACCCCCCCGCCCCATAGTCCGTGATTGGTGAAGGACCGCAAAACCTGGGGGGGGGCATTTGGGAGAGCGCTACCTTTTCTCCCTCCCGGACCCATGTTTCGGTCACGCAAGCCAGGTCAGCCTTTTGGTCCCCCAGGAAATCCCGGAGGATCGCAGCCTTGTTGTTAATTGACCTGGCATTGCACAACACCAATGACGGAGAGGGGTTATTCCTAGCCCCACTGCCAACAACCGTCAGGATGGGACACAGGCTGGAAGGGCGTCGAGCTTTACTGTTTCTCCACGCCCTTCCCTCTTTCATAAACCTGGACCCACCACTCTTTCTCCTCCCCAGGAGCACCGGAATTTGTGACCTGGCCATGCCAAGATCTCTTACACGTTGGTCTCAGATCTCTATGGCCCAGCGTCAGCTCTCCCTGCCTCCGTTAGCGTCCAAAAATCTAATTTAGGTCGGAGTTTCCTACCCTACCTAACTGAAAAATTTTCCTATCTAACTCCCCAACCCAACCTCTTTGTCTGTGATCCCCGCAGACCTAACACTACTATCTATACTAAACTAATTCTCTATCTAATTAAGGGTGGGGAAACAAGGACAACTAACACTTACCTAACTAACTAACTAAACTACCCTATTTGCTATTTCCTAACCCTTAGTCCCACCATCCTGGCTAGCTGTCTCCCCCCCATCCACCCCCCCAGTTCCATGTTGATGTTCCGAAGCTCTCCACTGTTGCGTAGCCAGTCCCGTTCACTTTCGGAACCGATCCAACCTGCCACAGCTGTATTCTCGGTCCAACACCAGCCGACACACAGCAGATCTAAGTCCCTGTGGCTGGGTCTGTCCTCCCATTCAATGGGAACCGGGCTTCGTGGCAGGTGGAAGCGGGCCGGATCCTCAGAAGTCACCATCCGGATCAACAGATGAGGGTTAGGGAGCAGAAAGGGGTCATGAACCAGTTCAGTTCGTGAACCACGGTATCAGTTCATTGTTCCATTCGTGATTCAACTACAAACTGAACCACAAAAATGTGGTTTGTTCCAGTCCTAGCTGGAATCTTCCCTCTTTCCAGTTCTGAGGCCAGTGGGCTAGTTGCACTCTTCAGTGGTGGGACAGTGGATGCAGGAAGACCATCTTGGGGGTGGGGGGGGGGGGTGGAGCCTCACAGAGCTACAGTTCAAGATGTAAAAGTTCAAATCAGCTTGTCGTTCTTTGGTTCTTAGCCATAGGTGTTCAAGATGCTAACACTCTCCAAACAAACCTGGAGCTTATGCAGGGACTCCTTTGCAGTATTTGTCCCAACTAGCCCTTAAAGGCTCAAACACCTATCAGCAATCATTTCAAAACCTCACTTTGTAAAGAATTAAACAGTCTCATTAATTCGTGAGGAATGAATTGGGAGTTTTACAACAATATACTGTTATCGGGGGAGGAGGGGGAGAACATTCTATATCCCAGTAAGTGCAGATTCAAGGGGTAGAGTGCAAAACAGAATGATACTTTGAAGGTGGGGGGGGGGGGAGATTATGAGAAGACCAGGAGTGCATTCTAGCTGTCAGAAGCAACAGTTGCAAACTTGGGAAGCAGAATATTTTGATTTAGTTTCTTATGTGAAGAACTTAGCTTTTTTTGACATTTGGAAACTTTCATGTTCAAGGAATTTTGCCTTTAAATTTGTCTTTATTATAGCTATATTTTCTTAACTGTTTTCAAATAATTACATGTTGCCTGCAGCAGGGTGAGAGCTCATAAATGCTTTACCCCACCAAGGCCAAGGCTGAAAGATATCTGGAGAAGCTCACCTTGCAATAATTTATGGACAGATGTCTCAGCCCAAGAAAAGCCCTCATTGATTGCAAACCTAAATAGCCAGAAGTGCTGTGAATGACTTCCTCTAGGTTATCTTCTGCTTCTGCTATTGACAGTAGCTGTGATTTCTTGCTGTCACCAGAAATGGTGCCTGGAATCTCTTGGCAGAAGAAAGCAGGTCTGCTGCAAAGATCGATCTGGTACTTTTATCATTTTGATGGGAATGCCAGATATTTATGCCATTTTGCCACTGAAATAGCAAGGGATTTATAGACATTGCTCACTAAATTGCCATGTGGAAGGGGGTAGGAAGACAGAGTCTTCTAAGCCTTATTGTTTACATAATACATAATAGACATCAAAAATCTGTGCAGTAGATAAGAAGCAGATATGGGTGTGGGAAAAGAACTTCCCCCAGGACAGGGACTCCACTGGAGTAACAGGCAATGAAATGGGAAGCAAAGCCACTGAGGAAGAAGAGGAAGCTTTGGGAAAGCAAAAAGCAAGGTCATACTAAATTATGTTCTTGAAATTGAGTTTTATAGCTATTCACTGCCCACCCTTGACCAAGTGGCATATATTATCTGAGCTGCAGCTACGAGGCAGCTGCCATCGTAAATGCTAAGTGTGGCTACAAAAGCTATTTGAAATATAAAATTGATCTGCAAATAAATTATCAATATTATCATATGAGGTGGTCAATTTGATAGGAAAAGGACATGGTGAGTTCAATTGTTAAATGTATTTTTGGAATGGATCGATATATCTAATTCTCAATATGGCCAAATCTGTGGATATTTAAAACTGAAAACTGGAGCCATGAATGGACAACACAGATATTTTGACAGTCCTGAGAAAAGCCACAGGTTTGCAGAAAAATCTGAAGTCTAAAAAAGGTTACATGGGGGGGGGGGCTTTTAAAAAGCCTCAATAATAAAAGTGGTGCCTGTAACTTTAAATAAATGCCCTCAAAATTGCCAGTTGAAATTTTGGTTTCTATCAGTAAAAAGCTGGGGGGGGGGGTGTCCTTTCCAGGGCTGGTTTGGGTGGGGCTGGGGGCTGGGGGGTGGCAGCAACCATTGCGCAACTGGATACCACACAAATTGCATGAGCTTGCTACTTGCTGCCCCACAAAAAACAGTATTGTGCAGTGGTTAGAGTTTCTGACTAAGATCTGGGAGATTCAGGTTCACATCCTTGGCAGTCACACCCTTTCAGACTAACATACCTTACTGGTTTGTTGTGAAGATAAAATGGAAGAGAATGACGTCAGCTGCTTTGGGTCCTCAATGTGAAGAAAGACACATTGTATAAATGTACTAAAATATAGCTGAAGATGGGGGCATGGGCATAAACTATGGGGCGTTGGTGGGGCTCAGGCCTCCCCTGGATTTTTCGGGGGGGGGGGGGGCTGAGCCTTCCCTTGGACAACCAGTGTCAAGCAATATGGAGTTTAAAACTTTCCCCTGTGTGGTTTTTTTCCCCCTCTGGGCTGGAAAGAAAGAAGTGTATAATGACCTTCCAGGTTCACCTGCTTACAAATGCTAATTGAGCTAGCAAGATGGACAATGGGATGGTTCAACATCCTTCTTCTCCCCCCCCCCCTCTCTTCTCTAAGCAGGGAGGTATCAATGCTAGAGAGTCTTTCAATGTAGCAACAGTCAGAATGAGATGCCTCTGTTGGGCCCAACATACTTGCTTGGCTCCAGTTTACATTTTGGGGGAAAGTGTGTCTCTGTTTTATTTCACTTGGGTCTATATAATCTTTAATTGAGAACAACTGGGTTTTTTTTTGGGGGGGGGCTGCTTCAGCTACTCCTAAGCTCTTCTTTCAATGTCCATTTCATTTTTCAATGGTAGGCCCATCTACATGAACAAGATCGGGGGAGGACATGCAGATCCGAGGCCTTTTAAAATTTCCTTTAGCCCTGTGTGCAGCCCAGAGAGAACATTGTCAGGGAATGTGTACTCTATACATGTTCATGCTCTTCATTTTGCTGTTACTGAAAATGGTGTACAGTTTCAAAGGAGCAGCCAGCTGGGGTGTACTAAAAGGTATGACAGGATTGCCCATTGAAAACAATGGGAGATGCTTGGAGGCCCATTGGAGATAATGGGAGCCAGGAATGCCAATTGACTAGTATGGGCTCCACTGAAATACTTTGCAGCACAAAAAATGTTTCAAAGAAAATGCAGAATGGTTTTTCCATTATGGTCTTTGGGCCCAGGTAGGCTACTCTGGGACTGGAATGACAGCCCCCAGAGTGGAAAGACAGCCTCTAGGAATAGAATCTGTGTTCTGGGACTAGAATGACAGCCCTCAGAGTAGAATGACAGTCCCTAGGAAGAGAATCTGTGTTCTGGGACTGGAATGACAGGTCGCAGAGTGGAATGACAGTCCCTGGAAGTAGCAGAAGCATTCTGGGACTGGAATAACAGCCCAAGAATGGGATGACAATCCCTAGCAATAGAATCTGTGCTCTGGGAGTGAAATGACAGCCACTGGGGATAGGCTTAGTGCTCTGGGACTGGAATGACAGGTTGCAGAGTGGACTGACAGCCCCTGGGAATAGGAGACGTGTTTTGGGACTGGAATGACAGCCCTCAGAGTGTAATGATAGTCCCAGAATACTTCTGCTAATCTCAGGGACTGTCATTCCACTCTAGGGTTGTCATTCTAGTCCAGGAACACTTCTGCTATTTGATTTTATTGTAATTCTAAAAAATGTAAATAAAGAAACAGTTTGCATTGTTAATTAAACACTAAAGTTGTATTTCAGCTGCCTGAAGATTATTCATTGAAGCCAAATGTGTTTTGTAAATTAAACCCAAAGAGCATAAATTAACCATGCACAGGAATGCAGTCATTTCCTATAAACTTAATTATGTGATTTTTATTAATAATTTGTTCTATGTTTTTAAGGTGGAGTTTCTAAGCAGTGTGTTAAGAAAGTAAGGTATATCAAATCCTAGGGGGCATAACTGAGTTTTCTTTGGGTCATGGCTATAGGCACTGTTCTGAGTTGCTTCAAAATGTGCTTGTACTCACTTGTAGGATATGAGTTTGAAGTGAGAAGAAGATTGCTGCTATTCTGAACTCTGTGCATTGCTCAGAAATTGAGCGCACAGTAACTGTTTTGTATTCTGCCCTGGCTCAGAGACTTCAGCCATGCATTTACCAAACGAAGGCATCTATGATGCCATAATTTAGTAAATTTCAATACAAAATCATCCTTATGAATACGGCAGAAACAAGACTCCTGTAAATGAACATCCAGGAAAATTTTTAAAATCTTCCCTGATGGGCCTTTCTGTGGTCGCGGCCACACAAGCGAGATAAGCCGGACAGGAATCGATGCAAATTTGCGACTGAGCAATTTGCGCTGCGGTTGTGTTTTTTTTCATGATGGGTTTTTGAGGCGCTTAAATGGGGGATCAATGAAGTGCTTCAACTGGGGAAGGGGAAAATCGATGATTTGCTTCTCCCCCTAAGGGGGCCTTCGATGATGCGCACATGGAGAAGGGGGACAAAAAAACCATGTGGCATCGGGATAGCGTGTGATCACACTATCTGCAATGCCACACTTCCGCGCTGGTGCAATCAAACAGGGAAACGCCAGTTGTGAAC
Source organism: Lepidodactylus listeri (assembly GCA_029233225.1). Classification (NCBI taxonomy): domain Eukaryota; kingdom Metazoa; phylum Chordata; class Lepidosauria; order Squamata; family Gekkonidae; genus Lepidodactylus; species Lepidodactylus listeri. The sequence goes on along the minus strand of JARCFY010000015.1, from coordinate 12,255,860 downwards.
CACAGCAAACCATTTGCTACTGGTTTTTCACTAGTAGCTTTCTATAACGCTTTCCCACCAGATCAAACTGGTTTGCGACAGTTTGACGACAATTGTGGGACGCTTCCCAGATATGCTTGTGTGATCGTGCCCATTTGATCCATCGGTGAATCGTCTCCCTTCCGTGGCAAATGGGTGCATATGATCGCGCCCTGTGTTGCCTTTCTTACTATCAAATTAGTGACCACTTGTTTGTCCTATGTGTGGTATGTATATTTGCTGATCTTAAAGTGACTATTCTAAAAGTAAATTTCAAAAACAGGACACAGCAGGAGACTGCTGAGATACCACTATAACCACTGGCCAACTCCCACCTTTTCCAGGGTTTAGCCCAACCCAAAGGCATTGCTAGGGGGTTTCCAGTGGTTCCCAGTCTCCCGTAAATTTCTGGGGAGCCTCTCCCTAAATCCTACATGGCTCCACCTCCATAGATATTGGCAATGGCCTGTGATGTCACTGGGCCCCAGTTCTTTTAAGGACCTAGCATAGCAATGCTTCTGGCCCAGCCCCAGACACACACACCCCAGGAAACTGGAAAGTCTAAGCCCCTGGATGGGACAGCAGATAAAAGGTAAGTAGATTGGTTGGTGGGAAGGAGAGAAGGAAGCAGGAAAACTGAGATGGAGATTGCCAGGAGGAGGAAAAGAGAAAATAGAGTGGGGACTTAGGCACACCTTGCAAATCTTGCAAGTTCCTCACCTTGCCGGGGAGACAGCACTTTGCAGTTCAGCCAGACTTTTCCAGGGAAAGCCTGCCAGGTAGGGAAGAAGGGAAAACTGAACATGAGTTGAGTTGGAGATAAAGACAGGTTGACTGATTGGAGGGATTGGGAAGGAGAGAAGGAGGCAGGGAAAGGGATGTAGCTATGAAGCATTTGGGGTGAGGGACAGTTTCTCCAAAAGTTTCCATGGGTCTACAACTTGTGTTTCCTCGTTTTCATGTCTAGGTATGCCCAGATATTTTACTGAATTGCTGTAAGAAAGCAGGTTGTTGAATCACTAACAAAGCAGAAGAGTAATGGAAGCCTTGAATTAAGGGAAGGCACTGCTGCTATTGGTGCAAATTTCATTGAAAGCGCCTACTGGCAAGATGAGCCAGTGATACAATTAATGATTTCTTATCTGAATGCTGGAGAGTGCTTCACAGTGTCATCATAAGCAACCTTCTAAGTTCATTGAAGTCAATGGGCTTTGAAGGGTGTAACTTTGCTTAGGATGGTATGGCACTGTCAGTATTGGGAAAGACTCACTATACAACGACTACATTAATTATACCCATTAGGTGCCTGTGACACTGGCAATCATATCCACATAGTAATTACCACAACAGTAATGGGTGTGCTGTGTGGGAAAGTATTCCATTTCCCTATGTATAAAATATAGCACTTTGCATGCTGGAAATAGCAACGTGTGTTTATTTTTAACCAAGTTATCCTGCCTTTCTTGCATGATGTAACTGAAGGTGGCATATATAGGTGGCATGATGTAACTGAAGGGGCCCGACATTGTTTGGTTACACCTGGCCCCAGAGAAGCCAAGCTCGCTACCACGAGGGGGAGGGCCTTTTCGGTGGCAGCCCCGACCTGGTGGAATGAGCTCCCGGAGGAGATCAGGGCCCTGTGGGACCTGATGCAGTTCCGCAGGGCCTGCAAGATGGAGCTCTTCCACCAGGCATATGAATAGGGGTCGCCACCTTCTCTTTTCCCTCCCCCCCATATTACATCCACCAATGTTGACCGCTGACATTATCATCTGCCGCTGGGGATATGGCAATTGGTTTCATCAGAGAGATGCCATCTGTTGTACTGAATGTTGAGCACTTTAATTGTTACTATGTTTTAATTATGTACATTTTATACTGTTTTAAGCATTTTAAAATGTAAAGTGAATCCTGGTTCGCCAGGTCTTGTAAGCCACTCTGAGCCTGCGAAATGTGGGGAGTGCAGCCTAGAAATCAAATGAATAAATAAAATAAAAAATACAATAAAATAAATATAGAATTCCTAGGTGACCTTCCATCCAGGTAACACCAGTCCCAAACTTACTTAGCTTCAGTAAAGTTTATCATGTGTCCTCTAACCATGCTCTGAAACCAACAACTTAAAAATAAATGCTAATTCATTGATGAACTGTGTGGCATAGTGTTCTCAAATCAAGGCTACTCATTATGTTGTACAAGTCTGATATCTTTTGAAACAAGGGATAATCTTTGTTGTTTAAATAAATAACATCTGGCAGCCATGCTTGAAAGAGCAGTTCTATCAGAGGAACCCTATAAAGTTGTTAGAGTTGAAACTCAAGTATCTCAGAGCCAGAAACAGAATGTTGATTGTAGACCTTACATAACTGACCAAAAACATGTGATGGATTTAGTGCATCAATAAAAAAAACTTGTGTTGAATACTTCAAGAAGATTTTTAATCATAAGAGGAGCAAAACACTAAAACACTCTCCCTGGTACAATTGGGTCCCTTCCACACAAGCAGGATAATCTGGAAGGGAATTGAGACTTTTTTGTCTTGGTGCAATTTGCCCCGCAGTTGCACGATCACACAACTCCATGGACCTGCCGGGGCAAACTGCCACTGCATGATCAGACGCAACTGTGGGCAAGTGGTTTTCTTTTTTGTAGTGGGTTTTCGAGGCACTTAAACGGGGGATTGATGCTTCGCTGGAAGAAAGGGGGGGAATGGATGCTTCGCTGGAAGAAAGGGGGGAATGGATGCTTCGCTGGAAGAAAGGAGGGGGGAATGGATGCTTTGCTGGGGAAAAGGAGGGGGGATCGATGTTTCGCTGGAACGAAGGAAGGGGGGATCGATGACTCGCTCCTCCCCCCCATGGGCTTTGGATGATGCGCACGCGGAAGGGGGGAAAAAACAACAGCGTGGCATCAGGATAACGTGCGATCATGCTATCCGAGACACCACACTTCTGTGCTGGTGTGATCACATGGGGAAAGTCCGGCTGTGGGCCATGGCAAACCATTTGCTACCAGTGTTTCACCAATAGCTTTTTACTCTGCTTCTCTGCCAGATTAAATCGGTTTGCCCTGGCTTGCCGATGGTTGTGGGACGCTTCCCAAATGTGGCGATGTGATCGCGCCAGTTTGATCTGTCGATGAAGTTTCCCTCTAGCGTGGCAAATAGGTGTGTGTGGAAGGGACTTTGGATGAGCAAATAACCTTATCTGTTCTAAGGCAGAGATGGGCATTCTTCTTAATATTGTGCATTAAGGTTTTACCTGATAAGTTAGGCTTGACCCAAATACAGAGAATGAGCCCTCAAAGTACAGCTGCTATGTATATTTATGATGATCTGAGGCGTAAGAGTTTATCTCCAGAGAATTTGGGAGATTTGGGTGAATTCCTTCCATGCCAACAGGGGAATAGGAGGGGAACTTTCAATTTCCTCTATTTATTCTAGGAAAGTAAGAAATTATAGTGCCAAAAGACAGGACAAGAAAGGTCATGACATGGCCCCCAAAAGTTTCTTTTGCAAGAATCTCTATTAACTTCTCAACACTGACTAAAGTTCCTATATCTTCTTTCTGCTTGTGCTCCTCTTCCTCTGTTGTGGAGGCAATTCTCCACTGTAAGCCATCCTCCTCACCCTAGGCATTTTTCTGCTTGTTAAAAAGGATTGATTGTTCATTGGTTGTCCATGAGCCTGACAGCCTAGCACCAGAGGAACACGTGATCCACAACACAAGACCGCCTCCACAACAGATAAAAAGAAGTGCACCAATTTTTTTAAAAATGGGCCTAGAAGGGGATCCTGGGAATTACAGGCCAGTGAGACTAACATCTTGGGACTGTAGAGGACAGCTCAATGAAAATGTCAGCTCAGTGTGTAGTGGCAGTGAAAAAGGGAAACTCCATACTGGGAATTATTCAAAAAGGGAATGAAAATAAAATGGCTGATATTGCAATGCTCTTTGATAGAGCTATGGTTAGGGATCGGCATGGACTGAACCATGGAGCAAAATTCATCATGAATTCAGCCCTATTCATGGTTTGTGAGCCAAAGTTCATGATAGGTTCATGACATCCAGGGCCAGTGCTACCATTAGGCCAACTAGGTGACTATCTAGAGCAAGGGTGTCAAACATGTGGCCTGGGGGCCAGATCAGCCCCTCGGAGGGCCCCAATCCGCCCCCCAAGGCCCTGGCTGTTTCCTGCTTCCTTTTCCAGTTCTTTTCCTGTTGCCACATCACAGCTTGCTTTGCCAGTCTCTCTCAATCGCACAGGAGAGATAGACAGGCAAACCTCTCCTGTGCGATTGAGGGTGTCTGCTAAAGAACTGGCTGTGTCCTGTGTAAAGTTTATATCTCTGCTACCCGGCATTACATTTTATGACACACATGGCCCGGCCCAACAAAGTCTCATTTATGTCAGATCTGGCCCTCATAACAAATGAGTTCAACACCCCTGATCTAGAGCACAGACCTCAGAGGGGCAGAGAACTGACAATCAGCATTAGGGTGTGAAATATGTCACACATCTATCAAGCGTAAATTTTCTAGTAAAAAAGGAGGAAGTTGAGGTAAACAGTGGGAATCCTTCTGTCATAAATCTTCCAGGGGTGGATTATCTATGCAATTGGCTAGAACAGAATTAGCAGGAGAGGGGGGAGTGAAATCATGTTGGAGTAAACAGAGAGTAAGATTAAGGAATGAAGGGATAAGAAAGGTGTTGTAGCAGGCTCAGAATTAAAGAAAAAGACAGAGAGAAGAAGAGGACAGTGTTTCACAATAGTCCTGGAGAACTCTTATTGCTGGAGAAATTATTTTTGACAGAACAGGAGAGACATAATATGGAATTTAGGTCCAGAGGTAAAAGTGAGCACAAATCTTCTTTGGCTAATATATGCTAGCCCACAGGAATCTTATTCACAGAGGGGAGGATTGTGGTGTTTTGTGTTTGCTCTGAAGACTGAAAGTTGCTGGGAGAGGAGCCCACCTGTGGGCACCGCAGGGAGCATGCCACTGTTGCTTAAGCCCATGTTTGTTCACTTAGAAAAGAATCCTTCTCACAGCCTTATTCTATGTTCTTTATTTATTCTATTTAGTTTATATATGGTCTTCCTTTCTCACTGAGACTCAAAATAGGTTATGCAGTGTAAGTCAATGCAATAATTCACATGGGACATCTAATAAACAATGCAATAAGACTAGGATTATAGCAATTTGAAACAGAGCAAAAATAATTACACTTGGTATGTCAAACAATCCAGAAAATGATATTACAAAGGTAGAAAGCAACCTAACCCTAACCCCTAGGACAAGCCAAACGCAACCCAGGGTACATGCAAGAACAGAGACTCAGCATGTGCACCCTTCTTCACATACATTTGGTTTCCTCAAATATTACATACAGGTAGAGGGAGTTAGTTGTCAGGAAGAGATGATTAGAGTCAAGATGCATAAGTTACTGAGCAATAAATTCAGCAAGATTGGAATAACAATATGGTAGGACATGTAAATAGCAATTCTCTACATAAGACAAACAGGTCAAACCCTACACCAAAGGATAAATGGACACAAATCTGATATCAAGAATCACAAAACTGAGAAAACTGTAGGAGAACTACTGCTGCAAAAGAGACTACTTGGTTTGGCAACTATATCGATTGAACACACCAAAGCATCAACACTTGATCTGAAGGAATTGGTGACAAAATTTGCAAAGGAAAAGTCATGCAAAATGAGATTTTGACAAACAGCAAGCAATTGCAGACTTTTTAGGCAATGCTGCTGAGAAAAGGGTGAGCCAGCTGAAAAATGATTGACAGCTCACAGAGCTCCTTCTGATTGGGTAAAGTTTGCTTACTGTGGAATGGAACACTGAGCTGTTTAAAAAAAATTCACGTGGGAAGGAGTTGGTTAGCTAGTTGGTGTGGATCAGTTGGAGTGGAGGTAGGCCAGGGAGCTAACAAAGAACTCTTGGGCTGCGGTCAGATGACAAGCGCGGCACACTCTGATTGTGCTGCAACTTTACTCCAGTGTTCTGCATGTCAGGGAATGTTGATCACATAACCCTGAGGCATGCAAGCACCCCATTGCTGGCCATCCAGACTCGGCCACCTTTGTTCCGGAAGGGAGTCCCGTACCCACATGCACAAAAGTGTAGTCTTCCAGTTGGCAGGGACTCCCAATATGCAAAAAAAGGCAAAAAAATGGTGGCCATGAACCAGAAGCTCCAGGCTTTCCAAATGGCTTGGCTGCGCAAGGAAACGATCACATGTCCAGGACTGTGCAGTGCTCCCATTAACACTGGACTTTCCCCAATGTCTGTTTAATCTGTTTGGGAGATGGATTAGAACAAGAGTCCGATGACTGAGGAATAGCAGTCAGATTGATTGTCCCCTTTTAATCCACAAGGGAACCGTGAGGGACATGGATGAAACTGCCAATCTGACTGCAGCTAGTGAGAGACTCTGAAGAGGGAAAAGGTCTGATAAGCCCTGTCAGGAGTAGAGCAAGTGTGCTGTGGCCTCTGCAAATAAAAGACTTAGGCTGCTGTCACACACACTAAATAATCCACTTTCAATCCACTTTCAGTGCACTTTCCAACTGGATTTTACTGTGTCAAGTGGCAAAATCCAGTTGGAGAGAAGAACAAGAAGAGAAGAGGTTGGATTTATACCCCGCCCTTCACTCACTTGGAGTTTCAGAGTGGCTTACAAACTCCTTTCCCTTCCCCTCCCCACAACAGACACCCTGTGAGGTAGGTGGGGCTGAGAGAGCTTTGACAGAAACTACTATTTTTCAAGAATAGCTGTGCCAGAACTATGACTTGCCCAAGGTCATCCAGCAGGTGCATGTGGAGAAGTGGGGAATCCCAGATTAGAGTCCGTGCACTTAACCACTACACCAGACTGGCTCTCAAGGGTGCATTGAAAGTGGTTGGAAGTGAATTATTTAGTGTGTGTGACTGCAGCCTTAGGGTGGAGACAGTGAGTCTGGCAAAGAAGTGTCAGGACCTCACCTATTCAAAGAGTGGAGAGAAAACTCCTTGGCAGAGGACAGGCTGGCAGAATGAAGTGCAAGGGAAGTGGGGCAAAAAGACACAGGCCAAGTTGTCGTGGGGCTTTCCAGTTGCGCTGCATGGACTGATGCAGGACCATACCAGGGAGGAGGCGAAATGGAGCGTTCACACTGTGGGGCGGCCCCTGCTGGCAGTGGCACAGTTGCATGTGGCTTTGGTCTGTTTTGCTGACCTGTGCATGGGCGCATAGGCACAGCAGCAATTGGGGCAGGATCCCATGGCTAGGAGCTTTAATTCCGCAAGCCAGAAGCATCCCCGTGGGCAGTTGTGCACTCAAGTGCCCAGCACGCATGGACGGTTATGCACATCCCTGCCGGTTCAGCGGGTTCACATTACCAGGGCCACTTGATTGCGGCTTATTTGTGTCCACACTTCCAGGAAGCGGGATCAATGCACACCCAAATGGCTTGCCACAGCTTTCACCTGGTACTTTTTAAAAGCGGGATCAAAAAGCTTCAGGACAGGGTGAATATGGCACGGGAACGCCAGACAGCTGTGGCTGTGTGAACTCGCCCACTTAATCCACTTTAGAAACATGCCTATATCGAGCCAAACTGCCAGTCTGAACTCAGCCCTTGTGTGAAACACAGAAAAACCACTTGAGTGGAGACATTCTCTGTATGGAAGCTGATTAACCAATCTGCAGAGAGTGTTCTTCTGGAAGGTAGGGATTTGACCAAAAGGTTTGAGGAGGCGCAGAGGTCCCTCAAGCAAGTCAAAAGAGGTTATTGCTCTTAAGGACAAGAGAATAACAATCTGGCCAGAGGAAGAGGGGGTGGATAGGAAAACCCCTGGTCTATAAACATAGGGTTACAGCATACTAAAATCTCAAGTCTGTGTGACTATCTAGAAACAAGTACAAAAGAAGGTAAAACAGCCTCTAGTAAACTCTGTATCACAGTAAATGCCATGAAAGATCTCTAACAGCATCAAGCCAAAATAAACCAGGGAAAATAACTCACTAAACATTTCTAATGTTGTATAATAGCAGTTTGGGATATGTATTTGAACCTCTCCTTACCAAACCTACCCAAAGTTCACTTGTAAATAAAATTTCCCAACCCCTGAATGCTGAAGGGTGGGCCCCAGTTCTAGCATCCCTGTTTACACAAACTGATGAGTCAGGAAAAATCCCCAAGGATTGGGGAACTGCCATAATTATTCCATTGTACAAGAAAGGCAATAAAGAAGACCCTAATAATTACAGACCCATAAACTTGCTCAGCATAGTGAGCAAACTTTACGCAAAACATTTATTATGGAAATTCAGAGACTGGTTAGAAAATTATTTCTGTATAGAGGACAAACAAGCTGGATTTAGAAAAGGTTGCAGCACATTAGATCATTGTATGATTTTGGACCACCTGATCACCAAATATTCATCTAAGCCAAGTGTATCCCTTTATGCAGCCTTTCTTGACCTTAAATCAGTCTTTGACACAGTCCCTAGAGTTATTTTATGGGATAAATTAAGCCGTACCAACATCAACAGGCGCCTACTCTTTCTTATCCAGGTCCTTCACAATCAGATTTTGATACAGGTAAAATATACCCCCCAAGGGCATCTGACAGATCCCATTAGTACAGACAAAGGGGTCAAACAGGGTTGTCTTTTGCCCCCCCCCCCTTTAACTTTTATATCAATGACTTGGTGGTTTACATCAACAAGCCAGAGTGTCATCCTCCAAAACTTGGTAACAAACATGATGGTGTTCTTCTATATGCTGATGATGCAGTTCTTCTGTCAAGAACATATATAGGCCTTAGAAGAGCACTTAAATTATTTTCTGAATATTGCCATGACAATAGTTTAGAGATAAATTACTCCAAAACCAAGGTAAGGGTTTTTGCTAAAAGGTCACCAAAATACTATCACTGGATTCTAAATTCCTCCCCTATAGAACAGGTTTTTAGTTTCAACTATCTGGGGGTTTTGTTTCAGGACAATGGCTCAAGATCTGGCAATATAAGCATGGTAACACTAAAGGCCAGCAGGAGTGCTGGGGGTATCCAGAAGTTTTATTGGCACAAAGGGGCTAAATGCATAATAGCAGCCCTCCATTTGTTCAAGGCCAAATCTCTTAGCCAACTCACTTTTGATATCACTTCAAATTTTAAAAAACTGGACGCTGTTCAATCTAAGTTTCTGAGAACAGTTCTCCAAGTGCCCCCTGGTACTTCAAATGCCATGAAACAGGCATGATCCTGGTGGAGGCAAGGCCATACGGCAAGGAGGGCAGGATATAAATCTCAACAAATAAATAAATAAAGGCTTTGGATGTTGGCCATTCAATATTGGCTGAAACTCTCATTTTTCCCTAGAGGGTTGGTAAGTTTAATTTTCCAGGATACCTTTGTCCCGCCTTGGCTAAGGGCCATCAGGAGGAAAAAACTTTCTCACCTTGGCCTCTCAAAACAATTTCTTAGCGCTCTCACATATGACAAAGCGAGAGAGTTAGTGAGACAGAGAATCCAGGACATAGCTAGATAGGAGGATCTTAATAGCTCATGCAAATGGCAAGCCCTCTTAGAACTGCTGTATAAGGTAGTGCCAATGCCCTATCTTTTTTATTTAGAAAATCATGAGTTAACCCTCATGTTTACCCTCATGAGATGGAATGCACTCTCTTCAGCGGTCACAGAATTTAAAAAAAAACCCTGGCTGATCGTATATGTCCCTGTTGCAATGACAGAATTGAAACTTTGATGCACATTATATATAGCCACTTTTGTGACATTCTCCTGTTCTCTACAGCTACTCTATCCTCAACTAGTCAAAAGAGGCAATTATTAAGGAACCTCCTAGAAAGTAGGCGCCCTGAGGTTACAGCTAAACTTGCCAGATTTGGCTAGTTAGCTGTAAGGACTAAAAAGCTGCTAGTGAAAGGTGAATAGATGTAATTTGTTCTAGGATTTAACATGTTTTATTTGCATGCACTATTTGATATTTTCATTTTATGTATTTCATTTGTGCTTGTGGTTTTATGAATTCTGACAAATTTAGTTCGAGTATTGTATTAGAGTGCTGGCTTTTTGCTGTGAATAAATTTGAATTTGGATGTTTCCAAGCCCTGCACGTTTCTTCCATTAACTTTGGTTTCTGCTTCAACTTCCAGTGTGCCTCGGTACCTATTTCTGAGGGGAAATTTATAGAGGTACAGACTCTTCTCAATTACAGTTCCTTTGTTGGTATCAAACAGTATTAAGGTGGGACAACAGCATTATGGTAAAAGTTTGTTTACCACATAAGAAGTTTACCACATTACCTAAAAGCTACCCAGTTATCAGACGAGGAACTGGAAATTCATAGGGAGATTGGAGGGAAAATCTGAGGCCTTATGAGGGCAATTGTTTGACAGGAGAGCCTGTCCAGTACAGCAGCAAAAACAGTTGGGCAGCAGGGAGCCACTTCCCACCACTCAGCTGTTTCAGGCTGTCTTGTGCAGCCCCCAGCAGCCTGACAAGAGAAAGACCAAGCAGCCTAGCTAAAGAAAACTTCATTACAAAGTACATGTTTAAATGTACACATCTCGTAACAGCAGAAAGAGAATCAGGTACATTAATGGCCACCACTAAATGTCTCTATAAGATGAATGCCTCTATAAGATGAAAGTTTAAAGGGACTATGGAAGATAGCCTGAAACAGCCCCCCATCGCTCAGCTGTTTTTTTGGGATTTCTGCATACCATGTTTAAAGGGACTGCAGTCCCTTTCAACAGGGTTTGTGAGTCATGAACGGGTTTGGTTCACAACAAACCTCCCAGTTCAGTTCGTTGTTCAGTTCCTGGTTTTTCCAAATTTTTCCAATTCATGCCCATCACTAGCTATGGTGCTGCCCTATTTAGAACACTATGTACACTTCATCAACAACCTCAGATATGCAGATGATACCACTCTCGTGGCAGAAAGTGAAGAGGACCTAAAGAGCCTCTTGCATTGGATGAAAGAGGAGAGTGCAAAAGTTGGCTTGAAACTCAACATCAAAAAAACTAAGATGATGTGATGGGGTTGCAAAGAATCAGACTCAACTGTGCGACTGAACAACAACAAGTACACTTCTAGTCAATGTATCTCCAAAAAGAGATCACAGAGCTGGGAAAAGGGCAGAAGAGGGCAACCAAGATAATTAAAGTTTGGATCACCTTTCCTATGAGAAAAGGCTGAAGAATCTGGGACTTTTCAGTTTAGAAAGAAGGTAACTAAGCGAAAACATAATAGAGGCTTATAAAACCACAAGTGGGATTGGGGCATCTCATTCCCCCTCCCCTATTTCCTTTCCCAAAAGTCTTCTTAATTTCTCCATATTTTCTGCTTCCTTCTCTTCTTTCCACCCAACAGCAATCTACCTGTATCTGCCCCTCTGTCTTCAGCTTCCTCTGCCACCAGCAGCCTCTGCCTAGGAAACCATGGCCCAGTTGAATGGTAGGCAACCTGCAAGGACTTGTAGGGGACACCTCACTTTCCCCAGTATCTTTCTCTTCTCCTCTTTCTCTCTTCCTGGCAACCACCATATCCTCCTCCTTTGCTCTGCCTTTCTGTTCTCAGTCATTCACCAAACTGCCTCTGGCTCATCTTCAGCCATATTTATGCAGCCACCATTAGACCCACCATGTCTCCCAGGCTCCAACACAGCCACCACTGGGCCCACTGCAGCTTCTGGGCTCTGACACATCTGCCGCCAGGCCCACTGCAGTTCCTAGGCTCCATCCAATTCAGCTTCCTTGGCTCTCAGGCTCCCCCTGTTACCACTGGGCCCAGCGCAGCTCCTGGGCTCCTCCACAGCTACCAACAACCATGTTCAAGTTAGGTGTTTTCTCTGTACTTGCACTGAGAACTCTCTCTTATTTGGGGGGGGGGGAAGGAATTTAGCCTCCCCCAGTGTATTTTTTTAAAGATGTTAGATGTTTCTACTTTCAGCAAGAGATGTCATTTGCCAGTTGGAGTTGTGTACTCATCCCCATAGGATGAGGACTCCTTAACTGTAGTTCCCTCTTTCCCCCTTCGGGCACACCCCAGGAAACATGGCAGACTGTTTCGACCACAAACTAGCAGTGAGGTAATGCATCTTATCTGCATGAACAACTTTTAATGTTGTCTTCTTGATTAGTGTTTAGAAACCAAGCAAACAATTGTTTTAAAATAATTGGTAAATTATGATTAAATAAAAATGTTTATACAGAGGAGTCTGTCATTGATATGATTAAATAAATATTTGCAGAACTAACTTATCCTTGGCCCAGAGCCTGGTCAACGAGCTCTATGAGATTGACTGCAGTCTCATTTTAATAAAGACCAGAAGGCTTTCCAAGAAGATACAGCACCCTTCTTCACTTAGCCACCCAGTGTATATTAAGGCTTTCATTCAGCTTCCTGATGGACAACAGCATAGCTTCTCTTCAGATCATCTACGAATGTTTGTCATATTCCAGAATAGGTGTTGCTTGTTTCAGGCTGAAACTATATAACTGGGGAAAGATGGCTTGATCTCTGGGTCAAGAGTAATAAACACAAACTGAAGCATTCTTTCTCGAGAGTAGATATAGAGCTCTAAATGAGTCTCTTGGCTCTGAAGGATGCAATCTCTGGGCATATTTTCAGTAACATACTCAAGTTGATTTTATGCCTGTTGTAACTGTTATGGCTGATCTTTAAAGAATGTTGGAAATTGTAATTTGGTGAGGGTAGTGAAAATTTTCTTTAGGAATCCCTGGCACTGTATTTTCTCCAGGATTCTGTGGGAGTGAAGAATGCCTATTAAACCAGGTTAACTCTGTGGTGCAGACATGCTCTGTAATTCCTTTTTTTAAAATTTAGGTTTGATTAACTCTGGGCTGTCTTCTCAGTGTATGCATACATGCACATTCATCCACCCATTGTGGCTGACTTGGACTAGTATCTCCCTAATAAGCTTCTTTGTGTCTGGGTGAATATCTTCAGCTGGGCATCTCCAAATACATTGTACTTCTCCATGCATAATGGAAGCATGGTTTTAGATCTTCCCATTTTTATGATATTCCTCAGGAGTTTATTCTTGCCATGTTACAGGGGCCTGATTAAAATGTGATATCAATGCATACAAAAAACTTACCCAAGCAATTTTCCACATGCTTAGTGCCATGTTTAAACTGTTTTGTGTACAAAGGTGCTATGTGTGCAACAGTAACCCACCAATGCAGTGCCCACCCAGGCTATGGATCTCTGCCAAGTTAAAAGTGCAAACCACAAAATGAATACTGTGTATAAGTATATACCTGTGTATAAGTCTTTCACCTCAATTTTGCACCAAGGAACCATCCCTGGGCATGGAGGGAGGGGGGCTCTTGGTAGTAGATCATTCGATCCTTAGGCAGGTAGACAGTTGGGTGGCGAACCCACGTACTGACTGTATGGTGACTTGCCTGCCTGGTGTGAAGGTAGCGGAAATTACGCATGTTCTAGATAGGCTGGTAGATAGTGCTGGGGAGGAGCCAGTGGTCATGGTAATGCTGGCACCAACGATGTGGGGAAACGCAGTTGTGAGGTTCTGGAGGAAAGATTTAGGCTGCTAGGCAGGAGAATCAAGGCCAGGACCTCCAAGGTAGCCTTCTCGGAAGTGCTACCTGTTCCACGCGCAGGGCCGGAGAGATAGGCACAGATCAGGAGTCTCAATGCATGGATGAGATGATGGTATAGGGGGGAATGGTTCAAGTTTGTTAGGCACTGGGGTGCTTTTTTGGAACAAGAGGGAGCTGTACAAAAGAGACGGTCTCCACTTGTCCCGAGAATGAACCAAGCTGCTGGTGCATAAATTCAAAAAGTTGGCAGAGCAGTTTTTAAACTGAATATTGGGGGAAAGCCGACAGGAGATAAAAAGTCTCGGGTTTGGGATGGCTCATCTCAAAGAGATGAAGAGGTAGCTGTTACTTTTCTACAAGGAAATGGATTAGAATTGTCCACTGAGACTGTGGCTAATGATAGGGACTGCCTGGCAGGAGGCGGGCCTAACATGCCTGGGAAATTATAGATGTTTATATACTAATACTAGAAGTGTCCAAGGTAAAATTGAGGAGTTGGAATGCTTGGTGTTGAGGGGAAACATAGACATTATGGGTATTTCAGAAACTTGGTGGGATGAGGAAAATTAGTGGGATACGGTGATTCCTGGTTATAAATTATATCTGAAGGGTAGGGGTGGAAGGGTTGGAGGTGGGGTGTCTCTGTATGTCAGAGAGGGTATACAATCTAGTAAGACTGAGAGGATAAGAGAATTGGATTCGCTTCTGGAAGTGCTATGGGTTGAAATAGTGGGCCCAAAAGGAAGCTTAACACTGGGAGTTTGTTATCAGCCACCCGAGCAAAAGATAGAGGAGGATTATAAAATTATGAATGAATTAAAGATAGCGGCTAGATGAAATAACTGTGTTGTAATAGGTGATTTTAACTACCCACACACTGATTGGGTCAATATGCATTTAAGTTGGGAAAAAGAGATTGAGTTTCTAGATACTCTCAATAACTGTGATATGGAGCAGAACCTACCAGGGGAGAGGCGATCCTGGATTTAGTCCTAAGTAATGCTCAAAACCTGGTGAGAGATGTAAAAATGCACCACTTGGGAACAGTGACAATAATGTTATTGCGTTCAACATTTGTATAAATAGGGATTTGCCCCAAAAGACTGACACAACCACTTTTAACTTTAAAAGGGGTTACTTCTCTGATATCAGGAGACATGTGAGGAGGAAACTGAAAGGGAAAGTAGAAGGGGTCAAAACCATTGGGGAAGCTTGGAGACTATTTAAAATTACAATCCTAGAAGCTCAGAAAAAATATATACTGCAGGTTAGGAAAGGCACAAATAGGTATAGAAAAAAGCCTGCATGGTTAACAAACAAAGTAATGGAAGCTGTAAAAGATAAGAAGGATTCCTTTAAGCGGTGGAAAGCTAGTCTCAGTGAGGTTGATAAAAGGGAACACAGGCTGCGGCAAATAAAATGCAAGTCTGTGATCAAGCAGGCAAAAAGGAAATATGAGGAGCATACTGCAAAAAACATAAAGACCAACAATAAAACTTTTTTCAAATACATTAGGAGTAGGAAACCAGCCAGGGAGGCAGTGGGGCCCTTGGATGACCGAGGGGTAAAAGGAGTACTGAAGGATGATAGGGAAATGGCTGAGAAGCTGAATGCATTTTTTGCCTCTATCTTCACTGTGGAAGAGGAGAGGTGCTTGCCCACTCCAGAACCACTGATTTTGGGAGGGGTATTGAAATCTGACCTGAGTCAGATTGAGGTGATGAGAGAGGAGGTCCTATGACTGACAGACAACTTAAAAACTAAAATCACCAGGCCCAGATGGCATACATCCAAGAGTTCTGAAAGAACTCAAATGTGAACTGGTGGATCTCCAGACAAAAATATGTAATCTTTCATTAAAATCTGCCTCTATTCCTAAGGACTGGAAGGTAGCTAATGTCTCTCCCATCTTTAAAAAGGGTTCCAGAGATCTGGGAAGTTACAGGCCAGTCAGTCTGATGTCAATAATGGGTAAGTTGGTGTATAAAATGATGGTGAGACCTCATTTGGAGTACTGTGTACAGTTATGGTCGCCACACCTCAGAAAGGATATTATAGCATTGGAAAAAGTGCAGAAAAGGGCAACTAGAATGATAAAAGGGTCGGAACACTTACCCTGTGAAGAAAGGTTAAAGTGCTTGGGGCTCTTTATCTTGGAGAAACGATGGCTGAGGGGTGACATGATCGAGGTTCATAAGATTATGCATGGGATAGAGCAGTTAGAGAAAGAAGTACTTTTCTCCCTTTCTCGCAATACAAGAACTCGTGGGCACTCAATGAAATTGCTGAGCACTTGTGTTAGAACAGATAAAAGGAAGTACTTCACCCAAGGAGTGATTAATACATGGAATTCACTGCCACAGGAGTTGGTGGCGGCTACAAGCATGGATGGCTTTAAGTGGGAATTAGATAAACATATGGAGCAGAGGTCCATCAGTGGCTATTAGCCACAAGGTAAAGATAGGAACTCTCATTCTGGGGCAAGTGATGCTCTGTGTTCTTGGTGCTTTTGGTGGGGAGGGCAACAGTGGGAGGGCTTCTAGTGTCCTGGCCCCACTGCTGGACCTCCTGAGGGCACCTGGTGTTTTTGGCCACTGTGTGACAGAGTGTTGGACTGGATGGGCCATTGGTCTGATCCAACATTGGCTTTGGCTTCTCTTATGTTCTCATGTAATATACAATAAAATGCATTTTTTACATTAAAAGTGTGTTATTTTATTTCTTATTATATCACAATCTTGCAACAACTTCCAAATTTGCTACATATATTCCATAAATTCACATAAATATACAAGCGGCAAGGAAAATACTATGTATTCAATGATGCTTCCACTGTTTAACCATGTTGCTACATACAAAGAAGTGAATCAAGTATCCAGGACCAATAGTGTCCTTGCCACAAAATTTCATTCCATACAATGACAGAATAGTTGACCTTCACTCATAGATTAATAATGTGCTAAAAAGACCACTGACGAGATTCCTAGGTTTCTTTCTTATTGTGGACTGTCTTCTTTTATGCTTTAGAACCTTTAGCCAACTGCATCAGGAGGAAAGACACTGTTAGGCTGTGGACAGACTACTGTTCTGCCGCGCTACAGGAGCGCGGCAGAACAAGGCGGGGGGGAACTGCATCGCAGCACGGCATTCAGACGCCGCCACAAGGAAGCCACCCGCAGCATCCACACTGCGGGTGGCTTCTGGCAATGGCGGCAGAACACCACACGGCTCCACCCGTGTGCGGAAGCGGATGGAACGAGCGCGCAGCCGCCGGGACACCACTTGGAAGTGGTGCCCAACTGCTGCGGGAGGAGTGCGCTGCCGGACGAGGTAAGTCTGGGGCGCCTCCGCGGGGCAGATACAGCAGTCTGGACGCCCGCTCTGCCTCCGCTTTTAAAGCAGAGGCAGAGTGGGCCAGAGTGCCAGTCTATCCTCAGCCTTAGTTCTTGATAAAGCATGGAATTGCCTGGATTAATATTTATGGTTTCAGTGATATGGGGATGTGCTCCTGATTTTGATGCACTCTGAAGGAGACAGTCCACAATGAGAAAGAAACCTAAGAATCTCCTCAGTGGTCTTTTTGGCACATTATTAATCTACTAGAAGTAAGGCCCATTGTGGGAGGAAATACAGCAGGCTCTAGAGGCTCCAGGTGAGTGTCCCAGCTGTAGCTGGTGTAGCCAGTTACAGGGTTGCCAACTCTGGGTTGGGAAATACCTGTAGATTTGAGGGGTAGAGCCTGGGGAAAGCAGGGTTTGGGTGGGGAGGGACCTCAGCAGGGTATAATGCCATAGAGTCCATTGCCCAAAACAGTCATTTTCTCCAGGAGAACCGATCTTGGAGATCTCCAGGTACTGCCTGGAGGGGAAAGCCAGGTTTGTTGAAGGAGTTTCTTGAGGTATAATGCCATAAAGGGGGGGGACTCACCCTCCAAAGCAACCATTTTCTCCATGGGGACAGATCTCTGTAGTGTGGAGATCAATTGTAATTCAGAGAGCTGTCCAGGCCTTCCCTTTCCCCCCACCCTCTTTCAGTTTCAAAGCTGCTTCCCGTTTAACACTTTAACTTATCAACAGTTTAACTGACTCCTTGCTAATGCCCCACAGCCTCTTGGGACTCCCAACTTAGGAGCTGTAGTTCTAATTCCCTTTGCTATGGTTGCAGTAAGGCCAGCTGAGAACTACAACTCCCAAGGTGCAATGCATTAAAAGTGGGGGTGTAAGAATGGAAGGGTTGGTGGTTTGGGCCAATAGGAAACCAAGGCAGCTTCCCCAGTGGCCAATGGGAGAGTAGGTGAGTCGTCGCCAGCACAGCTCATCTTTTACATAGATAGGATGAGGAAATGTCCCTGGACAAATGCCCTGCCCCCAGCCCACCCTCACCCTCCGAAAGGATGGAGGGAGAGCATTCCCAGCCAGCTGCAAGGAGAACTTGCCTGGCCAAATTGTGAAGCCAAACCTGGCACCTCTCTTGCTGCAGAGAGGCTGGATGGCATATCCCTTGCCACAGCATGGACAAGCAGACACAGCAAAGGAGAGGTCATGCACATCCTTCACTGTGATGGGCAGGGTGAGTCCAGGGCAGGCACTCCTTTTTCTGTCGTTCATGGCAGTGGGGACTCCCACCCACCCTCTCTTTGGGTGAGGGTGGTTCCAGTGAGGGGTGGCCACCCAGGCCATTGGCCTACTGAGACTTTTCCTAGAGACTTTAATAACCAATCCACTCCTGGCTGAGTGAAAAGGAGAGCTAGACGAGTAGAAGAATGGCCGCAGTCTATTCACAAGACAGGGTAGAAGAACTAGCCTGGTGTAGTGGTTCAGAGCAGCAGACTCTAATCTGAAGATCCAGGTTTGATTCCCCACTCCTCCATAGGAAGCCTGCTGGGTGACCTTGGGCCCGTCACAGTTCTCTTAGAACTCTCTCAGCCCCACCAGTCTCACAAGGTTCTTGTCATGGGGAGAGGAAGGCAAGGCAATTGTAAGCCACTTTGCATCTCCTTAAGGTAAATAAGTGGGATATAAAAAACAATTCTTCTTCCTCTAGATGGCATTGTACCCCTGTGCAGTACCAAAGGTGAAGTTAAATCAGACAGACCTCATTCAGCATATCCTGAACTATTTCTGGCCTGTACAGTGTTCAGTTCCCCAGATGATTCTATAAATAATCATAAAGAAGCTGTACCCAGGAAACTTTGGATTCTGCAGTAACAGAAATATTCTTATAGTAGCATTCTACGAAATTAGAAGCTGTGAAGAATTCCTGTAGTTCTAGGCTATATAGTCATATGATAATATGGCATACAGAGTCCTCAAAATTCAGACTTTTAAAGGAAAGAGAACAGTTTTGTCAAGCTGATCAAAGATGCACCATGTTTTTAAGCTCCTCCTCCACTTGTTGGTATGCACTTGTGACAAGCAGAAAGTCAGTGCTTAACACACTTGTGTCAGGTTTCTGAAACAAAAGATGATTCGCAGTCACAGTTCAGCTTTTTTGTACACATGTGATTTGGATCTTAGAGCTTTGTAGAATGTTGCAGCAGCTCCCTGGCAGCAAAATTCTGAATATGTTTGTTTGAAGCATGTTTACAGTGGAACTTATTACTTACTGTGAGATTGTCCCAAGAGATGTAGTCCACAACAGGTCTCCTTAAACAGAAAGTCCTTTATTTGCAGAAAAGCTCCATTTGGTCAAATACACTTCTTCTGTTAGCAATGCCCAAGCATAGGAATACATCTACAATTATACCTGATATGAAATAAGCCCCTCTTGACTTCCACCAATCAGTTGGGAGAATTATTGGCGCCCAAATATACTGGCCCACTGTTCCCAAGGAAAGCACGGCAAATTAGGTTCCCAAGCAAAGACACTGTCAGGATCTGTGGGGCGGATGTTCCCAAGGGTAAAATCAAGCAAAGGAGCAATTTGTACCTGTGAATAAAATAACGTGTAGCCGGAGGATTCCAGCTCAAGGCCGTGAGCTAGCGAGAAGCGAAAGAGAGATAAGAGTGAAGAAAAGCTAATAAGCAGCAAGCATGCGCAAAGCGAGGAAGAAGCGCATTCCTGCGGTGGGAGGCACACTACCGATGCTATCTCCCGTCCGGGACCTAGAGGAGTAGATATGTAACTCAAAACAAAGGCAATGTTAAGTGATCATCAGAAAAGGCAATAGAAACTATTGGCAGTGGTAACTGACAGGACTGCAAAAGAACCATTGACAGTGCAACAGAACCATTGGCAGTGCTAACTGACACACATATGTTTTGAACGTATTTTGTCTGAGGGTGATTCTGCACTCATCTTTCCCACTGTTGTATCACCAATCCCACATCGTAACACAAATTTCCCTCTGCATTGCATGCCGCTCCCAGTCTCCTTGTGCATCGGTTCAGTTTTGACCTTCTGCATTGCTTTATTGTCATCTAATGCTGACTCCGAGATCACCCTGGTATTTCCCTGGGTTTTCGATTTGGTTTTGCGCCAGACCATTTGCTCATCCCCGCCACCAGTCCATGGTGAACAACAAAAAGACAACTTGACGCGGATTCTTTTATGTTCCTCCCCACACCTCTTGTTATGTATGAGTAGTCTAGACACCCACCAGATGACAGTGCTCTGTTCTTTTGTGTTTTTGAATGGCTGTAAATACAAAACCCTCCTGCTCTGTTGGGTGCATGGGATGGCCTCCCTCCCCTCTTGCCTTTTGACGGGACCTGCATTGAGGAAAGAGAGGGACTCTCCTGCTTGCCTCCCCTTCAGGCTGCCAACTCATGGCCAGGTGTGTGGGATGGCCCTCCTCCCTTCTCACCTTTTGATGGGAACTGCATCGAGGGATGGGGTGAACCCTTCTGCTCACCTCCTCTTCAGGCCACAAACTCACAGCTGGGTGTGCAAGATGCCCCTCCCTTTGCCTTTTGATGGGACCTGCATTGTGGAGAGGGGGGAAATCCTCCTGCTTGCCTCCCCTTCAGGCTGCAGACTCATGGCTGGGTACATGGGATGGGGGGAACCCTACCATTTGCCTCCCTTTCAGGCTGACAACTCATGGCTGGGCACATGGGATGCCCCCCTCCCCTCTTGCCTTTTGATGGGACTTGCATCGAGGGGTGGAGGAATCCTCCCACACACCTCCCCTTGAGGCCACAAACTCATAGCTGGGCACATGGGATGGTCCCCCCTCTTCTGCTCAGGTGTTGAAGTAACAAAGGCAAATTGTTGTGACAGTCTTAAGGGTGGCAATGCAGAGAAAACTTTATGAAACTGTGGGTGTGTTTGCAGAATGCAAGCATATATTCTGTGCCAAAATGGAACCAGCTCCACAGCAGAGAGAAAGTAGATTATAAACCAAATGTAGAATCACCCTGAGTCCAGCAAAACTCTTTCTACTACAACCTTTATACTGGCTGCTGGTCACCACCAACAGCCCATCAATGCAAAACTTAACTAAAGCCCTGTGCAAGCAGTCATCACGCATACAAATGAACATGTGGGAGAGGGCTTGGAGCTACATCATCTGGCTTTGCCCTCTCACACATGTACTGAAGCAGGAAAACACACTGAGGCTGCGGTCATACTGGAGGCTTGCTGCAATCTGGGTGTGCCTCTAATTGCACCGGTTTAAAGTGTTGCGGAACAGACCAACCAGACAACACACCCTGGGGCAGTTTCTCCACATGCTTGTCTGGTGGTCAGACAGTCGCATTACTGCAGTGCCTCAACCACGGAGCATGCTGCCCAGTGGTTTTTGTTTTAATGCAGGCAGGTGCAGGTGCATATAGGCAGCAACTCCAAAAAAGCAGTGGCAGAAATGGCTCTGCAAGTTCAGACTTCCCTTCTGGGTTCCTTTTGTGGCAGGAGAGTTCAGATGTCCAGGAAAGTGGAGTGGAAGTGCTGGCATCCATAAACACCAGACTTTCCCTGGTGCCTGATTACTCCACTTCCAAAGTGGGGCAACCTGGGATGCTGACGACTGGGGCATGGAAGGCAGATGTTGCTGGCTGATCTTACTCTTCAAATCTGCAAAGTTAACACTACTGTATCACAGCAAACTGCTAATGTGACCACAGCCATACTGACTTATTCACATGAAGCAGTGACTATGTTTATCTAACAGTTCGCTAGCAATGCAATTCTCTCCTAGTGTGCACTTGGCCTGAAAAAACTAATGACTGAAAGGGGCTTCTCTCTCTCTCTCTCTCCCCCCCCCACCCTCTCTCTCTCTCTGTGTCAACATCCCACTGTGCCCAATCTGTATTCTGCAAAAATGGAGGGTACAGTTCACATGCAGGGAGACATTGTACATTGTGGAAATGGGATCTTGAATGTGTGGAAGTCCCAGTTCCCACCTCCCACACACATGTTTATTTCTGTGCTCAATATGTACAGAGCTCAAATTTCATGGCAAGGCAAGGTAACTGCTCCAGCAAAAATGATACAGATTGAGATAATTTGGTCCATAGCCACTGAGTGATCATCATCCCAGCAACCACCTGCGGAGACTTTTGTAAACTGAAAGAAGTTAATTCTTTCTGTAGGTTAGAAATGTATGTGGTCCTAGAGCCAAAATATATATGACAAAGATAATATATCACCATCTGTAAAAGGCAAAGCCCAATTTTGGATTGAGGCTATGTAGGGAGGGAAGAGGGAGTGTAACCTGTCGGTCCCAACATGGTTTTAAAACTGGCTCCCTGGAAATGTTGTTAGCACTTAAAAATATGTGTATTTTAAAAGCTGATTTCCCCCTAAGGTTGCCAGCTCAGAGTTGGTAAATTCCTGGAGTTTTGGGCACGGAACCTGGGGGAGGGTTTGGGGAGGGTTTGGGGAGGGGAGGGGAGGGGAGGAGCCTTAGCAAGGTATAATGCCATAGGGTCCATGCTCCACAGCAGCCATTTTCTCCAGGGAAACTGATATCTGTAGTCTGGGGATCAGTTGTTCTTCCAGGAGCTTGCCAGGACCCATCTGGAAATTGGCAACCCTATTTTGCTGTTGTTGTTCAGTTGCACAGTCGAGTCTGACTGTTCCCTGGAAGGCCAGATACTGAAGGTCAAATACTCTGGCCACCAAATGAGAAGGGAGCACTCACTAGAGAAGACCCTGATGCAGGGAAAGACTGAAGGTCAAAGAAGAAGGGGACTGCAAAGGATAAGATGGTTAGAAAGTGGCTA
The DNA here is from genome assembly GCA_029233225.1 of Lepidodactylus listeri. NCBI lineage: Eukaryota > Metazoa > Chordata > Lepidosauria > Squamata > Gekkonidae > Lepidodactylus > Lepidodactylus listeri. Next base: position 12,233,059 of record JARCFY010000015.1, on the reverse strand, counting down.
TTCCAGGGAACAGCCAGGGTTGATTTCTTTTAGGATTGATTGATTTGATCTCCTTGCAGTCCATAGGACTCTCAAGAGTCTTCTCCAGCACCTTAATTCAAAAGCATCTATTCTTCGGTGCTCAGCCTTCCTTATAGTCTAACTCTCGCAGCCATACCTTACAACTGGGAATACCATCACTTTGAACATACAGACTTTTGTTGGCAGGGTGAAGTCTCTACTTTTTATTATGCTGTCTAGGTTTGCCATCGCTTTTCTTCCAAGGAACAGGTGTCTTTTAATTTCATGGCTTCAGTCACCATCTGCAGTGATCTTGGATCCCAGGAAGGTGAAGTCTGTCACTGCTTCCACGACTTCCCCTTCTATTTGCCAAGGTCTGATGGGGCCGGCTGCCATGATCTTAGTTTTTTTGATGTTGAGTTTCAAGCCAACTTTTGTGCTCTCCTCTTTCATCCTTAGCAAGAGGCTTTTGAGGTCCTCTTCACTTTCTGCCATTAGAGTGGTATCGTCTGCATATCTGAGGTTGTTGATGTTTTTTCCCAGCAATCTTAATTCCAGTTTGTGATTCATCCAGGCCGGCATTTTGCATGATGTACTCTGCATATAAATTAAATAAGCAAGGTGATAATATACATCCCTGTCGTACTCCTTTTCCTATGCTAAACCAATCAGTTGTTCCATATCCGGTTCTAACTCTTGCTTCTTGACCCTTATACAGGTTTCTCAAGAGACATGTGAGCTGGTCTGGTACTCCCATCTCTTCAAGGACTTGCCATAGTTTGTTGTGATCCACACAGTCGAAGGCTTTAGCATAGTCAATGAAGCAGAAGTAGATGTTTTTCTGGTACTTCCTTGCTTTCTCCATAATCCAGTGAATGTTGGCAATTTGATCTCTAGTTCCTCTACCACTTTAGAACCCAGTTTGTACTTCTGGCAGTTCTCAATCCACATACTGCTGAAGCCTAGCTTGTAGGATGTTGAGCATGACCTTGCTAGCGTGTGAAATGAGTGCAATTGTGTGATAGTTTGAACATTCCTTGGCACTGCCCTTCTTTGGGATTGGAATGTAAACTGACCTTTTCCAATCCTGTGGCCACTGTTGCGCTTTCCAAATTTCCTGGCATATGGAGTGCAGCAATCCTATAATTGCCCCTTAAAGTGCTAATAGAAGAAAGGATGTAGGTGGTTTGGGTTAGGAAAACCATGGGGATTGAAGGGTTAAATATTCTTCCCTCCCAGCACAGCCTCAGCATGAATTGTAGCTGCCCATGCTTATAGAAGACGTTTGAGAGACTTTGACTATGAGCTCACGTTGATAATTTGCATTTTGGAGAGTTGTGATATTCATCATATCTGTTCTGGTCATGGTTGCAAAGTGAAATTACTTTAAATGTATAGGGCCATGGCCTCTTCCTAACTATATCACATTCATGTTTTCTCTTTCCCTCATAAACACGCAACCAAACAAAAACCTCTCCCTCATACTGGATCCGAAGTAGAAAATGATATTTGCCTAAGAGGAGTTTAGCACGCAGAGCTGATATTCAGAGTGCAGAAATGCTGGCTTTGGCTGCTAAAGAGCAGATGACAAATCACAGCCATTACATACCAAAGATTTCTGTGAAAATAGGAGGAAGTTTTCCCTAGGAACAGAACAGTCTTTAAAAGAGCTAAAAGTAGTATGATAAAAGCACTGAGTCGGAAATTATCTCTTTGACAGAAGTTTAGTAAGATGTTATTCTCCAGGGGATGCTGTTTACCCCCCTGCCATGAAAAGCTTCAGTTGCTGATTTCTGCACGTTATGTCTCTATTAAAGGGATAGGACTTTTTCTCTCTCTCCAGGTTTTTGGCAGCTTTATCCTCCATATGACCACTGCTCAGAAAAAAGGCTGGACTGAATTTTTTTTAATCCAAAGGTAAGGAACCAATTGCAAAACTTGTTGTGTTATTGTTGTTTACTTGCTGTAATGCTGAAGAGTGGTTTGAGCTGTAGATTTGGCTGGGCAGCCGGTGCAAGTCAACGTCTGCTTGTCAATCAGAGATAACTGGCTGTTCCTGGAAGTTGTTGGGATGACTGCAATAAGGAACTAACTGCAATTACGCTTAAGGGATTATGTAGCCTAGAAACATGCAGGACATAGAACACAAGCCGAGGGGCATTTCAGATCAGAAAAGCAGCAGCAGTAGAAAGATCATGTGCCAACTCAACCTCAGGATCCACACCATACTCATTTTGTTTACTGTGTGGAGGTGGAAATTATTAGAACCATAACCTCATGGGAGATAGACACAAATAACACACTCTGGTGTTTGAGCTGCTGCCCTACTCCCTTCTTCCTAGACTCTTCTGAACCTCAAATGGGTGCCCCAGTCAGTTCTTGTGAGGACACGCCATTCAGCCCACCAGCATGATATGGCTGGAGATTAAGGATCACACAAGGATCCAAAGAGGAATGGAATCCATAGTAGCAAAGCCAGCGTACTCCACCCTGCACTTAGTGCACATTTTGCATCGCTTACTTGATAAACACAACAGATCGCATTTTTTACAATTAAATATTTACACTAAGCAGAAAACATTTTGCATGGTGTTTTAAACAGCCGTGTCAACTCCTTCTTTTCATTCTCTAATCTTTCAGTTCTGAATCAGAAGTGAAGATTTTTAGCCTATTTACTCAGAAGTAAATATTATGATGAAAACATCAGAAAGCTTAGTAGTGACTTTAGGAGAGCGGGGAAGCATTTTCGAGTAGTTCAATCAATGGCAACATGTTCCACAAGCTGCCAATACAAGAACAGGCTTTGTTCTGATTCTCCGACAGTATCACAATCATAGAGTCATAATCATAACACCATAGAATCATAAAGTTGGAAGGAATCTCCAAAGTCATCTAGTCCAACCCCTTGCACAATGCAGGAAATTCATAACTACCTCCCCCGCACACACAAACACCCAGTGACCCTTCCTCCATTCCCAGAAGATGGCAAAAAAACCCTCCTGGATCCCTGGCCAAACTGGACTGGAGAAAATTGCTTCCTGACCCCAAAGTGGTGATCGGCATTTCCTTGGGCATGTAAGAAAGTATGGTCTGCCTAAGTTCACAGAATCAGCACTGCTGACAGATGGCCATCTAACCTCTGTTTAAAAACCTCCAGAGAAGGAGAACCCACCACCTCCTGAGGAAGCCCATTCCACTGAGGCTCTAACTGTCAGGAGCCAATTCGTTGTAGTGGTTGAGTGCACGGACTCTAATCTGGGAGAAGTGGGTTTGATTCCCCACTCCTCCACTTGTAGCTGCTGGATGACCTTGGGCAAGCCATGGTTCTGTCATAGCTGTTTTCTCAAGGACAGCTCTGGAAAGAGCTCTCTCAGCCCCACCTACCTCACAGGGTGTCTGTTGTGGGGAGGGGAAGGGAAAGGAGTTTGTAAGCCGCTCTGAGACTCCAAGTGAAGGGCAGGATATAAATCCAATCTCCTCCCCCTCCTCCCCTCCTCCTCTTCCTCCTCCTCCTCCTCCTCTTCTTCTTCTTTGCCAAAAACTCTTCTGGTTTAATTTCAACCCATTGGTTCTGGTCTGACCTTCTGGGGCAACAGAAAACAACTCTGCACCATCCTCTATATGACAGCCCTTCAAGTACTTGAAGATGGTTATCATATCACCTATCAGTCGTCTCCTCTCCAGGCTAAGCATACCCAGCTCCTTCAACCTTTCCTCATAGGACTTGGTCTCCAGACCCCTCAACCATCTTCGTTGTTCTCCGCTGGACACATTCCAGCTTGTCTGTATCCTTCTTAAACTGTGGTGCCCAAAACTGAACACAATACTCTAGGGTCGCATTCATACGGCTCTTTTGAGCCACGCCAGGCATGAGTGCCTGGTGGATTTAAAGTGCACGTCCAGATCAAAACATCTGGGAATCGTGCCGCTTCCGTGATTAGCCCATCGATCCCCCTCAGGGATCTGTACTTATAAGATAGTGGTGAAAGTCCGGTCCTAAGCTGGCCGACAGGCCAATGGCAGAGTTTTCCCCATCTAGTTGTTCCACCAGCGCGCAATCAGCCTATAGGGATGGTCTTCATACCATCCCGAATGGCTGCCATTTAAAAAAGTCTTAGTGATGCTCGCATAACCACTTAAACATGCAACGTCCCCAGAGCTCCACTCAAACGATCGAAACGATTTTATGTTTCTGATGGTCCTGTGAACTTTATCAACTTTATTAACTGAAATGGTACCTAGAGGAAGGTACCGCTGGTGGCGCTTTTACCATTTTAGTTCGCACATGTGCAGAAAAACAAGTATATGGTGAGATGCATATGTGCATGTGCAAACAGGATTTTTTTAAAAAGCCAACTGCACAGCTCCTTACAGTGGATGCCATCTAGACAATCCACCGTGGAGTCACGTGCGGTAAAACAGTTCACAGGAGAGCTGTCTGGCCATGCAATGCTGGATCAAAAAGATCTAGATCAAATTACAGCCAGGCCAATGGCGGGACTAGCTGCTCGTCTGAATGCACCCTTGGTGAGGTCTAACCAGAGCAAAGGAAAGTGATACCATCGCTTTGCACAATCTGGACACTATACTTCCGTTGATATAACCTAAAATCGGATTTTCCTTTTTAGCTACTGCATTACACTGCTGACTCATGTTCAGTGCATGGTTTACGAAGACCCCTAGATCCTTTTTGCACATACTACTACTAAGACAAGTCTCCCCCATCCTATAGTTATGCATTTGATTTTTCCTACATAAATACAGAACTTTACATTTATCCCTGTTGAAATTCATTTTATTTATCTTAGCCCAGTTTTCCAGCCAGTCAAGATCATCCTGTACCCTGGCTCTGTCTTCTACCATATTTGCACCCCTCCCAATTTAGTATCATCTGCAAATTTAATAAGCATTCCCTCTATTCCTTCATCCACAGAATGTATTAAGGTGTTGAACAAAGCAGGTCCCAGGACAGATCCTTGAGGCACCCTACTTGTTACTCCTCTCCAAGAGGATGAGGAACCATTCACAAGCACTCTTTAGGTGCAATCTGTCAACCAGTTTCAGATCCACCTAACAGTCATAGGATCCAAACCACATTTTACCAACTTGTCAACATAAATGTTATGTGGAACCTTATCAAAAGCCTTACTGAAATCAAGATAAATGATGTCTGCAGCATTGCCCTGATCCAGCAAGGTAGTAATGTTCTTGAAAAAAGAGATAATGAAGCTAGTTGTTTATCATAACCAGGCTACCGTGAGTATGGTGCGGTACCGTGAGTATGGTGTTTGAGTGTGCAACTCAGCATGTCTGGACATTGGGGGAGGGGGCGCTACATCATTCTAAGTGTGTATAGATCTTATTTCCTTGCATGGAATGCCTCTCTTTGATTTAACCTGGGAGCTGCCCTCTGACCCCTCCTCTTTCTCTCTCTCTGTCCTCTCATTCTCTGCACATGGCCTTCCATGGAAACACATGTCTCTGCAGGTGTCTCCTGTAGATACAATGTCATACTTTCCCCCCACAAACATGATGCTGGAGAAGCTGGCCATTTGTGATAGGGAAAGTACTCTTCAGGCTGCGATCATATGCACCTTTAGATCCGGCATAGTTGTGAATGCCTGATGGATCTAAAGGAGACGATCAGACAGCAACATCTGGGAAAGGTCCTCCAGTTGTCAGCAACCCATGCTGCTCCGCCGCAGAAGTGGAGTTAAAAGACACCGCAGAAAGTCCGTCTCTAACTGGCTACGATGGGCCATGGGTGGATTTTCCTGTCTGATCGCTCAAACACGCTCTCATGCTGTTGGGATGGTCTGATCATTCCATCCCAACTCTGTGCTGTTGTCCCCCCCCCTTCACAGTATGCGCATAATCACAAACTCCATAGGGAGCCCTCAGTGCGGAGGTGTGATTCCTCATTTAAGCAGATGGTAAACAAATGGGGGGGATGACTCACCCACGGTTACATCTGGTCACACAGTGATGGGCTGAGCCCACAACTTCAAAGGGATGTGTGATCTCACAACTGTGTGTCAAATTCCTATGGAGGAAATAGCCTCGCTTCCCCTCCACTCCAACTGGTGCATGTGACGGCAGCCTTTAGATTAGGCTTCTTTCTCTTCTTTTGACTGCAACCTGAATGCAAGCTGGATCGACTTGAATAAATTTAAGTTTACCTTTTTTGCAATATACTTCTTGGGAGATTTATTTACTGCACTCAGTATCACACTCCTATGACTGGGCAACACTCTGTTATATTAACTGGAGAGCCGGTTTGGTGTAGTGGTTAAGTGTGCGGACTCTAATCTGGGAGAACCGGGTTTGATTCCCCACTCCTCCACTTGCACCTGCTGGATGACCTTGGGCAAGCCATAGCTCTGTACCAGTTGCTCTCAGGGACAGTTGTCTCAGAGCTCTCTCAGCCCCACCTATAAGGGTGCGTTCACACTTGCAGATTTGAGCCGGCTACAGCCGGCTCCAATCTGCACGTTTATACTGTAACAGCTGGCTCCCGTCCCCAGCCGTTGCCTATCGTCTCATAAAGCGTTGGAAAGCGTCTGAAATCTGAGACCAGCTCCCTTGCTGGTCTCAGCCGTGCTCTTCTGGCTCCTGCCGCCTTTCTTCCAGTGTAAACGGGGAGCCGTCTCAAAGCAACTTCCGAGTAAACTCCTCCCTCCCCCGCGGAAGCCTCTGGCTTCCGCTTTTCGTCCGCCATTTTTTTAAAAATTTTGCCGAGATTCGCATGGGCGCCCATACAAACCTATGTTTAAAGGGCAGATGTGCAAATGGAGGGTAGTTCTACTGTGTACATGAGCTTGCGGTCACAATGCAGCTATTTTCTGGTTGAAATATCAAAGCGATTTCTACTGTTAAAAGGAAGTAGTGATTTGGCCGGATCGGACTGCGCATGCTTGGAAAAAAAATTTCATCCGTGTGTATGAGCGTTTGTGCGCATGCGCAAGCGGCGGGAAAAAAAAACCCCGAAATCCCCCCCACCCCGTCGTTAGTGTGAACGTTAGTGTGAACGTGGGGGAGCCGCTTGAGGGTGACACGAGGAGAGGTTAGTGTGATCGTGATTTTACGGAACCAGACGTTTGCAGCAGGCTCCAGCACTCCAGTGTGAACACACCCTATGAGTTTGAAGGTGGGACCATGCTCAAGTGCTGCATCATATCTTGGATGCATTAAAAATCCTAATCATAGATGGGCATTTTCTAGAGCACGTTTGGATGCGATACCATCAGCAGTTCTCTATGGTAGATATACCAGAACCCCCATGCACCAAAGGATTTGCTTTTGTTTATTAGATCAGGTGGAGTCAGCTGCCCATATACTTCTCCATTGCCCTATTTACGATGAAGAGAGACAGCAGCTATTTCCTCTCTCACTTTAAACCGTTGGCTAATTATCTTAAATATGCTGAGGACTGTTTGATGAAGTTCTTATTGGCAGACAATTATGAATCTGTCTCACACAGTGTTGCTGTAATTCTGGCTTTCTTTCAGAACCCATTTCATATTCCATAGCTCACTACAAAGTTTGTGTGGATTGGAAATATTTCCTTCTGGGTGCCTTCCAAAATGTTTAGCTTCTGGAACCAGCATACTCTAGCTGGGATGTGACATTCTAAGGCCTGGCCAGGGTGTGTGTGTGGGGGGGTGGTATATGCCACTTGCAAAGAAACTGACAGGAACACTCAAGTATCCCTGCCTACACAGTGGCAAAATCTGTGGAAGCTGTACTCAGTTAATTTTTTGACCCAGTGCTGTGGCAGTTCTCATTCCTTCCTTACTCTCCCCTGCCCCCAATTAGCTGCCCCACCTTCCCACATCCATTCCTAGCTGCAGCCACAGTGTTTGACCAGGGAAGAAGCTAGGACAGTAGCAGGGGTCATTTCATAGAAAAAGATGTGCAGGAGCTCATTACCATAACTCATTTGCATAACTAATTTGCATACACCACACCCCCTAACATACCGGAAGTGTATCAGAAGGCAACACCCACCCCTCAGGCTCCACTCCACAGGTGAGTGAAACTGACCTGCTCTTCCTCCATTCCCTTCCTCATCCAATACTTTGTGCAATAAAAATAAGCATAAAGAACACACCCACATTCTCTTCCTGCTCCCTTGAAACCACCAGGTTTCAAGTAGACTTGAGATACCCAGGACATGTGCACCACCCATCCCTTCCCCTTCCCCTCCCCACAACAAGACACCCTGTGAGGTAGGTGGGGCTGAGAGAGGTCTTTTGAGAACTGCTCGTGAGAGAACAGCTCTGAGAAAACTTGTGACTGGCCCAAGGTCACACCAGCAGCTGCATGTGGAGGAGTGGGGAATCAAACCCGGTTCTCCCAGATTAGAGTCCAACTTCTGACCACTACACCAAACTGATGGGGTGGAAGCTGCTGAAGGGTTGGTGAAATTTCTCCAGTACTTACGTGCCATGTGCCCAGATAAAAAATAGTATACTTAGAAAATTTATATGCCACCTTGAGCAAGTCTCTGGAAAAGCAGCACACAGTCATAAAAGGAACAATGAAAAAATTATCAATATTAAAACAAAACATTAAAAACAATAAAGACCCTAGCAGGGCTTTCCCTGGGCGCTGCACCTCTGCACTGCTTGGGGAAGCCGAGGAGGGGGCAGGGCTTGGACATGTGCCCGCCCCCTGGACTCCTCACTCCCAGAGCTGCGCTCCTGTGCACTCCCGCTCCAACGGACCCCTGGACATTAGTATCAAAAATGTTCTGGTCTCTTTGATTTCTATCATTCATTCCCTCAGAACTCATTTAGATATCTGGGTAAATCAACCATTTGATTACAATACATTTGATGGTTAACAGCTAAGTGTGTGAATGGACTCCACTGCGAGGTGTGTATGAACGAGCCTTAAGTCCCACTCAAGAATGCTTTTAACTCATGGAAAAATTAGAGAGTAAAGTTATGAGGAGAAGCAGAGATCTCGATAGAGATATGTGGGGTGGGTGGGCAGAGGACATGGGTCACAGTATTCTTGGGGGTGTTGAGAGGGGAGAATTTTGCAATTGACAGCCTTTCTGGACTTATAAACTACCTCTGGTTTAGTGTTTATATATTTAAGGCTACACTGCAAAACTACAACTATGTGAAATGTGTCTTGAGTTTTTGGTAAAGTGTGAGCTTTGCTACTTATCAGTTTATTCATAGGGATTTATCAGATTCAAGGGACTAATGTTAAAACAAAACTAATAACAGCCCAAACACAGAACCACTATGCCAGCTAGAAGTCTGCAATGATTCCTGTTAAATGCTGCCTTTAGGATGTGAGCTGTCAAAATCCACTGCAGGAACAAGGCGGCTGAGCCCTTCCCCTTCCTTGAATTCCTGGTATGTGCGGCTCAGTATACTAGAAAGAGTTAAAGAGGAGTCTGTTGATATTCCAGCACTCCTCTGAACCCCTACAGTCAGACAGAGAGAGCCTCTTGATTGGCCAAGTCCCTGTTGGTAGTAATAGCAGTGGATCAGATATCAAACTTCTGTCTTTCCAAAGACCCTTTAGGGATAGTCTGCTCCCTGCTAGACTATGACATCAGTCAGGACAACCGGTGATGCTGCTGATAGTAAACTCTTGAGAAAGGAGGGGAGAGTGGTGGATAGAAAGGAGGGGACTGCTCACTAAAAATTAGCCCAACGCAGTGCCAGGGCATGCAGTAGGTTTTTGTGGCGGGTCAGAGCTGGATGGGACCAAACTTTTTCTAAGTCACTCTCCTGCTGCTTCCTGCAGTCACCTAGACTCCAAGGAGGGCTAGATGAGTTGTGATTCACTGGCTGTGGTCAGCTTCTCTTCTTGGAGCCGGTTAATGGTTTAAGCCGAGGGGCTTTCTGCCACTGGGAATTATTACAAGGCATCACCATGACACTTCTGGGGTCTGAGCATTCTATGCTGATTCGGAGCAAATTCAGATCAGGTAGGGCTAACACATCGAGAATTTTTCCTAAAACTTTCCTGTGCCGCGAGCCTCAGCTGGAGGCTGTTTTTCATTAAACAGCATGCAAGTAAAATAACCAGGGAGTTGTAAAGCTGTCAGGGGCTTGCTGTCGCAGAGGCTACTCTGCAAATGAAGAGATACATTTTCCTTTCTGTCTGCTTCCTTCCTTTCTGCTATTTCACTACTGGCAATTTATGTCTGTAGTCTAGCTTTTTTTTTTAAAAAAAAAAAAAACCCTCTCGCATTTTGGACCTCTCCTAACCCAGGGTTTTAAAAACAATAAATAAAGAACTGGATCAAGAATCCATAAAGGCTGTTGTGTGACAAACAGCATGCTTCTTCACATCCGTATGAGTCAGGTGCTGCTGCCCTGTGTCTGCCGGCCTTGATGCTTTACTCCAGCAGCCATGCTGCCTGTTTTGTTCCTTTGAGTTGTGACTAACTGGAGAAACATGAATTTGCAGAAAGGCATCAATTTTTTTTTAGAAGTACAAATAACAAATGGAACATGAAAAATATTTAAAATGACATCACCAGAGAAATAAAGCTAGCGCCAACGACTGATTGCCATTTTCTGAAGCTTTGCAACAAAAAGCATGTACCAGATCTTCAGAGTGGGTTGAAGCCCCCATTAGGGGCTTCTTCTTTGAGGACCTGCGGCTGACCGAAGGTGAGTAACAGGGAACTACGACAAGAGATGGTCCCTTTGAACTTAGTCCCTCTGTAGAAGAGTCTCAGTAGTTTTAAACTTGTTTAATATTATATAATGCAATGGGAAGGAGGGTTTGCTATTGTTTTTATACCGTGCTCTTGTTGGTTTTGGTTACACCACTTGTTATTTTTATTATTTGTCGTTCATGGGCCAAACTTACCTAGATTCTACACACAGCCAATGAATGCACTACATAATCATGTTCTGTGCTCGGATTTGGCTGTTTCCTTGCTATCTTTCACCCATTTCAGAACATCACCCACTCAGCATGGGATGGGATGATAGCGCTGGTGTTTGATCTCTGGTATACTATAGATAATGAGAAGATCAGAAGCTTATCCTACTGATGCTAATGCGCTCTCATATTATCTGGGCGTTTGAGATAGCTGGGTGGTCAGTTGCTGTGTTTACTTAGCAAATATAAAGTTGGCAGCTAGCTGAAAACTCCAGAGTTGAGTGTTCAAATGCAAGGGGGCTCTGTCTGGTTGGGGTTTTGCACAGCTTGGGTCCAGTGCTTTGCTGTGGTTTCTGTATCAGAGCAATCTTACATTTCATGAGAACAAGTCATGCCTCAGAAGCCACTGGTATATTATGGAAATGGAACAGTGCCGTTCACTGGAGAGAAGCAGGCTTGTCCTCTAAGCCTGTAATTCCGAAGCAACACTGCCACCTTCCTGGAGCCAGGAGGACCAAGGGGGGATAGTTCTAGGCCACAGCATTCTTTTACAGTGAGCCAGTATTGTTTTTAAGACTCATTTCTGTGTTATTTTTAAAAGAGGGGTTGTTGGGGTAGAGAGATTACAGAGCTGATGGTAGGATCACAAAACATATTTTTCAAATGATTCTAAGCTAAAAGTAAATTTTATGACTCTTCAAGTCTCATAAATTTTGTTACGTTTAGTGTTTCTAATGGAGTTAGTTTATGGGGCCCTTTTGCAGCCTAGGTTGCCTTTCCCCCCAAATTAGTGACTACCTCCTTTTCTAGGGCAATGGGATATGGGATATCAGTTTGACAGAATCCCTGTTGCTGTAGTGTAAAATGCAATTGCCCCAGTTTTACAAACATCCTTCCCTACAAAGTGAAAACATTAATAGAATACACAGAGGTGCTCTTCCCTAGAGTTCCGAATACCAGAATATCACTTACAATGGGAGTTCAGGAAGGTGGTAGAACAAAAATCCCACAGACATTTAAGAGACCGAGCAGATGCCTTTGGTTTTCCCCTTGGATACTGAGTAAGATAAAACAGGCATCGTTGGTATACCTTCTGAGGCAAAGAAGAATGGTGGACACAGTGGTTTAAGCCCAAGAGTGCCCTTGCTCTATAGTCCCCTTTGGATTATTATCTCATTTGCATGAAGTTGGGATCAAACTCTATCAATGGTATTTGAGAGTGACGGCCTTGATTGCGGTGAGTACGCTCCCCCCACCCCGATCCAGTCTTCTGCAAAATGCCTGTGTGGACTGTGGCTTGCTTGTTGCATTGGCATAAGAAATGTAGTCAAGATACACGTACACAATAATGGCTTCCTCTCTCCAGGACCTTGTTGGCAAAAAGTGAATTATGCAACCGACTGTGAAACCAGGTTCCCCAGAACTCAGTTTCTAAAGTCAGTCACCTGTTCTGACTGGGATATTTTCATTGCTGAATGGTTATACCTTTGCATTTCAAGAAGAAGGGCTTGTGTACTGTAGATTCTTGCTGTCTGGCAAGATAATTGACTCAGCGGATATCCAGCCTGAGCTACTTGTTGCTAAAAGCAGCGTTACACGGTGATATGAAAAGGCAATCAGATGAGGAAGCAGCTTGAATGGCTTAGTTTGCACTGAAACCTCCAAAGGAAGTTTAGAAAACTTGTTAAGGGGCAAAAATTAAAAACATAAATAGGTACAGACAAAAGTGTGTTTATTTCAAAGGCATATAAAAACCTTGTAGGGACCCAAACAAAGCCTCATAAAATGTTCAAAGTGACAAATGCACAAAAAAGAACAGTGATGCATTTTGGCTCCCAAGGGCCTTCTTCAAATAGTACAGAGTACAAAATACACCGTGCAACCAAGCCCCTGTTACACATGTGAGGCAGTAAACAATTAATACAGGACAAAAATTGGAATGTCCCAGTTTGGAATTGAAGGGCACACCAAAAGATTTTTATTTGTGGGGCCACAAATGTATCTGGCCTTGGGTCAGAAGTAGTTGCATATACTGAAAATAATATCAGTACCAATATGGACCTTCCAGTTTAGGTGCTAAGAGTGCAAGTAAAATTGCCTCATCAGAGACAATGTGACATCAGTATGTAACAGTTCAGTGAAGAAGAAGAAGAAGAAGAGATTAGATTTATACCCCGCCCTTCACTCACTTGGAGTCTCAGAGCGGCTTACAAACTCCTTTCCCTTCTCCTCCCCACAACAGACACCCTGTGAGGTGGGTGGGGCTGAGAGAGCTTTTTTCCCAAGCTGTCCTTGAGGGAACAGCTGGTACAGAGCTATGGCTTGCCCAAGGCCATCCAGCCAGGTGCAAGTGGAGGAGTGGGGAATCAAACCCGGTTCTCCCAGATTAGAGTCTGCACACTTAACCACTACACCAAACTGGCTCCCATGTTTAGTTTTTCTTCCCCTCTTTTTGTGGGTGTCAGTCATAAATCTTGCAACTGTGGTGTTTCAGGTGGGGACTCATGACATTGATTGCTGTTCTAGTCTAAAAACAATTCCTGCACATAGAAAACCAGCATGACAAGGAGAAGATTCTATTTATATAAAAGCCCTAGAGTACTGGCACTTTCCAGCTCTCCCATTGGCTGTGCTGTGCACTCCATCAGCCACTGGCCCATCATCTACCACTCAAGAGTACTCGTGTGCCATTGGCTGTGTGCTGAGTCCGCTCCTCTCCCCCGCTGACTGCCGGCTTGGCCGTTCTTCCCTGACAGAACAAACTGCCAAAATGGCTGTGTCTCCTGACAAACACACTTCTCCCGCTTGGCTCCTCTGTGTTGGGCTGGATACTGAAGTGAACTACCGGCCATCAAACCATTATCTTCTCCTCCTGCTGTGGGGCTCAGTTTCTCCTCAGTAGCTGTTGTTAGGCAACCAAGCTTGGTCCTGTCAGTAAAAATGCAGGGGCAGGAGGCCCCTTCCAGGCCTACTTTGGCCTTTGTGGGGAACTCATTAAGGCCAGTCCTGACAAGGGTTGTCAGCTCCAGGTTGAGATATTCTTGGAGATTTTGTGGTGAAGTGTATGGAAGCCAGAGTTTGGGGAGGGGAGAGGCCTCAGCTGAGTAGAATGCTATAGAGTCCACCCTCCAAAGCAGCTATTTTCTCCACTGAGAGAGAGATCTGTTGTCTGGCATTCAGTTGTGATACAAGGTGATCTTCCGGCTCCCCCTTAAGGTTGGCCACCCTAGTCCTTGAAGTACCCTCTGGGTGACTTGATGACACCTGACTGGCCTGACTTAACCAGGCATAGCTGCTTGCTCCTGTTCACCAGCAGCAGCCCCTAGGACAGCCAGTGTGGTGTAGCAGTTAGTGCTTCCAAGCAGGGTCTACCAGACCCAGGTTCTTGCTGTAGAAGCTGAGTGGGTGATTTCAGACCAGTTACAGACTTTCAGCCTAACCTACCTCACAAGGTTGTTGTGCAGATCAAAAGGGGGAGAGGAGAATGATGTAAGCTGCTTTGGTCCCCAGTGGAGTCTTGTGAGCAAAAATTCTACTTTGTGAGCTACTGGCATTTTATTGATTGATTGATTGATTGATTGAATTTGTATCCCGCCCTCCTCGCCATACGGCGGGCTCAGGGTGGCTAACAGCAGCCATTATGGCATAATACATTATTTGGTTAAAATTGTGAGCGAGTGATTTGGCTCCTCCATAAATTAGTTTGCTCTGGAGCCATCCTTCCTGAGCAAAGATGAAAATGTGTGAGCCAGAAGCTAAAAACTGTGAGCTAGCTCACACTAACTCAGCTTAGAGGAAACACTGGTCCCCACTGTGGTGAAAGACTACTTTTCCTAGGTAGAGGTTGCAGGGAGGAGGAAGGAGATGGAAAGCTGAAGTCAAGAGTGGCAGATAAAGGTAGGCTGATAGTTGGCTCAGAAGCAGATAGGGTTGCCAACTCCAGGTTGGGAAATTCCTGGAGATTTGAGGGGTGGAGCCTGGAGAGGGTGGAGTTTGAGAAGGGTTGGGACCTCATGCCATAGACTTCACCCTCCAAACCAGCCATTTCCTCCTGGGGAACAATTTCCAGGTGAGGGCTGGAGAGCACTCAGAATTACAACTGCTCTCCAGATGGCAGAGATCAGTTCCCTTGGAGAAAACAGTGGACTCTGTGTCATTATACCCTGCTAGGTTGCCACAGCAAATTGATGCTGAGTGCCCAAATTGATGCTCAGGCACCCACCCAGAGCCTCTTTCTAGAGCCTGTTGTATTTATTTCCTCAACAGGTTAGTTTATAATCCTTCTCTCTGACATCGTTTATTATCTGGAGATAACTGTGAATGCTTTGATCTGGTTAGCCCAGGCCAGCCTAATCTCAGAAGCTAACTAGGTCGGCCCTGGCTAGTAAATGGATGGGAGACCTCCAAGGAATACCAGGGTCATGATGTGGAGGCGGGCAATGGCAAACCACCTCTGAACATTTCTTTCCTTGAAAACCCTACAGAGTTGCCATAAGTCAGCTGTGACTTGACACCACTTTCCACCACCACCAACAACAACTGTGAATGGATGTTCAAATCAGTTGTGTCCTCACTTGAAATGCAATATTCATTACACAGGTTTACTACTTCAGTGAGAACTAGACTAGTGTGAATAGGGATCCTGGATATGATCAAGATCTGTGTTAAGCACTCTGAAGTCCCACAGATTTAAACCAGAAATAAGTATAGGCAATGGCTCCTGTATTGAAACCAATGGATTTTAACATTCACCTGAATCATGTCTACTGTCTGTACATTTTTTTTACCAACCTGGCTTATATTTGAATAACTTCCCAATAGTTTTTCATCTGTGTAGCCTTGTATGCATGGAAAAAAAGAGTTGGTAAGTGAAGTTACTATTTATTATCAGTCCATGACCCTGGACTTCCTTGATGGTCTCCCATCCAAATGCTAAATAGGACCAACCCTCCTTAGCTTCTGAGAATTAGTGAGATCAGGCTAGTGTGGACCATTTATGTCAGGACTGAATGCATGTACTTGTGCCTATAACTGTGCAAATACCTCTGTGTTTCTTCTAAGTATATATAACCACCTGCATTCCTACTGCCATAATATATATACAGCCTACTATGCATTACCATCCATAGCATCTTCCTAGTAGTAACAGAGAAGTGGGTGGCAATGCTGTAATTAAGGCTCATCTGCCTCCAAATGACTCTGCCCTTTCTCTCTCGCTGCCTGCTTAGGTTGGATTTGCGATTGAGACCACCTGGTTGATATCACCTCTCTCACTATTTGTTTATTTACAACATTTATACCCCACCTTTCTGCCCTCATAAAGGCTATGAAGGCTGCACTTCCTTGTGCTCCCTCCTCAAGACCAAGCTTTTGCATAAATCCTTTGATACAACCTAGCCTTCTAGCCTGAAGACTGTGTTACAGGTATCCTTTTAGGCTGACTGTTGTTTTATGCTCTTTTTCATAGAATCATAGAACCATAGAGTTGGAAGGTCCTTCCAGGGTCATCAATGCAGAAAATTCACAAATACCTCCCCACACACACACACACACACACACACACACACACAGTGACCGCTGTTCCACATCCAGAAGATGACAAAAAAAAAACCCCTCCAGGATCTCCAGCCAAACTGGCCTGGAGAAAAATTGCTTCCTGACCCCAAAGTGGCAATTGGCATGTCCCTGGGCATGTAAGAAGGTGCCACAATAACTGAGCACTGATGCAACCCTTCCTGCTCTCCTTCTCATGATCTGTCTAAGTTCACACAATCAGCATTGCTCTCAGCTGGCCACCTAGCCCCTGTTTGAAAACTTCCAAAGAAGGAGAGTTAACCACCTCCCAAGGAAGCCTGTTCCTCTGAGGAACTGCTCTGTCAGGAAGTTCTTCCTAATGTTTAGCTGACAACTCTTCTGATTTAATTTCAACCTGTTGGTTCTGGTCTGACCTTTTGGGGCAACAGAAAACAACTCTTCACCATCCTCTATATGACAGCCCTTCAAGTACATATCACCTCTCAGTCGTCTCCTCTCCAGGCTAAACACACCCAGCTCCTTCACCCTTTCCTCAGAGGACTTGGACTCCAGACCCCTCCCCATCTTCGTTGCCCTCCTCTGGACACATTCCAGCTTGCCTATATCCTTCTTAAATTGTGGTGCCCAAAACTGAGCACAATAATCTAGGTGAGGTCTAACCAGAGCAGAGTACTTCATATATGGAATATATAAATAATATTTCATGCCTCAGCTTGTTTTTACAGCCTATTCTGATGATTTTTTGATGCTGATAAGTTGATGTTTTTATGGCTGTATGAGGGGTTGTTGTTTTTGTTTTACTTTGTGAGCAACTTCAAGCTAGTAACATATACATAAAATAACATGTTTTTTCAGTTTACATCCCACATTTCTAACACAATTGAAACTATGTGGACATTTCTCAGTTCATCAGCCATCAGTAGTTATTATATATACATATTCATTCTGGGAAATTGTGCTAATGGCTTGCAATGAACAGAGGATTTCCATGGAAGGGGGGGGGGCAATTTTTGCTGCTTACTGCTTCACATGGCAGATCTCCAACTTTCTTCTCATGTTTTTCCAAGGGGGGAAGCTATCCTTCAGGAACAGCATTTCATGGATATTCGGGGCTGCAGTAGAAGAAAGTTATGTTCTTTGGATAGAAATCCAAGCCAATTAGTGTACCGCTTTTTTAAAAGATACATAAATTAAGAGGGTTTTTTTTTAACTGCCCCCTACTTTTCCGGGTTTGGTAAGGCAGGAAGAAAGAAAAATTATTTATATGTTTCATGTATGAAGTACAAAAGGAAAGGCTTCAGTCTACAAAGACAAAAGTGGCCACAGTAATCTAGTGTAGCACTCTTACAATGAAATTTTGTGAAGAATTATTCCACTCTAAACCCATTAACCATACAGGTGGGTAAAATTACCTTCTGTACAACTGTGTACAGTCTCATGAAATTTAGTGGTATGTACAGCTTACAGTATTATAAGGTGTTCCCAGGGGTCCTTTCGAGCAGGAGCTCGGGGGAGCTCAGCTCTGGGAGTTGGTGCCACCGCCCACCCCCCAGGGGAATGCCTGCTTGTGTCATGGCTGCAGCAAAATGACCCCGTCCCCTGGAAAGGTCCTTGTTCCTCCGACCAGCCTTCTGAAGGCTTCAGCCACCACTGAAGCTATCCTCCCAGAATAGTGGTATTTCTGAGGCTTGGATCAGTAGCTGTCCCCTCTCTGCCAGCTCTTTCTTTCTTTTTCTTTCTCTCTTTCTCTTCTTTCTTTCTCGCCTTCTGACATACTTCCGGTGATGTCAGGTGGTATGACATATGCAAATAAGTTATGCTAATGAGTTATGCTAATGAGCTCCTGCACCTCTTTTTCTACAAAATGACCCCTGGGTATTCCTTTCATCAACATAAATTATTTATACTCAGACTTATAAATGGAAATAAAAAGATCATCAGTGAGTTATATAGCAGCAATCCCATTATTTCATCAGTCCAAGAATATTCATCACTATCCGGTCTCTGGTATCCGGTCTCTCTACTCAGTAACTCTTTTGATTATAGTTTGGAGTAAAGTCTGGAGAGTTGCATGCTGTGATATATATATATATATATATATATATATATATATGTATGTCTGTCTGTGTGTGTGTATTCAGCTTCTTTAATTATCTAATGGGGGCTGCCCTTGAAAGTCTGGAAATTTCAGCTAGTTTAGAGTGCAGCAGCTCAGCTTTGGCCTGGAGATGATCACATGATTCAATATCTGTAATTCTTTTTAAGCTCCATTTTGTTTCTGGGCCAAATTCAGTGTGCCGTTTTTGACCTTTAAAGCTTTTAATGATCAGGGTCCAAGGTATCTCGGTTAGTATCTTCTCCCACAAATGCCTTCTCCGCCAAACAGATTCGGTGAAGAGAGAGGGCCTTGAGGGCCATCCATCACCTTCTGTGATTCAGTGCTGGACGCGTGGTTTTCTCAGTGATGGTTCCCGTGTTATGGAACTCACTTCCAGTGGAAATTCTCCTGGCCCACTGTTTCTGTGATGTGTAGGCAGATGGCAAGAAAATGCTGTTTTGATAAAATTTTTGAAACCTGAGCAGATTTGAAAAATCTCATCTAGTTTCTAACTTATTTTTAATGCTGTGTACTAGTTTTAATTGTATGCATATCTGTTCGTGATTATGGTTGTGTGCTTCAAATTATGGTCAAAAGCCACTTCAAGGGCCTGTGATTAAAAAGTACATATAAATCTAATTGCAAACATATAAAAATAGATAATAGTTTTTGATGGGATTCTGGTATCAAAGGAGAATTAGCACAGGTTCATTTACAGTCAGAACTTAACTCCAGTGGGCGAAGCAAGCTGTTGCTCACAGTGAGGTATAATTCTGCTTTACCCGAAATCTCAGCTATGCTGCAGGCCTGTAATTTTTCTCCTCTCCCACTTCCTTTGAGTTAAGAAGACTAGAATTTGTGTGTGTGTTTATTTTGTCTATTTTGCCAAAGTTAAATATACAAACCTGAGGTCATCCTGACAAATTCCACAGAAACAGTTCTTCTTGTCTGCATGACTGCCGGACTCCAAACATTAATGGAATTACATTAAATCATATGGGAGAAAGCATGGGAGATAGCCTTAGGGCTCACCTCCTAAACGATTAACTCTTCCCATGGAAAGCTACCCACAGAATTGTTGTTAAAACAAAAACAAATCCAGTTGTTATAGGAGTCCTGTGATATGGCACACACCTGGAACCTCCATTAGAAGCTGTCTTTAATCTCTGACTACCAATACAGCGGCAGGCTGGGTGAATCCTAATAGTACTGAATTGCTGCCATGTTCTGATTGGTTACATAGTGGAATAGGGCTTCAGCCACTTTGGGAGTTGCTGCCACACTTCTAGAAGGGACTAGGAAGAAATCAAATATTTCCTCATAACTGACAGAAACCTCTGCAAAGCAAATTTGTGCATCCTTAATTATAAACCATTAACTTCAAAAATGTGTAGATTGGATTAAAACAGTTATTTTGAAGTTTCAGAAGCTTTTTCTTTTTACTTATAATGAACTTCTTCATTAAATAGAGACTTCCTCCAAAGTTTTTCCTGTTTTTTTCCCCCTCAGACTTATCCAGTCCTTGCCTGCTGTAGACAGTGGAATTTTCAGGGTTGTCATAATGGTTGACAAATAGGCTTGGACAAAAATGTCCTGTCACTTTAACAGAGGTTTAATAGGATGCTGTTTACCAGGTGGTATTTACCTCCATGCCATGAAAAGCTTCAGTTGCCTGTTTCCACACAGTAAGCCTCTGTTAAAGACTGTTAGCAGCCCTAGTTCAGAGATGCACAAGGAAAGACCATCAGATGAACCATGGTCTGAAAATTAATTAATTAATACTATGGGCATGTGAAGTCACACATTTAGCTGGAGAAAACAGAAGGAATACAGAAGCGGTCATACTGATTTTTCTAGATTACCATTACGGTCCCTCCTGAAGAAATTTACACTCAAATTTCTGTTCATTTCTGGTCAATTGAGATATAACCTCCTATAATCATTCATTCAACAGTGAAAACGTGCATTTTGTGTGAGTGTAAGAGGTGCCAGGTTTTGGACCCAGTTAGTGTGTCCACCTGGGGTTTATGTTATACTGCAAAAGACCAGAAAGTTGTTAAACCAAACCCTAAATCTGTTGTTATTAGAGAGTTTTGTGGTGCTTTCACACATGCTAAAATAACACACTTTCCAATCTACTTTCAATGCACTTTCCAACTGGACAGAATCATAGAGTCACAGAGTTGCAAGGGGGGGCCATACAGGCCATCTAGTCCAACCCCCTGCTCAGTGCAAGACCAGCCTAGAGCATCCCTGACAAGTGTTTGTCCAGCCGCTGCTTAAGACAGCTGATTCCACTGTTGCACAACTCTTACTGTGAAAGAGTTTTTCCTAATATCTAGCCAGTACCTTCCTGCCCTTAATTTAAACCCATGATTGCGAGTCTTATCCTCTGCTGGCAACGGAAGCAGCTCCCCTGCCCTCCTCTAAGTGACAGCCCTTCAAATACTTAAAGAGAGCAATCATGTCCCCTATCAACTTCCTCTTCTCCAGACGAAACATTCTCAAGTCCCTCAGCCTTTCCTCATAGGGCTTGATCTCCAGGCCCCCGATCATCCCCATCACTCTCCTCTGCACCCGCTCCATTCTGTCGACATCCTTTTTGAAGGGAGGCCTCCAAAACTGCTCACAATACTCCAGGTGCAGCCTGACCAGTGCAGTGTACAGTGGGACTATGACATCTTGCGATTTGAATGTTACATCTCTGTTGATGCACCCCAAGATTGCATTAGCCAGGGGTCTTTTCGTAGAAAAAGAGGTGCAGGAGCTCATTAGCATAACTCATTAGCATAACTCATTAGCATATGCCACATCCCCTGACATCACCAGAAGTGTGTCAGAAAGGGAATGTCAGTTTCAGCCCCATTATATCCTATGGGCCATTGAAATCAATGGCAAAAACTCATAGGGTATATGAGGGGCTGGAGGAAAGGGGGTTTGAGGGAGAGGCTCCAAACTTGCAGGGTAGCTGCTGGGGCCTCTCCTCAAAATACCCACCAAGTTTCAAGAAGATTGGACCACGGGGTCCAATTCTATGGGCCCCCAAACAGATTGTCCCATCCCCTCCATTGTTCTCTATGGAGGGGAAAAATGTTAACTTTTTTCCTACCATAGAGAACAATGGAGGGAATCGGGGCAACTTGTTTGGGGGCCTGTAGAATTGGACCCCCTGGTCCAATCTTCTTGAAACTTGGTGGGCATTTCGAGGAGAGGCCCTGCAAGTTTGGAGCCTCTCCCTCAAACCCCTTCCCCCCCAGTGGTTTTTAAAATTGCCGCCAAATTTTGGCGGCAATTCGGCGGCGAGCTGAATCAGATTAGAGAATCTGATTCGGCCCGCGGCTGCCCTAGTGGCCAATCCTGAGCTGGCGGAGCTTTGCTTTGCCTCGCTCCAGCCCCAACGGACCCCTGGCATTAGCCTTTTTTTCAACGCATCACACTGGCTGCTCATATTTAACTTTTGGTCCACCTGTACCCCAAGATCTTTTTCATGTACACTGCTGCCCAGAAGTGTCTCCCCCATCCCATACGCATGTTCCTCATTTTTGTTATCCAGATGTAGAACTCAGCATCCTTGTTAAATTGCATCTTGTTCACATCCACCCACTTTTCCAATGTGTTCAGATTTTATTGAATTCTATCTCTATCTTCTTGTGTGTTCACTGCTGCTCTCAATTTGGTGTCATCTGCAAATTTAATGAGTAGCCCCTCCACACCTTCATCCAGATCACTTATAAAAATATTGAAAGGTACTGGGCCCAGAACTGAGCCCTGTGGCACCCCACTGGACACCTCCCTCCATTCAGATGAAATGCCATTGACAACTACTCTCTGAGTGCAGTTCTCCAACCCATTCCCTATCCACCTATCCCAGAGTCTGGTCCACAATCTCTAGTTTACCCATCAGAACATCATGGGGAATGCTGTCAAAAGCTTTACTGAAACCCAGGTAAACAACATCAACAGCATTCCCTCAATCCAGTAAGCTCGTCACTCAATCAAAGAAGGAAAGGAGGTTGGTCTGGCAGGACCTGTTGGGAACAAATCCATGCTGACTTCCCCAGATCACCAAGTTCCCCTTTAGATGTTCACAGATCAAGACCTTTAAAATCTGCTCCAGTATCTTCTCTGGGACTGATTGATCTGTAGTTTCCTGGGTCATTCTCCCTCCCTTTTTTTCCAAAATTGGGATAACATCTGCCCTTGGAAGAGCATCAAGCTATTTACATTGTGTTCTATTGTTGTGATTTGGATTTCTCCTCAGGTTATTGGGCTCTGTCCCTATTCTTTAATGGTCATTGTACCTCAGTCACTGCACCTTTGAATTTTACTGTCTATGGAAGAAGGTATCTATAACTTGAAAAAGGTTTTGCTCTGAAATGGCTAGAAAGAAGAGATAAACTACCGAAGTGGCATTTTTGTCACTTTCATTATGCTTCCTGTAAAATTTAGAGAAGGGAATAATCGACTAAAGCGGCTCATCAGTCAACTTTATTGTGCTTTCTTTAAATTTATGGTCATTTGATAGTGTTCTATGTTGGCTTTAAACTCGACAGAGTTTGTATTTTGTATTGTGTTAAATATAATCTCTTGTGGAATTGTTTTAATGATTTAGAATATTTATGTTTTTTACATGTGGTTGTGATTATCCTTTATTTCAATTAGACTGTAGTTTCATGCATTGGTGATAATTGGTTTTCTGTCTCTGGGAAGTTATTCTTGTTTTTTGCCTGTGATTCCTCCTTGTTCCTGTTTAACTCCTGCAGTTAAACATCTCTCGTCCTCCAAGAGGTCTGGAAGATGATGGACAAAGGCTCTTCAAGCTCTCTAAAAAGTGTCTTGAGCACTCTTGGGTGTGTACCATCTGGCCTGAGGGATTTATACTCATTCAATGCAGCCAGGTGCTTCTCAACTACCTCTCTGCCCATGTCAACCAGCAACCCAGATGCCATGCCTTCCCTACAACCATCTCTAGAGGAGCCTGTTCTCTTCTTCAGGGAAAAAGCTGAGGCAAAATAGGCATTGAGCCTTTCTGCTTTCTCTCTCTCCTCTGTCAAAGTTTCTCAATTTTTACCCAACAGCGGGCCCATCCAGGGGTCATTTCATAGAAAAAGAGGTGCAGGAGTTCATTAGCATAACTTATCAGCATAACTTATTTGCATGTGCCACACCCCCTTATTTGCATATGCCATGCTGGAAGTGTGTCAGAGGGCAACACCCACCTCTGCTCTCGGCCTTCCCTTCCTGGCTGACATGGGGTAGCTGGAGAAGGGCAGGCAAGGAGCCCAGGCATGTTTAAAATGCCTTTCTTTCCCTTCCTCAGAAGGGAAAGAAAGACATTTAAACACGCCCCCCTCCCCGAGTTTCTCCACAAAAGCGGAGAGACTCAGGGGAGGAAGCGACTGTATCTATATGCCTTCCCTTCCAAGGGCGTAGACTTTCCAATTTCGGGGGTGGGGGGCTGGGCCAGAGACATTACAGGCCATTGTCTCCAGGGTAGGCTCAGCATGTCCTGGAAAAGTTCGGGGGGGGGGGGCGCTTCAGCTCCCCAACCCCCCTGAAGTTGATGCCTATGTTCCCTTCCTTTCTGCAGCCAACCCACGTAGTGGGCTGGCTGGGGAAGGAAAGGACAGGCAGGCAAACATTCCTGGCTTTCCTGTCTGATATTCTCCAGGTGCCATGCGAGGCACTTGGAGAAGATCAGGCAGGCAAACCTGGCATGTTTTAAATGCCTTTCTTTCCCCTCCCCAGTCTGGGGAAGGGAAAGAAAGGCATTTAACACACATACCCCAAGTTTCTCCACAAAAGTGGAGAGACTCAGGGAAGGAACGGGGCATGTCTGCATGCCTGCCCTTCCCTTTGGGATGTACTAAAAGGAAAGACAGGAATGCCCATTGGAAACAATGGGAGACACTTGAAGGTCCATTGGAAATAATGGGAGCCAGGAAAGCCAGTTGACTTGCATGGGCTCCATTGAAATACATTACAGTAGAAGTAGAGTTGCAAAGAAAATGCAGAATGGATTTTCCACTAGGGTCTCTGGGCCCAAACAGACTACTCTGGGACTGGGATGAGAGGCCCCAGCTTGGAATGACAGCCCCTGGGGGTAGCAGGAGTGTTCAGGGACTGGGATGAGATACCACGGAGTGGAATGACAGCCCCTGGGGGTAGCAGGAGTGTTCTGGGAATGGAATGACAGGCCCCAGAATGGAATGACAGCTTCTGGACAGGTTAGGAAGTGTGTGACTGTTGATGCTTTGCAGAGTTTGTCTGCCAGCACACATCAGGGAAGCTGAAGTCACCCATAACTACCAGGTCATGTTGTCTGGATACCCTGTCAAGCTGTTCAAGGAGGGCAGCATCCACCCCTTCATCCTGGTCAGGAGGTCTGTAGCAGACTCCAGCCACAATACTGTTTGCCCTTCCTTCCCTTATCCTCACCCAGATACTTTCCATGGGTTGTTGCCCTCCCCCTCCAGTATATCTTGACAACCAAACCCTCTCCTCACATACAGTACCACTTTGCATCCTCTTTGACCCTTTCGGTTTTTCTTGCACAACTCGTATCCATCCGCTATTACATTCCAGTCCTGGGAATCATCCCACCAAGTCTTTGTAATGCCTACTAAATCACATCCCTCTGTCTGCATTTTTCTGTGTAAAATGGCAAAATCCACCTGCGAACAATCTCTAAAGTACATTGAAGGGGGATTTAAAGTGCAATATTCAACATGTGTGAAAGTGCACTTGGTTTGTTCATGTAGGCTATTTATTTTTATTTAGTTACTTCATTGATATCATACTTCTGTCTCCAATGGGGACCCATTGTGGCACCTATATTTAGTGAATGTGCAGCAAAAATGGTACATTGGTGATAGATGGCATTCATTCCAGATTGTTGGTGTTTCCACCTGGCATCCTTGGATGCCTTTTATCAGAAATCAAGCATTTGTTCATCACCTGGGCATGCCTGCCTTATTATTACTGAACTCTCAAAAGACAAAAACAGAGCCTAAATTGAATCAACTTGTTGTTGATCTTCACTGCATAAAAGGACTTAATCTGTTCCACTGGCTGCTAGCATATTGGAGAGTTTGAAATGAAGCCCCCAGATTTCCTGCTGTATTGGGAGACTTCCTAATTACTCCCCCCACTTCCCACCAGCACCTCAATGGCCAGCAGGGGAAAAATGGAGGGAAACAGGAATGTGCACTAGCATTGCGCCAGCATGCAATGCCAATTCTGGTGAAAACAGGAAGTGACATCATGATGTCAGGGCAAACACATCACACCAAATTCTGCAGTTTAACCATAGAGTTTGGGACAGTAATTAGAACATTCCCCCACAATGTCATGACATCACCTCTGGTTTTCACCAAAAGTGACATTGCATGCCAGTATGGTGTTGGAGCACTTCTCCAAACTCCCCAAATCCTCCCAGCAGGTTGCCAGCTGGAACTGGCAATCCTGGTTTGAGAACATAATAAAACTGCAGGAAGAAACCATTCATATTTATTCTAGTTTATCTCTGATTTCTCTCTTAATCCTATATTATTTATATTTATTTATTATTTACATTTATATCCCGCCTTGCCGGACAAGCTGGCTCAAGGCAGCTTACACACAATTAAAATATAATAAAATAATAAATACAGTGTTAAAAGCAGAATCAGGTTACAGATAAAAGAACAACAAACGATGGCTGCATTCAGATTCAAGTCCAATGGTAAAGGCGGCAACCACCGGAATCTCAGGCCAGAAAGATGTTCCAATGGTGCATATGTCAGTGGCGGTTCCTAATCGAAGTCCTGGTGGAAGAGCTCCATTTTACAGGCCCTGCAGAACTGTAGAAGGTCCCACAGGGCCCTGATGTCCTCCAGGAGCTCATTCCACCAATGTGGAGCCACCACTGAAAAAGACCTGTCTCAGGGAATAGCCAACCTGGCTTCTTTCAGACCAGGGAGAGTCAGATGGTGTTGTGACCCTGACTTCAGTGCTCACTGGGGCACATATGGGGAAAGGTGGTCCCTCAGGAAGGCAGGCCTCTGATCATATAGGGCTTTAAAGGTCAAAACCAGCACCTTGAACCGGATCCGGTACACTATTGGCAGGCAGTGCAGTGTCCTCAGCACAGGCTGGATGTGGTCCCATATAGAAAGACACACCTACAGCCTGGCCACGGAATTTTGCACTAGCTGCAGCCTCCGGATCTGAGACAAGGGCAGCCCCATATAGAGAGCGTTGCAGTAGTCTAGCCTCGAGGTGACCATAGCATGGATCACCGTTGCCAGGCCAGTGTGTTCGAGGAAGGGAACCAACTGCCTAATCAGCCATAGATGATAAAAGGCCGCCTTGGCAGTGGCTGCTACCTGGGCCTCCATTGTTAAGGAGGCATCCAGGCGCACTCCCAGACTTTGAATCCTTGGCACTGATACCGATGGTGCCCCGCCAAAGGTCGGTAGTGGGATCACTACCCCCGGCCCACTCCAACTCAGGCGCAGGACCTCTCTTTTTTTATTTGCATCATCTCTTTATATACAGAGAATTTTAAAAAGTAAGGGTTGCCATCCTCCAGGTGCCGCTTAGAGTTCTCCTGGAATGACAACTGGTGTCCACATTACAGATACTAGTTCCACCCTCTGCTGCATGAGCCTTCAGTTGTGTGAGGCTCCTCCTTGCCAGAGTCAGACCAAGGCCAGCTGGGCTCTGAGAAGGGGCAGGTGAGGGAGCTGCTGCTAGCATGGTGAATGTTTTATTCTTTGCCTTTCCTTAACTGCTGAGGAGAAGTGGCTGTGGTTACTGTGATGGTGTGTGGGTGTGCATAGTCTGTTTGAGAGAGGTGCTTGTTTGAGGAAGTGTGGTTTCTGTTTGCCTCTTTTGCCTGGGTGCAACTGATTGTAGCTTTTAGCAGTTTTGCCTGGGCTGACTCCTGGCCCTGCCCTCTGATGTGTGAGCCTTTAATTGTATAAGGCTCCACCTCACCAGAGGCATGAGCCTAAGGGCAAGTGCTCAAGGAATCTTGCCCTGTGGCTCTTGGCCTGGGGGTCTGGCCTGGGGGCCCTCTAGGAAGCTGAGTAGCTCTTACATTCTGTATTTGTTAAGTTTCTTTTTGCTTCTGCAAACCTTTCACAAGTTGTCTTGAGAGGCAGTTGGACAGGAGAGTTACCAAGGAAGTGCCAGTTAAATTGAACTAATTTTGAAAGGGATTGCGGCAACATGACTGGTGATGGAGCTGAGGCAATGACGTGCATGTTTGTATTCTGTGGCATGTTTGTATTCTTACCTGAGGGCAACAGCAATGACACTTGCAGCAAATGTAAGTTGGTAGCCCTACTGGAGAAGAAGATACAGGGACTTGAGTCACACTTGTCCACACTCCAGTTTATAAGGGAAGGTGACAATTTCATGGACAGAATGCAGGAAGCACACCTGAGAGGGCAACAGGAGGAGGAGGGGAAAGTATCTCAGCAAATGGAGGAGCACCTGACACAGGAGGAGGGCACATGGAAAAACGTAACCCACAGGAGCAGGAAAATCAAGAGACATTCTGAGCCTCTGTTACTAAGTAATCAGCTCATGGATCTCCCCACAGATATTGCTTTTGAACCACTGGAACAAGGGCTCCTCCCCCAGCCTCCATGAAGCTTGAAGGAAATTTCTCAGGCCCCATGGATGAGAGGACTCGAGCTTCTGCTCCCCAACATAGGTGAAGGCATGTGTTGATAATTGGGGATTCCCTACTGAGAGGGGTAGAAGCTAAAGTGTGCCGACCAGAGTTATCATCTCGAGAGGTTTGTTGTCTACTGGGTATATGCATCCAGGATGTGACAGAAAGGGTAGGAAGACTCATCAAGCCCAAGGATTATTATCCCTTCTTACTCATCCACATGGGAACAAATGATACTGCCCGACACAGCCTAGAACATATTAAAAGAGGCTCTGGGCAAAAAGGTGAAGGAATTGGGAGCGCAGGTTGTGTTTTCATCAGTTCTTCCTGTTGAAGGCCATGGCTTAGGAAGGGAAAGAAGAATACTGCAGATAAATGACTGGCTACGTAGATGGTGTCATCAGGAAAGGTTTGGATTTTTGGACCATGGCTTACACTTTCGAAATGAAAGTCTTCTATTGGGAGATGGTTTGCATCTCCTGAGGGTACATAGTTTCCAGCATGATGACGACATGTGCAGATTAATATATGAGAGCTTTGATGGGGTGAGATGCCAATGAAGCGAGGTGTTTATCCCCTGTTGTTGGATAGGTAAGGAATGTGAGGTATAACTTGATGAGGTCCAAATCTTTTCCCGTTGATAAGTAGTAAGATTTATACCCAGCTTTTTTTTTCATACCACCTGGCATGATGTTAAAGGGAGTTTTGTATCCAGTAATAAAGCTTTATAAAGTGTCTTAATTAGGCCTCTAAGCAAAGAGATTTATTCAAAACTTGTGAGAGGTCTATTCAGACTTTTCCATAAAGTAAGAGAATAAAACAAATGGGAAATTTGAAGATATTCAAAGCAAAGTAGACCAGAATCACATGATTGTTCCAAAGTTGCTTTCTCTCTAAGTTTTCTGTTAGAAGAGATATCTATAAAACAAGTCAGATTAGCGGAGTGCTTGAGAGGGTAAGCATGGGGTGACAATCCCAGTGGAAACCCTGACTATCCTAGAAAGGTAGCCGAAGGAGACGTTGCAGGAGCCATTTTGTCTTTAGATTTGTCCCATGTTTGAAAGGTTGCTTCCACAAAAGGGTGTGTAATAATATTTGAGAATCTGCAATTAAGAGGTGTCCATAACAAATGTTGAAAAGAATGAGATGTTAAATAGTCTTTTTCAATTATTTTCCAGTCTGCTTGAAAGGATAAATTGTATTGCTTGGTTAAGTTAGCTATGCTGACTGCCTCATAATATATCTGTAGATCAGAAATCACCAGACTGCCATTCTTAGTTGGATGACGCATGGTCTGAAATCTGACTCTCAGTTTCTTAAAAGTCCATATAAAGTTGTTTAGGCTTCTTTGCCAGCTTCATATTAGGGCAGCAGGGAGGTACACAAGAAGAGCTCTAAAGCAGAAAATAAATTTGGGGAGTATAATTAATTTACTGTGTTAATTTTTTTCATGCCATGATAATAACTTTGTCATCCAGTGATTGAGGAGATTTAAAATAGATTTTGTTAGCATCCATGTGATTTAATTTAACCCAGTCCGATAAGTTAAGGGGAATCTTTACACCAAGGTAAAACCAGTAGTGCTTAGTCCACTGAAAAGTATAGTTGGATTTGATTGAAGCCTCAGTCCCTGGCGGAATGTTGATGGGGTATAGCACTGTTTTTTTGCTGATTAATCTTTAATCCTGCTAAGTCGCCAAATTCCTCTAACATTTTTTGTAGTGTAGGAAGAGTAGTAGAAGGATGTGTAACATAAATTGTCATGTCATCCACGAAAAGACTTGTTTTGACATGTTTGGCCAATTTGAATACCCAATATTTGTGGATTGTGCTGAATTGCTTGTGCAAGCAGTTCAATAGCAAGGGCAAAGAGCAATGGGGAGAGAGGGCATCCTTGTCTTGTACCCCTAAATAATGGAAATTCTGGTGACTGAAGACCACTGATGTATAGTGAAATAGCCCGCAATGAATAGATTGTCTGAATAGTTATTTGGAAGATGGTACCAAAACACATTAGCACAATTGTAAGATAGCTAAATTCCAGGGTATTTTGGAATTTACAGTCTTGGGGAAGGGAAAAGCTGTATGTAGTCAGACATATAAGTTGGACTTCAGGAAACCAAATTTTGACAAACTTAAAGTTATGCTGGGTATAATCCTATGGTCAGAAATACTTAAAGAGAAGGGAGTTCAGGAGGGATGGGAGAGTCTTAAAAGCAAAATACTGAAGGTACAATCACCAATGATTCCTATGAAAAGGAAAAATGGGAGAGTCTTAAAGAAGCCAAGGTGGCTCCATAAACAGCTTTCTAAAAACTTGAAAAATAAAAAGACTCATTTAGAAAGTGGAAGGAGGGTCTTATAATCAAGGATGAATATAAACAAAGAGAGAGTTAGGAAAACTAAAGCTCAGTATGAGCTTAGGCTAGCTAGAGATGCTAAAAACAACAAAAAAGGGTTCTTTTCTTATGTTCAAAGTAAGAAAAAGATCAAAGATATGGTAGGCCCATTGAGAGGATAGGAAAGTGAAATTGTAACAGGTGATGAAGAGAGGGCAGAACTGCTCAATTCCTACTTTTCCTCAGTCTTCTATTGTGAGGGAAATGGCGCTCAACATGGCAAAAACAGAACACATGATGAGGAAAAGGAGTTGCAGCCTAGGATCGGCACAGGGGTAGTACATAAACACCCAGTTTCCTTAAATGAAACAAAGTCCTTGGGGCCAGAGGAATTGCATTCAAGGGTATTAAAAGAACTTGCGGATGTAATTTCTGAGCCTTCTTGGAAAACAGGTGCAGTGCCAGAAGATTGGAGGCAGGCAAATGTTGTCCCCATCTTCAAGGATCCAAGTAACCAGGGGTCATTTTGTTGAAAAAGAGCTGCAGGAGCTCATTAGCATAACTCATTAGCATTACTTATTTGCATATGCTACACCAGAAATATCACCAGAAATATGTCAGAAAGCAAGAAAGAAAAGAGAGAGAGAGCTGGCAGAGGGGGGGACAGCTACTAATCCAAGCCTCAGAAATACCACTATTCTGGGAGGATAGCTTCAGAGGTGGCTGAAGCCTTCAGAAGGCTGGTTGGAGGAACAAGGACCTTTCCAGGGGACGGGGTCATTTTGCTGCAGCCATGACACAAGCAGGCATTCCCCCGTGAGGGGAGGGCTGGCACCAACTCCTGGAGCTGAGCTCCCCTGAGCTCCTGCTCGAAATGACCCCTGCAAGTAACTACCAACCCGTCAGCTTGACATCTATACCCGGGAAAGTTTTAAAACAAATCATCAAACAGACACTCTTTGAACATTTAGAAAGGACTGCTGTGATTACTAACGGTCAGCATGAGTTTCTCAAGAACAAGTCATGTCAGACTAACCTTGGGCGCATTCATATGGCTCTTTTGAGCTGCACCAGGCACAAGTGCCTAGTGGATTTAAAGTGCACATCCAGATCACAACATCTGGGAATCATGCCGCTTCTGTGAGTAACTTAAAAGATAGTAGTGAAAGTCTGGTCTAAAGCTGGCCAACGGGCCAATGCCGGACTTCCCACTGTCAGGTCGTAAATCCAGCATGCAATCAGCCCAGATGGATGGTCTCCTGACCATCCCAAATGGCTGCCATTTAAAAAAAGTGTTAGCAATGTGCACATAACCGGTTAAACATGCGACATCCCCAGAGCTCCATTCAAGCAATCCAAACAATTTTATGTTTCTGACGGCCCCATGAACTTTATCAACTTTATAAACTGAAATGGTACCGCTAGTGGTGCTTTTACCATTTTAGTCCGTGCACGTGCAAAAAACCAAGTATATGGTGAGGGGCATATGCACATGCACAGACAGGATTTTTTTTTAAAAAGCTGACCGCACGGCTCCTTATGGTGGATGCCATCAAGACAATCCACCGCGAGAGTCACGCGTGGTAAAACAGTTCACGGGGGAGCTGTCTGGTCATGCAATGCTGGATCAAAAAGATCTAGCTCAAATTACAGTTAGGCCAATGGTGGGATTAGCTGCCTGTCTGAACACATCCCTTATATATATTTTTTGAAGAGTTACTACCTTGCTGGAGCAGGGCAATGCTGTAGACATTGTTTATCTTGATTTCAGTAAGGCTTTTTATAAGGTTTCACATAACATTTTTGTTGACAAGTTGGTAAAATGTGGTTTGGATCCTATGACTATTAGGTGGATCTGAAACTGGTTGACAGATCACACCTAAAGAGTGCCTGTGAATGGTTCCTCATCCTCTTGGAGAGGAGTGACAAGTAGAGTGCCTCAAGGATCTGTCCTGGGACCTGCTTTGTTCAACATCTTAATAAATGATGTGGGTGAAGGAATAGAGAGAATGCTTATTAAATTTCCAGATGATACTAAATTGGGAGGGGTAGCAAATATGGTAGAAGACAGAGCCAGGGTACTGGATGATTTTGACTGGCTGGAAAACTGGGCTAAGATAAATAAAATGAATTTCAACAGGGATAAATGTAAAGTTCTGCATTTAGGTAGGAAACATCAAATGCATAATTATAGGATAAGAACATAAGAGAAGATGGGGGAGAGTTGTCTTGGCAGTAGTATGTGCGAAAGGGATCTAGGGGTCTTCGTAGACCATGCACTGAACATGAGTCAGCAGTGTGATGCAGTAGCTAAAAAGGCAAACCCAATTTTGGGCTGTATCAACAGAAGTGTAGTGTCCAGATCAGGAGAAGTGATGGTTTTGCCTTACTCTGCTTTGGTTAGACCTCACCTAGAGTACTGTGTGGGCCCCCTTTTAAGAGGTTGGCTCAGCCCCATCAGCCAGCGTGTTCCCGCGCTGGCCCTTCCGGGCCTTCCCCCCCCTTATCTTCATTCAAGTACGTGCCGGGGGGGGGGCAAAAGCCGGCGCTTGCCGAGGGGCAAGCACGGGTCGTGTTCAGTTTTGGGCACCACAGTTTAAGAAAGATATAGACAAGTTGGAACATGTCCAGAGGAAGGCAACAAAGATGGTGAGGAGTCTGGCGATCAAGTCCTGTGAGGAAAGGTTGAAGGAGCTGGGTATGTTTAGCCTGGAGAGGAGACGACTGAGAAGTGATATAACCATCTTCAAGTACTTGAAGGGCTGTCTTATAGAGGATGGTACAGAATTGTTTTCTGTTGCCCCAGAAGGTTGAACCAGACCCAATGGGTTGAAATTAAATCAGAAGAGTTTTTGGCTAAACATTAGGAAGAACTTCAGGACAGAGTAGTTCCTTAGTGGAACAGGCTTTCTCCGGAGGTGGTGGGCTCTCCTTCTTTGGAGGTTTTCAGAGGCTAGATGGCCATCTGACAGCAATGCTGAGTCTGTGAACTTAGGCATATGATGAGAGGGAGGGCAGGAAGGGTTGCCTCAGTGCTTAGTTCTTGTGGCCCTTTCTTACACACCCAGGGAAATGCTGATTGCCACTTTGGGGTCAGGAAGCAGTTTTTCTCCAGGCCAGTTTGGCTGGAGATCTTGGAGGGTTTTTTGTCATCTTCTGGGTGTGGAGCAGCAGTCACTGGGTGTGTGGGGCGGAGGTGTTTGTGAATTTCCTGCATTATACAGCAGGTTGGACTAGGTGATCCTTGAGGTCCCTTTCAACTCTTTGATTCTATTATTCTAGAGGAGATGGTAGACTCTGTGGAATCATATCGCTGCTGAGCTCCCTCCCCACCCCAGGCTCCTCCCACAAATCTCCAGGAATTTTCCAAGCTGGATCTGGCCTCCCGGGCCCCAAACATTAATTACTGGAAGTTTCTGCATCAGGAAAGTATTTCAGTTATTTTAAACTACAGTAGTTCCCAATGGGGTATTAGAGACAGAAGCTCCTCTAGAAACAGATCTTTTTTTTAATTGCATTAACCTCCCCCACCCCCAGTCCTGGAGTCTGAAGTCTATGATCTCTGATACTAAAATTCTTGGGACCGATTTCAGAGTGCATGTGTTCAAGGTGCAGGCTTGGCACTCCTATTATTGAAACAAATAAAAGTTCAAGGCGGCAGTCAATCATTTAAAACTTTCTTCCAGAACTGGAAATACTGAGTTTTGCATGGAATTTTTTTAAAAAATGTATTAACAGTATGTTTGATCGGCATGAGACTTTTGCATCTGATTCCTTAGCCCACAAAAACCAGGTTGTGCTTTCTGAAAAGCGAAGACCTTTGGCAGCTGCTGCCTCCAGTTCTCTGCATCTCTCTTCTTCCATGTTCTCCTGTTGAAGTGACATCCCGTAAGTGTTCAGGTTCCTGGATATCCTGATTAAAGCAGTACACAGATGCTTTAATCCTTCTATAGTGCTAAGCCTGTGCAGGCATCAACAAATCATGAGAGCTTTCAAGAGGGTCCTGGTGCCCAAGAAAGCCATTTGTCTCTGGTGCTCGTTTCTTGGAGATATTTTGCAGAAATCTGAGTGTTTTTTCAGTGCCTTGGAAGACCTGGTTTTGTTGGAGAAAGCAGATCCTTGTGTTCAGTTCTGTACTGATTTAAAAGCTGAGAATCTGCAGCTTTACTGGTAAATGTTTAATGTTAAGCCATTGATAAAGTAGCTGAATTAAGGTTATTATACACTTTGGAAACAAATTGATTATCAGATGCAGTGAGTACTAACCCACAATGGTTTGTGCTGGAATAAATTTTGTTAAAGGTGCTACTGGACTCCTGTTTAAGTTGATACTCTGTTTATTTCTGGATAAAGTCTTTAGAGTTTACTAAAACTGAAAGATTTAATATTATATGAAAGAGGAAAGGTTTATATAAACACACATTCTTGTGCACACACACCAATATTCTTCTTGCATTAATAGGCGATGCAGTTAAAATTAGTATATTTACTCAAATGCAAAATAAGTTTTTTTCCATGTATGTCATCAAAAAAGAAGGGATCATTGTATATTTACATATAAGTTGGAGTTATGTTCAGAAATTTTAAAAATGTGTATACCAGGGGTGGCCAAACTTGCTTAACGTAAGAGCCACATAGAATAAACGTCAGATGTTTGAGAGCCGCAAG
The DNA here is from genome assembly GCA_029233225.1 of Lepidodactylus listeri. Classification (NCBI taxonomy): domain Eukaryota; kingdom Metazoa; phylum Chordata; class Lepidosauria; order Squamata; family Gekkonidae; genus Lepidodactylus; species Lepidodactylus listeri. The sequence continues at coordinate 12,197,895 of JARCFY010000015.1, read as the reverse complement.
ACATAAAAAAATATTACAGACCTGTTTTTATTGGAAAATATGCAAATTCGCTTTTTATTAATATTAGATGAGACTGCCAAAAATAAAAACAAAAGGGGTAAAAACAGATACTGATAATGATGTTTGTTTGTTTGCTAATGATATTTATTTTTCGAAGGGGGGGTGGCAAGAAACAGAGAGAAACAAAGAAAGCAAATAGATTGGGGGGGTGAAAGGAAGAGGTGAAAGGAAAGGTGAAAAAAAGCAACTTTAAACGCATCCTCCAAGCCCCCCACGTTAGCTGGCTTGGCTTGGAGAAGGAATTTATTTGTTTGTTTGTTTGTTTGTTTGTTTGTTTATTATTTCACATGTTTACCCCGCCCTCCCCGCAAGCGGGCTCAGGGCGGCTTACAGTGCAGCACACAGTGCCAAATCAGAATAAAACAAGTTAAAATATTTTAAAATATCATACTAACAATACAAAACCTATTTGCAATATAAAATTGCACAAATGCTCGCAGAGATGTTAATCCAGGACATTCAGATGGCTTCCTAATGGTACTCTTGTGCCAGAGTCAGGGTAATATTCTGGCCCACTACCCGGCCTGGGCCAGCCCTCATCACTGATGTTCTTAGCAATGGTTGGTGGTATTTGATGGTGAGCGATGGTGGCTCCTAATCAAAGGCCTGGTGGAAGAGCTCTGTCTTGCAGGCCTTGCGGAACTGCATAAGGTCCCTCAGGGCCCTGATTCCTTCCGGGAGCTCATTCCACCAGAGGGGAGCCGCCACTGAGAAGGCCCTGGCCCTGGTTCCTGTGAGCCTGGCCTCCCTAGGGCCCGGGACCTGAAGTCAGTGTTGCAACCCTGACCAAAGTGCTCGCTGGGGTATGTGTGGGGAAAGGCGGTCCCTCAGGTATGTTGGACCCTGGCCATATAGGGCTTTAAAGGTAAGCACCAGCAACTTGAAGCGAATTTGATATGCTATAGGCAGCCAGTGCAGCACCGCCAGCACAGGCCGGATATGGTCCCGTTTAGAGAGACACATCAGTAGCCTGGCTGTGGCATTCTGCACCAGTTGCAGCTTCCGGATTTGCACCAAGGGCAGCCCCACAGAGCATTACAATAGTCTAGCCTCGAGGTGACCATTGCATGGATCACTGTAACCAGGTCCTTGCACTCGAGGAAGGGAACCAACTGCTGTGCCAGCCGAAGATGATAAAAGGCTGACTTGGCAGTGGCTGCTACCTGGGCCTCCATTGTTAAGGAGGGATCCAGGAGCACTCCCAAGCTCCTAAACCCCAACGCAGGCACTTGTGGCACCCCATTGAAACTCAGAAGTGGGAACCCCCCTCCCCAGACCCCCCCCCCAACTCAGGCACAGGACCTCCGTCTTTGCCGGGTTCAATTTCAGCCGGCTCAGCCTAAACCAACCAGCCATGGCGTGCAATGCCTGGTCCAGATCTTCTGGGCTGGAGTCTGACTGGCCGCCCAACATCGGATAGAGCTGGATGTCATTGACGAACTGGTGACATCCCAGCCCATACCTCCAGACAATCTGGGCAAAGGGGCACATATAGATGTTAAACAACATCGGGGAAAGCACTGCTCCTTGAGGCACACCACATTCAAGTGGGTGCCTTGTGGATTGCTGCTCCCCCAGCACCACCCTTTGTCCCTGACCCTGGAGAAAGGAAGCAAGCCATTGCAAGGCCCGCCCCTGTATCCCCACATTGTCGAGGCGGCAGGTCAGCAGCTGATGATCAACCATGTCAAATGCAGCCGACAGGTCCAGCAACAGCAAAACCGCCACACCACCTCGATCCAGATGTCTCCTGAGGTCATCAGTAAGGGCAACCAGAGCTGTCTCTGTCCCATGTCCCAGGCCAAACCGGACTGGAAGGGGTCTAAGACCAAAACGTCATCAAGATAGCCCAGATAGTGCAAACTGGAAACCGGCCGGTAATTAGCCAATTCGGCCGGATCCAGGTTTGATTTTTTCAGGAGAGGGCAGACCATCACCTCCTTGAGTGGCCCCGGGAACTGGCCTTCAAGAAGGGACTTGTTGATAATTTCCCAGACGGCACCTTGAAACCCCTCATGGCCTGTTTTAATCAGCCAGGAAGGGCATGGATCTAGGTTGCATGAGGTTGGGCATACAGTCGTGAGCAATCTGTCAACTTCCTCTAAGCTGAGCAAGCCAAACCCATCTAACCCCAGAATCAAAGACATGCAAGGGGACTCAAGTTCACTCACTGTTTCAACTATGGCAGGGAGGTTGTGGCGGAGCCTCAAGACTTTGTCTGCGAAATAGCTCGCAAATGCCTCACAGCCAATCTCCAATTCCCTAGCATTTGGTCTGCCCAGTGGCAGGACTGTTAAGGACCAAATCATTCTAAACAATTGAGCTGGGCATGAGCTCATGGATGCAATCGAGGCAGCATAAAATCCTCTCTTGGCAGCCTTGGTTGCCATCTCATAGGCTCTCATAAACGTCCTGTAAGATGCTCTTGTAGCTTCATCATGAGTACGACACCACCGTCTCTCTAGCTGTCATAGCTCTCACTTAACGAGCCGCAGCTTTTGGGTATACCAGGGCGCAAGCCTGCTGCAAGAGTGCAGAGGGCACTGGGGAGCGATCTCGTCAATGGCCATGGAGAGTTGGCTATACCAGTCCTCCACTACCTCATCCAATGAGCCAGCAGGGGGCATTGGATCCCGTAGAGCCATCTGGAGCCACATAGGGTCCATTTGGCTCCGCGGGCGAGGAAAAATAAGCTCACCGCCTAAGGGTCAGGATGGAACATTCAGACGGGCCCCCAGAGCATAGTGGTCTGACCATGGTACCGCCAAAGCAGTAATCCAGTCCACTGTCACCCCCGCAGTGAAGATCAGGTCGAGTATGTGCCCGGCCCGATTTGTGGGGACTGAGATGTATTGCGAGAGTCCCAGTGTCACCATGGATGACACCAGATCCGCAGCCTGAGTGGAGGCTGCATCATTGGCATGGATGTTGAAGTCACCCAAGATCATTAGCTTGGGATATTCCAACGTCCAGTCTGTTACAGCCTCCATCAGGGACAGCAGACTGCTGGCTGGTGCATTAGGCAGTCGGTACACCAGCCACACAGCCAAACTCTCTACAGCCTCCCACACCAGGCCAACACACTCCAAGCCCGTGATCTCCACTGGCAGGAGCGCTCTGAAGGAGTAAGTCTCCCAAAGGAAGATTGCCACTCCTCCCCCTACCCTCTAGTCCGCAATTGGTGTAGAACTAAGAATCCGGGGGGGGGGGGCAAGTTGGGAGAGAGCTACCATCTCCCCATCCCACACCCAGGTCTCGATCACGCACGCCAGGTCAGCTTTCTGGTCTACTAGAAAGTCCTGTAGAACCTTGTCCTTGTTGTTTATCAACCTGTCATTGCACAACACAACATGTCGGAGGGAGGGTTAGTCGTAGCCCCACTGCCAACAACTGTTGGGATGGGTCGCAGGCTGGAAGGGTGTCAAGCCATCCTGTCTCTCAGCACCCTTCCCTCAGTTCTATGCCTGGACCCTCGGCTATACTTTCCCCTCCCCAGGAGCACTGGAATCTGCAGCCCAGGCATCGCTGACCATTCTCCGTAACAGCCTCAGATCGTCAGCAGCTGAGCACAGAGCCTTCTTAATGTACCCTGATGGCAGACATGTCTCTGGTGCTGCTGGATCTAATGTCATTTAACCCGCTAATCAATCAATCCCAAAGATTGCTACTGAAACCTCCTGGTCCGGCAGTTAAAATATAAAGCCGGCGAGCTATTACTAGACCCAGTTTATGAATCCCCAATTAGCAATCACAGATCCATTGTGTAATGGCTATCCCCATTTAGCAGGGCAAATTTCTAAATTAAGAGCATCCTAAAGCTTCCTAACCCTCCCCCTCCCCATTCTGGATCCTCTAATATAAAAACTCCCCACCCCTATCCAGCAGCCAACCCAAGGCTGTTGTCTGCTCGATTGCTTCAGGCACTTGCCAGCCCACCTCCTTCGCTGCCGATGATAAAAGATGCAGAGAGGAGATGGCCCAATCTTTCTCCTCTCCTTTCCCTGGTCCCTTAAGTTGTTCCAAGACCCCTCCAAATGCTGTCACTGCGAGGGGGGGGGGGGTTAAAGAGATAAATACCTTTTCCAAGCTGGCCGCCAAGTGGAGGGGGTTTGAGAATGCATTTAAAGTTAAAGTTGCTTTCTTTCTCTGAGTAAATGTGGTATGCGTTATAATTTTTCAGGGGGCATTTTAAAAATGATTTGTGCGCATCCATCCTGAAAGCATGTTTACCGGTTAAGGCTGTTGTATAGAGGAAGGCTAGTTTAAAACACTTCACGTGGTAACTGCCTAAATACTATGATTTGGTGATAGCATGGTTGTGATGATAGTATACTTTAAAAATATCTTAGCTATTGGGCTCCTCCAGCCCCTCCTTTTGCAGCCGGCTTGCTGCCATCATTGAATTATGAATAGGGAACAACACACTGTCTCAGAATGGGAAGGGAGGGGTTGCCTCTTTGCTGGTCTTCCCTTGAGACTCACCTGAAAATTCCAGCTGATCCAGAATGTGATGGCATGAGTCCTGATGGGAACACCCTGGGTGGCACATATACAACCTGTGCTGTTCCTGCTACACTGGCTTCCAGTGGAATACTGAGTCAGATTCAAGGTGCTGGTATTGAACTTTAAGGCCTTGAGCAGTCTGGGATCTACGTATCTCTGGGACTGTCTCCTCTGGTGTGTCCTTGGGAGACCCCGCTTGATACGTCATCCCGATCCTGACCATTGGGCAGAGTTCTACTTGCCCATGAAAGCAGGCAATGGCAGTTTCTCACACTACCAGTAGGTGGGAGGCAAGAGGTCCATTTTGATAATGGAAACTGAACTTACACTGTCAACTAGAGCTTCCAGTTCTTGCCCCTCAACTTGGAACTTCACCATCAAGGCCAGTAACTGGCAGCCGGGGAGAGGGATTATTATTTATTTTCTGTCATCACACTCCATTGAGGGGACAAGTGCTGTGCTAGTGCTCCCATTGGCCACAGGTGAAACAGGGTCCTTACTCCATCATCTGACTGGAGGGTGGTGCTGATCTGGATTCACTAGCTTGTGGAAATCCCCAAGCCTCATGTTCCATGGGCCTCAGGACTGGCGGCCACCAACTGTGTATAGTAGGCCCTGAGGAAGCTTGGACAAAGGGAACCCTGCTGCGACTAACCTTCGCATTCTCAGCAGACTTGACATGGGGACTGGAAGAGACTCCCCAGAGACCAGGCCCTGCAGGGGCTCCCCATGGCCCATCCCATGAGGGTTCATATCCCTCTGCCACTAAGAAATTTCCCCACAGTTTGATTGCCTCCTTTAACTCTTGTGGCTTTGAGCATGCCACTCAGTGTTGGATTCGATGAGGAAGGATCTGTAATTTAAGCATCACTTGTTCCACAATTCAACACCCGTCATCCATTGTGGGTTGCAGCCATCAGATGGTGGCATCCTTGAGGGCAGTGACCAAAGCCTGGGGTTAACTTGTTGCAGGGAGCATCATGGTTCTCAACTTCTTTCGATAGGACTCTGGGGTCACCTCATACTGGTCCAAGATGGTGGCCTTTAGCTTCATGTAATAGGCCACATCTGCCTTTTCCAGTGCCTTTAGAGCTGCTTGGGCTTTCCCTAGAGGATTCTGGGCCACTGGGTAAAATCCATACTGCTGACATTTCCCTCCACCTCAGGGAACTGATCTATATAGTTTGGAAATTAATTGTAATTCCAAGAGATCTCCAGGCCTCACCTGGAGGTTGAAAACTTATGGGGCTTTCAGGGAAGGGAAAGAGGTAACAGTCGGGGAGGAGGGAATGAGGACCCCTGCAAGTCTTTGTCAGTCCCCTCCTGTTGTTTATAATTTCTGTTGGTCCTCCTAAGGAAGGAATGCAAGGGCTTCCTGGACAGTCCTTAAATCTACTCTTTAATTGAAAGAGTCACATCTCAAAAGACCTCGTCATCCCTATGCAGGATGGCTCACTGGTTTATTTCCTTCCTTCCTTGTTTAAAATTTGTTAATTTATATATCATTTATTTTTAGAATTAAGTTGATTGATGAAAAAATTTCAGTCCAGAGGATTATCTAATAGACCAGGTAGTTCTATAATGTTTAATCCCTTTTCTAACTGCCTATTCACATAAATAGGTGTTGCACTCTAGGTTATCCTATTCCTTTTCCTTAATATCTTTTTTTCACAGATATACCAGAAGGAACACACGTATCTATGTGAGCTATGTTTTCCAGCCCTGTAATTCTCTCCTCTGAACCATTTTCCATTAACCTTAGAAACAAAAGAAACTTGCAGTAGTTTTGCCCCCAATAACATACAGATAAGCAAATATCCCCCTTCTTTGGGCCAACAAAAAATCCCTATTTTGCTCTATGCAGATGACATGGTTTAAAACTCCCAGACCAAAATTAGTCTGTGAAGACTATTACTCCAGTTAGGGCTTTATTGCAAGGAAGCAATGCTCCCTCTAAGCTGTGGAGTCTTGTGAGCAAAAATTCTACTTTGTGAGCTACTGGCATTAAAGTTGTGAGCGAGCGATTTGGCTGCTGCATTAATTTGTTTGCTCTGGAGCCATGCTTCCTGAACTAAGACAAAAAATGTGTGAGCCAGAGGGTAAAAAACTGTGAGCTAGCTCACACTAACTCAGTTTACAGGGAACACTGCAAGGAAGAAGCTCTTCATAACAACTACAAAAAGACAAAAGCAATGGTTTTTAGGAAAAGGGCAAAATTGCCTCCTGGCAATCCAATTAATAAATGTAGTTTCTTTAAATATCTTTGGGTACGTTCAGATGGCTCTTTTGAGCTGTGCCAGGCACGAGTGCCTGGTGGATTTAAAGTGCACGTCCAGACCTCAACATCTGGGAATCGTGCCACTTTTGTTAGTAACCTGTCAATCCCCATCGGGGATCCATACTTAAAAGATAGTGCTTAAAGTCCAGTCTAAAGCTGGCCAATGGGCCAATGCCGGACTTTCCACCATCAGGTCATTCCACCAGCATACAATCAGCCCATAGGGATGATCTCCAAACCATCCTGAATGGCCACCATTTTAAAAAACTCTTAGCAATGTGCGCATAACTGCTTAAACATGCAATGTCCGCAGATGGTGAGGCACATATGCACATATGTACATGTACAAACAGGATTTTTTTTTAAAGCCAACCACATGGCTTCTTACAGTGGATGCCATCTAGACAATCCACCACAGAGTCATGCGTGGTAAAGCGATTCACGGGGGAGCTGTCTGGTCACGCAATGCCAGACTTAAAAGATCTAGATCAAATTACAGCTGGGCCAATGGTGGAATTAGCTGCCCGTCTGAACGCACCCTTTGTGTTACATTCAGAGAGACCTTAGAGTGGAACACCCATTTGGCAACAGCAAAATCTTCAGTACTAAGAATGGTAGGGTCTGTTTTGAGTTTCTATGACCCACTTTTGCAATTATTTCAGAGCAAGGTCGTTCCTCATCTCTTTTATGAAGTTGAAGTTTGGGGATGGAAAGAGGAAAATCTATCTAGTATTGAAGTAATTCAGGACCAATTCTTAAGACATATTCTAGCTTTCCCCAGGGGGTCTCCAGCTGCCTTGACGAGAGCTGAATCTAGCATTCCCTCCCTTAGAGCTTGGGCACATTTGGCCATTACAAAATAAGGACTAAGGAATAAAAACTTTAGACATAAATCACATAGTCAACAATCCTTTAGTATTTTGATGGCCAACCATTCGCAGTGCTCTACTTTCCTTAATGATATTTTCTTAAGGTATTCTATCCCTGACAATCTCATAGGGTCTCCTGCTGCCCACCCCCAATTTAGGGATCGGAGTTTTAATGCCAATGCATTGTTTGATCAATCTCTAATTTTAAGCTTAAAAGTAGTGCCATGTTTCAAATTTATTGAACTCAACCACAGACTTCCAGTGATCGGATAATGAGGTGTCTCCTGCTCGAGCTCCGATCTGCAAGCATCTTTTACTTGATTTTATCTGATTTTAAACTGTTTTATTTGGTCTTTTAGTGGTTAGTAATCCATTCTAGCATTGCAGGCTGTTGATCTTTTAAAGTGTGTTTTTCCTGGTTTTATCAGCCACAGAGTGGTTTGTTTTAGCAGCTGGGTTGGGCAGCGTTCTAGCCAGGCTCGGCTGCTTTTGTGGAAATTGCCTAGTGCTTAGTTTGTTCTTACTGGCTTGCTTTTTTTCTTTACTCTTTTTGAAATTCTGTCAATTTGATCCTTGGCCAAGTTTTAATTTTTGCCAGTTAGATGAGGATGTAACTGCTAGTGGCTTTGTTTTGAGAAGATTTATTTTAATCTTTGTTTTGAGAAGATTTATTTTAAATCTTCTTAATTAGGCTAATTTAACTGTGTTAACTGTGTTAAGCTGTATTAGCCTGTTCTAGCCTTTTATTTCTCCCAGCATTTCAGAATGATTCATTTTGCTAGTCACATACTGACATTGGTCAATTTAGATAGCTCAGCTTTTTTTTTAATCTGTTGCTTGCAGGTGATTTCCATAAATAAAGAAAGACTCAGTGTAGGAGTTTTTAATCTTAAAATAAATTTTATAGAATTGCCCTCTAGAGTTTACTCTTTCATGTTTGATTTTTAGGTTTTAAATTAGGTTTCAATTGTTATTAGCTTTGTTTTTGCTCCATAAGAGTACTTGTCTAACAAGTTTACTAGACTACAAGCAAATCCAGCTGGTTCAAGTAGACTGTTTAGATTAATTAAACTAATCAGCTGATCAACTACAACAACTATGAGAAGGAAAAGGGCAGTACCCTTTGAGGGATACATGTCTGCTTACAAACAGAATAGAATGGAAGAGTTTTTAAAAAACCTCTCACCAACAACAATTTCTAATAGATTTGAGTGTTTAGCTAATGAATCCTCAGCTCCTTGTAATTCTAATGACATAGTATGCTCTCAACAGAACCCTTTAATCAACATGGAAGCCTTTGGGGAGATTTTTTTTGGGGGGGGGATGCTGCCACAAATAAGAGATCAGAGATTAGCTCTGTTAGCATCTCAGACTCTTCTAATCTCAGAAATTTTACAAAAATTATTTGAAGGGATTGATCTACTCACTAAGCAGATTGGTACTGTTTAAGCCAAACCATGTGGAAAGCGATGCTCAGTCCCTGAAGTCAAAAGGTTTTCAGAACAATCATTACCACCTTCACCCTTACATAACACCACTATTGGTAAAGGGCTGACTGAGGAGAAAGAGAGGGAAAAGATGGATGGAGCATCCAAGGGCAGTATTTGTATCTCACATCCTGTCCTCCCATCGCCAATCTTGGAACATAATAAAATTGCTTTGAATATCTTCCCTATCAAGGCCACATGATTAATTGGTCTACAAAGCATACAGCCAAGGAACATCTTTCCCTTCTGCTACAAAGGCATTTCTCATCAATTGACTTGAAATATGTAGAAAGGGTTTCAGGACTTATTAAGAGCGGAAGATTTAAATTACATTTCTTCTCCCCACTTATACTCACAAACCAAAACATATTTTAAAATATGGAATCTTCCCAGTCCAGACATATCTTCAAAAGGAAAGAATTCCACTTGTTGAGAGCTTGACTCAAAAAAGAAGAGCCAAATTTAACAGTATAGGCAACACCCCTTCAAACAGAGCTGTCCACTTGCCACCACAACCCACTGCTGATAATAAACTGTTGATGGACCTTATTTCTCCCTCAGTGGAAGAAAAAATGAATCTAGCGAATCATATGACCAGGGTCAGCCCCAGGTTTGTTTGCACACTAGGCGAGGCTACCTTGTGGTGACACACCCTCCCCCCCAGAAGAGGCTACGTCCTGGTGCCCCCCATGCACCTAGCCAGGCTGTGTGAAGCCCCTGGAATGGAAATGGGGACCGTGCGAAATCTTGGTGTTCAAGCTTCAGAGGCACCCAAGATGCTCCCACCTGCACCCCGCTTTGCTCGCCCAGACTTGTCTGGAGAACAGTCTGCTTTGTTGTCCTCTGAAGGCAGAACAAAGAACAAGGAAGCGGCTGGCAGCACTCGGGCTTCTGATTAGGGAGACTCCCCACTTTGGCATTGCCAGCCCGTCAGCAAGCCGGCCAGAGGGCGGCAGCGGCAGCACAGCAGGGGAGTCACACCCAGTGCCTGCCCAAGCCAGATCCAGCAGATGAGGTGCAGATGGGAGAGGTTTGCCTAGCTGCGCTGGGGATGTGCTCTGTATTTTGAAGTGGAACTTCAGGGTCCTGCACCTACGAGTGCACAGCCCAGGCACCCCCCCACACCTTGGCTCCTTGCAGAAGGCGGCAAAAAAGCCTGCGCCTCTTGAGGGAAGGGGGGCAGCATATTATTTCTTCCTCCAAGAGCCTCTTCCCCCCCTAGCCAAGCAGGGTGCAAGGAGAGGGGAGAGGCAGCAGGCAAGCCAGCACCACACCCTCATGGAAACCGCACCCTAGGCCACAGCCTAGATTTTGTCTATGGCAGGCCAGCCCTGCATGTGACTAATCATGTAGTATAGAACCAGTGAAACAGTTCTCCCATTATTAGAGATTTTTCTAAGTGTGATTCCTTTGAAGAGAATATAATTGCCTCTTTTGGAGCTTTGCCCTCTCAAGAATAAGATAAAAAGTTAGCCAATTTACAATTTCTTACTCATGCTCTAACTGACATAAAAAACCCGAGCTCCTGGAATTAAAGATGCCCAGCGCTCTCATATAAAGGACCTGCCACCCGCTGAGAATGAGCCTCTCATGAAACATCTTGAAATAGATTGCCTTCTAATTGAAGAAGAACAGATCGGATTTATACCCCGTCCTTCACTACTCAAGGGAGTCTCAGCGTGGCTTACAAATTCCTTTCCCTTCCCCTCTCCACAACAGACACCCTGTGAGGTGGGTGGGGCTGAGAGAGCGCTGACAGAAACTGCTCTTTTTCAAGAACAGCTGTGCCAGAACTATGGCTTGCCCAAGGTCATCCAGCAGATGCAAGTGGAGGAGTGGGGAATCAAACCCGGTTCTCCCAGATTAGAATCCGTGCACTTAACCACTATACCAGACTGGCTCTCACCATCAGTACTGAAAAGGAATGGTAACTCAAGCCCATTTGGGCAACACTACCTAATGGAACAGGCCATGATTCTTCAACCTTCATCTAATGTTAATGAGTTTGATCCCGATGCCATCCCATTTGAGAAGAATGACTGACTCAATATCAGCATGCAGAAACTGAAATTCCTCTCATGGGAGGATGGGAAAGCAGAGTAGGATCCCAAGAAACCAAGAAGTTCCTAGCTAATTATGATATAGTCTTGCCTCAGGAAACCTGACAGCTTAGTAAAATATATCTTTCTGGCTTCACCACTTAGTCTTTTGAGGCTTTCAAAAGAAACCAGGCTGTCACTTTGCAGGAATTGCTTGCTTGATCTCTACTAGTTTATTAGTCAGTGTTACAGTGCTATCGAGCCTTATGTAATTGTTTGACTCCTGCAATTTTGTAACTCCTCTTTTATACTGATTAACACATATATTCCTCCAACCAACTATAACCACATATGATGTACCAATGGGGCAGACTGAAAACCTGTATACAGAAAATTGGAGATACATATTCATCAGTCCTGCTTATGCTGGCCAGTGATCTTAATGCACAGACTGGTGCAACCGATGAGGAGCTCTTCCTTAAAAGCTTTAAAGACCAGTCAATAAATAACTTTTGCTTGGAGCCAAGAAGATCTAAAGACATTAAGATCAACAGTGCTGGAAAAAGTCTACCTTTTCTAATTATTAACAATAAGCTCCTAATTGTTAATGACTGCCCAAGGGTTGATAGCAAGGGAGACTTTACATGTAAACCAGCGTGGAGCCAGTGTCATTGATAACTTTATAGCAATGTTCAATATGATTGACTCACTGGAGACAACAGAAAACATGGGTGGTGATCATCTCGCTCTGCAGTTAAAATTCAACACTCTACCATGTAACTTTCTTCAGTCTGCCATCCCTCTTCAGTTGAGCCAAAATTATAATAAACTTTGGCCAGTGCATTGGAATAATGAGATCACAAAGGAAGTAAACAGTCTAAAAAACTGTCCTAAAGCTTGTCAATTTAAGGCTAAAATCTCCATTCATTCTTCCCTGGAGGAGAACCTAGGTGTAATGAGTGAATTGGTAAAAAAATTCCCAACGATTATATACATCCTATGGACTGACCATGGATTTTGGCCAGGGCAGGCAAGACGACTGGTTTGATACTGATTGTAGGGCACTTAAAAGGGCAATTTGCTACATGCACTGACAATTCAAACTTTGCAATGACAGAGGAACAGTTAAATGGATTTATTTTGTTGAAATGTGAATTCAGAATACTCATCAAAAGCAAAAAAAGAGCTGTTTTAATTTCCTCCTGGAAACATGTAATCTGGTTTTCTAAGCAGAAAGATAAAACCTTTTGGGATGTGATTTCAAATGAACCAAATACAAAATTTCCACTCTGTTGTTACATTTCTGCCAATTGTTGGAAGGCACATTCTAAGGCCTTATTTGCGACTGCATGTGCTGATGATATCCTTGCCCAAATGGCTCCTATTCCGGAGGTTGAGAAATAGCACTCATCACAGCATCAGAAATTAAATATTTAATAACTCAAATGAAATCTGGCAAGGCTCCTGGACCTGACCTGATACCAGTGGAGCTGTTCAAAGCAAAAGCTGAGTGGTGGGCAGTGATATTGGCACCAATATTCACACAAATCAATGAGACAGTGATTATGGCTACCTCTTGGCACCGTGCAATAATAGTTCCCATCTACAAAAAGGTGATCCAACTGACCCAATTACCAACCCATAAGTTTACTATCAGTGGTGAGCAAACTATATATACTTCTTTGCTTCATAAGCTACTTCTTTGGATGGAAGATGAAGCCATATTGGGACGAGAGCAGGCTGGATTCTGTAGAGGTGTCAGTGCAGTTGACCAATGCCACATTCTCCAATTTATTGTAGATAAGTACACCAGCTCAAGAGATGGCGTGTTTGCTATTGCCTTCATGGATCTCAGAGCAGCCTTTGACTCAGTGCCTAGACAAAGACTATGGAATAAAGTGAACAAATTGTCTATGGACAAGCACCTCCTCTTTCTGATCCAAGAATTATATGCTCAGTCTATTGGACAGGTGAGATGTGGTCCTGCTGGTGAACTGACCAGGGATATTCCACTGAACAGAGGAGTTAAGCAAGGATGCGTCCTTGCTTTGCTGTTATTCAATTTATACATTAATGATTTAACTTCTTACATATCTGGAAATAAATTTCTTCCACCTTGCCTGGCCCATGTTAAATTAACCTGTCTCTTATACAAGGATGATACCACCCTTTGTCAAGATCTGTGATTGGCCTACACAAGCTCATAGGTTCCTTCTCAGAATATTGTTCCAAACAGGGCTTAGTTATTAATGCTGTTAAGTCCAATTCCAATTCCAACCTTTATTGGCATAACAACTGTTAACTCTAAGGTTCTTCTTTTTAGTTAAAAAAGGAGGAAGATAAAGAAGTATATGGGGGCAGTAGCAGGTCAACCTATGGAGCAAGTAGAGCATTTAAAATATTTAGGAATCATCTTTCAAGTAAACCTTTCCTGGAAGGTGGACTCAAACTCTGCTGTTAGAGCTGCTATAAGTACTGGGAAGGCCATCTCAAGATTTTTATTATTCCACAGGTGGCCAATATGTTCCTGCAGCAGTCAAAGTATTCTACACTAAAGTTGCTAGGCAGATGCTATATGCCACTGGGGTCTGGATCAGTGCAGTAACATAATATCGATAGACCTCTATTAAAATTCCTACACAATATTCTGGGAACACCTCAGTATGTGTTTGGAATAGCCCTGAGAGCTGAAGTTGGGGAGATGTCTTATGAAGCAAAGGCCTGGGGAAGAACATTCAATTTGAAAATTAGGACTCTAAAATCAAACCCAGATCTAAACCTCCTTGGATGAGTTAAGCTGGATCACCATACAAGTGGTGTGACTTTGATGAACCAAGGGTCTGATTCAGTATAAGGCAGTTTCAAGTGATTTCCAGTCATACCTTTTATTGGCATACTCAAACATAGTACAAAAATAGGAACAAGCAAAATATACAGTTCAAGATTGAGAACAATAGGTGTGTGTGTGTGTGTATATATATATGTATATATATATATATATATATATATATATATATATATATATATATATATATATATTAATAGACTTCTCTGGGAATTTACTAACAGTCCTTGTTATTTCTACTTCATTATCTTTTAATAAGTGGCGATAGTCAGTCCCATTTACCAGATTACAGGGAGGGAGGGAGAGATTACCAAACAGTTCCCTCCAGGGATTAGAATATAGCTGGCTATCCAGCAATATATGTTGGATGGAATCTGGAATGTTTGCCCCACAAGGACAGACTCTCTCATTATATGGAATTTTGAGGAATCTGCCATAAACAACATTTGAAGGAAAAGAATTCAGCCTAGCCAACATAAATGCTCTCCTTTGTTTGGGGCTTTCAAGATCACATAAATAGTTGGCCATTTTCCCAATGGGTTGAACAAGACCAAGCACTGCAGGTGAGCATATATAATATTGAACAGGACATAACTTAGTAAGTTCTAAATCAAGGAGCCTGTTTAATTAGTCTAAAATTATAGGATTCATCAAATAGGCAGAGGTCTTCCATTGCAATTCCTATATGTTTGACCTTATCTATAATCCGGCCCAACCACACAGCATTATAAGTGTCTTTTTTAAGATAGCTAAGCAAGCTATCCAGTTCTGCCCTATAATAAATTCGAAGCCAATATTTAAAAGTTAAGATCCATGCTTTGGTTTCTATTAGGTGCAAACCTGTTTCTGCACAAATCTCAGTATAAGGTACATATTTGGGCACTCCAAGAAGTTGACACAAGAATATGGCCTGAATATTTTCTGATCCAGGGCATTAATCTACACAGGAATGCCACAGAGTATTTGTGATAAAGTTTTGGCCTGGAAAAACTTTGATTGCTGCAGGGACATATTGATTACCTTTATGGTAGTAAAAATGTTTAATTTGAGAGGAAGAGAAATTAGCTGTATTAATTATTCTGTTACAATGAACTACCCATTTGAGATTATAATTGAACATTAAGCCTAGATATTTATAACGCTTGGTTTGTTCAATTTATTGGTTACTGATATACCATTTTTGTGGGCGCCTTTTAGAGAAAACTACAACCTTTGATTTAGAATAGTTTATAGAAAGTGAATTTAAATGGCAATAATTAACCAAAGCTTTCACATATCTCTGTAATCCCACTCTTGTGTGGGAAAGAATAGTTGTATCATCAGCATACAGTAAGAATGGAATTGGGAGTTCATTTAGCTTGGGTGGATGCCCATTTATTGATTTTAAAAATTGTGGTAAATCATTTAAGAAGAGATTTAAAAGATATGGATCCAACACACACCTTTGTTTAACTCCTTTAAAAACAGGCATTTTCCTAGTTAAGTGGCCTTTTGAAGAATATTTTACCAGAAAACTGTATCTGTGTATAATTTATTTAACAAGATTAACAAACGGGGTCTTTTTTGGTCTGCTAATTTGCTCCATAACTTATTTCTATCAGCTGAATCAAAGGCACCCTTCAGATCAGTAAAGGCTATTATGTCTGGATATCACCCATAACATAATAGAAGTCACGGGTAGACAAGAACTGTCACAACTAATTAGAAGACATTTGAGAGACTTTGACTATGAGACCATGTCGATTAGAGCCTACAGTGTGTGCTCAACCTTTTCAGTAGGTATTCAGCCTCCAATAGCAATGGCAAACTACTTATCTGAGATAATTCTCAGCCTTCAGCTGTGATGTCAGGAAGATTTAATGAAATTTCATACTCAGATCAACTATAATTGCAGCAGCATTGACTCTGTGGTTGCTTGATTGTCCCAAATTTTCAGCTCTATGAGATGAACTTATCTCCCCTTTATTTAATCAAGACTTCCTCTCTCCAGAAGCAAAATCACCCTGGATACTTAGAGACAAAGACAAACAAACTACTCTGTTTGTGGCAAAATTTCTAGCAGCTGTTGTCAAATCCCATGACAGCTTTTGCAGTAGCAACCTTTAAATTCTTCCATGTTTTCCTGTGGAATGATGCTTATTGTGGGATGAGGGTTTGCTGTTTATGACTTCAGTTGCAAAAACAGTAAAGACAATAAAAAACTCTATCACTTTTGAACTCCCTGTCTTGTTAATATCTCTAACCATAATCTTAAAGTGTCCTTTACTTAACTGCGATTTCAATCTATGCCCTTGGCAATATTGTCTGGTTGTTATTCTCAAATTCCAAAGGCCCAAAGAGTTTGTATTTGTGGGCATAGGCATCAACTGGGGGGGGACTCAAGGGCTTGAGCCACCCCCGAAATTTCCCAGGCAGGACTGAGCCCCCCCAGGAAAACAGAGCACCTGCCACGGTGCCTCCCCGGGCCCTTCCTAGAGCCGCCACCACCACAGTCTCTCTCTCTCCCCCCCCCCCCGGCCTGGCTGCCTCCATCCCTCCCTCCCTCCGTACATCCAGGGGCTAGCTAAGCAAATGCCCAGCTGGCCCCTGGACGGATGGAGGGAGGGACGGAAGCAGGAGTGGCCGGGGGGAGAGGCAGCGGCGGCGGGAACATGGTCCCAGCATGCGTGCATGCTTTGCGCATGCGCACGCAAGAGCCCCCCCCCCCCCCCGGGATTTTAAAACTCGACACCCCTGTTTGTGGGTCTCACACATTAGAGGATTTACCTCATTATATCCTCTTCTGCCCTTTATATTCTGACCCTAGGTCTAAGTTTTGGGTGGGAATTTTATCTGGCTTAACCTTGTATACCAATGCTGAGAAAATCATATTTTTGCTTTCCGATACTGATGCATATATTACGTATAGAGTCTCACTTTTTGCCATTGCTGCTATGGAGATAAGGTCTAATGCTTCAAAGAAAGAGGATGCTACTTGAACCTGTTGTCAATATATTGAATTTTGGTACAAATTTTGTTTTAGTGGAACTCTCTTTGTGTATGTGTTAATTTGTACTGTATATGTAATCTGTATTTTATCCAGTTGTGGTTTCTCTAACTTTGTGACAGCCTATGGCTAAACACAATAAATTGATTGATACTCCATAAATACCATGTATAATACCTGTTTTTGTGCCAAGCAGAACAGGAATATTGACTTTAACAAGCAGCAATAAGTAGTAGAATTAAAACAACTCATCACTTTTTCATATCTGTTCTCTAGTTTAGCAAAAATCAGCTACAGCTTAAATTATTTGTGTGTTTCTGCTATGTTATAAAAGTATTAAAGCCAGCCCCTTTCTGCATGTTGGTATATCCCTGAACCTTACTTCTGTAACTGCAAAGCTCAAGTTCTCAGATAAAAGGTGAGGAGTTGTATGTGGCAAAAGCTAGAGGTCCTTTCCTGAAAGACACACTCTCTCCCAGTTTTACAGTTGCGGCTGCAGCAGCGACGAAGCCGAGAGCAGCTCACCAACCAAGGAGTCATGCCACGTGAGTACTCTGCTCTCTCATTCTGTCTTTGCTCTGCCAGGGAGCCCAGGCAGCCACTGCTGAGGGTACTGCTTCCTGCCAAGACGATATTGCCATAGTAACAACCTGGGCTCATTTTGTAGCAGGAGCTCCTCTGCATATTAGGCCACACATCCCTGATGTAGCCAATCCTCCAAGAGCTTACAGTAGCCCCTGTCAGAAGAGCTCTGTAAGCTCCTGGAGGATTGGCTACATTAGGGGTGTGTGGCCTAATATGCAAAGGAGCTCCTGCTACGAAATGAGCCCTGGTAAAACAATCTCCAGATCTAGAAAGGGCAAAAGATACCTCTATGAGGCCCACGCCTTCTGGCACTAGGTGCCTTTATGGGAAACAGTTACAGAAAGAAAGGGAAAGTTCTGGCAGAAGTGCCCCCTCCCCTGTAGCGCTATGTCTCAAGAGGGCTGTGAAGCTGCAACAATCATTTCTTCATAGATTGAAGATTCAAGAAATAGATTGAGATTCAAGAAATAGATTGCTCAGCACAGTGTGGGACACATCTTCAGCATATTGCTGTCATCTCTGTGAAACCTAAGGTCTACAAATTTCATTTAGTGAACAAAGCTTAAAATCTTGACAAACTGGTCAGTTCCACGAAAGAGATTTTGGCGGCTCATAGTCCTAAAGCACATATTACTTCCATAACCTGTTTAGGGTGCACAGGACACTTCGCAACAACACTATGAGGTAGGTCATTGTGTTGTCCAATTTTTTGCAGATGGGGAAACTGAGACTGAGAGAGATAACACCTTGCCCAAGGCCACCCAGTGAGTCCATGGTCAAACTAGGATCTGAGTCCAGGTCTCCCCGCCCAAATGCTCTATCTGCCAGGTCACACTGTCTCTGAGCTGCCCACTACTACTGCGTAAGCCTTTGCGTGCAGCACACTGCTAGCGTTTGCTGTTGCTTCCCTACTCACTCACCTCCTGTGCAAAGTTCTACATTATTGGCATGAAATGTCTGCTGCTTCCATACAAATGGTGCATGTCGCTGTTTGGCATCTGCATAGGCCCTTTCAGTGTATGCAGTACAGGTACAACTTGTGAAGTATTACAGAGTGGATTTGCACAGACTGTTTATTTAACGCATCGCCCGGAATTCTTGGCAGTTTCGTCCCTATATTGCTATCAGAATTAACTGTCATGTTCTGCAAATATGAGGTGTTGTCGGGGTTTGCCAACTGTCAGGAGATCATCTGACACCCCATAAAAATTGTTAGTTTACCCCCTAAAAGGCATTTTATTTCTCAGACAGAAGTAAAAGGAGAGTGACAAAGGGTATGGAAGCAGGAATAGCAGTGTTCATTTTAGACCGCAGAGGTAAATGGTTCTCCACAGTCTTTGTGACCTAACTTGATTTTTCACCTTAGTAAGAAACAAGTTTGCCTCTTCCAGTCTTACGGTCTTTCAGGGGCACAGTGCTTGCCTGTGGGCCCTCTCCACAGTGAAAGTCAAGGCCCACAACCAACTTGGCTTTTACAAAAGCATGTAGGGAAGCAGCCAAGGAATTGGGGCAGATGTACATTTTTTAAAAACTGTCGGAATGGCCAGTCACGTGTATAAGATACACAAACTCTTTGTCCAGTTCATTGCAGGTCTTCAGACACCTCTTATTCTGTCTCTACATGAATTTAGCAAAATGTATTCAGAGGACATATAATGCCTGTGCAATCGCGGGATTGAAACAATATCTTATTTAAACATCATGCTGGTGTATCACCACTATCGTATCTTCTAAGCACCCACAAATTAATCAGGTGGATGTGAAGGATGAGGTACACAGTAGACATGTAAATATTTAAACCCATCCGTATCCAGTTTGCAGTCACTGCCTAGTGAATGGCCTGAGAACATCTGATTCTTTATAGATTATTAAGTAGGACCAGTGCCTGAATGGAGGATTACTGGGAGTCCCACTTAAAGGAGGATTTTTTTAAAAAAATGCTTATTGGTGTGGTAGGCTGTAGTGTTAGGTCTCCGAGTTTTTTTCTAGCCTCTTTCTAATGCTTCCTTTGTTCTTCTACCTTTTCTGTGAAGTCACCATCTTTCTGTCTCCCTTCCATACATAAGATGACCATAGCAATACTTACAAGTAGGCAGAATGAGTTAATGGTTTTACTAACTACCATTTTATCACACATATAAAAAACATGTATGAATCTATAAACAAGTCTAATAAGCCTCTCTACCAGAGCTCCACTGAGACCCTCTTTCTTGAACTGCACATGCAAACTTCCTGTTAGTTCCATAAAATGAAAATGGTTTTAAACTCTATGATTCTGAAAGAACTATTTAGGCTTAAGGCTTTGGCCAGTAAAGCCATACCACTGAAGGAAGGAAAAGACAATTTGACTTTTATAGAAGAGAATTATTTCCTGATTTAGCTTTCTGCTTGAAAGTAATGCTTCATTTTGTCTGTGACCAAGAATGGTAGAACTTACCAGGGAAAGCTGAAAATATGCTGAGGTGTTTATTGCAAACTTAATTATTTTGAGCATTTTCCAAAAATCCCTCAAAGCTTGGAAGTCATGCAATTTTGCCAACTGTAAAGTCAGGAACAGGGTTTCTCTGGGTTGCATGTGTGTTCTTTCCATCATCTCATTGTAAGTAACTCCAAACATTAACCTCCTGACTTCTGTAACCACCTCCACTTCCAGCAAAAGTGGTCCACTCAGCCCAGTGTGGACATGAGTATTTTCTCAGAATTTACACATGCCTCTTTATTTTTTCAGAGACTTGTCAGTGCTTTGTATTTTAAAGACAGCACAATCAACACAATTTCTCCTGGCAAATGATTTTGTTTTCTGTTCATCTCTGCTTATTGGACCCTCCTAACTGTAGAGCTGTACATGAACTGGGCTGCACAGAACAACTGCTTTGGTTTCCTTCCTTGACCATTACTTTCATTGGGGTTTTAATCAAAGCTGTCACCACTTTTCCAATCCCAATGCCCACTGTCTCTCCACTGGAACCCCAGATTTTGCAGCTGTTCTTGCAATATCTGGAAGGAAGAAAGGGTATCTGGCTCTATTAATTTGATTCAAATCCATCTCACATCTCATCCTGCTTTTCACCATTGACCTTTCCCCATTTATAATTGTTTTCTTACATGTTCTATGACTTTTCTTTTTTTATTCATTTTCTCATGTTTATCTTTTGCCCTTTTGCTGCTTTTTGCCCTTTTGCCGCTTAGGTTTTGTGTTTTCTACAAAGCAAATATAATTTGTATTTCAAGATCCAGTTAAATTAGCTCATCCCATCATGTCAATGTAAAGTGACTCATAAGTCTGACTGAAAACCCATTTGATGAAGGGAAGTAATAATCAGTGCAGGGACTGGAGAGGACATTACTCAAAATCTGTGGTGTTTTATTTAAAAATTTTCTTTAAAATATAAAGCCTAATAATGAAAGATTCAAAAATGTGACCTTGTTGGCATTTGCTTTGCCAATCCCATAGTTTGACTGTGTGAAAAAATAATTTCTTACTAAAACTAAGACCCAAGTTTTGTCCTCAATCATTACTTTCGAATTCTGGACAACTTTCAGGAAAAAGTATAAGCTAACCAAATATAAGATAAAGTTCTAGTGGCTTTTGAGCAACTTTGAGAAAAAGGAAGCTTTGCTCTCATGTTTTTCACCCATGGTGCATGAAACAAAAAGCAACACTTTTAAATGGCCTGTGGAGCCATTTAACGCGCAAGACACAATGAAACCATGATATATTCCTTAGGTAGCCATTGGCCGAGGACAGACTGGCAATCTGCCCCGCTCTGCCTCCACTTCTAAAGCGGAGGCAGAGGGGGCGTTCAGCTTGCCGCATCTGTCCCCCGTCGTCAGCGCGGACTCACCCGTCCGCGAGGCGCCGTCCTTCCGCTTCAGCCAGAGACCACTTTAAACAGGTCTCCGGCTCTCCGGCCGCGCATCCCTGCCGCTTCCTGGCAGTGTGGATGCGTCGGCAGCGCGCCGGAAGCGGGGGCGGAAGTGCGGACGGACCCGCAGCCGCGCGCCTCCTCCCCGCCTCCTCCCCGGGACATCGCAGCCAGTGCGAATGGGCCGCACCGGGCTGCTTTTCCCGCGGGGCTTTTGGCCCCGCGACTGATCCAGGGCAGATCTTCAGTCTGTCCTCAGCCATTTACAACACTGAACCTCCCCTTTTACCTTTATGGGGAGCAATGCTGATAGTGAGGAGAAAATTCCTGATGAGAAAGTCATTAATCCTAAAAGGAAGAAGAGGATTGGAACCTGTTGATCAGAATCCATCTGGATTTCCATATGAATACCTTAGTAGAAACTCAGGATTTTCAAGGTGTTTGGCCTGTTTCCTTCCAAACAAAAGGTTTTGAAGAATTATGAGGGAGAAATTTCTGTCTGTCTATCTGTCCCAGGTACCAATATTCTCTGCCATGACCGGGAAATGGGTCCCATGTGAGGGAATGCAGATAGAAAGAGGCTTAATTCACAGTGGTTTTCCTACCCAGCCCTTTACTTTCTCCCATATAAATGAATGGCCACCATTCATTCTTATGCATGTAGCAATGAGGGCAAAACCTGCCCCCTGCCATTATGGGCTGTGCGGACCCCACTAACAGGAAGCCCAGGTACATGCCAGATGGTACAGAGATGCACTCCATATTACAGGCATCATAATGGTGGTCATGTTGGTACAGAATAGTATATCAGAGAATATTTATTTCAGTTTTATTCCCCTCTTCCTCCAAGGAGCTGAATAGAGTGGATGTGGCTCTTCTGTCCATCTATCCTTGGAATAACTCTGTCAGGCAGATTAGACCAGGTGATGAGCCCAAGATCACATAGTGGGTTTCGTGGCAAATGGGAATTTGAGCCAGGGTCTTTCCAGACTGTCCCACAATATCCATGGTGGCTCTCAAGAAAGCAAACTGATCAGAATTGACTGGAGAGATTTTCTTTCTTGGCAACGAGGCGATTATGCTTTTGGATGAAGCAGAAAGGAGGCAGCTCCATGCTTGAAGAGACTGGAGGAGACTCTGGGGAAGGGAAGAAAAGGCAGCTGCAGGATGCACTGCTGGCTCCAACAGATGCTGTTCTGGCAAAATAAAGCTTCGGGGCAATTTTTCCATATTTTGTGGGAGATTTGTGATTGGAGCTCTCCAAAGCTTTAAAAAAAAAAAATGTAGGTGCCACTGATCCCAGCATTGGAGGGAAATGGTTTTTAACCATTTCTACCCCATGTTGTATTTTTTTTCCTATCAAAAGTTGCCCCCCCCCTCCATGGCTGCTAATTGTTCTATGCACAAACAATAGTCTTACATGTAATTTCTATGGCAGAAAGGGTTAAACACCTCCCCCATGCACACATCCACACACACTGCTCTTATCAGATTTTGTCTGCTGCAACTACATTCATAGTTTTATTTTGTTTTTAAAGCCAGGAGATCCAGTCATGGGAGTGGACTTTAGGCTGAAGTTTGGTTAGTGAGCTCCACAAACATAGTTAAACTTCACAGGAGTCCATTTCACAATTAGATTCTCCCCGACTATGATCCTAGATGTACTTTAAGTGAATTCTGCTGAAATTAGCGTGATCAGCTCCCGAAAATTCATTTAGAATAGATGTCCAAGACCATTTCTCTCCCACCAAATGTATTCAGAGCTGAGAAGTTGGTGCTTTTTTGCAGTCTTCCATATCTTTCCCAAGGGAAGAAAGCCTCCTTTTCTAAGACATTATCACACCGTTCCGAATTAGGTTTCTTTGCTCTGCTCTGCCTTTATCTTCATGTCTCTTGCCACAGCCTAACATGTGATAGAGAATGAAAATTTCTGTGGCATTTTCTCATTTACTTTCAACTGATGTAACAGAGAGTGGCTTATTTATGTGGCTATTTTTTAAAGAACTTTGCTGCAGAGGTGTGAGCCTGTGAATGCATTAATTGTTCTTCTGTATGTTTCTTGATTACAGCGCTGAAAAGCCCCTCTGCTTTCCATGAGCAAAAGAAGACCTTGGAGAGAGCTAAGGTAATATCCAGATAGGCATCTGAGTAGAGGTGAATGAAGCTAGCTTCACATCTGTGTAGCAGATTCAGACACATCTTGAGAAGGAACTGAAAGGAGGATAATAATACACTCAATAGACGTTTAATCAGGCTGTCCGTCTCTAAATGCAGCTGTGTACTACTATATAGTATCATTGGGGGTTAAAATGTTGGCATGTGTCCCAAGAGAAATTGATGCAGGTTCTGGATGCTGTATTTTGCAGACTGTGAAAGAAATCTCAGAGTGAAACCTTGATCCTCATGTCTGTAAGCACAATACTGCCATTTCCTTTTCTTGAGACACAGCAAAGTGCCTTTGGGCTGCTGACCTGTGCTCCGACTCTTGCTGGCACCAGTTATCAAGCATAGTTTTAGGCATTGTTAATCAAAGCTAATAGGGAAAGATAAGATTACGAGGCCACTCCCCCAAAGTAGACCATCTGGAGATCGGGTCACACTTACAGAACCTAGAGCACATTCCCAAGACTTCTTTGCCATCTGCAGCCACCTGGGAGAGTGAATTTTCTGTCTTGCTGCTACTGCTGCACTGGGCCTCAATTTGTCTGGATGCTGAAGTTAAAGGTTCCTGTTTTCATTAGACGCACATTCTCCACATTCCACACGAACTGATGGCAGTGCAGCACTTGTGTCTGGAGGTTCCAAATCATGTAAAGAGAGAGCCCAGCCCCATGTGACAAAGGCCCTTTCCGTGTTTGGAATGACCCAGTTTATCCTCCAGATCCTGGCTAGTAGTCTTCACCTTATCTTCAAAGAAAACAAATGGTGCCCTAGCCGACAGGGATAAGGAGAATAACTTTTACCTGAGATTGCTTCCAGAGGGGGGAGCGGAGTGAGACCTGTGCCATCTCTCTTTTCTATTCAAAGCAGACAGACACTCTTCTTGCCTCTGTTGATAACCAGCAGAAGGAAACTGAAAAACTGTCTGCTCAGAGCAACCTGGACAGACAGGACTGATCTAGGTGGACAAACAGTATAAAGCAATTTCAGGTGTTTGTAGATGCCCCTGTTGGCTTAAACTGCTAGGAAATGGCAGTGATGGTTTACTTCTTAGTTCCATCCAGGGGTCATTTCGTAGAAAAAGAGGTGCAGGAACTCATTAGCAGAACTCATTTGCATGTGCCACACCCCCTGACATCACTGGAAGTGTGTCAGAAGGCAACACCCACCACTCAGACTCCACCCCAAAAATCTCCAGGTATTTTCCAACTCAGAGCTGGTGAGCCAGCTTTACACTTCGACTAAAGACACTTCAGGTTTCCTTTGCTCTTGCAGGGAAGCTACTCTACAGCAAGCATGAAAATACAGATCAAGTTAGTATGCTTTTGCTTTTTTCCACATCGCATCACCGTATGTGCCCACTTCTGGGCTTGTTACTCCTGGAACGGTGTTCCTGCTCAAAATGACCCCTGGTTCCATCTAATACGAATATATGACATAGTGTCATCTGGTAATGTCATAAACAATGTCATCAGTTTATGACACAATGTCATCTGGCTAATTTGTACAGGGTTAAGATGAGAAGGAAACCCATAAAAGTTAGGATGCTAGACTCTGGGATCTTCTTTCGGCAGTGTTATTCTACATACCAGGGGTGTAGACTTTTGGAAATTCCAGGGGGGGCTCCTTAGCGCGTGTGCTCGCTGGGGCGATGTTCTCCCCCCCTGGAAACCGCCACACCTCCCCCGGGCCCTTCAGAGGCCCGCCAGCCGCTGCTGCCGGTGCCTCTCTCTCTCCCCCCCCAGCCACCCCTTCCCTCTCCCTCTCCAGCAGCGGCGGCCGGGCCTCAGAAGGACCCGGGGAGGCACGGCGGCAGGCGCTCTGTTTTCCGGGGGTGGCTGAGCCCCCCCTGGGAAATTTCGGGGGTGGCTTGAACCCTCGAGCCCCCCCGTACTCTATGCCTATGCTACATACACCTCAAAGATTTGTGAATCAGCTTCCAAAATGCTGCATGTAAGGATGTAGGATGTTTTTAAAAACCTATACAGATTTAAGCAAGCCCATATCACAGTATTTTGTATGTATCCTGGAAATGTCCATGACTATAGGAGGCATTACAGACCCTTGTGAAAAATTAATGTGCTTAGAAGATTTGAAGCATCTTTGAAGTGCTGTACATTTTAGTTGAGGCATAGGTTAATATCTAAGTATTTTCCTTCAAAGACTTCTACTGGCTGGTTGCCTGGAAGAAAAAAGGATTATATGAGTCAAAAGCTCCAAACTGAATTCATTCACATAGCAGGAGTAGAACCAAATACTCATACCAAGCCTTTGCTGAAAGTGGTGGAGGGTGAGGGAGGACAAAATCAGAACATGCCCTCAGCGATTTGGTTCTGAGAGACAGGAAAGAAGCTGGTCTGCAAATTTTTATCTACATGAAGTTCGGCATCAGTTTAATTCAAAAGATTTTAAAATGCAGTTAGCTAAAGAACGCACCTGAGTTGATTTGGACAAAATACAGCATCAATTAAATTCATGCAAATGAGATCAGTGAGTTTGCTCTTCTGTAGCTTAGCAGGCAGAGCTGAAATGCAGGCTTCCTTCTGTGAGCTGTGGTTAAGAAAGACTGAACTGTGCTCTTTGTTTAGTTTGGGAATTTATTGTGAACTGTGGATTGGCTAGTCCAGGTCCAAAGTATTGCCTTAATGCGCTAAAGACAAGACAGTGATGTCATATTCTCTGTTCTTATGTTCTGTAGACTGAAGGTTATTTAAAACACAAGATCCGAAACAGACCTGCACACTCAGAGCTGGTTGATATGCACATTTTGCAGGGTAAGACTGGAACTGCTATTCTCCCATGTTAGTGGATTTCCTCAGAACTGTTGTCTCCTGTGTGGTTCTGTATTCTTTCAGTTTGTTCTTTGAGCACTGCCTATCGCTGTGGCAATCCAACTAACATAATTTCCACAGTTTATCGAGTTCAGCACTGAACTAAGCGGCAAACTGGCCATCTTTCTACTTGGAGCTATTTTAATTCCTGCTTCAGGAGAGACAAGTGAGAAGTTCCTGTGATGATACTTTGTAATCAGAGGTGCAGTATTCTGTAATTCTAGAACAAGAGCAGGCAACCTTTGCAGCCCAAGTGCCAAAAACAAACAAACAAAAGGAAACAAAGGGTTGGGGGAAAGACAAAGGGCGTTTTCTCACTAGCTTCCCCCCCCGCGGTTTACACCGAAGCTAGCACCAGAGCTTCTGGTCAGTTTCCCACCATTTGCTCCGTGCTCACAATTTCCTCCAGAGTATCACGGCACTGCTCCGGAGCTTCCCTGGAGCAAGAAAATCCTGTTCCTAGCAGTGCAGTGATACTCTGGAGGAAATTGTGAGCACGGAGCAAATGGTGGGAAACTGACCAGAAGCTCCGGTGCTAGCTTCGGTGTAAACCGCGGGGGGAAGCTAGTGAGAAAGCGCCCAAGGAGTGTACTTGGGCACACCTGGAGCAAGCCAAGTCCCAGCATCATTGCCAGCATCTCAGTCACATCGTTCCCCCCATCCTGGCCCCAGTACTGCTGCCAGTGCCTTGGTCTCTTGTAGAGAGACCTGAACCCGGGTGCCAAGAAAAATGGCCTAGTGTGCCGTGGTCCACAGGTGTGCCAACATTGCCTACCACTGTTCTAGAACTGCCGGATTTTCGTTTGGATCCAGTTGGGACAACGTGGATGGCACAGCCCCTGCAGGTGGAACTCTGAAGCACATTGCCTGATGTTCCTAGCGCTGCCTCTTCTCGCATTGTTGATTCACGCATTACAGAGCACACGGGGGGCATGTGGGCTTTCCCCAGCAGGCCAAGTAGCAAGCCCCGCCCCTCCCCAGCAATTTTCAGACTAAGAAAATTGCATAGGGGGGCATGCTGAAGTTTCTTCTCATACACAAGGGTTCCTATTCAGATCAGACCATGCAGGCAGGACTGAGGAGAATTCACAACTCATGTCTGACTGTGACACAGGGTGGGGAACCCAGGCCAAGCCACCATGTGCCATTCGTTCTTGAAGTCTAACTTGAGCAAACATTGGGCATACCAGAGCTGCTTTCTTGCATAGAATTCCATTTGGCCCGGCATCGTGGTTAGAGCTGAGAACCTGTGTGTCAGTGCAGTGTTCATACATGAAGCCACACTCTACAAACAGTAAACACCCTTTAAATGTGCTGTTGAGCAACCTGCAATGCTGTACAAGCAAGTACTTTTAATAATCCTGACATGTTTAAACTGATTAAGACTGTCAAGTCAACCATGGGAGAAGTTCCCCATACAGGCACATCTTTCATCATTGCTTTCTGTGGCAAGTGGTTAATTGTGGTCAAATGTAAAAGCACCTGTCACTGTTTTGTAGTTCAAGTGGGATGCTGTGTGTCACAACTGCATGCAGGTCTGTTCTTGGAAAAGAACTGAAATGTATCGTTTTTGTATATCTGCCCTAACACGAATATCTGTGAAGGCTATTTCACTTTGTGTACCTGCAACACACTTGGTTAGCTACTGTTGTCCATACTGCCTTTCCAGATTCAGCCACAGAGGGGTCCATTCAAGCTACACAGATGAAACTAAAAAGAGCCCGTGTTGCAGACAATCTGAATGAAAAGATTGCTCTCAGGCCAGGTCCTCTGGAGCTGGTGGAGAAGAATATAATTCCGATTGACTCAGCTGTGAAAGAGGCCATCAAAGGTAGTACCAGAAGAATCACCTGCAGTACCTTGTTGCCATCCTGACACTCTATACTAGGGATGGGTACCTTGAAAAAAATGATATTTTTCAAATCCAGATACCAGGGAGCAAAAAAAAAAAATCAGTATTCCTGGTTTTCCAGGTTCCAAACACCACTTTGATGTTCAGATCCCGATTTGGGTTTTTTTCTTGGGGTGGTGGTGGTGGTGGTGGATTCCAATATTATTCAGCTCCATTATTCCCTATGGAGAATCTTTCTGGAGGCCTGGAGGGGCTGTTTTTTTTTTTAACAAATAGCACCAAAGTTGCAGCACAGCTGCTGGTACCTGACTTTTAAATACCCCCTAAGTTACAACTGAATTAGACCAACAGACCAATTTTATGGGCCCCTATACAAGGTGACCCCAGCCATCCTCCACTGTCTCCTATGGCAGGGGTGGGCAAATGGCGGCCCGGGGGCCACATGCGGCCCACCACAGAGTTTTTGGCAGCCCGCCAAGACAGTTGGCCACTGTCAGCACCTGAGGAGCTGCAGCTTGAACTTACTGACATGCAGTCAGATCACACTGTGAAAGAAATGTTTAATGCTGTGACATTAGTTGACTTTTACAAATCTTTGTCTGCTGAAAAGTTTCCATGTATGAAGAAATTTGCTGGGAAAATGTTCTCTATATTTGGGTCTACATATATTTGCGAGCAAAGTTTTTCTTGCATGAAGATCAACAAGAGTAAATATAGACATTAACAGACATTTGACAGACATTAACTTGCAGGCTGTGATGAGAATCTCAACAAGCAATCTCACTCCTGATTTCAAAAAAATTGTAGAAAAGTGTGATAGGGTACATTTGTCTCATTAAACTGATTCTAAAATTAAATGTGCTTGCAGCTATAGATGATATGAAATTAGCACAATAAATAAATTGAATAAAACTACCACTATTTTATTTAAGTTATATTTATGGATTTTGATGATACAATTGATACCTTTTCTGAAATGCAAAGTCAACTAATGAATGCAATCATTTTAAAAGGTGCGGCCCTCCACTAACCTCCGCTTCCACAAAGCGGCTCCCGAGCCAAAACAATTGCCCACCCCTGTCCTATGGGGATTCCATGCTTTCTGCAGGGCAAAAAATAGCCGAATGCAAGAGCAAGCAATGCAACCCCTAGCCAGAGCTTCTCAAAGCAGACAGAACCAACAAACCCAAAGTACTAATGCAGAACCATTAGTACTGGGACAATGTGGCAAACCTAAAACAGCAAATGTAAACCCTGAGGATCCATCCAATGTCAAACCAGAGAATTGCCCAAGCCAAACTGAATAGGAACATTGTTGCAAGCCCAACAAATGTAAAATCAGAAAATCTGAGCTGATGAACAACCCAAGAATCAAAGGCAACATTGAACCTGAGAATCCACTGCAAACTGCAAACCCAATACAACCCAACTTGTGCAAAGAATACAGTGTTGCAGAGCCAACAAAATCAATTTCAAAGGACAGATTCAAATCCAAAGCAACATGGCAGGTGGATACTAAGCCCATGGAAGACACACACAGAAAAAATAAAGAAAAACAGTCCTGGGAGCCTTAAAAAAACTGGCTCCTGATATCCCCAGTTACTGCTGAATATTTCTGGAAATTTTGGGGAGACGTTTCCCAATATCCCCCACAATCCCAGATAGTATCCAAAGACTTGAATATATCCATAAAATATTGATAAAGATGTATATTTGGACTGGATATATCTGAATGCACATCTCTGCACTGTACACAAGAAGCATTTCTGTAAGAGTGGCTCTTTCAATATATATTTTTTCTTCACTGGAATTCCTTTAGAGTCATTCCCATAAAAATCCATGTAGAAGAGCTACCAGGACTCTAGTATTTTCCTCATGGTTCATTTCAGCCTGCCTCCCTACACACACACACACACACACACACACACACACACACACACACACACACACCCCAACATGTCTCTTAACTCACTGAACAGGAAGACACTTGATCAAAGACAGACATGGGCCCGAGAAAGATTACACCGTGCATCAGGAATCTTCCTTCCTTCCACTGCTCACCCTCTGGCTTTCAGCCTTTCAGGGGCTTTTGTGATAGAGCCTATCTTCCCCAGCACTTTACTTATCAACAGAAGCCAAGGGTCAAGCGTTTTTGTCTGCTAGATTGCAGGATATCGTGCTAGAACACTTTCCAGAACTCCTTGAGTATGTTGAGCGGCAGAGAGGCATCATCTGGCATAACCCACACTGATTCTTGAGGAAGCAACACTGGTCACATAAAGAGACCTTCATGGAATTTTTCTAGTAGGTTGCTGGATGGAAATTTCAAAAATAAAAATGCTCTAGATCTGTAAAATGGATTTAGCACAAATGAAGAGTTATTTGGGGACATGTTCCTGCTAAAACCCTAGGTTACATTCTCAACTGTGCTAAGCAATGTTTAGCAGTTACCCATGGCTTTAAGCATATAAATTCAATTGAATCAAAGGTGATGTGTCATTAAATGAGGGATGCCAATTTCATTCCTTAGAGCTGTGAAATTATTGAATAAAAATAAGAAAAATCAAATTATGTATCTAGGGGGAAGGTCTGCTTGCAGTTTGTGGATTCTTGTGGGTCTGTGGAACTTTATGGGTGCAAGATTGTGAATATACTCTAAAAATAGGTGTGCAACTTCTGCTGAAAAATCAGAACCCAGTAGGAGATTCAGCAATACGGCCAGTAAGCAGAGTTCAAAACGGTGGGTTGGATCCAGCACAAAAATTCTGCTTGCACTAGAGCTGTTGCCCAACAGTCTGTGGGAGCTGCTTGCACTAAGTCAAATTTATTGGATTCCCACTTACATTTCTGCTTGTGCAACCAGTTTCCGGGCACTATAATAGATAGGGAGGAAAGTGCCAGATGTTTGATGACATCGCACGCAAGCAGAATTGCACTAACCCCATTTGTTTGTGCTTGTGCATTGCTGGATCCAAGCCCTAGAGACCAATCATAAGCAGGTCTACATGGATATAAGTCCTATTTTATTCAGTGTTCTTAGGGTTGAATACTTAGCATGGTTAATCTCAGCTCTCATTATAGGCAGAGAAATATGAGAAGATTGCTCATTAACTAGTCTGCTATTTGTACAGTTATGGAAAATACAGTAGTATTTGCAACACTCTTGATAATGCATCACTTTTTTTTTCTACTTACCTTCTTACCTAAGATACCCAGGTGACTTTCTCAAAATCCTCAGATACCTTTGCTTTTGAAGAAGACAGCAGCAATGATGGGATGTCCCCAGAGCAAGTCAGAAGTGAGGATTCTGAGGGATCCACAGAATCAGCAACAGGAACCAAAATTTCAGAAACAGTGTTCCCCTCAATTTCAGGGTCAACTCAGGTAAAACGCTGAGGATGTCCAAATTCTGTGGTGCTGGGAATATGAGCACATAATTCTGTGCTGGGAATATGAGCTACCACACTGTATTTAAAAGAACAGGACCCTTTTATGAAGTTATGATGGCCCCATCCACTACCCTCCCTCTGAGGCAAGATTTTCCCTCAAGTTTTCTTTCCCTTTACTGATTGATCTGCCCTAGTCATGTTTTCTTCGGTGCTGAAGAACTCTGGCTGTCCCACCCTGTCACAGTATAATATTTTGGCTGTTTGCTCAGCCGTGGAACCTGAGGGAAGGATCAGGACAACTTAAATGGCACTCAAGGCATTTTGAAACTCAAAAATAACAAAATATTGTATTTAACAGAAAGGAAAGATCAAGGGAAACCAGGGGTTGAGATTTCTGAGGTAAAACCAGTACATGCACAGACTTCAGTTCTTAGGTTTCAGGTTAATGAGAGTTTCTTAAGCTTTCCAGAGGTTGAGAGGCTTTTGTTCCAGTGTTTCCCCCAAACACTTCAGTACACTCTCTACAAGTATTCTCTGACTCTTTTAGTTTCCAGAAGACTAGTACACTTTTCCCAGTACCCAAACCCCTTCTCTTGAAACACCAGTACTTGTCTTGAATTCTTAACTGACTCTTAAGGTTTTAAAGGCAGTTTCTAACCACACCAGACCCGGGATCTCTGCATTCTTCAGAGATAACTGCCTGTTTGACTGGGTAGGAAATTTTCTTCTCTCTCTAGAAGATCTATCCCCTTTCCTTGGCCCGAATGGAAGTCTTTGGCTACTTCCCAAACTTCCTTGCCAACTTTCTCCCAGTTCTCCTGGCTGTGTTAAACTGCTATCAGCTAAGGCTGAAATTAGACTCTCAGTACTCAACTCAGTCAAGGCAGAAATGTGACTGAATCTCTCCTCAGCATGCAGCTCTTGCCCAGACGTTCTCTGCTCAGCTGATGCTAACCAATCAGATTGCTTGGAGCAGCCTGTCACTCAAGGGCCTCTGTTTCTGTGGAGAATTAACCCTTCACAGTCCTTCAGCTGTTTGTATAGCACTTCTAAGCTTTTAAAAAGTGCAGTCCATCACAGAAGTCAAGCACAGAATGGAAATAAATAACAATTTACTGATTGCGTGGATGGGTGTCTGCAAGTTCAGGTTGTGCAGTGAGACGACTGAGAATGTTCCCTTTTTCTGCAAATTTCCAAATGATCACATAAATTTGATGACAGAACCCCCTGGAGGATCAGTACTTGGTGTAGTTAGAGCCACTATGCAGGTTATTCCCAAATTCATGACATCTGTCATTTGGTCATTGTTTCCACCTGCAATGTGTGGAGATTTCCCCCTTTTGTTTCTCTGAAAGCTTTGTCATGCTGGCATGACACACAGAGCCATCTTCAGTACACTGTACCTGCCATACTTTAATTAGTGTCACATCTCAATATGATAATGCTTCATTGTGTCACAGTGGCTGAACATTTGGGAATTCTGTGGTTGTGAGGTGGTGCTGCCGTATCCTTTGTGCTTCAAGAGAGTTGTCAGGCTTTTTGAACTTAAAAAAATATTTTTAAAACATACACATCAACAAATGTTTTAAAGGTGCCATTTGTCCATCTATCATTGCCGTATTAATGGGGAAGAAACTTTGTTAAAGTGCAGAACTACATGAGATGAAGGGGTTCTTGATGACAGTGTAGGGTCCAGCCAATCAATGACATGCACAGCTCATTCCAAGGCAAACTTGCAGAACCAGTATTCTGGAGCTCAGCTGTGGAGAAGAATATATCCCTTTTCAGACCATGAGCGGAGGAGCTTTTTTTGGGGGGGGGGGGAGTAGACCCAAGAGGAGGAAGAATTCTCTCCGCAGAGGCAGTACAAGCTCTAATAGTGGCCCTGAGGGCACTGTAGCGTAAGGAGGAAATCAGGTATGAGGTTAGCCCCCTGGTGGTTACATAAAATACTGGGGTGTCCTGCAGAGGATCCAGGACTGTTGTTAACCTGAACATGATACATTCTTGGCTTGGGCTGCCTTCCTCCATTCTGCAGCTCTGTTACACAATGTACTTGGCATGGGGCACCTCCATTTTCCAGGCGCTTATGGCAGAGAGCCCAAAAAATAGTCCATTTGGTTTCCCTAATAACACTGGCCTGATAAATACAATTGCCCGAGATGTGCTGAAACATAATGGCAGAGAGTTCTAAACTACCCCAAAAAAAACACTGATTGATTGTGATGAAGACTGAGAAATCAGGGACCTCTGACAGCTTATATTGTATTTTTGTTTTTATTTTCTTTATATGTAGGATGTGCATCTTAGAAGAAAGTTCTACATGCAGATGTAGGGTACCAGAGTACACTGTGTTCAAGATATTCTATGCTGACATCTTTGCAAGAATTCACAATCACAACTGGGAATAAGCAGCATTCCTGTTTCTTAGACTATTTTGCCTATTGGGAGACTGGTGGTGCAATCTTGAGCAGAGCTATTACCATCTAAATCCATTGAAATCTGTGCTTAGTATTTTAGTGTGAAAGCTAAGAGTGTTTGCATATTAGGGTAATCATTTCATATGCTGATCACACATTTTATTCTAGCCAGTGCAAACACTACTTACCTCATGATTAATGCAGTGTATAAACTGGAGTTAGAAGAAGAAGAAGAGATTGGATTTATACCCCGCCCTCCACTCCCCAAGGGAGTCTCAGAGCGGCTTACAAACTCCTTTCCCTTCCCCTCCCCACAACAGACACCCTGTGAGGTAGGTGGGGCTGAGAGAGCTCTTTCCCAAGCTGTCCTTGAGGGAACAGCTGGTACAGAGCTATGGCTTGCCCAAGGTCATCCAGCCAGGTGCAAGTGGAGGAGTGGGGAATCAAACCCGGTTCTCCCAGATTAGAGTCCGTGAACTTAACCACTACACCAAACTGGCTCTCTTAGGATCTGGTAGCTGGATTATGAAACTCCATTTAAACCCTTCTGTGAATAGTTGCCACCGGTCATTGATCCTTATACTGAAATACTTCAAAAATGCCAGTCAAGCTAAGATATTCTGTGTGGCCTACTAGCTCCAGTGCACTCTAGATTAGTCTTCTAGTTCCTGTATGTGACAAAATGGGTGATTATCCAAAGATCACTTTGGCAGCCTCAGGGATGATTTCTGGAGGCACACATAAAGGCATCTGTACATGGCAAGCTATCTGTGTGGAGTCTCATGTGGCTTGGACAATTTTAACTATGCTCATGTGAAGTCTCTTTTCTTGCAGTTTGCATTAGTGGGTTAAAACTGCCAAAACTGCCCAAGAGAAACTCATACCAGTGGCTTGCAATGCTGAGCTGTCTCCACACAGTTGTATTTCAGATGGACAGCCATGCAACTTGAGCATGTGAATTTCTGCTAAATCTCAAACCATGGATCTTGTTCTTTTCAAATCAATGTTATCTTTGGTCCATCTGGTGGGTATAGTTAAAAGTAAGCCCACCACAATCTCTAGCATGGAGAAAACAAGGGAGCAGTCAGGCTGCCTTGCCTGATGGCGTTTCCCTTTTTCCAATGCAATGAACATAGGCTGTGGTCACACACACTAAATAATCCACTTTCAATCCACTTTCAGTGCACTTTCAAACTGGATTTGCCAGTTCACACAGTAAAAATCCAGTTTCAAAGTGCATTGAAAGTGCACTGAAAGTGGATTATTTAGTGTGTGTGACCGCAGCCATAATCTCTATATCTTGGTGAACAAGATTTAGCCGTCTGCTTTAAAGAACGTAGTTCATTGCTCTTACTATTTCTCCTTTCCCTTGCCTACCCACTTTTGCTTCTACTACTTAGGCTGGTTTTACATCTGCCTTTCCTGCTGGAATCATTCTACTTCCAAAAAAACTCGCCCACATCTCTTTCAAGTGTGAATCTGCATTCCTTCGCAACTGTCCATATCTGCTAATTGCCCTCTAGCTCTCAAGCTGGCTTCACACCTCTGTAAACAAATCCTGTTCTTAACAGCACTTCAAAAGAATGACCCCTTTCACTCCAGTTCAATCAGATGTGGGCATTCCCCTACAACAGCTTTGACACCAATGTGTTACCGGTGCAGGCTCCGGAATGAAGCTGTTACAAAAATGCACATGTAAAATCAGCCTCAGGAAGGTCATTTCTGCCTGGCAACACTCTGTGGCCTAGTTTTAACATCTGCCATGGCTTTTCATATGGATCTTCCTGGTTCCCTAGAGTAGTTTCACTTTAGGAATGTGTCCTTCAAGCAAAGGAACAGGCCATGTTACAAGCTGTACTAGGCAATGTATCAGGATACTGAAGTTCCCTCTCAGACAGGGTTAGATAACTTGTAGATCAATTTTAAGAGAGAGGCTTGACTAAGGTGTGCAAGGACAACTAGATCTGAGCCGGAGGGACTAGTAGCGCGGGCCATTTCTGTATGCGTCTCTTAAGGTGCTTATCGATAGACTTCTTGAATGTGTGCATATTAATGGTCATTGTTTACAAAATGTGCATTCAGTGGGCTTCTGATTTCAGGAACATTCCAGTGCCTCTGAAAATGATAGCGCTAATGTGACATCTCAGCAGAGCAGCCAGCCCAAAAGTCCAAACGAGTTGAATGGGCGACAGACACCTCCTGTCCCTCTTGCCACCGCAGCAAAGGTATGGCGTTGCCCTCTCACTGCTTGGGAAGAAGAATTGTAAAGATACATGATTAACGCCCATCTAGAGTACCAAAAACTGCTTGTAGGGAGATCTGGGGAAGGCAAGACAACGACTATACATTGCTTGCTTTGTTTGGAGTTGGGAATTATTGTACCTCCTAGAGCATCGCAAGAAAGGAGTATAGCTGAAATTTGTGGCCGTGGAAGTACAACCTAATCAACTAAACAAAAAGGGCAAGTTGACAGTCCAATAGGGTGTGGTGCCTATATGCCCTCTTAAGTTTTTTTAGTTGGTCTTGGCTATGGGGTGGAGAAGATATTGAGTCTAATCGATCACTGCTCTTTAAAACATTTGCCTTGAATATGGAAACCCTGCTATAAAATCAACATTTAGGCAGTTGTGAGGAGGGCCTCTCTTGTATTATTACATCCCTATGCCTTTAAAATAACCAAAAGGAGCACCCGGGAAAGCCTTAGGCTGCTCCTTTCTAGTACTTTAAAAAGCATTCATGTACTTCACAACTAACACAGGGCCCATATATTTTGAGCCTGCTAATCAATAGAAAAGGCCAGTGAGAACGGACTCTTAGTATGACCTCTCTTATGTTGCATGCATGATCCTGATGCTGTCGCTAACACAGCAGCCAGAGAGCTTTATTCAGAGTCTAGGAAAACATGATAGGCTTCAAAGAGATGCTGACAGACTGAGCAGTGTAGCTCACTCAAGTGGCTAATTGGTCAGGACATCTTAACTCACCCATCCAAGTACATATAAGGCTAACTTCTGAATTCTTACTTGCACTCTTGTACAGTCAAAATCCTCAAGTGACAACAAGAACCGCCACAAAAAGCCTAAGGAGACAAAGCCTAAAGTGAAGAAGCTTAAATATCACCAGTACATTCCTCCTGACCAGAAAGCCGAGAAGTCTCCTCCGCCCATGGACTCGGCCTACGCGAGGCTCCTGCAGCAGCAGCAGCTCTTCCTGCAGCTCCAGATCCTCAGTCAGCAGCAGCAGCAGCAGCAGCAGCACCAACACCATCAGCATTTCAGCTACCCCGGCTCTCATTCTAGTCAGCTGAAGTGAGTAGTAATAGAAGCAGTTCCTGTATCCCACCCCACCCCACCCCACCCGCAAGTTCTTCTCCTTCTTCTTCTTCTTGTAATAGAAGATATGGTTATTCCCTCACGACACATCTTGGCCGGAGTTAGGCACTTCTAAGTTCCACTGATGAAAGGTGTGCTGTTGAAATCCATAAGATTTATAAGGGTCTCCATTTGTTCTGCCTTCGAGTTTCTGGAGAATTTAACACACGGCCAAACACTAAAGAAAAAAAAAAGGCAAATTAAACAGGCCTGGCTTCATGGTCCAGAAATGTCGTTGATTTATTAGAGTTCCTCAAGGAAGTCAATAAGGCAGGTGAGAGAAGAAGAGGAGGAGGAGGAGGAGGAGGAGAGAACAGCTCTGAATGAACTTGTAACTGACACGAGGTCATACCAGCAGCTGCATGTGGAGGAGTGGGAAATCAAACCCAGTTCACCCAGATTAGAGTCCGTGCTCCTAACCACTTCACCAAACTGAGAGGGTAAATGTATGCTTATAGATTAAATATCATCTACCTCACTGTAGCCATTCCCTTAAAAACTTTAATCAAGAGGGGCAGCGTTACCATTCCTTGAACAAGTTTTTAAAGTAGAAGCAGCTGGATGAGGAAAAGGTGCCACATTGACTGCAGTCTTCCCTCCTAACAGCACAAAAACACACAAACAGGGGTACTGATTTTTTTTTTTTAATTCTGTCATTTTCTTTTTCAGGCAGCCCAATGAGCAAGTGGCCAAAACCGCAAACTCTTCTCCAACAACTGTTGCTAACAGTCCTCTTTCTCCTGTGAAAGGCACCTTTTCAGGACAGCCTTGCATCTCTGCTCTTAAACCAGGTCCTTTGCCATCCAATCTGGATGACTTAAAAGTGAGTGTTGTGTGTTGCACAGTAAGTAAAAACTTTTCATAAGAGGAGATAACATCTAAAACCACCATTGCAGCCAGGGGTCATTTTGTAGAAAAAGAGGTGCAGGAGCTCATTAGCATAACTCATTAGCATATGCTACACCACCTGACATCACCGGAAGTATGTCAGAAGGCAAGAAAGGAGAGAGAGAGAGAGAGAGAGAGAGAGAGAGAGAAAGGAAGGAAGGAAGGAAGGAAGGAAGGAAGGAAGGAAGGAGGGAGGGAGGGAGGGAGGGAGGGAGGGAGGGAGGGAGGGAGCTGGCAGAGAGGGGACAGCTACTAATCCAAGCCTCAGAAATACCACTATTCTGGGAGGATAGCTTCAGTGGTGGCTGAAGCCTTCAGAAGGCTGGTCAGAGGAACAAGGACCTTTCCAGGGGACAGGGTCATTTTGCTGCAGCCACAACACAAGCACACATTCCCCTGCGTGGGGGGGGGGGCTGGCACCAACTACCGGAGCTGAGCTCCCCCGAGCTCCTATTTGAAATGACCCCTGATTGCAGCCAATCAGCAGGCACTGAGAAATTCAGGGAAGTGGTAGAGTGGTAATACTGTGCTAAACCCTGCAGTGAAGGTTATGGATGGCCACCTCTCCATCTGCTGCAGGCAGCATGCAAGCGAGATTTTTAGGTGGCTACCACATTCTTTCTTGATGTCTGCCATGAACTGCTGTAGAGCAAGAAGATGCAGAGATACTCTATGACCGACATGTGAAATCAATAGGTGATTGGCTGACTGGTTACAGGAATCATGCAATGAGATGACATCGGTTTAGTTCAGAGACCAATAGTGGTAACAAGGTTTTTTTTTACAATTCTGCTGTTATCCATCTATTCTCATGAGTTTCTATAATTCTGTACTAAAAACTCCCAGATTCTGCATGGATAAAATTCTGCTACTAGAATGTTATGTAAAAGTACCAGATATGCATAAAACAGCACAGCTAAATATTTCTTGTAGTGTTTTCTTTTACTGATGCTAAAAATGATGTTCAATTTGATGTTCTGTGTGTAAGGAACTTGGGTGGGAGCGCAGGGCTGGAAAGGCATTTAGGTCTCAGTTAGGAAACCATAGGAAGCTGAAGAGGCTGGTGGTTGCACTAAGTAAAGGAAATTATTTTATTTCTTCTAACAACACATATCAAGATGGTTTACATACCTCCCCCCACTTCCAGTGTATCATCAGAAATCATTAAACATACCTGTAGTCATTATTTGAAACTTGGGCTCACAGGTGAGCACAGAAATATGATATCTGAATTTGTTTTACATTTCTGCCATTTCCACCATGGAACTCAAAGCAGCTGACATATGACTTCTTGGAGGTCTCCTATCAAGGCACTCGTCAGACCTGTTTAGCAAAATTGCTCCATGCCTTCCAGTCATACCCCTAGAATTTAAGAACTGTTCTGGCTTAATCTCCCTGCTAACTCAGAAAATGAGTGAAAATAATCACAATTTAAATATCAAATTTAGTACAATTTCAAATGTTGACGGTTAAGTACTATTTTTGCAACATCTGAAAATGTAACCCACATGTGGTTTCTGATCTGGGGCTCCAGAGACACATATTTCTGTACTAAATTCTACAGTACCTGAGCTCAGCCAGATTCATTGATTAGGTAGTTCAGAATGGACATTGACATATGTTGGATAATTTAGCAGAGTAAAAGGGAACCACACAGCACACATGTATAAATTAGCTGAAAGAAAGTTTACTAAGGAAATTAGGAAGGGTTACGTGAGAGTCTAAAAACAATAAACAGTCTATCTATCTAGCTACATCTTTCTAGTAACTGGTTACTCCAAGATGGATACTCTGGTCTGATCTTACTTCTCACATCATCTTAAGGCATCTGATCTTAGAACAAAGGGAGTAGGAAGAAACTCCCAAAATGCTTATGTGCAAGATCTCAGGTAATATCACCCAACTACGAATTGACCAATGACTATGTTAAAGGTCACTTCATTATGAATAAAACATCCCTTTTTAGTGCAGGAACTTCTACTTGACATCTCATAGGTTCTAAACTAACTAACTAACAATTAGCATACACAAACAAACAGGTTAACTCTTTTATGACATCAGGAAGTGAACTTGCAAATATCCCAGCACCGCTTCTCAAGCTCATCTACTGAAGTCATGAAGGTTCAGCTAATTGCGCAGGCATTCAAACTTCCCCCTTGTGAGTGGCTTGGTTAATATGTCAGCAACCATCTCTCCAGAGGGACAATATTTTATCTCAATCAGTCCTTATTGTTGTACCTCTCTCACAGAATAATATTTGGCAACAATATGTTTGCTTCTTGCTTTGATGCTCTCACTCTTGGATAGGGCTATGCATGCCTGATTGTTCTCAAAGTTATTGGTTTAGGTTCAATCAACACCAAAGTCTTTTAGCAGACAGATGATCCGTTCAAATTCACTGCAGGCATTTACAGCAGATATGTACTCGGCCTCAGTTGTTGACTGGGCCACTACTGGTTGCTTTTGGCTAATCCAGTCGATCAGGATGTCTCCACAGAAGAAAAAGTAGCCACTTGTTGTCTTGTAATCAGTCTTGTCTTCACCTCAGTCAGTGTCCATGAATCCAAGAAGTCTCGGGGTGTCCCAAGCTGAAATCTTAAGTTTTAGGTCAGCTGTTTTTATGAGGTATCTAGCCAGTCTCTTTACAGTTTTGGTGAATCAGTCTTTCTGCATTGGATTCCAACCGCTGCAGGGATAACAGGTCTTGACACTGTGGTCAGATAAAGAAATTTAATAATTGCTTCTCTGTATTGTTGGTTGCTCTCAAGCAACACTCCATCTTCAAGTCTGAGGAAGGTAGGTTCAGGAGGAGTACTGACTCCTTTAGCATTCTTTAGGCTCGCGGACTCTGCAAGGTCCATAATCTCGTGTCTTTGTTTCAGGAGAAAACTCCCATTCTCAGTTATTTCAATTTGTATTCCAAGGTAGTGGTTCAGTTCTCCCAACCGTTGGACCTCTGGCTCTTTGTTCAAGATATCTGCAATGTCCTGAACATCTTCTTTGGTTTGGCATCATAATAACAATCCATTCTTATGTGCCATCACATACTGATACAGTCCATCTTTAAGTCTGGCGAGCAGGTAGGTGTCTGCCTTTCCCTGTTGAAAGCCCTGGCCTTGCAGCAGCATGCTTAATTTCTCAGTCCATGCCACAGCAGCTTTTTCTTCAGATAAACCTCCATAGAGGAACACTGTTCCAATGTCCAGATGCTGAACATGCATTCTTCTTGATGCTGCTATTCTTAGTAATGTCCTGAAGGTGGCATATTTGACAACAGTTGTAGGCTGTTCAATCACTTCTTTGCAGTTTGAGGGTTCACACTCAGGTTGCATACTTTACATGCAAGGTATACTTTTGAGGTGGTAGTCCTTTATTGCTCCTCTGTGACCTTCTCACAGGAGTCTCTTTCTTCTCTGGCCCAGCTTGCCCTGCCTGCCCTTCTGATCGTGGGGTGTCTTCTTGATCTGCCTGTGGACAGGTGGTCTCTGCAGGCAGCCAAACATCCATATCTGTAAAAGAGACCCCACCCTCAGCTTCCTGGCTGATTTGCACTGTGGATTCTAATTGCTTGGAAGCTTAGAACACATTACTTACATCAATATGTACCACACTGCATTATTTAACCCAAAACATTTTTGGATTCATAACTCTATATCCTTTTCCGCCTCAAGCATACCCAACAAGGATTTCCACTTCAGCTCTGGGGTCCAGCTTCCCCCTTCTTTTCTTGGTTATATGAGCAAAAACTTTGGACCCTTCAAATGTCACCTTTGAGGGTATTCTGTTGTATAAATAAGTGGCTGTAGTTACAGCTTCTGCCCAGCAGTGGTCAGGCAGGCTGGCTTGCATGAACAGGCAACATGCTATCTCTTGAATGCCCCTGTTAAAACGCCCAACAGAGCCATTTTGCTGGGGGGAGAGTATACCACACTAGTATTATGTAGGGCTGCCAAGTCCAACTTGGGACATATCTGGGGACTTTGGGGGTGGAGCCAGGAGACTTTGGGGGTGGAGCCAGGAGAAAGGAAGTGACATCATTTTGTGATGTCACATCCTGTGATGTTGCTTCCACATGCTGACACATGAACTCATGAAGTTTCCTAATACTGAATCAGGCCATTGGTCCATCAAGGTCAGTATTGACTACTCAGACTGGTAGTGGCTCTCCAGGGTCTCAGGCTGAGATCTTTAATGTCACCTATTACCTGATCCTTTTTTAGCTGAAGAGGCTGATACCTCCTGCATGTCAAGCAGATGCTCTATCACTGAGCAACGGCCCTACTGAATCCTTCCTCATCTCGGCAGAATATGAAGCCCTAAGTGCTACACAAGTGCTAAATATGATTTTCATATCATAAGAACAGGAGAGAAGCCACAGTGGATCGGCCCATCCAGTACAGCCCATCCAGTACAACACTCTGTGTCACAACAGTGGCCAAAAATACCAGGTGCCCTCAGGAGGTCCAGCAGCGGGGCCAGAACTCCAGAAGCCCTCCCACTGTTGCCCCCCAAGCACCAAGAATGCAGAGCCTCACTGCCCCAGACAAAGGGTTCCATTTAGACCTTGTGGCTAATAATAGCCACTGATAGACCTCTGCTGGATGGGGACAGAGAGAGAGAGAGAGACAGACAGACAGAAAAAAGA
The DNA here is from genome assembly GCA_029233225.1 of Lepidodactylus listeri. Taxonomy (NCBI): domain Eukaryota; kingdom Metazoa; phylum Chordata; class Lepidosauria; order Squamata; family Gekkonidae; genus Lepidodactylus; species Lepidodactylus listeri. The sequence continues at coordinate 12,154,821 of JARCFY010000015.1, read as the reverse complement.
AAGAGGGAGAGAGAGAAGGGAAAAAAAACTGGCAGAGGCACTTACTTCCATTTAGACCTTGTGGCTATAATAGCCACTGATAGACCTCTGCTGGATGGGGACAGAGAGAGAGACAGACAGACAGACAGACAGACAGAAAAAAGAAAGAGGGAGAGAGAATGAAAAGAGCTGGAAGAGAAACTCACCTTGCCAGCCACATGCAAAAGCAGCTCCTTCAGTCCCTCCTTAATCTCTGGGCGGACCTGTCTTGCTGTGGAAGAAGCTCTCTTGCTGACTTCTTAAAGGGGAAATGTTTGGCGAGGCTTTTTACTGCAGGGCAGGCTCTCTGCAGACATTTCCCTTTTAAGGCAGCCATTTTGTCCCCCCGGTGGCCAACTTTGGAAAAGCGGGAGATAAGCACTAAAAATCAGTGTTTCCCCCGCCCCACCGGGGGACTTGGCAGGCCTAGTATTATGACCAATCTTCTCTTGCTCCAGGAACTTTCGGAACTCACTGTAGCAGTACTTAGTCCCATTGCCAGTAAAGAAAACCTCTGGAGCCTTGTTGAATTTATTTTTCACAGTTGCAACATAGCATTTAAATTTCTCCAGCATTTGCGTTTTAGAGCTTTTTACATAAACATATGCATAATGACTTCCAGTGTCCAAGAACATCAATAAATATTTGTTCCCCCCAAGAGAAGGACAGAAAGGGCCAACCAAATCTGAATATACCTTTTGCAAGAGTCTTTCACTGGGAATACTCTGCTGCTTCTTGTGGTTGGGAGCAGCAGCTTTGGCCTTTAAACAAATCTCACAGCAAGCTTCCATTTCCTCATTCAGTCACCTTAATACCACAGTCTGGCAACAACCCTTTCACAGACTGGAAATTTACATGTCTAAGTTTCCAGTGCCAGCCCAAGAAACAGTCTGAATGCTTACATTTGCATTGTCTTGTATGATATACAGGTTTGCTGTCATGTCTCAGGTAAAAAAAGCCATTAGTGTTTTCTGCCACTATTTTAACATTACATTCTGGCAAAAGATGTGGCACATATCCCTTTTCATCACAAACTTACTTCCTCCTTTTACAATTCTTGCAACAGACAACAGATTTTGATCTGCTTCCCGACATTCTTTCAGAAAAAATTAACAGATTCTCTTGGAGCATCCAACACCCAGTCTCACAACTCCAACACCACAGACAATTAAAGGGATACCGTCTGCCTGTAGGAGATGCTTTCTTTTGCCTTCATCCAATTCAACAAAATAAGCCTTATCATTGCACATATGTGAAAAACTTCCAGACTCAAGAAGCTAGAGATGTTTCATCTTTGATTCTTTACTAAAAAATAACACATGCAAACTGTTGAGGAGATTTCCATTTAGCATCATCTCTCCTCTTGTTTTGTTTGGCGGAGCATGCCTCTCCCCTCCAAAAAGCCAGTTTGGTGTAGTGGTTAAGTGCACGGACTCCAATCTGGGAGAACTGGGTTTGATTCTCCACTCCTCCACTTGCACCTGCTGGATGACCTTGGGCAAGCCATAGTTCTGACACAGCTGTTCTTGAAAAAGAGCAGTTTCTGTCAGAGCTCTCTCTGCCCCACCTACCTCACAGGGTGTCAGTTGTGGGGAGGGAAAGGGAAAGGAGTTTGTAAGCCACTCTGAGACTCCCTTGGGTAATGAAGGGTGGGGTATAAATCCAATCTTCTTCTTCTCATGGCTCAATGCCCCTTTTCATTCTACAGAACCTCACAACATGCCCAGTTTTCTCATAGTTAAAACAAACAACAGTCTTTTTATTTGCATGCCTCCATTTAAGAACAGACACTGCACCCATGGTATCATTAACAGACCTCTGCAGACCTTCATCCCTCAAAAAAAACCCAAAACAAAACACTTCAACATAAATTCCAAATCTGTCTTTGTTTTCAATTCCAGAATAGCCTTTTGATGGGCGTATGAGGCTGGGAGACTGATCAGGATAGCAGTATTAATTTCTTCCTGAGACAGTTCTATGCCAGCAGTTTTAAGCTCTGAAACTATCACCATTATTGCATCCAAATGCACTCAAATATTGCCTTCCTTCCGCAATTTGAGAGTGTGTAATTTCTGCCTTAGGAACAAGGTATGCTTTTGGGCTCCATGTTCATATTTTCTTTTGAGAGCCTCTTTTGCAGTTTTACTCAGGGCCATAGCTACTGTGGGGCCCAGGGGGTGACACCCCTCCCAAATCTGCCACCCCTTCAAGCAGCTCTGGACATGGGTCCTCTGCTGCATGTGGGGATGGTCACTGTCCAAGAGACCCTAGGCCTTGTTCTGTCAAGACCTGACCAGCCACCAACATGGCAGGCCAGAGGGAGGGGCAGACCAATGGAAGGAAGAAGAAGCCCAAGCCAGGCCTTGAGAAGCACTTCTGAGGGCAGGCTACATTGGGCGGGGAGGCAAGGCAAGACACTTGAGGGGACTGCAGGGTGGGAGGTTTATCTTCCCAGCAGTGAAGGTGGGCAAGAGTGCCCCTGCATGTGGGGGCAGAAAATGGCCAGGCCGAGACCTCCATGGGGCAGGCCTTTCAGCCAGCATTTCAGTCAGCTCACCCCCACCGGTGCTTCCTGATCTACTCCCTGGTGGAATCCTGTTCAGTGCCTGTGAATCTGCCACTGTCCTGGCTTGCGTGGTGGTTGAGAACCAGGGTGTGCAAGCCTGTTCTGCTCCCCCAAGCTGACTTCTGTTTTGGAGGCCCTGGTTTTCTCAAAAACCTTGCTTAGTCCTGGGTAAGAAGAGACTCTCCCCTCCCCACTCAGGCTGTCCTTGGCCTGGGCTTGGGGCTCGCTCTGGGCCTCATGGCCTTGGAAAGCGGCACTGTGGTGGGTGATCTGCTCTGTCCAGGAGCTGCTGGAAGCCATACTGGCTCTTAATTAAAGCACCACTAAGTAAGTCACTAATCTAATTAGTGGTTAACTAAGCTCCCCGCTTTTTGCCTTTGCTCCCCCACAGAAAACTTTCTAGCTATGGGGCTGGTTTTTCTTTTCCCCACAAGAGGGCTCTCTTTATCACTAACTGAGGTAAGAATGATGAGCTGGCATCCTGGCATCCATTTTTTAAAAGATTTGTTTTTCTGCTTCATTTAGCAGCACAGTCTTTGCAATTGCATCCATGGCATCTTGCACATTTACTGCACATAAAACCCTGGCCTTCCATATTAGTTATTTTCAGTTGACTTTGGCACAGGGAACAGGGAGGGGCTTTGATTTGAATCATGGACCATTAAGCTGTTTGGCTTCCTCCATTGCTTCCCTGGTTGCTGCTACCTGGCTGACTGTCAGACATTCTCTCTGGTAGGCTGGTGATTTAAAATCCACTTTGGTGATACAGCTCCTCTTCCTCTGTAGACTGCGAACGACAGAAATGCCTCCGCTGTCCAAGCAGGTGAAGCTGGCTTTAGAATAGGGTTGCCACGTACCGGCAACTTACCGGTGGGGGGCAGTTGTTCTCCCCCCGGGAGCTCTTCTGGTACGTGCGCTTTGCGTGCGCGCCACGGCGACGTAATGACGTCACCCGGAGGTGACGTCATCACGTTGGGGGCGTTGCCCTGGCAACGCCCCCAACGTGATGACGTTACCTTCTGGTGATGTCATTACACGGGGGAAGTCGTCCTCACCGGATGACTTCTGGGGTGGGGTTCCCCCCGCCGGCCGAATGCCGGCCGGCAGATCAGGAACCCCTATAGCAGGGGATCCCCCGCCCCCCGGGCTGACTTGGCAGCCCTACTTTAGAAGAAGGATTCTTTGTTTTGTAACTCAACAGGGAAAAAGACCAAGACAACAAAAAGTTCATTTCTACTCAAAAACTCTTTGTAATTTACACGCTGCATCTCAGCAGAGGCTCCCTGGTTCCCAAGACACAGGGGAAACATGCTGGAGGCCATAACCTTATTTTGGATAATTTAGCAGAGTAAAAGGGAACCACACAGCACACACATGTAAATTAGCTGAAAGAAAGTTTACTAAGGAAATTAGAAAGGGTTACATGAGAAGATAAAAACAGTAAACTATCTATCTAGCTACATCTCTCTAGTTACTGACAAATAGCAGTAGGAATGCCTATTTCATTTAATGGAGCACAGCGTTCAAGTTAGTTAAAACCTGAATTTTACTCGGCAGATATGCTATAACTCTGTCAGCACATGAAGCTGCCTTGTACCGAATCAGAGCCTTGGTCCATCAGAGTCAGTCTTGTCTGCTCAGACTGGCAGAGGCTCTCCAGGGTCTCAGGCAGAGGTCTTTCACATCTCCTACTGCCAAATCCTTTAACTGGAGATAACAGGGATTGAATCTGATGCCCCTCCCACAAATAACCTTAGACTCCTTAGGATAAAACGGGGAATGGAGAACCATGTATGCTGCCCTGAGCTTTCTGGAGGAAAAGCTGGGTAAGAACATGCTAGATAAGTCAGAATAGGCCAGCTTGATTCTGTCAGGTTGCTACTTTCCCACAAACCTCAAGCAAACTGAGACCCTAATGCTGACCAAAGGGCTTTCATTTCAGGTGTCAGAGTTGAGGCAACAACTCCGAATAAGGGGCCTTCCTGTATCTGGTACAAAAACAGCCCTGATGGAACGTCTGAGACCTTTCCAAGAATGCAGTGGGGGTTCAGTGCCCAGCTTCAGTGAAATAACTACTATCACCTTCCCAGTGACCCCGACAAGCTCTCTATCCAGCTACCAGTCCCGGTCCTCGGCCAGTCTATTATCCAATGGCTTTTACCACTTTGGCAGCACCAGCTCCACACCACCCATCTCCCCAGCTTCTTCCGACCTGTCAGTGAACAGTTCCTTACCAGACGCTTTCAACGAAGGACCCATGTCTTCCCCACAGTTTGTCTTGCATCCTTCTCCTGTGCAGAGTGGGTGTGAAGAGAGTTTGATAGGGAGCATTAATGGAGCTGGCATCCAGCTTGAAGTGGAAAGAGTCGACACAGAGAAAGACAAGATGCTGGTGGAGAAACAAAAGGTCATCAACGAGCTCACCTGGAAGTTGCAGCAAGAGCAGAGGCAAGTGGAAGAGCTGAGGATGCAACTCCAGAAGCGCAAGAGGAGCCATGGAGCAGAGGAGAAGCAACCCTCCATGCATTTCTTTGGGTTTCCAATCAAGCAAGAGAACACAGTGTCTAGCTGTCCATTTGCGTCCAAGCAAACTGCCTTGAAAGGGCAAACCAGCAGTTCTGATACACTGAATAACTGTGGGCTGCCTCAGCTTCCCTGCCTTGTAAATAGCCATTGCATGGAATCTTCAGGCCAAAATGGCATACTGTCCTCCACATTCCTTAGCCCACAGTGCTCTCCCCAGCATTCACCACTAGAGACAGCAAAGAGCCCCCAACACATCAGCCTTCCACCCTCACCAAACAGCCATTACCTCCTCTCGGTGTCCCCTAACACTCAAGGGGAAGGGCGCAGCAGTTCTCCACAGGCTAACAGCCTTCTGCACACCACTCTGGTAAGGAAGCTTGGAGTGTAACTCCTTTCATGTGTGCTTTTTACTAGGTTGGTGTTATAGCTAATAAGGGATCGAAATTCATATGCAAATTCATGTCATAGAACCAGGCAGAGTACAGCATAAGAGCTGGAAGATTCTGAATTCTCCTGAATTCTGGTGACCCTAGGGAATGCATAAAACCTTATGTAGGTCCCTCTCATGCTAGCAAGTGGTAATGTTACTTTGGTATTGGTATTAACCACCCTCACAGCATTTTAGAACCCAAGGATATGAGAAGGCATTGTAGAAGAGTGTGTGGCTGTGTCTGAACATGCTATAGCTGGAAAAGGTTTCTCAACCTGTCCCCTAAAGCTTTCCCTGCCAGAGGTGGAATCCAGTAATCACTGTGGTTTCCAGTATCAGAACATGGTGGCTCACACAAGAGCGGTTATTTTCTCAAAACACAAGGCCTCTCTGTTTTCACTTGAAATACGCCCCTGCTCCCCAAACACCTTTCTAGGCCTCTCGTGGCTGGAGGTGGGACTTATTCATAAGCGACACAGCTCCTGATTCCTTGCAATGTTACATGGTCCCTGTCTTCTCACATTCTCCTACACATTGCTGCCTTCAACTTACTGGCATGTATCACTATCAGTCATCTTTGTAGAGATATGGTCTTGATGCCCCTATAAGTCTTTCCCATCCACACAAGACAAGAACCCCCAAACCAGGCAGCCTGTCAGAAGCAGAGAAAAATCCTTCATATTTTCTGTTAAGCATTCTCTTATGAGACTGGGAAACGTTCCTAGGTAAAAGTTAAGGAAGATTATGTCCAATGATAAACAGAACAAGGATGGGGTGCACATCCTTTGCTGTTTTCTCATGTTTCCATTCATTGATTGACAGTTCAGTCTCACGGGCTAGAGATAAATGCAAGTCTAGGGACTTTCTGATGCAATTATAGAGCTGCACAGCCTCTGCTCAGCTAATTGTTGATTCCTATGATTAACTTGCTTTCTCTGTAGATGCCAACACAGGGAGGACAGAAGTATTCTATTCTGTCACCCAGCTTCTGTAAGTCAAATATTACCCTTCCAGAAGGAAAACAGCCTCCACCATATGCTGATGCAGTGAAGCAGGTAACTGTCCAGTGCTTGCTAATCTATGCTCATGCAGCAAAATCTCTTGTGGTCTAAGAGTGAAATCAATTCATTGCTGCTGGCTTGAAAGGTGGATTCACCACTGCAGAGAGACAATTCAAGATGTTCAAGCAAAAGCTCAAATTCCGTCAGCCTTTGATTTGGTCAGTGGTTGAGTAAGAGACTGAAATAAGACTCCGCAGTTCAATCCTGGCTAAAGGAGGGGTTCTTGACTTCTGTTTTCATCCCTGGATAAGTAACTATGTCAGCGACAGCAGGACTGTGACTTGTGACCAGTTTTAAAGATTTTAAATGCAGAGATCTGTGAATGACTCAGCTTTGTCTGAAGCACCTAAAGAATATCTTGTTCAAGTGGGCACACTTGAGAACATGAAAGATTAACTCCCAAGGAAAGGAAAGAGGGAAATGCAGTCCTGATCATACATGTAATATTAAATTTCATAGGATTTGCATTTGAACAAATATAGTGACAGTCTGAAGCAGAGAGTGGGGAGGGGGCTGCATTTTATTCCATGTTGGCAGGACATTTGAGGTGGTTTCTCGAACTTTTAGGCAGCTAGATGGCACATTAAAAGATATATTTGAAGAGCATAATAATCTGATAGATTCACTAAACTGCTCTAGTATCTTGTGAGAGATAACTACAGAGCTACTAAGAAACTGACACGCTTCCTTCCGCCCAAGTTGATTTTTTTTTTGCAGCATATAGGCTCAAATGGCTGACGTGCAATTTCCCGCTTTTCTTGTTGCAGCAGATGACCCGAAGTCAGCAAATGGATGAGCTGTTGGATGTGCTTATTGAAACTGGAGGTAGGCAGTACCCAGAGGATGACTGAGAGCTCTGCAGTCACTGAGCATTCTCCCCCGGGGCAGTCAAAGACTGTAACACTTCCCTGTCCACTGCCTGAAGCATGGTGCCTATGGTTGCTATTTCAGACAATATTCCTGACATCTGTTAGTCACAATGAGCACTGTTTGAGCCAAATGCCTGCTGCCTGTGCCAGCTAGTTACAGAAAGACTAAATGTAACCATACCCATTGTCTGTTGCACGAAGTGTATTTATGTGCCCATCTATTCTGATGAGTTTACTTTGAGCAAACTGGATTCACTTGGAAGCTAAACTGTGTTTAACCCTTTCCACAGTCAGAAAATGAACTGGTTATACTGGCATATATTTAGGCTTTAAAAAGAGAGGGATTTTAGAGTTTGTATTCAGACTCACGCTTGAATGACCAAGACCAGAAATGGTGCCATGCGTACTGGAACCAAGGATGTTTTCTTGTGATACAACCAAGTCTGGTAGGCAGTAGCAGGACCAGTGCCAAAGAGTGGCCAAATACCTTGCATGAACTGATACAGAACTTATACGTAATACCACTGTCCTCAGCACCCACTTCCATCATGTTCTGTCCTCTTCCTCAAGCTCTAAAATAACACCCACTGAAAGTACTGAAAACCACAAACACAGACAAGTGATAAAATACACTGCTAGAATGGCACTCGGAAATTCTGGTTCTCACTAGACTGCATTAGCTCCCTCAGATTCCAGTAACCTATGCCTCCTTTGATGTTGCTGGCCTTGCAATACTACAGACCTTTGCCCTACACACACACACGATTGTTATTTTGTCTGCATTAGTCCTTGCACATCAGCTTTTGAATCAGCACCGTTATCCTGTCTTGTGAGTTTCAGCTGCCAGCTCTTGCATGAATTTCCTTTTCCTCTTACACCAAACTAACCCGTGCAGGCTCACAAAAGCTACGAGAAGTGTTAATTCTATGCTGGTTTAACCCAGTAAAGTATCACATGTAATTTTATTTACCCAGAGCTACAGTAGAGTTTATCTGCTGCTACCCTCGTAAAACCATGACGTGTTTCACACTGTTCTGTTCCAGTGACCATCCCAGTACTTCAGAGAAACGATAAAAGTGGCCATGGAAGTGCTCGATATTTTGTAATATTGAAAGCTATGAGGTAACCGGAGTTGATGGTATAATCCACACTGTTGATCAGTTGTTGTTTTCCTGTTACTTTTGGTCTGCAAACAGAAATGCCTGCAAATGCCAAAGACGATCGCCCTTGTCTTCAGAAAGTGCCTCAGATAACAGTGTCTTCAGGGACCTCTGGCACATCCTCCTTACTAAAAGCATCATCTGCTTTTGAGCAAGGCCCTTCAAGTCAGCTATCCTTTGAGCACGGTCCTGGTAACAATGAGAGTCATCTTGAAATCTTGTTAAATTCCCACAGCCCACTGGGGCGAACAAATGAGGTCACCCTTCTGAAGGTAGGTGGTGAAGAGCCTCATTTTGAAGGGGTGATGGAAGGATTTCCCAGCAAAACTGCTGATGAACTGCTCACACCTCATGAGATCCTGCCAACACCCCTCTCACCCATGGAGACTCAACTTTCTCCTTCTTCTGGTGAAGGACCTGGTTTGCACATGAGCTTCACAGAGTCTCCTTGGGAAACAATGGAATGGCTGGATCTCACTCCACCTAGCTCAGCCAACGGTTTTGGTTCCCTCACCACCACAGGACCCAGCATCTTCAACATTGATTTCTTAGATGTTACTGATCTCAGCTTGAACAGCACCATGGACCTGCAGTTACAACAGTGGTGAACAAAATGATCCCTACACATGGTGATGTAGCCAGTCATAAATGATTTCCACAAAAGGGACTGAGAGACTAAACCAGAGTTCTGGTACCATCCAGGGAGGAGAAACTGGAGTCAGCAGTTCTCTGGACTTTTTCATCACAAATGATCACAGATCCCACTTACAAGCAACCCCAAGCAAAAGATTCTCCTCCTTTTAATCAAGCAAATGCATACCACAGAAGTCTTCCAAATGGTTTCCAAGTTCCCTTTGCAGTGGAACTTCACTTGGTATGTATCTGCCCATTTCATCACGAACACATAAACCAGCCCTTATCAACTGCACTATATTAACAACAGGCCATAACGTGCTGCCAGCAGGCCCTTTGTGACGCTCAGTGTACTACTTGGAAAGCCTTTGTCCTCAGCCTATTTATGAAAGCCTTCTTTCTCTGAAAACCAGCCTGCTACTAAGCACTGTGTGCCTCAACGGATGGCTTTTTTCATGACTATCGTCATAGGTTTCCTTGAACACCTCTCTCATTCTCTGCCTTGCCTTTGTTTCTCCAGTTTTAAAGGCTTTTGTATCAGAATTGGAGCACCATGATTTATTCTACCTTAAAAGATCCAAGAAATTAGGGTTTTGGGGGGAGTGTAGAGCGAGAGTTCAGAAATTAGACATCCATAATAAATCTGTAGATTGGCATATTTGGTGTTCCTCTATTTTTAGGAAACCCACAAAAAGTGGTTTCATGTACACGCCTCCTTTCCTTAGTTTGATCATTTCATAAATAAAGTGTTCATCATAGAAAGCACATGTAACCTTAGCTACAGCTACCTGAGTTGTCTTGCAAGGGGAAAAATACCTCTCATGGTCCAAGGTACATTCCCATCCTAGCAATTAAGTCTATGAATGAAGGTAAATAGGTAAGAGTGCATCTCCAAACACTGCTAGTGCTTAAGTCACTTCCACTTCCCGCGTCCCTGTCTTCCCCATCAGAAGCAGGGCAGTTGCTAACACCAGTGTCTTAACAGAATCAGCTGTGTGACAAGTTTCCTGGTATAAATTAGTCAGGCTAGTGAAAAAGCCTTTTTAAAACCTTATCTGTTCTATTGTTTGTGGCCCTTCAGTTTACATTTACTCCATCTACTTCTGTGCTGTAAATTCATGTAGTTCCAGCAGTAAGTCTGAAAGTGGAAGGCAAGAGTAATCCTTCTATCATATCTGTGAACATCCTGTTACAGCAAGACAAAGCAGAACAAAATTCAAGAGAATGGCAATCACATTAAATAGCCCTGCTGAATCTTCTTCCTGTGTCTCAATAACACAGCACTTGACTGAAGAATTTCTGCTTCCTGTGAGATGAACCTCAGCATTGTTTCCTACGGCTGTGTCTGTTTTTACCCCTCCTCCTTCAAACTGAAGTCAGCCCACAAATCAACCCACCCTTAAGGACACCTGTGCCATATTCTATGCTAATGCAAAGAATGATCTCACCAAAATCACATTCAAATGCCTATGATTTCCTCAGCTGCTGGGGGGAAAAGTTCCAGTATTGTGGACTGGAAGCAGCTATACAGCACAAGACTCAAGTTTATGACATTCTAGTGCCTTAGCCATTACTCTGTTCTGAGCTTCCGGATGAGTTGAGTCTGTCATCTAGGAAACTCGATGATGTCCCCTGCAAAACCTCCTGGAGAACAGCTTTGAATCCACAGATCCAGAAGGAGGAGCATGTTCTTCTAAGTGAGTCAAGCACTTTGCGATAATAACAAAATTCACAAGTGTTTTATTTGTTCTGTAAATCTGTGCAATCAATTCAGACAGGTCTGTCAACACTGAGAGGGGAGAAAGCCTCCTCCCCCCTTTGTCCATCATTAAATTTCTATCAAAGCTTAAACAGCGTGGGGCAGATTTCTATATATGAACCTACTCCGAGAAAGTTTGTGAACAAATCTAACCAAAGAATGTTACAAAATATACCAATTGACTGTGTTTAATACTTGTGTTACTGGAAGGATCATTTGTTGAAAATCGTAACAAGCTCAGAAAGGACTGTGTACCCTTGAGTACCTTCTTGGCTGAAGGTCAAAACTTGAACTGTACCAGGAGCGGGGTTTCTGAAGACCAAATATGTGTGAAACTTCAGCCTCAGTAAGAAAGTGAAACTCCTGAGGCTTGAATGGGGAAAGAATCACAGCTGGCTTTAATATTGCTGAATGTTGTATAAAAAAAGTTGTGTTGGTCACTATTTAAAAGCATGGTTTTTCTGTTGTACAAATGTTCACAGTGCACTGGTAGGATAGAATGATCTTTCACATGCTTGTTTTTCTTTACTTTTTAATTTTAATATGCACAAAATTTAGAAATCATTCCATGGAGTTTTTAAAGGCACTTGAATCCAGACTAGTTTTAGCTGCTACACTGTCATGTGGTACAGGGCTTTAATGATAGCATTTAAAGGGAAGCTGTTCGCTACTAAAGTAACCACACACATTGTAAATAAACACACTGTCATACCTCTGTGACCAGCTGCCATACCTATTAAAAGAATCCCTGTGACTTGTCATTTTTCATTTTTGCATGTGCAAATTTTATAATCACTGGTAATCTGCCCAGCGGAGCTGCTTGGCATTGAGGGAGCGTTGTGTGCGCAAAGCCTCCAAATTCTTATGATCAGTCCATATCTCAAACGGCTGGCGCGCTCCCTCCAGCCAATGTCTCCAAGTGGTCAAAGCTAACCGGATTGCAGCCTTTGTAATATTTAAGATGTTTATATCCCCCCCACCTTTTCTCCTCCATTGGGAATCCGAAGTATCTGACATCATTCCCCTCTCCTTAATTTTATTCTCACAACTACCACCACCACCCTGTTAGGCTGAAAGAATGACTAGCCCAAGTTCACCCAACAAGCTTCCATAGAAGAGTGGGCATTAGAACCTGGTTTCCTGGTTCCTAGTCTAACCATGATATCTCTTAGTAGCGATTCAGATGTCTTTGAAGTCTACCGCAAGGCTCAATAATTTCATCTTTGCAAAGCATCCTTTGAGAGTGGTTAGTCTGAGGGATGATGATTCGCCCAGGGCAATCAAACAGGTGTTATGGCTGTGCCAAGATTCAAACCTGGGCCAAATCCCCACTGGCCGTTCAGTCAGTTTCTAGTCCTCTAATAGCTGAAGGAGAATTAGAACAAAGGCTTCCCACTGCTACTTCATTCCTTTCAAAATCCTCTTGATGGCAACAATGGCACACTAACTCTGCTGGTGATGAGGCAGATATGCAGTTCTGGAATCTATTTGCAGAAGCCTCACACTTTGACACTGGCAGCTTTCTGCTGCGTGGTTGCAGTCGTTGTTAGCCATTCAATGGTGTTCGAGTCTTGGCGATTCTCTGGGCCAGCTCTCCCTCCATGCTTCCCAGTCTGGTACTGTTCCTTTGAGTTGTTCCATGCTCAGGCTGGTGTCGACTTTTATGGTGTCTACTGCAGGACTGCCTATCAAGTTTACAGAAAATGTAACTGATCCAGAGGATCACGAACTGCGCTAAGAACCTGGCAGTAAACAAGATTGATGTCTTCAGAATGGCAAAAGGAGGGTGGTGGTGGTGCATGGAAGCCTCTTTGTCCTTTTGGTCCTCCTTAAAAACATTAGTACATTGGGGACACCTGGCCAGAGGACAATGGCGTTTTTACATTTTACTTTGCATTTATTTTCTCCCATCATGTGTCTGACCTTATAACAAAAATAACAAGGTCACAGTTGCATCCTGGATTTATTACAACTGACCTGCAGGTGAACTATTACAACTGAACTGCAGGCGAAAAATAGAACTATTACATTAACACTTTGATTTCACGTAGGATATTTTAAATAGAAGAGAAAGAAGTCAGGAAAGGATAAAATAGCTGGAAGCTCTTAGAAGCCATTATATTGTCAACTCCATTTTACTTACAGACAATAAGGGAATATCCCTGCACATCAGCTTCTCAATAAAATTTTATACATTTTTTCTATGGTACAAGAAAGAAAGAAAAAATTAACCAGAGCTCACAATGTACAGTTCTTACACTATTTTCACAGCTTCTGAACACTATACATCTTTATAAACATACATTGTAATATAAATGCTGCACCCTTAATAGTATATTATAACAATCTATGATTAATATGCTAGAACTGTCTGTCTCAGTCATTCACTGAGCCTGAATTGGAAGCTACCTCCATTTCCTGATTAACTGTAAGGAAGTGTTCTGTTAAAATACACAGAAATAGAGCAGGAGAAAGAGAGGGCTATATGGTGGCTGTCCAACTTTTGACAGTGGCAAGGGGCAATGACAGAGTGGGCGGCACGTGCCGTTGGGAGGCTCTTAACAAGGCCGATCATCTTCCCAGACTTAGCAGATGCAGAATCCCAGCTAGTTCCCATTCTGATGCTACATTACATTTTAGTGCCATTTAGTGTTGACTGTGTTCTTATACGGACCACTTTCTTGCAAGAAGAGTTTATTATGGTAAACTAGGAGGAGATGAATTGGCTAAGCGAAGAAATCTTGCGACCACTAGCTCGTTCACAAAACTTGCGATCACTAGCTCATTCACAACAGGGTTTGTCTACTGAAATTCTAAATAACTACAGGCCTTTATTCCCTCCATAACTGAGGAACCAGTCTTACCTGATGCAGATTAGGGGACTAAAATACTAGGAATTATTTTAGAGGCGGGGGGGGGGGGGGGGGAGATGACGCTCTCTCTCTCTCTAGACTTCCTTTTTATGGCAAATAGTTGGAAGAATTTGAACGTTCTAATCCTCACAACTGCTTTTAAGAAAGCTTTTTCATAAAAATGGTACTTCTAACAGATTTCAGACTCTATCCACAATAAAGCATATTTAGTAGCTTCTCTGCAGTAATTTTGGGGCCTGAGCAATCCAACAGCAGGAGATGGGTGAAGTATTTTTGATATGATAGTAGATAAGAGACATAAAGCACAGATTCCATACATGGAGTTCTGTGGGAAGGTCCTATATTAGGACTCTGGGGAGCTGGAGCAGGTGCGTAGAGATGACTTACAAGTATTGAAGGAATAATACAGTTCATCTCCACAGCTGCAAGCTCTCTGGTGCCATTTCAGAAGTTCAGCCAGCTAACAAGCATGGTGCAGTTAGAATCAGGGCTCACAAGCCGATTAAGTTCAATTGAGCAGCTAAATTAATCCTCAGATCACAATCTTATCTCACCAGGTAACAATTTATAGGACATCTAGTCCTTCTAAAGGGTGGCTTGCTTGGAAATGGAAATAATATATTATTCTCCATCTCTTAAAAGTTTTAATTGTTAGCTTCTTTTCAATGCAATGGATATTTCGGTAAAGCACAATCCATTTTATGTGACTGCTTCCCCCCACACCATAAAGTTCTGCTGAGCCACACTGTCCTCAAAAAATACACAGTGACCATAAAGCAACAGAACTTCAGACCAATCAGTCTATTGCACTAATATTTGCTAATTCCAGAAGGTGAAGGGCAGCTCATCTTCTCCCCAACCAGAGTCTTTTTATATTTAGACAGACAATGCATAACATCTTTTCTTTTAAATTATCTGTAACAACAAATGGAAGAGTTTGAGAGAATAAAAATCATTCCAGTAACTGCTGATAAGTCTCCAGGTCTAGAAATTTACTTTAGGTGCTATTCAATCATGGTCAACAAATAAATGTCATTTGTTTCCACATTTCATGAATCTGTCCACAAAAAGAGCAAATGAGGTCTCTCTTTGACCGACACTAACGCTGTGTGATCAGGTATTACATGGATGCACTTTTATAAGAGACAATAATATACAGACAGAATGAAAGGGAAAACACCAACATGATCGCACAGGTGGTCTGGGCAAGCGTTACAACGCTGCAATACGGGACGAAGGTTCTGTACATCTTGCTTTCTCTCAGCGCTTCCTCTAGAGTTTTGATGTAGCAGCAGTATCAATCGACATACATGGGAGAGCTGGGAGTTGCTGGCATTTGATCCAGGATTTTACAAACGTAGCACGCAACATCCACTGTTCGCTCCTCGTACATTAGGATGAAGGGATGTTTCTGGGAAGAGAGAAAGAAACAAAACTTCTTATCACTTCTGTCACACATAAGCACAAAAAGGCACCTGGTGCTCCCCGGAGGGCTTCCCCTCAATATTCTACGGGCTGCTGTACTGATCCAGCATAGAGCACCTAGCAAGATCCTTGCTGCAGCATCTATTCTTATCACCCAGGTGGGTGCAAATGTAAATGCCACTTGAAGTGGTGAGGGAGGGGACTGGGGTTTCCTGGCAATCGGGGCAGAGTCGGGCCATGGGTCTGTGCTACTGCTGCCGTCTAAATGTCTGCTAGCCCTTTCCCCCCCCATACTCACCAGAAGCTCCTTATACTTTGGCCTTTTGGACTCATCCTTTGTAAGGCTAAAAAAGATTCGAAAGATGTTAAAGCAGCAAGCATGTTTGTAGAAAAACACCCGAAACGAACTGCTGGGCAGTACAACTTCCAGGCACACAACTTGTTGTAGCAGCTTGGCCACTTTTTAGGATGTCTCCATTACGAGTAATAATATGCTAAGAGGCACCAGGAAACCACGAAGAGAGGCAGTTCTACGATAAAGACTTTGCCATTCAATAATCATGAAATGCATTTTTCACCTGGTTTACTTACACTTTTAGTAACTGCATTTCTATGTATCTAACTCTGTAAATAAATCAGGTGAAAAGCCAAAAAGCCAACATTAATTTAGCTATACATCCCTCAAATTGTGCCTTCTGTCACTTCTATATAGCCTATTAAATTCTCTGAGAATCCCTAGGCAGTTCTGTGGTTGTAGGAAACCATGAAATTACCCTAGTTTAAATTCATAATACTCCACCATCTCTAACTTACCAGTAAAGCTTTGCCCCTGTCATTGGCTTGGATTTTAAATTTTGGGCAAGAAAGCCCCCAAACCTCCCAGCATTTTACGTGGCATTTGAGAGACGCCTTTTGCGCTTCCTCCTCAAGAGCTTTGCTTTCTGAAATTCCAGTCCCTTATAAACAGAACTGCAGCAGTGCAAGCAGAGTTATGCCTTTCTAAAGACCACTAAAGCTAACAGGGTTACAAGAATGCAACTCCGCGGAGGACTGCACAGTGAAAGAACTGTGGCATTAGCTCACCCAACCATGACTCCAGTAATCAATGAATACAGGTATCAGCTGTTTGGGAAAGGGGAGAGACGTCACATGTACTCTTGTAGGACCTAGTTTTCTCAGAGAGATCACTATCCTTTAAAGAAGGGAAAGCAACCGAAACCATCCTAGCTCTGTCATTTCAATACCAAACCCAAAATTTAACAGCCTATGGTTTGGTTTTGTATTTTAAAAGAAAGAGATGCTAATAAACCAGAAGGTGGCAGCAAATCCACACGACAGTGCTTCTGACGAGCAATATGGCACTGCAGTCTTAAACAGAAGTCTGCTGACTTCAAAGCACTTGGGAGGGAGTTTTCTCATGAGGCTTACCAGTGGCTCCCCCTTCAGTTGGTTTCTATAATCTAAGAATGCTCATCTTACAAAAATACCTCTTCCCTGCTTTCTGTTCCACATGATCAGAGATTTAAAGGCAAATATTTATTACATCTTAAAAGTATCTCTGCATATCCTTGGTCCTGAGTGGTTCCTGCTGTTAATGTAAACCCAGGGCATTCTGCTGCCCTAAATGGGTGTGAGGTAGCATGCAGAAGCACTACATTTGCAGCCCCGATGGACCTGAGCTAGCGGCAGAGGTGTGTGTGGGGGGGGGGGGGGGGCGGCTCCCTGCCATGCCACCCCACCAGGCGGAAGGCAGGCTGCCACTGACTTGAACCCAGGCCGGCAGCAAAGGCAGCTCCTACAGTGCCACCCAGCTGATTTGGTGCTCCAAGCAGTCAAGACAGCCCTGTGTAGAGCACTGCTACACACTTTATATACTGTTTTCCTGAGCTTCCAATGTATTAACAGTAACAAGAACTGATTCAGATCCACTTTAGTTTGTCCACTGCACAATGTGTGATAACTGTGCAGATGTTTTAGACTAACGCAGCCACACACCTAGACTTGCAAAATTCCCAGCAGCAAAGACTACTTTGACTCATTCTGTGACCTGACGTGCACCTCATCTCATCAATCAGTCTCTTAGAGCTTCACATTAATTAGATGACAGTCAAAAAAAGCTTCGCCGTGGCAAAGATTTCCAGGATACAATTAAGGGTCACAAAAGGTGCTGCTAAACAGAGAAGATTTATCTGCTACCAACTCACTTCCTCCCAGTGCTACTTGATGAATACGAACAACTGATAACCAAGTGTTTCGTTATGTTACTAGTAGAGTGACAACTGGTTCCGGAGCCTGGAGAAGACATGACATACGGTCTTAGAAAAGCACCACTCCAATCAGACACACAGGATGTGACGTGTGGCAACCATTCAAGGCTGACTTGCAGGCATCTTGCACAGAAATGTAAAGGTGCGATCCCAGCCTGAATCACGCTGCCGTCAAGGCCCAGCACAGACATAGCGGGGAATACTCACCATAAGTTGACGAAGTTGATGAAACTTTGAGAGAACTCTCGTTCCTCTGAGTTACTCAACTGTGGTGGGTCTCCCTTGACTACTTGTGTCAGCTGATCAAATACACTGTTCCATTTGGGATAGGGGAACCGTCCTGTGGCCAGTTCATACTGCAGCAAAGGGACACAGCAACAACACAGGTTGGGTTAGTCAATGTCAAGCTCACAAAAGGTGAACTAGGGAAATGGAGTATAAATTTACTGACTTCAAAACAAGAAAGCCCTTTGCATTAAAAACACATTCTGGGTTGTTATTCGTAGGACACTACCACGTAAGAGCCCCTACGAGTATTAACAGCTCGGCTTATACATTCATAGGCATGACACTTTCGGTTAGATTTGATCAGAAGTCATTCCAGCTTACTCCGAGAAAGACTCTGCAGGGCAGGAAATTGGCTGAGATGATAAAAGAATACTATAGCCAGCAATAAGGTACTAATGAGAGCTTTCTGGATAATGCAAGGTTCCCCACTGAGAATGGCAATCCTCCAGTGACTCACTGTGAATCCTTTCCATCATCCTTCATTTGGTATACCTGCACCTCCCATAATTTAGTAGGCAAATAATAGGCTCCTGGTTTTGTTGTGTATTCTTGCTGCTCTGAATCTGGAATTAACTTTTAAGGAACCAACCAATCAACAAGCACAAAGCTAATTAAGTCTGTGCACTGTGGGGCAACCACAACAGCACAACAAACACAGGCCGTTCCTATATCCTCTCCACAGCCCAGGCCCAAATCAGATACCTCTGCTCATATGTGGGCAGGCACACCCAGCTCTCCCCTCGTGCTATTCTGTGAAGAGAACAAGGGCAGAGTTTCTAATTTAAGCTCAGAGCCAGGCTTTTATTTTTCAGATTTACCACTAACATGAACACACACGAAACTACCTTGTACTGAATGAGACAACTAGTCTGTCAAATCCAGTACTGTCTACCTCAAATGGCAGCAGATTTCCGGGAACTCAAGATTGTTTTTCATAACATCTACCACCTGAGCCTTTAACTGGCAATGCCTGGGATTGAACCTGGGACCTTCTGCACGCAAAGCAGCTGCTCCACCACAGCCTTTCCCCTCTATGGCCTTCTAGTGACACTGCGAAGTCACTGCTCTTAAGGTGGCAAGTCTGCCCCAATGACGTGAACATAATGGAGCAGATGGTGTAGCCAAAGAAGAAGTGCAAGGTAATAATTAGGCAAGCAAAGAGAATTTAAAGAGCAGACTGCTAAAAGGATCAAAACGAACAATAAGCATTTCTTTAAATATCTTTGGGAAAGGAAGCTAGCCAGAGAGGTAGTTGGCCCTTTGGATGACCAAAGAATAAAAGGATTGCTAAAGAAAGATGGGGAAACGGCAGAGAAACTAAATGAATTCTTTGCATCTGTGTTCACTGTGGAAAGTGTGGGGTATGTACCCATGCTACAGCTGCTATTTTCAGGAAGGGAATCAAAAGAACTGAGTAACACTGAGGTGACAAGAAATGAAGTTCTAGACCAGGGCTGTCAAACATATGGCCCACAGGCTGGAACTGCCCCCCATAGGGCTTGTATCTGGCCTGCTTGCAACTGGCACTCTCCTGTTTCCTTCTCCGGGGCTGCTGCTGCCACTGCAGCATCAAAACTCACTTTTGCTCAACTCCCTCAATCGCTCTCTCCTGCTTTGCATGGGAGAGAAGGAAAGCCAAGCCTCCCTCCATTGGCTGAGGGTTCCTCCCTTTCCTTCCCCTTTGTGGACGGAGGGAAAGAGCCAGAGAGAGCATGCGAGAGACAGAATCCCGTGGCATCTTTAAGACCAATAGAGTTTTATTTTAGGTATAAACCTTCGTGTACGCACACACTTTTTCAGAGAAAGGGAGGGGGGTTCTTCTGACAAGCAAAATTTACATTAAAATCACCCTGCTCTGCTATTTACTTTGAGACCTGATCACACACACACACGTTAAAAAAAGGAAGGGGGGGCAGGAAAGAGATGCAGCTGGCATAAGGGAATTAAACTATTATTTCAGCTTATTGCAAAGAGTTGGGTTTTTTTAAAGATTAGATTTCTCTTCGCCTATCTGGGATTTTATTTTTTTGCAAAAAGACCCTAATTAGTAATTAGAACACTTAGATTGGGTTCCATTGTTTAATGGCTGGAACTAGATGGCTAAATACTTTAAAATACATTTGTGGTTCCATATATTCCAGCTCAACAGCTCAACAGGTCATTTCCCTCTCTCCCCTCCCACCTCACTGGCTGCCTTTCATCACATTAACACCCCCCCCCCCCCCGTTTTGTAACTGTTTCCTTATTGTCACTAGTACTGAGTTGATTTTACCCTGTTTGAAATCAACATATTTCACTTGGAAAGATCCCCCTTTCCAATTTTAACAGATTGGAAAAAATAAAAGAAACCTAACAGCACAGCTTGCAATCTTTATCCCTGGAAGAGAGCAAGAGTCTAGTATAGTGGTTCTTAACCTTGTTGGAGGTACCGAACCCCACCAGTTTCATATGCGCATTCACCGAACCCTTCTTTCGTGAAAAATAATTCTTAGTACTTAGTAATAGTACTAAGTTGGAGGCCCCACTGAACCCGAGACTGACTCACCGAACCCCTAAGGTTCAATCGAACCCAGGTGAAGAACCACTGGTCTAGTAGTACCTTAACAACTAACAAAATTTGTGGCAGGGTATGAGCTTTCATGAGTCTCTGCCCACTTCTTCAGATACAGCTAGAATGTGAGTCCATCTGTCCTTGTTATCTTGGAGAGTGAAGTGATTTCAGACGCCAAATGACAACAGCAGGCATTGGTAATGAGAGAAGAAACCTAGGTCTCAGTTCAGTTCAGGAAGATGCATAGTGTTGAGCTTTATTATCAGTTGCAATTCAGCAGTCTCTTTCTAGTCTCCCTTTGAAATTCTTTTGTAAGAGAACTGCTACTCTTAGGTCAGCAACTGAATGTCCTGGAACAAACATGTAGACAACGGTGACCCAGTAGACATTATATACTTGACCTTTCAAAAGACTTCTGACAACGTACCTCACCAAAGACTCCTGAGAAAGCTAGTCATGAGATAGGGGGATGTGTCCTTTTGCGGATTAAAAATTGGTTAAACAAAAGGAGGCAGAGAATGAGAATAAACAGTTCTCTCAATAGATCAGTACTGGGGCCAGTGTTATTTAATGAGTTCATAAGTAATCTGGAACTTGGGGAGAGCAGTATAGTGGTTTGCAAAGGAGACAAAATTATTCAAAAATAGTGAAAATCAAGGCTGACTTTGGAGAGCTCCAGGAGGATCTCCATAAACTGGGTAAGTGGGCAACAATGTGGCAAATGAAGTTCAATGTAGGTAAGTGTAAGATTTTGCACACTGGAACAAAAAAGGTCCCAGTTTTAAGTATGCTTTAATGGGGTGCACACTTGCGAAGACTGAGAGGGAAAGAGACCTTTGGGTCCTGGTAAATCGTTAATTGAAAATGTCAACACAGGCCCCGTCCACACTGTCACTTTTGTCGCTCATTTCTCCCTATTGCTTTGGGTTCCTCCCCCTTTTCCACATGTGTTTTGCTCCCTCTGGGACTACTAGAGAGAACAAAACATATGGGGGGAGGGGGAACCTGAAGCAAAAGGGAGAAATGAGTGACAAAAGTGACAGTGTGGACGGGGCCTCAGTGTGGTGCAGCAGAGTTGCAATCCTGCTCCTCTATAGAAGAACCTTATTTGGAATACTTTGTTCAGTTCTGGTCACTGTATCTTGAAAAGGTCACTGCAGAGCTGGAAAAAGTACAGAAGAGGACAACCAAGACGATTAAAGGGTTGGAGCACCTTTTCTATGAAGAAAGCCTGAAGGATCTGGGACACTTGAGTTAAGAAAAGAGACACCTAAGGGGGACATGATGGAATTTTGTAAAATTAGGCATGGGGCAGAGAGTGGACGGGGAGAACCTTTTCTCCCTCTCCCTTAGTATTAGAACTTGAGGGTCTCCAATGAAGCTGATGGACACAGAATCAGGACAGACAAAAGGAAATAATTCTTTATTCAATGAGTGATTAAAATGTGGAATTCTCTGCCAGAGGATACAGGAACAGACAGCTTGGAAAGGGGTTAAACAGATGCATGGAGGACAAGTCTATCAGTGGCTACTAGCCATGGTAGCTAAAGGGAACCTGCACATTCAGAGGCAGTAAACCTCTAAATACCAGCGCATGGAGGCAACATCAGGGAAAAGCCTTGGGCTCTATGACCTGCTGTTGGCCCTGGTTGACTAATGAGTGAGACAGAATGCTGTACTAGAGGGACCACTGCTCTGATCTAGCAGAGCACTTAGGTTCTTACCACGTAAGTGGAACTGCTCCCTAGGGTAGCAGATCCAGACCTGGCATTCAGGTAAGCTTTTTCATGCTGTGTATTTTGGAAAGAGCAATACCTGGCTAACCTTTACATTTCCACACCCAAAGTTTGCTGTAGAAGCAGCTTTAGTTCTTATGTGCAGTATCATGCAAAGCCTTGCTGACGTACCAATGTAATCCCTAAGCTCCAGACGTCAGAGCGTACATCGTATCCTTGCCTGGATGCACTGGGGTCTATCCTCTCTGGCTGAAATGAAAAGAGGAATACAAGTTAACATAAGAAAACTGTACAAAACATACAAGTTACATAAGAAAACTGTACAAAACATTGCTATGACGGATATCAGACAATGCGTACCTTAACGAAATGGGCAACAGCTAACCAGTTACTGTGAAGTACATCACAGACATGATCTTAATAATCCTTACAGGAGGCCTGCATGATAGATGACTACTGCTATTCCTGTGGATGCAGGTCTGAGGCTCAGAGACTTAACTCAAGTCACCTAGGGAGTGTGTGTGTGGGAGGGGGTGAAGTGAGATTTATGGAGTTCAGAGCTCACACAGATGTACCCACTACATCTCACCAGCTCTCATATGCGACAGGTGTGTGTTAAGCTTCTGCTATGCAAAAACACCTCTTGATTGAGAACAATGACTTTAAAGTTTTGGCATTGTCTAAGTTGTTCCCCTGACCCTGCTTCGGCAGGGAGGGTGGGGTATAAATCAAATCAAATAAATAAATAGTTTTAAGCATGAGAGCAAATACAGGTAACTTATACACACTAGAATTTAGCACCCATGGCCAGACACAGCAGTTTGCAGGCAATAGTCTCTCAAAAGGCAAAGAAAATGCACACAAAGTTAAATGCAAAGAGAGCCGCCAAGATGGCAAGGGTCGTGGTAGAGGAAGTTGTTATAGTTTCCTCAGACTACCGCCACAATCAGTAACTAGGAAGGGGGCCCTAATGACACATCAGCACTTCCTTGTGCCCAGAGCCAGGAATCTTTTTACTGGAATCTCTCCCAAACAACCACCACTCCAGACAGCTACACGTAGGTCCCTTCCACATGAGCGAGATAATCCGGAGGGGAATTGAGGGTTTTTTTGCTCCGGAGCAATTTGCCCTGCAGTTGCGTGATCACACAGCTCCATGGACCTGCCGGGGCAAACCGCCGCAGTGTGATCAGATGCAACCGCAGGTGAGTGGGTTTTTTTTTGTGGTGGGTTTACGAGGCGCTTAAATGGGGGATCGATGAATCGCTGCAAGGGGGGGAAGGGGGAATCGATGCTTCGCTTCCCCCCCCCCAAGGGCTTTCGATGATGTGCACATGGAGAAGGGGGAAAAATAGTGTCATGGGGATAGCATGCAATCATGCTATCCGCGACGCCACACTTCCGCGCTGGCGCGATCACACAGGGAAACTCCAGCTGTGAGCCGCAGCAAACCATTTGATACTGGAGTTTCACTAGTAGTTTTTTATTACGATTCCCCACTGGATCAAAACGGTTTGCAACGGCTTGACGACGGTTGCGGGATGCTTCCTAGATGTGCTGGTGTGATCGCGCCAATCTGATCCTTATTTTATGTAACTGATTATACTTCAAGCTGAGATGGAAGGAGAACTGAAGCTGTGCTCAGTGACCATCAGAGATTTCAGCAGACAATGCCCACTGACTTTCAAGGCTATCTTGTCCGCTAGAAGAAAGCATGTTTTTAGCTGTCCCTCATGATATTGAATGATCATGAAATCCTCACGATACTGAATTCTGTGTTGAACAACATGTTTTCATGGAGTGAGTAAGCAAAAGCAGAGTACCCAGAGCTCTGTCTTAACCCACCTCACAACCTTAATTTCAACCTAAGGTAGTAATGGTACAGGACGGGGACCACTTAACAAACAGCTGCAGGGATGAGTATGTCATAGTGTTAACAAAAATCCCAGTACATCTGCTAGGGATAGCTGAAGAACAGAATGGATGTACGTCCTCCACATGGATAAAGTTTCCAGTTTCCCCATCTGAGAGCCCTGGTTAAGTTTATATTTATATACTAGGAATAAGGCCCATTGTGGAAATAAATACAACAGGCTGTAGAAAGAGGCTCTGGGCAGGTGCCCTGGCTTTGGGCACTCAGGGTCAATTTGCTGTGGTGACCTCAGCAGGGTATAATAACACAGAGCTTACCATTTTCTTCACGGGAACTGATATCTGCCATATGGAGAGCAGTTTTAATTCTGAGTGATGTCCAGCCCATGCCTGGAGATTGGCAGCAATGGTTCCCCAGGAAGAAAAGTACAGTTTTTCTCCACAGTGGAGACCAAAGCAGCTTACATCATTCTCCTCTCCCCCTTTTGATCTGCACGACAACCCCGTGAAGCAAGTTAGGCTGAAAGTCTGTGACTGGTCCGAAATCACCCACTCAGCTTCCACAGCAAGAACCTGGGTCTGGCAAACCCTACTCTGAAGCGCTAACTGCTACACCTAGGGTAGCCAGCCTCCAGGTGGAGCCTGAAGATTGCCGGGTATCACAACTGAACTCCAGACAACAGATCTCTCTCCTCCTGGAGAAAATAACTGCTTTGGAGGATGGACTCTATTCAGCTGAGGCCTCTCCCCTCCCCAAACTCTGACTCCACCACAAAATATCCAGGAATTTCCCAACCTGGAGCTGGCACCCTAGTAAGGACTGGCCCCAATGAGTTGCCCACAAAGGCCTGTAAAGGGCCTCATGCCTTTGCCTTTTTACTGACAGAAACAAGCTTGGTTCCTGGCAACAGCCACTGAGGGAAAAGTTAGTCCCACAGGAGCCAAGCAGAAGTGTCTTTGTCAGGAGAGATAGCCGTTTTGGCAGTTTATTCTGTGAGGGAAGAGTGTCCAGGCTGGCAGTGGGCGGGGGAGGGGAGCGGATCCAGCACCCAGCCAATGGCACGCAAGTACTCTTGAATTGCAGTTGATGGGCCAATGGCTGATGGAGTGCACAGCACAGCCAGTGGAAGAGCTGGAAATGGTCACTACATAGGGCAAATATATATATATATATATATAGGACTGGTTGGATCCAGACTACATTTTCCAGTAATGGAAGGGGCCCAGTGATTTCCAACCATTCCTTCTTCCTGATGCAGACCTCCAATTTGCCTCTCATGCTGTTCCTGAGGTTGCCCTGTCCCCCAAGAGCAGCATTTCAGAAATATCAGGAGGCTGCAGCAGGAGGAAGGAGGCAAAAATGATCTGTTCCACTGACACAAGTGCCCTGTATGAGTGGAAAATGTAGTCTGGATTTAGCCTATGGAGATTTTTAATGTATTCTATTACACTCAATTATACACCCAATACAGTTATACTACAAACTATTTAAGAACATTGAGCATAAAGACCAATGGATCATTCTGTACACAGAACAGCCGTACAAAGTGCAAAATTAACCCCCTGGGCATACCATTCGTTATTAATGTCACCAACGTAAGTTAAGCCTGCTCCTATTATTGATGCCAGTGTTCCTGAAATAATTTCCTTCCTACTATCTACATTTTTAATCTGGCACCTTTTCCCCTTAAAAAGCTAACAGACTTACAACTAAAAATAAAATAACAGGCTCCATATTCTTAGTAATCAAGTGCAACCATTCTTCGTATGCCAGGTGATGAGTCTCTCTAGGATCAGCCAGCTAAATCTGTACTGTACTGTAATTATAGACTGTAGCACAGTAGCTACATCCATCTGGAATGGCTGAGTAATTCTGAGCTATCATTTGAGAAGAAATTTAATTGAACTACCTCCATTCTACAGTAGCAAACTCGGGTGAGTCTTGGGAGGCTGAGAAAAATCTATATTCACTCTTATTCTCTCCCCAACGCCCTTTTTTTCTCGGCAAAGCATGAGAAAGAGCAAGAGGTTCTTACTACTCCCTTATAACTTCCTTATAAAATACCATTTAAATCAATACAGACAGAAATAAAAGATACTTCTGATCCCTTAGCAGAACAAGGATGAGGTTACTGAAGCATGAACACAATTCCATTGTTGCAACAGAAGCTGTTAAACATGGGCTGGGCACACAGTGATGTAACCTGCTAAGATTAGATGGGAGAAGCCCCAGGCGAAGTTAACCTCAGCATTTTTAACTTGTGAATGAGGAAGCTGAGTTATGGTTTCAGGTTTTAGCCATTCACATATATGAGTGACATCAACTGCATGCTCTGACTAGAAAGTGCCCACTCAGAGCTCAGGCATCCCAGTAGCCCTTCTCTCTGCCGGCTGCATCACAGAAAGAGTCACTGGCCAATTTCCTAGAAGCCATTATCAGTATTTTGCAATACAATTCACATCTATGGGTGAGGGTTCTCTCTTTCCCTGTCATCACCACCACAAAGGCAAAGGCATTTGTATTGGCAGCACAGCATCCACACAAAGATTTTGCGCACATTTCCCTCTGTTGGCCACCATTTCCACTGAATTATCCCCCTGCATTCTTACTGCAGGGCTTTAAAAAAAAACAAAAAAAAACAAACCAAAAACCAGTAGTTGCTATAACATTATAAAAATCCACTCCTGTATCTACTCGTTCCTCTGAATCCCTAGCTTTTACTTTTTTAAAGAAGTGGGTATGTTTCTAGCCCTTTCCATCATGGAGATACAAAGGGAAAATGTTATCTTTGCAAAGAAAAGAGCCAGAGACTTATTTTTAAACGAAAGCTGGGTATTCAGAAGAGCTGGTAACCACAACATTATAATATTACAATCAGTTGTTGTAACATTATACCACTACAGCAAACTAGAAATGGACCACTGGATACTTACCATGAAGGGTCCTTCTCCTCTGAGGACATCTTGGTTGGGTGGATGATTCCCATCCTCTATTCAAGGAGGCAGGCACAAAGTCCTGTCTCCTTGATGGGAGTCACCCATCTCCTCAGTTTGGTACCTCCAAAAGCAGTTATCAACTATCAAAACTAAGAGATCAACACTCTAGCACAAACCAGAGAGAAGAAATGAGTAACAGCACAGTAAGATAACAATACAACAGGAAGTGGGTCTGTTGACAGAAAGGTGAAGCATGACAATGACTTCGGGAGGAACAAGATGTCCTCCTTTCCTCAGAGGAGAAGGACCCTTCACGGTAAGTATCCAATGGTCCGTTCTCCCTCTGAGGCGGAGGACATCTTGGTGGGACCTCCCAAAGCAGTGTCCTCATTTTCTGGATGGGTTATCATCATCTGCTTCTAAAATATGTTGTAATACTCATCTGCCAAACACTGCATCAGCCGCTTTGAAGATGTTCATCTTGTACTGTCTTATGGAGGTGGAAACTGTTGACCAGGCCACCCCTTGCATACCTCTTCAACTGCAGTGTGTCTGTCAAAGACGGTGTTGGTTGCACCACTTCGAGTGAGTGGTAATTCCAGTTGGAATGCCTTATTTATTTATTGGATTTTATAGGCTTCAGTAATGCAAGCCTCGAAGGTATTGCTGATGGTCGATTTAGACATCTTCAATTTTTCTAGTGTAAGTCATAGGCTTATAGCCTACCCTCTCCCGCATAGCAGGGCTCCTTAGGAGACAATTAGCATAAACAAGAAACAGGGACCTGAAATACTCGCCGGGGGGGGGGGGGGAGCGCCACGTGGAGGAAGAAGCGGCCATAAGTGAGCCTTCTCCCCTTCCCCCCGGCACCAACAGCAAGGCCCAGGCCTGCCAAGCCTTTCTTCCCCCTAGCACCGATGGCGAGGCCTGGGTAGAAATGTTAAATTTCCAGAAATTTTGAAGCTTGGAAAAAAAACCCTTTTTTTTCTGGGTTTTTGGGGGGGGGGAGACAGAATTTTTTAGAAAAATTGAAAAAAATGCTACGTTAGCACTTCTTTTTTCTTTCCCAGATTGAAAGTCATTCTGTTACTTTAGGTACATAAAATATGACTATGGACAATTTTACTTGGCATGAAATTATCACAACTAGCATATTAAAAATATAGTGCATCCAAACAATTATTACCCACAGAATTTACTTTTTAAATAATATTTATTTGTAATTGTAACAAATGGAGCAACAATCTCCTGAACTGTTTATGTGGAACAGACAAAAAAACCTCCACAAAACAATTTTTAAAAATCCGGAAGTAACAATTCATATTTCTTCTCCACAGTATTAAATAAAAATTTAAAAACCCATTCTCATAAAAAGAACTGAAGAAGGGGGGGGGGGAAGGGTATAGAAGGGAGTGTGGGACTAAGTTTCAATGAATGGGCATGAAATTTAATCAGCATCATTTTCTGAGCTGTAATTATCAGTTTCAGTCTCTGCTTCTGCAGCTACTCTGTTGTGTCTGTCATTATCACATTATCATTATCTAAAAACTATACTTTCAGGTCCTTTTTGTTGCTCTGTATTTTCTTCCAATGCTTTGAGGCCTAGTGAAGCCTGTGCCAATATATTCACCCACATGCAAAAACAAAACTGAAACCTTTTCCTTTTCTTGTGACAACAGCACCTCTTAAAGGAAGAAATGCATCTTGTTCTTGCATTGGAGAGTTCAGTTTGTAACCTAGGTCTTGCTTTTCCTCAGTGAACAGAAATCAGATTACTCTGATATCGTACATATTTTTAAGAAATGATTTGTAAAATATTTAAACTCCTTGTCTTAAAATATTTTATTTTTCATGTTAAAGTAAAACATTCCATAATCATTTTTTCCTTTTCTTTTCTTTTTTCAATGTTTTGGAAAATAACAAAAGGTTTTGGAAAAAAATGGGGAAAAGCCTGTTTTTTTTCTGAATTTCCCCAGTTTTTTTCCAGGCCTTCACATCTCTAGGCCTGGGCCCGCCAAGCCTTCTCCCCCACACCCCCGACACCAATGGCGAGGCCCGTGTGGCTCCCAGCCGCCAAGCCTTCTCTCCCACCCACCCCATGCAGCGGCAGGAAGGCACAGTTCCTAGAGTGATCTCTGTGCATGCATAGGGAATGCTCTTTTACTTTTGGGGGGATTTAAGTATCCCCACCATAGTTTTTTCTACATTTCAGATTTTCCTGCACACTTGGGGAGTGCCCCAAGTGTGCGGGAAAATCGCTTTGCCCCCTAGGTGCCACAGATGTGCAGATTTAGATATCCGCACGCAAAGGGGACCTTGGCTATTAGACACATAGAAAAGTCTCCTTAGGATGAATAAGATTCAAACAAGAAGATGGAGGCCAATTTCCTGGGATCTGTGACAGGATGAAGTCACCTTCAGCTTAAAGGTGGGATCAGTCCTCATGACTGCTTTGTTCTTATGCACACACATAGCTCAGGATAGACCAACAAGGTATCTAATTCAAACAACCTCCTTGTTGATGTGAATTGGTATAAGAAATAAGACTATTATTCTTAGCCACCTAAGAAGAATCTCTTTAACAGGTTCAAACGAGTCTCAGTAAGGACAGTAAGCATGGCATGTAATTTCTATGATGGAAATCTATGTAGTTGTGGTGGATGTTTTAGGTCAGAGCCCTTGACAAATCAACAAATGTGTGGGTGCTTGGATAGACTGAGGCCTTGGAAATGTGGGAGGACCAAAGGAAAGGCTAAGAAAGCTTCAAGTGAATGCTTACTTCAAATTGCGGCAATCCATATGGTCCAATTTCATTTGGGGATACCACAAACCTCGTATTCAATTTTCCACACTAAGACGCCCAACCCAATTAGGAAGATTAGCTCTACCTGACGTGAAAATATACTACGAGGCTTCAATTCTTTCCACACTAAACAAAATTTAAAAAATGGACCCCCAACCTGAATAGAAGAACAATTTTTGAATTTTAACCAGTACTGAATGGCTTTATAGGAGACAACAACAGACCACTCCTATACACTATCAACTAACCCACTTATAGAATCATTATTCAAAATTTGGAAAGCTAAACGTCATCTTCTAGCACCAGGTATCTTGTTAGCATCCACCTATCTAGGTCAATCGTGGTTTCCTCTGGCACATCCTCCCAATACCTTCCAATTATGGAAAACTCCACGACTGTCAATTCTTTACAACCTAACACATCAGCAACAGTTATTAGATAAATCTAAGTTAGATAATTTAGATTCTACTACTCTACCTTGGTTTAAATACTTTCAGATACGACATTTAGTCAACACACCTGAACTTCGCCAATCACTCCAGAAACCATGTACTGAACTGGAAAAGCTTTTAATTTTATTGGGAGGACAAGGGAAAGGTTTAATTTCAAAAATCTATAAAATACTTATTGATCCTGACCCGAACATTTTACCTTCTTATATATACTCTTGGGTTAAAGATTTAGGGGAGGATCTTTCAGGGTCCTTCTGGGAAGCAATATGGTCTTCTTATGCATTTAAAACTAAATCAATAAATGTTCAACAATTGAATTTTAAACTAATTATGAGATGGTATTTAACACTATCAAAACTGCACAACATGAATAAAAGGCTTTCGCCCCAATGCTGGAGAAAATGTGGGGAAATTGGATCTTACTTTCACTGTTGGTGGGAGTGCCAAATGGTTAGAACATTTTGGAAAGATATCTTGACCCAGATAAATAACTTAACGAGTTACGTAATCCCAGAAAGACCCGAAGTTATTTTATTAAATTATTGGAAAGATGTTCCTATTCCCCAATATAATAAGGAGTTACTTACTATTTTACTCTCAGTTGCAAAATCAATAATAGCTCAGAATTGGAAGTGTGAAGATTCTCTATCGATTAATTTATGGTATTCCAAAATTTGGGACCATCTGTTGATGGACCAAGTATCAGATAAACTTACTCATCTAGATCCTTCGGCAGACCCACAAGTTTTTTTATGGTAGATGGTACACTATTCTGGATAAACTGGAATATGTTTTAGAAAGAGCCACAACCAATCAGAAATCTCATTATTATTCTTTTATTAGCAAAAAACTGGATACTATGGAAATCTTTTTTAAAAATTGTGGTTGTTCATGTTTGTATTGAATTTTCTTCCTATCTCGTCTTGCACGGATAGTGACATTTTTCACAGAGTTGTTTGTTGATGTTATCAGTTGTCGTTTTCTTGTATTTTGTACCTGTTTTTGAAAATTAAAAAAAAGAGCACTTGAATCAGCCATTTCTGGATTGTTGTTAAACACAGCAAGTGAAGTTATATTATCCTGTGCTCTCCCAGAGCAGGAAGTCGTAGGCAGCGGAGGAGTTAAAAACATGTCCTTAAAAAACATGAATAGGGAAAATTCCTTTAGCGTTTAGCAGCCTGGCGATGCTGGAAGGAAAGTAGAACCCTCTGGGCTTGAGTGATGTCATTAAAGGGCTTTACTGTTTTTATATCCACATGTCCAATATGCTTCCCAAATAGTTCCACTAGATGTTTCTTAACTAATGAAGCAGTTCTCCAAAAGGGTACAATTCCTTTAAACTTGCCAATTTGTAAACAGATCTTATGTGACTGCCAGACAAGTTGGGAGGGAGCCATTCTCTCCCTCTACGTTCCGGTGGAGGTAGCTTAGCTGACCCCTCCTTTATAGAACAAACGGCTGGTTGCTTATCACAGCTAGCAACAGCTGGGTTCTTGTCACAGCCAGAGGCAGCTTGAGTATTGTTAAAGTCACATGCTCCATTTAGTAACTTATCCAATGGAGTGCAGCAAACAAAGCTCTTCAAAAATAAGCTCTACCGTTCTTGCAGTAAGCAAAAGGAGGTTATCTGAGACCTCGTTCAATGTTTCAATATTGTCCCCACTCATTGTTAACAGAGGAATTTCATTCCCCTTGGACACGGTTCTTAAAGGTGGGCTCTGTAGAGAAAGTTCTATCAGACCATCTGCAATCTTCACCAATAGAGCAAAGCGATTAAAAGTTGAAATTTGGGGGAGTGCCTTATGCGAGGACAAAAAATAGTCTCCAATCTTGGCTTGCTTAGTGACCGGTGGAGAATCAGCCTCCGTCTCTCCACCCCCCCCTTTGGCGCTTCATTTCCAGTTGACTCCGTTCAACAACTGTCTTTTCCTTTCCTTTTCTTGTCCCCTTAGGAATAAGCTTGGTTTGCTGGGCCAGGCAGTTCACAGAGCAACGAAGGTTACAACTGTTTTCTTTACACCAGAAAGAATGTCTTAATTAGCTTGCTGTTGCAGACCTTGCTACAAGTGGGAGGTGCTGGCATAGAGAGTAAGCAATAAAATAGCAGGTCCTGGCGAAAACACTTTGTCTTGAGCTTAAGATGTTATAAACAAAGAACTGGTAATATATCAGTCTTGACTGAGCTCATCTGAAGTCATTTAAAAGTCCTTAAAATGATTAAAAACCTTAAAATCCATGGAGCACCAGGACGGTGTCTGCAGCGGCTGCTCTGCTCACAGGGTGTGTCTGGCTTTCATAGCAATATAGCAGCAGATCGGCATAGATTTATGCCCCTTGCCCGTTGGCCTTGATGGCTGCGGTTGTGCATACTCTGGAGTTGGCGGGGGGTCTCAATACCGAGAGAGCCGAGACGAAGTGGATTGGCGATCCCACTCCGTTGGTGCACGTGGCAGGAGCAAAGGCATGTTAGGCAAGGGGTAGGCCCTGTGAAGATATCGCCACTGGTGGTGATTCCAGGAGAGCAGTGGAGGAAAGGGTCCCGTTGGTCGATCCCAGTCATTGGACCAATGTGGCGAATGGTGTGTTTAAACGCCAGTTTCTCAACCCAAAGGAAGGCTGTCAACACCGGAGGATCGGGAGACTTGGGTAAGGTCCATATCATGCTCAAGACTCTGTGAGGTGGACAGGTGTCAGAATCTGCTGATTCTGACAAGGATTTCTGGGACTTTCTGCTATGCTTCCTATTGCTATGTGCTGTGTGTAACCTGTGCTTGCACCCATTATGTATCCATGCTTATTGCTTTTAGTTGCCCCTATGCCCACCATGTAACCATATCTTTTGCCAGGATGACTATATGCTATGTGACCCCAGGTTTATGGCTTTGACCAGGCCTGGTCTGTGTAACTGCTTGCCCGGGAGAGTGACAACTTCAAAGCATGGGAACAATGGGCCTCTCACACTCCTGCCTCCGCATTCCATTCATCCCTGCTGGGAGGACAAGGGGAGGACAGGGACCATTTCTTATCAACGTGCGAAGGCCTTGAGGAAAGCATTTGTTATGTGAATATGGTTACATCTAAGGGGTCTGGTTTGGGAAGGGAAATTTACAGCTTAACACCTAGCTTTCTTTCCTGTGGGAAGCAAACGGCCAAAGACCCCTTTTGCCCACCGTTTTTCCCCTTTGGTGATTGGTTACCTACGGGCAATTCAAATTCTACTGAAGGGTATAATAGACCTGCTTCTATCATATGCATTATCTCTGACAATAATCCGAGAACCTGTACCAATGTAGAGATTGGAAATAAAGAACTGTGTTTCATCAACAAAGATCTGATCCTTGACTACTTTGAGCAGAAGTCTCACAACAGGATGCAGCGAAGGTGAGGATGGGGCATTCTGTAGCTGCTCCCAGCCAGTAGAGTCAAGCGGAGCTGCCCCAGGAAGGTTCGATCCCGATACCCGGCATGGGCTCAACGGAACTTTAGTAGGGGAGCCTTTATGCTTTTTATGCTTGACAGGCCTGTCGTCCTTGACCTCCCTGCACTTTTTAGCAGGAGTATGGGCTTCAGACTGAAGGGACCGAGCGTTTCAGCACCAGCCGATCGACATTGGAGTGGGCCGGTGTCAGAGACAGTGCAGCCATTGATACCGAAGCTGGAGTTGACATCGAGGCGTGCCCAGAAGTCTCCTGGGAGGATGCCATTGGTGAAAGGGCTCGCTCTAACAGCGCAATGCGAAGCCCTGCCACCCTATTCCTCCTCGTCTGGTTCGAGAACTTGGCACAGTGGACGCAGGAGTCCACACGATGTGCTTCCCCAAGGCACAAAAGGCAAACTGAGTGTTTGTCGAGGGGGGGGGGGTTACTACCACACTGCAAGCGCCATTTGAAGAAGAAGCCCCACCCTTGGGCCATAGGCTGGTGGGCGAGGGTGGTCTGCCGAAGCAGAGAACACACAAAGTCCAGTCCTACTCAACTAACAACTATTTTCTTGTTTCCCTTCCAGGAATCCAAACCAGAAGTAGAAAGCAGGCTGGGGAAAAAAAGAACGAAGTACCAACCGAAGCGGAGAAGATCCTACCAATGCGGTGGTCAGAAGAGAACTGGCGGGATTGCCGTGCCCCTCCCCTAGTCATGCACGCTGGGGCCCTGCATGTGACCAGGGAGCAGGAGCAAAAATCCCTTTCGCTTTCAACAGTACCAATCAGGGTTGGTGCGGGCGCACTATATCCCAGAGGTGCGATGCACAGAGACCACAAAGAAGATCGGAAGCTCAACAGTTCAAGACCTGAATGCTGCATGACACAGTGAGCTCCTGTCTCTGGTCCCAGCTCCTGCCAACCTAGCAGTTCGAAAGCAAGAAACTGCAAGTAGATAAATAGGTACCGCTTTGGTGGGAAGGTAACAATGTTCCATGCGCCTTGGCGTTTAGTCATGCCGGCCACATGACCACAGAGAAGTCTTCAGACACTGCTGGCTCTTCGGCTCGGAAACGGAGATGAGCACCACCCCCTAGAGTCGGATTCAACTGGCTTCCAAGCAAGGGGAGCCTTTACTTAACAAAATGAAATATGGTGGAATAGTACACGTGTTGTCTGTTGAGGAAGCAACAGCCTATAGGAGTCTAGTTCCTGTGGATATTGTTGAAAGAACAGTTTAGTCCACCTGTATCCCAGGGGGAGCTGTGGAGCATTCTCCAGTGTTTAAGGTTTACCAAATATTTCCCCTTGTTTCTCTGTGTTAGTGCGTTTGAGCTAAAGGCCTCTCTGTTTTATTAGTGGCCTGCAGTTGGTTATTGCCTTCTGCAATAATGCTATTGTAGCAAATTAATTAAGGCGTGACTTGGATTATTTTTCTCAACTGTCTAGAGCAGGGGTGTCAAGCATGCTGCCCGGGGGCCGAATCAGACCTCCAGAGGGCTTCTATCAGGACCGCAGTGGAACTGGCCATCTCCTGCTTCCAGTTCCGTTGCTGCTGCTGCATCATAGCTTGCTTCGCCAGACTCTCACACTCGCTCAGCCATTACATGTTTTCCCCTGGGTCCTAGACTCAGAACTCTGAGCGTGAGATTTCTGTGGTGAATGTCAATGAATCAAAAGTAGGTTTGCGGCTTACAGATACACACTTGAATAGCACACTCAAGATTGCAACAGCACAGACATTTTGATGCAGTAATTCAGATTGCAAGAGTGCTAATGTTTTAAGCATGTTTTTATTTTAATTAAAAAAAATCGTTGTGTCCTTTATAAAGTTTATATCTCTGCTACCTGGCATTACCTGTTATGACACACATGGCCCGGCCCAACAAGGTCTCATTTATGTCAGATCCGGCCCTCATAACAAGTGAGTCCGACACCCCTGGTCTAGAGGATCCCCAATTTGTTCTCCTTTTGTCCTTACTGAAACTTGGTAATATGCACCAGGGGTAAAGGCCTCTTTTTGGTACTTTTGTGGATGGCATCCCCAACTAGTTTGTCTCCTTGACATGGGTAAGCTGCTGGATGACCTTGGGCAAGCCATAGTTCTGGCACAGCTGTCCTTGAAAAAGAGCAGTTTCTGCCAGAGCTCTCTCAGCCCCACCTACCTGACAGGGTGTCTGTTGTGGGGAGGGGGAGGGAAAGGAGTTTGTAAGCCGCTCTGAGACTCCCTTGGGGAGTGAAGGGCTGGGTATAAACCCAGTCCCTTCTTCTTCTTCTTCTACTAAGCCACAACTGTAGACTTGGCACAGATGTCAGTTTGCCAGGCTCAGAGCCACACGTTCTACTGGCAGTTATCCCAGATGCTATGGCCATGGATGAAAATTTTTAAAGGCATCCAAGTGTTGCGTATATTGTGGATGAGGCGGCTCTGGGTGTTCTATTGACTGCTGCCACCATGCAACAGTTGCAGGCTGGAATAAGTTGAATCAGTCTCCTAGAGCAGGCAATGGCTGCTCTTGAAACCAATGAAGCTCTTGCCAGAAGGTTCTAGCGGCTTCACAGGTTTTCCTTCAGGTGAGGTCAGCCCTTCCCCCCCTGCTGTCTGACTGTGCTTTCTGACAAGGTGCAGATGGCTGTAGTTCCGCTGCAGGAACTTCAGCGAGTGGGACCTGCAAAAACTGATTTGTGAAAGATGTGAAAGCACATGGTTTCTTAATAATGCTTAGAAATGGCCTCTTGGTCATGTTTTTTTTTCCCCATTCTATACTTAACTGTTTCTCAAGGAATTCTGGGAAGGGGAGCACCTTCTCTTACACTAGGCCTAGGGAAGAATTCTTTGTTCCCTTTGGATCTGCCCTCATATTCGCTCGTAGGAGGATCTGGCCCTTCTGTGGAGGATCTCTCCTGTAGTTCTAAGGCTGCCATGGTCTTAGATAATAGATAATGACAAGAAGGTGGACCTGTGATACTTGCAGGGGGTGGGGGGAGGAGGAGTATTCCCCACAGCTCCCGGCCTGCAGAAGCAGGAGGAGCTCCACAAGAGGAGGAAGCGGCACCAGGTGAGCCTTCTTCCCCCCCCCCCTCCGGTGAGGCTGTGCGGCTCACTGCCTGGCGAGCCTTCTCCCCTCCTTCCCCCTTCCCTCCTGGACAATAGCAACGGCGGGACCCGCAGCGCGCCAAGCCTTCTCCCCTCCCTCCCTCCTCGACACCTTCTCCTTCATGGGCTTATGGTTCCTGGAACTGAGTGTGAAGTAGAAAGAATGTCCTCAAGCCTCTTCTCTTCTTCGTCTACACCATCAGCACCCTGTTTTCCTTCCTCCTGTAGCTTCCATAATGAGGATTTGGAATACAGTTTCATCTATTTATGTGCTGATGGTTTAGTTATTTTAGCATTTCAATCTATTATCTTGTGCACTGTTTCTGAGCACAATTCAGAGTGCTCATGCTTAACTTTAAAGCCTTTACAAATTGACTTGAGACTGATGTATCCAAAGGACTGCATTATCCTGTACTGTCTAGCTTAAGCCCTATTCTCTGCACAGTGGCAACCAGAGACAGGACCTTGTCAGTGGTGGCACTCCAACCTGAAATGCCCTCTTTCTAGAGGCTCAGCTGATGCCTAATTTGTTGAAATCTAGGTGTCAGGTTGAAACTTGCTTTTTGCCCGATCATTTAATTAACTACCAACATTTATATCCCACCTTTCTGCCCGACCAGGGCCCCCAAGACTAACTAAGACATCCTACCTTTCAGTTGGTCCTTTCAATACTCTCTATAGATTTTATGGCCTGCATTCCCACCGCACCCATCACATCCAAGTGTTCAGATCCCACTTACTGCCATGTAGGGTCGGCATCCAGCGTCTCTTGTTTTGGCAATGGAGTCTACAAGTTGACCACTGATGCCAAAATCACAGAGTTTGATATTTCCGTTTCTGTCCAGAAGAATATTGGAAGGTTTAATATCTGCAAGGGATGTGGACAAAGTGCTTCAGTTTCAAATCAGCCGAAGGCTATACAGCAAGAGACACAAAATCAGAACTGAAGACAATGTATGCACTAAAACCACTTCCTCATTTAAGAATGCAATTATATATTTTGCAACAGCCACTTTTAATGTGCAAGGCATCACTTTAGTTGAGGGATACTTCCAAAACAATTCTTTGTGGTTAGACTACATCCCTTTCAGAGGAGGTTACCCACATGTCTGATAATGCCCAAAGGGTTAATTGGCTTTTTACACTGAGACTGGCCCCTGATTCCAAAGCCTCTAGAGAAATAAAATCAGATGGAGCCAGTCTAGCATGTGGAAATAATCAGATGGAATATCTAAAATAGCTCAATTAAGAAGACATGTTGGATAATATATGGGCATTTTTATGCTATTGGTTCTTAGAAAAAGCTGGAGAAATAACCTGATACAAAAACTAGCCTATGAAAATAAGCAAACCACAGACAGTATAACAAGTCCTGGATCCAACTGAAGGGGACATAAAATGGCCACCCCAAATTCTTTGAAAAGCCCACATTGATTCAGTTAAGGGACTACTGAAATATTTGCATCAGTATGGCCGAACTGCCTAAAATTTATTCTGAACCCAGAATAATCAGACAGACAGAAAAGGTTAGAAGAGCAAGGAGGAGGGATGGGGCAAAGACTGCCTGTTAGAGTTAGAAGATATACTTTCCTTCTCTCTTTGTAAATTCTAGGTGACTGCAACATAAGAGTTACCATATAATTTGTATTTTAAGAACACATGGAACGCTCACAACCAATGTTCCCTCTAAGCTATAGAGTCTTGTGAGCAAAAATTCTAATTTGTGAGCTACTGACATTAAATTTGTGAGTGAGCCATTTGGCTACTGCATCAAATAGTTTGCTCTGGAGCCATCCTTCCTGAGCTAAGACAAAAATGTGTGAGCCAGAGGCTAAAAAACTATGAGCTAGCTCACACTAACTCGGCTTAGAGGGAACACTGCTCACAACCATCATTACAAAGGGTCTTGGAAAGTGACAGAGAAAATCAATTTCAGCAAAATATTGGGGAAATCAACATATTTATCCTCTCATAACATCTAGCCAAAAATACTGAGCATACGTTACAGACAGCAATACTACTGAACTCAGTAGGAATTTTTAGTCAACATGCTTAGCGTCGGACTGCTAGTTTTAAATAAGAGCCATAATTCATGTATTTATTTATTTATTCATTCATTCATTCTTTCGATTTATACCCCGCCCTCCCCGCGAACGGGCTCAGGGCGGCTTAATATAATAATATGGTTACGCAGGCTCTGTTACATAAAGAGTGCTTTGCACAAAACACAGAAGACGTTTCAAGCAGTCATATCATCCAAAGAAGCTCATACTTTGATGGTAGGACAAAAAAACAGAGAGCTATTTCTGTGGAAAGGACAAACCAGACAGGCCTACCTCTGTGAATAATTTTCAAGTTCTCTTTTAAGTGGTTTAGTGCTTTCACAGTCTAGGAGAGAAGGAAGAGTCTTTACGCAGGGGGGAAGGGCAGTTATAATATAATTCCTGTTATTACACAATCTCACCAATATGAACAAAGATATTTCAGACAAATTATGGAACAGAAATGTGAAACAGTCCCTTCAAACATTTAATAGCAACACCATGCTGCAGTGCAGTGAATACAAACTGTAATAGAAATGGAAAGATGAATCTTCTGACGATAACCCTGGGAATGAGTGTAGAAAGAGGAGAAATGACAGTGCTGGGAGTGAAGGAGTGTTCTGCCAGGGGGATAAGCTCAACCTACACCTATCGTTTTCTTTTGGCCCGCTGTAACAGAATCACAGGGGCTCTAGCCCCTCACTATATGAAGAAGAAGAAGAAGAGATTGGATTTATACCCCGCCCTCCACTCCCCAAGGGAGTCTCAGAGCGGTTTACAAACTCCTTTCCCCTCCCCTCCCCACAACAGACACCCTGTGAGGTGGGTGGGGCTGAGAGAGCTCTGACAGAAACTGCTCTTTTTCAAGGACAGCTGTGCCAGAACTATGGCTTGCCCAAGGTCATCCAGCCAGGTGCAAGTGGAGGAGTGGGGAGTCAAACCCGGTTCTCCCAGATTAGAGTCCACGCACTTAACCACTACACCAGACTGGCTCTCTCTCTCATATGACTAAAATGAACGCAAAAAATGAATACTGTGACACTTTAAAGACGAACATGTTTCTCACGCCACAAACATCTGTCTGCTAGAGTACACTTCATCAGATACAGCTGGGCTCTGGCCCACAAAACCTTTTAATGGAACTGTTAATCTATAAGGTGTCATGACTCATTTTTTTTTTCCCTGCTGCAACTTAAAACATTTAACGGCCTGTGAACTGACTGAAGCTGGTTGGGAAAGACTATGAGAAAAACTACCAAATTATACCCTAGAAGGCCATAATCATTTTCTTTGGAGGTTTGAAATGAGCAAAACCTTCACTCTTGAGTTTTGGAAGTTTTTTTCTCTTTCTCTGGACAGAGAGCGGGCAGGAAGGGGGTAAGCCAGATCAATTGCTTTCCAGATTCACCTCAGCCCACCTTCATACAAATGCTAATAGACCTAGCAGGAGAGATAATGGGTGGGTCAAGCTCTCCCCCTTCCCCAAGCAGGGAACAGAGATTTGGAGGAATTAAATACTTGAGAGACTTCAGAAAGGAGATTTCTGGAAACTTCAGTGGGGAAGTGAGAGGATACAGAACTCAGGGGAGTGCAGAGGAAGATCTCTTTGGTGTGGAGTCCATCAGAGCAGGCAGAACCCTTAACTGAGGTCTGGAGGAGACAGCCACTGACCATGTACTGGCCTGAGGAGTTGAAGGAAACGTCAAGGTAAAGGTCACTCTGCAGAGATCTGTAACTTCCTAAGCTAAGGAGTCTGTCCTATATTTTAACATTTGATAGGGCATGTATAGAGAAAGGGACAGAGGAATTGTGTTTGATCCCTTTCTTTTGAAACCCTTGCTCAGTTTGGTGCTGTGCTAAACATATGCTTATGAACATTTTCTTTTAAATAAATACTTTATAACTTTTGATGCTGGTAGTGTTTCTCTGTACCACACAGACCTTCACTGTCTGGACACACTCTTTTTAAAAAGAGGTGCCAGGGGGAAGGCAGGTAGTTGGCAAGTGGCTATTCCTTCAAGGGCGCACAAGGCAGTAAACTGGGCAGTGGGGGCCTCACAAGGGAAGCTGGGCAATTCCCAGTGGGCAATTCCTACAAAGGTCAGGTGGTGGGTTACTGGAGAGAGAGAAATGCCTCTCTGGGTGTTGTGTATACCTTGGAGGGCAGAGTGGAACAGGGCCTGCAGGCCAGAGCAGGTCCATTCTGCCACAATCACCACAAAAAGTCCTCTTCTTTCATCAACCTAGCCTAAAGATAAGTCAGATTCACAATGACCTTTTATCTCACTGTCACTTAGAAAGAATTTTGAAGTGACTTGAGTTCTTCCTCTCTCACAGCTCTCATATCCAGACCTCTGTATCAAGATCTGCTGCTACTTCAGCAGATGCTGAAAGAGAAGGGGGCACCAGGACTTGCCAAAGGACTGGTGCCACCTACCCTGAAACACAGAGGCCAATTAGAAAATCTTTTCCAGCTTCCCAGTAGAAGGTTGGTAGGCAATCGACCAAGATACAGAATATAAACAAGTGTTGTAAACTCCACCTAATTTAATTCAGGCACACGTATTATTCCCATTATGCAATCACCCCATTAGTTACTAGGCTCAGTTTAAAGTATTGGCTATCACATATAGAGCCTTTCATGAACTTGATCCCTCGTATCTGTGGGACCGCCTCTCCTCCTATGCTCTACCAGGACAGCTTTGCTCATTTAAGTAGGGCCTTCTGTAGGTGCCACCCTGCACGGGCAAAATCAACAACCACCTGTACACATGTATTATCTGTTGTGGCCTCCACCTTATGAATAGCCCGCCTGATGAGGTTAGGAAGGTTCCCACTCTTCTTGCTTTCTGCAAACTATGCAAAACTGAACTATTCAAGAAGGCTTTTTTACCTAGGTAATAGGGCTTTACTATAGCAAAATGGTTCAGAAAGATGCTTGGGTAAAGGGTTAGGGACTGAGGACTATGCTACTGTGTATAGTTCATATTGTCTGTTGCTGTAAGCAGGTTTCTACTATGTAATTTTTACACTGTTGAACGCATCAAGGGAATACTTATGCTTTGTTTCAGCTCTGTTCCAGGTTTCTACAACCAAATTCTATGGCACTGTTTACTCGATGTCCCAACCTGTAAATTATATTGACTTACTCTATATAATCTGCCCTGAGTCCCAGTGAGAAAGGCAGACTATAAATAATATACATAAATAAAATAAAAAGAATATCAGTATCTCAGTAAGGAAGGGGGAAATATGGCAAGAAAATGTTAAAAGATTCGGAAACCAGAATTTTTTCACCCTTGTTTTAAATTTTTTTTAACAGAGATTGCAGTATTAGAAAAATGCATGGAAAATGTAGACAGGAACTTTTAAAATTTTTATATAAATTAACAAGAGAGGCTATAGTTCTTGCAAAGTCCCTATCTACATTTTCCATACGTGAAAATGGACAGCATAAATAAATCAAGAGATGAACTTCTCATCCCACCCCCCACTTTTTTAGCAACCTAGAATAACCCAATTTTAAAAGCCAGCATTTAACTAATGCTCACAATGAAAACACATCAAAAGTAAAAAAGCCAAATCAGCTCTTGTCCAGAACTTAAACTGGGTAAGTATAGCCAGACAGCGCTCAAATAGGTCAGCAATGAAAAAAAAAATTTAAAAACAAAAACTTACAGCTAAAGTGATTTTGCCTAAAATTTCTTCTGGAATAACGTCATCTAATACACTATATACATATTTGTAAAATTTATCAAACGAGGTAGACATGAGCTCCATACAGATCCAACAGTCGCCCTAAAAAGAAAGAGAGAAAAAGAGGAGACAGTCTTTATTACTATTAAACTGAAATACACACTTGGAGAGCTCAGTGCGAGATCTCTTTGAATTATGATGGAAAGAGAGGTCAGACAAAGCAATGCAATTTTCTACTGGTGCAAATCTCATCTTAGGGCATTTTGCATACAATTGATATACAGGCTTCCTGACAAAACATTCTGTTTGCATTCCCATCAAATGGCAACTGTTCCAATGAAAGGATTATGTAATACTTACGTATCATTTCCTTAGAGTCACTTTTGAAAATTTCTATACCAACAATGCCAGCTACTGATGTAAAGCTTACGAGCTTGTAATTCCTTGAACCTTTCTACTTTTCTTCCTTTTCCCTATAACCATGTCTTAGGGCCTCGCCTTGCCTTATATGGATTGCCAAACATACTAATTGATAATAGACCTAGTTTTCATTTATCATGTTTTCTTGAAACATCTCAGACTTTGCCATTAAGTTTGCCATTAAGCTTAGGTAATCAGGCAATAAACAGTGGTAGTATTCTTCTATTTATATATGTATCCTACACTGCAGTTTTCATATTAACCGCACTTCTCAGTTAGAACTTAACAACGGCAGTGGAGCTTCCCTGAAAGAGCCATTGCTCAGTTCTATCAATCCTCTGCAATGTGCAGAAATTCTATGGTACATGCACAGGGGTTCTTTCGAAAGCAGAAGACCGAATGCTTGAAAACTACAGCTATGTATCATCAGTATATAATAAAGCTTTTGACAGTCAATCTAAACAGGTACTTTTTAAAAAGTGAAGACTTGCTGTAGACAGAATAGCTTAGATCCTATATAGTGTAAGCAGAGCTACGGTAGAAAAAGGGCAATATCTCCCCACTCCAGTTTTCTGTGGTGCACGAAACTGTGCCCCCCGTGAACAACCACAACAACAGCATGAGAGTTGGTGGAAGTCTGCAGTAAGAAGGGGGGGGGGGGGGAAATCAGCAAAAATAGGCCCCATCCTTTGGCAAACTGAAGTGCTTTTCATGAGTTGAAAAGAACTACAGGATCCAAACCAACATTTCTCCATTTCTAAGTCATGGCTACAAGACAGGGAATGCCTCTTGTACTTGCAGGCTCCTCCAATACTAAGTTAGCTTACCCTGCACGTTGGCAACTGTTTGCCCTTCAATTAATGTATTTTATTACAGCCTAAAATTCTTGAAACAAATTATCTCAA
Organism: Lepidodactylus listeri; assembly: GCA_029233225.1. Classification (NCBI taxonomy): domain Eukaryota; kingdom Metazoa; phylum Chordata; class Lepidosauria; order Squamata; family Gekkonidae; genus Lepidodactylus; species Lepidodactylus listeri. Next base: position 12,111,017 of record JARCFY010000015.1, on the reverse strand, counting down.
TCATCTGGTACAAATCAAGCAGTTTATGAATGCCTACCTCTCTAAAGAGTGCACCGTAAAACTGAACAATATATGGGCAGTCACTACTTCGCATAACTACATCCAAATCCATCAAAAGCTGTTTCTGTTCCTTTTCATCCACCGTTGACCGAATTCGCTGAAAGAGTAAAAAGGGGAGAGATAGTATAATCAGCTTAGGAGGTGACAATACGCCACTGCAAAGCAGAGTTTGAAAACATACAATAAACTGAGATTCATATCAAGTAGAAATATTTTAACTGGGAGAAATTCCTAGTCCACCAAAGGCTTTAATTCAACAGAAAGGCATGTAAACACGATGAGCACATTGTTATGAGCCATCAGGAACAATAATTTCCCTAATAGTGAGAAAAACACAGGACACTGTACTGAGTGTTTGCTGTCTTTTTAAAAAAGTTTTCACATTGACTGAGTACTTCCTCTGGAGTGTGTGTATGTTATCTTGACACAAGGTCCACTGCTGACGGACCAATGGGATGTTATGTTACAGTGCAGCCTTTCATGCCCATTCCTCATCCTACACTGAAAAGGGGGAAGCAGCATCAAGACACGGACAGAGAGCTGAGTACTCCCATGTCCTAAGAATGACAAAGAATACGCAGAGGTCCTCCAGCCACTTGTTTCGATGTTGCTCCCTCTTCAGGAAAAGCTATACATATCTTCCACTGCAGCAATGCAGAATCAGGTGATTGGTAAATGGCACGCCACACAGCACTACCTAGCCAGCTGAATGACCTTGAAATATGTTTTAAAAAATGGGGAACTTCAGTGATCAATTCAAGAGAGTAAAAACAAGCTCGATTTCTACATGTCTTTAAAACTATAGCTAAAAACAAAACAAAAAAAGCAATTTACTGAACAAAAATATTTTAATTACCTATCAAACCAAAAACTTTATTTAGGTATTCATTTTTCAATAGTGTATATATTAAGGTGTGGATGCAGTTTATAAAGGTGTACAGTATAATACAAACGAAGGTGCTATCTGTCTCTGCAGGGGAGAAAGCCCTGGGTCGCAAGCAGTCCTGTACCACTAGAAAGCATGCAGCCTTGGCTACGTCTTGGTTGGCAGCACCCTCGACAGCGGGGCGTCGAACTCATTTGTTATGAGGGCCAGATCTGACATAAATGAGACCTTGTTGGGCCGGGCCATGTGCGTCATAAAATGTAATGCCGGGTAGCGAAGATATAAACTTTATAAAGGACACAAACACAAAGGTTTTTTTTTTACTTAAAATAAAAACATGCCTAAAACATTAGCACTCTTGCAATATTTTGTTTATTTAACAGTGTCTGATAACTGACAACTCTTGCTCTGAATTACTGCATCAAAATGTCTGTGCTGTTGCAATCTTGAGTATGCTGTTCAGGTGTGTATCTGTAAGATGCAAACCTACTTTTGATTTATTGACATTCACCACAGAGATCTCACGCTCAGAGTTCTCAGTCTAGGACCCAGGGGAGAACATGGAATGGCTGAGTGATTGAGAGAGTCTGGCGAAGCAAGATACGATGTAGCAGCAGCAGCAACAGAACTGGAAGCAGGAGATGGCCAGTTCCAGTGCGGGCCTGATAGAAGCCCTCCGGGGGCCTAATCCAGCCCCTGGGCCGCAAGTTTGACACCCCTGCTTTACAGTAAAGGCTGTGAAGTACTCATGTTCTAGCCAGTGCAACTTTTCTATTTGGTCAGATTGTTCAGCACTTTAGTTTTGGAAAACTTAAAAAAGAACCACAGCCTCTGTAGCATAAGAAATAGGAACCCCTATTGAAGTTACAATATGTTACAACAACCCCTATGTGAAGCATACAATCCCAGCACAAACTGATTTCAGGAATTGTAAGCGGGAAGAAAACTGTTACGACAGCAGCTACGGAGGGCAACATGCCACTTCTCAGTGTAAATGTCTCTTTATGGCAAAAGTGCTGATATTAGTATCATGTAACACAATAGGGCAGTACAGACACTCCCTTCCTTTTTCATACAACGGAGAACTTAGTCTGCCTGGTCCCTGGGTATTAAGAAGATAGTATATTTTGGGGGGTCAGCTCCTCTATGTACTATGAATGGAGAACTAAACAGAGATTATGCACTTAAAATTGCATATACTTGCACTGGAAGGCAGTACTGTATTGGAAAACTTAACTTCACAATGCAACTTTAATATTCTAACAATTCCAGACCAGAGAGATAAACAATTTACAACTATTTAGCACCTTTATTCTCTGAAAGAACTGTACAAATGCTAACCACCAGAGATATAAAAGAACCTCTTAACTCAATTATGCTTTTGGGCAGCTATGAAAAAGTCACACTAGTGCAGGGGTGGGCAAACTGTGGCTCGGGAGCCGCATGCGGCTCTCTCACCTATATTATGTGGCTCCCGGCAGGGCGGCTGGGGAAGCTAAATATCATTAGCAAACAAATATCATTGGACAAATTAATATCATTATCAATATCTGCCTTTACCCCTTTTGTTACTATTTTTGGCAGTCTCATTGAATGTTAATAAAAAGCAAATTTGCTTATTTTCCAATACAAGCAGGTAATATTTGTTCATGTCTTGTGGCTCTCAAACATCTGATGTTTATTCTATGTGGCTCTTACGTTAAGCAAGTTTGGCCACCCCTGTTCTAGGCGGCTCTTATGCTGAGCAAGTTTGCCCACCCCTGCACTAGTGCAACTGTGGGTGAAGTGATTAGATAGCTCATGAGAACAAGAAACAAGCGATGGAATGCTTCATCTCCAAGTCATTGGTTAGAATCTATCTGACACAAGAAGCTGGACAGCTCTGTAACTGATCCATCTGCAAGAAATCAAAATTCCACCTCCCCCCATATACACTTCTATAGCAACAACAATCTGGCCGTAATGGTTCTTGATGCAGAAATACTGAAAGTTGGAAGAGAAAGAAATATGTCACAGGTCTGCCACTCCAGGTTATCTGAAAGTCTGATTCACACAAGGAAGAGAATGAGGTGGTAAAATGCTGAGGTGGTAGAATGGATTGCATCATGGCAGAGCACAGGCAATATGAATTTTGAAATGCCTGCAAACAGAAAATCAATATAGAAAACAAGAAGAGGTGTAGAAGGTTTTTCCCTCCTATGCTAGTTTTCTGTCTGTGTCAAGGGTTTTTTTTTTCTGTGAAGAGGCATTCAAAGCTAGGATTCACCACAACTCAGAGCCATCACGTGCAGTCTAGCATCATGCGGTCAATTTTTCCATCTCGGCTTTCTAGCACCTTATTCCTCTGTGCAATTTTAGAGACAGAAAGAATTTCTTCGACCTCTGTTGAAGACGGATGCTTTAAAAAGACATTGCACATTCCAGAATACAGCTAGAAAGAACTTCAACAGTTTGCTTAGCCAGCTATGGGTGAGGACACTCTCCATACATGTGATTACCACGGATAATTCTAAAAAGTATCTGCAAGTACAGCATCTTCCACCAAAGTTTCCTTTTTCCAATGTACCTTAACTCTCTAATACCAGAACTGTACACATTCTAAGGGACTCTAACTTACCCTATTCGGTTGTGCATTTAACCATTCCTAGTTTCTGAAATTTCATTAAATCTTGTATGCAAGTTTTTGAAATTTTATTAAAACTTAACTGTATGTTACATGGAAAACCCGTATCTCCACCTTCAAAAGACCACTATTCTTGATTTCAAGATCCTCACCAAACAACTATGACTTGCTGCAGCCCATCTCAGCAGTAATCTATGCTTCTGTTTTCCTTTGCTTTTTCTGAGCTAACTTTTGCCATACTGGATAAGTGTCTTTCGTCTACAATTGCTAGCATCTGGGTCACCTTCCCATTTTTTTGAGAATTCTGCTTTTGGAGCATCAGAATTTTAAGCTGTTGTTTTTCAGGTCCCTCAGCTGATATTTCTGCTTTTCTTACCACTGTTTCAATCTCCCAACAAGCATGTCAGTATTCTAAACTAAGTTGTTATTCTGAAAACTTCTGCATCCAGCTTTCTCACAGACACAAGGAAGAGGAGCGCAAAGCAAGACAGGTGACAGGGGAATCTTGGAAGCAGACCCAATGGTATAGATTTTTAGAGGTTAGCTGAAAAATAACAAGTGAAAGGGGTTGTGGTGGCTGTGGTGGCTTATAGGGTAAGCGGGGAAAGAAAGCTAAGCCAACTGCCTTCTTGACTGAAGAATATCCAGCCCCCCACTCTGGCCTATCCTATACAGTTTCTTCATACCCCAACTGCCTCCAATCAAATAAAAAGGGAGACACATGCTTTAAAATAAAGATTGGTAGTGTGTAAACTATGTGCTCTCTAAAGGTCTCTTATATGCAAACCTGCTATACTAAGGCTGTACTTGTACTTGAGGTAAACAGAAAGAAGAAGAAGAAGAAGAAGAAGAGATTGGATTTATACCCCGCCCTCCACTCCCCAAGGGAGTCTCAGAGCGGCTTCCAAACTCCTTTTCCCTTCCCCCCCCCCCCCCAACAGACATCCTGTGAGGTAGGTGGGGCTGAGAGAGCGCTTTCCCAAGCTGTCCTTGAGGGAACAGCTGGTACAGAGCTATGGCTTGCCCAAGGTCATCCAGCCAGGTGCAAGTGGAGGAGTGGGGAATCAAACCTGGTTCTCCCAGATTAGAGTCCGCGCACTTAACCACTACACCAGACTGGCTCTCTCTTCTTACAGTTCTGAGTTGACAGACAAGACACAGATGGAGATAAACAACAAAAGGTTTATTTAACAGAAAATAAAGTATTTAATAAGGTAAATGTGATGTGTGCATAACTTAGATGTATAAAGTAAAGCTGGTTCTCAAATAAAATAAGTAACCCCTGAGGGGAGATTTGATTCCCCTGTCTCTGGACAGGGTACCACAGCAGGTTCAAGACTGCTCTTTTCTCTCACAGAGCACCTTCCCACAGAACCTACACACTAGGGGTCTGCACTTGGCTATATTCAAGCAACCCTGCCCCAGAAATACCTTATCACTATTTTTCGGCTATTCTTTCAGATAGATAGACATGGGTATTTTTTCAGCTACCTGAAATGGCCAAGCCCCCCAAATCCCCAAAATATTTGGGATTTTTCATGACCGCTAGTCAAAGTTAAAGGGCGTTTTAAAGGATTGCGGTCCCTTTAAATGCCTTCCAGGTGAGCTCAGAGCTTGGAGAAGTTGTTTAAAGGGGCTGCAAGCCCTTTAAATGCCTTTGGAGTTCATGCACAGCTTGAAGAAGGCATATAAAGGTACTGCGATCCCTTTAAACCCCTTTTTCCGCTGTGGTGAAACCAATGGAGGATGGGGGCACCTTATTTGGGGGCCCATAGAATTTGACCCCCCCAGTCCAATCTTTTGAAACTTGGGGCTTTTGGGAGGAGAGGCAACAGCAGCTGTGCTGCAAATTTGGCACCTCTACCTCAAAAAACAACACCATTATACCTTATGGGGACCACTGATTTGGGAATATCAGAAAATACCAATTTTTATTTTTTTTTATTTACTTATTGGAATTTATATCCCACCTAGCCAGCATTAGCCGGCTCTAGGCGGCTCACAACATTCATCATAAACATATAAAATCACAGCTAAAATATAGAACAAGAATCACAAGATTCCACCAGATTTGGCGGCCAATATTTTTCAGGTTCAATATACCTGAACCTGAAAAATACCTTCTTCTTTTTTTTTTGCACTCCCCTACTATACCCAACATTTAGGAATTACAGGACCTTTTAACAGGATGTCTATTTGTACCACAAAAATAAGATGTATTCCCAACCCCCAAACCCTAACTAAAAAGCCAAATAATGCCACAAAATGTTATCCAAAAGTAAAAAAAAAGTTTGTTGACCCTTCTTAAGCTGGGGTGGGCTCAACCCCTCTGATCCAGTGGAGTTCCATGGGTTCTGATTGGCTGACAATCACTTGAATCAGCATAAGGCCTAAATCACCGGGATTGGTTTGGGATCCTGGAGGAGAGGCGGGACTTTTAAGATGACTGCCACAGGGGTCGTCCTACTGAATAGAAGGTGGATGTAGAGAAGGCTCTCAAGAACCAGTGTGGTGTAGTAGTTAGAGCATGGCACTAGGATCTGGGACGCCACGGTTCAAATCTCCATTAAGCCACAGAGCTCACAGGGTGGCCGAGAGAGAAGCTGCTAAGCTGAAGCAGGCTGTAAGTGAGCAACTGCAATGTGCACAAACTAGTAACGAGAAAATTCCAGACATATTCCAGCTTTTACGCCACAGCAAATCTCCTTCTAATAGGGCATTACAGCACAACGAATGCTCACAGGCAGTCAAATGGATCCCTTTCATCTGAGATTCTCCTACATTTGTTCCTTCTGACAAAACATCCTGAAGTGCCTCAGCTCCTTCCCATTCAAATGCCAAGACAGCACTAACTGATAGGACATGGAGGCTATTTGCCCTGACCGTGTCCGTTAAACATATGGGTCAACAAAGAGGAGTCCACATGCAGCTGCTACCCTGAAATCCTCCTCCCCCCACCACTCAACAAAAGAGTCATACAATATCCAAGTGTTTACATCAAGGCAAAGGCTGATAGTGAGACGGGCTGGATATTTTCTAATATCCTTTGTGTCTGCTTTCGCTTCAGAAGGACAGAGCTGTCAAACTGATTTCTAAGAACATCAAATGCAGAGGGATGCTGGAGCATCAGTTATTGAATTCTCTCATGACAGCAACTGTATGATAATTTCCTGAATTTAAAAAGCTTCCTGAATGCAAGAACAAATTTTCCAGGTCTGAAGACATGCTTGCCATTTTTATTTCTAACATCAACGCAAACACAACAATTTGACACTTCTTGGCATCGCTGATGTTGTGTCCCTTTAAAAACAAACACACAGGCAGAACAGACCATTCCTAACAGGTAGCAAGAAGGCAAAGTGCAAAAAGTGGTAGAAGCAGGACATTATATTTTTTTCGGTATGTGCCTCAAGATGGCTGAAATATACACTTTGAAACACAAAAGGCGACTCTAGCGCCTGCCCACTCTATGTTTAAGTATGTGTGCTCCCACTTCAAATACTGCATTTATTACAGGCCAGCTGAAATGTAAGGTTTGAAGCAACCCAGACCTGGCTCAGATTCTTGCTGAGTGTATATGTAATAGCAAATCTGAGTTTCTGGCTTTTTAATGAGCGGAATGTTTCACAGACTGCCACTCAGCACTGCATAATCCAGCCACAATGAAACAACCATTAGCATATTCCCGCTTTCCAAATTCTGGGTGAGAAGGGGACAAAAGAGAATTGATTTCTCCCCGGCCAATGCTCACAGATGTACCTCAAAGACATCCCCCTGCTCTTGGGGGAAAGAAGCAGAGTGAAGAACAAGATATCCATAAACATTTTGGTCAAACCCTGATCCGCTCCTTCCTATCACACCTGAGGACTAGTAGCCTATGGGTTGTGAAAAAGGGCTGTTCACTTACTAGGAAGGAAAGTGCAAGAGAACCATCCTAGAGCATGTAAAATACAATGCAGACAGTAGTGTTTGCTGGGTTGAGAATTGTCAGATTCTCACAATTATGAATTGCTTCATGTTAATCTGTAAGACTCTTTGATGTAAGAATCTGACAATAGAATGCTTGTTCCTTGCTGCTCTGAAAGTTACTTTCTGTTTCTTTGTACTTCCTATCACTCTTCATAGTTTATGGCTTGCCTTGAAGTAGAGATTGCTCTCCTGCTTAGTGTTACTCTTTCCCCGGGAGGATGGGCTCACACATTCCAACGTGTCACATAAAACAATAGCTATCTTGCCATAGCTTCCTCCCCTCTCTGGTTTCAGGCTCCCAGGGTGCTATCAGGATGGGTATAGCCTTGAAAGTTATTTTATTGTCGCTGCCCAAATGTTTTGCCTAGGACTTAGCACATCTGGGTCACTTGGGGCAAGAAGGGAATTTTTATTGCTTTCTCACCTTTGGTGGGAACAAACGGTCGCCATTTATTTTTCCCGCAATTTAAGTGTGTGCTGATTGGTAGAATCTGTTTATGCAATTGTGCCTGTAGGTACATTAATCCCTAACCCTCTTTATTCTGAATCTCAAACAAACATCGAGATCCTGTTCCAGTATCTGAAATAAAGAACTCTGTTTAACTACAAAGGTCTGATCATTTGCTGATAGTGCAGAAGCCTCACAAGAATATGGCTCATTTTACTGACATCAAGTAACGTTGGTAGCACAGTGTTGAGACTATTTTACAAGAACACCGCACCCAGTTATTACGTAATTATTTTTATCTGTAAAACTCAAATAGCATGTAGTACCGAACGTGAGAAATCAATTATTAAAATTAATAATTGTGGATTCTTTTTCTACAGATGGAAATGGCAGGGGGCACCAACCTCAACCTACAACGGAGTATTGAATCCTACAGATCATGATAATATTGCGTAATATTGTTAAGGACAAAGCTTATCTTTGGTCTCGGGTACAAGAGTTTTAGGGGGAAAGAATGGGCTGCATTTGTGTGGAGCTGCTGAAAAATGCTGAATGAGAATTCCTAGAAACTCAAGTTCCTGCAACCTGGGCAGTAGGTCAAGAAAACAACCATCCAGGTTTCCCTTCTCAGCACACGCTTTATAGCTGCCCCACCCCTCAAGTTAACTACTGTAGCAAGGCTTAAGGTGCCGAAAGCTTAAGATTCAAGCCATTCCAGAGAAGACTCTAAACCAGGGGTGTCAAATATAAGACCCATGGGCCAGATCCAGCCCCTGCAGAGCTCGGATGTGGTCCACAAGCAACTGGCTCCCTCTTGCTTCCTTCTCTGGGGCTGCGGCTGCTGTTGCATAGCAGCTTGCGTTGGCCCAGCTCTCTCTGCTGCTTCCTGCTTTCTTCCAAGCCAAGCCTCCCTTCCCTCCATTGGCTGAGGGCTCCTCCTTTGGGAGGAAGGGAGGGGCAGGCAAAGAGCAAGAGCCCCACCCAGGAGAGAGAGGAAAGTCCTGTGGCTCCTTTAAGGCCAGCAACCTTTTATTTCAGGCATAAACTTTCATATTCTGCTTCAGAAAAAGGGAGGGAGGGAGAGAGCGAGGGACAAACGGACGGTGGCTTCTTCTGACAAGCATAATTTACATTGAAATCACTGTGCTCTGCTGTTTTCTTTGAGACTTGATATCTCTAAGTCTCTCTCTCTCTCTCACACACACACACACACACAGGTGGATGTGCGTTAAAAGGAAGGAACAGGTTGGGTTAAGTGGAAAGGAGAATTAAAAGGGAATTATTTTGGCTTATTCTTAAAAAAAATTAGCTGGATTTCATTTTCTTTCAAAAAGACACTGATTAGCAATTAAAACACTTGGATTGGCTTCCATTGTTTAATAATCCAATTCCACTGAATTCCATTTTTTAATAATGCAATAATAGTGCAACAGATGAGCCTCACCCTGGGAAAACCTTCGTAATCAAAATACATTTATGGCTGAATATGTTTCAGTTCAACACATCTCCATTTCTCCCGTCCCACCTCACTGGCTGCCTTTCTTCACTCCCTTAGCTTTTTCATTACCATCACCAACACTCGAGTGAATTTTGCCCAGTCTGAAATCAACACATTATTTCACTTGGAAAGATCCCCCGTCTCCAGTTTAAGCAGACGAAGGAAAAAAAGAAACCTAATGGTACAGCTTGCAAAGTTATTAGTTAAAGGAGCAAAACTCCAGTAGCACCTAACAAAATTTGTGGCAGGTTTTGTGAATCACTGCTCACTTTTTCAGATACAGCTAGAAAGTGAGTCCATTGGTCCTTATATCTTGGAGAGTAGAATGATTTCAGATGCCAAATAACAATAGCAGGTATTGGTAATGAGACAGGAAACCTAGGTCTCGAGTCGGCCCTGGAGGACGCACTGCGCTTCATTATAATGCTTGTTTTTAGTTGTTTTAATTTTATGCAAGCTGCCCTGAGCCTGCCTTGGCAGGGAAAGTGGGGGGGGGGGGGGGGGGAATCAAATAAATAAATAATCAGTTGCAATTCAGCAGTCTCTCTTTCTAATCTCCTTTTGAAATTCCTTTGCAAGACAACTGCTACTCTTAGGTCAGCAGTGTCCAGGAAGGTTAAATGTTCCCCCACTATTTTTTGAATGTCGTTTCTGATGTCAGACTTATGTCCATTTATTCTCTGCATCCTCCTGGACTGAATTCTCCTGGACTGAATTGAGACCTTGGTTTCCTGTCTCATTACCAATGCTAGTATCACCACACCTACTACCCCTCTGTGTATCACACCTAATCTAATCAAGCCTGCTGTTGTCATTTACCTGCTATTGCCATTTGGCATCTGAAATCACCTTTATAAAGTTTATATCTCTGGTTCCTCATGTTACATTTTATGGTACACATGGCCTGGCCCGACAAAGTGACATTTATATTAGATCCAGCCCTCATAATAAATGAGTATGACACATCTAAACTGTCCACTGTGAAAAGCAATTTCCTACCAGTGTCCAAGCCTAAATTCGAATGTCAAACACACTCCAGTTTGTTAGTGAGAAGAATGAGTGAAATTTATTCTTGAGCTTGCAAGCTCCCTCCTCCCCTCAAGCATACCGCTGAAACTGAAGACTTCCTAGTCTGAAAGCAACCACAGTTCGATATAGCATCTGATGTAGTTTGATGTAGAAACTGTGGTTTAGTTCTTGCCTACAAACTGGAGCTTGAAACTATACCAATTTGAAAGCAAGAAACTGAGTACAATTTGTCACAACAAACCATGGCTGCTTTCTAACTAGAAACTCTTTAATTGCCATTCATCATACAAGGGAAAAGGGGGAAGGGAATGAAGCACATGACCTCAAGAATAAAACTGACTCGTGGCACAAACAAACCAGAGTTTCTTCATGACATCTAAATGTTCCCCTACATTAAAAAACAAAAGCAAACGTCAAATCCTCGTATCATTACAACTTTTCAAACCCTTTATGGTGATATCTGTGCGTATGCATATAAAGATTTGTTTTGAAAAATAAGCTTTTAAAAGTATTTGCTTTAAAATTTTACATACCACATCAGATAAGCCATTATACTGTCAGCCAATATAGCTTGTAGTGAAAAACAACGGCTGTATGCCAGATGGATGAACACTACATTCTCCATCGTGGTTTGTTCCTGTTGTTGGAATGACAAACATAATTATGGGCGTCACCTACTTTAACGGCCATAATTTGCCCACTTGGTTTGTGGACCATTTTGTTGACAGAACCATAAGCGCCTCGTCCAATTTCTCCAAGGTCTTTCAAGTCCTCTGCAGTAAAATCCCAATGCTGTTCAGGAGAAATCTTCAATTTTCCTGATGATTCAATGCTGTGTGTTCTCAGTCTCTCTCTGTCAAAAAAATTGGGAAGGGATTTTTCCACATTTTAAATAGTTTTAAACTTTTCTCTTTTCAGCAGCACTGACGAAAAGCATTTATATAGATGACTGCACAAAAGGCTAATGTAAAAACATAAGCTCCGGGAAAGAGCGAGAGGCGCGGAGGAAAGGACGCTGGGCCCAGATTCACTCAAGGCAACTAAACTCTCTTAGCTGGTACATGAGACTCAGTCAGCTTCTAACATTACAGCAATATTACTTCCATTGGTTATAAATGTCCTGCCTAAAACTATACCAGATTCCTAGCAGAATACAGAATGACAGCAGTAGCTATGCTAAGAAATGTGTGACAGCTCACCCTCTCTAGGTTGATGACTAACAATTTCCACCCTTTTATGACAATGTATTTTCAGTGATAATTCCACAATAAAGAAAATTCCCATTTGCGATGGCTGCTTTTTTCCCCCCTAAAGAGGGCCTACCAGTATTATTGGAAAACTGATACAAAGCATAATCTCTTCAGTTAACTCCAAAAAATACGTGCAAGACTAGTATTTGGTTATTATAGTTGCGAAGTAAAACACAGTTCATTAGTAAAGCTGTTGGTGCATATGTTTATTATTGAGGAAGGAAAGAATGTAGAGGTTTTTTGTGGCAGGAATGTGGGATAAAAACCACTTTTTACCATTTTGGGCAAACAGATAACAGACTTCCACAGCTGTGTTACAATTCTTTCTACCGATAACTGAGTTTGTGTGAAGCAGTACATGGTATTTCTACTTTGGCTTCCTAATAAGCAAAAGTGCATGCCTCAAGACAAATGTTAAAGCCTTCAGCATCTTTCATGTTAATGTTCCTAGTCACTGTTTGCAGTGTCCTAAACTAGACTGAAGAGTAATGCTGAAATCCTATAACATATTTACTAGAAGGCAAATCCCAAAGAGCTCAGTGGGCCTTTGCAAAACTATGCAAGTGACAGGGTTATTAAGATTACTCCTTCAAATCACAATTAACAATCTATAAATCCTCCAGCTCCTGGTTCAGAAATGCTTCAGCAGTGTCATTTTTAAAGCCTTCTCTCCCTACTTTAAATAACAGTAAAGAAAGACGGCTTATTTGTAAATTTACAATGTACTGTAATTATAATAAAGGTACGGAATGCTTATTTGACAGACTCTACTTAAAACAAAAATGTGCAAGAAAAATCCAATTAAACAGAAAATACAGTGCCAGCATGGTTTTTACCAGATTCCAACCCTGAACCTCCAAATTCAGGAAAACCCTCTAGAACTACTGATGGGCAAGAAGGCTTAGTCTAAGGAATCCAATTTCTATACCTTTAAACAGTCCCATCCTAAGCAGAGTTACTTCACAGGACTCAAACCAAACAGGAGCCAAAAACACAGCTCTCCCACCTACAGACAAACCACCTTGCTTCTGGGATATACTGACACAAAATCTTACTGATCCGTGATGTGTCAGAAAATTCAGACAAGAAACCAACCACCGGCTGTGGTCATGCGCGCGAGATAAAGCATGGGGGAAGAGAGGCTATTTCCTCCAGCAGAAGTTGACCAGTGGTTGTACGATCACACCGTCTTTTGAAGCTGCGGGCACAGCCCGCCACTGCGTGATCAGATGCAACCACGGGTGAGTTGGGGGTGGGGTTTTTTACGCCATTTGTCTCTGATGCGCTTAAACAAGGGATCGATGATTCACACCTTAGCCCTGAGGGCTCCCTATGGAGTGTGAGATGATGCACATACTGAGAAGGGCAAAAAACAACAGCACGGGGTCGGGATGGCCTGATCGGACCATCCCGACGCCATGAGAGAGCACTGGAGTGATCAGATACGGGAAAGTCCATCTGTGGCCCGTAGCAACCCGTTTGCTATTGGACTTTCTGAGGTGTCTTTTAAATCCGCTTGTGCGGCAGAGCAAAATGGGTCGCCGACAGCTGCGGGGTGCTTCCCAGATGTTGTTGTGCAATCGCACTCCTTTAATCCGCCCAGCATTTGCACCTATGTCGGGGCTAACTGTGCGTGTGATCGCAACCTATATCATCTGTAAGTTGTGACATAAAAATTACCAGCTCAACTTAACATCTAGATCTACCTTGTTTCAATATAATCAGCAATTAATATGACGGGGCTTTGACATGAAGTCAAAGAGGGTTGGGATCCTACTTGATTCCAGAGGGGTTCCTGTGTTAGTCTGTCCTAGCAAACTAATACAAAAGTCCAGTGGCACTTTAAGAATGAACGTTTATTTCATTAGTAGGAGTAAGGCCTGTTGTGGGAAAAAATGCAGGGGGCTCTAGAAAGAGGCTACAGGTGAGTGTCCCGACTGTGGCTGGTGGGGCAGCAGAGGGAAGGGGAAAATAAGGGAGGCGAGCTGTGTTTATTTCCTTCTGCTTAGCTATATGCAAAGGTAAATATTAGTGTAGTTCTGTTTTAAACCCAACCTGATTTTAAAAGTTTAATTCTAAGCCATTTATTTAATTATGGTTTTAATGGGAGAAATAGCAGAAAGGGGTAACCTATGAAAAAATTGATCAGTGCTTGCTCTATGGTCAAGGTATATGTCACATCAACACAAAACTCTGGTTAGAAGTGCTACCTTTATCTAATTACCACCAGAGTAAGTCCCATTTTCAATATGTAGTGTCCCTTTGATAGAGTAGCTGCAGCCATGCAGAACTCCATGAGTCAACAAGTTCTTTGAATAGATTTACTGTCTTACTCAAAGGTTCAATAAACTATACTCTGCAAGTCCAAGAGACAGCTAGAAAAATAAAAGAATCAAAATGGCCATATCCAATCTTTAAATTTACTGATAAATCCAAACCTAAATATCACTTATTCTGGAATTTACATTAAGGCAATCCTAAATAGACTTGTTTATGAGTAAGCTGAATGAGTGAGATTTACTTCTGAGTATTGAAAAACATTACTTTGGACTGGGATGTTTCACACAAAATGATTTATCACTCTCCAGCTATTACTATACCATTGTAGCACTCAGTCCTGACTAAGCTCGTCCATGTTTAAGGAATATAAGCCAAAAAATTACCTCCTACTTTCACTTTTAAGGGAAAGGCAGTTAAGATAGATGAGACAACAACAAAAAAAAAACATTTAAAAAACAGGATGGAGTACAGAAGGTTTTTGTGTTATCCTCAGGTACTCCATACATGGACTGAAGAGGAGAATAAGTAAGAAAATGACAAAACGACAGAAGCTTGGGAATTCCAGGGAACCAAGCAGTTCAATTAATTCATGATTCTACTAATTACTTGCAAGTGAAATTACTGCAGGATGCATCATCCTACTGTAACTGAACATGAGCACAGTAGTAACACTACAAAGAAGTATAGCGCTATCTTCCTCTTACTGCCTATACTTTATGTGCAAAAAAAATATAATTTGGCTTGATTTGGATTTGGCCGAATGAGATTCAGCTGGCTGAATCACCCCCGAATGCAACCCCCAAATACATGCTAACTGGGGTGGCATTCGGCTGGCCAAATCAGATTCAGCTGTGCGGGGAGGCTGAAGTGGACGAGCCAGAGGAGCCCAGCCGACCACCCCCCGCGCGCCCTTCCTAGCTCACCCGCCAAGGCAGTCGAACCAGAAAGGGCCCGGGACAAGGCGGGGAGGGATTTAAATGCCTCCCAATGCCTCTCCCCCCCCCATTGGCAGTTGCTTTTTGGGCAGCCACCGAAATGCCACCGAATTTTGGTGGCGGCTTTCAGCAGCAGGCCGAATCAGTTTAGATAATCTGATTCGGCCCGTGGCTGCCCGAAAGGGAGCCAAATGGGCGATTTTCGAGGGTGCATTTGGTTCGGACGAACCGAATGCATATTTCTACCGTATTTAGCAAGAAACCTTGGTCTCATAATGGATAATGCACTCACTATATGCTCAAGTCTACCATTGGGGAGGGTCTGTGGCTCAGTGGCAGAGCATCTGCTTGGCATGCAAAAGGTCCCAGGTTCAACCCTCAGCATCTCAAATGTAAAGGATGAGGCAGCAGCTGTTCTGAAAGATCTTTGCCTGAGATCCTGGAGTGCTCCTGCCAGTCTGATTAAACAACCCTGACTCTCTTAGACCAAGGGCCTGATTCACTATGCGACAGCTTCATATGTATCAGATCTGGGCAAATTATGATATACAGATTTACTTTATCTTGCATAACAGTAAGATCTTTAGTTTCTGTTATTCTGAAATATTCTATAGACAGTCTAGGGAGTAATATATTGCATATGAAGTGAAATATAACAGGGGCAACTAAAAAGGATATGGGCAATTGAGTCAACTTGATCTTTACAGTAAGTACAGAAGTGTTTCTCGGGGGGGGGGGCTACTAAAATAGCTCTCCATCTCAGCGGAAGGTAACACATTGCACGTAAGTAACAGGAAAGAGCAATGAAACTTTGGAACTGTTAGATAAAAGAAGTATTTGGACAACTCAAATGTTTTCTGATAAGATAAATGGAAGTAAATAGGGGAGCTACTAAGAGGCAGAAAGCTGCTCGTTACTGAAAAAGCCTAAATATCCTGTCACTACTTGGCTTGATAAGTAACCCAGATATTTCTAAAACTGGGTTTGTGGGAAACCACTCTCATTTCAGTAATTCTTCAACTGCATAGGCGTTCACAGAAACAAGTTCTAATTCCTTACCTGTTCCTATGAAGACTGTGTACATGCTGTGGTTATAGCAGTACACTTCAAAAAAGACAAATCCATAAGAAATGAACTTTTTAAAAAGCTGTAGTACTGAGGAGACAAAAATGTAACAAGAGAAATGCCACAGATTTTGAAAATTAGCCTCCACTGAGGCTGCAGAAACAGTCCCAGACACGTATGGCCACAACGTTCAGCAGTCAAAGGCTGATGTTTCTTTCCTAATAGGAGTGTGTGTTCGATATAAACCGAACCAAATAAATACTTGAAAAATACCTTATCGGTATTATTTACTCAGCCGAATGCAGATTAGACAGCCTGATTTGACTACCGATAGAGCTGGCTCGAATAAAAGTCAATATTATTCAGCTTTTATTTGGTGACACAGTGTGAAGAAGGCATTCCCTTCACTCACAGAGTTGTGCCACCATCATGGCATGCCTCTGCAAGTGAAGGGAGAAGGCATTTAACTTCCCTTCACTGGTGGAGGTGTGCCGCTGTGGCAGCATGACTGCGTAAGTGAAGGGAGAAGGCATTTAACTTTCCTTCACTTGTGGAGGCATGCCACTGTGGCAGCATGACTTCACAAGTGAAGGGAAGACATTTTTAAATGACTTCCCTTCACTCCCAGAGTTGCGCCATGGTGGCTGCATGCCTCCACAAATGAAGGGAGAAGAGATTTTTAAATGCTGAATAAATTTGGGTTTCCCGATTATTGGGATTTGGGAATATTGGAAAATACTTATATTTTTCCGAATCCAAAAACTGATTCCCCCCCCCCCGCGCCCATGCACACCCTATATCCTAATAAACAAGGCAAGGAGTTACAGATCCTTGCCTTGGCAAAAAGACTGACATCATGAACACCTCAATCCTGCTTGATTATTTCTAAGATAGTAGCCCTAAACCAGGGGTGGCCAAACTTGCTTAACAGAATAAACATCAGATGTTTGGGAGCTGCAAGATGTGAACAAATATTACATTTTTACTGGGAAATATGCAAATTTACTTTTTATTAACATTAAATGAGATTGCCAAAAATAATAACAAAAGTGGTAAAAGCAGATATTGATAATGATATTTATTTGTCCAATGATATTTGTTTGCTAATTATATTTAGCTTCCCCAGCCGCCCTACCGGGAACCGCACAATATGTGTGAAAGAGCCGCATGCGGCTCCCGAGCCACAGTTTGCCCACCCCTGCCCTAAACAGATTTACTCGGAATTTTTCTCAGGTTTATTCAAGGAGGGTTACTCCCAAGAAAGTGACTTTAGGATTGCATTCTGCTTCATACTCTCACCTTCTGTGTAACGCAACTGTTTGTCCAGTATCCTGTACTGATACATGAGATAAAAAAGACGTAGTCTAAAATAACAACGACACTATTGTAAATCCCCAAAACAGAAGCCGAAAAGCTTACGGGGGATAACTGCCTGACATCTTTATTACAAAGAAACTAATTTTAGCTTAAAAGGGAATTTAATCATTTTTATTAAGGAGTTTATGTGACAACAGTTTATACATAAAATCAGTATTATCCACCAACTTACTAACATTGTAAGAAGGATACAAGTTTATATTCAAAAATAATATTTTAAGAAAATAGATTCCATTCTTTGAACATTTTAATGTGGATCTAATGATAAACTAGGGACAGCATACAAAAATTAGGTAGGTTGAAGTATAATCCATGAAAAAGGCAGAGTATGAGGAGCAGCAACAGTTTGGTGTAGTGGCTAAGAGCACAATCTCTAATCTGGGAGAACCGGGTCTGATTCCCCACTCCTCCACATGCAGCTGCTGGTATGACCTTGGATCTGTCATAAGTTCTTTCAGAACTGTTCTCTCAAGGGCAGCTCTTGAGAGCACTCTCTCAGCCCCACCTACCTCACAGGGTGTCTTTTGTGGGGAGGGGAAGGGAGATTGTAAGCCACTCTGAGACTCCTTCAGGTAATGAAGGGTGGGGTATGAATCTAATCTCTTCTTTTTAGAACAATCCTCTGCTATATGTGGCTGTTTGAAACCTTAGTATTCTTCTGTACCATTTTATCTCAGCACAGAGGAGCTTCTGACACTTTGCTGCAAAGCTGTGGCTCGTAACAGGAGGAGAGGCAAGTGTTGCACAGTTGTCTATGCGAGTATGCGTGCCTGGTTTGTGATGCTATGTCGCTAGCCTGCAAGGCTGCAGGATGGCACATGGAGAGAATGAGTATTGCTCAGTTGCCTAGGGAACATGGACACATGGCACTGGGAGCATGCAAGACTGTAGTGCGACACAGATGAGAGTGCTGTCAGGCTGCCTATACAATGCAAGGACACGGAGCCCAGCACTGAAAGAGAAGGAAGCATCCCTGCACTGCCTTAGCAATGTCTTCCCTCCTTCCCTGAACAATGGCAGAATTTCAATACATCCTTAAAGCATCACTGAAAAAGGGCAGAGGGGATTCCAGATTCATACCCTACAAACAAGCCTTCAAGGTTTCCCAAGGTTATCGTTATGCGTTCTTGTAATCAAATCTAAACCACTGGATATTAAAGGATTCTCCAGAATGGATAAACCTGGAAAGCTATTCCCATTGTTTGGGTGAGCAACTTCAGGTCCACACTGTTGAGGATGAGATCAGGAGAAACAGTTTCACCTTAGGAAGAGCTCGCATTTATGGGCATGAACCCACGCTGACCGAGAGAGCCAGGCTGGGAAAATCCCATCACCGCTACCCCTCATCGATACGTTTTCACTTCCCATGGAGAAAATAAGGAATCCCTCTGATGGGAATAGCACCTGGTAACTGGTTTGTGGCATATGAATTTGGAACAGTTGTTTTTCAGGCTGTCTTTTGCAGTCTCTTTAAAATTTGAAGGGACAGTACAAGATTGCCTGGAACAGCTGAGCAGCGGGGAGCAAGCTGCTCCCCCTCACTTAGCTGTTTTTTGGGCTTCCTGCAAACCCTGTTTAAAGGGACTACGATCCCTTTCAACTGGGTTTGTGGGGCCACAAACCAGTTTGGTTCATGAACAAGCCTTCTACTTCAGTTCGGTTTGTGGTTGAGCCACGAACCGAACCACATTTAGACAAGCCACAAGTTATCTAGATATGCATAGTGCTGCCACAACAACAGTTAAAGAGGCCTGGGATGACTATAGCAACTCATCTTCCCTTGTATCCTTATTCACATGTAGCTCTAACTATAGAAATATAGTCCTGAAACCTGTGTTGCCCAAAAACAATGAACTGAGTAGACCTTTTTGACTTCATTTAAGAGAATCAATTTTGTTACTCTGTAGATTTATAAAAGAGTTATGCCTTGCTTAAAAGAGTGGAAATATAGTCAATTACCATATTGCAAGTCTGAAAAATGTTATCTCTGAAGTGTTGGGTGCCTCAGAATTCCCACAAATACCTGACCCCAGATTTTTACTCTGAGGCCAGCTGTAATCTTATGAAAACATATTTGAGAAGGAGTCAAAGCTGATACGGATTATTTGAGAGATAAGTGGATACACTGCAAAATCTTACATAGTCATAGCATTTTACAGAATGGGCAAGTGTTGGAGATGTGGTAGTTTCACATGTTTTGGAGGTGCCCCCTCACTGAGTCTTTTGAGACTGATGCTGCTAGAATTTTTAGAGTGATACTAACAGAAAGTAACCAAAAGTAAGGTGAATAAATGTAATCTGTACAAAAGTTGCTGTGCTTTTGAGTTGCACTACAATGTCACTAGAGGCACAATGGACTGTATCAGTTTTGATAACAATTTCCATGTCCACTGCAACTTTCTATGAATACATTTTAACCGTAAAGGTAGGCAGGACTTCCAAACATTACAGTGAATATATAGCCTGGTGAAGATGTCTGGAGCATTAGGAAAAACTGACCTGCCATCTGCCACAAATTTGTGTTACACCTCCACTAACCTTCTTTGCCAAATACAACCATTCTTGAGCTAAAATGCTGCTTTTTAAAGGATTAGTGTAAGCTAGCACCAAGCCATTCTGAGAATTATAATATACTACTCTTCAAAAAGTATAACATTTCTGGAGCCAATGATGGTCTTACAGACAAAACAGATAGGAAGATAGCAATAAATTTTGTCATATGAAAATAATATGAATATGAATATATATATCTATATATATAGAGAGAAAATATTTGATAATTACATTTACAAATATCAACTCACATGGAATGATAATTTTGCAAGTTACTATAATCGTGTGGGTGTCTTTTGTTTGGTTATGAACATATTTGACAATGGGGCTAACAGACAGTTACGCTTACTGTAGCCTGCTGGAAAGTTTCACGATCATCTCCGCTTCTCTCCTTTTGAAAGTGAACGGGGCAATGTGATTACTACCCATTGTTGCTTGTGTATCACTTCAGCCAGGGAAAGAGTTGTAAAAATGACAGGAAAACACAGTGCTGTTATCACATAACACAATAACACATATACAAAGTTAAAGAGAAGACAGACTGTCTTTCAGATAGTATAAGAAACATAACCATATTTCACTCCCTTGCTAAGGCTAGCCTGTAACTCTCATTGGTTGAGAAAGGGAGAGAAAGAAAGAGTACAGTTAAGCAATTAACCTGTAAATCTTGTCAAAACCACTAATGCTAAATTTTCCATACATGCAGTGGAAGGTTATAATCCGAAGAACAATTATTTGGAAGTAAATTTCACTGAAAGGGGAATTTCCTTCTGAACAAACACATTTAAGAGTAGGATAAGATTTAGTTTCAAATGAAAAGCTTTCATTTACCATATTGATCACCTGCAATAAAGTTGCTAGCTGAATGTAACTAAACGGGGAAGTTCAGATTCATGGAACAATTAACCACCTTGTTCACCACCACCTAATTTCCAATGTGCTTGGATAAAGGGAAATTTCTTACCTGAAAGGCTTGCGTCTTAGATCCACCAATCACGTGAACATTACTACCCCATGACCTACTGTGGAGTAAATTGCAATCTTTCCCAGAACAGCTGGAGGAGCTAGAGGCTAGCTTTCACTGTCCACTTTGTGATTGCTTGAGGAATAAGCAAGAGTTACTGGATCCAAATCTCTCACAAATATTTCCAGGTAAGAAATCTCCTACACTAACCCTGACATAACACCCCTTTAGTGGAAATGCAGAGGAAGGACAAACAAAGAAAATGAACCAATGGACAAAACAGGAAGGTCAGGAAAAGGGACATGTCACAATATCCTGTGCTATATAATCATAAAGAAATATTTACGCTTCTATTTTGAATGATTCTGATAATTTCAGAAGCACATCTGGGTCAGGGCTCACAACGAGGAAAAGAAAATTAAATACTTTTCCTCTCTCACAGAAAGGTGGAGGGAAGGGGGGGGGGGGTTAGTACAATGACAATTCCTACGAAACTAAAAGATTAAGATGATAGAAACCCCAGACCTGAAGGACCTTATTAAGAATGATCACAACAGTTCACAATCAGCACACAACAGAAAGAAAGACAAATGCATAATGCCACAGACAACTCCACAGCCATAGCACAGTGCCTACAGAAACAAGTATTTGGTGGCATTCTTCTGAAGACTGTTATGTTCGGAGTGTTTACAGAATACTGCAGAGATGTTCACGAGTTGTCAACTATTATAATGTTTCGTCATTCTATTTCCCACCCCCACTCCCCTAAACATAATAAAACTGCAGGGGCTGCCATTGAAATAGCCTAACATAGCAAATGCACATTCCTGCCCTTATTAAGAATTTTAATGCATGCAGCACTCTCTCTATTTCTCTCTGCAGATGAGAGCCGATATTTAAAGTTTCAATCCCTTCTGAGTTCACTCGCCGAGTTTAAATGCTTGCTGAGTTCACTTGCCGAGTTCACTAGCCATGGCAGTGCAATTCGGTAAGTGAACTCAGAAGGGATTTAAACTTCAAATGCTTGCTGAGTTCACTCACAGAGTTGTGTGCCCACAGTGCCACAACTCAGCGAGTGAACTCAGCAAGCGTTTAAAGTTTAAATCCCTTCTAAGTTTACTCGCCGAGTTGTGCTTTTATTTGGGTGCTGCTATCGACTTTTATTTGGGCATGGCTATTTTGGGCATGGCTTTCAATACAGTATTTTCCTGGTATTTATTCAGCTCGGTATATACTGAGTGCACACCCCTAGCTTTGGGCCACACTGGGGAGAAAAGAAGGCTATAAATATCTAAATAAGTATTCAGAATTGTGCATCTTCCTATATGCAACTCAATCTGGAAGTTTATAAAAACACTGACTCTGGAAAGAATTGTAGATGATCATTCAGGAAGGAAAACTTTTGATGGGGATCTTTTGCAAACTCAAGTTCCACACTTACTGGCCTCCCTCTTACTTCCTTCTTACTCGTTTTCTCACCGTTATCAATTTTGTAGTAGTTGGCAAGAAAACAGAGATTTAAGAGCTGACTCCGAACGAATGGTGCTCAAGAATCAAACAGAATTCTTTCTGATCAAACATAAATGCAACAGAATGGTAATCGCCTTGAAATTGCTTGAAGTTGTTTTGTTTTGTTTTAAATGCACCTGTCTGGTTTTGAAGAAATGCAACCAATCCTGAGTTCTAATGAATGCCAGGTCTAGCAAGATCAACTTCAGCTAAGAACCAAAACCAGTAAATAGGGCAGAGATAACTAGAGAAGCCCCTGACTCTCAAGGAAGCCAAGCACAGGATATCCTGACTCACTAGCAGCTGCTGTACAAAGAAGTTATGCTACAGCACAGAACAAGCACACCTGCTGGGCCATCTAGATTATGCCTTTATGATGGAGTCAAAACACTTGTACTGGAACTCTTACAGCACTCTTACAGTGCAACACTAAGGAAGAGGAAATATGTCACTTAAGTATAAGACACACACTAGCAGTCTCTTACACTTTTTAATTTCAATTTCTCGTTATATAAAAATGTGTATCTTGCTGATATATTTGTAAGTGAGCCACCCTCGCCATTAAGGGTGGGTGGATTGAAGGTAAGGGCAAAAAGAGTGTTTTAAATGAAGGAAACACCCAAGAGGTCACACAGGAGTAAAAGGAGAGATGTGTAGTTGAGCTTTCAATACACACACTTCACTGTTTTCCCACTGCAGTCCCAGTGAGAGTCTTCAGATATTACTGTGTATTCTGTAACTTTCAGAGTACTTCACCGAAAAGTCAGCAGTGGGTTCATATATATGGAAGGGTGTGTGCACTGGCCTTCATGAACTTTCAAAATTATTTATTCTAAATAAGCAGAATAAATCATATGTAGAATATTTCTTTTGACTGATCACCATATTCCATCGCTACCTGAAGCCGAAAAAGCTAGCCAAGAGAACTGAAAAAGTTGAATGCCTAAGTAGTAGCAATGCTGATCGAGCATAAGACTTGCACAAGCCCTGCTCTAGTTGAAGTTTTTCCCCCATTAAGACTTTGTGGTGAAGCCACCAACGTAAAACTAGTTTCAGGTGGTTTCCAGGACAACACCTAGGAATTTCTCTCATTCCATACTGAACAACAGAAAGAATTATACAGATATTTTCTGCGTGGCTATTGACACAGGGATGTTCTGGTAACCAGTAAACATAAAAATAACTGAACTGTATCTAATTTTAATTGGAGTTCTAGTACCAACAAATAAACATAAATGTCTTTGAATCACAAGAGAGCGTATGAAGTAACTTTTAAGCATGCATAAAGATCTCCCCTACTACTAGCCAAGAGAGAGTAAACAGACAGTACAGCTGAATTAAACTGTGTCCAGGAGATGCACGTGCTGGCAAAAACGGTTCAGACAAAACATGCTTAACTTACACAAAGCTGCTGTTCAAATCAGATGCCTCATTTTGAACTGGCCAAAAGGTGCACAGAAATCAATGTACAATGGTGTCTAAATTAAATCTTTATAAACAGGATACCTAGCCAGTGCAACAAAAGTGCACTAATCCCATACTGAAGCCACTTTCACTTATGTTGTGCATAGACTCCTCCACAGTTGCTTTCATTTGGGGGCACCCAAGTTCAGAAGAAAATTGACTGTGCTATAAAAAGTTTGTTAAAAGGGCTAATTCTTTCCCATGTATAATAAAACCCTGACCTGTCTCTGATCACTTTCTGTCAACCAAGGAAAATATATCTAACGGGCAAGCCATGTTTTCATGAAGCAATGTGGGTCACTATTTCCCTTTATATTATTTTCAAGGACATAAAATTCAAGTAAATTGTCCATCAATGCTAATGTGTGTGTGTGTGGGGGGGGGGACAATAGGGGAGGATCCAAGACTAGAAGTGCCATCCCAAACTCACTGACATCAGTGTGCTTAGAAGAGTGTAACTCTGCTTAGAATAGCACAGAAAGAAGGATAAATTATAATCTCTGAGTCTTTGGACTTACCCCTCTAGATGAATGGAACACAAACTACACCACATAATCTATAAATATGGTTATGCTTAGAAATCACTTGCACTGAAAACCAAGAACAGCAACCAATATTCTAAAGAGAATCCATAAAGACCAGAAAAAAGTATTTAAAACCATTAGCAAATTTCTTCAGTCACGGCACATGTGGACATATGGCCCTCTATGCCATTACCAAAGTCTCCAGCTAGAAAAGATCCCATGAAAGAAGATGGAAGCAATTTTAAGCCATCTCATCAATCAGAATGAATTTTTCAAAAAATCATCATTTAGATACTATATTCCTAATTTACTAATGGGCAGGCTTCTAAAAACTACAGAACTAAGACATAATAAGGTGACAAAAATAAAGATATCATCCTAGAAGTGGTGATAAAGCTGTGAAGAAAAAAAAATAGGTGGGTACAGGCTCGTAGCTAGCCGGGGGGGGGGGGGGGGGGCATGCCCCCATGGATGTTCCCAGCCTCCTCCAGGAGCATGCCAGACCCCCCCAGTGCAGGCGGGGTGGGGCCTCAGTTTTGCTGTGGCCGAGCAGTTTGAAACTGTGGCTGAGCAGGAGGGGAGGGAGAGGGGTGATAATCTAATTAGATTTAGACTACAGAATAGACTTATTCTAGAAAGGGAGACTGCTTCTGTATTAGTACTGCAGAATGTGCAGCATCAAATTTAAAACACATTTATCTTCTGCATTGGACTGCATGGTCTAGAACCCACATTCGCTTTTTGGAATTAGTCCTTGGGAAGGTGATTACCAAAGAAAAATAATTTCTCTCTTATATGCCTGGGTGAACCAGAAGTTAAGAATGTTAGGATGTGGAGCAAAAAACTGCAAAAGAAGAGTAGCTCCATATAGATGAAAATTGCTGGATGAAAAATAATCCTAACCAAGAAACCATTAGAAGGGGATGATTAGTTAACTAGTATGTCTCTTACAGACTGGAAATCTAACATAAAGGAAAAGGAGGAAGAAAACTGTGAAAATCCATTTTAGTGAAGGACGTACAAGGCTAATGTGAAAAGGCAAGAGTTTAGGCAGCATGAGCTTTAATATGGGAAGGTCCAGAGTTTTGAAAAATCACAGGGCATATTATGGAGTGAAATACTACTGGAAGCCCAACATCTTAGTCTTCCTCTTTTGGGCTGGGCAACTTGAAACTTTATTAAGAAGGTATGTTTCAAACCTCTATTTTCTAACTTTCAACAAGAATTATACAAATCTCAGGAATGCTTTGCTAAGTTTATCTTTAATAAGTTCAAAACATGGGAAAACTTCTTAAGAAAATAACAAAAAAAATGTTTTATGATATACCGTATTTTTTGCTCCATAAGACGCACCTGACCATAAGACGCACCTAGCTCTGCTCGGTGCCGTGGCTCAGGAAAGGTGAGGGGGGTTTAAGACGCACACACTTCCCCCCCACTTTTTTGGGGAGAAAAAGTGAGTCTTATGGAGCAAAAAATACGGTATATTTCGCCTATGGCAGGGGTGGGCAATTGTTTTGGCTCGGGGGCCACTTTGTGGCAGCGGAGGTTAGCGGAGGGCATTTCAGAAAAGGTATAAATTGTATCATAAAAATCAATAAATATAAATTAAATAAAATAGTGGTAGTTTATTCAATTTATTTATGGTGCTAATTTCATATCATCTATAGCTGCAAGCACATTTAATTTTAGAATCAGTTTAATGAGACAAATGTACCCTATCACACTTTTCTACAATTTTTTTTGAAATCAGGAGTGAAATTGCTTGTTGAGATTCTCATCAGAGCCTGCAAGTTAATGTCTGTCAAAGAGCATCTGTATTTACTCTTGTTAATCTTCATGTCTTGGCGGGCCGCAAAAAACTCTCTGGCGGGCCACATGTGGCCCGCGGGCCGCCATTTGCCCACCCCTGGCCTATGGGAAATATAAAGCTCTGAGCTATATGAACAAGTAGCAAAATACACAGCAAAGCAAAAAACAGTCCATGATGTACATCCCAAGGCAACAGAGTTCTAAGGACTATGCTTTGATTTTTCTCACCAGCAAGATTTCTGAATCCTTACAAAGAACACAGTGAGTTTATTGATTTTACTACACTTACAGGCTGTGAGGTCACCCTTCAATCCTGACTAGTGGGTCTGAGGATACGAAACTTGTGTATCTGGAGGCACGCCATTAGATAAAACATCCAATTGCTCTGCACTGCTCATAATACCAAGATATGTAAGGTTGTCCAGAACGTATGTTGTCAGTTTGATTTCTCAAAAAGTTCTAAATTTTAGTGCTAATATGTCTCAGATATATCTTTTAAAAGTAAATGAAGAAACAAGAAGTTAGCCAACTTGAACAGTAGCAAGCATCAATTAAAGTGGTCAGTGAATGAGATTAAGCCGTAAGGGATTATGTACCAGATAACAACAGGGCTTTTAAAGCATAGTTCAAAGCTATCATTTCAATTTAAGATAACATAAAAAAAACCTTTTCTTACATGTGAAAAAGTTATACCAGTCCAGATTACACTTAACTGAAACTGCCTACAACACATGTGAGTCAAAGGAAACTGCTTTATCTTCCTATTTCAGAGTTGCTCCAACTGGTAGCATTTATGGCTTTATACTCACATGTGTGGATTCTGAAAAGGAACTCCAGTTGGGTTCAGAGTAAATTTTGTTGAGGATTTGAAAGGTGGATTTGCAAAGTTCAGCTTCAGGGCTCTGCGCTTACCTGACAGGAAGCAAACACAAAAAAACTCATATCGGCAAGAGAACAAAGATTATACTGTACTGAGAGCATCTGAAAAAAGCTAGATAATATCTTCCTTACATGTAAGAACATCTCATATCACCATTACATGTATTACATGACAACATCAGTCACACTAGCAATAGAACAGCCATGGGGTAGAGCTCCTTTGCTTTATACTAAATTATGCCGTTAAGCAAGCAAGCTTCTAACAAGACAGCTTCTTTGCACTACAGTTATCTGACCCTTACAATAAAAATATTAACATAATTACCAGGATTGAAAATCTAAGTTTCCAGGTATTAAAATTTTAATATTAATATTTTTACATCAAGGGTTACAAAAATACATCTTATTACTCTCAAGCAGCAAGGTGTGCCATGCAAGTTACATATGAGGTTCAATTTTTAAAATGGACAGGGTCACATCCTGAGCTGCCATTTGAAATGCTAGCATGAGATGCAATCATGCCACAGATTTTGGCTAAGGTATCTGGCAAAAGAGGAATCTGTTCTGTGGCTGCCTTTTAAAGAAAGAAGTGCAGCTGCAGATGCGATTGGCAGACCCTCGGCCTCTGGAAGAATGTGCGCCTCTGCATACACAGAGAACATGTGTACATTCATACAGATAAATGTATCTGCATTCCTCTACATGCGCATGCAAGAGAATGAGTATCTATATGCATAGATCTGTGACTGCTGACAGTGCAAATATACACACACACAGTTTTGCTGTACATCACAAGCAATTTAAAACTGGAAATATGGAACTCCTCTCCAAAAAACGGTTTTCTGTTGCCAGCTTAAAAATTCCATTGCAGGCTAGCAAATATTAACGACATCTATCAAGAGGAATGAGTTTCCACAGATATTGCAGGTGCCTGTCCCTCCAGCGTCCGCCGTAGTTGCACTACATGTTCATAACAGGATACATGAACCCATCAAACACTTTCTGCACTGTATGTGGCAATAAAATGTGCCAGTGTTGGTCCATGTTTATTGGCTGCCATGTTTATTGGCTGCCTCCTTGCTGCCCATACCAACAGCTTCCTGTTAAGGAAGCAGTAGAAAAAGAAAAGGAGGAGGAGGAGGAGACTGGATTTATACACCACCCTCCACTACCCAAAGGAGTCTCAAAGCGGTTTACAATCTCCTTTCCCTTCCCCTCCCCACAACAGACACTCTGTGAGGTAGGTGGGGCTGAGAGAGCTCTTTCAAGAACTGCTCTTTCCAGAACAGCTCTGAGAGAACTGTAACTGACCCAAGGTCACACCAGCAGCTGCATGTGAAGGAGTGGGGAATCAAACCCAGTTCTCCCAGATTAGAGTCCACACTCCTAACCACTACACCAAACTGGCTCCAGTAGGAGGGTAAGAGGCATAATGAGGCAAAGTGGGACAGCTTTCAAAATAGCAAAGGGCTTCCCTTTAGTACACTTCAATGCAAAATAATGTTTTGTGCAGACCAATTGCTTATAGTTAAGAGAAAGTCTGTACTGGATTTGGTCTTTCTTAAAATAATGAAGAAAAAAGATCAGCCTTGTCTAGCACAACTTTTGCATTAGAAGGTTAA
The DNA here is from genome assembly GCA_029233225.1 of Lepidodactylus listeri. Classification (NCBI taxonomy): domain Eukaryota; kingdom Metazoa; phylum Chordata; class Lepidosauria; order Squamata; family Gekkonidae; genus Lepidodactylus; species Lepidodactylus listeri. The sequence continues at coordinate 12,082,270 of JARCFY010000015.1, read as the reverse complement.
TTCAAATGAAAGTGTTTTCTTTATAGAATAGGGATGAGCTAACATTCCTTTTAAAACCGCTTATTAACATTCCTGAGCTTTTAAAGGAATAGCTGGCACCTTAGTCCTATTAATGGAGTTAACCGAATTTATTTCTAAGTAAGTGTAGCTTAAGCCTCCCCACTCGTTTTAGGACATGCTGCTTCCATATTTCCATCTAATAATGTGGCCCTTGCCCCACCTAACGTTTTACTGAAAGCATGATTACAGTTGCATCACAACATAGATTTGTATAAACCACTTGCCTTCACCTTCAGAAGAAAACCAAGGGAAAAATTAAGATAGTCTCGTTAATCAATTGGACACCTCAGGAGATTTCCCTCTTAAACACCCCCCTGAGAAGCTGAAGGCCTGACTCTTAAGTACCAAGTAACTTATCTGTGCTTCTAATTAACCTTCTTTGAAAATGTTGCTTCTTTTACAGCACTGCCATCCTGTTGCCTCTGTTACCATATGCATATATTACAATTCAACACAAAATTTTCATTTCCAGGTATGAAGACTGTTGAGTAGAAAAGCTCAAGACACAACTCACATCACCCTATTATTAACCCACATTGTGAAGCCACACTAAAAAGAATATTGAGAACAACTACAGAAATTTCTCTTCCCCACATCTGCTACATGGAGAAAGGAAGGATGACATCAGCAATGGAACTGGGGACCAGATAATAGCACAAAATCCAGTCAGGGGACCTCCACTGGCCTCCTATAAACTCAAGTCTTCAGGCTTAAAGTCATCTGTAGAGTTGAAGAGTGATGAATTTGTGCGGCTATTTTTCAGATCTACAAGATACAGCCTATGTATTTGTAAAACTTTACCTATATTATTTCTAGAGAAGTAAACTTCTGGAAATATTAAAGACATAGACGGAGTGGGTTTTTTTTTGGGGGGGGGAGTAGAAACTTTGGGGGGAAATGAAATATATGTAATACTGACTTTCCTATTAAACTTGCTGCTTTAACAGCATCAAATGCATCATGTATAGCTCAGCATATAAAATGGTATTTACTTGTCATAGTTATGAAATTTTAAAGTGTAAATACTTATTTTTCTACTAGCAAAATTACTCCCCAAAGTCCAATTTTTCCCCACTGGAAAAAAGGGGGGATTCTTCCACACCCCACCCCTTCAAATCTCTAGTTATTTCTGAGAAGGAGGGAATGTCTTCCAAAAAATTCTTTGGAATTCCAAGCTCAATTAAGAACTTTCTTCCATCCCTGAATGCAGGTAACCCTGACATTACTATTAAAAATAAACACAAACCCCCCAATTTCACCACATATTTCCTGGTTTGGGTACCCTAATTTGTACTTCACAATTTAAGTGGGAAAGACTGGGCTAGATCCAGCAACCTGCAAGCGTGACAATGGCAGATATTCAAACAAAGATTACAGGTTGTCTTTGCTTTCCCTGGCCCCCACAAGTCATTTCTGACCCAAGAATGTTGATTCCCCGGAATCAACTGTCCCAGTGGCAGAAGGGAAAAGAGCCATTATCATCTGTGCCTTCTTCTGATGAATCAGTGGACTGAACCTATTAACCGCTAAGTTCTGAGTTCTTTGATCTTGGATACACACTATGAGTCAAGCATAAATTACTATACTTAGGACGCAAACACAATTACTCAGTGACAAGAGTCTGATAGCCCTTGCTGTTTCCCTGAAAGTCAAAACAATGCCCTTACAAGTACAGTGTTTAATGCACTGATTGCATCACTAATATTAAGTCTTAAGAGCGACTTTAGGGAAATAAAATAAAATGGTCACGTTAGAAGAATAACTTCTTACTTTAGGGTAATTACTGGGTATGTGGTGTACTGGATGCAACCATTAAACACAAAGATGGTGTCCATCCAAGTTTCCAACAGTGTTTCGTTAAATCAGCAGGGTCAGCACATGATACAGTCCAGATGAGAGACTGCTGAGAAAGTGCTGAGCACACGCTTCATGACTATTTTTGAGTGTGCTGCCGTTTACCAAATTTAGCTCTAACTTTGCAATTGATGACTTGAAAATTAGCCATCTAGACATACTATATATTCTGCTGCCCCCACATCCCCATTCACCTTTCTGAGGACAGCTCATATGCTTCTCAAGTTGTATTCTTTTCAATGAAAGCATATGAAACATAAGTGGGGGGGGGGGGGAATAAAATAGTACAGACTTATTGTATAATAAGCACTGTACTATGAGTCCTTTGAATAAATCAGTGGAAGCCAGTGTTTAAAGTTCTTCAAAGCAGTAAAAAAGCATAAGGATAAAAAAATCATGGCTTCTCTTGAAAAACAAGTATCTTTTCAGACACTAAAGGTATTTCACTAATACAAGCTTTTAATTAAATAAAACTGATTCTAGCTTTCACAGCTATGGGTAAAGGCTTAGAAACCTCAATAATGTGACCTAAAGACTTTTCAATCAAAACAGAAAATGAAGAACCCTATCAACAAATTAAGCACCCCACTACAACCCCCAAACCAAGGAAGTTACTAGTTTCTGACACACTTGATTCATGTATAGTATTGATTTCCTAATCTATCTTTTGATCTTCAAATATGGGATCTACAGGTGTAACTATATGAGGGAGTTAAGAAAGCCACACCTCTTCATAATATACGATTGCTGTAGTGGTATTATATAAGCAGGAATACCTATCCCGAGTTCCTAGCCCTCTGTCTCAACATAGGCTGAGGACAGACTGGCAATCTGGAGCAAGATGAATGCGGAGGAAACTGCTGCGGGGGAAAAACTCCCCGGGGCTGGCCGTTCACACCGGCCGGTAGTATTGCGCAACGGTGCCGATACGGAGCGTTCAGACTGCTGCGGAGTGGCCTCATGTGGGCCGGCCTCCGCAGCTCGTGATAGGGCTGTTTTGGCAATTTGCACATGTGCGCACATGCGCAAACTGGCAAAACGCCGTGTTCACACTGCCGCCTCTGCTTGCCTCCCGCCTTCTTCTGGTTCACACTGCCTGGAAGCGGGAGGCAAGCGCAAGACGGCCCCTGGACACCGGTTTCTCCCGGTGTCCTGTTAAAGCGGATGGAAAGCGAGTGGGAGACGGGTAAGTGCGAAACGGAGCCGATGGACAGATGCGCATGTCTGAACGTGCTCCCTTCTTCCGCTTCCAACGCGGGGCTGTCCCGCTTTACATTGCCAGTCTGTCCTCAGCCATAATCAGCTTCTGGTTTCTCTCCCACTACTGGCTTGAAGAAACTCCCTCTGCCCTTAGCATGCTCCACAAAATTTCATGAGAACATATTCCTAACAATAGCTTCTCAACAGAGCTGGCTAACCAGGCCACTGCATCTTTGCAACTTGCTTGGGGCAGCATGGGTCAATGGACTCCCTTCAGTATTCACCCTGAATGAAGCTTTCAGGGCAGGAAAAATGAAGAACTGCCAGGAAGTGTTGATCACTGTAGAGATTGTGTAAACCTGGCATTTGCAAAATCAGTGTGAATCCTTCCTTTTAAACTCATTTTCAAAACATGCTAGGGAAAGGAAGTTATGAATAAATTGGATTATGAGATTTATAAGCAGAAGATGAAACCCTCTATTAAAGACTGTTTTTTAAAAGATTGGGAAGTTCTCTCTGCACTTGTCCTTTTGTAAGAATTCAAGAAAAGTAACTGTAATATTTTAAATCATGAGTCTCCAGCCTTTGTTGAACCTTCAGGCACTTTTTGAATTCTGACACAGCGTGTTAGGCACAGCCACAAAATGGCTGCCACAAAACAGTGAAAACCCTTGGGATGCTGTGGCAGCTGCTGTTTTTAAAAACCTGCACAGCCAATCAAATCTCCAATGGCTAATAAGAAGCCTTGCTGAGCAAAAGCCACACCTGACCCCACCCACTTTCTAGAAACCCTTTGTGGGCGCCAGGAAAGGTGTCAGCAGGTGCCATGGTGCCGACGGGCACCACGTGGGGGGGGGGGGACCCATGTTTTAAATTGTTGGTCTGTGTTGGGTTTCAGCAAGTTAAAACACTTCAGTAATTATACAGTTAACTTTGTTTTGGTCAACAGGAAGTCACATGTCTGTTGTACTCAGTCTCTTACTAAGTTAGAAAAGCCCGTGAATCCTGTAGGAGGTCTTAGTAAAACGACCTGACCCTTTAGCTTTGAGATTGGAAATCAATGTGCTGGCTCTTTAGCATATTGTGGTCTCTTCCTCCCTTTGTTCTGGTTTGGAAAAGGAGAGACACCATTCCTGTGGGATCTTTCTAGCAGTAAACGTGTAGGAACCTAGTGTTTCTTATTTTGCATCCCGTTTATCTTTTTCCCATGTTAGTTCTAGTAAAGCTTCTATATTTCAAACATACACATGGTCTCAGACTTTCATTCACTGCTCGGCTGATTTAATCTCTGCTTAAGTATATTTTTCTAAGAATACCTATTAGTCTGGCAGTCAAAGGGAAGGGGAGTAAATCAGATGATCAAGGCTGGACTAATCCTGAAGCCATTCCCTAATAAACCACCATCACTTGAAGCAGGGGCGTCAAGTTTTCAAAATCCGGGGGGGGGGGGAGCTCTTCTGTGTGCGCGCAAAGCGTGCAGACCCGCCAGGACCATGTTCCTGCCGCCACCGCCTCCCCCCCCCCGCCTGACCTCTCCTGCTTCCGTCCCTCCCTCCGTCTGTCCAGGGGCCAGCTGGGCATTTGCTTAGCTGGCCCCTGGACGGACGGAGGGAGGGACGGAGTGACCAGGCCGGGGGGGGGGGGAGAGAGATGGCGGTGGCAGCAGCCCTAGGAAGAGCCCGGGGAGGTGCAGTGGAGGGCGCACTGTTTTCATGGGGTGGGGGCTCAGTCCCCCCCGGGAAATTTCAGGGGTGGCTCGAGCTCCCCCATAGTTGACGCCTATGACTTGTAGTATACAGGATGCTGGTGCGAGTCCCAGCCAAATGTCTGCAAAATCTCACAAGTCTAACCTACCTCACAGGATTGTTGTGAGGTAAAATAGAGATGAGAATAATGTGAAGTACTGGGTCACCATTGGGGAGAAAGGCAGGGTATAAATGAAGTAAACAAATACATTTTCAACTGTGGTAAGTAATATTAGTTGCTGCTTTTGTGTAACTTCACAATGTTGATCATCTGAGCACTCTTGCTCTTCAACACAATTAGCTGAAAGATGTAACTTGGTAAGAAGAATCCTGTCATATTTTACAGCATTATACAAATAATCAGGGCTTTTTTGTCAAAGAGGTGCTGAAACTCTCAAGAGGGAAAGGAAATTTTCAATCTGTATACTGAAAACTCATGAACTTTTAAACATTTTTAAAAGAATTTAGTCAAAGAGGTTCCTGAATTCTGTTCCAGCATGTTCCCCCAGAAAAAAAAGCCCTGCAAATAAGTGTCTCATAAAACCAATTTGTTGTTTTAGCAGTCTATGGGATAGGTCGTGCATAATCCCTAATCTTGACTAGCGTTATATAACTAAACATTTCACATTTCCTATTGAGTACAAAAAGCAAACTGGTTCGCTGCTACATCTAAACAGGCAAAGATAATGTTTGCCCTTGCATTTCAAACCAGGATTGCAATCAGCTTAAAACTTCATACAAGCTATACATTCACATTGATATGTAAATCAAACCTGTATGTCTGTAAGCAAAAACTTTGTTGCCAAACTTTAAAACTTCCAGGAGCTGACAGACACATATAGCAACATATAATAAAGACTGCCAGCTTTAGATCACAGTCCTAAAACACACTTAAATGAAATTACATGATCAACAAATCAAACTGACATTCAAGTAACTGGGTCTGGGTCTAGGGTAAACAGCACCAGCATGAAGAAGTTGTAAAACCACAAACCAATACAGAGTTCATGCAAGTTTGGTGAGCCTTATTAATTATGCATACATAAAAATATGCAAATCAGTAATTATGTTGTCTACTTCCATCTGTTTTTTCTGCTAGAACTGTCATGCTTCATTCATCTTTTTAAAAGTCATCTGCTAAACCCCCTCCTCAAAACAGAATCCTGCCTAAGACAATCTACTAATCCTAGAAGGAATTGTAAAGTCATGGGACAAAGGATTCCAGCAACAAACAGAACACAAAAAGTCAAATGAAAAGATAACTAAAGCAGAAGTCATAGACTAATGCAAGCATCTTGTTTGCAAGAGCCATAACTCAGACAACATTTCCAAGAATGGGGACTTCAGCATCCTTGGGGCATAAGCTGTCTACAAGAGGCTCAGAATTCTCTACAGCAATAAATCTGCTACCATTACAAGTGTAATACAAAGCCAAGAAAACCCCTGCAATCAATTCTTTCTTTCATAGGTGGTTGCCATTCAGGGAGCCGTTTTTGCCGTTCCCCCATCAGTGGTGCGTCTGCAGAGAAAGTTCAGTGGCAACAGGGCTTCCACCTGGCATGTTTCCCAGCAGTTCCCCAGACCCAGTCCCCTAGAAGTGGCCACTGCCATCCCCAGCCACTGGGGGCTTTTCAGATTTGTTTTACGACTTTCCCCTTAATAGTTCCTTATACCACCTTGAAAATCCAGGTTTGCAGCGTGGGAGTGCTGCTTCACATAGTAGTCACCTTAAGAGAACCAGATGGCTACAGTGGTTTGGAGAGTTTTTGGTTGGTGTGTCTGGACTTCTGCAATATGCTCTACTTGGAGCTACCCTTGAAGAGTATTTGGAAGCAGTAAGTGCAGAACGCTGAGGCTAGAGTGCAGGTCTGGGCCAGCTATCGGAGCATGGGACCGGATACTACAGCAATTATACTGGACACCAATCCAGTTCTGAGCCCAAGCTCATTTGGTGGGAATGGGAGTAAGGTCCTTTTCAATGGCAGCAACACCTCCATAATGGAACAGCCTCCAAAGGGAGGTACGCCTGGCCTCAGGACTTTCAATTTTTAGGAGGCAGTTGAGGGCAGTTTTACTTCGGACCACATTTGATTAATTTACTGGCAGAAGACCGAAACTGTGATTTTAAATGTTAACGTATTTTATGTATCCTATTTTATCTACATTTTAAGACTCCTTGAGGCAGAAAGGCAACTACTAAAAAGTTTCAGATAAATAAATATCTCCTCAAGGAAAAGCATTCAAGACTGACTTTTTAAAAAGAAGCTGGTAATTAGGAGAACCCCATGCATATTGGTATAACAGTTTATCAATATAATATCATATTCCAGTGCAGATCTTTTTTTAAAAACATACCAGCCATGGGCCAGAGTCAGAGAAAATGGCTGCTATGTAGGCAAGAAAATCTAAACTTTCCCACCCCAATGGCAGCCATCCAGGCTTTACGTTCACAAACTTCAGAGCCATGCAGATTTGAGAAAGACTGATGAAAAGGCAGGGAAACCCAGGAGGTGCGTGAGGGCACCCAATCATGTGGGTAAGCAGGAAAGCGGCCCTGCTTCCCAACAGCATTGAACTCGGGGCAGATAACCCACATGGAAATGATCATAGAGTTTGCACTCTTTCCTGAACATTTTCAGTTCCAGAGTATAACAATTTAGTTTTACAGGAAAAAATGTGTCCCCTGTTGGTTAAAAAATAAGAACGCTCATTAAAAACGACAAGTGCTTGAAGAAGAGCAGCAAGATAAATGTATTCCGTTTGGCTGCACAGTGGCACAACGATAGGCAGAAGCGAGACTTTTTGGCACTTCTTGTAATGTTACTCCAAAGACTCGATCAAATTCAAAAATGTATCCTTACAAATGCTTTTTAAGAGATCATATTTCTGTTGGCAACCATTTTATTAGAAAATCTCAAACATAAAAATCCCAACATATATTACAGAATACCAAAGTTATTTTACAAGCATTTCATCATTTTAGATTACATATGCACATCTAAGAACTTCAAATAAAAATGCTAAATATATGGAGTCTGAATGAAATGTGAGATTTTTTATTCACTATACTGGGTTTACCCAGTAGAGAGATTTACTAGCAATGCTATGTTTTGGTGTCCAATAAAGATCTCACTAAAACAGTGCAAGCAACCATAATGAACATAGCAATTAAAAATGAAAAACATAAAAGAATGAAACAATGAAAAGAATAATTGTGCAGAGCTTCCATTAGTCATCCAAACATGGGCTAACCATTTCTGACCTTTAGAGATTTTAGGAAGTTACCTTTAGGGATTATATTACCTCTAAAGGAAGCTACCTTTAGAGATTATGGGAAGTTACCAGTTACTTCTTTTAAAAAGTTGTTTCTTTAACTCCAAAATACTGGGCTATCTAAAATAAAAGTATGGCTTAGAGCAAGGGACCACAGCTTAGGCAGACTATATGTTTTGTATGCATAAGATCCCAGGTTCAGTCCCTGGCACCTGCAGATAGCAAAGACCTGCAGATAGCAAAGACTTATTTGCAGCACTGAAAAGACACTACAGATCAAAATAGATAATACTGGCACAGAGAGCCCAATACTAAAGGCAGCTTTGTATGCGATTGAAATACCCAGAAGAATTTCAAAGTTCTGAAATCCAGGTGCCCTTTGATATAATCACTTTGGGTTTTGTATCAAACAGCTTAAATTCAACATTATCTTAAACTGTTACCTCTCAACCAAAGAATTCCACTACATTTTGACAAAAAGCAAAAAAAAAAAAAAAGTCTCCCATCTCAATCAGCAAGCTTGCCAAAATTAACAGATTATTTATCTGATAGGAATAAGGCCCATTGTGGAAATAAATACATGCTCTAGAAAGAGGCTCAGGGTGGGTGCCCTGGCCTTGGGCATTCAGCATCAATTTGCTGTGGCAACCTGTCTGAGGTCCCACCCCTCCTCAAACCCCACCATCTCCAGGCTCCACTCCTCAAATCCCCAGGAATTTCCCAACCTGGAGTTGGCAACCCTATCTCCTTCCCAGCCAACCATCAACCTACCTTTGTCTGCCCCTCTGACTTGAGCTCTCCATCCCCCACCCACACACCTGGAGCCCCTACCTAGGAAAAGTGGGGACCCAAGGAGGAGGGGAAGAAATCTCAGCAGGGTATAATGACACCAAGTCCACCCTGCAAAGCACCCATTTTTTTACAGGGGAGCTGATATCTGCCATCTGGAGAGCAGTTTTAATTCTGAGTGGTCTCCAACCCTCACCTGGAGATTGGCAGCAAGACAAGTACAGTCTTTCTCCACAGTGGGGACCAAAGCAGCTTACATCATTCTCCTCTCCCCCTTTTGATCTGCACAACCACCCTGTGAGGTAGGTTAGGCTGAAAGTCTGTGACTGGTCCAAAATCACCCACTCAGCTTCCACAAGAAGAACCAGGGTCAGGCAGACCTGCTCTGAACTGCTAACTGCTATGCCTAAGGTAGCCAACCTCCAGGTGGAGCCTGAAGATCATCAGGGATCACAACTGAACTCCAGACAACAGATCTCTCTCCCCCCGGAGAAAATAACTGCTTTGGAGGGTGGACTCTATGGCATTCTATTCAACTGAGGCCTCTCCCCTCCCCAAACGCTGGCTTCCATAGACTCCACCACAAAATCTCCAGGAATTCCCCAACCTGGAGCTGGCAACCCTAGTCAGGAATGGCCCCAATGAGTTCCTCACAAAGGCCACAGAAGACCTGCAAAGGGCCTCTTGCCTTTGCCTTGTTACTGACAGAATGAAGCTTGGTTGCCTAGCAACAGCCACTGAGGGAAAAGTTAGCCCCACAGCAGGAAGAGAAGAAAATGGCTGGTGGCCCACCTCAGTAGCAAGCCAGCCGCAGGACAAGTGTCTCTGTCAAGAAAGACAGCCATTTTAGCAGTTTATTCTGACAGAAAAGTGGCCAGGCTGGCAGTGGGCGGGTGAGAGGAGCGGACCCAGCACCCAGCCAATGGCATGCAAGTACTCTTGAGTGGCGGTTGATGGGCCAATGGCTGATGGAGCACTCAGCACAAACAATGGGAGAGCTGGAAAGTACCAACGTGTTAGGGCTTTTACATATATATCAGAGCCAGATTAGAGAGCCAGTGTGATACAGTGGTTAAGAGTATCGGACTAGTATTTGGGAGACCAAGGTTTAAATCCCTGCTTGCACCATGGAAGCTCAATAGGTGACCTTGGACCAGTCATACTCTTTGAGCTTAACCTACCTCACAAGGTTGGTGTGAGGATAAAGTGGGAGAGGAGAATGATGTAAGCTGCTCTGGGTCCCCTTTGGGGAGAAAGGTGGGGAATAAATGAATTAAATACATAAATTCCCATAACAGATATACCCAAGGTATATTCATGTATTACAGTACTTTTGACAGATCAATGGAATTATATGCAACAGTATCACATTTTGAGAGCAAAATGAAAAATGGAAGCTCTGCCCATGTATTAATGCACAGCTAATCAGTAAGCTCAACACGGGACACATTCCAAATACCAAGAATGATATACAAATAAAAAAACAGCAGAATACTATAAAACATATAGCTTACTTTGTGCTTTTTCACAGAAGTTTATCTGAAAGCCTAAAGCAAAAAAGATAAGTTCTAGTTCATTTACTGGAAATTACAGATTTGCATAACCTTTAAAAATCACATTTAATATTGATTTTAAAAACTCTGAAACACTGGATAAATGGTTTACATAGGCAGGATTTCAGCTTGCAGTACAAGAGTTTTCCAATAAGATCAGCTTCCTTGACAACATCTAGGACCCTGGGGAAAAGGGCTGTAATGTCCAGAATACCAACAAGGGAAAAGATGCATGTCCAAATCAGCTCAACTACTGATGTTAAAGATTAGTTTGCTGCTAATCTAAAAACAATATGCTGAGAACAAATGGTGATGCTGCTAATCATGGTTTCATAGGGTCCATTCTGTGGGAAAAAAGACATGTTTTCTATAGTCAAAATAAAAATTGGAAACAGATTGTCAGGCTCCAGTTTCCTGGGCTCTGTGCCCTGTAGCATCCTTTTCGGCGTGGGCATTTGGGATGTCTCTTCCCTAGCGACAGGAGAGGAGCCCGGCCTGTCCCCCTTGGCTCACCCTGAGCCTGTCTTTTAAAGTGAGAGCTTGGGGTGGGTCAGGGAGGAGAAGAGGCTTCGCTACCAGTTGGTTGCAGAAAGGATTGGTCCTCTGCAGGGTCCACCCTCCCATTGGTCCCCTCCCTCCCCTTTGCCTGTTCCCCTGACCGGCTTCGGCCTAGGAGAGCCAGGGAAATGGCCCACAACAGCTGCGGGCCGGTGGGTGCAACTTGCTCACAGCACCAGCCTCTCACTGGGCTGGGTGACAAGCACAGCTTGCTCTGGGAGTCTTGCAGCTATGCCTCCAATTCGGCTGGCCTCCCAGCTCTTTCCCCATCCTTTCAATCAGGGCTCAGGTGCCAGAGGAACTGGAGGTGCCCCTGAACATCGGAGGGGCCAGTACTAACCAGCCGGGCCGCCCTGGAGGAGCCAGTAAGTGCAGGAGGAGGGATCCCAACCTTGGACACAAATGTATTAGGGAGACTTCCCTAATTTAGATCTGAATTTTAAAGGATGGGCACTAAATGCCACTGGATGAGTAGTTCATTACTGGACCGAATTACATTGTCAGCTCCTCTGTCCAGTTCTACAAACTTTTTGGAAGATGGTTCTTGATAACATAAAATTAATTACTGGACATTCCCTATATTTCATGCCTGAATGCTTATTATTAGGTTTGGAGTTGGTAGGAGACCACTATTCTTATACAGAACAATGTATTTTAATGATTTTGCTTTCGGCAGCCAAATCTCCTATTGCCTCGCTTTGGAAGGTCTCTTTGTCTCCTACCCGGGACCTGTGGTATAAAAAGATTTGAGCAAATTTGTGCAGGCTAAGATTGGCTTTAACATTATGAGTTCACCCTCCTCTAAAGCTGTAACAACTTTCGAAAACACCTGGCGACCTATATTAACCTTTTTATCATGTTACAAAGAAATTCCAAGGAATCTGTATACTAGCTTTGTTTAAGAATATGTTGCTTTATCTAAAAGTGCAGTTACTGAATGTAACTATTGAAATCCTATATAGAATATTATAGTGAGACATTCAGGAATGTTAAGACTCTATTTTTAATTTTTTGTGATTGTATAAGTTGTATGGACCTTCTACTAATTGTACCCAATTCAGATTTATTGTTAATATCGTCCAAGCTACATGACCAGATTTACAAGACAACTATAGACACAGACATGGTTTCTTAACTAATACAAATTATGCAAATTAAACTATTGTTGCCTAGTTCAATTGTTTTGAATAATTTACTCCACTTCTGATAGCTGTGGGGACGAGCAAGCTCCTATGCATAGCTCTGGCACTCTACTATGTTCCCACTAGAAGCCATGTTTTGCCATTCTCTGGCTTACAAGATTTTCCATTAGCAATGCTTGCATATTTTCAAGCATGCCTTCCCATTTGTTTAAATGAAAGCTGAAAATTCCATGGTGGATCTGTGCCTAACACTAAATTACCTGCTTCCAACAGAATAATAGAGAAATGCAGTCAAGGAATACATAAAGTCCTCTTCATATCACTTCATACTGAGCAAACCTGATTTTACAAAATTTATGTTTGCCATTTATAGGGGAACTGCTGTGGATGACCCAGTACTCCATATGTCTCTAGGACACTTGAACCCATTAATCCAGTTCTAGCTCTTGTTCCACTTGACCATACCAGTTCTAAAGGATACCACCTAGCCTAGTGGTTATTAGAGGCATATTAAACCTTGTGCAAATTCATAAATATAGATATGAATGGTATAAATAGTGAGTAGCCTTCATCATCAAATTGCCTTTCTGGAACAGATCTAGATGTACTCCAGCAGGTTCTGGCTCCAAGACTGTCCAGCTTGATCTCTCTTGGAAGCTCAAAGACAGAACATGGATGAACCAGGCTTTCTTGTTTAACCTCAGTATCCAATAATCAGAACTACACTGCCTTTAATCATGGAGTTTCAATTGAGCTTGTCACTGCTAGTATTCAAGGATAGGTTTGTCTTCTATTACTATTTGTGATACAGAGTTTGTCAAAGATAAGGTCCAATTGGCCAAGAATACTTTATTCAGAGTGTCCTGGCTTCTAACCCAGTGGCAGCATTGCCTGTCTTAACTAACTACTCTGTTCTAATAGTGCTAGAGTATTTTTTAAATGAAAATTGTGTTTAGCTAAACCCCACTCCTTCTTCACCTTGCCATTCTCTTGCACAACAAAGATCATACAGATTTTAACTTGGAAACAGAAAAAAAAGACACTGATACATTCTCTTCCAGCTAGGTATCTGGTGAAGGGAGCTGTGCCTCTCAAAATCTCATACCCTGAAAATGTTATTGTTCTCTAAGGTGCTATTGGACTCAAACCTAGCTGTTCTACTGCAGACCAACACAGCTACTCTGAAACTATTTTCTTCTGGGTGCCTGATAAACTTTCCTGAGAACAGGCCATTGGCCACTTACTGTGAAGGGTCCTTCTCTGAGGAAAGGAAAACAACCTGATGGGTGATTCTCATCGTCCAGTCAGGGAGGCAGGAACAAATTCTACTCACTTCCTGTCTCTGGTGTGGGAGTCACCCATCTCTCCAGTTCCGGTAACTCTGAAATCAGTCATTCCACCCTTACCTCTAACGACTAAACAGTTGACTTGAACATTAACCAGAAAAGGAAAACAATTAGCAGGTAAATACAGGAGAAGGCTGTTGAGACAGAAAGAGAACCCCTGAAACCACCCTAGATAGATGATAACTTTGGGAAAGAACAAGATGTCCTCCTTTCCTCAGAGGATAAGGACCCTTCATGGTAAGAGCCCAATGGCCCATTCTCCCTCAGAGGCTGAGGACATCTTGACGGGACCTCCAAAGCAGTGTCCCTACTTTCTGGGTGGGAGTCATCATCTGCATCTAGGATACACTGAAGTACTCTACAGCCAAACGCTGCATCAGCTGAGTTGCAGATAATTAATTTGTAATGCTTTATAAATGTAGAGACCATGTGGCAGCTTTGCATACCTCTTTGACAGAGGTAAGTTTAGCAAAGGCCGTACTGGCTGCAGCCCTCCATACAGAGTGTGCTGTGATTCCAGTTGGGATGACTAACTTGAGAGTCTTATATGTCTCTACAATACAAGCCTTTATATTACTGCTGATGGCTGACCTAGACATTTTTCCTCCTACATTTGGTGGGGAAATATTTATGAACGATTCTGTCTTCCTAATATGTTCGGTTCTACATCAGTAGGTTTTAAATGCTCTCCTCACTTCTAATGTATGCCACCTCTTTTCCCTTAGAATCCATGTTCGGGATTAGGGCAAAAGGAAGGGAAGGAAATTTCCTGAAATCTGTGGAATGTAGAGCAGACCTTCAGTGCAAATGCTGGATCAGTTCTTAAGACCACTTTATCTTTGTGGAAAATACATAATTCCGCTTTGATTGAAAGTGCACTGAGCTCTGGCACTCTTCTAGTAGAGGTAATCGCTGTGAGAAGCAGGGCCTTCATTCTTAGCCATTTTAAGGGGACTTCTCTGATGGGTTCAAATCGAAGCTTAGTGAATGTGTATACTTAGTCAATGTGTCACTAAGTGTGTATACTTAGTGTGTATGAAGCTTCCATGTAGGAAATCTGTGGATCGTTGGAGAGTCTTGTAGGGTTGCTCCTCTGAGGATGCGCCGTGTGTGTGGGTGTTTAGAAAGGGTGGGACCATGAAATTGAGGCAGCATGCTTGTTGTCTTAGAGTGGGTGCCTTCAGACCACTGGAGACCCCATCTTGTAGAAAGGCCGGAATAGATGTAAGGTGCGCATCGGCAGCGGGGACCTGGGTTGGTGGGCGTACTGCCGGGAAGTAGCAAGGGTGGTACCCGTAGACAGCGGCAAAGGGGGTGGTTTGTGTGGAGGAATGGATGGCATTGTTGTAGGCGAACCCTGCACTGCCAAAAAGCCCAACCAATTGTCCTGCTGGTAGCAAGCGTAACACCTTAAGTACTGCTCCAAGGTAACATTCGTGCGCTCAGTCTGGCCATCAGTTTGTGGGTGACTGGCAGTGGACAGATGCACCTGGGTCCCTAGACCAGAGTGCAGGGCTTGCCAGAACCGGGAAGAGAACTGGGGTCCGTGGTCTGAAATCACATGGCCAGGAGACCGTGTAGCCAGAAGATGTTCTGTATGTACAAGTGGGTGGTCTCTTGGGTGGACAGGAGCTTCGGACGGAACGAAATGTGCCATTTTGGTAAACAGGTCTACCACCACCAGGATGCAGGTATGGCCATGAAACTGGGGAAGTTCGGAGATAAAGTCCATCAAGATGGTATCCCACAGCCCTGCAGGCGTAGGTAGCGGGTGTAGCAGCCCAAACGGCTTGGCGGGAACATCCTTGGTGCGTCTGCACACTTCACACGAGGCGACGTACCAGCTTACATCCGAGCGGATCTGTGGCCACCAAAATTCCCTCGTGAGTAAGTGCAGGGTCTTGTGGAGTCCAAAGTGCCCGGCGGGCGGGACGTCATCAGACAGAGTGAGAACCTGCAACCACAGAGGTTGCACGTGGTCGTGGTGCAACAGCAGTCCATTGCGTGCGATGAAGTCCGAGGTTAGTTCCTGTTGCAGTTCCTGCAGATGCTGCTATGCCCAAGGGTCTGATGCCTGACTGTCCCGAAGGTCCTCGGTGAGCGGGGTGGAAACGGTGGTGGCAGCAGCAAACACCGAGGGTGGCAAGATGGACATAGCAGGGGTTCTCTCAGTTGCAGCCAGTGCATATTCCAGCTTGCGTGAGAGAGCATCCACTTTTTGGTTCTGGGCATGGGGGACATAAGTTATTTTGAAGTTGAACCGGGAGAAGAACAAGGACCAGCGAATTTGTCTCTGGTTCAGATTTTGGGTTGTCTGAAGGTGGCCAAACAGGTCTTTAGCGAGGCAAAAGCTTGAGCGGCCTCTGGGGTCCAGCGAAACGGTTCCTTGGGATGGAGGAGCTTAGTGAGTGGCACGGTCAACTCAGCGTACCCAGAGATGAATTCGCGGTAGTAGTTCGCGAAGCCAAGGAGGAGTTGAATGTCTTTGCGGTTCTGCGGGGTCTGCCACGTCAGAATGGCCTCTACCTTCTTGGGGTCCACGAGGATCCCCTTTGGGGACTCGATGTGCCCAAGGAACTCCACAGAGGACAAGTGGAAGGCATGTTTTTTGAGCTTGGCATAGAGGCCATGGGACTTGGCGAACATGCTCAATATGTTGCACCTTGCTGTCCAAGTAGATCAACAGATCATCTAAATAAATGATCACGATGTGGTCTAGCCGGTCCCGGAACACGTCATACATGAAGCGTTGGAAGACGGCGGGAGCATTGGTAAGGCCGAAGGTCATCACTAGGTACTCGTATTGTCCGCAGCGGGTCCCAAATGCCATTTTCCACTCATCGCCTGCCCGAATCTATACTAGATTGTAGGCTCCTCGGAGGTCGAGTTTGGTATATATCCAAGCCCCCTTGAGCCGGTCCAACAGTTCTGGGATCAGTGACAAGGGATACTGGTCACGGATGGTGATCTTGTTCAGTGCTCGGAAGTCATTACACAGCCTCAGCTCTCCACACTTCTTCTTGACAAAGAGCACAGGAGCAGAGAGTGGAGAGGTAGAGGGACGAGTGAACCCCCGGGCGAGGTTCTTGTCCAAGAAATCCCAGAGAGCTGCCAGTTCTGGTTCTGACATGGGGTACAGACGTCCGGCAGGCAGCGTGGCTCCAGGTTCCAAGTTAATGGCGCCATCATAGGGCTGATGCGGAGGAAGGTTGTCAGCCCCTTTTTCTTCAAACACATCCAAAAACTTGGCATATGGTTGTGGGAGGCGCAGGGCGGTGGCTGATGCGGCGGCGACAAGTGTGGTGACTGGATGTAGATGTGGGCAGGGAGCGGGAAATTTGAGTTCTTGCCTTACCCATTCTACCCTGGGGTTGAGAGTCTGTAACCAGGAGAGACCCAGGATAATCGGGAACCGGGGCATCCGGACGACGTTGAAGTTCACCTGCACCTGGTGTTGGTGAATACAGAGGAGCAGGTCGCACATTTCCTTGATTACTGGACCAGAGCGTCGGAGGCGTCCGTCAATGGCCTGCACGAGTGTCGGCGTTTCTTCAGGCTGCACCGGGATCTGGTGCTGCTTCACAAATGCAGTGTCGATGAAGCAGGTGGCTGCCCCAGAGTCCAGCATGGCAAAGACAAAAAGCCACCGTTCATCCGGGAGGCCGAGTTTGATGGGCACCAGGAACAGGCCGGGGTCCAGAGGAGCTACTTCCGAGGACCCAGCTAAGTGCCCCACGCTGATGGGCCCATTCAAGCGTGGGGCTGATCTTTTACTGGCAGTGGTAACTGCACCAGTGGTGCGGGCAGAGTTTGCTTGGTGGGACAACCGGAGGAAAAGTGCCCCGCCCCACCACAGTAGAGACAGAGGTTGAGGGCACGTCGACGAGCTTTTTCCTCAGGAGTCAGGTGGGGTTAGGCTCCTCCAAGCTGTATCGGCTCACCTTCAGCTGGGCTTGCCTGAGGGTTGCTGGGCATCTGCCGGGACGTAGAACGACCAACCGGTGGTCCGGAGCGGGAGGTGGCACAGGCCTGCCGTCACCCTGCCAAGCGCCCATCAATCCGAAGACAAAGGGTTATGAATGCTTGCAAGGAGCTGGGCTGCTTGACCCAGGCCAACTTGTCTAACACTTTATCCGCAAGCCCTTCCACGTACTGATCCATGCGGGCAGCCTCATTCCACTTTAAGTCCTGGGCTATGAGCTGGAACTCGGTGGTGTAGTTAGCAACCATGCCTCTCCCCCGTTTCAGCACTCTGATCTTATGATTAGCCGGCTCCACTTGCAGGGGTGTAGCAAAAGTAGTGGACAAACGGGTGCGAAACCCCCGAAAGTCTGACAGGAGCGGCGACGCTTCAACTAACAGAGGGGAGGCCCACTTGGCTGCCTGGCCCTTTAAGAGACTGATAACGAAACAAACTTTGGTTTTATTGTCCGGAAAGTCCCGAGCACACAGTTCCATATACAACTCGCATTGTGCCAAGAAGCCCGGGCATTTCCACCAAATTTTTCTGGAGGGCTTACCGGGCATTTTGGCAAAATGATGACGGGTGTGGCAGGTGGCTGCAGCAGTTGCTGCTGCTGCTGGAGCTGCATGACCAACTGCGTCAGCTGTTGGACTTGGTGAGCGACGTCCATAAGCTGCAGCGGAGTTCCCACTCCATCTGCATCCATCGAGGTGGAGTGAGTTTGGAGGTGCTAGCAATCTGTCACGGGCTGGGTGCCAGTACGTCAGGAGCCAAGTCAAAGTCCAAGACAGTCCAAGGTCAAGCCAAATCAGGAACGAATTACCAAGTCCAAAACACAAGCCAAAAGCAGAGTCAGTCCAAGCTGAGGTCAGAGAGGGAAACTCACGAGCAAACCAGTCCAAGGAGTCAACCAAAAGCCGAAGTCAAACAGAGCTGAAGTCACGAGCCAGAGGGTCCAGAATCAAGCCAAAGTCAGACAGAGCCAGAGTCACGAGCCAGAAGGTCCAGAATCAGGTTTAGCTGATGCGAGCTGAGCGGGTGCAGAGCTTAGCCAGAATGACTTGTTGCTAGCACAAGTTGTTGGTCTTTGTGCCGTGCCTAAATACCCAGCCACTTCCTGTGCTTGTTAGCAGCTGGCAGTGAGGTCCCAGCTCCCTCTAAAACTCAAGGCTGAGTGATCTGCGACTACGCATGCGTGGCTCTTTTCTCCTAGCAGCTAAGTCTTGCCTGGATCGTGACCTTAGCCATTCCACCCGAGGAGGTGAATCAGGTGGGCTTGAGCTTGGCTGTGGCTCAGCTGCTGCTGGTGCTGGGGTAATGCCCTGAGAGGTGCTTGCTTGAGCCTCCTCTGGTTCAGGTGGAGGCTCCTCTGGAGCTGGGGACTGATCCTCCACTGCACTTAGGTCTGCAGGAGGCAGGTCTTCAGAGGCACTCCTGACAGGGCCCTGTACTGAAAATGCTGGTCTGCTACACAGAAACGAAGAAATCTCCTGTGGCACTGGAAGATTGGCATATGTAGATAGGCTTCCCTAAGGTTGATAGATGAAAGGTATTCTTGAGGTTGTAGGGACTCAGTGATGGATCTCAGGGTCTCCATTCTGAAGTGTCATAATTTTACAAATTTGTTCAAGAATTTGAGATCCAGAATGGCTCTCCAGTCCCCATTCTTTTTTTGGACCGTGAAGAAGATTGAGTATAGTCCATGTCCCTGTTCCGTCTGTGGTACAGTTTTTACAGCTTGAATGTTGAGTAGATAGTGAACCAGCTTGGCCATTTTGGGGCATTTTGTGGGTTTCTGTATAGGGGCGAGGGTATGAAACGATCTGGAGGGGGTCCTGTGGATTTCTACTGTGTATTCTTTGGAGTCTAGTTCCTTTGTCCATTTGTCTGAAGAGGAATTGTCCCAAATATTCTGAAAAAGTAGTAGATGTGGTTTCCCTTTGTCTGGTCTTGTTGTGGCAAGCTTGCCAAATCTGGGGTTGATGTTTCCCCGCCTGAATGACTGTCTTGAATTTCCCTAGGAGGTCCTCCTGTTGTCTTGACAAAATCTAGGCAACATGTGTTGAGAATGAAACAAGGAGCTTCCAAAGGATCTTTTATCATTTCATCTCAGGAAGTGCTTTCTTTAATCTCTCGTTTCCACGAGTATCTCGTCAAATGAATTGCCAAACAGCCTGTCCCCTTGAAAGGGATAAGCCATAACGATTACTTTGAATTGATAATCTGCTTGCCAGGCTCTACACCACAGGGTCTTTCTGGCAGCTGCCGCAGAAGACATGGCTCTGGAGGAAAATATCATGATATCGAATGTGGCGTCTGCTGTAAATAATGGTGCTTTGAGGATTCTGCTGGACCAGTCCATTAATTGCCAATTATTTTCTGGAAGAAACTGTATGATTTTCCTTGTTCATACTATAGCTTCTCTGGATACTAGTAAGGCAACTGCTAATGCTCTGATTACCACTGATGCGGCTTTGTGAGCTTTCTTCAAGGCAAACTCAGCTCTCTTATCTAGGTTGTCTCTAATATTACTGTGTCCATCCTCTGACAATAACCTGAAGGACTGCCATTACTGGTGCATCCACTAAGACGGTAAGGCATACAGTTCCTTAATGAATCCTGAGTATTGTTTATTTGCCATAGCTTTTGCCCATTCTGCCCTCAATTGCTTCTCAATAAATTCTGGGACTGGAAAAACCCTTTCTGAGGTATTAGATCTAGGGAAGAATTCCTTATCTCCCTTTGGTCTACTTTTATGACTAGAGGGATCAGGGTCTTGATCTTCCGCAGAAGAAACTCCTTGAGCTCTAAAGCTGTCATGATCTTTGACAACAGATATTGGTAATCCTTGCTTTTAAAAAATCTCAGATGGTTTTGGGATCTCAATTCCTCCTATCTCCTCATTCGAGAGGAATTCAGCGTCCTTCCTCTTTGTTGTCTGTGTCGGAATTAGAAAAGGGTTCTTCTGGCCAGTGTGCACACACTATCTCTCTTTGCTTACTAACATACTTTTTTTTTAGAAGATTTTCTGTCCAAAGAAACAACAGGTAAATCATCTTCTTACTTATCTCCAAACCTCCAGACATGTTGAGTATGGAGGAGGGGAAATGCAGAGGAGGAGATGCTATTACACCCAGATTCAGACTTTCTTCCCTCAAACGGGACTGACAAAGAAAATATCCCAGCGTAGTAGAAATTAGAGAAACATCATCTATCTAGATAGAGACTCCCCATAAAGCACATCTATTATTGGAGGAAAAGTAACTTGAAATGTATCTACAATTACAAAAATGAAATTCATTGGGGAACATTACTTACTAACCAGCTATTTTTCAAAAACTAAATGACATCTTTAATAATCTTGATATATTTGGCAACATGATCAAGGTCTTCAATGAAAAAAACAAGCTATTACCCACATACAAGTGAAACTCCAAAAATTTCCAAGCTTTGCTCACAGCCCTCCAACTCAACTGCCAACTTAAAGGTCCATTCACTATTATTTTGCCAGCAAGGAATAGATAAGACACAAGAGAAACCAAAAGTAAACACTTCTCTTCGCCTCCAAACCAGGTGGTACTGCACATCTCCTACAATCACATAAATTGTGGTCAGTGGGGAAATAAACATGACATTCTTTATTCTTATTTATTCTTTGAGTCAGCTTTTAAGAACTGAGATACAACACACTGATCTTACAAAAGTTGACAGACTACTTAACAACTTTCATGGGCATAGATTCCACTTTACATTCACCTCCCCAACGCTCCCCATCATGCTGCTGAGAATGCAAAGATGCCTTGCCTCTTATGGAATTACAGCTCGCAGAGCTTTTATAGATGGAAGAATTTCTCCTCTAATGTTAAAAGGCTCCTCAAAACCACCCCATTCTTCTGAGTTGGTGATCTCTCCAGGCAGATCTGGTGGAGCCTCAGATGCGCAGAGAATGGTAAGGGGCGCAGCACAGGAGGAAGAAGAATCGGGCATGGAAGAGGAGGAGATGAGGGAGTGACCTGACAGAAGTTTGGTGGCCCCTGGAATATCCTTAGTGGTGGATGAACGGCAAGAGAACAATCTGGAGGTTAAGGGTCGACACAATTCCCGGAGGAGATACCTATGGTTCTCAAGCAACAGCATAGTCCTGAAGGCCCTGATACTGGGAAGAGAAAACTGAAGGCTGCAGGGAGGCTGTTAAGAAGTTTCCAGCATGGCAGGAAGAATGGGTTAGGAAAGATAAAATCCAGCATACTTCTTCTGGGGATGAATTACAAGAATAGGAACCGGAACATATTAAGAACTGTGAAGTCATTTTGGGAAGGTGAGCCCTCTGCCTGTGGCCTTTTCCCCTAGTCTGTATATGGATCTGAGATGGTGAGCCCATTGCTCTGGCCTTTTCCTTTCCCCCCTTAGTCTGTACGTGAATTTGGAGTTTTTCCTTTTCTCTGGCTGGCAGATCCCCGGTACTTCAGGGAAGGAGGGTGCAGAAGAGGCCCTGCTCCTGTGGTATGGGGTAGACTCCAAAATATTTGGGGGGGGGCAATCTTCTGAACAAACCTGAGATGCAATGTTGACCTTCCCTGCCCTGATTTCCTGTAGATACTTCCCTTGATTGTATAAGTCTGTTTTTGAATGAATTTTACTGTTCAAGTTCACTCCACACCCCAGAATATTTTTTTCTTTTCCTTTCTTTTCCTTTTGAAGTGATATGTACATAAAATATATTAAATTACTAACATTCTTTTTGAGCCACTGGAAGAATTTTTTATTTGTGGGTATTTTTCCCACATTTCTCTGAGGGGAGAGAGCAGAGGACCTAGCTGATTTCCACTCAGACCCCCAACCCCACTGGCAAAACTTATAAATTTCTTCTCTCACGGTCCGTCTAATGAGAAAAGGTCAGGAGGAACAGAGAATGCCCGGGGTTCATTAACATTACCAGATGTTGATAAGGTGCGATGTTGCCAGAAACGGACTTGCAGTCCATGGCAGAGGTCTCTGGCTCCTTATCCCACTGCTGAACTTCGCCGCCTGGCTCTGAATCCTCTGGAGTGCTCACAGCGGCGGCAGGGGACTCACTGCGGCCTCCAAGCGGGCACACAGATAGGGAGCCGTCTGTTCGTAAAGGACTCAGTGAAGCCGTGGTCCCTGGAGCCTGCTGTGATAAGCGGCGGTTTTTTTGTGTGTGCTTTTTGGGTCCATCACGCTAAGGGCAAGCCTACTATGGGTCACGCCAGCTCCTCTGGTGCATTCCTGGGCACCAGCAGAAAGGGAAACTTCCAGTTCCTTGAAAGATAAGAAACTATTGCTGTCTGCCTGTTGAGTCACCATGGGATAAACTGGTTGAAACTCGCTTTAAACTCACTTTAAAAGCTAGTCGCCTACCAAAATGGCCACCACTGGACCAAGTTTTCCTTTACGCCACAGTGAAGGCTTTGATGTGAAAGCAAATATATATCAATTTAAATCCTTATACACAAAATTGAACACACTCTAATACTTAACAAAAGAGGTGCGATGAATTACTGTTATGTGTATGAAGTCTTTAAAAAAAACAGTGAACTCTCCAGGCCAGAATGCTGATCTAGTTATCCATTTCAGAACAGATGTAATAGCTGATAAAAAGCTGTTTCAGATTCAACGAGCCGCTGGTTAAAATGTAGATTCAGACATTGCTTTCCTAACTAGCCAGCTTGAGAAGACAGAAAAGTTCATACACTCAGTTGCAAACTGAAAACAAGGAATTTGGAATCCTATGCAAATTTAAAGGAAAAGAATCTACCCTTTGGCATCTGAAACAGCTTGGAAGTACACTGAGCTTATTCACACACAAAATGATTTGTTATCCAGTGCTAAAAAGCCACACACCTTGAAGCGCAACTACATTCTAGCAGTATCTGAATAAGTGAGCAGTGACTCACAAAAGCTCATACCCTGCCACAAACTTTGTTCGTCTCTAAGGTGCTATTGGGCCCTTTGAGGCAGAGAAAACCACCACCAGTGAACAAATGCAGAAGGTATACACTACTTGAGGCGATCTATGGCCACAAGGGAGCCTTAGGCAAACAAAGGTCAGACACATTTCTTGGAAGGCAGTGAAGAACAATCAACAATGTCTTTCAGCACTGTAGCAGCATTGGGGTTGTGGTGGAAACGGCAGTTAAGGCACAGCTGACTGATGGTGGCCCCATAAGGTTTTCGAGGAAAGAGATGTTCAGAGGTGGTTGGCCATCCCCTGGCTCCATATGAAGAACCAGACCGTCCTTGGTGGTCTCCCACCCAACTACCAGCCAGGGCTGACCCTGCTTAGCTTCTAAGATCTGATGAAATCGGGCTAGCCTGGACTATCTAGCTCAGGACAACAGCAGTGTAGATGTTTTCAAGAGCTGTAAGGATGCATTTGTTAATCAAACAAATCCTGCCCAAGTTTATGCCTATATAGCTCCAAAACCTTCAAGAGGCATAAGAGCGACTTCTATCGGCAGCAGCTGGTTCACCAACTCTCTCTCGTCTTAGACTCAGAGGATCTGGCCATGGTGGCCATCCACACTTTTGTAACCTCACTGCTGGATCACTGTAACGAGCTCCACAATTCCGGGGGTACTGAGCTCATTTGTTATGAGGGCCGGATCCGACATTGTCGAGCCAGGCCATGT
This sequence comes from Lepidodactylus listeri, assembly GCA_029233225.1. Lineage (NCBI taxonomy): Eukaryota > Metazoa > Chordata > Lepidosauria > Squamata > Gekkonidae > Lepidodactylus > Lepidodactylus listeri. The sequence goes on along the minus strand of JARCFY010000015.1, from coordinate 12,058,133 downwards.
GTCTCATAAAATGTAATGCTAGGTAGTGGTGATATAAACTTTATAAAGGACACAGACAACCGCAATTAAAGGTATTTTATCAGTTTCTGGGTAAGCATCAAGTTGGTGTACTGCTGGTAAGCATCATGTTGATGTGTCATCACTGCAGGGCCCCAGCTGCAGAGGAAACCCCACATAGGCAGACTGGAGAGCCAGCAGTGCAGCACTGGGCTGATGCCCCCATGCTGCCTGGAGTGGGGATCAAACCCTTTCCCCAACCCGCTCTCATGGTCAATACTCTAAGCCTACAGCCCAGGAGAAAACATGAAATGGCTGGGCAACGCGAGCTTCTCCCACCCCCCTCACATCTACTTAGAATGGTAGTGGCTCTCGCAGGATGTAGTCTCTCTCATAAGCCACAGCCTGGTCTTTTTAACTGGAAGTGCCAGGGATAGAAACTGGGACTCTCTGCATGCAAAGCAGAGGCTCTTCAACTGAGCCACAACCCCTCTCCCCCAATCTAAAGTCAACATAAACAAACCCCGCAAAAAAATTTTAAGTAAATAGAAACACACTGACCCACTGTAGCAAGGCAAAGCAAGGAGGAGGGGAGGGAAAGCCAGTTGCACCCGGCAGAGCCAAGGCAGAAAGAGGCCAGCAAAACAGAAAAAAAGAAAGAAAAGAAACTCAGACACAGTATAGCACAGCAAAGCACAGAGGAGAGGAGGGGGAGCCAGTTGCACCGGACTGAGCTAAGGCATAAGGAGCACAACAAAAAAATTAGCAACACAGACTCACTGTAGCAAGGTGAAGCATGGAGGAGGTGAGGGAAAGGCAGAGCCAGTTGCACCTAGCACAGCCAAGGCGGAAGGAAGGAAGGAAGGAAGGAAGGAAGGAAGGAAGGAAGGAAGGAAGGAAGGAAGGAAGATGTGGTGTAGTAAGGCGAAGAACGGAGGAGGCGAGGGGGAGGCGGAGCCAGTTGCACCTAGCAGAGCCAAGGCAGAAGGAGCCCAGCAAAAAAAGAAACACCAACCTGCTGTTGCATGGTGAAGCATGGAGGAGGCGAGAGGGAGGTGGAGCCAGTTCCACCCAGCAGAGCCAAGGCAGAAGGAGCCCGGGAAAAAAAATAAAAACACAGACCTGTTGTAGCAAGGGGAAGCATGGAGGAAGTGAGGGGGAGGCAGAGCTAGCTGTACCTGGCAGAGCCAAGGCAGAAGAAGCCCAGCAAAAAAAAGAAGCACAGACATAGTACAGGAAGGCAAAGCATGGAGAAGTTGAGGGGGAGGCAGAGCGAAGGCATAACAAGCCCACTTGCTCATGGGCTGGATTAAAGCCCTGGGTGGGCCAGTTCCGACCTGCAGACCATACATTTGACACCCTTGCTCTACATTGAACATCCCTGGAAGACAACCTGAAAACTGCAACTGGTCCAGAATGCAGGAGCATGACTACTGTTAGGGACCAGCCAATAGGAACATATGCTATCCATTTTGAAAGCTACACTGGCTGCCAGTTTGTTCCCAAGGTCAAAGTGCTAGTTATGACCTTTGAAGCCCTTCATGGCCTGGGACCTGCATATCTAAAGCACCATTTCCTCCCATATGTTTTTGTGAGCCCAGTATGGTCTTCAGGAACAGCCGGTTGGCCAGTGGCCTGCCTAGCATCGAGCAGTGCACCAGGTGAGGAAAGCCCCCTTGTTGGAGATCTCCAGGAAGCACAGCAAGCCTTGTTTGTTTTCCAGGGTTTTGATGGTATGAACACTTTTGGAGGGTATTTGGGTCTTTTTAATTTTATTTGGTTTTAATTTGTAATGTTTTAATTATTACTTGTAAGCCACTTTGAAAAAGGGCAGGGTATAAATATTTAAACAGAACAATAAAAAAGGATACAGAAATTAGCTAAGATTCTGAGATGGTCATAATTTTACCATCTGAGCCATTGAGATGTTCTCAACAATGTTAACCTGAAGCTTCAGCCAGGTTAAACAGCATTGGGGGGGGGGGGGAGTGTTTTTAAAAATTAACAAGTTCTAGCAGACATCTAGTATGCTACCTTGCTTCAAAATAAGTCAACAGAATGGAGTCCTGATATGTTCCTAAGCATTGGGTTGGAACCACAGAATGTTTTCACAGATGGAGGGATTTCCATTCACAGAGTGTGGCATTCTCCCCGCCCCGCCAACCCCACACACACACACTGCAGCCCAAAATGCCTCAACATACTGTTCCAAGGGGGTCGCCTGTTCTCTGGCTGTAGCATTTCGGGGCATTTGGGGCTGCAATGGAGGGGGCGGGGAAATCACACTATAGAAAGAAATCCTTCCTTCTGCAGAAACACTTCACCAGATCTAAGCCACTGTATTATCTTTATCCTAAGAAAGCATTAAAGCATTTTCCAAGTGAAGTACTATAGCACTGTGCAAACATCTTCAGCTCAGAAAAGAATGTAGTCCATTCCATCAATCAATATACAATCAATATATGCATATTCAGCCAGTATCATAATGTCCCTGTATAAATCGATGGTGCAACCTCATTTGGAATACTTTGTACAGTTCTGGTCACTACATCTCAAAAAAGATATTAGAGCATTGGAAAACGTGCAGAAAAGGGCAACGAGAATGATAAAAGTATTGGAACACTGTCCCTATGAAGAAAGGTTAAAGCGCTTGGGGCTCTTTAGCTTGGAGAAACGATCGCTGAGGGGTGACATGATCAAGGTTTACAAGATTATGCATGGGATAGAGCAGGTAGAGAAAGAAGTCCCTTTCTCCCTTTCTCACAATACAAGAACTCGTGGGCACTCCATGAAATTGCTTGAGCAGTCCAGTTAGAACGGATAAAAGGAAGTACTTATTCACCCAAAGAGTGATTAGCACATGGAATTCACTGCCCCAGGAGGCAATCTTGAGTATGCTGTTCAGGTGTGTATCTGTAAGCTGCAACCCTACTTCTGATTTACTGATATTTATCACAGAAATCTCAGGCACTAGGACCCAGTGGAAAACATGCTCAGTGTTCCTAGCCTAGGACACAGGTGAAAACATGCAATGGCCGGGCATTGCAACCTTTTGTACATAAGCTGCTTCATGTGCTGGTCAAGAAGATGAGAAGGCATCCTAACACAGACTGAGGGCCATGTGTTTGTCTACAAAACTGTACTCTTCCCCAGAGGAATAACTACAACTTCGTATAAAGGGGGTGAACTTGGTCTGGACACACACCCTCAGACTAATCCACCTCCCTGGCCTGTTGTTATTTCTCCTCTAAAATAGTTCACATTGCTTTCTTACTGAGAAAGACTGGATCATGAGGGCATGAATACAGTGAAAAGGGGGAGGGAACCCATTTGCACCCAGGAGAGCCCTGGCATAGACCCCAACAAAACACACACACACACACACACACACACACTGTAGCAAGGCACAAAAAAGCTCATACCTTGAACAAAACTTTGTTGGTCTTAAAGGTGCTTGGTATTTTTCCTGTGCGATTGAGGCAGCCCAGCAAAGCAAGCTCTCCCTCATTCCCTCCCTTCAGGGAGGAGCTTCAGCCACTGGAAGGAAAGAAAGGCGGCCCTTTGTCTCCTGCGGCCTGGCCAGGAATTAAGCGCTGGCTGTTCCCTCCCTCCCCCTGGGAGGAAGAGGAGGAGCAGCCTCAGCCAGCTCTTTACCAGACTCTCTCAATCGCACAGGACAGCCTTGCCTATCAATCTCTCCTGTGCAACTGAGAGAGACTCGTAAAGAAAGCTCTAACATGGCAGCAGCAGCAGAACTGCAAATGGAAGTAGGAAACAGCCAGGGCCTTGTGGGCCTGATTGGGGCCCTCTGAGGGCCTGATCTGGCCCACAGGCCGCATGTTTGACACCCATGCCCTAGCAGAAATAATTACAACTAAAGCAACAAAAGAAAGAACTTTATTCCCTGCATTGCACTTGTTCACCTCTGTGAGAGCCCACCTAAAACACTAGTCAGACTGGTAGACAACAAACAGCCACGTAAGAGGAATGTCTTCCTTGAAGAGGTGTTTAAGATGCAGGTTGCTTACTAATCTAACAAAGTCTACGAATTAGACTGACCATACTAGCCATACCTCATGAAGCTTTTTCCAGGTTAAACAGAATAACTCAATGATTACCACACTACACTTCCAAGGTCTGTACCATAAATAATAGCCTATGACAAAACTGTTTACATCAAACTTGCAGTAGAAAAAATCGGCTTCTGTCATTATGTGATCAAGAATACCAAGAGTGTGAAGCAATAGTATGCACTTCAACTGTTCAGTTGCCTCATTCCATCTAGCGCAAAATCGGGAGGAAGCATATATAAATTTATCAGTAAGGTGTATCTCACAGTCTAGACGCAGATTATGAAATATTAACATTCCCCCTAAGCTGTGGAGTCTTGTGAGCAAAAATTCTACTTTGTGAGCTACTGGCATTAAAGTTGTGAGCAGCAATTTGGCTACTGCATAAATTAGTTCTCTTTGGAGCCATCCTTCCTGAGCTGAGACAAAAATGTGTGAGCTGGAGGCTAAAAAACTGAGCTAGCTCACACTTACTCAGCTTAGAGGGAACACTGCCCTACACACTTGTTATTCCTGTTCGGTCCTTGCACCCTTTGCCTATATGTACAAACTAGTAACTTCCATTTCATTGTATCTGAAAAAGTGTCCATGCACGTGAAAGCTTATACTTTGAATAAAACTTTGATGGTCTTAAAGGTGCTACTGGATTCAAACTTTGTTCTACACTTCTCCTAAAATAGTCGCAGACTAAATTCCAAGGCCAACTCAGATTTAAAGTTCAGTAACATTTACTATGCTGGTGTTTGTGCATATCTGGGTTGCCTTAAACATAACAAAATCTCTTGAAACGATACATTTCCATGTGGGAATTCATACGCGTGTGTCTGGGTATTTATATGCAACCAACATAGAGACTGTCACACAAACCCATTAATTTTGTTGCATGTACATATGAGATACATTTGCAAAGAAGCAATTTCCCAGCGTATCAGCATATGAAGCTGCTTTGAGTCCGATCACTAGTCCATTTACTGCAGTATTGCCTGCTCAAAGGCTCTCTCAGGTTCCAAACACAGCCAGTGGTTAGAATATCAGACTGGGAGACCCCGGTTCAAAATCCCCATGCTCTGCCATGAAAAGTTCGTTGGTTACCTTGGTCCAGTCACACACATTCAGCCTAACCTACCTCACACAGTGGTAACTCCTCTAAAATGAGGGGGCTTGTGAAGAAGAAACTGAAAGGAAAGGGTAAGGAGGGTCAAATCCCTTTGGAAAGCTTGGAGACTATTTAAAACTACAATACTGGAAGCTGAGATAAAATGTATACTGCAGGTTATAAAAGATACGAATAGGTATTAAAAAGATCTGCATGGTTAACAGATAAAGTAATAGAAGCAGTGACAGGTAAGAAGGATTCCTTTAAGTGGTAGGAGGCTAGTCCACGTGAGGCAAATTAAAGGGAGCACAGGCTTTGACAAATAAAATGCAAGTCAGAGATCAGACAGGCCAAAGGGGACTATGAGGAACAAAAAATATAAAGACCAACAATAAAATTTTCTTCAAATACGGTACTTTAAAAGCAGAAACCCATCCAGGGAGGCCTTTGGTTGACCAAGGGAAAAAAGATTATGTTGTCAAAGGATTATTTAAGGATGATAGGGAAATGGCAGAGAAGCTGGATGCATTTTTTGCCTCTGTCTTCACTGTGGAAGATGGGAAATGCTTGCCTTCACCAGAATCGCCAGTTTCAGGAGGGGTGTCAACAGACCTGAATTGGATTGAGGTGACGACAGATGAACCAATGAAAAACTGACAAATCACCAGGCCTAGATGGTATATGTTCAAGAGTTCTGAAGGAACTCCAATGTGAAGTAGTGGATCTCCTGACAAAAATATGCAATCTATCACTAAAATCTGCCTCCATTCCCAAGGACTGGAAGGTAGCTAATGTAAAACCCATCTTTAAAAAAAGTTTCAGAGGAGATCCAAGAAATTACAGGCCAGTCAGTCTAACATCGATACCGGGTAAGTTGGTGGAATCCATTATTAAAGATAGAATTAGTAGGAACATTGATGAACAAAAGCTATTGAGGAAGAATCAGCATGGATTCTGTAAGAGAAGACCTTTTAGATTCAGGTGGGTTGGTCTGAAGCAGCAGAACAAATTTTGAGTTCAGTGGCACCTTTAAGACCAACCAAGTTAAATTCTGGGTATAAACTTTCATGTACATATGTACATGAAAGCTTACACTCAAAATTAAACTTTGTTGGTCTTAAAGGTGCCACTGGACTCAAAATTTGTTTTAACCTTTTACAGTTCTTTCAGGGGGTGAACAAATGTGAACAAGGGTGAACTTTTGATAAAAGTTCCCCATCAAAGGCTCTTAAGTAAACTCAGCAGTCATGGTTAAAAACTGGTTAATTCATAGGAAACAGGGAGTAAATATAAATGGGCAGTTTTCAGAGTAGACGGTGTAAGCAGTGGGGTACCGCAGGGCTCGGTACTGGGCCCAGTGCTTTTTAATTTGTTCATTAATGATTTGGAGTTGGGAGTAAGCAGTGAAGTGGCCAGGTCTGTGGATGACACTAAAGCTTAGGGCAATGAGAACCATGGAGGACTGTGAGGCGCTCCAGAGGGATGTCGAGGCTGGGAGAGTGAGCATCAACATGGCAAATGAGGTTCATTGTGGGCAAGGGCAAAGTAATGCACACTGGAGCCAAAAATCCTTATAAATATATGTTGATGAGGTTCAAACTGGCAGTAACTGCCAAGGAGAGGGATCTTGCTAGGGATTATTAGGAAGGGGATTGAAAACAAGTCTGCCAGTATCATAATGCCCCTATATAAATCAATGGTGCAACCTCATTTGGAGTACTGTGTACAGTTCTGGTCACTGTACCTCAAAAAAGATACTATAGCATTAGAAAAGGTGCAGAAATGGGCAACTAAAATGATGGAATACATTCCCTATGAAGAGGTCAGAGCTCTTGATCTTGGAGGAACGATGACTGAGCTGTAACCTGACAGAGGTTTACAAAATTATGCATGGAATAGGGAAGGTCAAGAAAGAAGTAATTTTTTTTGGATGGGAGACCTCCAGAGAATACCTGGGCTGGGAGAACAGAGGCATGCTATCAAGCCATTACTCTGAATGTCCTCCGGCCCCAGTAGCAGTTGCCAGAGGTCGCCATGACTTCCAGGCATGGGCACACACATACATGCAAAAATACCAAAAAGAGAGAGAGAGAGAAATACTTTTCTCCCTTTCTCACAATACAAGAACTCGTGGGCACTCAATGAAATTAATGAGCAGTAGGTTTGGAAGAGATAAAAGGAATGGCTTCTTCACCCAAAGAATAATTAACACGTGGAATTCACTGTTGCAGGAACTGCTGGTGGATACAAGCACAAACAGCATCAAGAACGTATTGGGTAAACATATGGAGCAGAGGTCCATGTGTGGCTATTAGCAACAACATATAAATAGAACACTATGTCACAGGCAGTGATGCTCTGTAGTCTTGGTGCTTGAGGGGGGGGGGCAACAGTGGGAGAGCTTCAGGAATCCTGGCCCTGCTAGTAGTCCTCCTGATGGCAGCTGGGTTTTGGCCACTGTGTGACACAAGAATGTTGGACTGGATGGGCCACTGGCCTGATCCAACATGGCTTCTCTTATGTTTTTATTTATTTACTTCATTTATATCCCACCTTTCTCCACCATGGGGAGCTCTCCTCCATTTTACCCTCAGAGCAATCTTGTCAGGTAGGTTAAGCTGAGAGAATGTGCGATTGGTCCAAGGTAACCTAGCAAACCTGTGGCAGACTATGGATTTGTACCCGGGCCTCCTGGATCCTAGTTCAACACTGTGACCACTACACCTCACTGGTTGCTGTGAGGATAAAATGGAGGAGAGGAGATCAATGAAAGCTGCTTCTGGTCCCTGCTGGTGAGAAAAGCAAGGCAGAAACGAAGAAATAAACTAACATCTCCCAACACTGCAGCCTGAGATTCTGGAAACGCTGGTAATTGAAAACCATACAGCAGGTTTAATAATACATATTGTTCCAAAGCTGCAGAGCCAACACTAAGAATGCCCTGCTCTATGGTCTACCAGTGATAATTTATAGTGGAAGGGGGAATATATTATTAAATGTCAAAACAATGTCATCTTCTTTCCACCGATAGTGAGAAAGACAGGCTGTGATTAGTTAAATGAATAGATTATTCACTGGTCTCCAACAGCACCATTCCTAGTTTCAATACTACATGTCTAACCCCTTTTTCATTGTGCTAAATGCACCGCTAATTTTTAATTTCTAGATGCACCTACAGAGAATACAGTAATGAACAATATTTTTTCAATGACTTATTACCTAATATCGACAGACTCGCATATAGAAAGAGAGGCTTTGACTGGTATGGTTACGGGTATATAGAGGCAAATGTGCATTTGCTACTCATAAATACCTTCTCCACATGAACTCAAAAGACTCTGACAAAAGGACCTCTCACACTCCATATGATAACATGCATCAACTCACATGAACTCTGCTGTACTCTGTTAATACATACATGTTCTTAGGGATAATAGACCTAGTCCCTGCATGGAAAGAGGAAGCAACTGCATCTCATGCATTTACACCACCTACACTATCCTCTAACTCCCAGCTTCAGAAAGAAACCTCCTATGTAATCTGCACGCACACATTCAGATTCATGCTCATAAAAGGCACATTCTCCATCACCATCAACACAGAAGCCCTCGGTGAATATCCAGCACGCATTACCCTATCCACCCAGGAAATCTGTTCATAGTAAAAGGCATCTGCAACACTTTGCACCCCTAATGCATACATCCTTTCTCACATATACCTCGTTAGCCAACCCATACAATACCCTGGAGGAAGCCCAACCTGTTCTATCTTTGCCCTCACATTTCTTGCGCTTTACATATTAATTTTTTCCTTTTCCCAAGCGAGCACGCCCTGATCATTACCCTCCCCACACCCTGTCCTGTGCGTACATCCCAAGATGACTCCCCAACTTCGTCTCTTCCCACACCCGGAAATTACCCACAGGTTGGTCTCTCTGAAGGTTTCTTTTCTCCAGCTCATCCCACTGGAGCTCGAGGAGTGGTCAGACACCCGTCAGGATACCACGGAGCACCCCGACCCGCACGCACATTCCCCCCTTCCTCCGATGCCTGTCGCCCGGCCCCTCCTCCCACGCCAGTCTGCGTCTCTGTGTGCCCACGAAGCTCTCCCCTTCGCCTCGTACCCCCACAGACATACCCGCCGCCCATGGCTTTCACACACACACACACAGAGAGAGAGAGAGAGAGTGCGGAAATGCCATCCAGGTGCCATCGGGTCTCCCCTCTCTCCCCGCAAGCAGGCCCCGGCCGCCTCCCTCGGCCCCGGAGGCGCGCTCCAAGCCGGCCATCCTCGGGAGAGGCCTGGTCCCGCTCTGCCCTGCCCTGCCCTGCCCAGCTCGGCGGCTCGCCGGAGAAGAAGGCCGGGGGGCGGTGGGGGGCGAAGCGGGGCCCCGGGCCTCCGAGGGGCCGCTGAGGGCCGGTTGCCGCCGCCGCCGCCGCCGCGGCGCGCTCCCTTACCCTGCATGCTGCTGACTGCCGTGTGCGCCGCCTGGGACCCGCCGCCAGGGCCGGAGCCAGAGCCGGAACCGAGGCTGGGAGCCGCCATTGTGCAGCGCGCCACTCGCGCAGGGAGGGGAGGGGAGGGGAGGAGGGAGGGAGGCTGCAATGCAGCAGGAGTGGCACGGCGGACCCGACCCCCCTCCCCGTCCCGCCCGCGGCTCCTCGCTCGCTCGCTCGCTCCCGCTTCAGCCAGCGGGCGGGACGCCCAGAGCCCCGACCCGGGACCGCAGGCGCCAGCCTCTCTGGGCCCAGCAGACCCGCCCCCCCCCCCCGAGCCCCGCCAGGCTCCCCCCCGCCTCCTCCCCCCCCCCCCCGAAAGCGGATGGGGCTCCGCTCCCCTCGGCCGCCCCCTCCTCCCACTCTCGCGGCGTGAGAGGTAACCCCTCCCCGGCAGCTGGGGCGGGGGGGGGGGGGGACGGAGGAGGAGGCCTCTGGCTCCTGGGCCCAGAAACGCCGGCAGGGTGGGACTGGAGGGAGGGCCTCCTTCTCCTCCGCCGCCGCCGCCGCCGCCGCCAGAACTGCCAAAGTCGTGTCCCCCGCCCCCCCCGCCGATGCACGGGCCCCGTTTGGAAAGAGCCAGGGGGACGCTGGGCTTGCAGACGCCTGGAAGGGGGGTATAGGGTTGCCAAGTCCAGCTTGGAAAATACCTGGAGACTTTGGGGGTGGAGCCAGGAGAGGGTGGGGCTTGGGGAGGGGAGGGGCCTCAGCATGGTACAATGCCATGGAGCCCACCCTCCAGAGCAGCCATTTCCTCCAGGGGAGCTGATCTCTGTCAGCTGGGGGTCAGTGGTAAAAGCGGGAGCTCCCCAGGCCCCACCTGGAGGCTGGCAACTCTAGGGGGGGGTGCCTTAGGCGGATGATCCCGCACAGGCGAAGGCGGCTGCTCTGTAAGCAGGGGGCCCGCTGCCTCGAACCCCCGAGCCACAAGGAGGCTGAGGAAGGTGAAACAGCAAGCCCGTAGCGAGCCTGGTGCAAAAGGGGACCCTGCCCCAGCAGTCCTTTGTGGTGCCCCTCCAACCAGCGGGAGGGAGGGGTGGCTGTGAAATCGGTCGCCGGCCTTTCAAGGGTACATTCTCTATGTAAAGGAAAGGGGTGCAGCTGAGGTAAAAAGGTACGGATCTTCTCAAGCGTCTCCCAAGTGTGAATTCTCAGTGCAGTTGGCTGAAGTGTCTTGATTTAAAAGCCTGCGGGGGCGTTGGAGGCAAAATCATCGTATCTCTCCTTATACATAACAAGGAATAAGGCCCATTGTGGAAATAAATACAACGGGCTCTAGAAAGAGGCCGTGGGCCTTCGGCATCAATTTGCTGTGGCAACCTCAGCAGGGCATAATGACACAGAGTCCACCATTTTCTCCAGAGGAACTGATCTCTGCTGCCAGAAAATCAGTTGTAATTCTGAGTGATCTCCAGCCCCCACCTGGAGATTGGCAACAGTGGTTCCCTGGGAGGAAATGGCTGGTTTGGAGGGTGAAGTCTTTGGCATTGTACCTGTCTGAGGTCCCACCCCTCCTCAAACCTCACCTTCTCCAGGTTCCACCCCTCAAATCTCCAGGAATTTCCCACCTGGAGTTGGCAACCCTATCTCCTTCCCTGCCAAGCATCAACCTACCTTTATTTTCCCCTTCACTCTTCAGCTTTCCATCCGCACCCCACCTGCAGCCTCTGCCGTGCTCTGAAGCCCTGACTGCCACGTCACATTGGCTGTCATGGCGGGGCCATCTCAGCAGGGTATAAGGACACAGACTCCACTATTTTCTCCAGGTGAACTGGTCAATGCCATGTGGAGAGCAGTTGTAATTCTGAGTGACGTCCAGCCCTCACCTGGATATTGGCAACAGTGGTTCCCCAGTAGGGAATGGCTGGTTTGGAGGGTGGAGTCTATGTCATCGTACCTGTCTGAGGCCCCACCCCTCCTCAAACCTCACCCTCTCCAGGCTCCATCCTTTAAATCTCCAGGAATTTCCCACCTGGAGTTGTCAACCCTATCTCCTTCCCCGCCAAGCATCAACCTATGTTTATTTCCCCCTCACTGTTCAGCTTTCCATCTCCCCTCCCCCACCTGCAGCCTCTACCGTGCTCTGAAGCCCTGACTGCCATGTCACATTGGCTGTCATGGGGGGGGGGGGCATCTCAGCAGGTTATAAGGACATAATGAGCTTTCTCCCAAAGGCTAAAATAAGGGTGGAACAGGCCTTTTACTGACAGAACCAAGCTTGGTTGACCAGCAGCAGGCACTGAGGGGAAAATGGGGTTCCCAGTTCTGAGCAGGGATAAACCTGGAGATTTGGGGGGTGGATCCTTTGTAGGGCAGCGTGGGGGGCAGGGGCAGAAGAACTCAACAGGAATTTCCCAACCTGGAGCTGGCAACCCTAGTCAGGACTGGCCTCAATGAGTTCCTCACAAAGGCTTGGAAAGGGTTTTGTTCCTGTCTTTTTACTGACAGGACCACAATCTCTCCTTATGCATAACTATGAAGAGAATTCCTGGAGATTTTAGGGGTGGAGCCAGGAGAGAGTGGGGTTTGAGGAGGGTTGGGACCTCAGACAGAATCAGCTGCACTTAGATACAGATTTTTTATATAATATGCATATTTTATTGTCCTAATTTACCAGAATTAAATGTATCTTTTAAATGTATCTACCATTCTATTATGCCATTAAAGGTGTCTGATATGATCTGACCTCAGACAGATACAATGCCATAGTGGCCAAACGTGCTTAACGTTTTGTTTGAGAGCTGCAAGACATAAACAAATATCACACACATTTTATTGGAAATTGTGCAAATTTTCTTTTAATTAACATTAAATGAGACTGTCAAAATAAAACAAAAGGGGTAAAAACATTGATAATATTTATTTGTCTAAGAGAAGGAGAAAGAGAGAGAGGTGGAAAGAAAGACTGAGAGGTGGAAAGAGAGAGAAAAACAAAGAAAACAAATAGATGGAGGAAGGAGGGAGGGGGAAGGAAGGGAGAAAGAGAAAAGAGAACGCAAATAGATGGGGGAGGGAAGGAGAAAGGAAAGAAAAACAAAGCAAATAGATGGGAGGGAGAGAGAGGGAGAAAGAAAAAAGAAAGAAAGAAAGAGAAAATAGGGAGGGAGGTGGAAGAAGGACAGAAGGAAGGAAGGAAGACAGAAAGAAATGTAGAAAGAATGAAAGAAAGATGGAGAGAAACAGAAACAAAGAAAGCAAATAGATGGGGAGGGAGAGGAAGGAAGGGAGAAAGAAAGGAGAGGCGAGAAAGAAAGAGGTGAAAAGAAAGCAAACAGATGGGGAGGAAGGGGGAAAGAGAGAGAGAGAGGTGGAAAAAAAACAAATAAATAGGGAGGGAAGGGTGGAAAGAAAACAACACAACTTTAAATGAGTTCTCCAATTCCCCTCTCAGCCCCCACGCCAGCCAGCTTGGAGAAGGGACTTAAAGAGACAAATGACTTCTCCAAGATGGCCAGCGGGGGGGGGGGGGGGGGGCTTTGAGAACACAGTTAAAGTTAAAGTTGCTTTCTTTCTCTGCTCCCCCCCCCCCCCGTCAAGCCTACCCAGGGAGGGGAACACGGGCTGGGGAAAGGAAGACCGATCCAGGAGGCATGCCTCCCCTTCACTTCCCCAGCCGCCCTGCCAGGAGCCACACAATATGTGTGAAAGAGCCGCATGTGGCTCCCAAGCCACAGTTTGCCCACCCCTGGTTTAGACAAACCATAAAAGGCTAATTTCTTACCTAGCACCTTAAACCAAGAGGGTTCAAAATCGTCTAACATCATTAAACTTGTCAATCCCTTGGGTAGAAAAACTAGCTTTAACCAAAATGTAATCACCGCAATCCATAGCTCTGCCTCAACCGTAATCATGCCTGTCTCAGTGTCTCTAGACGAATAAGGGCATTTGGAACCCCATTAGGGGCTTGTAGAATTGCTCTCAACAGTTTCGACTGAACTGTATCTGCTTTCTTAAGGTTTGCTGTAATGTTAATGGGGGCTCCATATGTGAGCTGAGACAAAGATTTCGCCTTAAATAATCTAAGGGCAGCCACAAGACATTTACCCCCTTTGTTCCCGTAACATTTTTGAATCGCCCCAGAGCTCCTTTTGGCCTTTGAAACAACAGTATTTATATTCACCAATCTTGAACCATTTGCCTGGAAGAAAACTCCCAGGTACTTAAAATATGAAACTTGTTCGATTGGAATCGCATTTAGAGACAATAAGTCTTTGGTGATTTGTTTTTTGGCAAAGGCCATTACTTTCATTTTGACCACTAGTTTATTTTCACAACAGTACTGGGTGAAAGTGTTCATAGCTTTCCTCAGGCCTACCAAGGTCCTTGAAAGTAAGACAGCGTCATCTGTGTATAAGAGGACCCCAATATGTTTATTGCTTAACTTAGGGGGATGGAACTCAGATTTATTTAGCTATATTACCAGGTCATTGATATAAAAATAGAAAAGGGGAGGCGCTAAATGGCATCCTTGTTTAACCCCTCTGCTGGTCCTGATCGGATCTGTAAATTGCCACTGCGAGAAACACCTGACCTGTGCATAAATCTGATTGTAGAGAGCCTGGACTAGAAATAATAATCGTCTGTCAATACTTGTCTCCCTTAACTTATTCCATCATATGTCTCTAGCAACTGAGTTGAAAGCTGATTTCAGGTCCAAGAAGGCAGCAAACCTTTGAATTAGAAGAGTACTTTGAGATCAGATGGTCCAATACCACACAATGGTCCAGAGTAGACCGGCCCTCCCTAAATCCCGCCTGTTGATCCGCTAAACAAGAGTTCTCCTCCATCCAGTCCCTGACTTTCCACAGGAGATGTTTTGCATAGAGTTTGCTTGCTGTACTAAGCAAGCTAACAGGTCTGTATGGGATCATCTTTGTTACCCTTTTTTATAAAGGAGAATCATCACCGCCGTTCCCCAATCCTTAAGGATTTTCCCTGTTTGATCTGTTTGGGTGAATACTGAGGCTGAAACCGGGACCCACCAATCTGCATTCTGTTTTACAGCTCTGGAGGAATTAGGTCTAGGCCTGGGGCTTTTCCTGGTTTCAGGGTGTCAATTAGCTGTTTCACCTCATGGGGAGCCACTGGGGGCCAGGTTGGGAGATTATTAATGTCTTCAAGTTTTGGATTTCTTACGACTACTTCCTCGTACAGATTCTTATAATGGGCTTCCCAAGTGCTAGGTAAGATGTAGTTATTCCAGGTAGTACATGGTCTATCTGTGAGGGCAGCAACCAATCCCCAGAAAAGAGCTGTGTTATTTTTCCTTGCTGCCTTTCTAAGATCTTCCCAGGATTGCTTGATGGCTTCCTGTTTCTTGCACCTAATAAGAGCCTTGTACTGGGCTTTTTGGTATTTTAGGTCCTGCAGTGTGACTGCATCTGGGTTGAACCTATCTTGGCATAATTCGCATTGAGTGATTTTTTCATACTTCTGCAGCCTTTAACAAACCAGGATCTAGAAGGGTCGTACTTGTATTCAGGGCTCTTTTTGTAGAAAAAGCCCAGCAGGAACTCATTAGCATATTAGGCCACACCCCTGACAGCACAGCTCATTAACATATTAGGCCACACCCGATGTTACCAGAAGTGTGATCATCCAGCCACATCCACCTTTTGCTTCTTATTCTGTTTACCTTGTTGTCAAAACAGTTTTGACAAAATCAATAAAAACGTTATTTTCTGTCTCATCTATACAAAATCTTGCCTGAACCAATATCTTATGTCCAACAATTATTCCCACACTGGATTGGAATCAATTCCTAGAAGTTCGGTTCCCATGGAAATCAGCTTGCCTTCCTGCAGAACTAGTATGCTGAATATGATTTTTTAGGGTTGCCAACCTACAGATGGGGTCTGGAGATCTCCTGGAATTACAACTGAGCTCCAAACTACAGAGATCAGGTCAATAGCTGCTTTGGAAAGTGGAGTCCATGGCATTATGCCTTGCTTAGGTCCCTCCTTCCCCTAAACCCCACCCTCCACTCCCAAATCTCCAGGGATTTCCTCAACCTAGAGTTGGCAACCCTAGTTCACTGGCAGAACAACGCTAGGAGCCAGTTTGGTGTAGTGGTTAAGTGTGCGGACTCTAATCGGGGAGAATCGGGGTTGATTCCTCACTCCCCCCCCTGCACCTGCTGGATGACCTTGGGTAAGCCATAGCTCTGTACCAGCTGTTGTCTCAGAGCTCTCTCAGCCCCACCTACCTCACAGGGTGTCTGTTGTGGGGAGGGGAAGGGAAAGGAGTTTGAAAGATGCTCTGAGACTCCCTTGGGTAGTGAAGGGCAGGGTGTAAATCCAATCTCTTCTTCTTCTAGGTTTGTGGATGCACTGGGTGGGAGTAGTTTGTGGACTATTTTACTCAAGGTACGAAATTTTATTCAAGGTATAAGATTTCATGTGCCACCCACACTTCTTCAGATGGAAGACGTGTGCATGCACACAAAAGCTTATACCTTGGATGAAACTTTGGACTCCAACTTCGTTCTTCTGCTTCAGACCAACACGGCTACCTGCCTGAATTATTACACTATAATAGTTTTTACAAGCAATTATGTACCAGTGGAGTGGTTACCATGCAGAGTCTGTCCCACAGGTAAAATTAACCTGTGAACAGGTAGTATTTACCACATAAAAGTATCACTACCATCGCAAGATCACCAATCGTTGGAAGTCAACTCCTCAGAAGCAGAAATCTCTCTTATTAGGAGATTTAAGAAAATCAACTTTGCTGGCCCATTAAAGGCAGATGTCAGCCCAGTGGCAGGAGAAGAGGGACAATCATCTTCATCAGAAACTCTGCCCACTTTTTAAATTTCACAAAACAGGCAATCTCCACAGTGCTGCTGACCATGCTCATTTTTAGTTACATCTCTGTTTCTCTGCAGATTTCCTCCAAAGTCCCCCATGCAACAGTCAAGTGTTCTGCCAACACACACACAACAATGAAGCTTCTTTTTCAGATGTTTTTGCTTGCACGGCAGTAAGCACCAAACCACTTTAATACAGACTTTAGACACATATATTTGCAAGCCATTCCCAACAAGACACAAAAATGAACTCAGGCTTCAAATGTACTTTTCTTAAGCAGAAGATGCCATGAGAAAACGAAAGAGATGCTCAAAAATTAAAGATATTGTCAAAACCAGCATTTCCTGGGCTCTCTGCTTTTTTACATCCCCCTTTTCAATAATTTTTTTTATAAAAACACGAACAAAATGAAACAGAAAGAGAGAGAGAGAGGTGGGAGAGAGAGCGAGGAGAGGGGGAGAGAGAGAGAGAGAGAAAGAAAGAAAGAAAGAAAGAAAGAAAGAAAGAAAGAAAGAAAGATGTAGAGGAGAGAGAGAAAAGGAAGGAAGGAGGGAGGGAGGGAGGAGAGAGGGAGGAAGGAAGTTGGAAGAGAGAGAAAGGAAGGGGAGGGAGAAAGAAAGAAAGGTCGGGACAGAGAGAGACAGACAGACAGACAGATAGACAGATAGATAGATAGATAGATAGATAGATAGATAGATAGATAGATAGATAGATAGATAGATGAGAGAAAGGAAGGAAGGTGGAGGAGAGAGAGAGAAAGGAAGGGGGAGGGGGAGAGAGAAAGAGCGAAAGAAAGGTGGGGACAGAAAGACAGAAAGACAGGTGGGGGGGAGAGAGAGAAGGAAAAGAGATGGGGGAGGCACTTACCGGAACAGGGAGAGCGACGCGATGTTGGCAAGCCAAATGCAGAGCCAGCCCTTTCAGTGCAAAGAGTCTAGCCCCGTGCTTAATCTCTGGGCAAGGCTTTCTCCTGCTGGCTCTCTGTACTTAAAGGGAAAGCACGAGGTGGGGCTTTTTCCTGCCGGCTGTCTGCTTGAACTTTTCCTTTAAGTGTAAACAGCTCAGGCCCGGCAGGGAGGGGGCGGGGCAGGCTCAGATGCCAGCCGGAACTGCATTCCCGTGCGTTCCTGCTGAAAAAGAGCCCTGCTTGTAGTTTGAAGGACCAGAATTAACACTTCTCAGAACCTTTTGAAGTTCTCCCAATATTAGTATGTATTCACCTAGACAAGACTCAATATTCTCTGCTGCCTTCAAATCTTATCAGCAGCAGTAATAATTAGCTCTGACTGCACCATTTCAGCCAAAGTCCTACCCAGAGAAGCCTTCCATTTTGGTCGACAATATCTGTCCCCTTTTAAAGGACGTAAATAGAAATCATGTTGTTTTTTGACCCGCAGGTCAGCCCTTTACATGTCTAATTTTAAGACCAGAGGTAGATGGTCACTGTCACAATGTGGGGCAACCTCAAAATGTTCTATATATTGGGTTGTATCTTAAGAAACCATTATAGAATCGTTAACACTCATTCTGTCCCCGGACCAGTATTTAAATTTAGCTAGATAATCGCCCGGGAAAGACCCATTCAGGACCTGAAGTTTAGTTCTTTTTGTTATTTGGCTTAGCAATTGACCCTCAGAGTTAATCTTTGTGTCTTTTGAGAGCCTATTCAGAAGTTGGTTTTACATTTTGCCCCCTGGAGATAGTGGCTGCCCTTCATGGAGGAGTTAGAACAATCAGAACCCTTCCGGGCATAATACAGGAACACATCTGCTGCCCCCATTGGCTCTCATTCCACTCTGGGGCCTGTCATTCCAGTCCCAGAAGACTTCTGCTGCTCCCAGAGGTTCTCATTCCATTCTAGGGCCTGACACTCCAGTCATAAGAAAAGCCAATGCTGGATCAGGCCAGTGGCCCATCCAGTCCAACACGCTGTCACACAGTGGCCAAAAATACCCGGTGCCATCAGGAGGTCCAGCAGTGGGGGCAGGACACTAGAAGCCCTCCCACTGTTGTCCCCCCAGCATCAAGAATACAGTGCATCACTTGCCCCAGACCAAGAGTTCCTATCTATACCTTGTGGCTAATAGCCACTGATGGACCTCTGCTCCATATGCTTATCCAATTCCATCTTGAAGCCGTCCATGCTTGTAGCCACCACCACCTCCTGTGGCAGTGAATTCCATGTGTTAATCACTCTTTGGGTGAAGAAGTACTTCCTTTTATCTGTTCTAGTACAGGTCTACCCACCCCAGACCATCGCCCTGTCAGAAATTGAGACTCTCAGTCCTCATGCACAGTAAGCTGGCAGATCAGAAGGATCTAACTGACAGCCAGCAGGAGTCATGTGACTGGGACAGATGCAGTAGAACTGAGCAGGAACTTGTACAGACTTGTTCTTCCAGTGTGACATTGATGAATGTACTCTACATGATTCAGCAACAACCTGATTGGTTACTGAAATGTATATATGTCATGATGTACTGAACTATTTCTCTCCTCACAAACCTGTTGCTTGGCGAAGCAGTTTGTTGGTTGGATATATAATAGCACTGTAAATAAACTGTAAATACACTCCGCTGGTGTGGTGCGGTTTAATGTGCTGAGGGGTCTAGTGGACTTAAGTCTCTTAATGTTGGTGCAGTGTGGTATAGCACGTAACACACATCACGACATGCCCTGCATTGAGCCTTAGAAAAGGAATGCCTAGGTGGGTTTTAGCTACAAATGTTATGATAGGTGTTCTTGGCATGAAAGCTGTTTTGAGTGACAGAGCTTTCTGTTACCATTGCAGAAAATGTATAGAGAAAAGAAGGCTGTATTTAGAGTAACTGGAAGGAAGGCTCCCACACTTCTTTAATTTTCAAACTATGTAAAACAGTTGTTTGGGAGGGCATTTTTATAAAGCTAATAGAGAACAGTACAGTCTATATGCCATGGTGTGTGCTATATATTATGTATTTGTTATATGTTCTATTGTGCACTTACAGCACTGTTTTAATTTTTTGTAATTCCATTTTCTGCATTGCTTGACATAGCATGTCAGATACTTCTTTGCACTTTTCTAATTTTTGTAATCCTAGTCCTATTGCATTGCTTACCATGTAAGCAGTGCAATGGGACTTTTATACCATGTAATCCACCTTGAGTCTCAAGTAGAAAATTGGTCTATAAATAAAATAAAGAAATAATCGTGGGTGCAGCAATTTTCAATGTACAAAGCTTTGTTTATTTTGGTTTATTCTAGGCTATGTGATGTCATTCAGGCAGACAAATTACAAATTTGCATAGTATTATAAAAATGTGCTATATAAGCTTCCCCCTCTTATTAACAGGCCTTTACACAGGATTGTTTTACCTAGATTATTGTAAGGCACTAGAGTTTCCAAACATGCTGCCATCAGGAACAATCTGAGCTGAAGAAAACCCCAGAGGTATCTTGTCACAAAATCCCTGCACACTGTTGAAGGTCTGGGGGGGGTGTTTTATCCAGGCCACACACTTGGTACACGTTGAGCAGAAGCCAGACCTGTTAGCTTCATCGCTGTGCATCACCACTGCTCTGCATAAAATGAAAAGGTGACTTAAAACACAGGGAACACTTTGTTGTGGTTGCATATTGCAGTGGACCGTGGATACTGGTGGAGCAATTGATTTCAGGCCAAGTTTTCCACTACTGCTGACAATCTCACTGAAAAACCCCATGAGTTCACACAACACATTTGGAAATTACTGCTGGAGAGAGAAACACAGTTCATGTTGTGATATGTAAAGATTATGTGTATCTATTTTGCTGTGTAATATTGTGAACTTCCTGCAAAGTGCACTTCTTGAACTTACTTCCAGATAAATACGCTGCCATCAGACTATCATTTACAACTGCTGCTTGTATCCATGTAGCTAAAATATCTCATGTCATGCTGTAAGCCTGCATGTGACGAAATGGACTCTGGCCGACAAGAGTTTATGCCTCAATAACGTTTTTTTTTTGCCTTTAAGGTGCCACAAGAGTCTTGCAGCAACAGATCCGCGGGGCTGCCCCTCTGGAATGTAGCTCGAAGGCTGCATTCTGAAATGTAACCAACACATACGTTGCAATAACTTGCTGGACCTTAATTCCGAGTAAATATGTTTAGGAGTTCCGCTTCGCAAACTGTACCTTTTTTTTAATCCCTGGTGAACGATCTGGAAGAAAGTCGTGAGGCTTTTCACATACTAGCATTTATTAAGTGTAAGTTTTTTTCTTGGGTCCGGAGCTCACTTCCGCAGATGGTTAAATTATACATTGAAATAAAGCGGCTCTAGTCTACCTAAGTTTATATGCCAGGATGGATCTGTTACCGCGAGAGAGAGAGAGAGAGAGAAAGAGAGTGTCGCAACAGACCACCAGCCGCTATTCCTATAGGGCTCTTTCTTACTGAGCCAGGCACGAGAGAAGCCGACCGCCCACTTCGTATCGCGTCGAGAGGGTGGGCGGCGCGCGAGGCTTGCTTGGCTGGGTTGGGGTTGCCGGACGGAGCCTTCCCACGGGCGCCCTCGCGCTCCTGCGGCCGGGCCAAGCGGGGGAGCAGGCGGCGGCTTCGTTGCTGGAGCCAGGCGGGCGGGAGAGGGCGATGGAGTTCCCCGCAGATTCCTCGCCTGGGGCTGGGAAGGGCCCCGTTCCTGCGTCCCCGGGTGCCGCTCGCGCGCTCTGGAGACTCAGCAACTTCGTCATGGCGGTCTTCTTCGGGCTGGCGGGGGCCGTGCAGGTCAGGGGCTGCCCTGGGATGGGCGGGCTGCAGAGGCGCTCCGGTCATGGTTCTGATCGCGGCCTCTGCCTTTAAGGATGGGACCGTTTCACGCGCAGCGGCATGGAGTCGCGGGGGAGAGTTTTCCCTTAAGAAGGGAATGTTGCCGCTTTGTCCAGAGAGTGTTTTCCTGGCAAGGATGAGAGCAGAAGGTTTTGTGCCTGACTGGAGAAATGCTAATATCCTGGTTTGCCTCCCGTGTAAATGTGGAGCTGTAAATAAAAGGTAGTCTAAATAACGCAGCACATGCTCCTTAATAGTACGAAGATCCCATTCAGCTATGTGGTGGCCCTTCTGTTATAATAATTATGGTTACTTCTAGGGAGGCAACTTCTGAGGAAGATTTACTAAGAATAACTTCTGAGGAAGGTCAGCTATGAAATGGGCTTACATCTAGATGCTTGTCATTTGTTATTATGGCATTAGAAAAGCTGCTTCTACAAGGCTGGGGCTTTTCTAAATTTGTGATACAGGATCAGACATTATTAGTTGTGATGTTTTCCTGACATCTATGTAATATGTAAGGACCGTATGTATTTTTATTAACTATAAACCGTAGTGGCCAGAAATCACAGTGATTGTTTGTTGTGGCATTTGTAAAGTGTGTCACTGTAGCTCAACAGTAAGAGAATAGGCATGGTGTGGTTTGAAACACTATAAATGAAGGATGTTAAAGGTGGAAATATGTGGTGGGAAGAAATGTGCAGAAATGTGTGCTGCAATCATTTCACTCTAACCAGAATAGGGGAGGGGGCCAGTACTGCGCATAACAGAGAGTGTGAGCCCAATGTTAATTGGTACAAGATAGCAGTTTATTGATAGACCAGTTATAATATTTCCTGGAATTTCCAGTGCATTCCAAATGTCTGCATTCATCTTCAGCAGCAGATCCCAAACAGTATTTTCCCATTCCCTGCCCAGGTGTATGAAGCACAGGAATTTTAGTCAATTTGCCAAAGCTTTTTTAACCTCTGAAGCAGTATTTATTTCTAATATGTCCCATCCAAGGGCTCAGTATGGTTTTGCCCTGCAGAACTGTCAGGTCTGCATTTAAAGAAACCAGAAAAGGAATACCTTTAGTATTTGAAAAGATGAATAATTATTCACATTTTCAAGTCTCTTATTAATGAACACTGCCCTTTTAAAAATATAATACTCCATTTCAGTTACCGCACAAAAATAAATACAGTAATATGTACACTGCCTAAACTTGCTGGATTGCATTTGGGTGAAATCTATATGCAGTGGGCAATCTGCTGGTAACATAATCAGATGTAACATTACATCTGGGTGAGTGCAGTTGACAGGAAGTTCAAATTCCAGCATTTTGCCACTTTGTGTATATCTGAGCACTAAGACCACTGAATTTGAACTGGTGACTCCAGGTTGAAGAAAGAAAAAAAGCAGGCTATTGACTTCTGTTCTTGACTTAGGAACTGCAGAACATGGAGGGAACTAAAGGTCAGCTAAAAGAAATATAGGCAAAGTGACAATGGGAGATGTATGTTATCAAAAGGCCCTTTTTTCCATTCTGAACTTGCATGAAAATAAAGGAGCAGTTGTTAGGAACAAGCTCAGCTGAAACCCAGTTCCAAGGGACAGACACCAACACTGCAGGAGACCCTCTGAAGCATGCGGCAGCTGTGAAGAGATCGGCTTGTCTTATTGTGCTAGGGAGATGATGGAGCACTGTCTTCACCTATGTCCACTTGCAAAGTATAATGTTTCACTATGAGAAATCAGTCAATCCTAAAAGAAATCAACTCTGACTGTTCCCTGGAAGGCCAGATACTGAAGCTGAAGTTTAAATACTTTGGCCACCCAATGAGAAGGGAGCACTCACTGGAGAAGACCCTGATGCAGGGAAAGACTGAAGGTCAAAGAAGAAGGGGACGGCAAGGGATGAGATGGTTGGACAGTGTCATCGATGCAACAAACATGAAATTAAGCAAACTCCGGAACGCAACAGAAGACAGGAGGGCCTGGCGTGATGTGGTCCACGGGGTCACGAACAGTCAGACTCCACTGTGCAACTGAACAACTATAACAACAAAATGAGAAAGAGTGGAGATCATTGCCAGTGGGTCTTCCACCTACCTTATAGTGCTAAGGCTCCCAGTCTGCTTGTGGGGAAAGAACAAAATTGCCAAATTTGTTCACTCCTTGTTATTAGTTCTAGCAGTCTGCCTCCACTTCTCACAACTGAGAAGAGATCAGCGGTATTTACAGCACGGATGAAGATGGCATGATCTGTGTGAGGGTATTCAAGTGGACTGAGCATTTTGCATATGTGAATGAGTAGGCTAAATACTGAGTGTATGTGAGTTATTTAACATGCCTTCAGACAGATGTTTTCTATTTCCCAAAGCTGATTTGAGAATGAATTAAGCAAACCCCTGGAATTTTAGATTTATATGCCGAGATTTAACTGGGTTATTGGTCAGTGGGAGGAATTTTTATGCTGTGGAAATAGTTTATTATTTGAATTTCTTCCCTGCCTTCTTTGTTTTAGGTCAATGACCCTGATCCAGGACTTTGGATAGTGAGTATTAACTGAAAGGCTATTGTAAATGATTGTGAACTTAACATTAACTGCTCAACTTAAAGCCCTCTTGCCTAGTGGAAGCCCTCTTTTCTTTATGTAATGCTACCAAGATGAGTGTGGAATGGTATAGAATAGCCCAATCTTGTCAGATCTCAGAAACTAAGCAGGGTTGGTACTTGAATGGGAGACCACTAAGGAAGGCTTTGTAGAGGAAGGGAACAGCCAACCACCTCAGCTTAATCATTTGCCTGGAAAACCTTTAGGGTCACTGTAAGTCTGCTGTGACTTGATAGCACTTTACACACTCACTCACACACACACAGCTACCAAACAACATCAAGATGGGTAGCCATGTTTGTCTGTAGCAACAGAAAAGAGTCCAGTAGCACCTTAAAAGACTAACACAAATTGTGGGAGGGTATGAGCTTTTGTGAGTCACTGCTCTCTTCTTCAGAAAGCTCTTGAAAGCTCATACCCTGCCAAAGATTTTGTTAGTTTATAAGGTGCTACCGGACTCTTATTCTTTTCTACCAAATAACATGTGACTTGAATCATCAGGCTGCATAATTCTATACTTATCATTAGTCAAAAAATGGGCAATTCTGTCAACCGGATCTTCTCTCTTGATGAATAGCTTTGTGGTCAAAGGGCCCTTGTGTGAACAAATGAAGCCCCCTTAGGCTACTGGGCTCCTTGACTGCTCTCTCTTTCTGTTAAGTCCAGCACCAACTTCTTTCTTATATCTTCCGGGGGGGGGGGGGGGGGGGTTGTGTTGCTGTTACCAGTCCTTGCTGAGAGTTCTGTTTCTTTATTGCTATGGCAATTTGACCAGGCTATTTGGGTTTCTCTTTAGCCCTGCCTCGATTTATTTATTGTCTCTTTCTTTCAGGTTGCCTACACCGTGCCTGCAGCTCTCACACTGGTTGTCAGTCTTAATCCACCAGTTGCAGGTACTGATACATTAAATAGACACCCCCCCCCATTGAGCCCCAATGGAGTTAGGCCTCAGTGAGCTACATTTCTTCCTCCCTGTTTATGTTAACAGTTATTATAGTTTTATTTCCTGGTTAGAAGGGAAGAAAAACAATCCCCAACAGCTAATTTCCCATATCGGAAAGTTGGACCACATTGTTACTACTCTTTAACATTTAGGTGGTATCAGGGCTTTTTTTGGTAGAAAAAAGCCCAGCAGGAACTCATTAGCATAATAGGCCACACCCAGGAGCAGAAACTCATTAGCATATCAGGCCACACCCCTGACAGCGCAGCTTCCTCAGGTGCCCCACGGCTTGTGGGGCGCATGGGGAACCCAAGGGAAGGAAGGCAGTTTCTGGATCAGCTTTCCCAGGCACCCCACAGCTGCAGGTCGCCTAGGGAACCCGAGGAGGGGAGGCAGTTTAAACTGCCTTCCCTCCCTGAATCGGCTTGGCTTCTTCAGGCACCCCACGGCTTGCGAGGCACCTGGGGAACCCAAGGGGTGGGGGGAGGCTGTAGGCGTGGCCAACTCAGAAGCCAGCCGGAACTCCGTCCCTGTGTGTTCTTGCCCCAAAATAGCCCTGGGTGATATACTGTACCATATTCGCCATCCAGGTTCCCGTGTCTTCCAATGGGACCTCTTAATTCTTTTGAACACCCTTTTCTAATTGCACTCATTTTATTCCAATTCATATTTTTTTCCTCCTCATATTTATGATGCTCTTCTGGCTTTTCTAGGTTTTATACTTGGGGCCTCTGAATTCTTTTTAACATTCTTTTCTAGTTGCAACTCACTTCAATTCTAATTATTTTCATAATTTTTTTCTTCTCATACTTGATTTTCTGGGCTTTTCACATTCCCTACTTGACATAATAGTTTTTGGGTTTTTTTAAGTTGGGGTATTCATAGTGACTTAACATCACTTAAGTGACTTAACATCACTTAAGTTAACAATTATTTCTGTCTGTCCATTGCACTGAAATATCTTGCATTTCTGGCATTTAGAAACTATTGTGCTTCTTGGTTTTTTAACTGGAAATGTATTTCTTTATTAATTCCAGATCAGTATAAATTTGCCTACTTTCTTTTCAATGGTGAATTGTATCATTTCCTGACTCCTTTCTCCTACAGTTCACTTCCTTATCAAGTCTTTTCTGTAAGTCGCAACTGGAACTAAGGTGCCCTGATGGTGTTACTTCGGTTTTCCGCAATGTAACACCATCCCCACATATACTGGTGATTTGTTAATCTTTTTAGTAAATCTTCTGTACCTGCATGATTCTGTCTGATTTGGTGATCTCTAATGTGTTCCAGCTACACAACTAGATTTTCGTTCTCTTTATTGTTGACTGAAAGCTGCTGAACAGATCATCCAAGAAAAATGAATTCAGTATCAATGTGTGCACTTTATTGTAATTGATATATATATATATATCTTACTACATTTCTTAGATAACTTCGTGTGGAGGAGTCTATCAGATCTTCACTTAGCTGCATGTGTTGTTGGTTCTGCCATTTTGGGGTACTCTTTGTTGGCTAATGCTCAAAAGAATATCTTGCATGAAGAAGAAGGCAGGTGAGTGATGAAAGCGTTTTTGCACCAATTCCACATTATTATGATAAATAGAGGTCTCCCATCTCCAGCAGCTCTCTCTAGCATGTTCTCATTCATTAAATTCATGAAATAATCTCTCCTACCCATTTTTAAAAACAATTACATTTCTAGCCCTTGTGGGGGGACAGTAAGGACACACCTAGCAGTGCCATCTGAAGGAGAGTAACATCCCTGTAAGTCCATTGAGGTCAGTGGGCCTACGGGAGTGTAACTCTGGTTAAGCCTGCCTTGTATGTTGTGTGCCCTAAAGAATCAGAAGGCATATAGAAGGAACAGGGTAAGCATACTTGTATTGACCAGGTAGATGGTGAATATAAGTTGTAAGCTATCTGCAGATGGATATAAAAAAACTACAACAATGGCATTGTGCTGATCTAGAATACACCACGGTAGGTTTTTAGTCTTTTTATCATTAAGACAGTATTATTGATTTGTAAAAGACTTCGAAGCATTGGAAGGGTGATTGTTCACAATGCATACATTCAGTTTTTGCGTCCTGCCCAGGTTCCTGGACGGACTAACTTTGCAGGTTTCCAGGACACTTCTGAGCTTTACCCTTGGAAAGTCAAAACATCAACAATGTGAACAGTCCTGCTGCAGTCTGCATTAGACACACACACTTCTTGAAGTTTACGACTCATGCCAAGTAAAAATCTTCTTCTCCAGCCTAGACCTGACTTTTGTCTAGTCCAGGGGTGGCCAAACTGTGGCTTGGGAGCCACATGCGGCTCTTTCACACATATTGTATGACTCCCTGAAGGGCGGCTGGGGAAGCAAAGGGGAGGCATGCCTTCCCAATTGGTCTTTCCTTCCCCAATGAGTGTTCCCCTCCCTCGGTAGGCTTGGGGGGGGGGGGAGGGAGCAGAGAAAGAAAGCAACTTTAAATGTGTTCTCAAAGCCCCCCCCCCCCCGCTGGCCAGCTTGGAGAAGGTATTTATCTCTTTAAATCCTTTGCCAAGCCAGCTAACGGGAGGGGGGGGGGGCTTGGAGGATGTGTTTAAAGTTGCTTTCTTTCCATCTCTCTCCCTCCCCACACCCATCTATTGCTGAGCAGTCAGGCTAGAACAGATAAAAGGAAGTACTTCTTCACCCAAAGGGTGATTAACATGTGGAATTCACTGCCACAGGAGGTGGTGGTGGCTACAAGCATGGATGGCTTCAAAAGGGAATTAGATAAACATATGGAGCAGAAGTCCATCAGTGGCTATTAGCCACAAGGTATAGATAGGAACTCTCAGTCTGGGGCAAGCGATGCTCTGTATTCTTGGTGCTTGGGGGGGGGGGGCAACAGTGGGAGGGCTTCGAGTGTCCTGCCCCCACTGGTGGACCTTCTGAGGGCACCTGGTGTTTTTGGCCACTGTGTGACAGAGTGTTGGACTGGATGGGCCACTGGCCTGATCCAACATTGGCTTCTCTTATGTTCTTATTTGCTTTCTTGGTTTCCCTCTCTTTTCTTGCTGCCCCCCCCCCTCAGAAAAATATATATCATTGGACAAATAAATATCAGTATCAGTATGTTTTTACCCCTTTTGTTTTTATTTTTGGCAGTCTCATCTAACGTTAATAACATGCATATTTTTCAGTAAAACAGGTGTGTAATATTTGTTTATATCTTGCGGCTCTCAAACATCTGATGTTTATTCGATGTGGCTCTTACGTTAAGCAAGTTTGGCCACCCCTGATCTAGTCTGATCAGCTTCATAGTTTGTTAAAAATTCTATTAGCATTGGGATGGTGGGGTAGAACTGCAAATTAAGAATATTGACCAAAGATCCCTTTTCCCCCTACCAAAACTCCCATCTCTTTCATCACTTTTGTATAGTAATCGAGCTTCCTGTGTCCGATGACTACCTCAAGCAGAAATTTGCTTCTTTTGCTTCAGAGAAACCATTGTATTATCTTCATAGTAAATGTCTATATTTCCTTTTACTCGTTTCTAAATGTACTGGTATATAGCTTATTCTATAGGCACATACATACGACTTTTTTTTTTTTTTTAATAGAGAGTTATTCGGTCTGCTGATTGTTACAGTCTGGATGAGCCTATGTCGTAGTTCAGCAAAGTGAGTCTTTTAACCTGCTTGTTTCAGCATATTCTTTACAGTATGTGGCAGACAAAATGCTTATTTTTCACAATGTACATTGCTGCCTTCTCCCTCAAAGTGACTTTAGTTTTTTTGTGCCCTGCCTCTTCCCAAAGTCTCTGGTCCTACCACTCCACTGAGCAAATTTTGGAGCCTTCCTCCAACATAAGTGGATCTTCCTCTAATAACATCATTACCTGGCAAGGAAAGGGCTAACTTCATAGACTCCATCTCAGGATTAGCAAGAGTTTGGGCTAATTTAGTATTTAGTTGCTCTGACCACCTAATGGAAGAGCTACTCAAGTTGGAAGGTTCCATAAGTTAGAGGAAGTTCTTCCAGCCTATAGTTGTCTAGCTTGCCAGGGACTCAGAGCTGCTTTGTTTATTATAGGAAGGGCAAGTTGCATTTTTTGTGGCCTAATATGTGCAGGGGAGATGGGACACAAAAACATTTGGCGCACACACACTTCCTTCCATATATGGTGCTTAAAACCAAAACTTGATATGAACAAGCAAGCTCCAGCACAATCTCTTGGGATTCTGGAGTGGGAAATCCATTGTAAAAAATAGAGGATGAGTAAAAAAGAGGAGGCTAATGCAAGGGCTCAAGAAAACAGCACACAGAAAACCTGTTTGCTACCTAGTAAAAATGGCAATCTTTCAATCTGAAAATTAGCACAATTGTTTTTGAACAGGGGGGATTTTGTACTTAAGATATGGAAACAGCAGGGCAATTCATATACCCTATGGTGATTGTAACCCCTATCACTAACATTTCTCCAAACTAGGGAGCCTAATGTACAATTAGAATTCAGCAAGAAAAGCAATGAAGCAATTAAAAAAACACAATTTTTCTAGGAATTCATGCTGAATCTTTCTGCATAAATAT
The DNA here is from genome assembly GCA_029233225.1 of Lepidodactylus listeri. Taxonomy (NCBI): domain Eukaryota; kingdom Metazoa; phylum Chordata; class Lepidosauria; order Squamata; family Gekkonidae; genus Lepidodactylus; species Lepidodactylus listeri. The sequence goes on along the minus strand of JARCFY010000015.1, from coordinate 12,028,772 downwards.
CAGTAAGTTGAGTTTCTTGATTATGTGCAATTGATTATGTACATATTCATCCAATCCAACCAAGCTAACTAGAGGGATGTTTGGGAGATACTTATGGCCTGCTTCTAAGCATAATTTCAAGATCACAACTGATAAGGTGATATCCTATATTCTAGTCCAGGGGTGGGCAAATTGCGGCCCGTGGGCCACATGCGGCCCGCCACAGAGTTTTTTGCGGCCCGCCAAGAGAGTCTCAACAAGCAATCTCACTCCTGATTTCAAAAAAATTGTAGAAAAGTGGGATAGGGTACATTTGTCTCATTAAACTGATTCTAAAATTAAATGTGCTTGCAGCTATAGATGATATGAAATTAGCACAATAAATAAATTGAATAAAACTACCACTATTTTATTTAATTTATATTTATGGATTTTTATGATACAATTTATACCTTTTCTGAAATGCAAAGTTAACTAATGAATGCAATCATTTTAAAAGGTGCGGCCCTCCGCTAACCTCCGCTCCCACAAAGTGGTCCCCAAGCCAAAACAATTGCCCTTCCCTTTTCTAGTCGATTGGACAGTCATAAATCACTTCTGTAACACAGTTTCATTGATTTCTATCCTCAATTGTGCCCTCAAGTTATTTTATGCAAGGTAAATAATACTTGGGATTCCGTCCACATCTCAGGGTTCCTATCAGTTGGATTTGATTTGCAGTTATTGAACTACTAATGCTGGATCCGCCTTCTCTTCCAGAAAAACCCTTGGTGGAGTTCATCTTGCTGTTGCCGTTTTTCTCTCGCTTTCCCCCTTTATAATGTGGCTATACATCTACGTAAATTCAGAGATGCGGGCATCCTGGCCATCTCACTGTAAAACTGTTATTTAAGGTGGAAATGAACCAGTAATCAACAGGAACTGCAACAGTGGCCAAAATCAGTTCATTCCTGGGTGCCTTAAGATACATAGTTCAGGGTTATGTTAACTGCAGAGTCTTGGTAACTGTGATTGGACTAAATATGACAGAAAGGATACATCTGGGGAAGCTTATGGAGCCAAGAGGTGGTTTGAGCTTTCTGTTTAATCTAGTGGAATTCATGATGAACATTGCCTTGAAGGACAGTGATGACTGTGTTCGTTAGTGCAGTAAATAAATGTACTACTGACTGAACAACAATGCCTCTGCATAGTCTGCATGGACAGTGGTATGCATCCCCCGAGTTTAACCTGTCTGCACAGCACATCCTAGTACTTAACTTGTAAGTGTTACGGATGTGTTGCTGGCGACCAAGATCAAGATTATTCATACCATAGTATTAACTATTACTATGTATGGATGTGAAAGTTGGGACAATGAAGAGGAGAAGAAGAGAGAAGAGATTGGATTTATACCCTGCTCTTCCCTCAGAGTCTCAAAGCGGCTTACAAACTCCTTTCCTGTGAGGTAGGTGGGGCTGAGAGGGCTCTGACAGAAACGGCTGTTTTTCAAGAACAGCTGTGTCAGAACTACGGCTTGGCCCAAGGTCATCCAGCAGGTGCAAGTGGAGGAGTGGGGAATCAAACCCGGTTCTCCCAGATCAGAGTCCGCGCTCCTAGCCCCTACACCAAACTGGCGCTCTCTGAAACTGCAGAAAACTGACAGGAAGAAATTTGATTCATTTGAAGTGTGGTGTTGGAGAGTTTTCAGATACCGTGGACTGCCAAAAAGACAAATAGGTGGATTGTAGATGAAATCAAGCCTAAACTCTCCTTAGACTCCAAAATGACTAAATTGAGGCTCTCATACTTTGGTTGCATTATGAGAAGACAAGAATCACTAGAAAAGACAAGAATGCTAGGAAAAGTCGAAGGCAGCAGGAAAAGAGGATGATGTAATACGAGATCAATTGACTCAATAAAGCAAGTGCTTGCAAGACCTGTGTGAGGCTGTTTGACAAGGTACCTCACCAAAGATGCCTGAGTAAATTTAGCAGTCATGGGATAAGAGGACAGGTTTTCTTATGGATTAAAAATTGGTTATATAACAGAAAGCAAAGGGTAGGAATAAATGAACAGTTTGCACAATGGAGGGAAGTAAACAGTGGGGTCCCACAAGGATTGGTATTGGGGCTGGTATGATTTCATTTATTCACCAGGGATTTGGAACTAGGGGTGAGTAGTGTAGTGGCCAGGTTTGCAGATTACACAAAATTGTTCAGGATGGTGAACACCAAGGCTGACTGTGAAGAGCTCCAAGAGGACCTCCTCAAACTCAGTGAGTGGGTGACAGTGTGGCAAATAAAGTTCAGTGTTGGTAATTGTAAAGTGATGCACACGGGGACAGAAAATCCCAGCTCCAAGTATAGGCTAATGGGGTCTGAACTTGCTGAAAATGAGAGGGGAAAAGATCTTGGTGCCGTAGTGCAGGGGTGGGCAAACTGTGGCTCGGGAGCCGCATGTGGCTCTTTCACATATATTATGTGGCTCCCGGCAGGGTGCCTGGGGAAGCTAAATATCATTAGCAAACAAATATCATTGGACAAATTAATATCATTATCAATATCTGCTTTTACCCCTTTTATTATTATTTTTGGCAGTCTCATTTAATGTTAATAAAAAGTAAATTTGCTTATTTTCCAATTAAAGCAGGTAATATTTGTTCATGTCTTGTGGCTCTCAAACATCTGACGGCTCAAACGGCTCTTACGTTAAGCAAGTTTGGCCACTTCTGTTCTTGGTGGCTCTTACGCTGAGCAAGTTTGCCCACCCCTGCCGTAGTGGATAGCTCAATGAAAGTGTCAACCCAGTGTGCTGCAGTGGTGAGGAAGGCAAATTCCATGTTAGGGATTATTAGGAAAGGGATTGAGAATAAAACGGTCGATATTGTAATGCCCCTGTATAGATCTATGGTGCAGCCTCATGTGGAAATACTGTGTCCAATTCTGGTCACCATGTTTCAAAAAGAACATTGCAGAGCTAGAAAAAGTACAGAGGAGGGCAACCAAGATGATTAGGGGGTGGCACACATTCCCTATGAGGAAAGGCTGAAGAGTCTGGGGCTTTTCAGTTTAGAAAAGAGATGACCTTAAGGCGGGACATGATAGAGAATTATAATATGCATGAGGTGGAGAGAGCTGACAAATTTTTCTCCCTCTCCCAAAATACTAGAACTCAAGGGCATCCAAGGAAGCTGATGGGCAGTAGGTTCAGGACGCACAAAAGGAAATACTACTTTACACAGAGAGTGGTTAAAATGTGGAATTCATTGCCAGAGGATGTAGTGATGGCCACAGGAATAAACCACTTTAAAAGGGGATTAGATAGATTCATGGAGGATAAGTCTATCAATGGCTTCTAGCCATGGTGACTGAGGGCAACCTCCATATTCAGAGGCACTAAACCTCTGAATTCCAAAGCCAGGAGGCAACATCAGGGGACGACTTTGGCCTCTATGCCCTGTTGCTGGCCATCCAGAGGAACTGCTTGGCCATTGTGAGACGGGATGGTGGACTAGATGGACCTTTGGTCAGTTCCAACATTGCTCTCCTTATGTTCTTATGACACAAAACATTTTGGAGGCCATTATTTCATAGAGTTGCCATAGGTTGGAAGCAACATCATGGCCCTTAACACATACACACACACAAAACTCATAATTCCCAAGACTGTACCAGAATCTCACACTAGATGCAGCCTTTATTTACATATTATAAAAAACTGATTAATTGGACTGGAGTAATGAGCTCCAATTATGGTAACATCAAAGGGCTTCTATCAACAGTATACAAAATACTCCTCGAGGAAGATAAAAATCAGTCTCCAAAATTTTTTCAATCATGGCAACAAATTAGTTCCATACCACTATCCGTCCAACATTGGGAACAGGTCTGGAAATCGCCAGTGCTAATTACTAAATCTCAATCAGAATTCAATCTTTTAAGTTAATCTGCCACTGGTATTTGACTCCCCCAAAACTACACTATTCCAATAACAAGATCTCCACAATGTTGGAAAAAATGTGGAGGTATTGGGAACTATGTTCATTGCTGGTGGTCATGCCCTATCTTAGTACCCTTTTGGGAACAAGCATCATACGTAAGATCACTGGAATTAAACTGCCGACCACACCAGAATCTGTGTTATTAAATATTTGGACAGATGTTCCAGGGTTTATATCATTATAAAAACCTACTCTTTAAATTGCTGGCTGCAGCTAAAACAACTATTGCAGCTGAATGGAAAGATTCCTTCCCTCCTACTCTACAACAATGGTATCAAAAGATCTGGGAATATTTTATATTAGAGAAAATTACTGACAATCTTAAAAAATCTAACTCTGAAACTTACCTTACTGATTTTGTCAAAACCTGGCACCCAGCATTTGAATGTTTGTCTTCACAAACCATAGCACTCTCATCTATAGCCTTTGAGGAATTTTGTTATCTTTAAATATGTACTGCAACTCCATAGACTTTGAATTGTATAACACCAAGGATACTGTCACTCAGTTGTAACGCGATTCAAGGTATCAGCCATAATCTAAATATCCTCTTGTGATATTTTGTAACCTCAACTTTTGTTGTCCCTGGCCCCCATTTTTTGTATGCTAGGTTTTAATATATTGGAATAATCTCTTTTTAAAGCAGCAAAGGAAAAAGTAGGACTGGCGCAAAACCTCACATGTGACTTAAGAACAAGACAGGTCAATGCACAAGTGCCAGAAAAGAATGAGACAAGGCTGGGGACAAGGAGCCAAGGACACATGGCAGTGCTAAGTCTATCACCCCTCTTTCTTGGTGTTTGTCAGCATCTATAAGAACTTCATCAAGCCAATCCAGCTGGTCTTGACTGAACGCTCCATTGAACTGCACAAACTGATGTTCAGCCTGTAAGGAAAGAAAACCATTCAAGAACCTCACCAAGTAACATTGTGACAGAATTAAAGACCTGGGACCAGCAGAACGTAAACAAGGAATACTGCCGAGTCACATGACTGAATGAGGAGGGGGCAATTTGGCTCAGAACACTCAGTGACTGAGTTGGGGGGGGGGGCTGACAGTAGTGAGTCTGTGGAGGAAACAATCTCTGTGTAGCTTAGGGTTGCCAGCCTCCAGGTGGGGCCTGGTCTGGGGATCTCCCGCTTTTACAACTGATCCCCAGCTGAGAGAGATCAGCTCCCCTGGAGAAAATGGCTGCTTTGGAGGGTGGACTCTAGGGCATTGTACCATGCTGAGGCCCCTCCCCTCCCCAAACCCCACCCTCCTGGATCCACCCCCAAAGTCTCCAGGTATTTCCCAACCCAGACTTGGCAACCCTAGTGTAGCTCTGTGTGAGCAGCCTGAAATACCAGTTGTATACCGCGGATGTGGTGTAGTTCAGCTGTAGGACTGTGAAGACCCGGGTCCAAATTTCCACTAAGGCCACGGTCACACAGCCCCTTAATGCAGGAGGAAGGGCTGCTTCCTCCCGCATTTAAAGGGGCCGTCCACAACGGCCCGCTGCGAGTCCCGCAGTGAAGCGGGCTCCAATGCGGGTTGCTCCCGCATTTACCGACCCCGGGAAAAACTAGTGTTTTCCCGGGAGTCGCGGGAGCAACCCGCATTTGAGGTTATCTGGACAGCCCTCTCTCGCAAGCCCTCTCTCGCAGCCCTCTCTCGCCAGCCATTTCCCCCCCCCCCTTTTACACTTGGGCGCATGGCTATCCATGCGCCCAAGTGTAAAAGGGTGGGGGGGAACACCCCCGACTTACCCAGGCTTCAGCACCCGACGTGTCTTCGGCAGCGGCGGCAGCTGCGACTGCGGCCGCCGCTGCCCCCGCTTCCGCCTTGGCTGCCATGTCCGCCGCTGCGGCAGCCGCCGCTTTTTCAGCTGCCCCTGCTGTGGCCGCGGCCGCTGTTCCCGCCGCGGCTGCCGAGCTCGATGCAGCAGGGATTGGGATGTTTAGACATCCCAACCCGCTGTTGGAAAAAGCGGCCCCTTTAAATCCGGGAGCCCTCCCGGATTTAAAGGGGCCGTGTGACCGCGGCCTAAGAAGCTGGGCCAGTCGCTGTCGGGCCTCCTAACCTGCCACACTGCGGGGGTGAGGTGGGGTGGGGTGGGGAGTTCGGGTCCCAATCTGAGAGGTCGCCGATGGTCGGGATCATCGACGTTCTCTAAGAAGCTGCGTGATCTAAACCGAGGCTTGCTTCGCTTCTCTCCGTCACTGACGCCGTTGGCTGCTAAGCACCACGCCGGCTGTCCTTGTACATTTAAGTCCCTGACGAAATGTGTCCGCACACGAAAAGTCACTCCCAGAATCCAACTTTTGTTGGCCGTAAAGGTGCCGCCGGACTCAGACTTTGTGCCTTTGTACGGGGGGAGGGGGGGGGGAGGGGGGGGGAGAGAGATCACCGTTACTTCGGGAACGGCGATTCACCCACTTTCAGGAAAAGCCGTTTCCCTCCCCCCCCCGCCACTCAGCCGACTTCCCCTTCCGGTCCGTCCCTTCCCTCATCCCCCTTCCCTTGGTTTCCTGCGCGTCGTCGTAGAGACGGAAAAGACGCGCGGCGCACGGTCCCAACTTCCGGTGACAACAGAAGGCTGCCGGCGTTGGCCAATCGCTCCCCGGAGGCGCCAAGACTGCGGCGACGCTCTGTCCTTTTGCGCCTCTGTGGTAAGTAAAAGCCCGAGAGATGCTTCCCCGTACCGACGTTCGGCGGCTGGGATCTCTGCGAGGAGAGCGAGAGGGGGAAGGGGACGCCCTTGATTAGCGGAAGTGAGGCAGTCGTGGCGGAAGTGAGGCGGGGAGGGCCGTGCGGAGCGAGGGCCGTGCGGCGGGTCTGCCGGGGAAGCGATGGCCGCCTCGCTCGGGCCCCTCTGGCGGCGGCTGGCCGGGCGGGTGTGGCGAGCCCCGCCGTGGTGCGCTTGCTCTGGTCGCCCGGCCCGCTGCTTGGCCACGGAGCCCCTGGGCGGGAAGCCGCCGGACGGCCCCAGCAAGCCCGGGGTGAGCAGCGCGAGTTCTGGGCGGCGCGAGGGGAGGGGAGGCGGCGGGCCGCGCTGTGACTGTGGCCGAGGGCGGGGGAGGGGGGCCTGGGCGAAATCGGCGCCGTTAGCACCGGCTTGAGGGAGTCGGGCCGCGAAGGGAACGCGGCGCCCTTCCTCCTCCTCCCCCCCCCTTTTGCCCCTTTGCGCCGCCCTCCTGGGGGGGGGGTGGGGGGGGTGGGGGGGAACAGTCTCCTAGGGCGTGTCAGTCTAGGGTTGCCAAGTCTGGGTTGGGAAATCCCTGGGGACTTTGGGGGTGGAGCCAGGAGAGGGCGGGGTTTGGGGAGGGGTTTGGGCAGTGCCATAGAGTCCACCCTTCAAAGCAGCCATTTTCTTCAGGGGAGCTGATCTCTGTCAGCTGGAGATCAGTTGTAAAAGCAGGAGATCCCCAGGCCCCACCGGGAGGCTGGCAACCCTAGTATCAGTCGTGTCTGCGGTGGACCCAGTAGAAATGGGTTCTGACCCAGGGGGTCATTTTGTAAAAAAAGAGGTGCAGGGGCTCATTAGCATAACTTATTTGCATATGCTACACCACCTGACATCACCGGAAGTATGTCAGAAGACAAGAAAGGAGGAAGGAAGGAAAGAAAATGCTGGCAGAGAGGGGACCACTACCAATCCAAGCCTCAGAAATACCACTATTCTGGGAGGATAGCTTCAGGGGTGGCTGAAGCCTTCAGAAGGCTGGTCAGAGGAACAAGGACCTTTCCAGGGGACGGGCTCATTTTGCTGCAGCCACAACACAAGCAGGCATTCCCCCCATTGGGGGGGGGGGGGGGAACTGGCACCAACTCCCGGAGCTGCGCTCCCCTGAGCTCCTGCTCGAAAGAACCCTGTTCTGACCTATGGATCTCTCCCAAGCCAGGGTGCACAGGGCACATCTTTAGCCCTAGCAAATGTAATAAATTCTGTTTTCATGCCAGAATAACTTCTGCAGACAATACTGTGGTAATGGCAGCCCAGACAGAGGCCTGATGGACCCTGTTAAAAGTGTACCTGTTTATCTCTCTCTTTATGTTTGGTTTAATTTAAAATATTTGTTAGCTCCCTTTTTTCCCCCCTTACGGAGACCAAGGACGCTTGCAGCATAGCTAAAGTACATTAAACCCCCTGAAATTTAAAAACACAGTTCAGGACTGCTCGTAATCTGATGTGGTCCTAAATAAAACCATCTTCAACTGCCTCCTAAGGATTGAAAGTGAGGGGGGTCACGTGAACCTCTCTAAGGACGTTGTTCCATAATTGGGTTGCCCTCTCTGGTGTACAGTATTTGGACCCCAAAGGTGGAGATGGGATGAATAAAAGGCAGAGGAGAACTGGGCATTTGCATTGACCTAGAGAAGATGCTAGATCGTTAGCGAGTCTGTGAAAGCAATTGGTTGGACAACTATTTTGTGAATAAACAGCTGAGAAAAAAGTTTATTTCAAGAAGTACTTCCTTTCTTTTTCCCAGTAGCCTGTGACTTGGAAATCTCTGATGATTACTTGTGCTTTTGGTGGAGGACTGTTAGCAGTAATGAAATACTTCAAGAAAGAAAAAGAAGACAGTATGTATGCCATAATGTTTTTTTTTAAATCTAGTCTACGGGTGTCGAACTCAGTTGTTATGAGGGCCAGATCCGACATAAATGAGACCTTGTTAGGCTGGGCCATGTGTCAGGTTCCCTGTCATATTTTGGCTTTGTTACTGATTGCGTTCACAGGTCCTCCAGTCGGGAGACTGGCAGCCGAGTTCCTCCCCCTCGCTCCTTCCCCCTCCCATCCCGTCTTGCCGTTTTCCTTTGCAGGCCCTGCTTATCACTGTTGTTGCCAGTTAACCTTGAGCTGTCTCACTCTCTGCTCTTCCAGGTGTCTTTGCATGGGAATGCAAGTAGTATTGTACACAGGGGCGAAAGGGGGGGGGGGGACTTAATTAGCTTGCGCGCCTTTTTCATGGGAATGCAACAGTTTGGGGATTTTCGCGCTTCATGTTTTCACACTGATTGGTGCCTGTCGTTTCTATTCCGTTTGAATACTGTATAGTAAGTCCCAAGCCCTGTCCCCTGGTATCCCTAGCAAAGTAAGTGTTCCTGAAAGACCATTAAGACAATAAAGGACTTTGTTTATCCACAAGGCCTGATTTATTGGCTCTCATCAGAAGTCTCACACCATGTGTGTCATAAAATGTAATGCCAGGTAACGGAGATATAAACTTTATAAAGGACACAAACACAAATATTGTTTTTACTTAAAGTAAAAACATGCCTAAAACATTAGCACTCCTGTAATATTTTGCTTATTTAACAGTATCTGATAACTGACACATCTTGCTCTGAATTATTGCATCAAAATGTCTGTGCTGTTGCAATCCTGAATATGCTGTTAAAGTGTGTATCTGTAAGCTGCAAACCTACTTTTGATTTATTGACATTCACCACAGAAATCTCATGCTCAGAGTTCTGAGTCCAGGACCCAGGGGAAAACGTGAAATGGCTGGGCAATTGAGAGAGTCTGGCGAAGCAAGCTATGATGCAGCAGCAGCAGCAAGAGAACTGGAAGCAGGAGATGGCCGGTTCCAGTGCGGGCCTGATAGAAGCCCTCCGGGGGCCTGATCTGGCCCCTGGGCCGCATGTTTGACACCCCTGATCTAGTCTCTTTGCTGTATTGGTGTAGGCATGTTGTCTTATGTGCATGCGCAGGGAACGCACTTACCTTGGCTCCGTGGCTGCTGCTGGCGGCGGGGGTGGGCGGAGAAGCCTGGCCTTGCCGTCGCTGGGGGGGGGGAGAGCTGGCGGGGGGAGAGCTGGTGGGCCCCATGGCTGGAAGCCGTGTGGGTCTCGCCATCACTGGGTGGGGTGGAGGGCAGGGGGAAGAGCTGGGGGGGGGGGAGCTGGCGGGCGGGGGAGAGCTGGCTTTGGCTGCTGTGAGGGATGGCTGGGACAGGTGCAGGCAGCGCGGGAAACCCTCGTCTCTCATCCCCTCCACCAGCAGCCGGGGGGGGGGAGAGAAGCGGCAGGCTAAGTAGCTCTGGGGTGCTCAAGCCCACTGTGGTAGCAGGAGGAGGGATGGGGGGAGAAAAGCAGTGGGCTGAGCAGCTCCTCCCCCCCCCCCCCCGGTGGGTCCAGGTCTACCAATATAGTTGCAAGGGCGGGGTAGACCTGGCCTCCGGAGAACAGGTCTACCCAACCAGCCCTTGCCACTCTGTTGGTAGACCTGGCCACTGAAGAACAGGCCCTTTTATCATTCTAGTTGCCCTTTCCTGCACTTTTTCCAATGCTATATCTTGCATTGGACCATAATTGCACACAGTATTTCAAATGAGGTCGCACCATCGATTAATACGGGGCATTATGATACTTGCTGATTTGTTTTAAATTCCCTTCTTAATAAACCCTAGCATAGTGTTGGCCTTTTTTATCACAGTTGCACACTGTCTCAACATTTTCAGTGAGTTATCTGCTATAACTCCAAGATCTCTCTCCGAGTTAGTCTCTGCCAGTTTGGATCCCATCGGTGTATATTTATATTTAGAATTTTTGGCAAGCATCTTCTCGATGTTATTTAACATCTATATGCACCCCTCACCCAGTTAATCTGGGAGGTTGGGCGGCGTTGTCATCAGTATGCTGATGACACCCAACTATATCTGCGGATGGACGGCTGGCCTGACTCCGCCCCAGATAATTTGACCAGGGCTTTGGAGGCTGTGGCTGGATGGTTGCAGCGGAGCCCGCTGAAGTTGAATCCAGTGAAGACGGAGGTCCTGTACCTGAGTCGTGGGGGGACAGGATCAATAATCCGATTCCCATCCCTTGGTGGGGCACCATTGACACTGGCCCCAGTGGTGAGGAGTTTAGGGGTGATTCTGGATGCCTCCCTTCCTACGGAGGCCTAGGTCACCAGTGTTGCCAGATCAGCCTTTTACTATCTTCACCTGGTCAGGCAACTTGGTGACAGTGATCCATGCACTTCCAGGTTAGATTACTGCAACTCTCTCTACGCGGGCCTACCCTTGAGTCTGAACTGGAAGCTTCAGCTGGTACAGAATGCAGCAGCACACCTGCTACCTGGGATGTCTATGTGGATGCACATTCAGCCAGTGCTGTGCCAACTGCATTGGTTGCAGGTTGAGTACCAGATCAGATTCAGGGTGATGGTACTAACTTTTAAGGCCCTTATGTGGCCAGGGACCAACATGCCTACAGGACTGTCTCTCGTGTATACCCCGAAGTGCCTTGTGCTCTTCTGAGCAGCACTGGTAGTCCCCAGCCCGAAGGACATCTTCCTTGCCTCAACCCAGGGCCAGGGCCTTTTCAGCCCTGGCTCCTGCCTGGTAGAACATGCTTCTGGTTGAGATCAGGGCCCTGTGGGATTTTTTACAATTCTGCAAGGCCTGCAAAATGGACCTGTCAGATGAGGTAGTGGATGTCCACAGGACATTGGCCTTCCCTGCTCAGTCTGCTCAGTCTGCTTCAGTTGTACTGTCTACACCAACTTGGCAGTAGCGTCAACTGACTTCAGTTAGTTGGGAGAAATGTGCCCCCCAGACATGGTTGCCGCCTCCACTGTGGTCATACACTAATAGCTGCCACCAGGTATCAATTTAAGCACTGAAATATTTGTTGGATGAAATGATTTGATGTTTTTATGATTTTTAATTGTTTTATCATGTGTTGTGAGCCACCCTGAGTCCACTCGTGGGATAGGGCAGTGTGCAAATTAAATAAATAAATAATCCGATATATTCAAATGACGAATTTCTGTTGGTTCTCAGTTCCTTAGACTGGGTCAGCATATATCTGTATACGTTTGAACAAAAGGGTGGGAGAGATAGCAAAACAAAGAAAAAGGAAAGGGACTGCTCAGCCGAAAGAAAGGAAGGAAAAGAGAAGTGGGGTAATTGTTATAAATGTTCTGAAATTTGGTTGCCATTGCCAGCTTGTGCATGGTACTGTCCAGAATACCGTTATGTATAATAGCCCCCAAAATGTACAGTTTAAATCTTTGTAGAAAATAAAACAAAAGGTATGTGATAGCGGTTCATTTTGAAATGTTCTTAAGCTACCACTTCTAGTGAAGCTGCAGGCATATAACCATCCACTTTATGTTTTCAGAGCTGGAGAAGGAGCGGACACGATCTCTGGGAAAGCCATTATTAGGTGGCCCTTTCTCACTTATTGATCACGAGGGACAGCCCAAGACCGATCGTGATTATCTGGGCCAGTGGGCGTTAATATACTTTGGTTTTACACACTGCCCTGACATCTGCCCAGAAGAGCTGGAAAAAATGATTCTAGCAGTGGACGAAATTGGTAAGTAAGCTGAACTGAAACCTCCGTTCTCCCTCTAATAGGTTTATGCAATAGAATCTTATTATTTGATTTACATAATGAGTATTTTTTAAAGTTCTGTAATCATTGCATATTTTTCTCTTCCGTGTGTCTGAATCTCATTGCAAGGAATACAGTAAGATATCCACAATGGGAAATGAGCTAATATTATATGTAAGTGGGTAGAGCACAATTTGTGCAAAGTTTGGTTGCTGGTTGCATTTGGATGTAGTGACAGTTTTGTGTGTATGTATGCGTTTGCGATGGGCACAAACACGACTTGTTCGTTGAGCTTGCGTATCCCTCTCCTCTTAGTATTGTCCTGTGCTTAGAGCATGGTTAAAATCTTCCTGGTTTTGGAAGCTCTGAATCAAACTACTGCCAAATCCAGACAAAGACGCTGGGCAAGTTGGCGTTTGTTTCTTGCCCTCAGACTAGGATGCTCGGCCATTCCAGTTTAGAGTCTTGGTTTGTGGGGAAAGTTGTTTGTCCAGATGCCTGTGCTCAGGATGCCATGAAGGCTTTGAGCCGTGTTCCATAGGGAATGGGAGGAAGAAAGGTGGGAAAACAGGAGCATACTGAAGCATCTGTGTCCATCCCTAACAAAACAAAGCTTTGTTGAGTTGTCATAGTAGAGATCGTGTGCGTGTGCATTTGTTTTCATGTTTTCAGAGGCATTGTGCTAATGTTCCCATAGCAAAAGGTTGCTTCTGCACCCTTGTAATGCCTTTATTGTGCTGGGACTTCAAAAACATTCCTACTTAGCCATATAGCTCCTATCTTGCTTCCAGATATTTTTAATCCTTTTTTCCATCTGTACTATTTCAGTGAATTTCTGCGATAATAAGTAGTTTTCCCTACCCTAGATTTAGCAGCCATTAGCTGTTCATCCACAGTTTCTCCCCCCCCCCGCAAAAAAAAAGCGATAATGAGAGTCAGTTCCCTCTTGACGCTATAAAGAGAAAGGTTGCCACATCTCTCCCGCAGTTTGCCAATCTACTTGATAGCAGATAGCACAGTGTCTGCTTCTCAGAAAGCGTTGTCAGCTGCTTTATACAAGGAGTAATGTATCGGTTTTGTGCTGTGTTGTTTTGGAGGCATACCAAAGCAATATGAGCTAGGGAGTCTACTTGATCCAGGCAATAAGGCCATTTGCGTTTCTCTGTAGGAATTCTGTTACATCTCCCTTTTACTTCAGCTGAGTCTTACAGTGTTACACCTAGCCAATAGAAAAGCTTGTCTAAACTTATGAATTTATGACCAGCATAAATAGTCTGGCAAGGAAAAATTACCACTAAAAGGTATCTGGGAGTGGAGAACATTTATGATTTGCATCCTTGAGCACTAAGGACCAATCTTATTTTGGAACTTTTTACACTTACTTTCCAAGTACTATTCCTTGCAGCCTTTAGTTGCTCTTTTGGGAGAGTCCTTTATCTGAATTCCCATTAGTTAGACATAGAGGTATCTGAAATTAACAGCTGAAACAAAACAGGAGCTATTGATGGCTCAAAGAGGGAAGATTGAAATTTAATGACAAATTGCTAAATAATAGTGGATACATTTGGAAGCCTCAGCTCTAATCGCAGGGTGGAGGACGAGATAACATTACATATATTCAACAGGTTTTTAAAGAATTTGACTTGAAGAAAATTAAAATGTTCCATATAAGGGGTGTTGAACTCATTTATTATGAGGGCTGGATCTGACATAAATGAGACCTTGTTGGGCCGGGCCGTGTATGTCATAAAATGTAATGCCAGGTAGCAGAGATATAAACTTTATAAGGGACACAGACAAACACAAACATTTTTAAACTTTAAATAAAACATGCTTAAAACACTAGCAATCTTGCAATATTTTGTCTGTCTTTGATAACTGATACCTCTTGCTCTGAATTATTGCATCAAAATGTTTGTGCCGTAGCAATCTTGAGTATGCTGTTCAGGTGTGTATCTGTCAGCTGCAAACCTACTTTTGATTTATTGATATTTATCACAGAAATCTCATGCTCAGTGTTCCTAGCCTAGGACCCGGGGGAAACATGAAATAGCTGGGCATTGCAACCTTTTGTACATAAACTGCTTCATGTGCTGGTCAAAAACATGAGAAGGCATCCTAACACAGACTGAGGGCCATGTGTTTGTCTATAAAACTATACTCTTCCCCAGAGAAATAACTACAGCTTCCTACAAGGGGGGTGAACTTGGTCTGGACACACACTCTCAGTCTAATCCACCTCCCTGGCTTGTTATTCCTTTTCAAAAATTGTTCACATTGCTTTCTTACTGAGAACGACTGGATCATGAGGGCATGAATACAGTGAAAAGGGGGAGGTATTCTGTTGCATCCAGGAGAGCCCTGGCATAAAGAACCCAACAAAACACACACACACACACTGTAGCAGGGCACAAAAAAGCTCATACCTTGAATAAAACTTTGTTGGCCTTAAAGGTGCTTGGTATTTCTCCTGTGCAATGGAAGCAGCCCAGCAAAGCAAACTGTACCTCATTCCCTCCCTCCCTTCAGGGAGGAGCCTCAGCCAGTGGAAGGAAAGGAAGGCTGCCCTTTGTCTCCTGCAGCCTGGCCAGGAAGTGAGCTTTGGCTGCTCCCTCCCTCCCCCCTCTTTACCAGACTCTCCCAATCACACAGGAGAGCCTTGCCTATTGATCTCTCCTGTACGACTGAGAGAGACTAGTAAAGCAAGCTATAACATGGCACCACCAGCAGAACTGCAAATGGAAGTAGGAAAGAGCCAGGGCCTTGCGGACCTGATTGGGGCCCTCTGAGGGCCTGATCCGGCTCACGGGCTGCATATTTGACACCCCTGTTTTGTATGACCAGTACACCATTTTGTAGCAGCATATCTGATGCCTGAAAAAAGGATTATAAATGATGATACAAATTACCCTCCTTGGCAATAAAATACTTTAAAAAAAAATAAATGAGGAGGGTTAACTTCTGCATTAACATATGGATATGCAAATCCAAAGAGAGATTTTGTGAAAACATAACCCTGAGGTACTTGAAATTTCTCACTATCTCTTTGATTGTGTGTGTGTTCGTGCGCACATGTGACTGTGTGTATGCACCTGGAAGTCATGGCAACCTCTGGTGACTGACTGTGTGTGCACCTGGAATTCTGGTGACTTCTGCTGACTGACCCCTACTGGGGGCCTGGAGAATATTCAGAGAGGTGGCTGAATAAAGCCTGCCCTGCCTCTGGGATTTCAAGGAGGTCTCCCATCCAAGTACTTGCCAGAGTCTACCATGCTTAGCTTCCAAGATCCGACGAGATTGGGCTTGCCTGGGCTATCCAGATCAAGGCATGCAATTTCTTACTTTCTCAAGAACAATCCCACACAGGAGGGTTTATCTGTCAAGATGGCAACGAGATAACACTGCCATTTAGTTGCCCTGCGACTTTATTTACATTCTCAAAAAGTAATTTTAATGGCCCCAACCAAAATATTTGGACTTTTAGTTGACTTGGAACAGTTCGAGCTTATTTTAATATTCAATTATCAGCTGAATGCCTAGTCTCTGATAACATGGCAGCTGCAACCGCCTCAAGAGCAATTTAATTAATTAGTTTTTTTAGAGTTTTCCAGCAACAATGGAGAAGAAAAAGAGAGGCAGACCATCTGATTTTTACTCTTCTTTGAAACCAACTAAACAACCACGTGTAGAAGATTTTCTGTCCAACGAAACAACAGTAGATTGTCTTTTTTTCTTCTCTCCAAACCCACCCGACGTGTTGAGTGTGGAGGAGGGGAATGCAGAGGAGGAGTTGCTATTACACCCAGATTCAGACTTTTACCCCTTGAAGGGGACTGACAAAGATATATATTCCAGCATAGTTGAAATTACAGAAACAACATCTTATCTAGGTAGCGACTCCCCATAAAGCACATCTATTCTTGGAGGCAAAAGAACTTGAAACGCATCTACAATTACAAAAAGATTCTTTAACGAAATTCATCAGGGAACATTACTTACTAACCAGCTATTTTTCAAAAACTAAATTACATCCTTAATAATCTTGATATATTTGGCAACATGATCAAGGTCTTCAATGAAAAACCAAGCTATTAGCCTCATACAAGTGAAATTCCCAAAATTTCCAAGCCTTGCTCTCAGCCTACCAACTCAACTGCCAACTTAAAGGTCCATTCACTATTATTTTGCCAGCAAGGAATAGATAAGACACAAGAGAAACCAAATGTCAACTCCTCTCTTCACCTCCAAACAAACCAGGTGGTATTGCACATCTACAATCACATAAATTGTGGTCAGTGGGGAAATAAACGTGACATTCTTTATTCTTTGAGTCAGCTTTTAAGAACTGAGATACAACACACTGATCTTACAAAAGTTGACAGACTACTTAACAACTTTCATGGGCATAGATTGCACTTTACATTCACCTCCCCAACGCTCCCCATCATGCTGCTGAGAATGCAAAGATGCCTTGCCTCTTATGGAATTACAGCTCACAGAGCTTTTACAGATGGAAGAATTTGTCCTCTAATGCTAGAGGACGAAAACCACCCCATTCTTCTGAGCTGGTGATCTCTCCAGGCAGATCTGGTGGAGCCTCAGATGCGCAGAGAATGGTAAGGGGTGCAGCACAGGAGGAAGAAGAATCGGGCATGGAAGAGGAGGAGATGAGGGAGTGACCTGACAGAAGTTTGGTGGCCCCTGGAATATCCTTAGTGGTGGATGAACGGCAAGAGAACAATCTGGAGGTTAAGGGGTCGACACAATTCCCGGAAGAGATACCTATGGCTCTCAAGCAACAGCATAGTCCTGAAGGCCCTGATATTGGGAAGAGAAAACTGAAGGCTGCAGGGAGGCTGTGAAGAAGATTCCAGCCTTTGTGTGAAGAAGAATGTGAAGAAGATTCTGGCCTTTTCCTTCCCCCCCTTAGTTTGTACGTGAATTTGGAGTTTTTTCTTTTCTCTGGTTGGCAGATCCCCGGTACTTCAGGGAAGGAGGGTGCAGAAGAGGCCCTTCGCCTGCGGTATGGGGTAGACTCCAAAATGTTTTGTGGGGGCAATTTTCTGAACAAACCTGAGATGTAATGTTGACCTTCCCTGCCCTGATTTCCTGTAGATACTTCCCTTGATTGTATAAGTCTTTGTTTTTATGAAGTTTACTGTTAAAGTTCACTCCACACCCCAGAATGTTTTTTTCCCTTTCTTTCCCTTTCCTTTTTGTTTTGGAGCGATATGTGTGTAAAGGTAAAAGGTAAAGGTTTCCCTTGCTCGAAAGCCCGTCGAATCCAACTCTAGGGTTGCGGTGCTCATCTCCATTTCCAAGCCGAAGAGCCAGCGCTGTCTGAAGACATCTCCATGGTCATGTGGCCGGCATGACTAGACACCGAGGCGCACGGAGCGCTGTTTCCCTCCCCATCGAAGCGGCGCCTGTTTATCTACTTGCAATGTCTTGGTTTTGAGCTGCCACTTGGCAGGAGCTGGGGCCAGAGATGGGAGTCCACTCCATCAGGCAGCACTATATATAGAATGTATTAAATAAACTTATATATGTTTTTAAAATCCCATACAATTTTCTCGTTTAAAAAGTTCTTCCTATCTCAATTGAGTTTCTCTGCAAGGATAAAGGATGTGTCCTTTTAGGTTTGTATTTAGAGAAGATCAGTGCCTTTGTGTTACTGAAGTTTATTTCCAAATATCCTTTAACACAGAAATCATAAAACTCAATTCAGTATTTTCGCTAAACCTGAGTGTGTACGAGCTAATAAAACTAGATTGTCTGCATATGCTGGATAAGGTGCAGGCTGACCACTTAGCTGAGGAGAACAGAATCTGCAGTCCTGACTTGGGGGGGGGGGGGGGAATCATATATAAATTAAATAAATGTGGACCCAAGATGCAGTCCCGCCTAACATCTCTTCTTACCTTGATTGGGTTTGAGAGGGTGGAGCTCCCTGGTATATGAATCTGAAGAATATTTTCAGAATATAGATTCCTAATGAGCGCTAGCAATCTGCCAGGTATGCCCATGTTAAGAGTAAAGTACACTGTCTGCACCTTTTGTATATTTATTTGCTAGAGACGGTAACATGAAATGATGCAAGGAGGATTGTTTTTTCCTGCATCCATATTGGGCACCGTTTAAGATGTTTGAGTCCTCCACCGATACTTTCAGCCTGTTAGCTAAGTGGCTAGCATAAAGTTTGCCTATAACAGAGAGTAAGCTTATGGGGCAATACTTAGCTGAATCGTCTTTTGTTCTTTTTTTAAAAAAATGAAACTATAATTGCTGATTTTCTCCAGACTGTACAGACTTTCTTGGGTCAACTGCCAAGCGCAGGATGCCCAAATATGACAGCTGTGCCTTCCCACCCACACTTTTTAACCCAGCCTCACTGGAATGGTTTCTGCAGGCCTGGAGATTGACCTGGATGGTGCCCTTCCAACCTACCCGCCCTCCATCGGGACTCCCCAGGATCCAGCCATCTAGGGCAGGAGAGGGCATGGGGGAGGGGCCAGAGCAGAAGGCTGGGGAATGCTCCCAGAGGCAGCGGGAGCACAGAAGGAGCCCTCCTCCCCTGAGCTTCCTCATCAGAGAGCAAGCAAGGTGACCTTCCCTCTCACAAACAAAAGCACCCTGGGAAAAGCAGGCATCACAGCCAAGCAGTAGGGATGGTTGAGGAGGAGGAGGAGGATAAAACTTCAGCCATCACAATGGGGCAGCCATTCCATGTCTCTCGCAGACAAAGGCACCAGAGCCCAGGGAACTCAGGCTCTGAATCAGAGACTGAAGGAATCCCACTCAGCTCAGTGAGGGAAGAGGGGGAGTGGTCAGGAGAGGATTCCGACACCCAAGACAGTTCTTCGAGACTGTTCCAAGCAGAGCACTTGCAGAGGCTTCTAAAGAAAGTTATTTCCACTCTGAATTACCAGATGGATAGTCCAGAAAACCCCAGATCATCTGTATCGGCCAAGCTTGGTGGAAGGGAGTTGGTCTAAGAGACCCACAGTCTGCCCATTTCTTGAGTTTTTTAATGAAATCTTGAGGGCAGAATGGGCTGTCCTAGAGTATGGCTCTTCGCTAACAAGCATCGCCAAAAAATTCTGTGCTTTACCAGAGGCAACCCTGGAGGACCTAAAGGTCCCTTTAGTGGATGCTCCAGTAGTTACCGTCTGCTCAGGCTCTCCTTTCAAAAGGTGGAGAGAACATGCTAAAAGATGCAGGGGACAGGAGAAACAAGATGGCACTCAAGAAATCCCACAAAATGTCCTCCCTCGCAATCGGCATGAGAGGTCCAGTCAAAGGAAAACCAGTGCCTGCTGCAGAAAGTGGTAGAGCATCTTCTGACCATCGGGGTGGTTGAGCAGGTACCTGGGGGATCTACTTGGTCTTCTTTGTGGTGCCCAAGAAGTCAGAAGACTGGAGGTCAATTCTCAATCTAAAGGGTCTGAACTTGTGGGTGAAAAAGCAGAAGTTCCGCATAGAGCCACTTCACTTCATTGCACAAATAATACAACAGGATGACTGTTTGGTATCCTTGGATCTCAAGGAGGCTTACCTACATGTTCCTATACACCAATCCTCCAGGCAGCTTCTGCATTTCTTCATGGGGGACCAGCATTACCAATACATGGTTTCACCTTTTGGTCTGTGATGCTTGCCAAGAGTCTTCACAAAGGTGCTGGTCGCCCACCTGAGACAGCAGGGTATCCATATTCTCTAGACGACCTGCTGATCATGGCCATGGACGGCAAATTAGCGGCAAGGAACTCAGAGGTGTCCATTTGACTGCTACAGGAGCATGGGTAAACCTGCGAAAGAGCCAGCTCACCCCGTCCAAGGATCTGGTCCACCTGGGGGCCAGGATAGACATGCCATCAGCAATTATCTTTTTCCTATCAGAGAAAAGAAGATCTTGAACACAGTCAGAAGGACACACAAACAAAAAGCATCAGACCTCATAAACCTCTCTGCTACTGTGAGCCTCTTAAATTTGTCAATAGACCTCCTCCCATGGGTCCTCTTCCACACAAGACCTCTGCAGTGAGTGCTACTACCACACCAGAGGGACATCAGCAGGAGGCACCACAAGATCAAACTCCCCCCTTCGATGTTGAGATTGCTAAAATGGTGTTTGCAAAGGAACCTGAGCAAGTGAGCGTCCTTCCTGCAGTCTCCCCACATTATGCTGACCACAGATGCAAGCAAAAATGGTTGAGGAGCACACTGTGGAAGCCAAGTAGCCCAAGGCAGGTGGTCCCCCTCGGAAATGGAAAACAGCATCAACTGGCTGGAATTGCAAGCCATCTCATCGCCTTCCAGGAGTCACTGAGAGACAAGAATGTCTTGGTTAGAACTGACAACATGACAGCAAAGGCACACATCAACCATCAAGGCAGCCCCAGAGCCATCGCCCTTTACAGGGAGGTGGAGCTCCTCTTCCTTTGGATGGAACAACATTTAACAGGGCTGAGGGCACACCTGCAAGGCCTTTCAAACGTTCAAGCAGACTGGCTGAGCAGATGGGACATGGACCCATGGGAATGGGCATGAAACCGTGAAACCTTTTGGGAGATCTCAGTCCAATTTGGGACCCTGGTAATGGACCTGCTGGCATCGCAGCACAACCACTAGGTTCCGAGGGTTTCCATCCAGATTTATGGAGAAAAAAACAGAGGACGAGGATGTGCTATAACACCAGTGGCCAGAAGGCATGCTGTATGCCTTTTCCCCAACCCCCATGACCAGCAAGGTGCTGAACAAAGTACAAAGAGTGAAGGCAAAGGTGATCTTCATTGCCCCCTTTTGGCCAAGACATCCATGGTTCTCAGAACTGGTTGAGATGTATTGACTTATTCTGTGTAAACTGAGAGAAAGGCAGACTATAAATAACCCAGGTAAGTAAATAAATACATAAAAGGCAGAAAAAGCCTTGTCCGCCACTCAACATTTCTGGGGTGGTGCACATTCATATGGCAGAAGGTAATCCGTTATGTACATTAGTTCTAGGTGGTACAGTTCAGGGCTTTAAAAGTCAATTAGAATTGTGCCTGGAAGTTAGAAGCCAATAAAAATTTGAGTATCTGAGGGAAATCTGTTAAAAAATCTGTGTCAGCTTTTTAAAAGTTTTGTGCAGATGCACAGGCAAACAGACTTGCTTACTTCGTTAAAAAAAGTTCTCCAAAACTTTTGTAGATGGTGGTTTTGCTGTAGTAATCTGCCACAGTGCACAGTATTCAGTTTTGTGAGTCTTAGAAATTCAATGGGCCCTTTAATAATCTGTATAATTAGCTCCGTGTGCAGAGCCATTCAACTATTTCAGACCCAGTATGTCCATCTAACCCCCTGAAACATGGACCCCTTTTATAGAGGTCTAGTAGGATTATCAGGTGATGTTAACTGTGTGCCTTGAGAAACTTCAAACTGCCTATTTCTGCACATTAAGCCTCTATTAAAGGAATAGGCAATTTTTCTCACATCCTATTGAGAACACTACACACTCCCCTTCCCTTTTCCCTTTCATTTTTTTTGTTTCAGCTACAGTTCATTGTGACATCTGAATGGGTAAATGTGGGCTTATTAGAATAAATGCTTTATTGTATAATGTGAAGTTAGGGTTGAGCACGAACCAGTTCATGAACTAAAGTTTGTGACAAATTTTGGGTGGTTCATGGTTCACAAACTAAAGTTTGTGACAAATTTTGGGTGGTTCATGGTTCACAAACTGAAGTTTGTGGCAAGTCAGCTGGCGCGAACTTTCCATGAACTTTCAAGCAGTTTGTGGCAGTTCATGAGTGGATACATTTTCAGACAGACTGTCTTCATTCAAACAAAATGTTTACCAAATTTCAAAGCAACTGGGGGGAGGGGGAGATTCTCCAGCCTTGGAAACACCAGTGGGTTCCCTGTGCATTTGATGCATGTAGTTTTCACTTTTGAACCTGCACTTAACATTTTCCACAGAAGCTCTTTCCTGGGGGCGGCATCTTTGGGGGGCCATAACTTGGACCCTCTAATCTGCAAGTAACTTGGAGAGCATGTAGAGGAGCGTCTTCGAGCAGTCCCCTGCGGGTTTGATGTCTCTAGCTTGCACAGGGGTCCTTTCTATACACCCCTGAAACTGTGCCTGTCAAAATAACTGCCTGTCATTTTCCCAGAAGGCACTTTTCTGGGGGCACCTTCTTTGGGGGGTCATGACTCAAAACCCTGTATATCCAATCCTCACCAAACTTGGAGGTCTGGTAGAGGAGAGTTAGCCAGAGAGCCCCCGTGAGTTTGGTGTCTCCATCATGCCAGGGCGCCATTCTACTGCATCACAAACTGGAGCTGGTTTGTTGGCAGATAAAAGTTCATGACAGTGCATGGTTCACGAACCAAGCATGTCATGAACCAAACCACATATTCCTGGTTCGTGCCTCTCTCTATTCATATCCTTTTCCTCCTGCAGAAAGACCTGCCTGGTGTTCCAGTTTGCGTTGCAGTGAGGGCAACTCCAGGCTGTTCCTGTTCATATTTCATTTGGAACCATAGTTAAACTAACTGTGATTAATAAGCCAACTGCAAGTCACTTCCTATCCTAGTTCGATGTATTCCCTGGCTATCCATAGTTAGTGAAGGGGCCCTTTATATTGCTATTTACTTCATTTACAATCCGTCTATCTCATTGAGATTCATGTCTGGGTCATCACATCAACCATGGTTAATTGTAATTAAGCCATGGTTTCACAAGACTTGTGAGTTGAGATTTACAGCTTGTACTTTCCCTCCAAATGAGCTGTGGAAGCCCACTTCAGATTCTGGCTTTAAGTAGTTCTTTGTAAGAGAGAGAACTAACCGTTGTCTGTTAATTCAGGCATCAAAGGCAGCTAGGGTTTCAGCTAAAAAAGAACGTAGAAACTGAAAATAGAGGTTCGTAAGGTGAGGAGGGAGCATGTCAACCCACGGCCCAGCTCCAGCCATCAAAACAGGGTTTGGGGGATCACCATGATTCAGAATGCTTAGAGAATCCCTTCTGTTCTGTCACAGTTACCCTGATGGTAATTCCACAAGAGCCCAAACTGGCAGCTAGGGTTTGATCACTTGGGTTCCCACTAGCATATCTGTGGTTTTGAGTACAGAGCTGAGAAGAGGGACTGATCAGCAGGGATATTAATTATTATATTTTTGGTTGATAGATAGCATCTCATCTCTGCCAAACGTCACCCCTCTCTTTATCAGCATTGATCCAGAAAGAGACACTAAAGAAGCCATTGCCGTGTATGTTAAAGGTACGGTTAGTCTCCTTACCTGCTACTGTATATCTTGACCTTGTCATTCTGTTTCCTTGTGACTGTCAGTCCAGACTAGATTTTGCAGCAATGGAAGGGCATCAATTGAGTCTTTTAATGTAAGCTCCATTTTTTTTAAATTCAAGAGTTTTCACCCAAGCTGGTTGGATTGACGGGTACCAAAGAACAGGTGGATCTGGTATCTCGAGCGTACCGTGTCTATTACAGCCCTGGACCAAAAGATGAAGATAATGATTATATAGTAAGTGCCTATAATTTTCAGTTGTATCACAGGTAGATAATGCTGGAGAAAGGAGTTTTGTGAAATGAACGGAACAGCCATCGAGCAGTTAGGCAAAATGAGAGTTCTAACTAAGGTATTGAGGGAGGTGGGCTAAGATGAAGGGCAGCAAAGCGAATAGGCAGTTGGGAAGGCACTAATGGAAAATAGTTTGGTGGTTTAGAAAATGTCTGTGCTGCCTCTCCAGAGACTCTGCTCAAGGTGGATTACAAAGAATGAGTACAGCTTCTTCATGGCAAGAGAACTTTCCATGTAGGACTGTAGAATTTCAGCAGCTGGTGGTAGACTTAAGTTCGGCGGACTCCCATGATGAGTGCGCTGGACAGCCCTTGCCAAGGTGTCTGTTTTCATCTGTGCCAAATTAGAGAAGCTGCCCCTGTTCTCTAATTTGGCAAAATTTCATTGTTTGCCTGTATTATTTTCAGTTGTGCAATCCGCTTTGAGTCTCAGCTAGAAAGGTGAACTCTAACTGAAGTAAATAAAATCAACTGCATAGGTTGCCGTTGCAGGTGCCGTTGAGGTAGGTGTTACTGCTCAAGGGTGAAAACCTGAAATGTTGCTTTGCATATTTACTTACCTTGAAAGGGCCATAATATTGTGGTATGACAAGCCCAGGTAGAAAAGCTCTTATCCCCAGCAGCCTTTTCTTGCCAAAGTGTTCACTGTGAGCTTTCAGTGAAGTGTCCTTTGTAGTAAAGGTAAAGATGTCCCTTGCTTGAAAGCCAGTCATATCTGACTCTAGGGGGCAGTTCTCATCTCCGTTTCCAAGCCAAAGAGCCAGCGCTGTCCAAAGACTTTTCCGTGGTCATGTGGCCGGCATGACTAAACGCCAAGGTGCATGGAACACTGTTACCTTCCTACCGAAGCGGTACCTATTTATCTACTTGCAATTTCTTGCTTTCGAACTGCTAGGTTGGCAGGAGCTGGGGCCAGAGACAGGAGCTCACTCTATCATGCAGCACTTGGGTCTCGAACTGCTGAACTACAGACCTTGCAGTCTGCAGCTCAGCATCTTAACCTCTGAGCCACTGCGGCCCCCTGTACTTTGTATTAATATTAGCAATTATTAGCACGTAAGCCAGGAGGGGGAGCCAGATAACAAATGACTGATGGTTTTCCCTGATTGTCCAATGTACTGTTTGCTATTTCATTTTCTGGTGATTAGATTTTGCCTGTTTTAAAATGAAATAATCCAAAACTTGTAAGCTTTGTACTCCCTGCATACCTAAAATGCAGTCAGTTCATCCGATTGACACCCCAGTAATGAACAACTGACATGAAACAGACATTCATGTAATGCTGACTAAACAGTAATGAAAAAGATGGCCTTCTCTCCCTGCCTCAGTGATATAGCAGTGATCTTGTTCTTTGAGCAATTCTAGTAGGAGCCTCTATACCTTGCCTTATTTAACTTCCATCAAATTGTGAGCAAGGGCTCTCTATGCTGTTGAGGATGGCAAAAAGAGGTTGTACATATTCCTGCTTCCAGAAGGATGATCTTCAAGAAACAGTCAGTGAACTAAAGTGTGAGGGGTAGTATTCCCTGAAGGGTTTCCTAGTATAACTAGACAGGGAGGAGACTTGTTAAGCCAGCCTTTTGCTTGATAGGTAGCACGAATGCTCAAAGATTAGTATAATAATACCTCTTATGTCTTTTGTGTATGTATTATGGTTCAGGTTGGGCCCTCCTGCACATCTGGGAATTTCTAGTTGACCATTTATAGTCTTTAAAAAAGCTTGGTTTCCTCTCAACAGACAAGTTTTCCAAAGGACAGCCTTGAGAGCCAGTTTGGTGTAGTGGTTAAGTGCGCAGACTCTAATCTGGGAGAACCGGGTTTGATTCCCCTCGCCTCCACTTGCACCTGGCTGGATGACCTTGGGCAAGCCATAGCTCTGTACCAGCTGTTCCCTTAAGGACAGCTTGGGAAAGAGCACTCTCAGCCCCACCTACCTCACAGGGTGTCTGTTGTGGGGAGGGGAAGGGAAAGGAGTTTGTAAGCCGCTCTGAGACTCCCTTGGGGAGTGGAAGGCGGGGTATAAATCCAACCTCTTCTTCTCTTCTTCTTGAGGGGTTTCTTTTTTCTGCAGGGTTTGACTGCTTTGATGGGTCTTGTGTTGGGGTATTATTTTTGTCCAGTTTTGTGTCCTTGTATTTTTCTGATATAGAACGCATCTTGTCCGTGTTGTTCCTCTACTGTGCATTGGGGACTTACAGAAATCAAGAGCTGGAGTGACATTCTGATCGGTGGTCCGAGGGGCTGACTTGCTGCTGAGCATCCTCTCAGTCTGTCTTCTGTGTTCTTTTGCAGGTGGATCACACCATCATAATGTATCTTGTTGGGCCAGATGGGGGCTTTGTTGACTATTATGGCCAAAACAAGAGGCATTCTGAGATTGCAGCTTCAATTGCTGGGCACATGAGGAAGTACAAGCTGAGCTAAGGGACAGGAAGCTTCCGGCTACAAGGCAAGCAAGGGGAAGCAGAATCGTGCAAGCAGTTTGTCTTGGCACTTTCCTAATGGCCTTGAACTTGCAACAGAAGTTATGCCCACAGGTTAAGGCTTTAACCTGGACTAAATAAGGCGCCTACATGGAAGGAACCTACGTGGAAGAACGCTTTTCTTTGAATGTGCCTTAAATTTGCATTTGTTAAAGGTCAAGAGGAGCCATAATGAAGTGTTTCCTCTTAAAAGATGACTGCTTCTAAATGTTGGTCTCTGAAGCCTTGGAATCTTTCCCCACCCTTGTAGTGTATGTTCTTGCCCACCTGAATAGACACATGTGGAGTAAGAGGCAAATCTCAACAGGAATGAAGGCACTGCTCACAGGACCAGCCTTTTCCTGCACCTGAGCATCATTGGCGAGTAGGACCATGGCTTCAGCATAACTTCCAAGGGAGCACACCTTCATAGCCATAGGAGCTGTCTTGTTGGCTTTTTGAAATGGTATTTCATATGGCAGTAGAGGGCTATGTGGGATGATAAAGGGTAATTGAATGTAAAGAATACTGATCATTTATATAGTGTGTTACAAATTGCATTCAGTGTGCAGATGATGAAATAAAGTGAGAGAAACTGAGAACCTGTGCTGTCTTGAAATCTCACATTGGGTAAAGCAAATTTGTTCTTAAAAGCATGACTTTAAAGCATCTGTCTCCAGTGCCTTCTGAGTTGGCTGATATTCATTGACCAAGACAAAATCAGTATTTGCAGAGCCTGTGGATAGGCGTTCTAAGACCGCGGCCACATGAGCGAGATAATCTGGAGGGAAAGCAAGGCTATTTTGCCGCAGAGCAATTTGCCCTGCAGTTGTGCGATCACACAGGTCTGTGGACCTGCTGGCACAACTCGCCGCTGCGTGATGAGATGCAACTGCGGGCGAGTTAATTTTTTTTTTGTGTGGTTGGTTTCCAATTCACTTAAATGGGGGATTGATTAATCATTCCTACACCCTAAGGACTTTTGATTAGGTGCGCACTGAGAAGCGGGGGGGGGGGGACCAACAGCATGGTGTTGGGATAGCCTGATCAGACGATCCCTGACGCCACAAGTTTGCCCTGGTGTGGTCACACGGGGACACTCTGGTTATGGCCCGCAGCAAACCATTTGATACTGGAGTTTAACTAGTGGTTTTTTACTCCACTTCCCTGACGGAGCAAAATGGCTTGCGATGGTTTGACAACGGTTGTGGAACACTTCCCAGATGTGTTGGTGTGATCGCGCTGCTTTGATCCGCTGGTGAATCATCCCTCTCGCGTGGCTAATGGGTGTGTATGATCGCGCCCTAAATATATCAGACAAGCTTAATTTTTCAATGACAGATGATTGCACAGTACCCAACTGCACTCAGTTTGCCACAAATTTACATGGAGGAAGAAGAAGAAGAAGAAGAGATTGGATTTATACCCTGCCCTTCACTCACTTGGAGTCTCAGAGCGGTTTACAAACTCCTTTCCCTTCCCCTCCCCACAACAGACACCCTGTGAGGTAGGTGGGGCTGAGAGAGCTCTTTCCAGAACTGTCCTTGAGAGAACAGCTGTGCCAGAACTACGGCTTACCCAAGGTCATCCAGCCAGGTGCAAGTGGAGGAGTGGGGAATCAAACTCGGTTCTCCCAGATTAGAGTCCGCGCACTTAACCACTACACCAAACTGGACAGAAAAGTAAGCTTTTAGACTAGCTCCGAAGATGTGGAAATGCTTGACAGCCTGCTTCTTAGCTATAGAACGCAGATTGTATGCTGTCATGGTCATCGTGAACAAATGGTCATGTTGACAAAAACCTTGCACAGCATTTGAGTAAGGAGAGGAACTCTCTGGGGAAACTGGTGGCAGGCTGCTGTGCATCTGCTTCCCTGCCCCCTCCTCTCTGAGTGCTCGGCCTGCATTCATTTCTTTCTTTTGAATAGCATGTGTCTGAAAAGGGGTCCTTCCTTTGGAATGTAGCAGGGTTTCATCAGGAAGAGACATCGTAATATAAGAAGATTCCCATGGAACTGAAATATCTTCTCTGCCTCTGAGATGCCTGATAGATTAAAGAAGACTGCCTCTTTTTTTTTTTTTTTGACCAAGTATCTACTAAGAATTTCCTTGGGTCAATTTGTATCAAGTGCTTTTGTGACTTCTGCAGAATTTAACCTTCATTCTCAGCTGTTAAAGGTTCTGTGCAGAGGCAGCTTTCCCCCCTTCTTTACATTGCCAGTATGTTTCAGAAAGAGAAGACCATTTGATACCTCTGAAGGATTCAGGCCACTAAATTGCCTTGGTTTCAACTCTTGTGTTTCATCTCTTTTTCTATGTGTGTGTGTGTGTGTGCATGAGTAGGGTGGTCAATCCATTTTATACAGTGCCTTGTTGGGGAAGAGAACTAAAGTCACATATTCAAAGTATATATAGTATTTAACATTATTTAATGAAAAATATGACGTTTACTGAAGTATCTGAATTTAGCATGGCTCTGAGTGCCTTACTTTTCCAGACCGTTAACAGGGTTTGGAGGTCTGACTGTATTCCCCGTGGGAATGGAGACTACCGAACTCCTCTAGGCAGTCCAAGAATGGCTCCAGATCTTCAAAACTCCATACAGATTTTTATTCTGATAACACCAGAAAAAGCATTTTCCAGGGTCAGTCATTGGGACTCCCACTGCAGCCTCACAAACCGGTCACAATATATTTGGGAAAGAGAGAAGAGACTGCAGTAGACGAGGCCTTGTTTCCAGTTTTTAGTTTTGTAAGTGAGAAGTAGGTCTTAAATGAAAACAAACCTCTCTTGTTGGTGCCTTTAGAAAAATGAGCCCATGTTGGAGCTAAGCCTTAAGCTAAAACCACCAAAGAATGCATTTTCAGGAAATGTAGGCCATAAGAAAAGTGAGAATATAGCCTTATTCTTGTGAAAAACAGACTGGAATGTTTCAGTTAAATCTATTGCACTTTGTGATCATTTTTGTTTTATCCCCTTCACTTTAGCATGAGCACTTTTCATGGAAAGAATCTCTTGTCCTAGATAGAGGTTATCAAAAAGACAGTTTTTAAATCTCTTTTTCACAAGAACAAAATTTTCTGTTTTTCAAACAAGCTTAAGGCTTGTAGCTCTCCTTGTAAGCTGAACCATTCTAAGCGTATATAGGACTCTGTTCATGAACTGACATTTTTGCAAACTTCCAGAATTTTGAACTTGCAAAACTGAATCATGGATGTAACATACAACTGCTCTGTTGCTTCCAGTCCCCTATCCTATTTCATGGAGCTCATGACAATTCATCCCCATTTAATCACTACATCTACCCTATGAGGTAGGCTAGGCTGAAGGCAAGTGACTGCCTCTGTGTCACGCAGTGAGCATTATGGATGAGTGGAAATCTGTCCTGAGTCTTCATCTGATATTATTAAGTACTGCACCATACTAGCTCTCAATTTATAAAAGTTGTAGTATTTATAACTATAGTTACAAAGCATTTTTAGTTTCATTCTCTATGTCTGGGTCGAAATAGTGGGCCCAAAAGGAAGCTTAACACTGGGAGTTTATCACCAACCAGATCAAAAGATAGAGAAGGAATATAAAATGATAAATTAATTAAAGATATCAGCTAGAAGATATGACGGTATTGTAATAGGTGATTTGAACTACCCACACATTGGGTCAATATGTGTTCAAGTCGGGGGGAAAGGGACTGAGTTTCTAAACACCCTCAATGACTGTGCTATGGAGCAGATGATCACAGAACCTACCAGGGGAGAGGCGAACCTGGATTTGGTCCCAAGTAATGCCCAAAACCTGGTGAGAGATGTAAAAGTGATTGTACCACTTGGGACCAGGGACCGTAATGATTATTGAGTTCAACATTTGTATAAGTAGGGAATTGCCCCAAAAGACTGACACAACTACTTTTAACTTTAAAGGGGGTAACTTCTCTGAAATGAGGAGACATGTGAAGAGGAAACTGAAAGGAAAAGTAAAAAGGGTCAAACCCCTTGGGGAAAGTACAATCCTAGAAGCTCAAGTAAAATATATACCGCAGGTTAGGAAAGGCACAAACAGGTATAGAAAAAGGCCTGCATGGTTAACGAAGTAATTGGAAGCTGTAAAAGGGTAAGAAGGATTCCTTTAAGCAGTGGAAAGCTAGTCTCAGTGTGGTTGATAAAAGGGAACACAGGCTGTGGCAAATAAAATGCAAGTCTGTGATCAGGCAGGCAAGAAGGGAATATGAGGAGCATATTGCAAAAAACATAAAGACCAACAATAAAACTTTCTTCAAGTACATTAGAAGCAGAAAACCAGCCAGGGGGGCAGTGGGGCACTTGGATGACCAAGGAGTAAAAGGATTGCTGAAGGATGACAGAGAAATGGCTGAGAAGCTGAATGCATGTTTTGCCTCTGTCTTCACTGTGGAATATGAGAAGTGCTTGCCCACTCCAGAACCACTGATTTTAGGAGGGATATTTTCTCCAGTGAGCGCTAGACAACTTAAAAACTGATAAATCACCAGGCCCGGATGGGATACATCCAAAAGTTCTGGAAAGAACTCAAATGTGAACTTGTGGATCTCCTGGCAAAAATATGTAATCTTTCCTTAAAATCTGCCTCCATTCCTGAGGACTGGAAGGTAGCTACTGTCACCCCCATCTTTAAAAAAGGTCCCAGAGGAGATCTGGGAAATTACAGGCCAGTCAGTCTGACGTCAATACCAGGTAAGTTGGTGGAAACTGTTACTAAGGAGAAAATTAGTAGGCACATTGATGAACAAAAACTATTGAGGCAGACTCAGCATATGTTCTGTAAGGGAAGATGTCTCACTAACCTGTTAGTGTTCTTTGAGGGGGTAAACAAACATGTGGACAAGGGGGACCCAACTGATGTTGTTTACCTTGACTTCCAGAAAGCTTTTGATAAACTTCCTCATCAAAGGCTCTTATGTAAGTTCAATAGTCATGGGATAAAAGGACATCTTCTTGCGGATCAAAAACTGGCTAATTAAAAGGAAACAGAGAGTGAATATAAATGGGCAATTTTCTCAGTGGAGTGAGGTAAGCAGTGGGGTACCGCAGGGCTCAGTACTGGGTCCGATGATTTTTAACTTGTTCATTAATGATTTGGAGTTGGGAGTAAGCAGTGAAGTGGCTAAATTTGCAGATGACACAAAATTGTTAGGGTGATGAGAACCAGGGAGGATTGTGAGGCACTCCAAAGGGATCTGTCAAGGATGGGCGAGTAAGCGTTAGGGGTGTGCAAAAAAAAAAAAAATTCGGGTTTTTTTCGGATTCGGGTATATTAAACCTGAATTTTTTGGTATTCCCGAAAAACCCAAATATCTATACCGGTATAGGGTAGATATCTGAAAATTTTCGGGATTCCCAAAAAATTCGGGTCCATTATACCCTATGGGGCCATTGTAATCAATGGCAAACAAGTCTGAAAAGTTTCCAGGGGGCTGGGGGGGAGGGGGTTTGAGGTAGAGGCTCCAAATTTGGACTGTAGCTGCTCAAGCCTCTCCCCAAAGGACCCCCAAAGTTTTGAAAAGATTGGACCAGGGGGTCCAATTCTAGGGGCATCCAAACAGGTTGCCCCATTCTTCATTGTTTCCTATGGGAAAAAAGGCAGGCAGGCAGCAGACAGTGTCTCCTGAAAAATCTCTCCAAGAAAGTAAGTGAGGTGGTGAGAGGGGCATGTTTGCCAGGCTAGCAGCAGCAGAACCTGTGCAATCTGCCCCCCAGAAACAGGGCCACCATGCCAGTCAGTGCCCAAAGTTTGACCCAACAGGACTCACTCAAGTCAAACCAAAACTAAAGCCCTAGACTGAGATTTATTTCAAGATATTATTGGAAAATAAACCTACAACCTTTTTTTAAAGCCTATTTAACAGTGGTGAGAGAGCAGGGGCAGCAGCCAGCCACACTCTCCAAGCCAAACTCAACTCTGGCCAGTCCAGCAGCAGCACCAACCGTTCAGGAACAGCAGGGAGTCAGGGGTGCAGGTCTGCTTTTATGCTCTCTGGGCATACACAGAGGTTTTCAAACAAAAACAACCTTCTGTGATTGGCCAGAGAGCGGATACCAAAATCCTATTGGCTGCCAGTGCAAGCTGCCTAGTGCCTAGGAGTTCCACAGTACTTGGGAACTTTGCAAGGCAAGCTGCCCTGATGCAATGCATTTGCAAATGCATTGCAGTGATTGGCCATCCATGGTCCCTCCCCCCCGGCCCCCTCCTGGGACCATGAGCAAAAGGAGGGAAAGAGGGTACACAATGCCGGAAAATGAAAGAGTAAGTGATGGGCTTCCCTTTGTAGTTAACTCCCCCCCCCCCCCCCGCGGCTGCCATTTTCAGTTTGCCGAAAAGCTGGATTTTTCTGGGTTTTTATTTTCGGGATACCGGGGAGTCTCATCAGAGGCTTTCCAGTATCCCAAAAACCCAAAATGGTTTTTTTTGTTGTTTTTTTTCGGCTTTTCGGAAAGCTGAATGCACACCCCTAGTGGTCGTCAACATGGCAAATGGGGTTCAGTGTGGCCAAGTGCAAAGTGATACACATTGAGGCCCAAAATCCTAACTATAAATACTCGTAGATGGGGTCCGAACTGGCAGAGACTGACCAAGGGAGAGATCTTGAAGTCATAGTAGATAACTCAATGAAAATGTCGAGACAATGTGCAACTGCAATGAAAAAGGCCAAAACTATGCTGGGGGTTATTAGGAAGGGAATTGAAAACAAGTCAACCAGTATCATAATGCCCCTGTATAAATCGATGGTGCAACCTCATTTGGAGGACTGTGGGCAGTTTTGGTCACCATACCTCAGAAAGGATATTATAGCATTGGAAAAAGTGCAGAGGAGGGCAACTAGAATGATAAAAGGGTTGGAACACTTTCCCTTTGAAGAAACATTGAAGTGCTTGGGGCTCTTGGAGAAACGATGACTGAGGGAAGACATGATCCAGGTTTACAAGATTATACCTGGGATAGAGCAGGTAGAGAAGGAAGTACTTTTCTCTCTTTCTCACAATACAAGAACTTGTGGGCACTCCATGAAATTGCTGAGTAGTTGGGTTAGAATGGATAAAAGGAAGTACTTCTTCACCCAAAAAGTTATTAACATATGGTATTCACTGCCACAGGAGGTGGTGGCGGCTACAAGCATGGATGGCTTCAAGAGGGAATTGGATAAACACATGGAGCAGAGGTCCATCAGTGGCTATTAGCCACAAAGTACAGATAGGAACTCTCGGTCTAGGGCAAGTGATGCTCTGTATTCTTGGTGCTTGAGGGGGGGGACAAGAGTGGGAGGGCTTCTAGTGTCCTTGCCCCACTGGTGTACCTTCTGAGGGCACCTGGTATTTTTGGCCACTGTGTGACAAGAGTGTTGACTGGATGGGCCATTGGCCTGATCCAACATTGGCTTCTCTTATGTTGTTATATCTAGAGTTCTTGAAGCACCATACTATTGAATAAGGGAGCCAGTCTTTTGTTGGTGAGAGCTACTTTCTGAGGTAAATGAACCTCAGAACTACAGGGGAGAGGGGTGCAGGGGTCCCAACTGATGGGACCAGGATGCACCTCAACTCGAAGAGCTCATAGGGCATGTCCCTGGCCCTGTCCGCTGCTTTATGTTGAATGTGGAATACCCACTCCTATCAGTGTTGAACAGCTGATGATGGTGTGTTGGCCAGAGCACTAACAGCCATTTATGGTGAGTCAGTGGACTACTGGAATCTCACAATTTACTGGTGACCACTGAACTGAAATATTAAGAACAAAATGGTACATAAAATAGCCAGTCTGCATAGCAGTTTAAAATTACAATTACTTCCAGAAAATATAAAAAGGTTTGTGTTTTTGCCAGTAGCAAAAAAGTTAGTGGACCTCGGTACCCAACACCCTCCAAGGCCAGCGCCCAACATACTTTACAAATGTCATTCAAGGTGGGCAAAAGTATGTTCTGAAAACCATTATTTCTACTGAAGTTGAACAGCAAAAGAAGCCACAGTGGCTCTGAATATGAGCCGTAAGCCCTGATGGATGAAGCTAAGCTTTCCAGAGCACCTGCTAAGACAATTAGGTCCTATTATGCTGCTGATGGTAATATGTGAAATAATCCCTGTTCCAGCTGCTAAATAAACTGGAATTGTCTGATAAGGTAGAATGTTAGTTCTGAAAAACCCAGACATAACATTACTGCCCTTGACATGAACACTATGAAACAGCGTCCAGTTTTGGTTTCTCCCCTTACTTATGAGCAGGGAGGCTGTTTTTTTTAAAAAAATATCCATGTTCATGCCTTTCTCATCTATACCATGGTAGGAGTTGAAGAATGTCTACTCTATCTAAGTGCCAAGGAAGACACTGTCAACAATGTGACTGTCTTCATAAAAAAGAGCTTCTTTATCGGGTGTGAGATTAAGGGGAGTCTGTTCTTAAGCCAGCCACCTCATTCCTTCTCTCTGCCCTTTAGAGTTTTACTTTTGTCAGCACTTTCTTGGCTTGGACCATTGGGGATCTTCTTACACTAAGGGACAACTGCTGCATTCCAAGGGGAGAAATGAATTCCTTCTGGCACGCCTTTTACTTTCCATAAAGCGCTACAAATAACTAGGGAGTCAAAGTCAGTGGGAAGGAGACAGCTCCTTTTCCTGCTCTTTGTCTCCATGTGTCATACCCTGGTCAGTCAGAAGAGGACACTCAAAGCCACCCAGCTTTTCTGATAACAATCTGTTAAAAGTTCCCAAGATTTACTTCAGAACCTTAGGTTTTATTTCTGAAATTCTGCCACAAACCACAGACTAATCAAGTGAAGAAGTAGAAAGCCTATGAATTTTCTTAGCATGCCCACCAAGGCTGAATTGCTTGGCAAAGACTATAATGTCAGTGTGAGAGTCCTACAGAGTCAGTCACCAACAAGTGTCCTTAATTAGGAATGCTTTATTGAGAAAGGTCTGCTATGGTCATCTGCACTTCTTGTGTTAGTAATGGCTGATACAGCCGTAAGCAGGACAATTATACAGAATTCAAAAAGGGGTCTGTTAATACATTGTAACGAATCATGATGTAAGAGAAAAGGCACTTAAAATACCAGTTTGCAGTTCCCAGGCAAAAAGCGGGAATTTGTTGAGCCAGACAGGAGAAGAGATACAAAGGCAGGCACCAACAGCCCCTCAAGGTCAAAGCAGCATGAAAAGTGTTCAGCCCACCTCCCGGGCAGGAGATGGCAGCATTAGCTGACATTCTGCCCTTCCAAAGCCCCTCCCTGACCCTCCAGGTTTCAGCAGATGCAATTTGTGGAAGGCATGGAGCAATGCAGCAGCGTTAACATGTTCAGCAGCAACCCATTCATTATCTCCCAGCCCAAAGTCTTTCCAGCACACAAGATAAAACAAGTGACCACGTTTAAGCTTAGAGTCCAGAATTTGTGCAATCTCGTAATGAGGTTCACCATTCAGAATCAGAGGAGGAGGAATCGGTTGCTGGAGCTGCCAGATATTCGGTCTGGGGTCTCGTTTCAATAAGCTGAAATGGAAAATGGGATGCAAAGATTTCAGTGACTTAGGCAGTTTGAGTTCAACTGTCACTTCACTGATCTTTCTAAGTACCTTAAACGGGCCCACATATTTCCAACCCAATTTGCGACTGGGCTGCAGCCCCCTGATGTTTTTGGTAGACAAATACACCAAATCCCCGGGTTGCAAATCCCACCCAGGTGCCCTCCCCCTATCTACTTGGAGTTGAAGGAGCAAAGCACCGGTCTCCCTGAACTGGCAGCCTGCATTTATTATAAGCACTTGCTGATAGCCTTACACACCAGCCTTACACAACACATTTCAGTCCACGTCAGCATTCAGTACAAAATCACATTAACACAGGGGAGATAGAGGTCTCAGAGAGCTTCCTTCTGGCAAACAGCCTTATCAGTAGCTAAGCCCCAAGATAACAATTTGCATTGTGTAGTAGGGAGGAGGAGAACTGGATGTTAGCAGACCCCGGCCAGTGTGCCAGCCCTTTGACCTT
Organism: Lepidodactylus listeri; assembly: GCA_029233225.1. Classification (NCBI taxonomy): domain Eukaryota; kingdom Metazoa; phylum Chordata; class Lepidosauria; order Squamata; family Gekkonidae; genus Lepidodactylus; species Lepidodactylus listeri. The sequence continues at coordinate 11,992,428 of JARCFY010000015.1, read as the reverse complement.
TCCAACACACCGGAGTTGATTGACATTCAAAGTTCTATGAGTCTTAAGTGCCTTGAGGTTTTTGTGATCAGCCCAAACCTCAAATGGGGTGCATGCCCCCTCCAACTAGTGGCGCCAAGTAGCCAGTGCCAGTCAAATGGCCGCAGCCTCTTTATCCCAAACCGCCCAGTTATGTTCAGTCTCCCCAAATTTTCGGGATACATAGGCAAGGGGGTGCAGCTTTCCATCACTCCCTTCTTGGAGGATTGCCCCCCTCATGGCTACATCTGATGCATTGACATGTACAATGAATTTTTTATTTTCGTCAGGGTGTGCTAACACAGGCTCTGAGGTGAACATGGTCTTAAGAGCCTCAAACGCCTCTTGGCACTTAGGAGGTCCAATCGAGACATGCCCCAGGTAGTATGGACTCCAATCCCTTCCCCTCAGTTTTCAATAAGTCCGTGAGGGTCAAGCTATAGTAGGCGAAATTCTCAATGAAGGTGCAGTAAAAACTTGCAAACCCTAAGAAACTCTGGAGTTGTCGGCGCATTTTGGGGGGCTCCCATTCCACTATGGTTGCAACCTTGGCAGGGTCTATTTCTAAACCTCGGGGGGATATGTGATACCTAAAAAGTCAATTTCCAATTTGTGAAATTCACATTTGGACAGCTTAGCAAAAAGTTTATCAGGGAATGAACTTACTGTAGTAGCTGACTACCCCAAGGAACCATCATAGCTGGCATTTGGTGGTCAGTTGCGGGTGATGTTCTACCAGGACCACCTTCTCAGGGAGAGGTCACAACTGGCCCTTGCCCACCACGAAGCCCAGGTACCAAAGCTCTTGAAAGCCTATTTTGCTCTTTCCTGGGTTGGCATGGAGTCCAGCCGCTCGCAAGGCCTCCAGGACCTGCTGCAAATGCCGTTGGTGTGAGGGCCAATCGGGGCTACAAATGATTATGTCATCAATGTAAGCCCTGGCAAAGGGTTCGCACTGGGCCAGGGCTTTATCCACCAGCCATTGGAACGTCGCAGCTGCCCCTACTAACCCAAACAGCATTCAGCGAAACTGGAAGAGACCCTGGAGTGTGGCAAAGGCTGTTTTCTCCTGATCCGGTGGGTGCACGGGGACTTGCCAGTAGCCTTTTGTCAGGTCGATGGCTGATAAAAAGCGAGCTTGTCCTAGCTGGTCAATCAGAATGTCGGACCTTGGCATTGGGTATGCGTCAAATTGTGAGATTTGGTTGACTTCTCGATAGTCAATGCAAAACCGGATGGTTCCATCAGGCTTGGGAACCAACACCACTGGGCTACGCCATGCGCTCTGGGATGGCTCGATCACCCCCATCTTAAGCATATCCTCCACTTCACGCCCGATCACCTCCCACCGTTGGCAAGGAATGGGCCTCCACTTGTCCCAGGCTACGATGTTAGGCTTCGTGGGGATCCAGTGAGTGGCGAGCGGAGTGTACCCAGGGGTCCGAGCGAAGACTCCTGGCACTTGGGCTACTACATCTTGAGCCTGTTCCTGCTGTTCGATTGTCAGGTCAGGGTCGAAGAGGGGTTGCTCCGGTGCCACCGTCGACATGGACCAGGATAAAGGTCCGTCCCTGAGTTCAGTAGGGTCCATGGCCAGGTGTGCTTCCTCGTCCCCCGGCTTCTCCCGCCACTCCTTGAGGTCGTTGATGTGTAGGTCCCTCACATGCCCCGCATTGGACCTCATATGAGAGGGGCCCCAGGATCCTCGTTATTTTGAAGGGTCCTTGCCAGGGCTCCCCCTGGGGCCATGCTAAATTGTGTCTTGACACCAGTACCTGATCTCCTATTTGCAGTGTCCGTTGTTGGGCTATCTGGTCGTAAAATTTCTTCTGGCGGTGCTGGGCCTGTTGGAGGTTGTGATATGCTTTTTGTCGGAGGACCTTGAGGTGCTCTCTGAGTTTAGTGACGTAGTCGCTCACTTCTTCCTCCATTCCTCGGACTTCCCTGGCCAATCGTTCTTCGACCAACCCCAGAATTCCCTGAGGGTTGCGGCCGTAGAGCAATTCAAAGGGGGCAAACCCAGTAGAGGCCTGTGGGGTTTCCTGAAGAGCAAACATTAAAGGATCCAGCAGGAAGTCCCAGGCAGAAGATTGATCCTGGGACACCTTCCGAAGCATGTTCTTCAGTGTCTGGTTCATTCATTCCACCAACCCATCAGTCTGGGGGTGGTGGACAGAGGTGAACAGTTGTCATATATGCAGAGTGGTGCACACTTGGTGCATGAGGCGGGCCGTAAACAGCGACCCACGATCTGTAAGGATCTCCCAAGGCAGGCCTACGTGTGCGAAGAGATGGAGCAGAGCTCTGGCTAGTCCTGCACTCTTTAAACTAGGGAGGGGAATGGTTTCCAGGTAATGAGTTACATAGTCCATTATGACCAGGATGTAATGTGTCCCTCGGGGGGTACGAGGAAGGGGACCCACGAAGTCCATGGCAATACGGTCAAAGGGGGCTCCTTTTACCTGGATGGGCTCTAGTGGTGCTTGTGGGGCTGCTCGTGCATTCATATGTTGACATGTGGCACATGATCGGCAAAAGGAACGGACATCCCTGGCTATGGATGGCCAGAAGAAGTGGGCTAGCACCCGGGACATGGTGTTCTTGAACACCTGATGACCGGCCCAGGGGTGTTCGTGGGCTTGGACCATGATGTCCTCTCGGTAGGGTGTGGGCACTAATAGCTGGTTAATGGGGCCTACCCTCCCCTTCACCCCCCGTACCACAACCCACCTGCCTGTATCACCTGAAGCAGCCTCTTTTCCTGGCATTGGTCTACCACATTCCCCTCCCTTCGTGCTACCTGGTCTTGCAACTTTGTCAAATCTTCATCAGCTCCCTGTGCTTGCCGGAACGCTGGGTCGATAGTCCAGTCGCCTGGGATGACATCACTCGGATCATCGGATCCGGACTCACTGCCCTCCTCCTCCTCTTCTTCCACCTCGTGGCTGGCTAACCCCTGTTCTTCCTTGCCTGGGGCATGTACATCCGTTCTGGGGTGGGCTGGCGGTACCGTGGCCCTCTGGCCATGATGCAATTGATTGATGGCAATCAGAAGGCCCGGGGCATCTCTTATCAAGAGCAACTTGCATGGCAGCTTGGCCATCCAGGCTAAGGGGACCTCGTGGTATTGTTCCAGGTAATGTAACAGCACCACCACCACTGGGCAATGTTCGGTGTGTCTGTGGAAACAGACAGTGGTGGCTTCCCGCTGCACCGGCAGTCCTGCTGGCAGGAGGGTTGACAGGACCATCGAAACCGAGCTGCCGCTGTCCAACAGGGCCTTCATTGGGCACCCGGCCAGCTGTACCGATAGGGTCCAGGTGGCTGGGCATTCCATCCTCATTGGGCAAAGGGGCATTGCACCTCTGTGCGGGCGGCCACCACCTGTGGGGGGTTGGCAACTGGGGTGTTGGCCTCGCTAGCGGGTCAGTAGTGCCTGCATCCTCCACCACCTTGTCGTGCTCCATGAGGGCGTGTGAAGGCACCCCCTCCTGCCGAGGTGTAGAGCCATCCTCCAAACCCCGAGGCAGCGGACCTGGGATGTCCTGGCTCGTCAGGATGCTCTGTGCCGGGGTCTGGATGGAGGCGAGGGACAGGTCAGGTAGGTAGACAGGAACCCTGGGTCTTTGGAAAGCCTCAGATGCCCAAAGGGGGGGTTACTTCACCCACCCACTCCCCTGGTCAGGGTGGAGCCTGTCTCCCTCTCTCGGTTCCTCCGTGAGCTTTACTGGCTCTCTCTCTGGCTCTCGATCCCTCGCTCACTTCTCCTGACTGCTGGCTCACCCCCCTCCTCATTGGCCTTCCTTCCACCCTTATATCCTGCCCCGCTCCCACGCTGCTCCGCCTCTGTCCAGGCCCTGCCCTCCTTCAAGAAGGATGATGCCGGCCTCACCCACTCCCACCTCCCTTCCATCGGGGGTGCCTCTGGCCGGTTGCAGCCACTTCTCCTCCCCGCAGCTTGCCGACCCCGGCTGCACTCGGCGCCGCAGCTGACGAGCTGCCATCCCCTCTGGCCGTGGGGGCCTTGTTCCTGCCTTCCTGTGGCTGCTGCTGCCGGACCTGGGCCCACCCTTCCCCCTTTTGACAGGCCGCTTCCTCCTCTGGCTGGCCCGAGGCTGTCATAGCCCGCTCCCGGCTGCTGCGGCTGTCATCCCTGCTGCTCACCAACCACGAGCCTCGCCAAGTGGGTCAGGTTGTCTTCGGGGACGCGGACAGGGGGGTGCTGGGTGTACTGGCAGTGGAGTGGGCCTGTGCTTTCCAGGGAGTCCCGGGCAGCCCCGGGACATTTACCTTGACTTCCAGAAAGCTTTTGACAAAGTTCTTCATCAAAGGCTTCTAAGTAAGCTCAGTAGTCATGGGATAAAAGGACAAGTCCTCCTGTGGATCAAAAACTGGGTAATTAATAGGAAACAGAGAGTGAGTATAAATGGGCAATTTTCACAGAGGAGGGTGGTAAGCAGTGGGGTACCACAGGGCTCAGTACTGGGTCCGATGCTTTTCAACTGGTTCATTAATGATTTGGAGTTGGAAGTAAGCAGTGAAGTGGCTAAATTTGCATATGACACAAAATTGTTAGGGTGGTGAGAACCAGGGAGGATTGTGAGGCACTCCAAAGGGAACTGTCGAGGATGGGCAAGTGGGTTCAGTGTGGCCAAGTGCCAGATCCATTTCAAGGTGCTGGTGCTTACCTTCAAAGCCCTGTACGGCAAGAGGTATGCATACCTTCAAGACCGCCTCTCCTCTTATGAGACCCAAAGAGCATTACAATTCTCTAATCAACATCTGCTGGTAGTCCCTGGCCCCAGGGACATCTGTCTTGCCTCAACTAGGGTCAGGGCTTTTTCAGTTCTGGCCTCTACCTCGTGGAATGAGCTCCCATATGAGATCAGGGCCCTGCGGAACTGTTTATGGTTCTGCAGGGCCTGCAAGACAGAGCTCTTCCACCAGGCTTTTAACTGAGGCAGCGGACATCCTCCTTTTTATCTATCTATTCAGCCTCCCCTTCAGTAGATCAGATCTGAGTAATATCTAGAACCCAGTTGTGACAGATTACATCTGTTGTGGCTCTGATTAGATATAAAGGAATTGCACTGTATTTTACCTGTTGTTTTTTTAACTGCTTTTTAATTATTGTATATTATGTTTGATGGAACCCGCCCTGAGCCCCCTATGCGGGGAGGGTGGGATACAAATCCAATAAATAAGCAAATGGCCCCCACAGATCAGCAAGAGGGAAGAACTGGGTGTCTGCAGTGGGAGGGGGTATTGCAAAAATCACACCCCTTTCATTCACAGAAATCCTCCATTGGATGCAAGCCATGAAGTTCAAATGTTGCTGTCTAGAAAGGAAGTAAAGTGCTGCCATGGAAGAGGGAATGGTGCTTGTATTTTCCAGCCTGATGTCCCTTGAAGAGTGGTAGACAGGCAACGTCCTCTCAAAAGGGTGGTATTTTATGTGAATGCTGAATTTTATTTCCCAGCATAAGACAATGAATTAAGAGGGAGAGCTTGTTGCTATCTGATACCAAATGAGTGAAAGAAATAAAGACTGGAGATTGAAATGCTGGGTAGCAGCTGAGAAGAAGAAGAAGAAGAAGAGATTGGATCTATACCCCGCCCTTCACTCACTTAAGAGTCTCAGAGCGGCTTACAAACTCCTTTTCCCCTCCCCTCCCCACAACAGACACCCTGTGAGGTAGGTGGGGCTGAGAGAACTCTTTCCCAAGCTGTCCTTGAGAGAACAGCTGGTACAGAGCTATGGCTTGCCCAAGGTCATCCAGCCAGGTGCAAGTGGAGGAGGGGGGAACCAAACCCGGTTCTCCCAGATTAGAGTCCGCGCACTGAACCACTACACCAAACTGGCTCTCTTGGAAAGGAATATTGATTTGCGAATAGTTATGTGAATTTGTGAATAGAATTGAAAGGAAAGGAATATTGATTTGTGAATAGTTAGTTTTCACAAAAATGGGCTTTGAATATCTTCCCTCATATAAACTGACTTGCCAGAAGGTTAAACCACACAGCTTTAGTCATTCTTGTGAACCCTGTGTGTAGTTCCATTTCAGCAAGTTTATTATTTAATCAATAGTTGATTTATATGCTACCTTTTCAAGAATAATGCTGACTCAGCATAGTTTACACATAAAACCATTAACAACAAATCCAATTTTTTTTATCAACAAGTATGTCCAAGAAACTGATTACAGCAGTTTGATCTTAAGAGCCTGCTGTGTTTGCTCACCCCTGTCTTTTTGTTTTCTCCCCCCAAAATCTCCCCCATAGCAATCTTGCCATCTTCCCTACCTCACGCACAGAATTTTTCCTTTTTTGATTCTTCTTATTTCTTTCTGAGCAGCCCCTATATCTATTTTCTTTTTTTCTGTTTGTCTATCACTGTCCCACCCAGTTGCTTTAATATATATATTGAAGCTGGCCCAGCCCGGGGAACTGAGGGAAGAGACACAGTCACCTTCTTATATTCAGCTTCTGAAATGGTACATGAGAGGTTTTTGAAAGTTCAAAATAAACAAAACATTTAATTTAATTTAGAGGAGAAAGGTCAGGTGGAATCAGGGGTGGGATGTATGAGGTGAACCGATAATAAAACTGAGGTAACTATAATCACACTAACTCCAGATAATTTGTGGCCAACAAATGTTTCTGCTATTCAAAAAGATTTTTTAAAACTGAAGAGAGAGGCTTCCTTTTTCAGTTTCTGTTTAAACATCCAAGCATAGGTTTCTGAGTTTCACTGCTTTTAAAGTCTAGAAGGCAGGAACATACAACCTAGTTCCCAAAATCCGTCTATATACACAGACCAGAGATGACTCCTCTTTCAAGAGCTATCTCTCTTTTCACTAGACAGGGATTGTTTCTCTTTACTAGAAACAATTTCCCTTTTTGACTTGAACGGGGGTCCTCTCTGATCCTCTCACTCCTTTTGCCTCCTTCCCAGTCAACAGTCAGTGTGTAACTGTCTCTTCTTCAACTGTCAGTTCTCAACTGTTATTTCTTAACTGACTCTATGCACAGAATCCTGTATGAACAGCCTGTCACTCAAAGGTTCTTAGACTCTGTAAGGCATTAACCCTTGACAGTCTGTCACAGCCCTATGAATGCATTCAGATGGCGTGCTGGAGCTGCTTTAAATCACCCCGCTTTGATGCGTGGGTTTTTTACTCCGGACAATCGCGATCACACGGGAGTGTATGTCGGGGGGGGGGGGGGTTCCCCTAAGTTTGTGCATGTGCATAGGCGCTCATCTGGAGATCTGAAAAACTACACCCTTGCCCATGCCCAAAAGCAGTAGAGCAAATCCTGTCAAACTTCCACAAGCACCACGATTTCACTGTGACAAAACACATCTCTTCAAACTTTTTGCCTGAAACTGGCCTCCTTGGGATCCCAAACTCAAAACTAGTGGCCATTTAAACTTTTTTTTATAGACGCATAGATGGAGCAGTGCTTATGTGCATATCGCCGATGCAAAAATTAAAATGGCGGTCGAAAAGCGGAAGCCTCTGGCTTCTGCGGCAAGGGGGGATTTAAACTCTCGGAAGTGGCTTGATGACGGTGGAGCGATCACACAGGGGAAACTGCACTTCCAGCCAGGAGAGCTGAGAAAACACTACTTGGGACCTGGTATCAAAATACTCCGGTTTGAAGGGGGTTTTGCTCCTGAAAGCAACGGCTGGGGATGGGAGGCAGATGCTGCTGTCTGAACACACACATTTGATCCGTTTTTGAAGTGTGTCAAAGCCGGATCAAACGGCGCGTCTGAACGCACATATATGTATTATCTTATTATCTCATAATACTGCAGAGGTTTCTTATTTGCAAGACTGGCTATTATACCTTCAGTGGTTCTACAGGGGAGATTTCTTAATAGACCTTTTCAACAGAATTTGCCCTTGTGACCTTAATAGGACTGATACATCTTTTCAAGTTTTGCTTAGATGCAGGGTTTTTTTTAAAAAAGAAGACTATAAGGGATCATTATATTAAGCCTCTAATTGATCAGTCATCCCCCCTACACCCTGGAAACTGTCTCCTCTGCTTCGTGATAAGGATCCTAAGATCACGCTGACAATAGAAAAATTCATTTCAGTCCTTTTGGCCTTTGTCAGGCCCATACATAAGGGGGGGGGGGGTGAGTGCCCGGCAACCCCCCCCCCCCAAACAACCCGGCACCCTCCTGTGCCCACCTTCTCAGCTGACCCCCCCCCCCCCCCAGCACAGTCCAGCAAGGGCTCCCGGTACTCAGCAGTGTTGTCACATGATGCCAGCGCCACTTGCTCAGCCAGGCTCCCTTGGCTGGCAGGGTAACAAAGAGGGTGGAAACGGAAGGAGAGAAGGGGCAGTCAGGGTGGGGCAAGAGAGAGAGGCTTGCTCGGCCAGCCAGGTGGACCAACTGCTTGCTGCTTCTGAAGAACAGCTGGCACACACATGCCTGCGCTCTGCGGAGGAGCCCATCTAGTCTCCAGTGGCTAGTCTCCTGCTAGAAGGCTGTGTCTGGTCTCTGTTCACAGGACTCCTTGTAGGCTAGGCCCAGCATACAACGTATGGCAATGGAGGCAAAAGAATTTCTCTTTTGACTCTCTCAGCCAAAAGCATTGACATGGGAAGAAGCAAAAACTACACCAGGCAAATTATGGTGTGAGTCTCTATTCACCAAGAAAATCTTGCAGTACTGCACAGGCACTCCCTAAATAGCCTTGTTTCTGTGAATGAGGCCTGGAGGGAAGAGGAAGTGTGAAAGATAAATCTATGCAAAGCAGGAAGACTATAACATTGGGGTTTTCTGCTTTGAATACTCAGTAAACTCCGTTTAGGGCCTTGCCTGAAATCCACCCAGCGAATGGCTAGGGAGTAAGAGTTCCCTCTACAGAACAAAAAAGAAAATTACAGATCATTTTATGTAAAGAAAAAAAGTGGGGTGGAGTATTACCAATATCCAGGGCTATTTTTGGGCAGGAACGCACAGGAACGGAGTTCCGGCTGGCTTCTGAGTAGGCCACACCTGCAGCTTCCCCCCCCCCCCCCGGGGTTCCTCAGGGGTCTCACAAGCCACGGGGCGCCTGGGGAAGCCAATCCTGGGAGAGAGCAGCACTGTCAGGGGTGTGGCCTAATACGCTAATGAGTTTCTGCTGCTGGGTGTGGCCTATTATGCTAATAAATTCCTGCTGGGCTTTTTCTACAAAAAAAGCCCGGCCAATATCTGTAGACCATGGCTCAATTTTGGGAAATGAATGCTTTTGACTTAAGCCAGGAACCTTAGAGCAGATACCTTGAATGCATGAATTTTTCTTCAGGGCTAGCTCTGTGACTGATGGTGGAAAGAAGAGCTCTATGTTTATTGATCATCTGTGACTTTTCCAGTTATGGGCTTATCAAGGACCTGCTGGTTCCAAGGACCCTGATAAAGCATCCTTTGCTGAAATTTTAGATAAAATGGGTAATCATTATGATTTAAAGCCTTCTGTAATTCTGCAGCACTTTAAATTTAAGTTATACATCAGAGCCCAAGGGGAAACCATAGCTGTTTCTGCGGCACCAGTTAAACACCTTGCATCCAGTGATTCATTTGGCACTATGACCCAGTGGGTCACTACCTAAAGGAGTCTCAGAGTGGCTTACAATTGCCTTCCCTTCCTCTCCCCACCACAGACACCTTGTGAGGTAGGTGGGGCTGAGAGAGCTCTGAGAGAACGATGACTGACCTAAAGTCACCCAGCTGCTTCATATGGAGGAGTGGGAATCAAACCTGGTTCTCCAGATTAGAGTCCGCCTCTCTTAACCACTACACCAAACTGGCTCTCAGCATCCTGACTTTGGTGGCAAGGAAACAATTTCGAGCAATTGTACCAGTTTTGAAGCAGGGCAGGTCAGTCCAAATATGTGGAGACTGCATGCAGACAGCAACCGAAGCTACTTGACTGGAGAGCTAACCAATTCCTAGATTGGAGGTGCTCTATTCAAAATGCTCTGGAGGAGTCAGTGTCGTAGGAAAGGTACTTGTTTTGGTGATCCATTTAGCAGAGTGCACTTGGCTTTAATGCAGCAGTGCTTGTCCCAAATCTACCATGTGCTTGCAAGACTACGAAGTTACACAGAGCCATATTTCAGTTTGAAACAAAATAAGCTACTTTATTCTAGAAATACATGCTTGATAGGGCAGGGTAGAGATATAGAGACAGTTCCTATGCTATCTAATTAGGAGATGGATCCGGATGCTGGGAGGCATCCTGCTTCTCCATCTTGTGTGCATAGGGGGGGGGGGGAGATGGAAGGAAGTTGTTTTTCCCTCAAGAGTGCTGATCTACACTTCAAAGGGATTCTTAGTGACAGTCCAGTAGTGTCTGCCTATCTGCCTGCAACTCTGTGGTCACTTTCTTCTGGAGGTTGAGGCCCTGGGACATGGTACCTGGTACTTCCAACACCCCCTCTCGATGGCCCGTCTCTCATGACTTCAAATTGTTCTCTGGGTAGAGGCTCGGTGAGAGCACCTGTAATCATCTGCTTTGTTGGGCAGTGGATCAGCTTGACAACTCCTTTCTGTAGAACTCTTACCAGGTGATATTTCACGTCAATGTGCTTAAAATGTGGGCTCGCATCTTCTCTCTCAGAAATGTGTGGTCTTCATATATTATAACGGGCTGTGGTACATCTAGGCCCACATCTTTCGGTAGTTGTAGCAGCCAGCATGTCTCCTGACAGCCTAGTGCGGCTGATACACATTCTGCTTCAGCAATGGAGTTTGCCACTGTCGTCTGCTTCTTGCTGCACCAGCTTATGGTTTCTTCTTCAAAGAAAGCTATATTGCTGGTAGGCTTCCTCTCTGTTAGTTCTCCAGCCCAGTCTGCGTCTACAAAAGTAACTAGTTTAGGGCTGTCACTAGCAGATAATTTAAGTTCAAGTTCTGCAGTATCTCACAAGCGTTATAAGAGCTTTCCAGTCTCTGCTTGTGGGTTTTGCAGTCTTTCTACATAACAGTCCCACAGCTAAGCTAGTGTCTGGTCAGGTTAAATTGGATATGTACAAGAGCTTACCTAACACTTCATGATATCAGTTGACTTCAGGTAGCTCTTCAGAGTCTTCTCTCTTTTTGGTGTATTTAGGTGGAGCCCCTTCCAGTTTCAGGCTTTTCGCTAGGTCTTTAATCTTCTGTTCTTGACTGATGAGAAAACTGCCATATGGTTCTCTCTGTATCTGTATGCCTAGGTAGTGTGCAGCGTTGCCAGGTTGCGAAAGTTCAGCTTCCTTGCTTGGGTGATCTATGACTTCCTCACCGTGAGCTGGATCTTCTCATGCCAACGAGAGATCATCTATGTAAGGAAAAAGAGAAGTCTGTTTTCCATCTTTATATTTGGTGTTCAGGCAAAGATCAGATGCACAAGCTTCACAAAACTGGATATGTCTCATGCCTATCAGCAGAGAATGCACAGCAAATTGTCACAGTCAACATCCACAACAGGTTGGATGAAATCTCATCTGTCTGTGCCATCTTTCAAAGAGTTATGGAGGGCCTCTTAGCAAGGCTAAGCAATGTTGCAGTATACCTCAATAATATTCTGGTTACAGGACCCACTGAAAGAGAACCCCTAAGGCATTTGGAGGAGGTGCTCAGACATTTCAAGCAGCTGGCTTACAGCTGAAAAGGAATGCATGTGTCTTACAAGCTCCCAAATGGTGTATCTTGAGCATAAAGTCACAGCACAGGGTGTTCAACTGCTGGGTGAGAAAGAGAGAGCCATTGATGAGGTCACAGAACCTTGTGATAAGGAGCTGAAAAACCTATTTAGGTCTTCTTTCAACAGTTTTGGGACCTTTGCACAGTCGCCTTGAGAAAGGTGTAAAATGGATATGGGGGTCGGCCCAGTGACATGCATTCCAACAGTCTAAATCCCTTTTGAAATCTGAAAAATTATTCTTCCACTGTGATGCTTCAGAACTTCTTATCCTCACCTGGGACGCCTCGCCTTATGGCACAGGTGTGGAATCACCACATACCATGCCAAAGAAAGATATTTGTTATGTATCTCGCTCACTGTCCACTGCAGAAAGATGGTACTCCCACTTAGACAAGGAAGGGCTAGTCATCATATTTGGAGGGGAAAAAATCCACAAATATATTTATGACCACCAATTTACCATCCTAACAGATCATAAACCCTTGTTGTGATTGTTTGGGGGGACTGAAGAATGTGCCACAACAGGCCTCTGCTAGACTTCAGCGATGGGCTCTCATTTTAGCAGCATATCAGTATTCTGAGTTGTATAAATCAGGTCAGGCTATTGCAAATGCAGATAGATTGAGAAACCTGCATTTACCTGACCAAGCTGAAGGATCCACCTGTGCCACAAGAAGAGGTCCATTTACTCTGCCAGTTGAAACTGGCCCCTGTTACAGCACCACAAATTAGGACCTGTACAGTGACCCAGTTTTATCATGAGTTCTTCAACTGGTATTAAATGGATGGCTGGAAGGTTCCCATTCAGAGGAACTGAAACAATATTATCAGGGCTCTTTTTGTAGAAAAAGCCCAGCAGGAACTCATTAGCATATTAGGCCACACCCCTGACAGCACAGCACATTAACATATTAGGCCACACCCGATGTTACCAGAAGTGTGGTCATCCAGCCACATCCACCTTTTGCTTCTTATTCTGTTTACCTTGTTGTCAAAACAGTTTTGACAAAACCAATAAAAACATTATTGAGGTTTTGGAACAACTTGAGATTGGAGAGTATATGCTAAACCTCATTAAATCAATATATAAAGAACAGAAATCCTCTCTTATAATTAACACCGAAAAGACGGATTACTTCAAAATTGAAAAAGGAACAAGACAAGGATGCCCACTTTCGCCATGGTTATTTATTTGGATTTTGGAAGTTTGATTGTTAAACTTGAAAGAAGATAAAGAAATTAAAGGCTTAACATTAAAAGGTTTTTCTTACAAATATAGAGCTTTTGCGGATGACGTGATGTTTATAGTAGAAGACCCTATGACTACATTACCATATTTGCTGCAGAGAGTAAAAGAGTTTGGCGACTTGGCCGGTTTTTATATAAATAAGAACAAAGTGATGTGTAAAAACATGTCAAACAGAAAGCAGGTTGAACTACAGGAACTTATAAAATGTGAGGTGGTGAAAAAGACAAAATATTTAGGTGTGGAGTTAACAATGAAAAATATTGATCTTTATAAAAATAATTATGAAAAACTATGGCAGCAAATTATGCAAGACATTAAAAAGTGGAATGTATTAAATTTGTCATTGTTGGCTAGGACTGCTACGGTTAAGATGAATGTACTACCAAGATTAATGTTTTTGTTTCAGACTATTCCAATTGTGAAAGATGTAAAAGCATTTAAATATTGGCAAAAAGAATTGTCCAAGTTTGTATGGGGAAGGAAAAAACCAAGAATTAAGATGAAAATAATGTGTGATGCCAAAGAAAGAGGTGGTTTTCAGTTACCAAACTTAAGGCTATATCATGATGCGGTATGTTTGACCTGGATAGGGACCTGGGTTATGCTGCAAGATAGAAAATTACTGGCCCTAGAAGGTCATGACTGTAGGTTTGGTTGGCACGCTTATTTGTATTATGGCAAAACAAAAATGGACAATATGTTTAAACATCATTACTTGAGATGGACATTAATAGATACATGGACAAGATACAAGAACTTTTTCCCAGAAGAAATACCTATGTGGATAGTACCAGCAGAAGTGTTAAATCCATCATCATACTATAAAGGACAGGACTGGTTGAAATATAGAGACTTATTAACAAGACACGGCAAAGACTTTATATTGAAGGAGCAGCATTTGATAAACTTTGACTATGGGTGGCTGAGGTATAGACAATTGTATGATATCTATAAGAGTGATAAAAAATCTGGTTTTAGAGAAAAAATAACGAAATTGAACAAATTTGGGAGGAAGGTGGGAAAAAAATGATTTCTAAAATGTATAAAATCTTGTTAAAATGGTTTAATGCAGATGAAATGGTGAAAGAACAAATGGTAAAATGGGCGATAAACTTTAACAAAGATATTGAAATTTCATCTTGGGAATTTTTATGGAAAAATGCTATGAGTATTTCTACATGCTATAATTTAAAAGAAAATTGTTTTAAAATGATGTATAGATGGTATATGACACCAAAAAAAATTGCAAATATTAATCAAAATATGTCAAACAAATGTTGGAAATGTAAAAAGAAAGAAGGTTCTTTTTATCATATGTGGTGGACTTGTGATAAAGCAAAGACTTATTGGTCTATGATACATACAGAAATGGAAAATTTTTTGAAATGTACATTTAAGAAATTGCCTGAAATGTTATTGCTCAGACTTAAACTAGAGGAGATAAATGTAAAAAAAAGGACATTAATATGGTATATGATTACAACAGCAAGAATGGCATACGCGCAAAATTGGAAAAATGAAAAAATACCAGAGGTGTGGGAGTGGTTGAAAAAATTGTTGTATATGGCTGAAATGGACAAATGGACGAGAAAATTGAATAATCTGTACTCAGAGACTTTTTTGGAAGACTGGAAAGATTTGAAAGAATACGTTGAACAATATTGGGACATGAAAAATTACATTTATACTTGGACATAATAACAGCAAAAAGAAATATATGGATGTATAAATGGTAGTTAGATAATGAAGATACTTTCAGAACTGTATAAGAAAATAAGAATTTATATAATGCATAATTATTTTAAAGTTGTTTAAGTCGTTACCAGAAATGTAAAACATATATATGTATTTAAAGAATAGTTAAAGCGGAAAATGTTATATGCTTCAGATGTGGTGGGAAGCCATCAATACAAGATGATAACAAGATTATACAATAGAACAAGAAATGGATATAATATGGAAAAAGGATTTGTATAAGAAAAATATGTTAGAATGTTTGAAAATAATAAAATTTATTTACAAAAAAAACCCCATTATTTTCTGTCCCATCTATACAAAATCTTGCCTGAACCAATATCTTATGTCCAGCAATTATTCCCACACTGGATTGGAATCAATTCCTAAAGGTTAGGTTCCCATGGAAATCAGGTTGCCTTCCTGCAGAACTAGTATGCTGAATATGATTTTTTAGGGTTGCCAACCTACAGGTGGGGTCTGGAGGTCTCCTGGAATTACAACTGAGCTCCAAACTACAGAGATCAGGTCAATGACTGCTTTGGAAAGTGGAGTCCATGGCATTATGCCTTGCTTAGGTCCCTCCTTCCCCTAAACTCCACCCTCCACTCCCAAATCTCCAGGGATTTCCTCAACCTGGAGTTGGCAACCCTAGTTCATTGGCAGAACAATGCTAGGAGCCAGTTTGGTGTAGTGGTTAAGTGCGTGGACTCTAATCTGGGAGAACCGGGTTTGATTCCTCACTCCCCCCCCCTGCACCTGCTGGATGACCTTGGGCAAGGCATAGCTCTGTACCAGCTGTTGTCTCAGATCTCTCTCAGCCCCACCTACCTCACAGGGTGTCTGTTGTGGGGAGGGGAAGGGAAAGGAGTTTGTAAGATGCTCTGAGACTCCCTTGGGTAGTGAAGGGCGGGGTATAAATTCAATCTCTTCTTCTATGTTTGTGGATGCACTGGACGGGAGTTGTTTGTGGACTATTTTATTCAAGGTACAAAATTTTACTTAAGGTATAAGATTTCATGTGCCACCCACACTTCTTCAGATGGAAGAAGTGTGCATGCACACAAAAGGTTATACCTTGAATGAAACTTTGGACTCCAACTTTGTTCTTCTGCTTCAGACCAACACGGCTACCCACCTGAATTATTACACTATAATACTTTTTACAAGCAATTATGTACCAGTGGAGTGGTTACCATGCAGAGTCTGTCCCACAGGTAAAATTATTCTATGAACAGGTAGTCTTTACCACATAAAAGTATCACTACCATCACATGATCACCAATCGTTGGAAGTCAACTCCTCAGAAGCAGAAATCTCTCTTATTAGGAGGTTTAAGAACATCAACTTTGCTGGCCCATTAAAGGCAGATGTCAGCTCAGTGGCAGGAGAAGAGGGACAATCATCTTCATCAGAAACTCTGCCCACTTTTTAAATTTCACAAAACAGGCAATCTCCAAAGTGCTGCTGACCGTGCTCACTTTTAGTTACATCTCTGTTTCTCTGCAGATGTCCCCGAAAGTCCCCCATGCAACAGTCAAGTGTTCTCCCAACACACACAACAATGAAGCTACTTTTTCAGATGTTTTCTCTTGCATGGCAGTAAGCACCAAACCACTTTAATACAGACACACATATATTTGCAAGCCATTCCCAACAAGACACAACAATGAACTCAGGCTTCAAACGTACTTTTCTTAAGCAGAAGATGCCATGAGAAAACAAAAGAGATGCTCAAAAATTAAAGATATTGTCAAAAGCAGCATTTCCTGGGCTCTCTGCTTTTTTACATCCCCCCCTTTTCAATAATATTTTTTATAAAAACACAAAGAACAAAATGAAACAGAAAGAAAGAAAGAGAGAGATAGAGGTGGGAGAGAGAGAGAGAGAGAGAGAGGGAAAGAAAGAAAGAAAGAAAGAAAGAAAGAAAGAAAGAAAGAAAGAAAGAAAGAAAGAAAGAAAGAAAGAAAGAAAGAAAGAAAGAAAGAAAGAAAGAAAGAAAGAAAGAAAGAAAGAAAGAAATGTAGGGGGGAGAGAGAAAAAGAAGGAAGGGAGGGAGGAGATATATTATATTATATTATATTATATTATATTATATTATATTATATTATATTGTATTGTATTGTATTGTATTGTATTATATTAGATAGATAGACAGATAGATTAGATTAGATAGGGGAGAGAGAGTAAGAAAGGAAGGAAGGTGGAAGAGAGAGAGAGAGAAAGGGAGGGAGAGAGAAAGAAAGAAAAAAGAAAGAAAGAAAGAAAGGTGGGTACAGAGAGAGAGAGAAAGAAAGACAGATAGATAGATAGATAGATGAGAGAGAGAAAGGAAGGAAGGAAGGTAGAGGAGAGAGACAGACAAAGGAAGGGGGAGGGAGAGAGAGAAAGAGAAAGAAAGAAAGGTGGGGACAGAGAGAGAGAGAGAGAGAGAAAGACAGACAGAAAGAAAGAAAGACAGAAAGAAAGTGGGAGGGGAGAGAGAGAGAAGGAAAAGAAATGGGGGAGGCAGTTACCAGAGCAGGGAGAGCGCCGCGACGTTGGCAAGCCAAATACAAAGAGCCCCAAGCTTAATCTCTGGGCGGGGCTTTCTCCTGCTGGCTCTCTGTACTTAGAGGGAAAGCGCTAGGTGGGACTTTTTCCTGCCGGCTCTCTGGAGGAACTTTTCCTTTAAGTGTAAACAGCTCAGGCCCGGCAGGGAGGGGGCGGGGCAGGCTCGGACGCCAGCCAGAACGTCGCTCCAGTGCATTCCTGCTGAAAAAGAGCCCTGAATATTATACTTGAATTATACTTTACTGGCAAAACTCTCCCATTTTCTTGCTGTATATTTGACAACCCCACATACTACTGTTGGAAGATCCCCAGCTGAAATGATGTTTGGTAAACTTAGGTTGTGGTCACATGCACAAGATAAAGGGGGGGGGGGAGGCTATTTCCTCCAGAGGAATTTGACCTGCATGATCGCACCTCCCTTTGAAGCTGCGGGCGCAGTCCAGCAGTGCATGATCAGATGCAACTGTGGGTGAGTTGCGGTTTTTTTGTCCCGTTTTATTCCCATGCACTTAAATGAGGGATCAATGAATTGCACCTCTGCACCGAGGGCTCCCTATGGGGGACCGCCTTTCCCTGTACATACTCAAGAGAGCACTGTGGTCAGGCACACATCGCCTGACCCTTCCTGGCCTGAGAGAGGCCAGGCTGGTGACCACCAGGAATAGGGCCTTCTCAGTGGCGGCTCCCTACTGGTGGAACGAGCTCCCGGAAGACATCAGGGCCCTGCAGGACCTTTTGCAGTTCCGCAGGACCTGCAAGACGGAGATCTTCCGCCAGGCTTTTGGGGCCACCACTGGGGGAAATGGCCACAGGTAAGTGGCCAGTTGAAGTATTGGCCTGGTACATCTGCAGGTGGTAGCCTCCTAGCCGTGGGGCTGTAGTTGCTGCCCTGGTGTTGGATTTTGTATTTGCCACCCTTTTTAGTGGGTTCTGTGGTTTTATTATAATGAGTTATTATCTGAATTTTTTGTATGTTACTGATTTTAATGCTGTGAGCCGCCTAGAACCGCTTTGTGCTGGCTAGGTGGGATATAAGTCTAAATAAATAAATATGGAGTTTGTGATGATGCGCATACTGCGAAGGGGGGGAAACCATGGCATGAAGTCGGGATGGCCTGATCGGACCATCCCGATGCCATGAGAGCGCACTGAAGTGATCAGATGGGAAAGTTCACCCATGGCCCAGCGCAACCCGTTTACTACCGGATTTTCCCATGTGTCTTTTAACACTGCTTCTGCAGTGGAGTAAAACAGGTTGCTGATGGCTGCGGGATGCTTCCCAGATGTTGTTGTCTGATTACTCCCATTAAATCTGCCCGGCATTCATGCCTATGTCGGGTCTAATTGTGCATATGATTGCAGCCTTACTTGTACCTGATAAGACTTGCTAAAACTCAATATACACAATCAGGTCTTTCAGAACAGTAATCCATGAAAAAGAAGCATAATGTCAGCCACACACATGGGCCTTGTGGCCAGGTCACCCTGTGGCCAGCGGGGTCATTTTCGCAGAGAGTGTCGCCAGATGGAGTGTGATGTGGGTTGGGAGTCCTCTGTCCAGGCCACTGGAGAAGTACGGTGTTCTTTAGGAGAACTGAGGATGGGCCCAGCCTTCTGAGCACCTACATGTGCAGCATTTTGGCAACCCCACCTTGGGAGAGGGGAGGGGAAAGCATGGGCATGCCCAGGAGGGAGGGACAGGCACAGGCAAATGGGAAGGGGCAGTGCACAGGAAGGACACCAGGAATGTCCCCTTAGGAGGAGGAGACAGAGGAGGAGGGATTAGCAGGGGAAATAAAAGGGGGCAAGATGCGGAGGCCAAGGAGGAAGCAACCAGGTGTTGAGGCAAAGCCTAGAGAGAGAGAGCAACGAGGGAAAGCCCCCTCAGCTTGAGGCAGTCAGCGGTGGTGGTGACACAACCCCAAGGACTGTTTCTGAGGCCTCCGCAGCCCTGGCCCTCCTTCCCTCCCTCCTGCCTCTTCCTCCTGGCCACGACGGAGGCCCTGGAGCAACGTGTGGTCGAAATGGGACCCCACAACGACTCATTATATTGTACTGTTGAATGGGATTGTGTGTGCGGAGAGAGGGTCCCGTGTTATAAATAATGAAAAATTATTCTTGGGCCCTTAATGTTCAGCAGAAATACTGGCAAATAGTTCCAGGACAAAAAGCTGAAGTTGTCTGAATCCTTTGGAAACCTATAGAGAGAGCCAAAACGCATGGAAGCAAGGGCTGGAAGAACAACTTTACAGTCCACAGAAACTGTCATGATCAGGCCCTTTTCCCTTTCACATCCATGGAATTTATGCAGCAGCAGAGCCACCCTGTGTTGGCAGCACCTTGTCTCACCCTCTGAGCAAATAGACCGTCCAGACATGTAATGTCTTAGGTTAACTGCAAAAGTGATAAGGTGACCTAGCCACTTGAGAGGGCTTCAAGGAATAGGAGATTATGAGGTGTGGAGCTGCAATGCAAACTGTCCTAAGTAAAGCAGGATCAAATATGATTATAGGAATCTTCAAGGAGGCAGAGAACATGGGGTAGCTGTGATAACTTTTTCCAGGCAACTGGAAAAGAACAGTGGTATGGGAATGTGCACTGGAAGCGGGAACAAAACCCCTATGAAACAATATAATTGCCTGATATTAACAGCTGTTTTTATACTATTGTATTTATAGATGTGAACGGTAATGTTCTGTCATCCTTTCTATCAGTCTTATACTTTTGTATATCTTCTTGTATTAGAGATTACCAATCATTTTGCCTTTGCTACTTGCTGGGTTGATTTTTTTTTTTAAATTTTGGAAATTCCCATTATGAGCTCTTGAAGGCATGCTCTGTATATAAAATTCACACAGATACAGTTGTAGGAACTGACCAGTGGGGACCTGCAAGAAACTTCTGGAAGTGGCCCTCCCACTCCTTCCACCATGGTTCCCTTCCATCTCCCCCTACTTCTCTGTATCTCACTCTTTCTCCCACCCACCACCCCTTCTCTTACTCTCCCCTCAGATGCCTGTCAGTTTCTCTTTCTGCCCCCATCTCATCACAATTTCTTTCTCTTTCTGCCTCCCCTGTCTCCTCACTATTTCTCTGTTTATGCCTCCCTCTCCATTACTCTCTTACTCTCTTCTTTCTCTTTCTCCCTCTCCCCCTCTTAGCTTCCTTCTTCCCCACCCTTGCCATTGACAGGCAGACCACATGGGCCCATAGCCGCGGTGGGGCACAGCGGGGTGATGCCCCTGCTCAGGAGCCCCACCCCAGCTCGGGAGTCTGGGAGGATGCCAGCCAGACCCCCCACTGCACGGCAGCTGCAGTCATTTCCCTGGTGGGCAGTCGCTGCACCACTCACCAACATTGACTCTTCCTGCTACAACCTCCTCTCCTTCCTCCTTCCTTAAACCTAGCCTCCTTGTTGGTCAGGTCCTCCTAAGGAGGCTCGAGGAGCTTGGTAGGGAAATTACCAGTTCCAAATACCACTAATTAGATTACTGCTACTTGGATTACTGCTGATTAGAATTTTTCCCCACTCCCACCTCCCCTGCCCCACCACCCCAAAATTTCAGGGTATGGAGCTGATACCACAGCTTCTTCCTCCCCAATAGCTGCTGTCATCGCTGAAGCTGCCGTGCCTCCTGGCCACACCCCTGTTGGGCTTGGCACACCTCCTTGGCTCCAGCGCCAGGGCCACCGCAGCTTCACCCTCCCCAATTGCTGTTGCCACGGCACCTCCCGGCCACACTGATCATCACTGTCAGGCCTGGTGCACCTGCCAGTCTCCACCACCAGGCCCACCACCAGGCCCACCACCACCACCACCCCTCCATCAGCTCTGCTACTGGCTCCCTCCACCCCCGACCATCCTCACTGCTTGGAGGAGGTAGGTCCATTGTCTGCACATGCACAGGGCAATGTTTTTATTTGATGGAAGATTTAATTCCCCATGTATATTTTAATTGTTTTTAGATGTTTCTTCAAACCTGGGCGGGGGGGTCTCCCAAATTTTGGGAAAAAATCTTTCTGCCATTGTGAGCCTGATCCATGGATTTAGATATCCACAGATGAACCCACATGCGGCTATTAAATATATAGATTATAGACAACAGACTGTATGGTATTCTGAGTGATAGATGGAACAGGGAGGCAGTAATTGAGTTTTTTTTAATAAAAAATGATTTAAAATATAATTTAAAGACACAATGTCATTCAAAACATTAACTTGGCCAGAGTCTGGTGAAGAGTAAATGTAGTATCAAGATTGACATTATAATAAAACTTCTCTAGGGCATCTTTCTTAAGGGAACAAATAGTAGAGATCATTTATACCATTGTTTGTGTATGTTATATATGAACTTTGTAGCTCTGGGCCAGCTGTCTGTAAATTACAAGATTGCTGTGGTCTGTGAATATCTATAGCAGAACCACCAATCTGAAAATGTAGACTGCTCTGAAATCTGTAGTAATTGTGGATGAAGACATTGGATCCAAGATCATTGTCTGCTAAGTGACGTCTTCTTCAACATGGAGGATGGCTTCCGCTGTTGAATCCCATGCTTCTACACCCATGGCTTACAATGAGCGTGGTCCTTAGGAAGTATTTTATACAACTGTTTGGTGGTGATTTCAGGTGGTCAAAGGGGGGGATGAATGAAGCACTGCTGAAGTCAACTTTGTTTGACCAGATAAATGTGGGTCCAACCGCTTATTCTTTGGCAGGGATAGTATAATCTAATATTTCAGTATTTATTTTTCCTGGCAGGATAAGAGACAATGGGTTGGATCCAGACCAATTCTTTCACTTACACAAGCCACTTCTGTCAGTGGAGCAGCAGATTCTCGACTACCATCCCACTGTAGTCCACTGATCTCCCCTAAACATAGGCGTAGACTACGGGGGTGCTCGAGCCTCCCCCAAAATTTCTCATGAGGGACTGAGCGCCCCCCCCCCCAGGAAAACGTAGCACCTGCCGCCGCGCCTCCCGGGGCCCTTCTGAGGCCGGCAGCTGCTGCTGCCAGTGCCTCTCCCTCCCCCGCCTGGCCACTCTTCCATCCTTCCCTCTTCCTCCCTCTTTTCCCGGCGAAGGGAGAGGGAAGGAGTGGGGGCGGGGGGAGAAAGAGGCCCCGGGTAGCAGCAGCTGGCGGGCCTCGGAACGGCCCAGAGAGATGCGGAGGTTTCCCAGCGGGGAGGGACATCGCCCCAGTGAGCGCGTACGCAAAGCGCGCTAAAGAGCCCCCCCCCCGGAATTTACAAAACTCTATGCCCCTGCCCCTAAATGCTGCTTCTGGGGGGGACAGGGGACCCTTAGGAACAGTAGGAGAGGCAAATTTGCCACAGAAGAGGGAACTGGTAGGAATTACCAGGAGTCATTTTGAGCAGGAGCTTGGGGGAGCGCAGCTCCGGGAGTTGGTGCCAGCCCCCCCCCACCACGAGGGAATGCCTGCTTGTGTCATGGCTGCAGCAAAATGACCCTGTCTTCTGGAAAGGTCCTTGTTCCTCCGACCAGCCTTCTGAAGGCTTCAGCCACCACTGAAGCTATCTTTCCAGAATAGTGGTATTTCTGAGGCTTGGATTAGTAGCTATCCCCTCTCTGCCAGCTCTTTCTTTCTCTCTCTTTCACTCTTCTTTCTTTCTTGCCTTCTGACATACTTCCGGTGATGTCAGGTGGTGTAGCATATGCAAACAAGTTATGCTAATGAGCTCCTGCACCTCTTTTTCTACGAAATGACCCCTGGGAATTACCCTAGCCCTTCTGATTGGAAAGACAGTTTATGCATTTAAAATAAAAATGGTACTACATAAATATGCAAATATTCATAAGATAGGCAGATAGCCTATCTGTCATAATGAATATATCTGAGATGACCTGCTGGTGAGGTTTACTTGGTCTGAGCCATTTTGATTAGAAGAGAATGTCCAATTTTACAAGCTGAATTGATTAGAAGAGAATGTCCAATTTTACAAGCTGAATTCATACAACATTACGTAAGTACATACAGTTTTACAAGCTAAGTACATACAACTATTTTAAAAATTGCTTAAATAAGACAGGAGCATTACAACTTCATCAGCTCATGGTCTTCTGCCATAAGACGTTACCGGGGGGGGGGGGGGATCCATTTATAGCTTATTTATGTTAGTTTGAAATTAGGGCTGCAAGGTTTAATAATTTCAATTGTTAGAATAAACAAGAAGAGAAGAAGAAGGTATTGGATTTATACCCTGCCCTTCACTACCTGAAGGAATCTCAGAGCAGCTTACAATCTCTTTTCCCTTCCCCTCCCCACAACAGACACCTTGTGAGGTAGGTGTGGCTGAGAGAGTTCTTTCGAGAACTGCTCTTTCAAGAACAGCTCTGACAGCACTATGGCTTGCCCAAGGTCATCCAGCAGCTGCACGTGGAAGCGTGGGGAATCAAACCCAGTTCTCCCAGATTAAAGTCCACGCACTTAACCACTACATCAAACAAAAGCGTTGGAGTGATTGACTAGGACTATGAGACAAAACACCAGGTAGGAATGCACATTCTCCCAGACATGGGCAGGATTAAAACTGACTGGGTGGCAGCCCCACTGATTTGGTTGCCAACTCTGGGTTGGCAAATGCCTGGAGATTTGGGGTGGAGACCAGGAAGAGGGGGGTTTGGGGAGGGGAGGGACCTTAGTAGATTATAATTCCATAGAGTCCATCCTCCAAAGCAGCCATTTTCTCCAGGGCAAATTGATCGCTGTAGGCTGGAGATCAGCCGTGATTCTGCAAGTTCCCCAGGCTCCACCTGAAGACTGGTAACCCTAATTCCTGAAGAAGTATGCCAGCAAATAATGTTCACTATCAAAGGAAACTCTTCACACAAAATACCTGCAGTTTTATATAGTTAAACTGTGCCTAAAATAGTAAAGTCCTGATGATGTCTCTAGCAATAATAGCAATACACATAAGGAGAAGGCATTATGCATTATTCAAGTGTTTTCCTTCTTACTCTGTCTATTTCAAAGCTATTTTTAAAAATCTATTTTGAAGCATCAAAATATTCATGTAAAATATCTCTTTCGCTGGCCCCCATGCTCCCCGTATCTTGCCTGTGCAATCCTAAGCCAGGGCATCATGACAGAGACTCCTCTGGAATGAGATGTTGCTGTTCCATTTGTCTCCTTGAGAAGCAACTGCATTCTTGGTATGCAGTGCAGGGAGCCAAAAAAGGGGCCTTCTCCAATGGAATGACAATGCTCCAGCCCCAGACTAAAGGCTCGAGACATTCCAAAGGAGAGGGACAGCACAGGTGGGCATCTTTGCAGCCAGCCACCCCGGAGGGAGAAGGACAGTAAAGGAAAACATTTTTATGGTCATTCCAAAATAGATTTAACAGGGAGTGCCAGAACTAAGGGCTTTGTAGTATATACAACTACCAGACCAGGACGAGGCCCGAAGTACAGAATTTAACAGGAAATAGCATTAATTACAATTGGACTGAATACTTGCTATGAACACAAGCAGTGTAAAAGATCAGAATCATTTAACATTGATGATTTGAGCTCTGTTTCTTGTGGCATTTTTGGAGTTATTTGTAAGGCAAAATGTATTCATCTTGAGTCAGGATGGAACTGCCCATAATGCGTGACACAGGGTTGTCACCACTAGCTGGTAGCTGTGATTTTTCTCCTGTAATGTCGGGAACGTGTTATGATGCCTACATTTCCCTTGCCCCAGTGCCACATAATAGGTTGCTTCTGGTTGAAGCAGGGATACCCACAATGTGATGATCTCAACACCAGTGTGCTCCAGGTGGGGCCCAGAGACCTCCCGGAATTCCAACTGATCTCCAGACCAAAAAGATCCATTCCCCT
Organism: Lepidodactylus listeri; assembly: GCA_029233225.1. Classification (NCBI taxonomy): domain Eukaryota; kingdom Metazoa; phylum Chordata; class Lepidosauria; order Squamata; family Gekkonidae; genus Lepidodactylus; species Lepidodactylus listeri. The sequence goes on along the minus strand of JARCFY010000015.1, from coordinate 11,967,342 downwards.
GGAGAAAATGGCTGCTTCGGAGTGTGGATTCTATGGAATTATACCCTGCTAAGGTCCTTCCCCTCCCCTAAACCCATCCTTCCCATACTCCACCCCCCAAATCTCCAGGAATTTCTCAACCCAAAGCTGGCAACCCGAGGAGTATGTAACCTATGGATCGGAAAAATTTCTAGAATGTGTCTGGGGTTGCTGGTGTAGGTGATGTCATTTGGAATATAGGGGTAGGGTTGCCAAGTCCTACCATGGTGTTCAGTGGGGGGGTGTCCTTGCTGGCCGGGATTGCTTCTTGCGTGTGTGCAAAGCGTGCATGCCGCAATGATGTCACTTGGAAGTGACATCATCACGTTGGGGCGGGACCTCTCTAATTCAAGAGAAAACCATAGAGTTTTCCCTCGACTTACAGAGCGTCCCCCCTGAAACATGCCCAACGCGATGACATCACCTCCGGGTGACGTCATCGCACCAGGCATGTCTTTGCAGCCTGGCAATTTGGGGGCGGGGTTTCCCCCGGTGGCCCAATCCAGGCCAGCAGGAAGCGGGCCGCTGGAGCGAGGGTTTCCCTGCCCCCTGGAGGACTTGGGAACCCTATATAGGGGTAACCAACAATACAGGGGTCCTTTCGAGCAGGAGCTCGGGGGAGCGCAGCTCCAGGAGTTGGTGCCAGCCCCCCCTGCGGGGGAATGCCTGCTTGTGTCATGGCTGCAGCAAAATGACCCCGCCCCCTGGAAAGTTCCTTGTTCCTCCGACCAGCCTTCTGAAGGCTTCAGCCACCACTGAAGCTATCCTCCCAGAATAGGGGTATTTCTGAGGCTTGGATTTGTGGCTGTCCCCTCTCTGCCAGCTTTCTTTCTTTCTTTCTTTCTTTCTTTCTTTCTTTCTTTCTTTCTTTCTTTCTTTCTTTCTTTCTTTCTTTCTTTCTTTCTTTCTCCTTCCTCCCTCACTTCTGACATACTTCCAGTGATTTCAGGTGGTGTAGCATATGCAAATAAGTTATGCTAATGAGTTATGCTAATGAACTCCTGCACCTCTTTTTCTATGAAATGACCCCTGCAACAATATAGAAAACAAGCAGGAGGACCCGCGATACTCCTGGGCGGGGAGAGAAGGAGCTCCATGTCCAGGAGGAATCACCTGCAGGTGAGCCTCTCTCCCCCACTGTGCCGAGCCAATTCCCCTCCCTCCCCCTGCCCTCTCCTGAAAACAACAGCGGCAGCGAGACCTGCCACATGCCGAGCCTCTTCCCCTCGTCCCCTGCCCTCCCTGAAAATGGCGGCAGCAGCGCACGCTGAGCCTCTTCCCCTCCATCCCCCTGCCCTCTCCAAAAACAGCAGCAGCAAGGCCCGCCGCCCACCAAGCCCACCCCACAGCCAAAGCGTTCTCTGCGTGTGTGCAGATAATGCTTTTACTTTCGAAGGGATTTAAATATCTCCCCCCCAAAATTTTAACTTTAGCATTTTTCTGCACACGTGGAGACTCCTCCACGTTTCGAGGAAAATCTCCCTGCCCCCCCCCAAGTGCCCCCCTGTGCAGATTTAGATATCCGCATGGAGGGGGCCACTTCGGAATTAGATTAGATTAGAACTGCACCAGAACACACTAATAAAGGTATGCAGAACAAAATTATTACTGTATATTATTACAAATCTCCACAATACAATAAGGGTGAAATATAACAACAGTAACATAGCAGACATGCTAAAGATCATTAACGAAACATTCATAACAACAGTTTCTAATCAGTGATCCTCATCAGTGATCAGTGACAGTCCTCATCAGTGATCAAAACGACAGTCCAACGAAGGCTCTGGATTACATACTCCATACAGAAGCCAAAGACACAGGAGCGCTCCTTTACCCTCCTACTCTCTCTTTGTGGCTCAACATCCTTATTAGCAGAGTTGGGGAAATAATCCAATTCCCTACATGCAGAATTGTTCCCAGTAAAGTTTAGGGTTTGCAAAAGGCATTAACTAACTGCAGGCCTTCCAACAGTAGATAGACACTCAGGATATAAGAACTTGTTTACAGGCACAAGTGGCAAGGAGAACCATTAAGGAGGCCCTGAACAATAGAGTGTGCACATCAAAACTCTCCCTAGAACTAGAATGAACTAAACACGCCCTGTGCTAGTGTTTACGTTCATGAAACTGCCCGTGCACTGTCACCTTGCCAACAGCACTTGGGACCTCTTCTCCATTGTTCCTCCCACCCTGATCAATTCAACTTGTTGCTTGCAAAACTTCCGTCTTTTTGTTGCACTGTCTAGCCAAAGATTATCACTAGGGTTGCCAAGTCTGGGTTGGAAAATACCTGGAGACTTTGGGGGTGGAGCCAGGAGAGGGCGGGGTCTGGGGAGGGGAGGGGCCTCAGCAGGGTACAATGCCATAGGAGTCCACCCTTCAAAGCAGCCATTTTCTCCAGGGGAGCTGATCTCTGTCAGCTGGGGATCAGTTGTAAAAGCCGGAGATCCCCAGGCCCCACCTGGAGGCTGGCAACCCTAAGGATCACAGGGGCACTTCGAGGTGCTAAGTACAGTATTGGAAGACCCCATGAACTGTAAAGAAGAAATAATTTATCAGAATTTTAGGGCCATCCTGCATAATGTAATATAAAATTACATTCTGCCCCAGTATATTTTTGTTTCTTTAGAGTACAAAAATTACATTTTGATCTTCTCAAATGTGGTTAAATAACACTAGCATATTTGCATAAGAGATGTTCTTAAAAACATAACAAATAATTACACTGCACAGGATAAAATCAAGAAGTGAACAGATAAAGGCTGTAGGTTCCCTGCATTATGCAATGTGGGGCTGTGGGGCTTTGGGGGCTGTGGGGCTGTGGGGGGGGGCTGTGGGGCTGTGGGGCTTGGAGTTCTCCTGGAGGAAATGGCAGCTTTGGAGAGTGGGCTCTATCTCATCACATCCCTGCTGAGCTCAGCCACCTCCTTGGGGAGGCTTTTTGATTTCCCACTTTTCCTGATGGTGCCTCCAAGGCTGATAGGATTGAAATGGGAAGTGGAGTGTGAAAATGGCAGGAGGTGACAGAGGTGAAATGAACCAGATTAGTGGGAAATCTCCAACTATACTGGGGGACCTGGTAACCCTATTGATGAGTGGCAGTCTCACTGAAATAAATGGTCCAAACTGGTTTATATCCATCATAGTTTATTTTAGGATGGCAATTGTAATAACGCAGTGCTGTCATCTACAGAAGTGTTTCAGGTGGGGAGCAAGCCAGACTTGTGTTGCTAAATCTTACTGATTATGCTATTTGTCAAAGAAAGACATGAAATAATTTCTGCTCTGAATATTTCCATATATTTTTTCTGTGTGTGTGTTTTTTAAAAAATATCTCCTTACTGGCTTGTTTATGGCAGGGATGGCTAACTTGTGGTCCTGGACCACATTTAGTCCTTGAAGCAATTTTATCTGCCCCCAGAAAAATATGCCAAATTTTTGTCAAAATACAGTGAAAAGGTTTCCCAATTTTTTTTTTTTAAGGAGAAGATGTCACACTAGTGGACAATTTCTCTATTTCTTCTAATGTTAGATGTCCCCTTTGGATTTTAAATGTAAATGTATATATTTTTATATAATACAAATGAGCATTTGTGTACTAAGAATCAGCAGCTGCTTCACAGAACTCACCATTCACGGAGGAGTCAGTCTGTCCAGTGAACCATACTTTCAGCCTTTGGAAACTGTTCACCTCTTTTTTCTACTAACCACGTGGTTGATGGTGTGACATAGTGGTTATAGGGCTGGATTTGGCTTTGAGAGAACCATGTCCACATTCCCATTCAGCCGTGTAGCCTTGGGTGACTTTAGACTAGTCACTCACTTTCAGCCTAACTTAATCTCACAGTTAGGGTGATGAAGATAAAATGAGGATAAAATGGAGTTTCAGAAGGGATGAAATTAAAATGCAAAAGATACATCAGTGGATAATGAGTAAAAAGGCTCAAGTTACACAGAATCATCGGAACTGAACATACGAAAAGCCGTTGCTTGCTCTTTAATGGTGATAGCGAGGGCATAATGTAGTACTCACTGGGCTCATACTCCGTGTAAGTGGCATAAGTCTGTTGTGGATGTGTCTTTGGCCCGTTCTGCATCTGGCATTCGCTCCGCTGTTTTACCAAACGCACACTGGAACAGAAATTCCCCTCTATATTGCATGCCACTTTCACTTTCTTTGATTGTCGGATTTCATGGTAACCTCCACAGGGCAATGCCAGTTTCAGTCCCTTTGATCCCTCGGTTTTATGGTACCATCTGCATAAATTTATGGCTGTTTTATGGCTGCCAAGAGACTCACTTAAAGCTGACTCACTTAAAGCCAAGAGACTCACTTAAAGCAGTTCTTTAGAGACTCACCTGGGACTAGAGTGGCTGTTTCCTTATTCTGTATGTGGCGGGAAGCCCCCCCATTTCCCATTCTCCTTTCATGCCATCCAAATACCATGGCAAAGTCCCTATCCTCATGTTTGACATCTAGTGTAAAGCTGATGCTTCTGGATCATCTCAGCTTTCCAGGCACACCTAATACAAACATGACAGTACATCCAAGAGGCACTTAACCAGAGAAGATTCATGCTAAAAAAAACAGACAGAGCTCATCCTCCAGGCTTAAAGGATTCCAAGAATTCATCTTTCATGAGAGATGTGACTGGTTATGACCATTCTTGAGTGACCTTAAGTGAAGGAAAGGACGGGATGCTTATCATGCTATCTGGAACCAAATGAAAGCAACTCTCTGGGAATCAGCCATCTACTCCGGAGCTTCTGTCACCTTCACCTCAGAGATGAAGCCAAGATACTGGGCCAGTGAGTACACTGCCCATCTGGGGTACTGATTCACCCTTCCCAAGAATGTTTGATTTACCATTTATGGATTCCATTTAACAGATGACAGATTATTTTTAGATTAGGTATATTTGTGTTCTTTTTAAGAAACAACAACCACCTGTGGCAGCCAGTCCCTCCCAACACCCACTCTGAGAAATCTTCAAACTATGTAACTCTTTCTTATAGCCTTGGATTTTTCAAAAGCACTATACTTAAGTGATCCTAAAACAAATCCTCTTTTAAGCACTTTGGCTGGGAGTATAGAAGGGTGTTTGAAGAAGAAGAAGAAATTGGATCTATACCCCGCCCTTCACTACCCGAAGGAGTCTCAGAGCAGTTTACAATCTCCTTTCCCTTCCCCTCCCCACAACAGACACCCTCTGAGGTAAGTGGGGCTGAGAGAGCTCTTTCGAGGACTGCTCGTAAGAGAACAGCTCTGAAAGAACTTGTAACTGCATGATGTAGTCACGCATGCTTGAGATGAGGACTTGCAAGAGATGCATGATTCAGATGAAGACTGTGCCATCCTGGAACCACTTCCGATCTCAAAAATGGCACAGAATCCCCTCTTCCGCAAGCCACACAGTCCCAATATGAATTAGGCGCCCCACATTGGGAACTGAAGAGTCTGATTGTTACACAGGCTAGGGATCCCAGATCCAACCTGTGCACTCCATAATATGTGAATTGGCTTCATGAGAATTTTTCCTGTAGGTAGAAACAGAGAGCTGCCACGGCAAGCTTACAGCATATAATAGCCACCCTGAGCCTGTTCGCGGGGAGGGCAGGGTATAAAATCGAATAAATAAATAAATAATACTTTAAGGCCCTATACTTGAGTCTTGCAGCTCTACAGTCTCTGGGAATTTTCCTTGTTTAATATTTGCCCTTTGTTTCTCATTAGCAGGGGTCCTTTGGGGCCGGAGTGAGGCGGAGCGCCGCTCTGCTAGCCCAGGAGTGGGCAGTAGGGCAGCCACAGGCCGAATCAGATTCTCTGATCTGATTCAGCCCACCACCAAATTGCTGCCGAATTGCCGCTGAAATTCAGTGGCAGCTTTAAAAGTGGCTGGAGGGGAGGGGGTTTGAGGGAGAGGCTCCAAACTTGCAGGGTAGCTTCTGGGATCTCTCCCCCAAATACCCACCAAGTTTCAAGAAGATTGGACCTGGGGGTCCAATTCTACGGGCCCCCAAACAGGTTGCCCCCATTCCCTCCATTGTTCTCTATGGTGGGAAAAAAGTAACTTTTCCCCCACCATAGAGAACAATGGAAGGGATGGGGCAACCTGTTTGAGGCCCCGTAGAATTGGACCCCATGGTCCAATCGTCTTGAAACTTGGTGGGTATTTCAGAGAGGGGTCCCAGAAGCTACCCTGCAAGTTTGGAGCCTCTCCCTCAAACCCCCTCTCCTCCAGCCCCTCATATACCCTATAAGTTCTTGCCATTGACTTCAATGGCCCATAGGGTATAATGGGGCTGAAACTGACATTCGGCCGGTTATGCTAATGAGTTATGCTAATAGGCATGCTAATGAGCTCCTGCACCTCTTTTTTTTACTAAAGGACCCCTGCTCATTAGAATGTTTTGCTTTATAAAATGGTTGCTTTCATCAGCTGTTATTGATTCCTCTTTGGTGTTGGCGTAGTTGTAGTTCTTAGTTCTTAGGCATGCTTCATGAGCAGGCTGCGCCTGGGCAAGAGGGTGGAAAGTTAATAATCCCAAAGGATTATTATTCACACACACCTGAAGTGTGATAATGTTGATCAGAAATAGAGCTTAACTAACATCCAGGATCGGCTCTTTCAAACAACTAAGTTGCAGGTACTTCAGTCCTTTGCTGTCTCCTTTTAATTCAGTCACTCTTTCAAAACATGCTCTTCGGTTCTTCAGTGTCCCTCATCCCGGGGCTACCTTTACCCAGACATCCACTGGTGTGGGAGAAAACTCCTCACACTGCAGTCCTAAACTGTTGGGGAGTATGGGCAAAAATGCAACCATACAGGCCTGGCCAATTGGGAGGGAAGAAGGCCCCACATGATTGACCTCAGCCATATGGTCTGGTATATTCACATGCCCAGCAGAGTTACATCATGCTCGCCAAGGAAGGAGTTCCTACCAACTGGGTGTCATGTCTGTAAATGGAGCCACAAGTAAGCATACTTAGTCAAGCAGCAAACTGCATAATTCATTTTCTTACCACCCCTTTGCATAATGCTTTGTTTGGGGACATGAGTAACGTCTGAAACTAGGTTAACAGTCTTTCTGATTAGGGGCACTTTATATATTACATATATAATATATATATTACATCAAGGGGCTGCAGTGGCTCAAGTGGTTAAGACACTGAACTGCAGACCGGAAGGCCGGTAGTTCGGCAGTTCAAGACCCGAGTGCTGCATGACGGAGTGAGCTGAACTGGAGAGATGAACTGGCGGAAACTGACCAAGAGAGATATGAACTGGCAGAGACTGACCAAGAGAGAGATGAACTGGCGAAGACTGACTGAGAGAGAGATCTTGGAGTCGTAGTAGATAACTCACTGAAAATGTCGAGACAGTGTGCAATGAAAAAGGCCAATGCTATGCTGGGGGTTATTAGGAAGGGAATTGAAAACAAATCAGCCAGTATCATAATGCCCCTGTATAAATCGATGGTGTGACCTCATTTGGAGTACTGTGTACAGTTCTGGTCGCCACGCCTCAAAAAAAATATAATAGCATTGGAAAAAGTGCAGAAAAGGGCAACTAGAATGATAAAAGGGTTGGAACACTTTCCCTGTGAAGAAAGGTTGAAGTGCTTGGGGCCCTTTAGCTTGGAGAAACGATGGCTGACGGGTGACATGATTGAGGTTTATAAGATTATGCATGGGATAGAGCAGGTAGAGAAAGAAGTCCTTTTCTCCCTTTCTCACAATACAAGAATTCGTGGGCACTCCATGAAATTGCTGAGCAGTCGGGTTAGAACAGATCAAAGGAAGTACTTTTTCACCCAAAGAGTGATTAACACGTGGAATTCACTGCCACAGGAGGTGGTGGCGGCTACAAGCATGGACAGCTTCAAGGGGGAATTAGATAAACATATGGAGCAGAGGTCCATCAATGGCTATTAGCCACAAAGTACAGATAGGAACTCTCGATCTGGGGCAGGTGATGCTCTGTATTCTTGGTGCTTGGGGGGACAACAGTGGGAGGGCTTCAAGTGTCCTTGCCCCACTGGTGGACCTCCTGACGGCACCTGGTGTTTTTGGCCACTGTGTGACAGAGTGTTGGACTGGATGGGCCACTGGCCTGATCCAACATTGGCTTCTCTTATGTTCTCTTATGTCTCTGGTCCCAGCTCCTGACAACCCAGCATTTCGGAAGCAAGAAATTGCAAGTAGATAAGTAGGTACCACTCGGTGGGAAAGTAACAGCATTCCGTGCGCCTCGGCATCTAGTCATGCCAGCCACATGACCACAGAGAAGTCTTCAGACAGTGCTGGCTCTTCGGCTTGGAAACGGAGATGAGCACTGTATCCCTAGAGTCGTATTTGACTGGCTTTCGAGCAAGGGAAACCTTTACCTTATATATTACATCAGGAACATACATGGTTTCACATGTAGATACATGGTGCAGGGAGCCATAGCCACCTGTGACCTCCTTAAAGTAAGTGCTTCTATTGCACATGTGTTTTAGAAAGCCAAACGCTGCATTTTATAGCTTGCTTCAAATGCAACTGATCGAATAGCCTTGGCACAGGGTTTTCCTGGCAAGGCGGAACATAAATTGAAACAAACCAAAAAATAAATGCAAGCATTTTTGCATCACTGGGTCCAGTACCACTAATAATGGCTTCTGTAGGTCTTTTGTAATCCCAGTGCTACAGGCTTTCATGTGTCCCAGGGGTTTGGGTGTCAGATGCCTCCTGCTGTCTTGAGTTATCTCCCGTGATTAAAATAACTGTGAACTTAACAGAACAAAGTTTGCGTCCAGTGGCACCTTTAAGACCAACAAAGTTGTATTCAAAGCATAAGCTTTTGTGTGCATGCCCACTTCTTCAGTTATTGCCCCAGAGCAAGTGATCAGAATTGAAAAATGGCTGCTGAACCTAGTTATTTCTATAAATACACTTTATGGTGAAAAAAATAAGTGGGGAAGTGGCAAGCAAGCCACGGGGTTGGTCTCTGATTTCCAAATATAGGGAAGGGTTGAGCTAAGAGGAGTTTCAGAGCCTATAAAAGCCAGCAGAGATAAAAGGATTCTTGGTGACTACAGACTGTCAGAGGTATGACTGATTATGACTCTCTCTCCTTCCACACCTATTTTCCCGCCTTCTCCCTTCTGCAAAGTCTCCCAACGGTGTGGACTTCAGAGCAACGAAGTGTAATCATAGACAATCAGGGCTGTTGGATGATAACAAAGTTTACAGGTGCAGGCCACTTTTGTTTAGCAAGGAAGTGTGCAGAGGAAGACAGTCCATCTCTACAGCGTATTTTGAGCCTGCATCTGTGGGAAGATTGCAACAGATTCTCAGCTGTTGGGGCTGCCGGTGGGTCCTGTATTCCTCAGTACCTATTCTGTTTCCCTCTTTTGCAGGTCAGACATTTCATCCAGAGCATTTCTTCTTTCTGTCGGGAGTAGATAATAAAAAGGTAAGAATTCAAAGTGTGGTAACTGATTTTGTTTCCATAAAGGGCAGTTATCCATCCTGTCCTTTGTTCTCTGGTCTCTTTTTCCAAGTTCGGCTGTTAGGGAGTGATGTAATCCACAGTGATATTGGTATATGACAGGAGATTATATCAAATTGTAACTGTGACTTTGCTATCTGGATTCTGCATGCAAATTGTGGCCAAAAGAATATACCTACAAAAAATAAACGTGGGCTATCTGTTGGAAACCCCAGCCTTTCATGCTCCCCCATCAGCAGCTGCTGGTGTTTAATATAATTCCTCCACATTTGAAGAGACTTAGTTTCATACTAGCCTTTCATCCTGTTCTTTGAATCTGCTAGCAACTGATGCTTAAAATCTAATTTCATACTATGCACAGCTACACAGCCTTCCACTGAACAAGGAGGCTGTCTAATTCAGCCAACGTTTCACTGAACACAGGTGGCAGTGCCTTTTCCAGGTCGTCTTAACATTACTTTCACCCCCTTCTCCACCACACACTGGCATTCACCTTGTATATAATTTAGAGTGTTACTAAATGGGAAAAATTGAATTTCCGTTTATGTCGGCAGCAAAAATTACAGAAGTGAAGGTAAGCCAAGCTCAGTACAGGACTTCTTATCATTTCCTAATACTCAGAGCATATGCAGAGTTTGGAAACTGGGGAATGGAAGGCATCCCACAGCAGAAGCCCTTCCTCAGCAAGGAACTGTGCGCAGGACTGAGTAACTTTAACTACATCAGGCTTCTCCGTGATGTGCAATGAGTGCTAGTCGCCTCTTCATCCTTGGGCATTGTTGGTGGTTTTAAACAGTTCCACAAATAATGTTAACAAATTTAAATTTTCTGCAGCTGTTAAGACTGTAGCGCAGGTATGCAGGATTATAAACCCCTTTAAAATAACGTAAAAATAAGATGTTCACTGCTAGATCTAGGGCTCTTCAGTGGCTGCTCCCATTTTATGGGATTGCCTTCCTGAAATTGCTAGGAAGGCTCCCTCTTTGTTGAGATTCTACAAGCAGTGCAAGGCAGAATTGTTCAGGAGGGCTTTTGACATTGGGACCTAGGTTTAATTATACATGCTTATTCGCTGGCATGGATTTTTGATTGTATATTTTAACATTACCATTTTGACCTTCACTAAGTCTGGCTTTGCAGAAGGGTGAGCTTTTGGAGAAAGGTGAGCTAATAATACCCCAAATAAATAAATACTTAACCAGACTAACTATGCAATCCTATGCAGAGTTATTCCAGTCTCTGGTTTAGCTCACTTACTGCTGATTGCAACCAGGGATCTTATCATTCAGTAAGCTGTGTAGATGAGTCTGATTGAATTTGGATGTGTCTATTTGCATAATTAAGATGGTTTATTGCAACTTTCTCATAGGCGATTCCCCTCACCACTCATCTGCCCCCAGTTAAAACATTCAATACTAAAAGTAAAAAATAGGTTTTAGATTTTTGAGTTAAGACTTACTACTTAGATATCTCAGTATGCCTTCAGTATCTGCCCATGAACCAAGCTAATCATGCAATTACATCTTGAATAGAAGTTGCAGATATGTCAGGTGCAAAAAGCAGGCAATGCATTCTGTCCAATGTCAGCTATATAAATTTGATTTTTTTAAAAAAACAATGTGAAATTGCACCATGCTGCATTCTGTATTGGATTTGCACTCCAGATTTTGAACTTCTACAACTATCTCATGGATGCACAGCAGCCCTTGGCTGTTGCTATTATCATTTCCAAAGCACTGAAGACAAATATTGTCTATTGTGATGCACTCTGTGATATAGCCCTCCTCCCAATCTGGAGAAAGGGGAAAGTCACTAGAGGTGCTGTGGGCTCTTTCTTCATCAGATCCCAAATGCACATCAGATAACCACACTCTTCCAAAAGAAAGACATTTTTTACAAAAGAACAAACATAAACACTTGAAACAGTCCAAAACAGAAAACTTAAAAAAGAACCCAGCTACTTGAACTATCTCACTTTGTCTTTAAAAGCAGGTTCTTGTTCCAGAGAAAGTCTCAGACAGGAGGAAAGTAAAACTTTCAATTTTGCTGGCCGCACATCACTCCCCCCACCCATCTGGTTCAGCTTCAGGAAAACCCTCCATCGTTGAGAGAGATCGAGAATAAAAAACCCCCAGCCTTCTGCCTACCAATTCTATCCACTATCTCCCCACTAACAAGCTAACAATTTAATAAACATGACCTTTTCCAGCCAACATGCAAAGGCTTCATCTTTGACAAACATCACCTATTAACAATTTGTCAAATTAACCAGCCCAGAGGGCTATTATCGTTCTCTTAACAATAATAAAGTTTTAAAGAGCAGGCTGCAACTACAACTGAGCATCACATCTATAGAATACATTGGACATAAAATTGTCATGGGGTAAGAATTGTGGTGATTCTGAGGAACGATGGAGGAAGAACAATGGAGGAAGAGGAAAGGAAGTTTAGCCTTTCAATGATTACAGAGAAAGTATGTGTACGGAAAAACTGGGTTTCTGTTTCAGCTCACACAGTGTCTCTGCACTGCTACACACCCAGGTAGGTCTTGGGAAACGTAAGAACTGTATCTAGTCTGGCAATGTATAAATACACTTTTCATTTCAAACATCTTAGCCTGGAGCAGAATGAAAAGGACTGAACCACTTGTCTTTCTTTCAGCTGCAGCCATGAGCAGGGATTCTGAAATGGAGGTTTTTGGGGTGGCTGCCTCTTTCCTACGAAAATCTGAAAAGGAACGCATAGAAGCTCAAAACCAGCCGTTTGATGCTAAGACATACTGTTATGTGGCTGAACCCAAAGAGGAATATGCCAAAGGAAAAATCAAGGGCACTGAAGGTGGCAAGACAACTGTTGAAACAGACGATGGCAGGGTGAGCATCTTCTGGAAAGGGGGGAGGGAAGGGAGAAGCTTTCACTTTTCAACATATTGAGGTTAACTGGTGTGGTTAGTCTAGTCACCATTAGTTAGCAGAGTGCTTAAATAAAGCTACAAGGAGCGTCAGTTTACCAGGGTACTTAGTGTACAGTTACACAGAGCCACATTGCAAGTTTACAAGAGATATACCTCTCTCTTTATTTGAGAAGTACACTTTGGGTAGGAAAGAGCAAAGACACGGCAGAGTACTAACTTACTAGCTAAAGGATGGAAGCAGATGGCGAGAGGCCCATCTGCCTCATGGGGCCAAGGGAGGACCGCATGTCTCCCTCTTGTTGCATGCAGGGAAAGAGATTGTCTTCAAGTGAGAGCCAGTCTGGTGTAGTGGTTCAGTGCGCGGACTCTTATCTGGGAGAACCGGGTTTGATTCCCCACTCCTCCACTTGCGCCTGCTGGATGACCTTGGGCAAGCCATAGCTCTGTACCAGCTGTTCTCTCAAGGACAGCTTGGGAAAGAGCTCTCTCAGCCCCACCTACCTCACAGGGTGTCTGTTGTGGGGAGGGGGAGGGAAAAGGAGTTTGTAAGCCGCTCTGAGACTCCAAATGAGTGAAGGGCGGGATATAAATCCAATCTCTTCTTCTTCTTCTTCTGAGTGAGAGAGCGGAAGGAAGGGGAAATGGTCCCTGAGAACACAATCTGCACTTCAAAGAACACAGTAGCAGAAGAGTAAAGACAGGAAGAAAGGGCAATGTGCCTATCTAGCTATCTAGCCTCTCTTGCCACTCAGTTTGGAAGTCTGAGACAGGGGACATCACATCGGGAGCTTCCAATACAATAAGCATTACCTGATTTTCAGTGAAAGAAAAACACAGCCAAGATAGATCAGTCTTGGCTCTTCCTGTTATCTCATTTTCAATTGTACAGTGCCATAAAGAGAGTACTGAGTTTTAACATGGGCAGATAGGCTTACATTCATGAATGGTTTTGAAGCCTAGCTTGGGGCAAAACTCATTCTCTCTCTCACTGGATTGCTGTGAGATTAACTTGGAGCAAAATGTATAAAGTGCCTTCTCTGCCAGTATGAGCTACAGAAAATAATTCTGTAATAACTTGGTTAACCTAGCTTCTGAGGAAATAGTAATTCTTCAGGAAAAAACAACAACCTTGTCCTAAAGGCATGCAGGCTACAAATTGCATGGTCATTTAACTATTTATTTTAGCAGGGCTTTCAACTCAGCTCCCCCACCCATCCCAGGCTATGGGATATGCTAAAGGAAAGTGTGCTTGGGACCATGTCTTTGGGTCTTCTGGGGGCAATTAAAAAATTATTCTGGAATGTCTATGAAATGGTTAAACTGGTACCATTTTTTGCTGTGATTTTTGTGGCTGTGACGTTTTTAGTTGTTGTGACGATGATATTTTAAATATTTGTTTTATGGGTTTTTAGCTGCCTTTGATGCATTGATTGGAAGCAAAGAGGCAGCAAATAAATATTATATTGAAGCAAATACGTTATTTAAAACAACAGGCTGTGGGTCCTTACCTAGTACACAGTCTGAAATAAGAGAAAGGTTAAAGGATAAGCTCAAGTACAAAGTAGTTGTAATGCTGGCAAAAAGTTTCTATGAAGAATAGGCACGAGCCTTCCTCTGTCGCCAGGTCCTCCTGTTATGCCCATTGTATTTCAGACACTGACGGTGAAGTCGGAAGATGTGTACTCCATGAATCCACCTAAATTTGACAAAATTGAGGACATGGCAATGCTGACACATTTGCATGAACCTGCAGTTTTGTACAACCTCAAAGATCGCTACAGTTCCTGGATGATCTATGTAAGTTGGTGCCATCTTGGAGCAAAGAAAGACTAGCCAAGTGGGTAATTCTAAAAATCCTTCTCTTCACTTTCATGCAGACTTACTCGGGCCTCTTCTGTGTTACTGTCAATCCATACAAATGGCTGCCTGTGTACAACCCAGAGGTGGTGGCTGGCTACCGGGGCAAAAAGCGTACAGAAGCACCTCCCCACATCTTCTCCATCTCTGACAACGCCTATCAGTTCATGTTAACTGGTATGTGTGCTTCATAACTACAAAGCACAATAAGAGCAGCAGTGCACTAGAAGCATTCACCATAGCATCAGAATTAATAAACCTTTTTTGTATATCCTGTTAAAGTGAAGTTACTAAATTGGGAGGGGTAGCAAATACGGTAGAAGACAAGAGTCCGGATACAGGATAATCTTGATGACAGGCTGAAAAACTGGGCTAAAACAAATAAAATGAATGGGAATAAATGTGAAGTTCTGCATTTAGGTAGGAAAAATCAAACACATAATTATAGGATGGGAGAGACTTCTCTTGGCAGTAGTATGTGTGAAAAGGATCTAGGGTTCTTAGTAGTCCATACACTGAACGTGAGTCAGCAGCATGATGCGGTAGCTAAAAAGGCAAATGCGATTTTGGGCTGCATCAACAGAAGTATAGTGGCCAAATCACGCAAAGTGATGATATCACTTTACTGTGCTCTGGTCAGACTTCACCTAGAGTATTGTGTTCAGTTTTGGGCACCACAATTTAAGAAGGATATAGACAAGCTGGAACATGTCCAGAGGAGGGAAACAAAGATGGTGAGGGGTCTGGAGACCAAGTCCTATGAGGAAAGGTTGAAGGAGCTCTGGGTCTGTTTAGCCTGGAGAGGAGACGACTGAGAAGTGATGTGATAACCATCTTCAAGTACTTGAGGGGTTGTCATACAGAGGATGGTTTGGAGTTGTTGTCATACAGAGGATGGTATGGAGTTGTCATACAGAGGATGGTATGGAGTTGTTTGAAGGTCAGACCAGAACCAACGGGTTGAAATTAAATCAAGAGATTTGGCTAAACATTAAGAACTTCCTGACAGTTACAGCAGTTTCTCAGTGGAGCAGGCTTCCTCAGGAGGTGGTGGGCACTCCTTCTTTGGAGGTTTTTAGAGAGAGGCTAGATGGCCATCTGTCAGCAATGCTGAGTCTGTGAACTTAGGCAGATAATGAGAGGGAAGGCAGAGAGGGTTGCATCAGTGCTTAGTTCTTTTAAAAAAATAGTTTTTATTGCTTTTCTACACACTACAAAACTAAAATCTCTACAAACTACAAGACTAACCCTAAAAAGCTAAACAAGGATCATAAGTTTGTTTTACATAGTTTAAACAAAGTTCCCTTATTATTAAAAAAGAATAATGAAGTGTGATACTAAGCTTTCTTATTTAAGCTGGAATTGCATAGGTAAAGTCAAGCAAGTGTTAGTTTAAATTTCTCAAACTTTCAAGTTGGACACAGTATTATTTTCCCTTCTTCCCTCTTAATTTCAGTTTATCAAAGTCCCATTTGACTGCCAGGTGCTTTGGGGCAGCTGCCCCTTTTTCAGATTCAGAGTCCTCTGAAGAGCTACTCATTGTGCTTTCAGAACTTTCTCCGTCATGTATAACTCCTTCTTCTTCCTCTGCTGTCTTCTTTTCTTCTGTAGATCTTTGTTGCAATTCCAAAAAAGGCTTTGCACTTTTAGGAGAGGTAATCTTTTCTTTGTTCTCTTTGTAGTTGAATACCAGTCCTTCAGGAAATATCCATCTATAAGGGGTAGAGTTTTTCTGCAGAAAATTTGTCAAGCTTTTATAGTGCTTCCTTTTCCCCCTTATTTTGAATGGAATGTCTTTCAAGACTCTAATTTCAATGTCTTTGATTTTTAGGGTTGTCCCATTTGTGGCCTTGAGCACCACATCTCTTGTAGACCTCTTAGAGAATATCACCACAATCTCTCCAGGCAGGTTTTTCTTCTTCAGAAAATCAGGATATGTCCTGTAGATCATATCCATCTTGCTTTGTAGAAAATCCACCTGTAAACCTGTCATTGGAGCTAATGCTTCACTGAAGATTTCTTTGAGAATCTTATTCTTTTTTTCAGGGACACCTTGAAATCGTGGAACATATGCTGATCTTTCCATTTGTAGTCTTAAAAGTTGGTCCTCATTGGTTGCTATCTCTTTCTTCACCACTTTTTATCTTTGGTCCATTACTTTTGTCTTGGTTTCAACCAACTGAGCTGATTTAACTGCCTCCTCCACTTTAATGTTGGTTTCTTTAATCTGTTTCTGGAGTGCATCAAAGTTTTGATTCAAGTCAGTCATCTGATCCAGCAGGGGGTGCAGTGCTGAGGATAACATGCTGGGACAGTCCATGGTAGCTTCCGGTTTAGGGACCGGAAGTGTTGAAGATGTAGTTTTTGAAGAGGGTTTTGCCACTATGTTTTCCCCCTCTGCCAGTCATTGTTTACTTTTCGGGAAAGTTTATAAAGTCTAAGAAAGTTTGTTTGAAAGAGCCATTTTGAAAGAAATCACACTTCACTTGCTTTTCCTCTGCCAAGCCAGCAAACTGAGTCCCCAGAATTAACTCAGTTCATTTAAAATGAAAGGGGGGCAAACTGTTCCCTCCTCTCTTGCCACCTTTTTTGGGGGGACTTTGGTATGCTTTATCACTTGTCCAATTGAGTGGACTATTAGACTCATGCTTCATTGATTACTGGACTGCTGGTAAGGGCTGCTTTGTTAGTATGCTTGATCTTTTGCTCGCCAGTCCAGTGTGCACCTCTTGATGCCATAGCGCCACTGTGGCAACAGGACCTTTTGGAGCAAAGAGGTGCCTCAATCCCTTGGCTGTTGCCTCGGGAGAGGCACCCCTTGCACCCCTGGCTAGAAGCCCCCTACAAGGGCTCTGGGAGGGCAGAATTGTCCAGCACCCCTCCCATTTGCCGGGCTACAGGCTACCCCAATTGGAGCACTGAAGGAGCACACCCGCCATTCGAGTCACCAAAACTGGAAGTCCCAATCAGTGCTTAGTTCTTGTGGCCCTTCTTATGTGTCCAGGGAAATGCTGATTGCCATGTTGAGATCAAGAAGCAATTTTTCTCCAGGCTAGTTTGGCCAGGGATCTTGGAGAGGGTTTTTTTGCCATCTTCTGAGCATGGAGCATGTCACTGGGGGTGGGGGGAGGTAGTTATGAATCTCCTGCATTGTGCAGGGGGTTCAACTAGATGACCATTCCAACTCTATGATTTTATGATTCTACCCTAGTAATTAACACTGTTATTCAGCAACTCTATACCATAGTGAGTATAATTTCTCTTTCTCTCTTCTTTTGCCAGATCGTGAAAATCAGTCTATCCTAATCACGTACGTAGACTCTTCAAGACAATCCTTTTCTATACTGCCAAAAGTAAAATCAAGTCACAGCTAATGTATTTTCATTGTTCTGTATCTGATCCTCCCTTGTTCTTGACAGCGGAGAATCTGGTGCTGGAAAGACAGTGAACACCAAGCGTGTCATCCAGTATTTTGCAACAATTGCTGCTGAAGGGTCCAAGAAAAAGGATTCCCAATCCAAGATGAAGGTAAGATGAGTATATCTGGTCCCAGACATGCAAATAAATTTATGAACATGTGCCTTTATGGCCTATTACTTATGCATAGTTTACTGCCGAGAGTCCAAGCAGTCAAGCCTTTAAGCTTTGGATTCTTTGCCTGCTGTATGCACCATTCTTTTTGTCTCTGGTGTAATTTATTCTGCCGCTACAACCAAAAAATACAGTTTTTCTTAATTGAAGTGGGAACCTCACTTGTGATCCTGAAACTGACCAAATTATTTTTGAAACTGATTAGAGCAGCTGCAAAGTTCCCTTTTCTTATTGCCAAGCTCTCGTGGTTTCTCTGTTGTGTTATTGGCCACTGTGAAAAATGGAAAAGAGTCACCACCCTCTGCCATCCCCCTCTTTCATTGCCACACAGGCACTATTTTGCATTGTTTTTAAATTATTTACCTTGTAGGTAATGCTCCCTCTAAGCTGTGGAGTCTTGTGAGCAAAAATTCTACTTCGTGAGCTACTGGCATTAAAGTGAGCGAGCGATTTGGCTACTGCATAAAGTAGTTTGCTCTGGAGTCATCCTTCCTGAGCTAAGACCAGGGCTCCGTTGGGGCTGGGGCGCGCTGGAGCGCCGCTCCGGGAGAGAGGAGGGTGGGGGGCGGGGACTTAACAAAGCCCCACCCCCTGCTCACTCTTCCCGGCAGTGGCAGGCTGCCGCCAGCCTGGGAAAAAGCCCCTCCCTCCCCCCTTCACTCTTCCCGGACCATGGCAGACCGCCACCGGCCCGGGGAGAACCCCCTTCCCTCCTCCCCCCCACTCAAATTCCCGGGGCCGCGGCAAGCACCACCGCCCCAGAAGAAGCCACTTCCTCCCCTCCCTCCCCCACTCAAACCCCCGGGCCGCGGCAATTGCTGCAGGCCCCGGGAGAAGCTGCCTCCTGCCCTCCCTCCCCCACTCAAACCCCCGGGGACGCGGCAAGTGCTGCTGCCCCGGGAGAAGCCGCCTCCTGCCCTCCCTCCCCCACTCAAACCCCCGGGGATGCGGCAAGTGCCGCCGCCCCAGGAGAAGCCTTCTCCTCCCCTCCCCCGCACTCTAGCTCCCGGGGCCGCGGCAAGCGCCGCCGCCCCGGGAGAAGCCGCCTCCTGCCCTCCCTCCCCCACTCAAACCCCCGGGGCCACGGCAAGCGCCGCCGCCCCGGGAGAAGCCACCTCCTGCCCTCCCTCCCCCACTCAACCCCCCAGGGCCGTGGCAAGCGCAGGCCCCGGGAGAAGCCCCCTCCTGCCCTCCCCCCTCAAACCCCCGGGGCCACGGCAAGCGCAGGCCCCGGGAGAAGCCCCCTCCTTCCCTCCCTCTGCTCAAACTCCCGGGGCCGCAGCAAGCGCCACAGGCCCCGGGAAAAGCCCCCTCCTTCCCTCCCTCCCCACTCACACTCCCAGGCCCCAGGGGGGCGCAAGGGAGGGAGAAGCCGGGCCCCAGAGGCATGAAGCCCCTGGGGCCCAAGCAAGAGGGGGGAGGAAGGGAAACGCTGGCCCCAGTGGGGGGGAGAAGCACCCCCCTACCTTTCTTTCTTCCTTCCTTCCTTCCTTCTCTCTCTCCCCCCACCTACCTACCTACCTTCCTGTTCCTTTCTTCCTTCCTTCCTTCTCTCTCTCTCCCCCCACCTACCTACCAACCTTACTGTTCCTTTCTTCCTTCCTTCCTTCTCTCTCTCTCCCCCCACCTACCTACCTACCTTACTGTTCCTTTCTTTCTTTCTTCCTTCCCCCCTTCCTCCCTCCTTCCTTTCTTTCTTCTCTCTCTCTCCCCCACCTACCTACCTTCCTTCCTTCCTGTTCCTTTCCTTCCTTCCCCCTCCCTCACTCCCTCCCTTCTTGCCTTCTGACACACTGCCCATGATGTCAGGGATGTGTGGCCTTTTGACACTTCCGGTGATGTCAGGGGGTGTGGCATATGCAAATAAGTTATGCTAATGAGCTCCTGCACCTCTTTTTTTACGAAAGGACCCCTGGCTAAGACAAAAATGTGTGAGCTGGAGACTAAAAAACTGTGAGCTAGCTCATATTAACTCAGCTTAGAGGGAACACTTCTTGTAGGTTAAATTTTTTAATAAGCGGTATGAGACTTTAATTTAATTAAATTTAATGTAAATTCACCATATACAAGATAATGCCAGATCTACATGCACTCAAGACAATAATGCCAAATCTACACATACTCATGGGCAGGGGGCTGGAGAAAGAGAAGGAAGAAGAGGGGAGATGGCTGGAGGGGGAGAGACCCTCCAGCATGACATCCCAGTTGATTTCCAAAAAGGAGCTTGGAGGCATTTCCCCACTTGCTAGATCCAAATTCTGTAAATGTGAGAACAAAAAGAGTGAGCTCATGGTGAAAGCACTTGGGAGGCTTGCTGGGTATTTTGGGATACTCAGCTGGCTGGGTTAAAGCTTTCTTTCCATTTCTCCCATGGTCACCAGCTGAGTATTGGTGGCGGCCACAGTGCTCACTGCTGGGCTTGATCAATTGCATAGAACCTGATGCTGGTCTTTCCCTCCCCCCTCCATCCCTTCTTTCAAAGCTTGCAAAGAGGCTTCTCTGAGAGCTGCCAGAGAAGCACATTTTTCTATAATTTCTCCCCCCCCCCCATGATCCACGACTAGCATAGCCTTATATAACTACAGTCAAGCCGCTTGTTAAAAAAAAATGTAAAACAACGAGGGGGCAAAGAAAATGGAGCTTGCACACAATGAATAGCAGAAGGTACAGAGTGGGTGGAATGACCTCCATGTGGGCGGGGGAGTGAGCTTCAAGGGGGGGGGGGAACTGAGTGAATCTGTACACTTTTGAATTACCTTCGGCTTGGAAGCAAAACAAAGGGGGAATCAGCACAAAACCACTCTCAGAAAACCCAGGGAAACAGCGACCAGAAAGTGAACTGAGCTCTGAAGGGGGGAAATCAATGCAGAATGAAAAAGAAAACCCGACAGAGATGCACAGCAAAAGCAATAGAAAACACCCATGTGTAATGGGCCCGTGATGCTCTGCTGAAGAAAGTCAAGCTCTGAACATCCTCTTGGTTGCCCTTATGACTAGAACAGTAGGGGGTTTACAGCCAAAGTATAGCAATCAAACCCTAAACTAGATGATCTACACTGGACAGCAAAGTAATGAATGTTTCTTTCTGTGGAATTCTAAGGAATGACAGCACTAATTGTATATGGGATTAATTCTTCTTCATAGAGCTTACTTTGTGGGCTGTTAAAAAAAGCCAAATATTTATGTATTTAGAGTATTTTAAACCCACCTTTCTCTGATATTGGAGTTAGTAAAACAGCACTAAAATAGGTATAATTAAAGAACCAGTACAAGCCAGTTGCAACCTACATGCCACCTCAGACAACTTAGTTGTCTGTCTAGAAAGCCCTCCTGAAAAATTCTACTTTGCATAATTTGCAGAATCTCAGCAAGGTGGGCACCATCCTGATACATTCAGAAATGCCATCCCACAAAGCTGAAGCAACCCCTGAGAGTGCACACGATCTAACAATGGCCAACCTAAAAACCCTATAGGAAGGAATAACTAATTGCTGTCAGTCTGTGTGGGGGGCAGTCTACTGGGAAAGGTGGTGCTTCAGATATGTGGACCCTAGGCCAAAAAAGGGGGCTTTAAAAGGTGCAGAGCAGCACTTGGAACTGATTTTTAAAGCACACAGACAGCCAATGCAATGTTTTGAAGATATGCATAATACGTGCATATCAGCCAACTTCAGATAGTTTTGCCATGAAGCTGATAAGAATAGATTCAGTACCAACAAAAGAAAATACTTCTTTACTCAACAAGTAATAACATTGTGGAATTCCTTGCCAGTGGACATAAGGATGGCCGTGAGCATAGATGGCTTTAATAGGGGAATTAGATTCATGATCATGTATATTGACCATGATGAAGAAGAAACCTCCTTGTCCAGAGGCTGTAACCTCTGAATATCAGTGCTAGGAGGCAACAGTTATGCCCTGTTTGATGACACTCCTAGGTAACTGGCTGGCCACTGTGTAAAACAGGGTGCTGGACTAGATGGGCTGTTGGTCTGATACAACAGGACTCTTCATATGTTCTTATATATTTGAAGTTTTCAAATGGTCTTCAAAAGTGTGTTACAATGGTCAAACTTAAGGTAACTTTTGCATTGATCAGCATAGCTAGATTAATTTGTGTCCAGGAAGGGAGTCAACCTCCAAATTAGACATAGCTGGAAGAAGACTCCGCACAATTGGAGTATGCTGTGTAATCATGACCTCATTCATTTACACTGCAAATGCAATGAACCTGTAAGTGCTTGAAGAGTATGTTCTAACCAGTGTTCTCTCTAAGCTGTCAACTGCTGTGAGCAAAAATTTTACTTCGTGCACCAAAAAATTCATGAGCATAAAAGTTGTGAGTGAGCCTAAATATTGTTTATTTTTTTATTTTAGTTTAAAAATGGAAAGAAAGAAAGGGAGAGAAATTGAGGGAGAGAAATGGAGGGAAAGAAAGGGAGAGAAAGAAATGGAAAGAAAAGAAAAGAAAAGAAAAGAAAAGAAAGGGAGAAAAAGAAAGGGAGGGAAAGGGATAGAAAAAAGGGAAAGAAAGGGGAAAAAATGGAAAGAAGGTGAGAGAATGAAATGGGGGAAAAGAAATGGAAAGAAAAGGAAGGAAAGGGAAAGAAATGGAAAAAAGGGAGAGAAAGAAAAAGAAAGGGTCTTTTTGCAAGAGCTGCTGCTGCTGCTTCAGAGCTCCCAAGAGCTGAATTCACCGGCTTCTGGGTGAGCCCGTGGCTCACAAACAGTATTTAAATGGACCACATCTTTCCCCATTCCATTGGAAACAATGGAAGATGGGGCACCTTCTTCTGGGGCCCATAGAATTGAACCCCCTGGTCCAATCTTTTTGAAACTTGGGGGGGGGGGGTTAGGAGAGGCACCGGCAGCTATGCTGCAAATTTGGTGCCTCTAACAACCCCCCTTCCCCAAGCCCCAGATACCCCAGATCAATTATTCATTATAGTCTATGGAGACCATTGGTCCCCATAGGCTATAATAGAGATATTCCATTTAAAAGCTTTTTGAAACCCACACCATTCACTCTTGGCACAGCTTGCTGGTGACCCCAGTGTGGCAACAAACAAAGAAACAAAAAAGGTGTTGGACAGAAGGCCAAAAGATCTCAGAGCTCCTCACCAAACTGGTGCAACGACAGAGGCTCAAGAAGAGAGTGTGTGTGTATGTGGGGGAAATGGAGCACTCACTCACACAGACACTGCAAGACAAGTCCTGCTCCCTCTGGGACTCGGGGGGCTGCAAAGTTTACCAGATGGTTGTCTCCTCTCTTCTTTCAGCAAGGGCTCCTTACCCAAGCCCACTTCCAGTCACCCAGCCCAGAGGCTCTACTTGTTCTCACCCCAAGTAGCACGCAGCTGGGGATAGAGGGTGTGGGTGGGGTAGAAAGCAACAGTCAAGCAGGGATCGGGTCAAACCAACCCTGCTCTGGGGAGGAGCATGAAACAAGGAAATGGCCGATGAGGAAAAGCAGCCTCAAAGTCAACCAACGTGAAATCCAGCCTGCCCTTGAGAGCCTCTGCCACTGCTTACCCCTCCCCCCCCCCAGCAGCGCGCCCAAACCACACCTTGGAAAGAAGTGGCAGTTGCCTGTGCTGGGTGCTCTTCCTTCTCTCCACCTGGGGAAGTTGCAACAGGCAGCCCCCTTGTCCTCAGCTTCCTGCAGCAGCACCTCCAGGGGCTTGGGCTCCTCTGGGAAGGTGGTGAGGCAGCAGGGGGCCACAACTGAGTAGGCGGTGCTGGGGAAGCCCACAGTGCGGGCAGCCATGTTGCTGACTGGACCGCCCTGCTCTTGGTTCAGTGGCACAGCAGCATCACAACACCCCAAGCCAAAGAGAGGGGAAAGAGTTAGGAAGCAAGAGGGGGAGGCAACAGACAGTGGGTGTTGTGCCTCCTCAGCTGAGCTCAACCTAACATGGTGGCCACTGGAGACCCGGAACGGAGCCATGCAGTGGGAGGAGGAGGGGGCTTCAGGCAGCAGCTGTTGCTAAGGAGAAGGAGCCTTGTGCTTGGGCAAAAAGCTGTGCACTGGGGGTTAAAATTCCTTGTGCCAGCACACAGTAGTGCAGCTTAATGGGAACCCTGGCTCTAACCATTTCTGTGCATGACTGCAGTGCTTTCCTTTAAACAAATGGATGGCTTGGATGTAAAACAGATGTAAAACATCTAGCAGTGGATCACAGGATGCTTCTAAATGACCCACTGCCACAGAAGGCTCATGCCATCCCCCACTAAGTTATTATCAACATTGAGCAGAGAATCTCCTAGTGTATTAGCCAGACCTGGGTGCTTGTGATCACGTTCCCATACATTTTAGAACTTAAGAGAAGCCTTATTCTGAGATAAAAAGAAAAGCGAATCAGACTTTTCTAATAGTCCAAGGCTTCCCCCCTCTTTTCCATTATGCTTCACTATCAGATTAAAGGTAATGCATATATAGTATAGTGGTTAAGAAAATAAACTGTAATCTAGGAGAACCCGGGTTTAAAGTTCTGTCTCTGTCATAAATTCAGTCAAGGGCTGAGTTCCCCTTCAAACCACACAGACCTAATCCAAATGTTGTATGAAAACAAATCACAAGACTGACTTCCTTCATGGGCCACAGGAATTTTGTGACTCCTCCCCGTTGGCAGCCCTGAACTCACTAATTGGCCCCAGACAAGCCACTCTCTGTCTGCAGAACACCCCAATGGCAAAATGGTTGTTGTAACATTGGCCTATCTTACTGCTGTAAAGAATACAATCCTCTGGTTATATATAATTCTGTTTTCACCATGGGCTCTCCTGAACATTCCACACACTCCAAAATCAGTTGGCTCCCTGATGTGTCACTCAAAAGCTGTCCCTATCCACTGGCTGTGAGTACTCGTGTGCCATTGGCTGGGTGCTGGGCAATGCTCCCTCTAAGCTGTGGAATCCTGTAAGCAAAAATTCTACTTTGTGAGCTACTGGCATTAAAGTTGTGAGCGAGCCATTTGGCTACTGTATAAATTAGTTTGCTATGGAGCCATCCTCCCTGAGCTAAGACAAAAATGTGTGAGCCAGAGGCTGAAAAATTGTGAGCTGGCTCACACTAATTTAGCTTAGAGGGAACACTGGTGCTGGGTCTGCTCCTGTTCCCCGCCCACTAGTTCAGCCACTGTGCCCTGTCAGAATTTCTGGCAGACGGCTTTCTCTCTTGATGAAGACGCTTCTCCTGCTTCCCTCGTGTGTGGAACTAACTGTTACCTCAGTGGCTCTTGGTAGATGTAATGAAATGGCAGTTACCTGTGTTTGTAAGATAGCTGCTGTCTGTGGTAAAATGTTCCCCTATAAGGTTCAATTGAGCTATAGTTCCAGAGAGGACTACAGTTCCCAGTGGCCCCAAGGCCAAAACGTGTGGTAAAAGAAGGTGACTAGGCAGTCAGGGCTTCAATGCCCTCCAAACCAGCTATTTCCTCTTGAGGAACCACTGTTGCCAATCTCCAAGTGAGGGCTGGAGATCACTCAGAATTATAACTGCTCTCCAGATGACATCTATCAGTTCCCCTGGATAAAATGGTGGACTCTATGTCCTCATACCCTGCTGAGATGCCCCCCCCCAAGACAGCCAACGTGACGTGGCAGTCAGGGCTTCAGAGCATGGTAGAGGCTGCAGGAGGGGGGGGAGATGGAAAGCTGAAGAGTGAAGGAGAAATTAAGGTAGGTTGATGCTTGGCTGGAAAGGAGATAGGGTTGCCA
Source organism: Lepidodactylus listeri (assembly GCA_029233225.1). Classification (NCBI taxonomy): domain Eukaryota; kingdom Metazoa; phylum Chordata; class Lepidosauria; order Squamata; family Gekkonidae; genus Lepidodactylus; species Lepidodactylus listeri. The sequence continues at coordinate 11,941,747 of JARCFY010000015.1, read as the reverse complement.
ATTCCAGGTAGAGAATTCCTGGAGATTTGAGGGGTGGAGCCTGGCAAGGGTGAGGTTTGAGGAGGGTTGGGGCCTCAGACAGGTACAATGCCATAGACTCTGTCCTCCAAACCAGCTATTCCCTCTTGGGAAGCCACTATTGCCAATCTCCAGGTGAGGGCAGGAGATCACTCAGAATTACAACTGCTCTTCAGGTAGCAGAGATCAGTTCCCCTGGAGAAAATGGTGGACTCTGTGTCATCATACCCTGCTGAAGTTGCCATAGCAAATTGACACTGAGTGCCCAAGACCTTGGCACTCACCTAGAGCCTCTTTCTAGAGCCTGTTGTATTTATTTCCATAATGATCCTTATTCTTAGTAGAGTAATATATATCAAGTGCTCTGAACATGTGTTACATAAAGGCTAATTATTATTAACCGTATGATTAGGCAAACAAATTGGAGACGGAAACAACTTAAGAGGTGATTTTTCATGAAAAGCTGTTGTGGAAATTACACTCTTGATGGCATAACTTAAATTATTTATTATTTATTATTATTTATTCAGTTTGTATCCCATCCTCCCCACCTTCTGGCGGGCTCAGGGCGGCTAACAACACATAATAATAAAATCTCATTAAAACATTTTAAAACATCAGACCACACAATTACAATATCCCACTACAAGATGGTGTATCTTCTATTTGTCAGGGTAGTGTCTAAGATGTCGGCCAATGGAAGCGGTGAAAGAGCATTCTGGCTGGCAGGTTCACATTTGGGCCAGGGCGAAGATGTAACCATTAGGCAGCTCCTATTTAAAAGCCTGGTGGAAGAGCTCCATTTTACAGGCCCTGCAGAACTATAATAAGTCCCACAGAGCCTTGATGTTATCTGGGAGCTCATTCCACCAGTGTGGGGCCACAACTGAAAATGCCCTGGCCCTTTGTAACTGCCAACTGGGCCTTCTTCAGCCCTGGGAGAACCAGACGATTCTGGGATCCCGATCAAAGCACTCGCTGGGGAACATATGAGGAGAGGCGGTCCCTCAAGTAGGTAGGTCCCAGGCCATATAGGGCTTTATAGGTAAGCACCAGCACCTTGAACTTTATCCAGTATGCTATAGGCAGCCAGTGCAGTGCTTTTAAAGAGGGCTGGATGTGCTCCCATACAGGAAGACCCAACAACAGCCGCACTACCACATTCTGCACCAGCTACAGCTTCCGGATTTGGGACAAGGGAAGGATTTGGGACAAGGGCAGCCCCATGTAGAGAGCGTTGCACTAGTCCAATCTTGAGGTAACCAAAGCATGGATCACTGTAGTCAGTTCGTTGCGTTCAAGGAAGGGAACCAGCTGCTTGATCAGCTGAAGATGATAGAAGGCTGACCTTGCAGCGGCTGCTACCTGGGCCTCCATCGTTAATGAGGGGTCCAGGAGCACTCCCAAACTCCTCACCTCTGATGCTGGTACCAACGGCTGGTACCCATCAAAGGTCAGGAGAGGGATCCTATCCCTGGTCCACTCCAACTCAGGCACAGGACCTCCGTCTTCATCGGATTCAATTTCAATCGGCTCTGCCTGAGCCAACCAGCCACGGCTGCAACGCCAGGTCCAGATCACCCGGACTAAAGTCTGACTGGCCACCCAACAACAGATAGAGCTGGGTATCATCAGCGTACTGATGACAGCCCAACCCATGCCTCCAGGCAATCTGGGCAAGGGGGCGCATGTAGATGTTGAACAACATTGGGGAAAGTACTGCTCCCTGTGGCACTCCGCAAACCAGCGGGTGTCTTTGGGAGAGTTGTTCCCCAACCGCCACCCTCTGTCCCCGATCTTGGTGAAACGAGGAAAGCCATTGTAGGGCCAACCCCTGAATCCCTGTATCGGCAAGGCGGTGGGCTAGTAGCTGATGGTCGACTGTGTCGAACGCCCTGACAGGTCCAACAACATCAGCACTGCCATTCCGCCTTGGTCCAGATGCCTCTGGAGGTTGTCTGTGAGGGTGACCAGCACCGTCTCTGTCCCATGGCCTGGTCAGAAACTGGACTAGAATGGATCTAATGCAGAGGTGTCATCCAAGAAGCTCTGCAACTGGTCCACCACCACCTTCTCGATTAACTTACCCAAATGGGGCAAGTTAGATACCAGCCGGTAATTAACCAATTCGGCCGGATCTAATGATGGTTTTTTTAGGAGGGGATGTACCACAGCCTCCTTCAGGGCATTAGGGAACACCCCTTTCTCAAGGGATGTATTGATGATCGCCCCTCGCACTTAAGATGCCTAGTGAAGTTATGACAAAGCTGCAGTTAATAGCCAGATCTCCCAATCCAACGCCCAAGTCTCTGGACCTCACTCTCTGCAGAAAATATGGACAACAATCATATGCTACCAATATTTCAGTTATTACGTGGTTCTGATTTTCAAATATTTCTTCAAACAGGGAACACTGGAAGATCAAATCATCAGTGCCAACCCTTTATTGGAAGCATTTGGGAATGCCAAGACTGTGAGAAATGACAACTCCTCTCGCTTTGTAAGTTGCATAAAATAAGAGGCAGGTATCCAACCATATGCTTCCACAGACATAATAGCACACAAGTCTTTGGAAGAGGGGATTGCTTTTTTAACATTGACAAATAGATCTCAAGCCTAAGGGAGTCTACTCAGAAGTAAGTCTCTTGCTATTCAACAGAGCTTACTCACAAAAAAGTACCTTCAAGATTGTTCTTGCATAGTCCCTGGATTTTTTTTTTATTGACTGTTCCATCTTTTGTACTTGGCCAGGGTAAATTCATTCGGATTCACTTTGGTGCCACTGGAAAGCTGGCTTCTGCAGATATTGAGACCTGTAAGCAATTACTCTGAAATTTGCATTTTCTTTGCATATAAAATTAGAATACACCAAAATTCACACAAGTTTCTATTTCAGATCTGCTGGAAAAGTCAAGAGTAACTTTTCAGCTCAAGGCTGAAAGAAGTTACCATATTTTCTATCAGATTCTGTCCAACAAGAAGCCAGAACTGATTGGTAAGTAAGATTCCATTTATATTAGGAGGTTGGAAAGAAACATATTCCTGGTAACAGGAGACAAGACAGTGATAACCAAATGAGGAAATCAACCTGTGTTACTCTAACTGTTAACAAACATGGTTCACTACATGCAGTTGAGGCTAGTTTTCAGTGTGTGGATATAATAAATTAAGAGGATGATGACAATTTGGTTCTGAGTAGATGGCGGACTTTGTTTTGCACATATTTAGACACAAAAATAAAGTACACAAAGTCAAATCTGTGTGTGCAAGGCACAGATTCATGGTTTTTTACCGAGATTCCCGAACTGATGACAACATGAAGTCACACAAATACCTTCCCCATGGAGGCCACTTCAAATTTGTCCTCCTGTCATCTCTATCAGGATCGAGGGCCATCTGTTTGTGACCTCCAGTAAGCATTTCCCTCTCCACTCCTTTCAGAAGCTGAAGTATCTGTGGGAGCATGGAAAGGGAATAGCTAATTGTGCATTCTAAAGCAACCAGTGACTGGCTAATCTGAGAGCCTGCAGAGTTTGCTCCCCCCAATCTTTTGGTCTTTCTTTCCCAAGATCTTTATCCCCCTATGTGTACTGTCTTACCTTCCCACATTACTGTAAAGGTTTTTTGTTTGCAAGATCAAATATTATTCCTACAATGGTTTTACAGGGGAGATAGATTTTTTAATAGGCCCTATTCTGACAGAATCTGCCCTTGTGGCCTTAATAGAAGAGAAGAGGAGGATTGGATTTATAACCCGCCCTTCACTCGGAGTCTTCGAGTGGTTTACAAACTCCTTTCCCTTCTCCTCCCCACAACAGACACCCTGTGAGGTAGGTGGGGCTGAGAGTGCTCTTTCCAGAACTGTCCTTGAGAGAACAGCTCTGACAGAACTATGGCTTGCCCAAGGTCATCCAGCCACTGCATGTGGAGGAGTGGGGAATCAAACCCGGTTCTCCCAGGGTCCGCACACTTACCCACTACACCAAACTGGCTAATAGGATAGATACATCCTTCCATGCCCTGCTTGAATGCAGGTTCTTTGAGAATATAAGGGATCACTACATTAAGCCTTTAATCAACCGACTGTTCCTCTACATTCTGGAAACCTTGGCTCTGTTGTTCAGCCATAAGGATCCTAAGTTTACTCTCGCAACTGCAAAATTCATCTCAGTCCTTTTATCCCTTGATATAACCCTGAGGGGCTTTAAACTTTGTTTCTCTTGATGGGGAGAGGGAAGAGTGTTCCTCCCAAGTCTCCCTCAGTTTCATCAAGTAAGGTGGCAACTTCATCTACAGTATTCAGCTTTTTGTCTTTCAGAAACCATTTTAATACAGATGGCACCTGGTGCTAGGTTGAAGCCTGTCAAGTTTTCCAGTTCTTCAAAACTTTTTACTTGTCTTCCTCCAACCCATCTATTCAAGGCTCTGTCTCATCTACATCCTAACTGGGAGTGGGTTTCACCAGACTTTCTTTTTATTTTCCTGAAAGCCTCTCTGCTCTGTTCAGCAGTTAACCCAAAATGGATTTGGACCCTCTCTTTAAACAACTGATAGTCTGAGGTCTCTTCATCCATCATTTCTGCATAAATCTCACTCAGGGATCCACATATTTGTGGGCGCAAATAAAGCATTCTAGCTTCATCAGGAATTTATAGGTCCCTGCATGTTCTTTCAAAGCTAAATAGAAAAGCCTCCATGTCATCTCCCTTTTGATAATGGGGGGATTTCTTCAGTTCTAGTGAGGTAATTTCCCCGCTTCTTTGAGGAATGGATAATTCAGCCCTTAACTGTATTTCTTTTGTTTTCATAGGGTACATTTCTTTTTTATGCTCTCTCTCTCTGCTTCTCTTTCTCTCTCTCTTGCTTCCCTTTCGCTGTCTTGCTGTTTCATTTTTCTTTAGTTCTGACTGAATTTTGGCTAACTCTAATTGCTGTTCTTTTGCTATTCTCTCTTTTTCAGCCTCTAGTTTTGCCCTTTCTCATTTTTAGCTTCTCTTTCACTTGTTTCTGCCTCAGTCATAGCTAATTTGTTGTTGTTTCTTTCCATTCTGGCCCTCTCTGCCTCCATTTTTGCTCTTTCTCTCTTCCAGTTTGGAGAGCCAGTTTGGTGTAGCGGTTAAGTGCACGGACTCTAATCTGGGAGCACCGGGTTTGATTCCCCACTCCTCCACTTGCACCTGGCTGGATGACCTTGGGCAAGCCATAGCTCTGTACCAGCTGTTCCCTCAAGGACAGCTTGGGAAAGAGCTCTCTCAGCCCCACCTACCTCACAGGGTGTCTGTTGTGGGGAGGGGAAGGGAAAAGGAGTTTGTAAGCCGCTCTGAGACTCCCTTGGGGAGTGGAGGGCGGGGTATAAATCCAATCTCTTCTCTTCTTCTTCTTCTTCTTCTTCCAGTCTCTGCCTGAATTTTGGCTAATTCTAGTTGTCATTCTGCTTCCCTCTTTTTCTCTTGCTGAGCCATTTTAACCTTTTCTTGCTCTGCCTGAAGTCTAGCCCAGGGGTGGGCAAAGTGTGGCTCAGGAGCCGCATGCGGCTCTTTCACATATATTATGTGGCTCCCAGCAGGGCAGCTGGGGAAGCTAAATATCATTAGCAAACAAATATCATTGGACAAATTAATATCGTTATCAATATCTGCTTTTACCCCTTTTGTTATTATTTTTGGCAGTCTCATTTAATGTTAATAAAAAGCCAATTTGCTTATTTTCCAATAAAATCAGGTAATATTTGTTCATGTCTTGTGGCTCTCAAACATCTGATGTTTATTCTATGTGACTCTTACGTTAAGCAAGTTTGGCCACCCCTGTTCTAGGTGTCTCTTATGCTGAGCAAGTTTGCCCACCCCTGGTCTAGCCAGTTCTAATTACTGTTTGTTCTCAGATTCAATTCTGGCCTTTTCAGCCTCTATTTTTGCCATTTCTATTTTCATTTTCATCATCTCTAACTCCTGACTAGGATTTTCCTCAGAAGACGCTCCTTCTACCTCCCCACCTCCCTGTGCCTTCTTAGTTTTCTGAAGGGGTACCATTTCTGACTGGACTTTTATTTTATTTCCTCACAAATCAATACATTATTATATTCTACTATTGTGTTTTTGTGGCAGGACTAAGTGTATGTGGGTTTCCTTTTCAAATCATGGCACGGCCACCAAATGTACCGGACCCCTGCTACTTCTTCTCTATGAGGCAGATCTTCCCAACAGAACACTGTTCCCCACTCTGGTTGAGCAGCCTCTTTAGTAGTATATTTGAATTACAGAATTATAACTTTCTGCCTGTCTGGCCCTGTTATTTGGCTTTTGCCCAGGCCAGAGATTTATCATAACTTGGCAAGAGCCCTCTTATAAAAAACCTTTGGAAATGGCACTTGACACAAAATGAACTTAAAACAAAAAGGTTGATTTTATTGAACAGGCACAGTTGGATCAGGAGTAGGGCAGGGGTCAAGAAGTTGTTGATTATACAAAATTAGAATATTTTGAACAGGCAACAAAGTATAATTGAAGCATATATTCTTAGAGACTCAGTTCTTGACTGTGAGAGGTTTGTTTGTCTTGGAGGTTTCTTTCAGCAACTATGTGTCTTAATAAAATTTCATATAACTATCTTAGTTTCCTAAGATTTGAATACTTCCCTTGTGGGATTGTAACTTTCCCTTTTTTAGTCTTGAGCATAGGCGTCAACTACGGGGGGCTCAGCCTCCCCCGGCAAAATGGAGCATCCACAAGGCCCGCACACTTGCCTGCCTGCCGGCTTGCCTGCCTGCCCACCCGCTGGCCCACCGCCGCCTCTCCCCCCCAGGCCTGGCCTGGCCACTCCTACCTCCGTGGAGCCAGCTGTGCAAATGCCCAGCGTGCTGGCGTCACCCGGAAGTGATGCCAGCATGCTGGGCACGTTGCTGGGGTGATGCTCTAGCAATTGCCCCGAAACTCTATGGCACCGTAGAGGCAGGAGTGGCCAGGCCAGGCCCGGGGGGGGGGGGGGGAGAGTCCCGGCGTGCTTTGCGTGCGCGCACATAAGAGCCCCCCCCCTGGATTTCTAAAAGCTGACGCCTCTGCTCCTGAGGAGTCTAAGACCATTTCCCTTTTCATACAAACCAGTTGTCCCTTCTGAGTTGAACCCTCTGAATAACTGGGTAAGAAATATCCTTCTCTTTCCAGGAGTGATAATCCTTTTCTGTTAGACTGGCAGTTTTCAACATCCTGTCCTACCTCTTCTGCCAAACTACAGTTCTGGAGACTGTGAATAATATTTGTTTATTTATTTAACTTTTACCCCGCCCTCCCGGCTGAGGCAGGCTCAAGAATTCACCTAAGGCTGACACTTAGACTTTTAAGTTCCACTTTCTGAACTTTTCCTCAAATGTGTTGGTACACACTAAGGGCAAGAAGTTGTGTCCCTTCACTTTCCAAGTGAACTCTCCCTCAGACAACACACGCACTCCTCCTGACTGGCTGTTGCCAAGGCAAAGTCCAAACAACACTGTCTCCCTCTGACAAGACTGACGAGACTTTTGAAAGCTCTCCTCAGCTGGCGCTGACCAATCAGAGAGAAGGGGGGTGCATGCAGTCAGCAGCCTGTCAATCAAACTGTGCTTTACAGTGAGGCATCAACCCCTAATCTCCCAGCTCTCTGCTTTTGATACACTAAGCATCCTGGTTTTTAGAGGTCAGTTCATCAAACTTGCATAAAAAAAAAGAAGCATATATCTTCTGCTGCTCAAGATCTATAAATCAGTGAGCTTCTGAGGGGAGAAAAGGAAAGGGAAAGTGACTTGCTTGCCATATAGGAAAAGCTGCCACTGCTTTAAGACCACCACAGTATAGTAAGTAGTCATATGATTCCATTATTACAAAGAAGGAAAACAAAGGGGGGTGATTTTTGCCAGTACCCCACTTCTGCTGCAGACTCCTGCATTACATCCATTCTGTTCTTCAAGATTCCTTGAATCGGGGGGGGGGGCACATTTCATGGGACATGAGGACAACTGTGGGAAAAGGAGATGGAAAAGATCTCTTCTGCCAGCAGAGTTCTGTTCATGAACTGTACAATCCAATCCATTATTTCTTCTTTCATACCTGAACTATAAAATGTTTTGCAATTTTTTATTTAGGAGTTTGGTACCATTTATCGAGTATCTTCTGCTTTCATTTCAGAAATGCTTCTCATTACAACCAACCCTTTTGACTACCCATTTATAAGTCAAGGGGAGATCTCAGTCCAAAGCATTGATGACCAAGAGGAGCTAATAGCAACCGATGTGAGTGCAATGATTTATGATGACACATATAATTATTGTAATTGTAATTCCTATTATTGATTTAATCATTTTAGCAAATGGCTGCATAAACCATCTTGTTGCATGTTACAGACAGCTATAGATATCCTGGGCTTCACTGCTGATGAGAAGGTTGGAATCTATAAATTGACAGGGGCAGTAATGCATTATGGAAACATGAAATTTAAGCAGAAACCACGAGAGGAGCAGGCAGAGCCAGATGGCACTGAAGGTAATGAATCCATGGCACCAACCATTCAAAGGAGCTACTTTTCAGATCTTATGGATAGTGAATTTTAATGCAAGATACATGAAGCATTCCTGGAATGATTCCTATTAACACCATTGAGAGAGACTGCACACAGCTCTTTTCCTGCTTTTATAAATGAAGTTATAGCCATTCCTCTTTCTTTATAGCACAGAATTTCTTGCAATCATCTTCTAAATAGTGCCGTGTTCATTAAAATGTAGAGTTGGGAGGCATTTTGGGGAAGAGAGAGTGTGTGTGATATGAAGCTGTACTTACCTATGTAATGTAGGATTTTATTATTAATCTTTTGCTTCTTTTTGCTGTTTGGTGATTTTAGTACTTTTTGAAACAACATCATTAATAAAAAAAGCAGTTTTTCAGAATGGTCTTATGTCTAATTTGACCCATCCTTGTGACTCGACCAGAAGTTTAAATGGCTTTCTGTCACTTCACAGCAGTTCCAATAATGCTGACTTTGCTGATTGTCCTGAAAGTACTTCCCATTTATTTGCTTCTTATACTTCTGTTTTGTAGAGGCTGACAAGGCAGCTTATCTAATGGGTCTGAATTCTGCTGATTTGTTGAAAGCCCTGTGCTTTCCTCGAGTGAAGGTGGGGAATGAATATGTGACCAAAGGTCAAACTGTGGACCAGGTGAGTCCATGAAGCAGGCCAGAAATGTTTGGAGCTTGTATGAGCTCTTTCATTAAGAGTAAAACGGTGGCTCAGCCAGTGACAGAGCATCTAGTTTGCATGTAGAAGGCACCCAGTTCAGTTTCCTACATCTCCAGTTTAAAAAGGTCAGGTTGTAGACTGAATTAGTTCTACCTGAGATCCTAGATAGCTGCTGCTAATCTCAGTAGACATTGCTGACCTTGATAGACAAATGGTTGTATTCAGTATGAGACAGCTTCATGTGTTCATGTATTCTCTCACTCAAGTAAGATACGTTCAGGTGGGCAGCTGTGTTGGTCTGAAGCAGCAGAACAAAGCTTGAGTCCAGTGGCACCTTTAAGACCAACAAAGTTTTATTCAGGGTGTGAACTTCCGTGTGCATGCACACTTCTTTAGATGCAGTGAAACAGAATTTTCTCAGCCATTAAGATAACGTGTATTTCTCTTTGTATATTCTCAAGTTTAGAATGACCAGTTGGGAGAACTTGTATGTCAGTGGCTCCAGTGCCATCCATTCTGTCTGGATTAACATTAGTGGAATGCTGTTTAGATACATTACACTACCATGGAGGCACAGAGTTGATTTAGATAGGCAGTAATTTCAGGCAAGCAAGATTTAAATGATCGATACTTGACTATATTGGGCTCCTTCACACCCACACAGATGGATTTTACTGTGTGAAATGGCAAAATCAACTTGCAAATGGTCACTGAAGTGGACTGAAACTGCATTATTTAGCATGTATGAAAGTGCCCCATATTTACAGACAGGGGCGTGGACTTTTTAATTTTCTGTGGGGGGGCTCTTGTGCGCGCACAAAGCACGTGTGCGCCGGGACAATGTTGCTGCCGCCACAGCTGCGGTTCACCCAGGCGCTCCTCCACTGTCTCCCGCACAAGCAGGCTGGCTGCACAGCCCCTGCCCCGGGGAGGGCCGCCCCCAGGGGAAGAAGGCGATGCCGGAGGGCCGGAGGAGTGCGGCCTGGGTCACCCCCCCCTCCCGTCGGAAGCTGGGCAAAGAGAGCAGGGAGCCGCCGCTGGCGGGCTTCTCCTGCACTCTGGAAACCTGGGTGGGACCCGCCAGTAGCAGCAGCTGCTTGGCCGAGGCCGTCCCAGAGGCGAGGCAAAGCGGGTGAGATCCAGGCTGGGCGCCTACTTGGCTGCCGCATGCTCCCCACTCTGGGCATGCTCCAGCCCAGGGGCCAGCGCGGCAAGTCCCAGCAGCCCCAGAAGGCGCTGCCCCCGTGCCCTCCCCCTCCCCGGGGGAGAAGAAGAAGCCCCGCCCATCCTCCCAAGGTGGCTGGACACCCCCCTCTCTGCCGGCTGAGCCGCAGCCCCACCCCTCGCTCCCGGGGGGATTCTTTGCAAAGCCCCCCCGCCGCGCTTGGGAACCGTGGAGCCCGCCCGCCCCATTGGAACAGCTCCCTGGGAATTCGCCCGCAGCTGCCACCTCCAGGGAGGGGAGCCCGGACAGAGGGAGAGAGGGTGCAGGGGAGCCGGGGGGGAGAACGGTTCTTGCGGTGGTGGCAGCGGGCGGGTGGGCCTAGGAAGGGGCCCTGAAAGGCGGGGAGGCGCGGGGGCAGGCGGGTGCTCCTTTTCGCCAGGGGGCTCAGTCCCCCCCGGGAAATTTCAGGGGTGGCCCGAGCCCTCAAGCCCCCCCCCCGTAGTTGACGCCTATGTTTACAGATAATTAACATAAACCGTGAATACCCAGCACCATTGTCGTCTCCTTCTTCCAGGGGGTCTTTCTTTTCAAGTTCCCTTGGACCTTTTGACTGGGATATCTTTGGCAGCCCTGTGATGAAGCCGCTTCTTCTACCACACCCTCTCCTATCTTGGAAGAGGGAACCTGGTAGAAAATGCTCTAATGCTCCCTTATCCTGAGGTTGCTGAGCTGCGGTCTTCTTTAACTCTCTTCTTGTTGGGTCACTCCTTGTACACTGGGTAGAATCACTAACTTTCATCCATTTTTTCGACAGTTCTGATGCAGAACTAATTGTTCGGACTCTGGTCTGCAGGTACATCATGCTGTCAATGCCCTTTCCAAATCAGTCTATGAAAAGCTGTTTTTCTGGATGGTCGCCCGCATCAATCAACAGCTGGACACCAAACTGCCCAGACAACACTTCATTGGGGTTTTAGATATTGCAGGCTTTGAAATCTTTGAGGTATGTAGATCCACCGCAACTTCAAAACTTTTCCTTCTACCCTCTGCACTCAGTCCAGACAGATGGACTTGGCAATGCCATGAAAAATACCAAGGGGTTGTTTGGTGCCTCTGCAAGCGTTGCCCCACTCTCACCCATTCCCGGCATGCTCAGTACAAAGAAAGCCCCCTGTTCCTGTTAAATATGGTAGCATTTTAATTATATATCTTATATACTTATTTATTATCTGTATATTATTAGCCATGTGTGGCCACCATCTAGATGGCTAGATGGCCATCTGACAGCAATGCTGGTTCTGTGAACTTAGGCAGATCATGAGAGGGAGGGAAGGGAGGGTTGCATCTGTGCTTGGTTCTTATAGCCCTTTCTTACATGCCCAGGGAAATGCTGATCGCCACTTTGGGGTCAGGAGCAATTTTCTCCAGACCAATTTGACCAGGGATGCTAGAGGGTTTTTCGCCACCTTCTGAGCATGAAGCAGGATTGAAGGGGGGGGGGGGGAGGTACTTGTGAATTTCCTGCAATTATGCAGGGGACTGGACCAGATGACCCTGGAGGTCCCTTCCAACTCTATGATTCTATCCGCAGATAGTGAAATCCAGACTGGGGCCACATGGAGGCTCAACAGATTGTTCAGCAAACTTAGGGCACTCCCCAGGTTTGCAGAAAAATCTGAAATGTTTAAATTTTCCCTAAAGCAGATTTTTTTTTTTTTTAAAAAAGCATTTTCTGTACATGCTCCTACCTTGCTCCTATAGCTGTGGCTGGGAGCTGTGACAGAGCCCTGAAGCCTGGCGGCTGTGGATGCCAAGAGCCACTCCATACCCCACTGCCACAGTGGCAGACACTGGGAACTGTTTGGGGCCCTGCTGCAATGGTGGTGGATGCTAGGAGCTGTTTGGGGCCTGACCACAGTGGAGGCAAATGCTGGGAGCTCTTAGGGACTGGGAGCAGGTGCCAGGAGCTGCTCCAGGCTCACAGCGACTCCCAGACGCTGGTGCCACCGGACTCCAAAGTGGGTGATTGGGCTGGGCTCCCCCCCAAAGCTGGGCCTGGAGCAGCAGCTGGCTTCCTCTGTGGCCAGGTTGGAGCAGCAGCCAGAGTCCTCCAGTGCTTGGCCCAGAGCAGCAGCCAGCATCCTCCAGAGAGAATCGACAGCAGTGGAGGAAGGGATTCCCCTCCTGCGAGCATCACAGGTTCACTCGTTTTAATTATATTATCATACGAAGACAAAAAAACGTCCTTTATAGCCACAGCTTTGTCCCAATCCCAAAGAGGCTGAAGACATCAGGGAAGAGATCCTCCAGGTGCAGCCTCTGCCTCGGCTCTTGAACATTCGTTCTTTTTCCGGAAACAATGGATGAAAATGCTGCTTACCTGCATATCTTCGAGGGCAGAGTAATAGTATTTATACAATATGTTCTGGTGTTAGTTCAACAGCCTGGAGCAGCTGTGCATCAACTTCACCAATGAGAAACTGCAACAGTTTTTCAACCACCACATGTTTGTGCTGGAGCAAGAGGAGTACAAGAAGGAAGGAATCGAGTGGACTTTCATAGACTTTGGAATGGATCTGGCAGCCTGCATTGAGCTTATTGAGAAGGTAAACATAAATCCGGACTCGTAAATGAAAATTAATTTCAGAGAATACTTGGCATTAAAGTGTTTGTTTTTTCAATTCAGCCAATGGGCATCTTCTCGATCCTGGAAGAGGAGTGTATGTTTCCTAAGGCAACTGACACATCCTTCAAGAACAAACTCTATGACCAGCATCTTGGAAAATCTGCCAATTTCCAGAAGCCAAAACCTGCCAAAGGCAAGGCTGAGGCTCATTTCTCCTTAGCCCACTATGCAGGAATTGTGGACTATAATATCACTGGCTGGCTGGAGAAGAACAAGGATCCCTTGAATGAAACAGTTGTGGCCCTCTATCAGAAGTCATCCATCAAGATTCTGGCCAACCTTTATGCTACCTTTGCTGCTCTGGACGATGGTGAGTTATGTGGGTCACTCGGTTGGTCTTTAAGCTCTTTTATCACATTCTGACTTTGGACTCCATCAGCATAGATGTGCAAGGTTAGCAACGGAGGTGGCCGACAAAGAGACGGCTAACGGTGCTTTTGTCCTGCTCTCTAGCAGAATCAGGTGGTACTAAGAAGAAAGGAGCCAAGAAGAAGGGGTCTTCTTTCCAAACTGTGTCTGCCCTCTTCAGGGTAAGTAGTGTCTTCTTAGACAGATGATGATTGTTTTACCAGAAACTATAGCCAGGGGTCCGCTGGGGCCGAAACGAGGCGGAGCAAAGCTCTGCCAGCTCAGGACTGGCCAGTAGGGCAGCCACGGGCCGAATCAGATTCTCTAATCTGATCCAGCTCGCCGCCAAATTGCCGCCGAAATTCGGTGGCAAATTTAAAAGCCACTGGAGGGGAGGGGGTTTGAGGGAGAGGCTCCAAACTTGCAGGGTAGCTGCTGGGGCCTCTCCTCGAAATGCCCACCAAGTTTCAAGGAGATTGGACCAGGGGGTCCAATTCTACAGGCCCCCAAACAGGTTGCCCCCATTCCCTCCATTGTTCTCTATGGCAGGAAAAAAAGTAACACTTTTTCCCCACCATAGAGAACAATGGAGGGGATGGGACAACCTGTTTGGGGGCCCATAGAATTGGACCCCGTGGTCCAATCTTCTTGAAACTTGGTGGGCATTTCGAGGAGAGGCCCCAGCAGCTACCCTGGAAGTTTGGAGCCTCTCCCTCAAACCCCCTTTCCTCCAGCCCCTCATATACCCTATGAGTTTTTGTCAGTGATTTCAATGGCCCATAGGATATAATGGGGCTGAAACTGACATTCCCTTTCTGACAGACTTCTGGTGATGTCCGGGGGTGTGGCATAGGCTAATGAGTTATGCTAATGAGCTCCTGCACCTCTTTTTCTACGAAAGGACCCCTGACTATGGCATAGTTGTATATGTGAAACACCTAGCTCAGGGGTGTCAAACATGCTGCCCCGGGGACTGGATCAGGCCCCCGGAGGGCTTCTATCAGGCCCGCAGTAGAACTGGCCATCTCCTGCTTCCTGCTGCTGCATCATAGCTTGCTTTTCCAGACTCTCTCACTCGCTCAAGCCATTTCATGTTTCCCCTGAGCATGAGATTCCTGTGGTGAATGCCAATAAACCAAAAGTAGGGTTGCAGCTTGCAGATACACACAAACAGCACACTCAGGATTGCAGCAGCACCGACATTTTGATGCAGTAATTCAGAACAAGAGGTGTCAGCTATCAGATCCTGTTAAATAAACAAAATATTGCCAGTGTTGTTTTAAACATGCTTTTATTTTAAGTAAAAAAAAAAAAAGTCCTTTATAAAAGTTTATATTTCTGCTACCCGGCATTACATGTTATGACACACATGGCCCAGCTCAACAAGGTCTCATTTATGTCAGATCTGACCCTCATAACAAATGAGTTCAACATTCCTGACCTAGCTCATTAAATGCATTTTGTTGAGATAATTCCCATTAATTGGGTAGGTAAAAAATTATATGAATACCATCAGCAACAACATATTGCTAGGTGAAATAGCTGAGGAAAGAAGTTGTTAAGATGTCTGGAAAAGGGACTATATCTTCTTCCATGTTGGGATGGTTTTCTCCTAATGAAAAAGAAGAGTGATGGTGAAGATCTGCCTGAAAAGAAGGGGGGGTAGCACCTCACCCCCCCCCAAGTCTGAAAAGGGTGCAGATCCTTTCATTTTAACATTTTTCTTTTAAATATTTTAAAATAAACTTGAAAAGTCTGTAAACAAACACACACACACACACACACCAAGGCACTTCTATTATCTGAATAGTCTGAAAAACATTATGATATAGCCTTGAGTTACAGATGGATTTTTAAATATATATACGTAAGACGTTAAAGATAATTTGAAGTCACTTTGTCCAAATTACAGGAAAACTTAAACAAACTGATGTCCAACTTGCGGACAACCCACCCACATTTTGTGCGCTGTATCATCCCCAATGAAACCAAAACTCCAGGTATTTACA
The DNA here is from genome assembly GCA_029233225.1 of Lepidodactylus listeri. Classification (NCBI taxonomy): domain Eukaryota; kingdom Metazoa; phylum Chordata; class Lepidosauria; order Squamata; family Gekkonidae; genus Lepidodactylus; species Lepidodactylus listeri. Next base: position 11,926,319 of record JARCFY010000015.1, on the reverse strand, counting down.
GAATTTGTCACGTGAATTTTCAGAAAGGCTTCAACCGACTGTGAGGAAAGCTTAACTTCTGCCGTGTTCTCCCATCCCACAGGTGCCATGGATCACAAGCTTGTCCTACATCAGCTGAGATGCAATGGAGTGCTTGAAGGCATTCGGATCTGCAGGAAAGGTTTTCCAAACAGAATCTTGTACGGGGATTTTAAACAAAGGTTGGTCAGCTAAGTTTGTTGCGACTGTGCCAATTTGCGCTGAATTTCCCTCACCAAGTCTGGCAGTAAATGGTCCTTCTTTAAAAACCTGTTCATTTGCCCAAGAGCTCTGTTTAGCATCACAATTTGTATTTTATGTAGAGCAGGAAAGACCTTGCCACTGTGGTACATACCCTTGTAACATCTAGACTAGATCACTACAATGCACACTGCATGGGGCTGCCCTAGAAGAATGTCTGGAAGGTAGAGCTGGTACAGAATTTAGCGGCCAGAATGCTGACTGGAGTGGGTCATAAGTATTGGGTTAAATGTTTAAAAAAAAAAAAAACCCAATCATTTGCCTTGGAAGAACAGAAGCTTTCTTGCACTATCCCTGATTCTCCCTGTTTCCCCATCAACTGTTCAAACCAGTTATAAAGATGATCTGACTCCAACGGTAACAAGAAAAAGAAATTTTACTTACAAAAATAGGAGCACATCTTACACAACGTATTCATGTAAGTACATTTAACTTATTGTGAACAGATTAACTTGAAACAGATTGATCTGCTACAGCTCCAAGACCAGGTAAGACAGAGAAGAAGAGAGGTCCTATACAAAATCTAAAGGGCCTCTTAGATATCCAGCCACTCTCTTTACTGCAACCCACTCTTTCTTGCTAGGTGCACTCATCTTTCTACTAAGAAACCCAACACTGGCTGCAATATCAGGTCTGCTAGTGGTGCTCAGGTATAGAAGTTTTCCTGTGGTGTTTCTATGCTGATTGTCTTTAGGGTAAAGGTTCACTGATTTTGGCATTCTTAAGAAAGTCAGTTTCCTTAGGTGTTGTCACAGTGTTGGCATTTTCTAGACCTAACGTCTGTAACAGTTCGATTATTTTCTGTCTCTGGTGTAGGAGAAATGAACCATCTTCTGTCTCTGGTTTAGGAGAAATGAACCATCCTATAAGATTCTTTCCTGGCAGTAGCTTTGTCAAGGTCCATGTTTTATTTTTGTGTAGAGCATCAATCTCCTCTTGTACTGCCTTCTTCCACTACTAGCTTTGGTTGCTGGCATCTGTTTTACTACCTTCCAGGTAGAAGGTTCATATGGTAACACCAACCTTGTGAGGTAGGACAAGTGTGAAGCTGGTATGCCTTTGGCTGAGGACAGACTGGCAATCTGCCCCAGGAGAGCTCCGCTTGGGAAGCTGGGGAAGGGAGCCCATTCAGACATCTGCAGCTGTCCCTCGGCTCCTTTCCGCACTTACGCGCTTTGAAGCCAGTTTCCTCTCACTATAGAAGAACACCGGGAGAAACCGGTGTCCAGGGGCCGTCTTCCGCATGCCTCCTGCTTTCAGGCAGTGTGAACCGGAAGAAGGCGGGATTCAAGCGGAGGTGGCTGTGTGAACGTGCCGTTTCGGCAATTTGCGCATGAGCGCACATGCACTCATGCACACATATGCACATTGCCGAAACAGCCCTGCCACTAGCTGCGGAGGTCAGCCCACCCGGGGCCGCTCCGCAGCAGTCTGAACGCTCCGTAACAGCATCCTTGCGCAATACACTGGCCAGTGTGAACGGCCAGCCCCGGGGAATTTTTTCTCCTGCAGCTTTTCCCTCAGGATTCCTCCCACTCCAGATTGCCAATCTGTCCTCGGCCTTTGTTTGGTCGCAGTGAGCATTGGAAGTGTGGTCCTGGATTTTTATTTTATTTTATCACATGCCTGATATACACCTCACCTGTTTCTGAGTACAGCACTGTATAGTATACCCCTTACTTCCAGAATCATAGCCCACAAAAACCTTTTCTCTGGTTCTCGGATCGATTTTTCATCTTTTTCCTTTGGCTTCAAATGCGAAGGCCTCGCTGCCAAAGACTCTCATGTGTCCCGTGTCCGGCCCCTTGCCATACCGTATTTGGTAAGGTGTATACGTGCTCCCTTTTGTGGGCAGTCTGTTCTGGAGATCGTTTGCAGTCAGAATTGCTTTGGCCCACCATTTGTTGGGTAGGCCTGCATCCGTGAGCATGCATTCGTTCATCTCCAGTAAAAATCTCAGTTTCCCTTCAGCAGTGCCGTTCTGCTCAGGTGTAAAGCTCACTGACTTCCTGTACAGGATACCTTCCTCTGCCAAGAAAGTTTGTGTGCCATGGGATCTAAACTTATCCATCTGTAGCATTTGAGACTTTCTTCCAAACTTGTTAGAAACCATAGCAACGTATCTCTTGAGGAATCTGTGCACTCTTTTGCCTCAGCAGATATGCAGCTGAGAAAAAGCGAGGTGCCACATAAGATGAAAAACGGAAAGCAAGCAAGCAAGGGCCAAAGAGGCTGAACGTCTAATGGATAAGAGGGTGGAATTCTCTTAACCCAGAGCCTCTTGCATGCAGAGTTACGATATCCAACAATAATAACCACATCACTCCAGTCTTCTGGGCCCCATTCAAGGCACTAGCCTTTAAAGCCCTGTATGGCTTGGAACCAGAACACCAGAAGGACTGCTTACTTGTATATGGACCTACTCAACCATTCCAGTCATCTCCAAAAGCACTACTTTGGGTGCCCCCACATTCTTGCGGCTATATCCGGGTTTTGATTCCCTACTCCTCGCCATGAAACCAGCTGGGTGACCTTGGATCAGTCACAATTCTTTCAGAACTCTCTCAGTCCCACTTACCTCACGGGGTGTCTGTTGTGGGGAGAGGAAGGGAAGGATATTGTAAGCCACTCCAAGACTTTTTGGGATAGGGAAGAGTGAGGTACATGTTAATGTTCCAGACCTAATACATAACAATATAAAACCAACTCTTCTTCTTCTTCTAACCTGAGAAAGGGCCTCTTTTGTCATGGCGCTGAAACTTCGGAACTCCTTCTACTGGGAGATTCATTTCTCTCTCTCTCTTTTTTGTCTTCCACCAGTGCATGGTGTCTTTTTTGTTTTGTGTGGTGTTCCCTCCCAAACTCTTATTATCCCCCTCCCTGTTTCCCTGTTTGTATGTTTTTAGGTGTTTGAACTTTGTTGGTCTTGAAGGTGCCACTGGACTTAAACTTAGTTCTTACATCTGTTAACTCTTATATTTGCATTCTAATTTGCTGCGATCCTAAGGTTGCCAGGTCTTACCTCCTCTTCTGTGTGATGTCATCATGTTGGGGGACGTTGTGCTGGGTCATGGCTGTTGAGGCAGGGCTTCCGGGGGCAGGCAGGAGCCCATGAAATTGGGGGATCCTCTGCTCCCACCTGGGAGCTGGCAGCCCTATGCCATTCACAGGTCTAACCAACTACTTCAAGCCCATCTCAGCTATACTTATTGCCCAGTTACGTATGCATCCTGACTCAAACTAGCCCTTCCTGGCAACTATATGTAAGGCTTGAGGGAAACTGTTTCAGTGTATCTGAAGAAATGGGCATGCACACAAAAGCTTATACCCAGAATTAAACTTTGTGGGTCTTAAAGGTGCCACTGGACTAAAACTTTGTACTATGTTTTTATGTGTTTAAAATATTTTATTTAATTGTTTTAAATATTATCTGTATGTATGTACGTATGTATGTATGTGCATATATGCCTATATACTAATAGCCAAAGTCCCTTCTCCAAGTGGATACTTATTGCCACCAACAGAGGGCTCACTTTCACCCAACAGCTTTTTCTACAGACTACGGGGACTTCCTGAGTCTGCAGAAAAATCCAAAGTCTTTTAAAGAGCCTCAGGGAAGGTTGAATTTCCCCCTCGCAATACCTTTTGAAATTGCCCTTACAGGGATCTACTCCAGGCTCTGCCCGCATCAATAGTGAGAGATTAGAACGTTGGGGGGGGGGGGGGGGGAGGCTTCTAACTGGTTCTGCCAATAAAAGGTGAGGGAAGGGCCATTTCCAGGCCTTTTTTGGTCTTTCAGGGAGGGATCCTTAAAACCAGGTCTGACAAGGGTTGCCAGTGCCAGGCTGGGAAATTTCTAGAGATTTTGTGGAGGAGTCTAAGGAGGGCTGAGTTTGGGGAAGGGAGAGGCCTCAGCTGGATATAATGCCACAGAGTCCAAAGCAATCATTTTCTCCTGGGAGACAGATCTCTGCTTTCTAGAGTTCAGTTGTAATTCTGGGGGATCTCCAGGCCTCACTTGGCAGTTGGCAACCCTAGGCTTGTCAGCAACTTGATGTCATCTCATTTTCACAACTCAAGTAGGCCCAGCTGCTTGCTACTGTTCATCAGCAGCCACCCTGTGAAAGCCAGCATGATGTAACAGAGCTTCAGATTAGGGTCTGTGAGACCAAGGTTCAGATCCCCATCTTGCTGTAGAAGCTGACTAAGTGATTTTCGACCAGTCACACACTTTCAGCCTAACCAACATTACAGGGTTGTTGTGCAGATAAAAAGGAGAGAATAATGTAAGCCACTTTGGTTCCCACTGTGGAGAAAGACTGTAATTTTCCTAGGCAGAGGCTGTGGGGGAGGGGGTGGAGACAGAAAGTTGAAGACAGAAAGGCAGGTAAAGGTAGGTTGGCAGTTGGGTGGGAAGGAAATATGATTGCCAACACCAGTTTAGAAAATTCCTGGAAATTTGAGGGGTGGAGTCTGGGGAGGGTGGGATTTGAGGAGGGGAGGAACTTCAGACCGGTATAATGCCATAGACTCCACCCTCCAAACCAGACATTTCCTCCATAAGAACTACCATTGCCAGCCTCCAGATGAGGGCTGGAGATCACCAAGAATTACAACTGTTGTCCAGGTGATAGAGTTCAGTTCCCCTTGATAAAAATGGCTGCTTTGGAGGGCTGAGTCTATGGCATTATGAAGGACTTGGCACACGAGACAAGTGAGTTTGAAGGGGAAAACTCAAGTCTGCTCTCTGGCAGTGAGCAGTTTATTTTTAAACATACATAGACTTACACACCACACCCTTAGGTTGCTGCGTCAGCGTTCAGTAGACAGGGTCAACATGGAATCAATATGAGGGGATAAGGAGGAGATGAGACAACTGTCTCAGGAGCCTGCTGTTTGCAGTAGGAATTATCAGCTTCAATGGGGCAATGCTCATTGTGTAGCAGGGAGGGTGGAATCCACATGAATGAGAGACATCTGTCTCGAGAGTATACTAATTGCAGGAGGGTTTATACAATGCTCATTGTGTAGCAGGGAGGGGGGAGAAGCATGGACTTTGACCTGGCTAGCATCCCAGTCTCAGATCTTCCCTACATCATTATATCTTGCTAAGACTGCTTGCCTCCCCAAGCCTCATTGTCCCAAGGCTCCGCCCCCAAATCTCCAGGGATTTCCCAACCTGGAGCTGGCAGCCCTAAGGTGAATTGATCTCTGTAGCTGGGAGATCCGCTGTGATTCCCTGAGAGCTGCCACTGCTGCTGTGGTGGAAGAGGAAGCAGGTGGGTGGCTGGGAGCACTGCCACCTCTGCTGCTGATGTGTGGGGTAGGGGAGGAAGCCGGCAGGAGGCTGGGAGAGTGACGGGGGCAGAAAGAGAGAGTGATGGGATGGAGGCAGAAAGAGAAACAGAGTGATGCGGTGGGGAGGCAGAAAAACAAAGAGAATGATGAGGGGGCAGAAAGAGAGAGGAAGTAACATGCATGGAGGAGAGAGAGAGAGTAAGAAAAGGGGGGCAAGAAGGGAGAAAGAGTGTGGGAGAGGTAGGAGGACAGGGGATGAAGCGAAGTGAGGAATGGGATAACCATCCCACAAACTTCTTGTGGGTCTCCAGTTGTATATCTATATATCTAATTCCAAAGGTGCCCCCTTTGTGCAGATATCTAAATCCGCGGGGGGGGGGGGGCACCTGGGGACAGGGAGATTTTTCTCCCCCCATTTGCAGAAAAATTCCTCCTGTTTGCAGAAAAAACTAAGAACTCCCTCCATTTGCAGAAAAATCTAAAAAGTTTACAAAAGTATTCGGGGGATATTTAAATCCCCCCCCCGTGCATGCTTCCAATCCTCGCCACGGGGGGGGGGGAATTGGCGGGCCCGGTGAGAGCCGCTCAGGCCCACCAGTGCCCATGGGGGTGGGGGAGTGAAGCGGCAGGCTCACCTGCGGTGGCAGTGTGTCTTGGGGTGATAAAGCCTCCCCACTTCTCCCTCTCCCTGGCCTGCGCACTCCTGCGGCACCCCGCCATCCCACCCCTGTCCAGCCAGCCCCTTACTTTGTCAGTGTGTCCCCCACCCGTCGTGCTTCTATGCCGCTGCCGCTGTCTGGGAGGGAGGGGAAAGGGGGAGGGAGGGGAGAAGGCTCGGCGCACAGTGGGCCCACCACTGCCATCTGGGAGGGAGGAGAAAGGCTCAGCACGCCCCGCTGCCACTGCAGCAATTGTCTGGGAGGGAAGAGGGAGGGAAGGGAGAAGGCTCGCCGGGCCTTACTTGGTGCCGCTTCCTCCTCCTGTGGAGCTCCTCCTGCTTCTGCAGGCTGGGCGCTGTGGGGAATACCCCCCCCCCCGTGCGAGTATCCCCCCTTCTTGTATATATATATAATTCTTAACAGTCCCCTCTGCATGTGGATACTTATTTCCAGATAGGTGGCATACTCTCCCCCAACAGTTTTTTCTACAGACTCAGGTGACTCTGTGGATCTGCAGAAAATTCCAAAAAGTTTTTTAAAAAAAAACTCAGGGAGGGTTGAATTCCCCCCCTATACCTTCTGAAATGGCCACCGCAGGGATTTACTCCAGGTCCTGCCACATCAACAGTGAGAGACTGGCTGATAGCCAGAGATGGGGGGGGGGGAGCAAAAATCAGAGCTGGAGCTTCAATTGGGGAGGACTGGCTAAATAGCAGGGGATTTGGAGACAGGCCTGGAACTAGGATTGCCCGCTCCAGGTTGGGAAATTTCCTGGAGATTTTGTGGTGAAGTCTGAGAAGTGCAGAGCTCGGGGAGGGGAAAGGCCTCACCTGGTTATAATGCTACAGAGTCCACCCATTTTCTCCAGGGACAGAGCTCTGTTATCTTGAGTTCAGTTGTCATTCTGGGGGATCTCCAAGTCCCACCTGGAGGCTGGCCACACCCTCTGGGTGCCCTGATAACTACCTGACTTGCATCATTTATTTATTTATTTTTAAAATTTCTATCCCGCCCTCCCCGTCTCCCGGCAGGCTCAGGGCAGCTACCAACATAGTTCACGTACAATAAAATTCCATAAAAGCAACCAAAATATAAAAACATACAATACACACTTTACAATTATAGTGCAAGATGGCAAAATTTCATCACCCTCATCTGAGCAGCCTCAGCAGGCATTCTTCTGATCTTCCAGTTGGTGCAGATGGTCCAGTTGGCAGTCTTCAATGGTCGGGCCAGGGCTATAAAGTCAAGGTGGCCTAGGGCTGCCAAGTCTTACTCACCCATTGGCGGGGGGAGTCCCTCGCTGCCCGGGAGCCTCCCGGGAGCCTCCCTGGTGCGCGCACACCCGGTGACGTCACCCGGAAGTGACGTCACCACATTGGAGGGCGGGGGGGTCAGCCCGCTCAGGCACTCTCCTGCCAGAGAAAAGCTTCCCGAGTTCCACTTAGGACTCCGCAGTGGCTTTTGTACTGGCCATTAAGAAACAGGGATGAGTCTCTTTTTAGAACGGGGTGGAAGAAGAGGTCTTTCAGTGGCCACAAGACCCTGTCTGGGGCTGGCGATGCTCTGTATTCTTGGTGCTTGACCGGGGGGGGGGCAACAGTGGGGGGGCTTCTGGAAGCTCCCTGGGAGAATCTCCGCCGGTCGCTCTCTCTACCTCACGGGGCAGTTGTAAAGGAGGTAAACGGTAAAGGCTTCCCTTGCTCAAAAGCCCGTCGAATACGACTCGAGGGATGCGGAGGCAAGACTAAATATGAGAAGCTGCTTTTTGGCTCAGATCGGGGAGAAAAGCGGGGTACGGTGAAGATAAATAAAGGGGGGGGATTGCTGCCAGTGGCCCCGCTATAGGAAGGTGGATCCTCCCCAATCTGGAGTCGTGTGAACTGTTTCAGCCCCCTGCCCCCCAGCCGGTGCGAAGTGCCTGCAAGATCAGGGGAGGGGGGTGTCAGTCCAGCCAGGGAGCCCCCGCACATCCCGTCCCAGAGCCCTCCCACAGGCCCTTCCTGCCGCAGCGTTGCCCTGGCAACGTCTCCATCGTAGTGACGTCACTTCCGGGTGATGTCCCTACGCTGGGGGAGTCGTCCAGGCTGGACGACTTCGGGGGTGGGGTTCCCCCCGCCGGCCGAATGCCAGCTGGCAGATTGGGAACCCCTATAGCGGGGGATCCCCCGCCCCCCGGGCTGACTTGGCAGCCCTAAGGTGGCCCCTACTTGAATGTCTGGTGGAAGAGCTCCATCTTGCATCTGAGGAACTGTAGGAGATCCTGCAGGGCCCTGATTTTATCTGGGAACTCATTCCACCAGTGTGGGGCCGCCTCTGAAAAGGCCCTGGCCCTCGTTGCTGCCAACCGGGCCTCCTTAGGCCCTGGAAGAACCAGGCGGTTCTGGGAGCCCGATTGTAGTGCTCACTGGGGTACATACGGGGAGGGATGGTCCCTTAGGTAGATAGGTCCCTGGCCATATAGGGCTTTATAGGTAAGCACCAGCTTCATTCAACTAGGCCTGGCTGCTTGCTACTGTTCAACAGCAGCCACCCTATGAAAGTCAGTGTAGTATAATGGTCAGAGCTTCAGAGTAGGGTCTGTGAGACCCAGGTTTAGATCCCCATCTTGCTGTGGAAGCTCACTGGGTGATTTTGGACCAGTCACATACTTTCAGCTTAACCTACCTCAAAGAGTTATTGTGTGGATAAAAACGAAGAGAGAATAATGTAAACTGCTTTAGTCCTCACTGTGGAGAAAGACCATAGTTTTCCTCAGTAGAAGGTGGAGGGGGAAAGGAGATGTAAAGCTGAAGGCAGAGGGGCAGATGAAAGTAGGTTGGCTGTTGGGTGGGAAGGAGATAGAGATGCTAAGTCCACGTTCCGAATGCTGCACCAATATTGGGATCTTGGATTTTCAGGAAACTCAGTTTCCCCTCCCAGTTCAATAGACCCAAACTGGAAAAAAAAAAAGATTTTTTTTTTGCACAACAGTAATTTTATAATTGTACGTAAACTGTGCTGGTAAACTGTTGTTGGCTTATCTTTTGATTGTAATAAATGTTGCTGTTGATGATGTGTGTATATATACATGTTTTTAAATGTCTCAAATATTTAAATGTTTTGCTTAAATATTTTAATGTTTGCTGCCTTGGGAACTTTGAATTGGGTAAAACCTCTTTGGAGATCTTTGGGAGGCCCTGCAAGACCTGCTTGTTTGACAGGGCTTTTTTTTGGGGGGTGGTGGTGGTGATTTGAATAGCAGACATCTTGTAAGAGGGGGAGGTAGGAGGAATTTTACCTTTGGTTTTTGCTGGGCATGATTTAACTACTATTGTAAGTCTCCTTGAACCAAGAGGAAAGGTGGGATATAAATGTTTTAATAAATAGAGAAAAGGTGGCAGAAAGAACTATCTGCTGCATCACACTGGCTCTGTTGCAAACACAGCTTCTCTTTAGCATTTTGTGTAGGTCAGTGAAATATCTAGATAAAACCTATCAAGCCATGGTCTTGTGGCCTTTGTCTAAATTACGACCTAAGCTGTCAGAGGATATTCTTTCTCTTCCTTATTTTAGTGCTTCAATGGATTGATTCTGTTTAACTGAACAGGTACCGGGTGCTGAATGCCAGCGCTATCCCGGAGGGCCAGTTCATGGACAGCAAGAAAGCCTGTGAAAAACTGCTGGGGTCCATCGATATTGACCACACTCAGTACAAATTTGGACACACCAAAGTAAGCTGCTTGCTGTGTTGAGAACTCCGCTACGAGTTTCAGACGATGCAAGGCTGCTCTTCTACTTGGCATCTTTGTTTCAGGTCTTCTTCAAGGCTGGACTGCTGGGCCTTTTGGAAGAGATGCGAGATGATCGTCTAGCTTTGCTGATTACTCGAACACAGGCTATGTGCAGAGGGTTTCTCATGAGAATGGAGTACCAAAAAATGGTACAGAGAAGGTACAGTGCCCTTTTCTTGTATGGCGCTTGTTTGTTCTGTTTATACTGGGGATCTCTGATCTCTTGAAGTTCAGCCTTCCCTCTTGCCATGCTTCCTCTGGAGGGGAAAATAGGGTCAGCTGCAAGAGCAATGGAAAGGACTGGGAATGCCACCCCATTGAATTTCAATTTCTTCAGTCTTCTCCGTGTTGTACCTATATGGTTGAATCATGTCTATTGAAACTGAAGCACACTGTACAATTGGTCTTCAGATATGAGTTAAGGGGACATGTTGTTTACATAGTCAGTTGAGTGTTTCTTAGTGCCCTCCTTGAAACAGACAATCAAGACTTATGGAGGAGGACCTTACCCAGGAAACCACAGTGTTGTTTCCATAGGAAGTAATTGCATGGGCTGGTTCCTTTCCAGGGAAGCGATCTTCACAATTCAGTACAACATTCGCTCATTTATGAATGTCAAGCATTGGCCATGGATGAAGTTGTACTTCAAGATCAAACCACTGTTAAGGAGTGCAGAGGCAGAGAAGGAGATGGCTAACATGAAAGTAGAATTTGAGAGAACCAAGGAGGAGCTTGCTAAATCTGAAGCCAAAAGGAAAGAACTAGAGGAGAAAATGGTGTCTTTGCTGCAAGAGAAAAATGACCTGCAGCTTCAAGTGCAATCTGTAAGTAACTGGGCAGCATTCTTTTAGTGGTGACCATCTGGAAGTCTCAGGGAATTTCATGAACAAGGCATGACAGCTCCTGTTGCATGTCTTTAGCATCATATATATATAGTGTGAACTGAACTATCTCTGAACAGGACTAACTCTGAACATGCAGGTGCTTTGCTGACTGTTACAGCTGGGCACCATCTACTCTTTATAAAAAGCCATGTATGCTAGAAGGCCATTTGTAACATCCTGTGGCAATGCGTTCCATATCTTTTCTTGATCTCTTGGACTTCCTTCATCCTTCACATGACTTTCAACTCCCTGTCTCAATAATCATGCCAGTCTACAGGTCCTTTGCTGAGAAGTTCGGCTTGCTCTGTCCCGTTTTCTCGTCCCAGTAGGCTCTGCTGTTTGAATTCTGACACACTGCTCCTTTTCCATATGCAGTGCTCATAGACAAACAGCTATGAGTATTTGGGGTGGGGTTTGGACTGGTAGTTCAGCAGTTTGAGACCTGAGTGCTGCATGATGGAGTGAGCTCCCATCTCTGGTCCCAGCTCCTGCCAACCTAGCAGTTCGAAAGCAAGAAACTGCAAGTAGATAAATAGGTACCACTTCAGTGGGAAAGTAACAGCATTCCATGCACCTCAGATCTAGTCATGCCAGCCACATGACCATGGAAATGTCTTTGTACAGCACTGGCTCTTCGGCTTGGAAACAGAGATGAGCACCGCATCCCTAGAGTCGTATTCAACTGGCTTTCAAGCAAGGGAAACCTTTACCTTGTCTTGGTTATTTTATAGATATTAACATTTTTATTACTGCAGTACATATCTATATACTAATTCCGAGAGGTTTTTTTTTTCTGTGTGGATGATTATTTCTGCTGAAAGAGAGCTCACTCCCCCAACAGATTTTCCTACATACTCAGGGCCCTTAGTCGGTCTGCAGAAAAATCCGAAAAGTTAAAAAAAAACTTCAGGGACTGTTGAATTCTGCCTAATACCTTTTGAAATGGCATCAGCTCCAGGCATCAACTTTGAGGAGATTAGAATGTTTGGGGGAGGGGGGGAGGTTCTAACCGTTTCTGTCAGTAAAAGGCAGGGTTTTTACTGGCAGCAGTCTAGGGTTGCCAAGTACCCCCCCACCCCTGGCCACCAGCAGCAGATCCAGATCCAGGCTGGGAAACTCCTGGAGATTTGGGGGTGGAGCCTGGGGAGGACAGGGACCTCAGTGAGGTATAATGCCATAAACTCCACCCTCCAAAGCATCCATTTTCTCCATGGAAAGTTATCTCTGTAGTCTTGAGATGAGCAGTAACTCCAGGGGATCCCCAGTTCCCACCTGGAGGCTGGCATCCCTAGGCAGCACCCTTTGGGTGACTTGATACCACCTGATTTGCATGACTTAATTAAGTCCAGCTGCTTTGCTACTGTTCATCAGCAGCCACCCTATGAAAGCCGTTGTGATGTAACAGTTAGAGCTTCAGATTGGGATCTGTGAGACCCAGGTTCAGATGCCCATCTTGCGGTGGAAACTGGGAGATTTTGGACCAGTCACATACTTTCAACCTAACCAACCTCACAGGGTTGTTGTGCAGACAACAAGGAGGAAATAATAATGTAAGCTGCTTTAGTCCCCACTGTGGAGAAATACTGTAATTTCCCTAGGTAGAGGCTGTGGGGGAGGGGGGGTGGAGATGGAAAGCTGAAGACAGATAAAGGTAGGTTGGCTGTTGGGTGGGAAGGAAATAGGGCTGCCAACTCCAGGTTGGGAAATTCCTGGACATTTGAGAGGTGGAGCCTGGGGAGGGTGGGATTTGAGGTGGGAGGCAGAAAGAGTGATGAGGTGGGGAGGCAGAATGATGACAGGTCAGAAAGAGAGAGGAAGTAATATACATGGAGGAAAGAGAGAGAGAGAAAGAAAGGGGGGCAGAAGGGAGAAAGAGTGTGAGAGCGGTAGGGGGAGAAGGGAGGAAGCAAAGGTGTGAGGAATGGGATAACCATCCCGCAAGTTTCTTGCGGGTCTCCGCTTGTATATTCTAAGCCACTTGGGGCTCCTTTTAAGGGGCAAAGGCAGGGTAAAAATTGGTAGAGCAATAACCAGTGAAAATCTTGAAAGTCAAACTAATATTGTGAGTGGAAAAATGGACACAGCCAGCAGTAATCCACTCTCACACTTCCTCTCTTTCACATACACACCACACCACACTCCAAGAGATGCTAGAGATGATCAACAAACATATTTCTCATTCTTGAAGCTCAACAGAGAATGTTTGTGCTCATGCTGGCACCCAACGTCTTCCTTCTCTTCTTTACTCTTTTTATTGACCTTTTCTTCTCTTGTTTTCTTCTGTGTTTTCCTTTCCTTTTATTTCTTTCCTTTTGTAGCAGGGATAACGTTCTAATGTTCAGTAATGATCTATGTTCTAATGCCACTAATATAAATATTTTTTTGAAAATCACCGAAGTTTAAGAAGAAGAATGGAGTACAGTCTGGCAGTGAAACAAGAACTGGGCTACCATGTCTGGAAGATTCAGAATGATAAAAACTAAGGGCTGGGTTAAAAAAGCTACTTAGGGAAAGCTATGGGCTTGTCTGTACTCAGTGCAATTATTTATTTGTTAGTTCAGGAGAGTGCCATGCCTTATCACAAACCATTTTTGATGCCTTCCATGAGGGGCTCTTGTTTGAGAAACTTCTTATGGCCATCTTGAGCACACAAAGTTTGGATTTGGATTCTGACAAAGTTAAACTTGAGCTAGCTGCCTCTAACTGATCGGACTTCAAAGGAAAAGGTGCCATGGTTAGATGACTTGGTTTTGAATGTCCAGCTGGGCATTTCTGCCCCCTCCTGTCTGGGCAATAAACTCATTTATGCTCGCCCACAGAGACTAATGGACCCAACTGGGTTCCAGAATGCTCTGTGGGACCTGATGCCTTCTGGTGCCTCATTAGATGAGCAGATAGAAGACTGGAACTCCTGTCTCTTTGAAGCAATTGATAAGGTTACTCTTCGACACCCTCTATGCTCCTGTGGTGAATCATCCCCTGGTATACAGTAGAACTCAGGGGGATGAAATGGGAGCTTAGACTACTTGAGGAAGTTTGGTGGCGCACTCACGACGAAGCCACAAGAGCATCTTATAGGATGCTTATGAAATCCTGTGAGGTGGCAGTGAAGGCTGCGAAGAGGGAATTCTACTCAGCCTCCATTGCGTCCGCTAGCTCTTGCCCAGCACCATTGTTTAGGGTGATTAGGTCTCTGACATTCCTCACTGAGAGGCACCAAAATAGATTTAGAAATTTGGCCATCAGCTCTGAGGCATTCATGAGCTTTTTCGCAGATAAAGTCTTATCACTCCACTGCAATTAACCTGCCAATGTTGATACAGTGTGTGAACTGGAGGCCCCTTGGCCGTCTTTGGATTCAGTTCTTGACTCCTTCAGCCTGCTCTCACCTGTTGATGTTGACAGGGTCCTGGGCACTGTTAAGCTGACCATGTGCCTCCTTGACCCGTGTCCCTCATGGCTGGTCAAGGCCAGTGATGAGAGGATATGGGGCCCTATGATGGATATTGTCAATCTGTCCCTGGAGACAGGGATTTTTCTGGAGGGTCGTAAGGAGGCCGTAGTTGTACTGCTCTTGAAAAAACCATTGTTGGATCCTTTAGATCCAGCCAATTACCGCCTAGTTTCAAAATTATCATTTCCGGGTAAAGTGATTGAGAGAGCGATAGTTGAGCAGCTCCAGGGTTTCCTGGATGACACATTAACATTAGATCCATTCCAGTCCAGCTTCCATCCCAGCCATGGGACAGAGACTGTGCAGGTCGCCTGACAGACGATCTCTGTAGACTCTGTAGAAGCGGGTCAGCGTTGCTACTGTTGCTTGACCTCACAGCAGTGTTCTACCCAATCAGTTATGATCTTTTGACTCACCGCCTTGCTGACGTTGGAGTCAGTGGGGTGGCCATTCAGTGGCTTTCCTCATTCTTCCATGGCTGGGGACAGAGGGTGGCACTGGATGAGGATGTGTCCTCTAGGCAACCCTTATTATGGGGGGTTCCTCAGGGGGCACTCCTTTCCCTGATGTTATTTAATGTCTACATGCACCCCTCACCCAGCTGGCAAGGAGTTTCGGGCCTGGGTGTCATCAATATGCTGATGACATCCAGCTGTATCCATTACTTGATGGACAGCCAGTGTCCCCCAAAATCTGGCTGAGGAATTTGAGGCCGTGGTGGGATGGCTAAAAACGGCAGGCTGAGACTGAGTCTGTTGAAAAAGGAGGTTCTGTTGCCGGGGGGGGGGGGGGGGGCTTCGAGATTGGAATGCAGGCCTCCAACTCTTGATGTGGCACTGCACTGACCCTGGGGCACCAGCTGTCAAAAGCTTGGGTGTGACTTTGGATATCTCCTTACTGATGGAGGCCCAAGTCATGCATGTCACCAGTCTGGCATTCTTCCACCTTCGCCAAGCATGGCAACTGGCTCCTTTCTTGTCACACCCTGACCTTGTCATGGTAATCCATGTAATGGTCACCTCTAGATTAGACTACTGTAACTCTCTCTACACTGGCCTACCCTTGAGACTGACCTAGAAACTCCAACTGATCCAGAATGCGGTGGCGCAAGTCCTGATGGGAACATCACGGACGGCACATATTCAACCAGTGCTGCACCAGCTACACTGGCTTCCAGTGGAGTACTGAGTCAGGTTCAAGGTTTGGGTTTTGACCTTTATGGCTTTGAGCAGTTTGGAACCAACATATCTGTGGGACCACGTCCTCCGCTATGTCCCTGGGAGAGCTTTGCTCTCCATTGACAACAACTTGCTGGTGACCCCTGGCTCTAGGAATGTCCGGCTGTCCTTGACCAGGGCCAGGACCTTTTCAGTCCTGGCCCTGACCTGGTGGTACTCTCTGCCAAATGACACCAGGGCCCTGTGGGACTAAGTACAATGCCACAGGGCCTGTAAGACAGAGATGTTCCACCAGGCTTTTGAGGACAGCAACGGTTGGTTGCTGGCACCCTTCTCCTCTTTCCCACTGTATATTTTGTTTTAAATTCTTTTCTCCCCTTCCCATTAAGTGGCCGGGCAGTCCAGAATTGAAACAGAAATTTGTAAGTTGCCACCTTGGATCTTTTTACTCTTGTTTTCGTTCTTATCAAACTGTGTATGGAAATCTTAAAATCTGTATCTTTGTTTTATGGCATTATGCTCCGTACATTGCCCAGAGCCCGGTGTAAGCTGGGCTAGGATGATTAATAAATCAAATTAATAATAACAATAAGAGTAACAACAACAACAATAAACTTTAAAGAAAGCAAAATACTGTTTTTTTTGTAGTTGACTATCGTTTTGTTTTCTCTAAGGAAAGTGAAAACTTGGCGGATGCTGAGGAGAGATGTGACCAGCTGATCAAAACCAAAATCCAGCTGGAAGCCAAAATTAAGGAGCTGACTGAGCGAGCGGAAGATGAAGAGGAGATGAATGCTGAGTTGACAGCCAAGAAGAGGAAGCTGGAAGATGAATGCTCAGAGCTGAAGAAAGACATTGATGATCTTGAGCTCACATTGGCCAAGGTTGAAAAGGAGAAGCATGCCACTGAGAATAAGGTATCTTTAATATTGCTTTAATAAAGTAATTTCTGGTTTACATTTTTCAAATGGTTAAGTATAGGAAATAAAAGGCCAAGATATGCATTTACCTTTTAGGCTGGAACTGGGGAGACTTGGGTTCCTCCTGCCACCATGAGACTTACTGGGTGATCTTGGGCCTGTAACTGTTAGGCTAAACCACCCGACAGCATTGTTGTTGGGGATAAAGTGGGGGAAGGAAAGAACAATGTATGCTGTCATGATCTCCTTGGAGGAGTTCATGGCAGTGTATATTGATTTACAGGTCACAAATGGCTGCCTTTGTTATCTAAAATGGCATATTTTTGTGTCTTCAAGCAGTCAATAACTGTAAATTAAAAGTATGAGAATGTCTTTATGGACTATGCGATGGAATTGACATGGATGTCTTTAACTGGTCCCCCAGGCCATTAACTTTTTTTTGTACTATGTATTGTAGGTTAAAAACCTAACAGAAGAGATGGCAGTTTTGGATGAAACTATTGTGAAGTTAACTAAGGAGAAGAAAGCCCTCCAAGAGGCTCATCAACAAGCTCTAGATGACTTACAGGCAGAGGAGGACAAAGTCAACACACTCACTAAAGCCAAAATCAAATTGGAACAGCAAGTGGATGATGTGAGAAAACTTATCCCAGTGGTCCTGGACCACAGCAAACCATTCTAAGTTAACAAAACAATTGTTTGAGCCTAAGTCTACAACCAAGTGGAACTTGTACATATTGAATTTAGATGGTTCTCCTGGCAGCCTGAATTTGTGCCTAGAAACCACAATATCAAAAGAAAGGGAGGGGACAGGGGACATTTGGGGGGAAAGTATACTTTAAGATCCTTTCACTGGAAGTGGATCCCAATATGGAATCCTTATGCCTGCAGGAAAATAGTAGGGGAATAAGGCCAGCTCTAGTTTTGCATTGATTACTCGAGCACAGAGGGGAATTTTTCTTGCTTCTGGCTTCCCAGCCCTATCTCTCCTTATAATAATTGTGAAGTGGGGTGGCACTTTCCGAACATTCTACATGCTCCTAAACCAATTGGCTCCATGATGTGTCACTCAGAAGCTGTCCCTATCCACAGGTTGCATTGCCTGAGTCCTTCCCACAGTGCGCTCCATCATCCATTGGCCCATCAGCTGTCACTCAAGAGTACTCATATGCCATTGGCCGGGTGTTGGGTCTGCTCCTCTTCCCCACCCATTCCTTGGCTTTTCCCTCAGTGGCTGTTGGTAGGCAACCAAGCTTGGTTTTGTCAGTAAAAAGACAAAGGAATGAAACCCTTTCCACGCTTTTGTGAGGAACTCATTGGGGCCAGTCCTGACTAGGGTGGCCAGCTCCAAGTTGGGAAATTCCTGCTGAGTCCTTCTGCCCCCCCCCAACACTGCCTTCCACAGGATCCACCCCCCAAATCTTCAGGTATTTCCCTGCTCAGAGCTGGGAACCCTACTTTCCCCTCAGTGCCTGTTGCTGGTCAACCAAGCTTGGTTCTGTCAGTAAAAGGCCCTTTCCACACCTATTTTGGCCTTTGGGAGAAAACTTATTGGAGCCAGCCCTGTCTGGGGTTGCCAGCACCATGTAGGGAGATCCCTGGAGTCGATGGAAGACAGGGTTTGGGGAGGGGAGAGTCCTCAGCTAACAGAATGCCATGGAGCCCACCCTCCAAAGCAGTTATTTTCTCAGAAGGGACGATATCTGTTGTCTGGGGGTGGGGAAGATATCTGTTGTCTGGAGTTCAGTGGTGATACCTGACGATCTTCAGGCTCAGCCTGGAGGTTGGCTACCCTGGGTGTAGTGGTCAGTGCTTCAGAGCAGGGTCTGCTAGACCCAGGTCCTTGCTGTGGAAGCTGACTGGATGGTTTTGGACCAGTCACAGACTTTCAGCCTAACCTACCTCAGAGGGTTGTTGTGCAAGTCAAAAGGGGGAGAGGGGAATGATGTAAGCTGCTTTGGTTCCCATTGCAGAGAAATACTACTTTTCCTCCTGAGGAACCATTGTTGCCAATCTCCAGGTGGGGGCTGGAGATCACTCAGAATTACAACTGGTAGAGATCAGTTCCCCTGGAGAAAATGGTGGACTCTGTGTCCCTATACACTGCTGAGATGGCCCTCCCACGACAGTCAATGTGACGTGGCAGTCAGGGCTTCAGAGCATGGTAGAGGCTGCAGGTGGGGGGGAGATGAAAAGCTGAAGAGTGAGGGGGAAAATAAAGGTAGGTTAATAATTGGCTGGGAAGGAGATAGGGTTGCCAACTCCAGGTGGGAAATTCCTGGAGATTTGAGGGGTGGATCCTGGAGAGGGTGAGATTTGAGGAGGGGTGGGATCTCAGACAGGTACAATGCCATAGACTCCACTCTCCAAACCAGCCATTCCCTCCTGGGGAAGCACTGTTGCCAATCTCCAAGTGAGGGCTGGAGATCATTCAGAATTGCAACTGTTCTCCAGGAGGGAGAGGGGAGGAGATGGAAAGTTGAAATCAGAAGGGGTGGTTAACGGACAGGTTGATGCTTGGCTGGGAAGGAGATAGGGTTGCCAGCTCCAGGTTGGGAAATTCCTGAAGATTTGTGGAGTGGAGTCTGGAGAGGGTGAGGTTTGAGGAGGGGTGGGACTCAGATAGGTACAATGCCATAGACTTCACCCTCCAAATCAGCCATTTCCTCCTGGGGAACCATTGTTGCCAATCTTCAGGTGGGGACTGAATATCACTCAGAATTACAACTGCTCCTCAGGTAGCAGAAATCAGTTCCTCTGGAGAAAACAGTGGATTCTGTGTCATTATACCCTGCTGAGGTCGCCAGAGCAAATTGAAGCTGAGTGCCCAGGGCCTTGGCACTCTCCCAGAGCCCCTTTCTAGAGCCTGCTGTATTTATTTCCACAATGGGCCTCATTCCTAGTCAGGATATAAACTAGGGGTGGGGTGGGATCATGTAAAAGTTTATACCTCTACTGGCAAGTGTCCAGTCCCTCCTAGGAAAGCTCACTTTGCAGTTTGTGAATTCTGAGTTAAACACAAGTAATGACTATCATTTATAACCAGACTGGGACTATTATCATGGTTGTGTTTGCAGTTGGAAAGCTCTTTGGAACAGGAGAAGAAAATCCGCATGGATCTGGAAAGAGCCAAGAGGAAGTTAGAAGGGGACTTGAAACTTGCCCAGGAATCTATAATGGATCTAGAAAATGATAAACAGCAACTGGATGAAAAGCTGAAGAAGTATGAACTGTGTACATTGTAGAAGCATGTAAAATGTGTGTTTAAAAGGCACCCCTTTAATTAAGCTGCTTCTCCTGTTCCTTTTCAGGAAGGACTTTGAGTACAGCCAACTGCAAAGCAAAATTGACGATGAACAAAATTTGGGCATCCAACTACAAAAGAAGATCAAAGAACTGCAGGCATGAGTTGTTTTCCCTCTATACTTAAGTTTTCACTTCAGGTCATTTTTACTTGGTAACAAGTAATTGCATTTAGATGATGCAAGGTGTATGAGTGTCATAATGATATACATCCTGCTTGTAAAAATGATAAAGACAAAAGTTAATGAGGTTTGAGCTAAATATGGATTTTTACCAGCTCCTTAAATTTGGGCAGCAAAGGCAAAAAAATACAATCACAGAGCTTCCATTTTCAGTGACTTTCCATGCAAAGCAAAGGAGCTGCAGTGCTTTAAGACAATCTGGTTTTAGATGAGCATCTCTACCTTTCTACCTGATGCTGTTTCTGCATCCTAAGATGGCAACGGTTTGCTTGGCTGTTAAAATTCATTAATGTCCTGGCTACACATAATTTTCACAGTGGAGTGAACAAGAGGATCCCCTGAGCAGTTTCAGGACACAGGAGCGCCTGGGAGCGCCTGGGAAAGAGCTCTCTCAGCCCCACCTACCTCTCAGGGTGTCTGTTGTGGGGAGGGGAAGGGAAAGGAGTATGTAAGCCGCTCTGAGACTCCCTTGGGGAGTGGAGGGCAGGGTATAAATCCAATCTCTTCTCTTCTTCTTCTTCTTCTTATCCACACATGGGACAGCTACCATTAAACTCAAGCTTTTTTTGCATCTGGGAGGCACAAAATTCCTACTGCACATTTGATAGAGATTTTTGTGGCAGATACCAGTTCTCTGTCACATGTGAGGGGCGTTCTTTTTTCTCTTTTTAAAATCCCTCTTCAAAATGACCTTTTTCTGTGGAGCCTTTGACTTCGTCTTCATCCTAACCTGGAACCAAGCATCAATACTTGTCAGTACATGTGGACATATTCAAGGTTGCTGGAGTTATGGCTCCCTCCGTTTTTTCTATGGTCCAGGGATGTGACTTGGAAACCCCCCCCCCACTATTATTGGTTTTTGAGATTTTGAGAATTTGTTTTTGAGAATGTATTTTGAGAAGGGTATAAATACCAGTATTCAATGGCATTTGTGTCCCCCAATACTTTTTCAAGATTCAGTTTGAGATTTTCTGGGATTCTGGAATTATTCAGGTTCTATTTCTCTCCATGGGAGATGGGGGGGGATGGGGGGCTATTTTTTTTAACCAAGTGGCACTAAAATTACAAGGAACGCAGAGCTGCCTGTCCACTAACATTGCCTCCTCCCAGTTTCAAGCTAAAAGACCCCTGGAAATATTGGGATTATCTGGTTTGGTATAACCAGGAACTACCATTAATTTAGCAGAGTGCTCAAAGGCTTCCCACACAGTGAAGCTTCTGTCCAGTCTCTGTGTTTGCTGAGACGAAACAAAGTTACATGGGGACTCTTTTATATTTGCAAACTAATATGAATTCCTTTATTGCCAGAACTCCATTCTAGATAGGAAAGAGTAGGGACAGGATAGTAACCTATCTAACTAGGATGGATGCAGATGCAGGATGCGTGTCCTGCATCCAAGATGCCAACATGGAGAGAGCGGGCAATGTGTGTGCGAGAGAAGGGGTCAGAATGGAAGTGAAGGAAGTCATTCCCTAAGTATAGCATTCTACATCAAAGGGATAGTATCAGATAGCTGGAGGAAATGATTCTCTGTGTCTCCCGACCTCTCTATCTTTCCGACTCTTTTGTAGCCCCCTCTGAACACTGAGGCAAAGAGACAGCATACAGTCCTTGACTTCCAACAGGAAAAGGGCCCTGCCACCAATAATGAGGGAGGGAAGGAGGAGCCAGCCAGACTCACAGCTTTGCTGAGTCCCCTGCCCGGCTTGCCTGGGCCAGGAACTGCCTTCCCAGGGCTGAGAGAGATGCCTTCCTTGCCCCTCCCTCCCATTGCCTGGGAAACCAATTAAAGGGGGGAAGGCCTGAGATCCCTAAAATGCCAGCTTTGGATATTCCCAAATATTCCCAAAATATACCTGACCTCGATCCTGATATTCCTGACAATCCTGAATACTTCTCTGGATACTTGAATACCAATAAGGTATTGGGTGTGCGTGTGTATATATATATATATTCAGACTAGATTTATCTGATTGCACATCCCTACTATGGGTTTCCCCATTGCTAATTTTGAGTTCCTTGGGGTAGAGAGTTGTCTTTTTGAAGTTCTGCATTATGAAGCTCCAGAAATGACACTGAGTAAACCATAAAACTGCCTTTCTCCTGTGTAGGCTCGCATTGAGGAACTGGAAGAAGAGATTGAGTCTGAGAGAGCAACTCGGGCAAAGGCAGAAAAGCAGCGGGCAGACCTGGCCCGTGAGTTGGAAGAGATCAGCGAGAGGCTTGAAGAGGCTGGAGGGGCCACCTCTGCCCAGATAGAAATCAATAAGAAGCGGGAGGCAGAATTTCAGAAAATGAGGCGTGACCTGGAAGAGTCTGCCCTGCAGCACGAAGCCACAGTAGCAGCTCTCCGAAAGAAGCATGCTGACAGCACTGCTGAACTTGGGGAGCAAATCGATAACCTGCAGCGTGTCAAACAGAAACTAGAGAAGGAAAAAAGCGAGCTGAAAATGGAGATTGATGACCTGGCTAGTAACTTGGAGTCTGTTTCAAAGTCGAAGGTATTTGGCAATGAAGGACGGAAATCCAAACCCAAATCTAAATGAGCATTCCCATGTCCAGACATTATAAACTAGGGCTGCCAGCTCTGGGTTGGGAAATACCTGGAGTTTTGGAGGTGGAGCCTAAGGAGGGGGGTGGGGAGGGGAGGGATGTCAGCAGGGTATAATGCCATAGAGTCCGTCTCCAAAAGCGGCCATTTTCTCCAGGTGAATTGATCTCCGTTGTCACCCCAGCAGATCTCCAACCACTACCTGGAGGTTGGAAACTATTATAAATGCATAATACAACCATACTGTTACAATTCCCTTCACAGGCTAATCTAGAGAAAATGTGCCGGACCTTAGAGGATCAGCTCAGTGAACTGAAGGCTAAGTCTGAAGAAAATCAGAGGACAGTGAATGATCTAACCATGCAAAAAGCTCGTCTGCAGACTGAATCAGGTACAAAAAAGGAGGAGGAGAATGGATTTGGGATGGGAGCACTAAATGCAAACAGGGACTTATTCCGGGTTCTTTCCAGCATTAGCTACAACAGCAAAGGCTTTGAGCATACATGTTCTGTGAAATCTGCAGATGAAGATGTACCACACAGTGCATTTTGAGTCCAGAGCCTGAAGTTAACCTAGGTGACAAATGGATAGGCCGCAAAAGTTTCATGATTAAACTGGTTTACATTTAAGCTGGCTAGAGTTATTGAAAATCCTTGGGGCCACCAGTCTAAGGTTATTGCTGGAGTAAGCTGAATAACAAGTTGTAAAAAGACATGAAAAGAAAGCAAAACAAGAGAGCATATCATTCCGGTTTAGCTCTTAATTGGTACCATGCCCAGTTCTAGAACGTGCTTTGTGAATGCCAGGAATCAGGCCAGGAACATGCTAAGCAGTAATAAAGAAAAGTATTTATCTGGGAGATGCATGCATATTAGAAAACAGAAGCATGAATGACTTGTACTCCACCAATTTGCATTTCTGGTGAAAAAAGGGGGAGCTTTTGTTCTTCTCTACAATGAAATATATGAGCTGCCTTTACACTCCAGATACAGTTCACACCATAGGAAAGTTCTGTGAATTCCTCTTTGCGTGATGTACTGGTGCAAAAAACCGCCAAACGAAACAAGACTGCATTAGTGGCACAGGGAAGAGTGTTTGCAAGACAAACTTTGACAGATTACAGAGCTTGTTTTATAGGTTATACCTGTGCTATATCTAATACCTATATCGAGAGACAGACAGACAGACAGACAGACAGACAGACAGACAGATATTGTGTAAAGAAGAAAATGAGAAATTGTCATCTTTGATCGAAGGTGAACTGGCACGACAACTTGAGGAAAAAGAGAGCATAATCTCACAGCTTTCCAGAAGCAAGCAAGCATTTTCCCAGCAAACAGAAGAACTGAAGAGACAGCTTGAGGAAGAAACTAAGGTATTCACATGAGAAGAGTGTATAACAGCTTGCTTGGGAACATGGGCACTCATTTCAGTACAAAGAACCCACCACCAAAGCATGGTTTTTCAGATTTTCAACGCCTAAACACAGATAGCTCCCAGAACCATGTGTAACAATGTGAGGTCTGTAATGTAAAAACTCTCAAACTATAGGAAAAATTGGTCAAGGTTCACCAGTGAATGCATTTTAGTTCATGATTCGTGGTAGTACTTTGCCCAGGAGTTCTCTGAGCAGATCAACAAGCATGTGGAAAAGGGTGATCCAACAGACATCATATGCTTGCACTTCCAAAAGGCATTTGACAAGGTACCTCACCAAAGAATCCTGAGTAAATTTAGCAGTAATGGAATAAGAGGACAGCTACTTTTGCGGATTAAAAATTGATTAAATGGCAGGAAGCAGACAGTAGGAATAAATGGAGAGTTCTTGCAGTGGAAGAAAGTATGCAGTGGCATTCTACAAGGATCAGTATTGGGACCAGTGCTATTTAATTTATTCATCAATGATTTGGAATTGGCATTGAACAGTGTAGTAGCCAAGTTTGTGGATGATACCAAATTATTCAGGATGCTGAAAACCAAGGTAGAAAGGTACAGAAAAATAGCTCCAAGTTGGATAAGTGGGCAGCCACACCACAAATGAAGTTCAGTGTGGGTGAGTGTAAGGTGATACATACTGGAACAAAAAATACTGGTTTTAAGTATATGCTGATTGAGTCTGAGCTGGCTGATAATGAGATTGAGAGCGAGCTTTGAGTTGCTGTGGAAAGATCAATGAAAATGTCAACCTAGTGTGCCACAGCAGTGAAAAGGGCAAATTCTATGACAGGAATTATTGGGAAAGGATTGAAAATAAATTGGGCAATATTATAATAATATAATGGGAGAGTAAAAAATTATGGTGTGGCCTCATTTGGAATAATTTGTCCAGTCCTGGTCTCTATATCTCAAAAAGAACATTATAGAACTGGAAAAGGGCAACTGAGATGACTAGGGGGTTGGAGGACCTTTCCTGTGAGGAAAGACTAGAGCAGGGATGGGCAAATGGTGGCCCGCGGGCCACATGCGGCCCGCCACAGAGTTTTTTGTGGCCCGCCAAGACATGAAGATTAACGAGTAAATATAGATGCTCTTTGACAGACATTAACTTGCAGGCTGTGATGAGGATCTCAACGAGCAATCTCACTCCTGATTTCAAAAAAATTGTAGAAAAGTGTGATAGGGTACATTTGTCTCATTAAACTGATTCTAAAATTAAATGTGCTTGCAGCTATAGATGATATGAAATTAGCACAATAAATAAATTGAATAAAACTACCACTATTTTATTTAATTTATATTTATTGATTTGTATGATACAATTTATACCTCTTCTGAAAGGCAAAGTTAACTAATGAATGCAGTCGTTTTAAAAGGTGCGGCCCTCCGCTAACCTCCGCTCCCACAAAGCGGCCCCCGAGCCAAAACCATTGCCCACCCCTGGACTAGAGAGTCTGGGACTTTTCAGTTTAGAAAAAGGAACTTAAGAACTTATGCATGGGATGGAAAAAGTAGATACAAGGAACTTTTTTGCCCTCTCTCATAATACTAGAACTCTAGGGCAACTAATGAAATTGTTGGGAAATAAGTTCAGAACAGACAAAAGGAAATACTTCTTTACTCAGTGATTAAACTGTGGAATTCACTACCAGGGGAAGTAGTGATGGGCATGAGCATATATAGCTTTAAAAGAGGGTTGGACAGATTCATGGAACAGAAGTCCATCAGTGGCTACTAGCCATGGCGACTGAAGGGAGCCTCCATATCCAGAGACAGCAAAGTTCCAAATACAAGTGCAGTGAAGCGGCAGCAGGGGAGGGCCTCGGCCTCTCTGCCCTGTCATTTGCCTTCCGGGCAGTTGGCTCACAAAGCTGGACTAGATGAACCAGACTGGTCTATTCGTGAATTAGTCTGATCTAGCAAGCTCTTCTTATGTTCTTAAATTCTGCCATTGCTGGGTAGCCTACATATGATTAGAACATTGGCTGTGCTATTCTTATACGTTGTCTGATTCGTTAATAGAAAAACCAAAAAGTCTTAAAATATAGGTTTGGATCTATTGGAAGATTTCTGCATGATCCTTGTGCAAGTGAAACTGTGAAAAAATCATCACTCTTGCATGTATGCAGGATATCCTGAGCTGTTTTTCTGCTGGTGGAAGACCTTGGCTGCGATCACACACACTGAATAATTCACTTTCAATGCACTTTCCAAATGGATTTTGCCAGTTCATACAGTAAAATCCAGTTGGAAAGTGGATTGAACGAGGATTATTTAGTGTGTGTGATTGCAGCCCTTATGCAAGCAATTTCTTGGTATTTTAAAATATGCTGGCAGAGTAATTAACACAGCAACAGCGCACAACCTGATTAAAGTGTAGATAAAGGTTTATTTAGAAATGAATATACTTGATAGTAAAGAGAAGAGATAGGGTCCTAACTACATCTCTAGCTGAGAGAGAGAGAGACTAATTGTGGAACTTCAGTACTAAAAGCAGCAATCTGGAGACAGGATTAAAAGGAGAGAAGGTGCTGACTTCACTATCCTAATTGTCTTCTTACTGCCATCTTCAGGGTCTTCTTCTCTTCTTCTTTGTACATCCGACATTGTCTATTCCAACAAAATATAGTGAGAAAAGCACTAGGTATCGCACAAGATCTTGTACAAGCAGAACTGTGCTAAGTCCATTTACATTTCTGTTTGCACACTGCTGGTTCCAAGCCATGCTCTTAAGTATATATAGTATACAGTACACACTCTTCAGCAGGGCTATTTTGGGGCAGGAACGCACAGGAACGGAGTTCCGGCTGGCTCCTGAGTTGGCCACGCCCAGCAGGAACTCATTAGCACAATAGGCCACACCCAACAGCAGAAATTCATTAGGATTGGCTACATTAGGGGTATGTGGCCTAACATGCAAATTGATTCCTGCTACAAAGAAAGCCCTGGGTTTTGACAACAAACAAGGTAAACAGAATAAGAAGCAAAAGGTGGGTGTGGCTGGATGACCACTCTTCTGGTAACACGGGGGTGTGGCCTAATATGCTAATGAGTTTCTGCTGTTGGGTGTGGCCTACTATACTAATGAGTTCCTGCGGGCTTTTCTACAAAAAAAAAAGCCCTGCTCTTGAGTGTATATATAGCATGTAGTACAATTCCCCATTATCAGGAATTACTCAGTTCACTCAAAGGATGAGTTTTGTTTTAATATACTGGCCTCTACTTTACAATGATTTTGGCTGGGATTATAATTCAAGGGGTTACAGAAAAAACCAGAAGCACTGTGGGCTGTTAAGTGTGAAAGAGTTTATCAACTGGGCTCAGCTGCGAAATGAAAATATAGCATGCTATGAATTCTTAGGCTAAGAATGCATTGGCCCATGCCTTACAATCTGCTCGCCACGACTGCGACTTGCTCCGGGAACAATATGAAGAGGAACAAGAAGCCAAGAGTGAGCTCCAGCGTGCCCTGTCCAAGGCCAACAGTGAAGTGGCCCAGTGGAGAACCAAGTATGAGACAGATGCCATTCAACGCACAGAAGAGCTGGAAGAGGCCAAGTAAGTCTTGGAGCAGGAAAAAATAGGATTTGGGTATTATATCGTATTAACTGGTATTCACATTATTGTAACTTATACATCATATTTCAAAATGGGTACATCCTTGAAGATGCAGCATGAAAATGCAACATATCAACATATTTGAGGGTACAAGACCAGGAGGGTGGGGAGAAGATGGCATTTGGAAACTCTGATGGTTTTCACACAGTTTAGGTACACACAGATATACATACATGTCACTGAACCTGATGTAGAAGGACATTCACCACAATTGCAACAGACACATGGCCTTTTCCCCGGCTTCAAACTTGGAGGAGGGGGTGTCTGTTCGAGGAGAAGCTGGCTTTGCATAATGCTGGGTGGCTGCTTCTCGCATTAGTCATGATACGCCCTCAGAACAAGGCTTTGCCCATCTGTGTCAGCCATGAAACCTACTCCTTCTTCAAGCAGCAAAAAAACTTTTTTGAAAACAATAGTTCCAAACAATCTTTTCATTGAATAAACAGATCTCCCCTTATTGCTGATTCATCAGAGTGTACCAGAAGTGCAGAAGGGAGAGCAACAGACACCTTTTAGTCTTCTTGTGCCAGGAGCAAAAGTGAGAAGAAACTATCCTTAGTTTCCACAATGATCTGGTGCAGCATCTCTCCCCTAAGCCATTGTGTAGTGGCAGTGGAAAGGGAAGACTGCATTTTGTTCAAATCAGTATTTGCTGCTATACAGACTTTTGTAATGTGGAGATTTTACTCTTTGCTTTGAAACGTCTGCTAGAAGAAGCATACCAGATAACACAGCAAGAACTGTGCAGTTCTGCATGCACACAGGTTCGCATAGTTTTTATCTCCATTTTCCCTGTGTAGTGTGACTAATTCCCTTCTGAGACATGGGGTTTTTTTTTGTGACCCTAACTTCTTTCAGGAAAAAACTTGCCCAGAGGCTTCAAGAAGCTGAGGAGCAAGTAGAAGCTGTGAACTCCAAATGTGCTTCCCTGGAGAAAACAAAACAGAGGCTGCTGGGTGAAGTGGAGGACATGATGGTGGATGTTGAGAGAGCAAATGCACAAGCAGCTGCTCTGGATAAGAAGCAAAGGAATTTTGATAAGGTATGCTTTGAACACCGATCTTCTCTTTCTAGGAGCCTTCACTGGCAAGAAGGCTATAACCCAATGGACACTTAGGGCGTGATCATACGCACCCATTTGTGACACAAGGAGGACGATTCCCTGCCGGCTCAAAGTGGTGCGATCACACAAGCACATCTGGGAAGCATCCTGCAACCGGGGTCAAAGTGTTGCAAACCAGTTTGAGCCGGTGGGGAATCGGCTTATTTAGCTACCAGTGAAAAGGCAGTCTCAAATGGTTTGCGACGGCCCAGAACTGACCTTTCCTGGTGTGATCGCGCCAGCGCAAACAAGTGGCGTTGGGGAGCGGGCTTTTTGTTTTTTTCCCCCCTCCCATCCCAGTGTGCGCATCATCGGATGATCCCAAGGGTGGACAGGCAAGTCATCGATCCCTTGTAGAAGCAGATAAGCGCACTGAAAACGGCCGGGAAAAAAAAAACCAACTCGCCCGCGGCTGCATGTGATCACACAGTGGCGGTTCGCCCTCACAGGTCCATGGACCTGTGTGATCCTGCAAAAGCGGCACAAATTGCGCCGGCACAAATTTGAGTCACTTCCCTTGCAGCTTATCTTGCTCGTGTGGACGGGGCCCTTCATTCCCAAATAAGTGTGAGCCTGTGACATTCTTGAAGTGCTAGCTCTTATTTCTGAATCCTGACTCTCATGTCTACATCTTCCTTAAAACACATTTGAAAACCCCCACTCTTGGGGCCCAGTAGGACCCGATCAAGTCAAGCCAGAGCTGGTACGGTTGCACGAGCGTGGCGGCATGTTTGCTCTCCTGAGACTCCGGGTGAAGGGTGGGGTATAAATCCAACTCTTCTTCTCTTTTTCCTCCTCCTCCTCCTCTGCTTTGTGCCAGACCAAATTTTAAACAAGGCATGAGAGCTCTGTAGGCTTTTGGTGGGTCAGTTGCTTCTTCATGCGGAGCCACGCATCCAAAGGTGGCTGGAGAAGCTTTTTGAGCTCTGCCTTGCTGTCTGTATTAGACTGTTTCTGTGAGTTGGCCCTGTGGATAATTTGGCATAAATTGGTTGCGTTTAGAGAGACTGGGCAGGGATTTTTGGGGCCTCCTTAAAATTGACCTGAAAGGGGGCATCTTTTGCCTGCTCCACAGTGTCTTGGAGAGTCGTGGTATTCTCTAATTAGTCCTGGCTTTTTTTGGTCTGGTTAGGCCATAACTAGTTTTGGCAAGAATAGTGTATGTTGCTACACTGTAGGTGGGGATAATTGGCAAGCACCCGGAGACATGTAAGGATGAGGGACTGTTCCCAAACTAGCCCACCATTGGCTCAAGTGGCCTTAATCACAACTGGTGATTAAGCAGCATCAACTAAGCCCTTAGTTGCTCAAGAAGTATGTCGGGGATGAGGCTTAAAATTTCTTAGTACTGTGTGATGAACCTCAGCCACTGATATACTAGCTAACCTGCTGTGACAGACTGCACTTTTAAAAGCTTAGAAGTGTTGTATAAACTGGTAAAGGCCTGTGAAGGGTTAATTCTTCACAGAGCCAGACAGCCTTGAGTGACAGGCTGCTCCAAGCAATCTGATTGGTTAGCATCGGCTGAGCAGAGAAAGACTTGAAAACTGCATGCTGAGAAGACAGTCAGTCAAGGCTCTCCCACCGCTGCCACCAAATATGATGCCTCTTCTACTTCCCCCCCTCAGAGGCAAGATTTTCCCTCTGTTTTTCTTTCCCTTTTACTGACTGAGCTGCCCTAGTAATGTGGTTTTTCTTTGCTGAAGAACTCTGGCTGTCCCACCTTGTCACATTCTGATATTTTGGCTGATGGCTCAGCCCAGGAACCTGAGGCTGAGCCAACATCAAATACCCGTACACCAAATAAGGACACGAGGTGCCAGTATGCACCTGTGTACTGGTATTTCATGTCCTTATTTGGTGTACGGGTACAATATATTTTTTCAAATGGATGTGAAACAAATTGGGCTCTCTGATTCAGGTATGATTGGCATATGAATGCACAACATTCAATGTATTATTATTAAAATATCAACAATTGACTGTTTGGGGGCCTGTTTTGGGAAGGGGCCATGGTTCAGTGTGAGAGCACCTGCTTTGCCTGAAGAAGTCGCCAAGTTCAGTTCTCAACGTCTCCGGTTAGAAAGGATCAGATGGTAGGTGATGTGGCACCTGAGACCCTGGAGAGCCGCTGCCAATCTGCATAGACGGTACCGACCATGATAGGTCAGTGGTCTGACTCAGTGTAAGGCACCTTCATGTGTTCAATATATAAACACCCTCCACTGTAAAGGAGTATGCAGGTGCTTGAAATAACTTCAGGTGATACAAGAGTTCTGTCCATCAGGTCTGATTTCTGATGGGTGTTTCACACACGCATATGGAGTAACTGAGGGATTTGTGTTGCGGTAAGTGAGGGATGAACATTTGTGAACTCACCTTCTGTTCCGATTGCAGTGGGCCAGGCACAGTGTGATTGGGAGAGAGAAAGCTGTCATAATTCTTGAGGGGCGCGAGGGAGGGTTCCATGGAACCAGAGAGGAGGAGTGCTTTTATCTCCTCTATTACTTGGAATATTATTGTGCTTTTGAAAAAAAATAGCAAGTATAGAAGCTCCAGTATAGCAAAAAAATGTATTGACAAAATAAATATGGTGATTCATTAACCCAATTGTATTCAATATTAAGATTCTGGCAGAATGGAAGTCAAAGTATGAAGAGAGCCAGTCAGAGCTGGAAGGGTCCTTAAAAGAAGCCCGCTCCTTGAGCACTGAACTCTTCAAAATGAAGAATGCTTACGAGGAAACGCTGGATCAGCTGGAAACCATCAAGCGAGAAAACAAGAATTTACAGCGTGAGTGTCCAGTTTTGGTCTTTCATTTGTTGATACTTTGACTGTAATAATAATTCATGATGCTGAGAAGATCTCAGGGGCAACCAAAGCTTGCCACTTTCCTTCAAACAATCTCTGTGCCTTTGTTGTGCGACAAGCAGAAATTTCCTATCATCATAATTCTATGCCATGGCTATTGGTACTTACTGGGTAATTGCTCATCTTGGTTTAACACAAAGCAGGATTAGGGTCAGGAATTAGGAGGTGACTCAGGGCCTCAACTAGCCATGATCTTCAACTTTTTTTTAAAAGACAAGTAGCTGCACTGTGGAGCCCCATTCAGATTAAGGCCAAAGCAAGGAGGGAAAGGGGGACTTCAGCCCTGGAGCTGTTCAGTTTTGCTAATCAAAACTACTCGCCCCGCCCCATGCTGTTGCAAATCCTGACAGTGAAAGAAATAGAAATATTTGGCTAGTCTTGGCAAGTTTTTGTAAGCATTTTCCAAGAGAATTGAATTGGCTAAGGAAAATTTGGGAGACAGTGAAGCTACTTGTGCCTGCCGCTTTGGTTAATATGAAAGAAATTAAAGGTCGGGAAGCATATTAGATTCCGCTATTATGTTACGTTGAAAGGATTATTTGCAAGTAAAAAAGAAGCTTCGTTGTGTGTATTGGTCAGCTTTTAATTATATTTAGTAATATAAGTAGTTCCTTATTTTGTATTTATTATCATGTATGAAAGAAAAAAAATTAAAATGGAATACACACACACACACACACACTAATTTTCAAAGTCTGTTCTCTGTGTGGATACATTTCTGCCAACAGAGGGCTCACTTTCCCCAACAGCTTTTTCTACAGACTCTCAGGGGACTCTGTTTTAAAAAACCAAAAACCTCAGGGAGGGTTGAATTCCCCCCATTACCTTTTGAAATGGCCTCTGCAGGGAAATACTCCAGGCATCAACAGTGAGAGATTAGAACGTTTGTGGGGAAGGCGGGGGGGGGGGGGCGCTTCTAACTGGCTCTGTCAGTAAAAGGCAGGAGGAGGGGGAAGGGCCCTTCCCAGGCCTATTTTGGCCTTTGAGGGAGGGAGCCTTGGGGGCAGACCTGACAAGGGTTACCAGTGCCAGGCTGGGGAATGCCTAGAGGTTTTGTGGTGGACTCTAAGGAGGGCTGGGTTTGGGGAAGGGAGAGGCCTAGGGCTGCCAAGTCAGCCCGGGGGGTGGGGGATCCCCTGCTACAGGGGTTCCCGATCCGCCGGCCAGCATTCAGCCGGCGGGGGAAACCCCGCCCCCGAAGTCATCCAGCCTGGACGACTTCCCCCACGTAATGACATCACCCGGAAGTGACGCCATCACGTTGGGGGCGTCGCCCTGGCAACACCCCAACGTGCTGACGTCACTTCCAGTGACGTCAGCCAGAGCGCGTGCCTTGTGCGCACACCAATGAAGCTCCTGGCCAGCGGAGGACTCCCCCCCACCAGTAAGTTCAACGGACTTGGCAACCCTAGAGAGGCCTCAGCTGGGTATAATGCCACAGTCCACCCTCCAAATGCCACCCTCCAAAACAGCCATTATGTCCAGGGTGACAGATCTCTGCTGTCTCGAGTTCAGTTGTAATTCTGGGGGGGGGGGGGGGTTGTCTCCAGGTCCTACTTGGAGGTTGGCAACCCTAGGCCTGGCAGCAGTTTAGAGTTGCCAGGTCCCTCTGGCCTCTGGCAGGGGACTGGGGGAGCGTAAGGTTGCCAGATCCAGGCTGGGAAGCTCCTGGAGATTTGGGGGTGGAGCCTGGGGAGGACAGGGGTCAGCTCCCCTGGAGAAAATGGCTGCTTTTAAGGGTACAGTCTATGGCACTGTATATGCTGAGGCCCCTCCCCTCCCCAAACCCCACCTTCTCCTGGCTCCACCTCCAAAGTCCCCAGGTATTTTCCAACCCAGACTTGGCAACCCTAACCCCAGCCAATGCTCTACCTGCAGGACGCCCCAAGAGCCACTGCTTGCTTCACCCCCTCCACCAACAGACACTCACTGGCCTTCGCCTCACCTGGTGATGAAAGGAGGCATCTCGGCCAAGCTGGGCCACACCCTGTCCCTTCGGCCACTGCCTGCGGGGATGAAGTAGCACTCCTTCATCTCTCCCCCTGCCACCTCTTTCTCTGCTGCAGGCCTAGATGCAGCCCTCGCCGCTGCCACCACTTGGCTTAGGCCTGCTCCTCCAGTCACTTAGCCGAGAGCAGCCACAGCAGTATGGCAGCGATGGCAAGCACCAGCCCAACTTCAGCCACGAGGCACTGCTGGGGGGCTGGGCCGGCTGGGAGGGGAGTGAAAGGAAAGGCCACCAGGGTGCCCCCTCCCTGCAAGTTTGTTCCTTCCTAAACACACCACAGGGCACCCCCCCACTCCCCAATGGGACCTCGGAGCTTACAGTTTCCAAAACAGCAGTGTCCTCCTTGTCCATTGAATCCTCTTCCAACCTTCCTCCTCGTCCCCCCCCAGTGGGGACCCACAATAAACTTGCGGAGAGGGTGCATCCCTTCCCCTTCTTTGCTTCCTTCCCTCTTCCTCCTCTAACAATCTTTCCACTCTTCCCCTCTCCTTCTCTGTCAACCTGCCCCATCGCTTCTTTGTCAACCTACCACTCTCTCTCTCTGATAACCTACCCCCATTTCCCCCTTTCTCCAGTTCCTTTTATCTCTCAACCTACCCCCTATTTTACTCCTTTGTCCCATTCCCCTTATCTGTCAATCTATCCCCATCTCCTTGGCCTCCCCCTTTTCTCCATCACTGTACCCAACCCTTGCTGCTCTCCCTACCTACCCCCCACCTCTGGCATTTCACTCACCCCCACCGTGGCAGCTCTCTCCAACTATCCCCCTACCCTTGGCATTCCACTCACCCCCCAAACTTGCTGCTCTCCCCACCCCTCTACCTGTTGAGATAGCTCTGCCTTTAAACAGCTGTCAGTCTGCTGGATCACAGGAGCTAAGCAGGGTCTGCCTTTGTTAGTACTTGGATGGGAGACCACCAAGGAAATCAAGGGTTGCTATGTGAAGGATGGTCATGGCAAACCAGCTCTGTTAGTCTCTTGCCTAGGAAACCCACAGGGTTGCCATAAGTTGCCTGTGGCTTTACAGCACTTCCCACCACTAATGGTTGGATAATAAAATTAGGATCTGGAAGACCCAGGTTTATATCCCTACTCTGCCAAGAACCCCCCCCCCCCAGCATAACATACAGTGAACTTATGGAACTCACGGCAACAAGTTTGGCAATAGAGTCCAGTTTCTTAGATGGCTTCAGAAGGAAGGACTTCTTCACACTACTTTAAGAGCTTGCTAATACCCCAACTTGGTCCCCACTCTTCTGTCTTATGACAAGGAATATATACCTTTAGTCACTGTCACCGGACAGCAGTGTTGGGGGAGTGGTGGCAAGGCTCCGGGTTTTTCACTGCTCCTGACAGGAGTGAGGCTTTGGTCACCTCACACCTTTCCTGACCTGAGAGGACTGACAAACAGAGAGAAGGAATAACACTGTATGTAGGGGAAACTGACAGTACAGAAAACCTACACTGCAATTACAAGTTAAACCATATCTGTCTGTCTGTCTGTCTGTCTGTCTGTCTGTCATCTTCTAGAATGGGTGTGTGTAGATTTCAGTTGACCAAACAGTACTGGAGCAGAATGGTTAAACTCCTTCCATTCCACTGCTACAGCCCTGATTTGAATCAGGGCCCAGAAATGATGCTATTTCACTTTTAAAACTGCTGGGACCTATTGCTGGCCTCCCACCCAATCTCTTGTTCAGCAGGTCCAGTGTCTTATCATGAATGAGTGCCCTCTAGTGTTAAGGACCTTGAGATGAAAATGTTGTCTGTCTCATGCTCTGAATCAAAAGTGACTGTTCCAGAGAAGGACAGTTAGGAATAACCAGATATTACTAATGACTGTTTTCAGAAATGACCATTTTGTTCAGAGAGGTTACGAATACTGGTGTGACGATAACAAAAACCTGATTATCACAATACTAGTTTGTGCACATGGGTAGACTGGCCATCCATGGGAAAGTGTCCACATGGTCGTATATCAGGCACAAACCAGATGTTGGTGGGTACAGTTGGCAGAATTTTCTAGATTTCGGTGACTAGAAAAAAATGAACATGACTGCAGGAATTGCTACTGGTTATGTCTGTGATTCCCTTAGGGCTGCCAAGTCAGCCCGAGGAGTGGGGGATCCCCCGCTATAGGGGTTCCTGATCCGCCGGCTGGCATTCGCCCGGCGGGGGGAACCCCACCCCCGAAGTCGTCCAGCCTGGACGACTCCCCCAGTGTAATGACGTCACCTGGAAGTGACGTCACCACGTTGGAGACGTTGCCAGGGCGACGCTCTGGCAACGCCCCCAACGTGGTGACGTCACTTCCGGGTGACGTCACCAGGCGCGCACGCTTTGTGCGCGCGCCAGGGAGGCTCCCGGGCGACTCCCGGGCGAAGAAGGACTCCCCCCCCGCCAGTAGGTGAGTACGACTTGGCAGCCCTAGATTCCATGGTTCACACGTTATATTTGCCTAAACCAATGCATGCCTGAGTATGGTTGGGATTCCCTTCATGCAAAAAAGAAGAAGAAGTTGTACAAGCAGGGCTGGTGGGACAAGGGCAAATTCTTTTCTTAAGCTGACAGAAGAAAACACCCCTCTCAACCCTGGTTCTGTGCAACAGCTTTTTACATGTGCATGTTTCTGTGTTTGTACCTATCTAAGTTACTCTAGAAGCACTGAACTTTTCAGGTATTCCATATCAGCCCTTTCTGTGCCTTGTTTTTAAATTATCTAGAGGAAATAGCTGACCTTACAGAACAAATTGCTGAAAATGGCAAAACTATCCATGAACTTGAGAAGGCCAAGAAGCAGATAGAAGTGGAGAAATCTGACATGCAGATGGCTCTAGAGGAAGCAGAGGTAAGGTATCTCGTGAAAGAAGGGAACAGATATGGCCATTAGCAACCATGCTTCTGTCTAGCCTCTTGGGTGGGATTGGAGTTATTGATAAATTGCAGCCACACTGAACCTGATTTGAACCTAGTTTTTCCCATTTGCTTGGTAGATGGACCCCATCATGTGACTTAGCATGACTTTAAGTGCAGCATGGGCATCTCTAGGGTTGCCAGCCTCCAGGTGGGGCCTGGGGATCTCCTGCTTTTACAACTAATCCCCAGCTGACAGAGATCAGCTCCCCTGGAGAAAATGGCTGCTTTGGAGGGTGGACTCTATGGCATTGTACCATGCTGAGGCCCCTCCCCTCCCCAAACCCCATCTTCTCCTGGCTCCACCCCCAAAGTCCCCAGGTATTTTCCAACCCAGACTTGGCAACCTTAGGCATCTCCCATGCCTCATCATGCCTACTGTGTTGGGAAGCTTTCAGTATTCACTTCCAGTTAGTATTAAAGCATTAACTATCTAAGTACATCTTCCACATTATGGTGATTTCAATAAGAGAATTTATCTGCAAGGAATATAACTGCCCTGCATCAAACAACAGTATTTAATTTATTTTCCAATGTTTTCTTCTGTAGGCAGCTCTTGAACATGAGGAGGCCAAAATACTTCGCATTCAGCTTGAGCTGACTCAGGTGAAATCTGAGATTGACAGAAAGATTGCTGAGAAAGACGAAGAAATTGATCAATTAAAGAGGAACCACCAGAGAACAGTGGACACGATGCAAAGCGCTCTGGATGCAGAAATACGCAGCAGGAATGAAGCTATGCGGATTAAGAAGAAGATGGAAGGGGATCTGAATGAAATGGAAGTTCAGCTGAGCCATGCCAACCGCCTAGCAGCCGAGACACAGAAACACCTCCGGAACATCCAGGGGCAGCTCAAAGTATCTTTTCCAATGATCTTTTTCTACAAGAGGTATAAAATTATTTTCCTAAAAGATTGACACCACTGAACATGTTGTTGTTTGTGTTTAGGATACACAGCTGCATTTGGATGATGCCCTCCGAGGTCAAGAAGATCTGAAAGAGCAATTGGCCATGGTTGAACGTAGGGCAAACCTGATGCAGGCTGAAATTGAGGAGCTCCGGGCAGCTCTGGAACAGACAGAGAGGGGCAGGAAGATAGCTGAACAAGAACTGCTGGATGCCACTGAGCGTGTGCAACTCCTACACACACAGGTATGTATTATGTCTTTAATTCTTAGCAATCTAAAGCATGCATTGCTGGATCAGACCAAAGGTCCACCTGCTCCAGCATTCTGTGTCCAGCAGTGGCTACCCAGATGGTCCATAGAAGTTCCCAAGTAGAGCACAGTTGGGATAGCCATCCTCTGTTGATATTCCTCAACATCTGATAACCAGAAGTATACGGCCTTTGAGTTTGTCAGAAGTAATTTCATCGTGATTGCCGCAAATTGCTGAAAAGACACAAATGTATCCTCATTCTGTCTCTTCTTCAGAACACCAGCCTGATTAACACGAAGAAGAAGCTGGAAACTGATATTTCTCAACTGCAGAGTGAAGTAGAAGATGCCATTAAAGAGGCCAGAAATGCAGAAGATAAAGCCAAGAAGGCAATTACAGATGTAAGGCTTCATATTTCTCTTTTAGTGTTTGCCCCCCAAATTTCTCCTATTTATTTATTTATTTATTTATTTATTAACTTCGATTTATACCCCGCCTTACCAAAACTGGCTCTAGGCGGCTAGAGCCTCCCTATTAGCAAGTCTGTGGTGTGAGCTTATTCGAAGACAAACAGAAAGAGGTAGAGACATTCATCACAAGACAAGTGAGCTTCTATATCAGTGAAAATCACAGGTGGCCCCGGACCATTCGTATTTTCTTACTTTAAAAATCAGCATAGGATTAGGGCTGCCAAGTCCCCCGGTAGGGCGGGGGAAACACCGATTTTTAAAGCTTACCCCCGCTTTTTCAAAATTGGCCACCGGGGGAGGCAATGGCTGCCAGCAGGAACGCAGCCTGAACTCTTAAAAGGGAAACGTCTGCAGAGAGCCTGCAGTAAAAAGCCTCAACAGACATTTTCCCTTTAAGAGCAGAGCGAGCAAGAGAGCCCCGCCCAGAGATTAAGGAGGGACTAGGCTCTTTCTACTGAAGGGCCTGCTTTTGCTTGTGGCCTGCAAAGTTGCTGCTGGGGTAAGTGCCTCTGCTAGCTCTTTTCCTTCTCTCTCTCTCTCCCCCTCCCCCTTTCTTTCTTTCTTTTTTCTGTCTGTCTGTCTGTCTCTCTTTCTGTCCCCATCCAGCAGAGGTCTATCAGTGGCTATTATTAGCCACAAGGTCTAAATGGAACACTTTGTCTGGGGCAGTGATGCTCTGCATTCTTGGTGCTTGGGGGGCAACAGTGGGAGGGCTTCTGGAGTTCTGGCCCCGCTGCTGGACCTCCTGAGGGCACCTGGTATTTTTGGCCGCAGAGTGTTGTACTGGATGGGCTGTTGGCCCGACCCACTGTGGCTTCTCTCCTGTTCTTATGATATGAAAATCATATTTAGCACTGGTGTAGCACTTAGTGCTTCATATTCTGCCGAGATGAGGAAGGATTCAGTAGGGCCGTTGCTCAGTGATAGAGCATCTGCTTGACATGCAGGAGGTATCAGCTTCTTCAGCTAAAAAGGGATCAGGTAATAGGTGACATTAAAGATCTCAGCCTGAGACCCTGGAGAGCCACTACCAGTCTGAGTAGTCAATACTGACCTTGATGGACCAATGGCCTGATTCAGTATTAGGAAACTTCATGAGTTCATGTGTCAGCATGTGGAAGCAACATCACAGGATGTGACATCACAAAATGATGTCACTTCCTTTCTCCTGGCTCCACCCCCAAAGTCTCTTGGCTCCACCCCCAAAGTCCTCAGATATTTCCCAAGTTGGACTTGGCAGCCCTACATAGGATATCAAAATAGATGTATTATACTTGCAAAGGAAGGGGGCAAGGCAGGTAACACTCTAAGGATGCAAGAGAGAAATTATAGGGTAGAAATAGTTCTAAATACATCCTTGAGCTGCAAGCCCAAAGCAACCTTGGTGAAAACTAAGATACTCTACTATAAAGAAGTTTACAGTCAGCAGACCAGGAAAATGAAATGCATGATTTACAATGAATGAGTCTTGTAGCTATAACATTGACTCATGAGTTAAATTCTGTGCACCTCTACTTTCTTTCACTTTTAGCTAACATGTTGGTGTCATTCTTTATACTTTTCTAGCCATACATTCAGCCCCTCCCATATTGTATAACAAATAAATTTACACATTTCAGCTTTACAGGATAGTCTTTTAAAAAGCCCTGAGTCTTGTTACTCCAAATACAGACATTTGAAAATAGTTGGGTACATTGGAGGAGGCCGTGGTGGCTAAGAGGTTAAGATGCTGAGCTGCAGACCGGAAGGTTGGTTACTTGGCAGTTCGGGACCCGAGTGCTGTGTCAAGGAGTGAGCTCCCGTCCCTGGCCCCAGCTCCTGCCAACCTAGCATTTTGAAAGCAAGAAATTGCAAGTAGATAAATAGGTACTGCTTCAGTGGGAAGGTAACAGCATTCCGTGCACCTCAGCATCTAGACATGCCGGCCACATGACCACGGAAACATCTTCAGACAGCGCTGGCTTTTCGGCTTGGAAACAGAGATGAGCACTGCCCCCTAGTGTTGGATTTGACTGGCTTTTGAGCAAGGGAAACCTTTAACTTTACTTTTATATTGCTACATATCTGGACTGAGAAAAGCTATGCCTGTTGAATTTTTGCCTTCTATGAGGAAAAATGGAGGCAAGAGTCCTGCCACTGAAATATGGCCACTCTAAAAAAAATCCTATACATAGGTACCCTTTAGAGAGAGCTCTGTGGGAATTGCTTTTCCATGAGGCAATTACATGCAGTTGGGAAATTAATATGAATGACTTAGCAGCTTGCCAGTTTCATGATGGCCATACTCACTTACATGGAATTCCCAGCCACACAGCATTCCTCCCCCCCCCCCACAAAAGCTGTCCCCATACCTGTTTGTCTGACTGTATATGCTTTTAAAGTGTTCCACACACTCATACCATGAAATGTGATATCATGCTTCTACCATCAGTATTGTAAAGGTACTCTGGATATTCACAGATGTTCCTATACCATATTCTATGGTCAGCCCAGCAGGTTGGTAGCTTGATTCAGTCTAGGAGTCATTCATTAGACCAGTGGTTCTCAACCTTTCTAATGCCGCGACCCTTTAATACAGTTCCTCATGTTGTGGTGACCCCCAACCATAAAATTCTGCCAACACACACAACAATGAAGCTACTTTTTCAGATGTTTTCTCTTGCATGGCAGTTAGCGCCAAACAACTTTAATACAGACTTTAGACCAGGGGTCATTTCGTAGAAAAAGAGGTGCAGGAGCTCATTACCATAACTCATTTGCATAACTCATTTGCATATGCCACACCCCCTAACATCCCGGAAGTGTGTCAGAAGGCGACACCCACCCCTCAGGCTCCACTCCACAGGTGAGTGAAACTGACCTGCTCTTCCTCCATTCCCTTCCCCATCCAATACTTAGTGCAATAAAAATAAGCGTAAAGAACACACCCTCATTCTCTTCCTGCTCCCTTGAAACCACCAGGTTTCAAGTAGACTTGAGATACCCAGGACATGTGCACCACCCATCCCTTTCCCTTCCCTTCCCCACAACAAGACACCCTGTGAGGTAGGTGGGGCTGAGAGAGGTCTTTTGAGAACTGCTCATGAGAGAACAGCTCTGAGAGAACTTGTGACTGGCCCAAGGTCACACCAGCAGCTGCATGTGGAGGTGTGGGGAATCACACCTGGTTCTCCCAGATTAGAGTCCAACTCCTGACCACTACACCAAACTGATACGGTGGAAGCTGCTGAAGGGTTGGTGAAATTTCTCCAGTACTTATGTGCCATGTGCCCAGATAAAAAATGGTATACTTAGAAAATGTATATGCCACCTTGAGCAAGTCTCTGGAAAAGCAGCACACAGTCATAAAAGGAACAATGATAAAATTATCAATATTAAAACAAAACATTAAAAACAATAAAGACCCTAGCAGGGCTTTCCCCGGGGCGCTGCGCCTCAGCACTACTTGGGGAAGCCGAGGAGGGGGTGGGGCTTGGTCATGTGCCCGCCCCCTGGGCTCCTCACTCCCAGAGCTGCGCTCCTGTGCGCTCCCGCTCCAACGGACCCCTGCTTTAGACACACATATATTTGCAAGCTATTCCCAACAAGACACAACAAACACTCAGGCTTCAGACTTACTTTTCTTCAACAGAAGATGCCATGAGAAAACGAAGGTAGGTGGGGGGGAGACGCTGTTGCAGGTTGGGGGGAGAGAGAGAGAGAGAAAGGTAGGGGGAGAGAGAGAGGGAAACGGGGAAGAGAGAGGGAAGAGAGAGAGGGGGAGAGGGAGAGAGAGAAAGGTGGGGGAGAGAGAGAGTGGGGGAAGGAAGGTAGTGGGGGGGGGGGCTTTTGCTGCTTTTCCTGGGCTCTGCACTTCGGCGTGGAGCCGAGGGAAGGCAACGGTGGAGCGCCTTAAAGATGGCAGCGGGGAGGGGGAAACGGCCATTGACTTACCTACTGGCTTCTTCCTCCTTGTGGCCCCTGCTGGAAGGACTGCTGGAAGCAGGGGGTGGGGCTCCAGCCCCAACCAACCCCTGCTCTTTGCCCTTAAAGGGAAAGCTCCCTTTGAGGGCAAAGAGCTGGGAGGCCAGACCTTGCACTCGATTGAGCGTGGGGCCCTTTCCTGCCGGCGGGGAGGGGCAGGGCGGGCTTGGACGCCAGCCGGTGACCCCTGTGAAATGGTCATTCGACCCCAAAAGGGGTCGCGACCCACATGTTGAGAACCGCTGCATTAGACCTTCTTGTTATAACAGGCTATTTCTGGGATCAAAACTTGACCTTTCAAACTGAGTTGAGCTCCGCCTTTGTCCTTAGTGTGCTTCCTTTGGCACTTGTTCATCCAAATCTATTGTATCTGTTTCAAGGCAGCCATGATGGCAGAGGAGCTGAAGAAGGAGCAGGACACCAGCGCCCACCTGGAGAGGATGAAGAAGAACCTGGATCAGACCGTAAAGGACCTGCAGCTTCGCCTGGATGAGGCAGAGCAGCTGGCACTAAAAGGAGGAAAGAAACAGATCCAGAAAATGGAGGCCAGGGTATACACTGGGATCAAAAGCGGGAGGGTGACACGTATCAGATCTCTCCTCTGTTCAGAGCCTCCTGACTCAGATTTGCCAAGCCATGTCTCATTTGACCTCCTAGATCCGAGAGCTAGAGTCTGAACTCGAGGGAGAGCAGAAGCGAGCTACAGAAGCCATCAAAGGTATTCGCAAGTATGAACGGCGAATCAAAGAAATGACTTTCCAGGTAACAGGAATACCAAGCATCTTTCTTATGTACTTTCTTACTTACTTATTTATTTAGATTTTTGTCCTGCCCTCCCTGCAAAAGGGCTCAGGGTGGGTTACAGAATCACAGTCTCAACAACAATAGTTAAATAATTAAAGCAATAGAAACAGCAGTCAAGCTTCGTAATGCTCTGCTATGTACTATATCTTGCCTCACAGTTCTCCTTCCCCTTGACTGTGTTCAGTATCACCTAATATGCCGCTACTTCTAGGGTGAAGAGGACAGAAAGAATGTGATC
The DNA here is from genome assembly GCA_029233225.1 of Lepidodactylus listeri. Taxonomy (NCBI): domain Eukaryota; kingdom Metazoa; phylum Chordata; class Lepidosauria; order Squamata; family Gekkonidae; genus Lepidodactylus; species Lepidodactylus listeri. Next base: position 11,883,254 of record JARCFY010000015.1, on the reverse strand, counting down.
AGGCTACAGGATTTGGTGGATAAGCTTCAGCTGAAAGTCAAATCCTACAAGAGACAAGTAGAAGAAGCCGTGAGTTATTCAAAAGTTATTCATTTGAAAAAATAAGCACAAGGTTCTGACTTTGATTGACAGAGATCTTTTGAGCTTTTGGGGCTGAACTCTTTTGTATGGTTCCTTTCTGGCTGCAGGATGAACAGTCCAATGTCCACCTCTCCAAATTCAGAAAAGCACAGCATGAGCTGGAAGAGGCTGAGGAAAGGGCTGATATTGCTGAGTCTCAGGTCAATAAGCTCCGAGCAAAGACCAGAGAGGTTTCTACCACAAAGGTAAGTGCTTTTTCATATCAGATGTGAAACAGTGTTTTCCTCTGGCGGGAGGCAGTTGTTACAGCAGAGAAAGAAATCTGGGACTCCTAGTGAGGAACCAGAGAGCATCATCTACTACAAGTACTTGCACAGAGTGAACCCACGAAGTTGCTTTGTACCGAATGAGTTCATTGGGGTATCAGCAGGGGTCCTTTTGTAAAATAAGAGGTGCAGGAGCTCATTAGCATACCTGTTAGCATAACTCATTAGCATAACCGGCCGAATGTCAGTTTCAGCCCTATTATACCCTATGGGCCATTGAAGTCAATGGCAAAAACTCATAGGGTATATGGGGGGCTGGAGGAGGGGGGGTTTGAGGGAGAGGCTCCAAACTTGCAGGGTACCTTCTGGGACCTCTCCCCCAAATACCCACCAAGTTTCAAGAAGATTGGACCACGGGGTCCAATTCTACAGGGCCTCAAACAAGGCCTACAATTCTACAGGGCCTCAAAAATCCCCTCCATTGTTCTGTATAGTGGGAAAAAGTTACTTTTTTCCCACCATAGAGAACAATGGAGGGAATGGGGGCAACCTGTTTGAGGCCCTGCTAATGTTTATAAAATAGTAATGACGAAGTGACTTCTCCCCATTTTGCCTCGAGACTTTAGATGGCCTCACTGCTGAAGCAAAATAGGCAAACTTCTAGTCAAAATCCAAAATAGGCCCATGTCAGCTTGGGGAGGACAATAAAGTGAGCCACTAACGAGTTTCACATCCCATGTGACTCTCTTCTTTTCTCCGTAGTTGAGTCATCTGCCCCTGCTGCGCTGGTCTGTGCTTCTGTCCAAGTTATTTTTTAAAGAGTATATGGGAAAGAGAGGAGAGGAAACAGTAGCCCACCTCTCCCTATAGAGGCATGGCTGCGCTTTGCTATGTGGGGAAACACTGGATTAAGTCAGATTCTGTCATTTTATTTGTAATCGATTGCATGCAAACAGCCTGAATATACTTATTCATGCAAGAACAGCGTCGGCGTGTGTGTAAGGTGCTGTAAAGTCACAGCCGACCTATGGACACCCCAGCAAGGGCCTTTCAAGACAAGTGAGAAGCAGAGGTGGTTTGCTACGGCCTTCCTCTGCAGAGTGTTGCTCGGTGGTCTCCCTTCCAACTACTGACCCTGCTTAGCTTTTGAGATTTGACAGTATTGGGCTACACCATGCTGCCTTCTGTCCCAAGAATAGTGACTGCTCCTGCATATTTTCTCCAAAAATGTAATTTGAATCAAGCTGAGATTTTTGTTTTTGTGTTTTGGCAGGTGGTGATTGAAAGTGAAGAATGAATCTACTGTAGTATCAAAGCTGGGAATGTATACAAAATGCATATGTCCCCAGATGTTCTTGAATGCTGCAGTAGTCCTGTAGTCTTTCCTTACTGACTTCAGTAGAAAATAAATTGTGCTTTGCTTAAAAACTCGGTGAGATTGTTCTTTGTGATACTGTCTGAGCCAGTGCTCTTACAGCATTCTTTTTCAGAAGAATGAATTGTTTTGCTATGTTTTTTCATGCAAGGAGAAGTATAGTGCTGATCTGTGAGCAAACATTCAGATTATCGCTCTGGGCTGTTGACTAATACACAATGATACTATTGACCCCCCCAAAAGATATTCATGATATATGTTAACTCATCTATGCTGTAATTCATTACTTTCTATCCAAGCTGCAAACACTGGTCAAACTGAATTCATACTCTTGTTATCAATTCAGCATATCTGAGAAACAACAGAGATAGCCACCTGGGCAGAATTAACACCTTAGTGCTGATTTATAGGAACTCTCCAGTGTGTAAGAAGACCAACACTTAGGCCATGTGCCTACAGCATGGTATCAGCTCAGGTGCAAATTATATTCCTTCCTTTCCTTCCTTTCCTTCCTTCCCTTCCTCCCCTCCCTTCCTCCCCTCCCTTCCTCCCCTCCCTTCCTCCCCTCCTCCCCTCCTCCCTTCCCTCCCTTCCCTCCCTCCCTTCCTCCTTTCCTTCCTTCCTTCCTTCCTTCCTTGGACCCAACACACTTTCTCTTCAATCATACAGCAGCTGCAGGGAAAGGCACTTCTGAATTCCCCAGGAGCCATATTTAGCTCAGAATGGCAGTGTGATGAGAGGAGAGGCTCCTGCCTTCCCTTCCTTGGCATTTTCCCAGCTGAAACGGCCCTAGCAGGAAGTAATTTTCATAAATCTGGAGCTGCATGCAATTAGAATAGTTTGTGTGCAGCTTCAAAGTTATGCAAATAACTCCCTGAAGCTGTTTCAGCTTGAGAAAATGCAATTTAAGGGAAAGTAGGAGCCTCTTTTCCATTTATGCTACAGTTCTGAGCTGAATCAGGGCTCCTACAGAACCTAAAAAATGCCTCTCTCCATAGCTGCAGGGAAAGCTCTGTGACTGCAGGGAAAGCATGTCAGTTCTGGGGAACCCCAACCTAACTTGCCAAAAATATAATGTGTAGTGAGGGCACCAAGCACCAGTGTGTTGGGGAGGGTGGGCAGAGCAGTGGCAGTAAATGGAGTGGTGGAGTGAGCGGCTGGAGGACAGGTGGGCACAGCATGGAGAGGGCTGGGCAAGTTAGATTCACATCTGTGAGTTCTTCACTCCCCCCCTCACTGCTGGAAGCGAAGAGCCAGATCCACTGCTTGTGCCAAGCCAGAGGAAGCTGCAGTGCTGCAGGGTGGCAGACACCTGAGCTAGTGAGCAGGGGGATATGAGATTTCCACCCATGTCTCATGGATCCCTGCTTGTTATTCAGCGAGTTTACTAAAATGGAAAAGACATTGAAATATGTAAGAAGATGGCTGGCAATCTCTTATACTAACTTGCTAATAACTTCCAAGCATACATTTAATACATTCATGGCATGGGGCCTGGTCTCTGAAAAGTGCTGTTAAAGTACTGGGACAGAGGCCATGGGCAAGGTCAAAATCAGGCAGTAGTTTGGTATCCAAGGAATCAAATGAGAGTCTGAGGGCCAGAATTATAATTAACACATGGAATTCACTGCCACAGGAGGTGGTGGTGTATACAAGCATGGACGACTTCAAGATGAATTAGATAAACATATGGAGCAGAGGTCCATCAGTGGCTATAAACCACAAAGTATAGTGATGCTCTGTATTCTTGGTGTTGGGGGGGGCAACAGTGGGAGGGCTTCTAGTGTCCTGGCCCCACTGCTAGACCTCCTGAGGGTACCTGGTATTTTTGGCCACTGTGTGACAGAGTGTTGGACTGGATGGGCCACTGGACTGATCTAACATTGGCTTCTCTTATGTTCTTATAATAAGGAGTCCATACACAGGGAAAGCTTGGGGAGCTAATCCTCACTTAATTTGTTGGGGGGAATTTTTAACACTCAGGGAAAGAGGAGCTGGGGAGTTTTATCCCCCGTTTAGAGCTTATCACAGTCCAGCAGGTAAGGACTGGGAATGGAAAGAAAAGGCGTGGTGATTACTGGGTTGAAGGAGGGGTAAAACTGGGAAAGGTATGGGGCATGCAGGGTGTGGGTAGAGGAGCAAGTGGCAGGAAAGAAGGCTGGATAAATGGTCATGGAACAGCCGTTTAGGTATATGGTGGAACAGCAAAGGTATGGCAGAGGTTGGAAAAGGTGGAATATGGTGGGTTGGTTTTCATGCAAAAATGGAGTACAAAAGTACAAAAAGGTGTAATGAACTATGTACATGTAATAATGTAGCAAAAAAAAATAAAAAATTTATTATAAAAAAAAAAGGTGTGGTTTGGCTTCTGGTTTCAGCCCTTGCTGGGCGAGCATGCTTTCATTGGCGCTCCGATGCCCATGGAGGCTGGTGGGGTACTGGCCGGATCCAGTTTCCCCTTGAGCCCTTGTAGGGGTCTCTCAGTCTGGGGCGTGAGAGGTCCCGCTGCCACGGGACCAGAAATGACAACAGAGACACACACCAGGATGAGCATGCAGGTGGTCAAAAACGTTTCTCTTACCCAGCGAAAGACATCTGGTGAAGCGTGAGTTTCTCGTTTGTTAATATAGATGGCCAGATAAGTGTTTAAGCCCCTGATCCTCAACTTTAAAGTTAACTCCCCCCCCACAAAGATAAGAACTCTTAAAAATTCAACGGAAAGGAGGAGGGGTGCAACCAAAGCATTTCCAGCTGAAATAGGAGGCAGATAAGCTTAAAGCGCTTTTTAAAACTGGCTCCAGAGACTTTTTAAGAACATAAACAACCTGTCTCTGACTATGCAAATCATGGTGCCCAAAGTCAGACCTTCCCCAGGAACTGCGAGCTCTGCCATGTCGTCATCTAAAGCGGAAGTAACCATAGACTTTCAAAATATGCTAAATGCTGCATTGCACTTTCTGCTGGATGAGGTGACAACTCTTAACATGAAATTTGATACTCTTCAAAAACAGCTTGAAGAAACTAATCTGAGATCAGAAGAAACTGCCAAATCAGTTAAAAAAGTGGATGCCAAGATCAAAAAACTAAAGCAGCTACTGGAGGCAGTGGAAAAAAAGAGAACCTCAGATGAACATCAATTGCTACAACTGCAAATGGAAAAATCAGCTTATGTACTGAGATTTCAGGGAGTCCCAGAACACAATGGAGAAGATCTGAAGAAGCTTTTAAGCGATGCCTTGGCACCGGTTGCGGATACCTCCGAGGAGCTTTTACAAATGGATATGGATATGGTTTATTGGACCTATCCAGACTACATCAAGAAAAATAATCTGCCCAGAGAGGTTTTTTGAGATTCTCCAAAAGATCGATCAAGTACTTAAAGTGACTAATGGGACTACCCTAAAAATCAAAGGTATAGACATAAAAGTTGGGGGGGGGGGGGGTTTGCAATATTTTTTTATTCAATTTTCCAACTTAAAGTTACATTACTTTCCAATTTTTTGATACACTTTCCATGTATTACAATTCACCAGATTACATTATCGTACAATTTTTGATTTTCGAGTCTATTTTATCATTAATCCATTTATACACTTTATCCCATCTTCTCCAAAAAAAAATCTTCATTTAGATTTACCATGTTTATCTGCAGTCTATCCATTTTAGCCAATTCTAACAATTTGTAAGTTATTTCTTCTCTAGATGGTATTCTATCTAATTTCCAAAATTTAGCAAATAGAATTCTAGTTGCTGTTAAAATGTAAATAATTAACCTTTTCTCCTCCTTAGAATTATCTGGCATAATATTTAATAGAAATATTTATCGGACCTATCCAGATTACATCAAGAAAAATAATCTGCCCAGAGAGGTTTTTGTGAGATTCTCCAAAAGATCAAGCAGAGATCAAGTACTTAAAGTGATTAATGGGACTACCCTAAAAATCAAAGGTACAGACATAAAAGTTTTAAAAGACATTCCATTTGACATTAAAAAAAGAGAGGAAACAATATAAAAATCTGACAATCTTTCTACAGAAAAATTCCACGTCCTACAGATGGCTCTTTCCCGAAGGGCTCATTTTTCAGTGTAAGGACAAAAAAGAAAGAGTGGACTCTGTTACAAAAGCCATAGCCTTCTTGGAGCTTTATCAAACAATGGAAAAATCTAAAGGAACAGCACAGGATGACAAGTCATCAGATCACAGTGACTATGATTTGGGAAGATATGGAGACACATCAAGCAGCTCCTCTAAGGAGGACTATAAATCTGAGTTAGGAGCTGCTGCTCCTAAATTACTTAGTCAGATGGGACTTTGATAAAAATAAACCTAAAGGGAAGAAACCAAAAAAATAAGAAGCATGAATCCAGTTATCTGTTTTGAACTTTGAATGGTCTGACATGCTTATTTCAGCCTTTTAAAAAAATCCTTCTGTATTTTAATAGTATATAAACATAACTCTCATGCTTCATCTTACTAAAATGTTTTGTAAGTGAAATTTCACTTAAGCTATGTACAGAAAATGACCCTTGCTACTTGGGCTTTCAGTGGCCTTATCTTTTCTTTCTCCCATAGTTTGTAGTTTCCCCTTCCCCATGGTCCACCATGGTCAGTACTGTCTATTCAGACTGGCAGCAGCTCTCCGGGGTCTCAGGCAGTGGTCTTTCACATCCTTTTAACTACAGATGCCGGGGATTGAACCTGGACTTTCTGCATGCAAAGCAGAGGCTCTTCCACTGAGTCACAACCCCTCCTACAGATGTAATTGTATAAATATACAGAAATAAAGCAGGAAACAATTGCCAATATAAATGTATAATCCATCAAAAAAGTGAACAAATGGAATAAAACACATAATAAACAGATGGACTGCTAGACAAAATACAATTTGAGTGAAACCAATTTCCCACAAGCAGCTGTGCCGCAGTTACTCTTCCATTTGCCCCAGTTGCATTGGCCAATTTCACACTATTTGCTGTGCGGCCATATTTTGACCTGCAGCTCCCCCCAATTTCCCCCACATCTTGATCTCAGAAAACAAGGACTGAGAAGACATGGGGGAAATCGTGGGGGAGCTGCAAATCAAAATGCGGCCGTGCAGCGAATAGTGTGAAATTAACCGATGCAACTAGGGTAAACGGAAGTGCAATGGCGGCACAGCTACTTGTGGGAAATCGGTCAGAGTCTTCATCAGAATGTTTGTGTTGTCCTGTTTATTCAGACCACTCATAATTTTAAAGACCAGCACCAGTTCAAAACAAGAAGCCACAAAAGGTCTGTCACCTGTGGTATGTAGGATGCAAAATAACATCAGCTGTGAAAATATTTTAAAGTAAAATCTTCAATGGAAAAAACTGGGTCATCTGAACTGAAGATATGGGTTACTGGTCTTACAGCAACAACTGCTAAGAATAATTCCTTGCACAAAATAAAAAGTACCTAAGATGCATTTTCCGGCCTTTTATGTCATACGGGCCTTATTTAGTCTTCATTGCTGTAAAGCTTTTTCATCTAGAGGGGGCACCCCCCACCAAAAAAAGAAAGGAAAAAACTACACTGAAAGCAATGAAAGATAGCAGGTCTCTCAAAAAATGTCTGCCCATCATGCTAGAGTAAACTTTACCCTCATGGTGCGACTGCTGGTGGTGGCAGAAGGGAACTGGTAAAACCACCATTTGCAAGGCTAATTTTTGAATACTATATGTACAGAAACAACTAATTTCAATTTTTTTAAAAAAGCATAAAACTATTTTAATGTTGTATCTTGCAAAGGGAATAAAAGTTTAAATAAATTATTTGGCATTATACCAAAGTTCAGAGGTCTATGCATGGCATAGCTATCCAGAATAATCTTTTTAAAGTGGTAGCATATTTGTGAGGACATATTTAGAAACAGCTTTACACCATATAAAAGATCTTGCAGCAGTTACCCAATCAGCCATACAAAATACATATTTGTATTGTTTATGTGGTAGAGGCCTATTTGTGAGTCTAGATGTTTTAATCCTTTCTGTCCTGGCGGGTTTCACTTCAACCTGTCCTGAAATTGGGAGTGTGTTTTATGCATACTGCTTTGCACCTTCTCCAATGAAATCAAGGCACACGTCACAAAACTTCTACAACCCAGCTCAGGATACCCAAAGAGCTGTCTATCTTGCCCCTTTCTGGCAGGTGTATACTAACAAGGGAATACAGTAAAAGGAACACAACTAGACAAATTTAAAAAGAATTACTGTGTGTGAGTCAATTCACAATGTAAGAAAAACACTGAATTCACTAGAAACGTAATATGCAAAGCATATAATATACTGATAACAACAAAATAACAATTCATATAACAATTATTAAACTCTCACATATATAAATTACTAAACTCCACGTGGAGACTAAACATATAAATGCAGTCCACAATAATAGCTCCACAATGTGAGTGTAATCCAATATGATAGCAGGAAAAAACCTTGCAATGACCAGAAATCCACAAACCAACAATTAAAGATGATTAAGAATGTGTTATAATTAAAGTTCGTGTGGCCAACATAGGTGTGGAAAGGGCCTTTTATTGACAGAGCAAGCTTGGTTGCCTAGCAACACGCACTGAGGAGAAAGGACAGTTGCCAGCTCTGATTAGGGAAATATCTGGAGATTTGGGGGGTGGTGTCAGGTGGCCTGACAAAGGCTTCATTGTAATTGCTTTCGCTTTCTCTGATCAAGTGAATTGTTGCTTGTCTCCCTCTCTGTCTGCACTCCCCCCTCCCTACTTTATCACCTTTTAAGAGTTCTGGACAATGTAACCATTTTCAGTTGGGAGAATGGCGACCCCGCATTCTTGCACGTCACCAAGAACAAATGGCCTTCCCTCCCATGCATCCCTCCTCCCTTTTTCCCGGGCCAGAGAATGTCTTATCTTATTGTGAAAACCTTGAAGGTCTGTTATTCCCACCAGAGCCGTTTTGTTATGCATGAGTTTCACACATCTGGGTCACCCAGATCAAGAAGGGAATTTTTATAATTTTCTCACCTCACCTTCCTGTGGGAATCCAAATGGCCCGATCCCTTCTCCCGCGTTTTCTATTCTAAATCTGATTGGTTTCATGTTGGGGTTCAAACGAATGGGAGGGTATATTAACTCTGACTGTTTTCTAACTGGTATCGCTAACAAACATTCGAGAACCTGTCAAGCAGTATTAAGCCTAATAAAGAACTTTGCTTCATCAACAAAGGTCTGATCTATTGCTGTTAATACAGAGCCTCACAGGTGGATCCTGTGGAGGGCAGCATTTGGGGGGAATGGAAGGACTCAGCAGGGCATAATGCCATAGGGTCTACCCTCCAAAGCAGCCATTTTCTCCAGGGGAACTGATTTCTGTTATCTGGAGATCAATTGTAATAGTGGGAGATCTCCAAGTCCCACCTGGAGATTGGCAACCCGAGGGGGAAAGTCAGCCACACAGAGGGGGTTGAAGAGAATGGTCTGATGGTCACTGACCCACCTCATTAGCCAGCCAACCAGCCATAATGGAGCTAAGCAGGAGAGAGAGCCATTTTCCGTTTATTCTGACAGGAAAGTGGGCAAGTTGGCAGTGGGTGGGGGAGGGGGTTATGCTGAAAGTCCATTGTCTTTTTACTGACAGAAGCAGATCACTGAGGGGACAGTTAGACCCACCTGGCAGTGGGCAGAGGAGAAGAGTGGACCCAGCTCCTAGTCCCCTGGCTTCTGTGGGCGGGAGTGAGGCAACACAGCGAGGGAATGCAGCCAGTGGCCAGGGACCCCTTTTGAGTGGCAGTTTTTGCAGCCAACTAATTTTGGCAAGCATAGAATGTTGCCACCCCAACTCATCTTTATAGATAAGGATATATACACATACAACAAGCATCCTAGGTAGATCTTCTCATTTCATTGTCTTCTTCACAGTATTACTCAAAGCACATACATCATGATGTAAGAAGTCCAACACACGCAAAGAAGTTACATCAGAACCACAAAGATAAATATTATAATTCCTCACAAGACGAAGAGCAGAGGGCTTCTCATTTGCTCGAAATGAAAAAAAGAGCTCTTGAGAGCTCTCTCTCTCTTTTTTATCCCAGGCAAATGTGAAGCCTTCTGCTCTTTGTTTCACGAGGAATGATAATATTTCTTTGTGGTTCTGAAGTAATTTCTTTTGCATGGCTTGGACTTCTTACATCTTCATGTATGTGCTTTGAGCAATACTGTGAAGAAGACAACGAAATCAGAAGATCTATCTAGGATGCTCATCATATACATACACACACACACAACACACACACACACCTGAACTTTAATTAAAACATGTGCTTAAGCATCTTTAATTGTCAGCTTGTGGATTTCTGGTCATTGCAAGGTTTTTTCTGCTACCACATTGGATTACACTCACTTTGTGGAGCTATTATTGTGGACTGCATTTATATGTTTAGTCTCCACATGGTGCTTAGTAATTCATATATAAGAGAGTTTAACAATTGTTATACAAATAGTTACCTTGTTATCAGTATATTATACGCTTTGCATGTTATGTTTCTACTTAATTCAGTGTTTTTCTGACATTGTGAATTGGCTTGTCAGGTTCTAGCATGACTCATACACAGTATTTCTTTTTAATTTTTATAGTTGCCTTCCTGGCAGGTGGGCAAATAGTAGAATCACAGAGTTGGAAGGGACCTCCAGGGTCATCCAGTCCAACCCCCTGCACAATCCAGGGAATTCACAAATACCTCCCCCCCACACACCCTGTGACCCCCTGTTCCATGACCAGAAGATGACAAAAAACCTCTAGGATTGCTTCCTGACCCCGAAGCGGCAATCAGCATTTCCCTGGGCATGTAAGAAAGGGCCACAAAAACTAAGCACTGAGGCAACTCTTCCTGCCCTCTCATGATCTGCCTAAGTTTACAGAATCTGCATTGCTGTCAGATGGCCACCTAGCCTCTGTTTAAAAACTTCCAAAGAAGGAGAGCCCACCACCTCCCAAGGAAGCCTGTTCCACTGAGGAACTGCTCTGTCTTTCGAATGTTCTTCCTAAAGTTTAGCCGAAAACTCTTCTGATTTAATTTCAACCCATTGGTTCTGGTCCAACCTTCTGGGGCAACAGAAAACAACTCCACACCAAATGGTCATTTCTATCCTGCCCATTTGGTCCCATAAAGGAAACTCATTTCCTCTCAGTCTGAAATCTGAGGAGTTTATTGCTTCATCCCCCCCCCCCCCCGGAGATAAGGGCCTATCTGAGTATTAATAAAAGTATTCTGCATTTCTCTATCGTCGCACAGGCTACCTGGGCCTTTTCATTAGGGGGAGTCCATTTTTGGTGCCATCAATGGTATTTCAACTAAGCTGTGAGATCAAACCCCTGTATTCACAAATCCATTAAAGAAAGATGAGGAGGGAGGATTGTGATCGGTTCTGTGTCATTACATCCTTGCAAATCAATTGTTAGGGTCCTTGTCATTGGTGTTTGTGTCTGCGACAGTATATAAAGCCAATTATCTTAAGATGGTTTCTCAGTTCAGCAAGCTGAGATCTATCAAACAAGAGACTGAGGAGGAGAGTGAAAATTGACACACTTAGCAAGGTCTGGATACCACTTCTTTCGGGAAGGTCATGTACTCATGCCAAAGATCTAAATGTAGGCAGTCTTAGAAGATTCTTGTTGTGGTGAGTCTTTCCCCTAGTAAACATAGAAGGCATTCCACAGGGGCTAGGTTGTTGAAGTATCCTGTAAAAAAGCACCATGATGTCATGGCTCTCCTGACAGCTGTATGAAAATTGGAAATGGCAGGTCCTATTCATGTCTCTGCAAGGTTTATTTACCAGTTGACATGAAGAGGTAATTTTAGATGCCACAAGTTATTGTCCAGGACTATTATGGACTTGCTCTGGTCTGGATGCCTGAAATCAGTTTTTGTGTAATAAATGCAGGCAGGGGTCCGTTGGGGCTGGAGCGAGGCGGAGCAAAGCTCCGCCAGCTCAGGAGTAGCCACTAGGGCAGCCACGGGCTGAATCAGATTCTCTAATCTGATTTAGCCCGCTGCCGAATTGCCGCCGAAATTCGGCAGCAACTTTAAAAGCAACTGGAGGAGAAGGGATTTGAGGGAGAGGCTTCAAACTTGCAGGGTAGCTGCTGGGGCCTCTCCCCCAAATACCCGCCAAGTTTCAAGAAGATTGGACCAGGGGGTCCAATTCTACGGGCCCCCAAACAGGTTGCCCCCATTCCCTCCATTGTTCTCTATGGGAGGAAAAAAGTTTACATTTTTTCCCACCATAGAGAACAATGGAGGGGATGGGACAACCTGTTTGGGGGCCCATAGAATTGGACCCCCTAGTCCAATCTTCTTGAAATTTGGTGGGTATTTTGAGGAGAGGCCCCAGCAGCTACCCTGCAAGATTGGAGCCTCTTCCTCAAACCCCCTTTCCTCCAGCCTCTCATATACCCTATGAGTTTTTGCCATTGATTTCAATGGCCCTTAGGGTATAATGGGGTGCTAATGAGGTATGCTAATGAGTTATGCTAATGAGCTCCTGCACCTCTTTTTCCACGAAAGGACCCCTGAATGCAGGACAATTGTAGAGTCTGGTATAGGTATGTAATAATACCTCTGATGACAGGCATTGCGTTATGACTGGTAATTTCTGGAAGAAACAGTAGAAAGAATGTTGCTATCTTCTCTTTTGCTGAGTTCCTGTGCAATTAAGAGAAGAGAAGAAGAAGAGAGAAGAGATTGGATTTATACCCTGCCCTTCACTCCCCAAAGAAGTCTCAGAGCGGCTTACAAACTCCTGTCCCTTCCCCTCCCCACAACAGACACTCTGCGACGTAGGTGGGGCTGAGAGAGCTCTGAGACAACTGTCCTTGAGAGAACAGCTGGTACAGAGCTATGGCTTGCCCAAGGTCATCCAGCAGGGGCAAGTGGAGGAGTGGGGAATCAAACCTGGTTCTCCCAGATTAGAGTCCGCACACTTAACCACTACACCAAACTGGCTCTGCAGGATGCTGCAGGATGAGCTAAAATTTAGAAGGTAAAGTTTTTCAGGTATGGACATACCGTGATGGGGAGGAAGGCTTCAGGGACTCAATTTCAGCCACTTGTGCAGCTGTTAAAAGTTACAGGAACCATGCCAGAAACAAGCTGGCAACTAATTAGGAATAGGCTTGGTTGTGTTTCTCATACAGCTATCAGTGACTTAGAATCTACCATAGTAGACATCAGTAGAACAGTGCTAGTAAATGTATTCAGCATAAGAAAACTTGGTTTGGGCGATATAGTTGAGCAGAAACTCATGATAGGAGAGAAAGCAAAGGTGAAAGGACTAGTTAATTGCTAGACTGGATAAACCATTGCTTAAGAAACAAGTAGGAGTCCTTCTAGATTCCACTGAACATAGATATGCCCAGGTTGCTCCCTAGCTGTGAACTCTAGTCTGCAACAGCAGATGTCACCAGATGGGGTCTCCATAAAGCTGGACAATGGATCAGCAGACACGGGAGTGGTTGCAAAATGAATTACAGATCTCAGCAGAGTCAACATGAGACTGATACCAGATAACTATTTTGCACAATGTTCAAAGCTATTTTTATTAAGGCCCTGGAGACTCAAGAGACTGGATAATTCAAGTGCTAAAGCAGTTGCTGGTTTTCATGGGCTCATAGCCCTTACTATTTCTGCACTGATTTTCACGACAGACTGGAAGACAGGGAGAAAGCTCAAGAAAGTAATGAATGTAAACTTATCCCAGTTGCTAGCATGTGGCTGATCAGCATCCGATACATCTTTAAACACTACAACAAAAGCAAACTAACCACTGCCTCCAGTTTTGGAGTATCATACTGTGTGGATGAACCAGTAGAAAGCATGTATGGATTATACAGTGTTTGTTGGTGATATGACATGGAATAGAGTGGAGGATGTATTGAACTGAGAAAGTTTGGTATTTACAACTCAAGAGAGAGCGCTTTGCTGAGTACAAAAATCTTGCAAACACTGAACCATTCTTAGGTGTACTGTATATTCCAAGCTTAGTAATTAGCTTGTTTTTCACACAATATAAAAAAGAAGGAGGAGGAGGAGGATTTATACCCCACCCTTCACTCGTAGTCTCAGAGTGTCATACAATCTCCTTCCCTTCCTCTCCCCACAACAGACACCCTGTGAGATAGGTGGGGCTGAGAGAGCTCTGAGAGAATTGCTTTTGAGAGAACAGCTCTGAGAGAACTGTAACTGACCCAAGGTTACCCAGCTGGCTGCATGTGGAGGAGTGGGGAATCAAACCCTGGTTCTCCAGATTAGAGTCCACTGCCCTTAACCACTACACCAAACTGAGATGTTCCTCAGTTTCACAACTGTGGACTAGTACTGCGTTTTGAAACATGTTAAACTTTTCAGCTAGTCTCCACAATATTTAAGGTTACAGGACAAAGGTAAAGGAGCTGTACTTCCTGTTGGCATAAGAGGGCCCTTCCTAAAGATGATTTGAATGTGATTGCTGATGGTCAAAGCAGATGATTAATGCCTGGGATTTTGAGGGTGAAGCCTGGAGAGGACGGGGTGTGGGGAGAAGGGAGTCCAGTGTGGTATAATGCCATAGAGTCCACCTTCCAAAGCCGCCATTTTTTTCCAGGTGAACTGAAGATCAGTTGTAATCCCAGGAGATCTCTAGCCATCACCTTGAGGCTGGCAGCCCTAGTGATGAAATGGTATCTAAACTTTAGCAACATGCATAGGTCATCCTTTGCTGATTAGATTCACAACTCCGAGTCTCCCAATAGGGGCACATTTGTTTAGTAGCTGCTTGTTAATTTTCTATTACTGTAATAATTTATTGTTACTTTAACATGATTATTGTTGCATTCAGGTGGGTAGCTGTGTTGGTCTGATACAATAGAACAAAGTTTGAGTTCAGTGGCACCGTTAAGACCAACAAAGTTAATACCCAGAATTAAACTTTGTTGGCCTTAAAGATGCCACTGGACTCAAGCTTCATTCTATGATTATTGTTGGTTGATGGAAGACAGGACAATAAATTAAATAAATATACACTGAAAAATATCTTTCCTGTGAAATAGCTGCCACGATTAATTCCTTCATTCATTGTGTCAAGGGGGGGTGCATCAGCTTTCCTTTTCACAAAGTAAGAAAGGAATTTGAATGGATAACCATGTCTTATCCATTCTATAGGATGGATACAGATTAATCTGCTGGTCTGAAACTACATGATGCCCTTGCTGAAGTTACAAAAGGAACATCAGCTCAGCGGGAATGAGTCAATTCCTCAACCCATGATGCCAAAAAAAACTGCCCTCTAGTGGTTATGCAACAGCTCATGTTTGTTAAGCACCATACGTAAGACCCAAGAGCTCTGGCAGTGCAAGCACACGCCTCATTTTTTGACACTGCTCTTTGATGTTAGATGAGGGGTGAAATCATGCAAATATTTGCCACATGAGGAGCCAGTTACCCATAGCCTGTAGCCTTGGAGTGAAATGAGAAGTACTGAAAGTTTATTGGGATAAGAGGAGCTGTCTTAGCTGGAAAGGCAATCCAGCAACAACACCCAGTTACCAGTGGTGATGGGACACATGGATATTGGCCTTCCTATATGAAGATGTTAGCTGAACTCATGCAACTAAAGCACATAGTTTCCCTAATGTATACAAATGTATCCATTGCTCTCTGACTGTAAAGTTACAAGTTAGAAAAAAACATGTGAGGGACCTGCAACGTCTCCCCCTTTTCCTGCCTCCATCTCTCCTTCCCACCCACCAGCAAATTTACCTTTAAATGCCCCCGTCTTAGCTTTCCCTCCTTCTCTCCCCCTGTCAGCAACTTTCTGGACAAAGTCTGGTCCACTTGCATGGTGCTGGCTGGATTAGACCCAGTTACACAGTGGAAAAACTGCAAAGATTTGCAGGGGGCACCTCACTTTACCCCTGTATCCCCTTTCCCATATTTTCTCTTTCCTTTCAGTAGGAACATAAGAGAAGCCAATGTTGGATCAGGCCAGTGGCCCATTCAGTCCAACACTGTCACAAAGTGGCCAAAAATACCAGGTGCCATCAGGAGGTTCACCAGTGGGGCCAGGATAAAAGAAGCCCTCCCACTGTTGCCCCCCCCCCCCCCCAAGCACCAAGAATACAGAGCATCACTTGCCCCAGACGGAGAGTTCCTATGAATACCTTGTGGCTAATAGCCACTGATGGACCTCTGCTCCATATGGTTATCCAATTCCCCCTTGAAGCTGTCCATGCTTGTAGCCACCACCACCTCCTGTGGCAGTGAATTCCATGTGTTAATCACTCTGTGGGTGAAGAAGTACTTCCTTTTATCCATTCTAACCTGACTGCTCATCAATTTCATTGAGTGCTCAAAAGTTCTTGTATTGTGAGAAAGGGAGAAAAGTACTTCTTTCTCTACCTGCTCTATCCCATGCATAATCTTGTTAACCTCGATCATGTCACCCCTCAGCCGTCGTTTCTCCAAGCTAAAGAGCCCCAAGCACTTTAACCTTTCTTCTTAGGGAAAGTGTTTCAATCCTTTTATCATTCCAGTTGCCTTTTCTGTACTTTTCCCAATGCTATAATATCTTTTTTGAGATGTAGTGACCAGAACTGTACAAAGTATTCCAATGAGGTTGCACCATTGATTTATACAGGGGCATTATGATACTGGCTGATTTGTTTTCAGTTCCCTTCCTAATAATCCCCAGCATAGTGTTGGCCTTTTTGATTGCAGTTGCACACTGTCTTGACATTTTCAGTGAGTTATCTACTACGACTCCAAGATCTCTCGAGAGAGAGAGGGCCAGTTTGGTGTAGTGGTTAAGTGCGTGGACTCGAATCTGGGAGAGCTGGGTTTGATTCCCCACTCCTCCACTTGTACCTGCTGGATGACCTTGGGCAAGACATAGTTCTGGCACAGCTGTTCTGGAAAAGGAACAGTTTCTGTCAGAGCTCTCTCAGCCCCACCTACCTCCCAGGGTGTCTGTTGTGGGGAGGGGAAGGGAAAGGAGTTTGTAAGCTGCTCTGAGACTCCTTTGAGTACTGAAGGGCGGGGTATAAATCCAATCTCCTCCTCCTCCTCCTCCTCTTCTTCTTCGTCAGTCTCTGCCAGTTTGGACCCCATCAACGTATATTTATAGTTAGGATTTTTGGCCTCAATGTGCATCACTTTGCACTTGGCCACACTGAACCTCATTTGCCACGCTGATGCCCACTCGCCCATCCTCGATAGATCCCAGTGCCTCACAATCCTCCCTGGTTCTCACCACCCTGAACAATTTCATGTCATCCACAAATTTAGCTACATCACTGCTTACTCCCAACTCCAAATCATCAATGAACGAGTTTAAAAGCATCAGACCCAGTACTGAGCCCTGCGATACCCCACTGCTTACCTCCCTCCACTGAGAAAATTGCCCATTTATATTCACTCTTTCTTTCCTTTTAATTAGCCAGTTTTGATCCACAAGAGGACTTGTCCTTTTATCCCATGACTATTGAGCTTACTTAGGAGCCTTTGATGAGGAACTTTATCAAAAGCTTTCTGGAAGTCAAGGTAAATAACATCTATTGGGTCCCCCTTGTCCACATGTTTGTTTACCCCCTCAAAGAACACTAACAGGTTAGTGAGACAAGATCTTCCCTTACAGAACCCATGCTGAGTATGCCTCAATAGTTTTTGTTCATCAGTGTGCCTACTAATTCTCTCCTTAGTAATGGTTTCCACCAAATCACCTGGTATTGATGTCAGACTGACTGGCCTGTAATTTCCCAGATCTCCTCTGGAACCCTTTTTAAAGATGAGGGTGACATTAGCTACCTCCCAGACCTCAGGAATGAAGGCAGATTTTAAGAAAAGATCCACAAGTTCACAATTGATTTTTTTTTCAGAACTCTTGGATGTATGCCATCCAGGCCTGGTAACTTATTAGTTTTTAAGTTGTCTATCAGTTGTAGGACCTTCTATCTTGACACCTCAATTTGACTCCAGTCTTTCAACACCCCTCCCGAAACCAGTGGTTCTGGAGTGGGCAAGCACTTCCCATCTTTCACAGTGAAGACAGAGGCAAAAACTGCATTCAGCTTCTTAGCCATTTCCCTATCGTCCTTCAGTAATCCTTTTACCCCTTGGTCATCCAAAGGCCCCACTGACTCCCTGGCTGGTTTCCTTCTTCTAATGTATTTGAAGAAAGTTTTATTGTTCATCTTTATGGTTTTTTTGCATTATGCTCCTCATTTCCCCCTTTTGCCTGCCTGATCACAGACTTGCATTTTATTTGCTACAGCCTGTGTTCCCTTTTATTAGCCTCACTGAGACTAGCTTTCCACCACTTAAAGGAATCCTTCTTACCTTTTACAGCTTCCATTACTTTGTTTGTTAACCATGTAGGCTTTTTCTATACCTATTTGTGCCTTTCCTAACCTGTGATATATATTTTCTCTGAGCCTCTAGGATTGTAATTTTAAATAGTCTCCAAGTTTCCCCGATGGTTTTGATCCATTTTTACTTCTCCTTTCAGTTTCCTCTTCACATTTCCCCTCATTTCAGAGAAGTTACTCCTTTTAAAGTTAAAAGTGTGTGCACTGGTCTTTTTGGGCAACTCCCTATTTATACAAATGTTGAACTCAATAACATTATGGTCTCTGTTCCCAAGAGGTTCAATCACTTTTACATGTCTCACCAGGTCTTGGGCGTTAATCCAAGATCACCTCTCCCCTGCTAGGTTGTGTGACCACCTGCTGCACAGTACAGTCATTGAGAGTGTTTAGAAACTCAGCCTCTTTTTCCTGACTCGAACACATATTGACCCAATCAATGTATGGGTAGTTAAAATTACCTATTACAATACAGTTATTTTGTCTAGTTGCTATCTTTAATTCATTCATAATTTTTAATACTCCTCTATCTTTTGATCTGGTGGGTGATAACAAACACCCAGTGTTAAGCTTCCTTCTGGGCCCCCTATTTCAACCCATAGCATTTCCAGAAGCGAATCCAGTTCTCTTACCTTCTCAGTCTTACTGGACTGCATACCCTCTCTGACATACAGAACCCCCCCTTCCAACCCTCCCCCTCAATATAATTTATAACCAGGAATTACCGTAACCCACTGATTTTTTTCATCCCACCAAATTTCTGAAATACCCCAATGTCTACTTTCTCCCCCAACACCAAGCATTCCAACTCCCAGATTTTACCTTGGACACTTCTAGCATTTGTATATAAACATCTATCATTTCCCAGGCGTGTTAGGCCCGCAATCTTTCTCCTGCTTCCTCAAGATCTTGCCAGGCAGTCCATATTGTTTGCCAAAGTCTCAGTGGACTATTTTAATCCATTTCCCTGTAGAAAAGTAACAGCTACCCCTTCATCTGTTTGAGATGAGCCATCCTGAACCAGAGACTTTTCATCTCCTGTCGTCCACCTTTTTGATTTTAAGCACCAGCAGCCTGGTTCCTACTTGGGACAAGTGGAGACCATCTCTTTTGTACAGCTCCCTCTTGTTCCAAAAAGCATCCCAGTGCCTAACAAACTTGAACCCTTCCTCCCTACACCATTGTCACATCCACGTACTGAGACTCCTGATTTGTGCGTGTCTCTCCGGCCCTGCATGTGGAACAGGTAGCACTTCTGAGAAGGCTATCTTGGAAGTCCTGGTCTTGAGTTTCCTTCCTAGAAGCCAGAATTGTTTCTCCAGGACCTCACAACTGCATTTCCCCACATCAATGGTGCCAACATGTACCACAACCACTGGCTCCTCCCCAGCACTGTCTACCACCCAGAACATGCATAATGTCTGCTACCTTCGCACCAGGCAGGCAAGTCACCATACGGTCAATACACAGGTTTGCCACCCAGCTGTCTACCTGCCTAAGGATCAAATCACCAACTACCAAGAGCTCCCATTTCTCCCTGCCCAAGGATGGTACCTTGGTGCAAAAGGATACCCATTCACCAACTGAAGAAGAGATCCCTTCTAAGGGCACATTCCCTTTATCCTCGGCATGGTGCCCTGTTTCCTGTTGACCCTCATGCTCCCTGACAGTGGCAGGGCTGCCATTTTCAGAGTGGGACATATCTAACAAGTCCTCAAGAGTCTTCTCCATGCACCTAATTGACTGTCTCTGCTTCTCCAGGTCAGCCACCTTGACCTCAAGGGTGCAAACTCATTTCCTGAGAACCAGGAGCTCCTTGCACCAAGCACACACCCAAGACTTCTATCCAGTGGGCAGAGTCATACATGTGACACTCCATGCAAAACACTGAATAGCTTCCAACCCCCTGCTGGCATTTGGCCTTCATAATTGCTTTTAAAAATAATTATATATAATCCTCCTTTTAAAACCCTTTGTATTTATGTGGCTCTCTTTGTAAAAAGTCTACTTGCCTTACTAGGAACACAAGGAGACTAGGGCCCTGGCTTCCTGGTCCTTCCTGGGCTTCTTGCAGAGCCCCTAGGCCAAGAGTCCTTTGGTTCACACTAGAGGCTCATGCCTCTGGTGAGATACAGCCTTAAACAGAAGCCTCGCTCAGCAGAAGGGAGGGCCAGCAGCTCTTCAGATTACACCCAGGCAATCTAATTACAGTCAAATAATGCTTTCTCACCCTTTCTCAAATGGCCAGGACTCTGCAACAATTTAAAACTCACCCACACACTCCCAAACACTGTCCTCCCCCACAGTACCCTCAGCTAAGTCTCCTCAGCTGAAAGCAGATAAAGAACATTCACCTGTCTAGCAGCTCACATCATTCTTCTCTCCTTCATTTTATCCTCACAACAACCCCGTGAGGTAGGTGTGACGGAATTGTAGGTTTGTGGACAGCAGTAAGTAAACAAAGGAGCTGCTGATTCACTTGACTGAGAGGGGGGCCAGAGGGCTCGGAATTCTCAGTGAGTGACAGATAACTGTGAACAGCTGACTGTTGAAAAAACAGTTGGAGAGAGCTCTGAGGAGGATGGAAGACTCTGGACTCAGCCATATTGCAGTTTAAGTGGAAAACTGTGGCTGAATAACCCTCTGAACTGGTACCTTCTAATATAAAGAGGAGAGGGACCAGAGAGGGGGAAGTATAAGACCTCAGTAGTCACAAACACCAGATACACTGCTCCAAAGGAACTTACAAGGTGGCTAAGGAAGGGCTAAGGGTCTAAAGGAGTCAGGAAAGCTGGGGTTGTCACACCAGTAGACTCTAGAGACCAGACAAATAAAGCCCAAAGTTTAACCACCAAAAAGTTATTTGATAGCAAAGTCACAGGACGGTTTTGGGAACTGAAGAATATCTAGGTTATATGGAGAGTACTAAGCCTACAGCATATGTGAAGGCAAAGTAATGTGTTTATTCAACAAAGAAACTAAATATCCTGTGTAAATACATCCCCCTGTTGAGTTTTCTGTGTAATAAAGAGCTGTGCTGTTTGACTTTTATATGCCCAGGTGCCTGACTTTCTGGTGAAGGCTTATATAGGGCAGTTGTCCTCAATATATAAATAAGTTACCTCAGACCCCGAAGATACTACTTTTATAGAGAACTGGTCAGCCTTCAGAAAGCAGAACTGATCAGTCACTTCAAAGTAAAATAAACTGAATCCAGTACAAATATAGAAAATCAGTAAGAACGCCATAGCTCGATCACCCCAATGGCCAGGAAGAGGTCGTTGTGCTATAGTAGGTTATACTGTAAGTATGTGACTTTGGGCCAGTCACCCAGTGAGCTTCCATGGCAGACTGGGGATTCAAACCTGGGTTTCCCAGATCCTAATCTGAAACTTTAACAACTACACAACATTGGCTATTGTGGGGTAGCCGCTTTTAGAAGGAGAAGAAGATTAGATTTATACCCCACCCTCCACTCCCCAAGGGAGTCTCAGAGCGGCTTACAAACTCCTTTCCCTTCCCCTCCCCACAACACACACCCTGTGATGTAGGTGGGGCTGAGAGGGCTCTGAGACAGCTGTCCTTGAGAGAACAGCTGGTACAGAACTATGGCTTGCCCGAAGTCATTCAGAAGGTGCAAGTGGAGGAGTGGGGAATCAAACCCGGTTCTCCCAGATTAGAGTCCGCGCACTTAACCACTACACCAAACTGGCTCTCGATCCATAGCTCGATCACCCCAATGGCCATAGCTTGATCACCCCAATGGCCAGGAAGAGGTCGTTGTGCTATAGTAGGTTATACTGTAAGTATGTGACTTTGGGCCAGTCACCCAGTGAGCTTCCATGGCAGACTGGGGATTCAAACCTGGGTTTCCCAGATCCTAATCTGAAACTTTAACAACTACACAACATTGGCTATTGTGGGGTAGCCGCTTTTGCTGGCAAACAGCCAGTCCTGGGCAAGTTCATGCAATTTGTATGGTAACAAGTCACCTGTCCCCAACTGCTGCCAGGCCTGGCCCTGATTACTCCTCCCTCAGATGTCAAAACAGCCTTGGAAAGGGCCCTGCTCCCTCCCCCTGTTCAGGTTTGTATAAATCTGTCTTGTCTGTTCATGGCTCCAGTCTCCAGATTTAAGTATCCACAGATCTGGCCACTTCCAGAATTAGATATATTGATGATAGCTGGTTCAAACAAGATGGACTACAGACAGATAATATGGATGATAAACATCTAATTAGCTCTCATACACTACCTTACCTTTACATCAGTACAGTTGTAAGGGAATTCGCATCCCTATATTTTTATGAAGCAAGGCAGCAAATGTTCCCTGAAAAAATTACCTGCATTCTCTTTGCCCACCAATACAATGCAACAAGATAGAATTTGATCTCCCAGGTCCTACTAGATTGTGGTGTTTTAAAACTAACTGTGCTCCTGTGTCCTTAACAATGGAATGCGAACAAAAAGAAGAAAGAAGGTATTGGGGAATATACATTATGAAAACCCAATGGGGTTGGATCCAGCACAAAATTTCTACTTGCACTAGAGCTCTTGAGCAAGCAGAAATGCCAGAAAGATTGCAGAAGCTGCTCGCATAAAACAATACATGAATACAAAATGGGCCAGAAAGGAATTGGTGTAAAAAATAAGAAATCACGTGAAATTAAATACATATACTAAAATGGGTAAATAAACAATGCCTATATTATACTTTAAAAAAAAAAATTGACTTACTTCCAGAGTGAAATTACTAAGCATAGAATGAAAGTATACACGAGGCCTCCCAAGATCCAATCATATGCCAAATGATATTTCACTGATAATAATCTAGAAGCAAAAAAATTAATCAATACAAGCTAAAATATTGAAACTTAACTCAAAAGTAATTAATACATAAAATTAATTTAGTTACTCATTGTGTTTGACCTCTGAAGAAGACCCTAACAGGCCAAAATGAATCAGGGCAAGTCCATTGGCCCTTGTGATTTTGGCATTTTTACATGAGGTGAGATTGGGCCCCTATATGTTTTGTAATTCTTTATAAATAAATACATGTATGTTTACACTTTATTTATACATTAAGTTTTAATTGTTGGCCCTCTACTCAGTTTGACTTACCTTTTTAGGTTTTTACTCAGCCAAGGCACCCACTAGCTGGAGTGAAAACAGACAGGTGCAGAACTCACCCACCGAGGAGGGTGTATTATTTGACTCTGCACCTGGGTCTAGAGCAGGCCCATCCACCACTGTGAATGCTTCTACTCCATGGATACGTGGGAAAACATCAGAAAGGCAGGCCAGATATCCCCAGATTTTCAATGGGGGCTCCCCACAATGGCACCATGACAGCTTGGTGGGCACCCCAGCCAGACACCCCTTCAGGCCCAAACACAAAGATCCTCTGGTCACTGCCCACCCCTAGGTGAAATTTCTGGATGGTTCTTCACCATTAGTGGAACACATTGTACTGATAAGAGATCATCTGTTGCAACTGTGAATTGTACAAATGCAATGGAAAGCAGTAGTCAAATAGGGTCTTGCTTGTACAGGCAGATGCTTGTAGAGGTGGATGTTTGCTGATGTCTTTCCATGAGGTAGGTGTTGTGCTATGAGGAAGATGTTGGTTGGTTCATGAGGCAAGTGTTTTCTTATGAGTTAGATGTTGGTTCATGAGCTAGGTGTTTCCTTGTGAGGCAGATGTTAATTGGGTTGGCTATGGGGCAAGTCTAACCCCACCCGGAAGAGGTGGCCATCCTCCCACCCAAGCACCAAGGGTGCAACCTGTGGGCCACATGCTGGATCACACAGAGAGGAGGAGGAATGGTGGGACACACTGGGGACAACACTGGGAGGCCTGGATCTTAGTTCACCAGTTCCAAAGCAGGGTGGCCCAGCAGGGGGAGGCTGACCTTCAGAAAGGACAACTCAACCACCCTGGCCAGGTACAGGTGAAAGCAGTGGGGGCTGAGGATGTCTCCCAGGTGGGAGAACACCCGCTCACAATGGACGCTGGTGGGAGGGCTCAAGAGGAGATTCATGGCTATGCAGGAGAAGTTGGACCAGATGATGGCCTTGCGTGACCAGTCCTCCAGGGGATCAGAACTGGTGGGCTCAGGGGACTTGACAAGGTACTCCCTGACCATAACCCTGGCGAAATCCTCCACCAAAGCACACCTGCCCCCTCCCAGTGCTGCTCCTGTCCTCCCACTTCACCACTGACAGCCAGTAGTCAGGCCTCTGCTTTGCTTGTCTCTTAGACGGGTGTATGCCCTCCTCCTCCTCCTCGCCTCCAGCTTCTTTGGCCTGCTGTTCCCTCTGGCCACGCTTGCTGGCCTGAAACCTCTGCATCTGTCTGCAGAGCTCAGACTTCCAGTCCATGAGGTCTGCATTTTGGAGAGCAATGCTGCCCTTGATCCAGGGTTCACATGTGCCGGCCAGCCTGTACTCCTGTTCCTTGCAGAGAGGATGCAACCTGGTGGCAATGTCCACCTGCAACCTCTCTGCCAAGGCCCAGACCCAAGGGAGAACAGCTGTTCCCAGTCCAGCCCTTGAATCAGGGGGATGAGTTGCCCCAGGCTGGCCACGTGGGTGCAGAGCATGTCGGCGGTGTCCTGGAAGGGCTGGAGCCCATGCACCATTTGGGAGAGAGTCAGCCAGTCATTGGAGCTGGTGCTGAGCTCCTCTTCCCCATGCAGGATGGTCACGGAGGAGATGACATCCTACACCATGTTCTTCTGCTCCACCAAACATGCAATCATGGTGTAGGTGGAGTTCCAGTGAGTGGCCACGCCCCGAATGAGCTTGTGTTCAGGCTCATCCCCCTCCCCCGCCTCTCACACAGCAGATGCAGACATGACGCTGTGCGAAAAGTGGGAGCCCAGGTGCCGGCAGATCTCGAGCAGGGACCTAAGCTCGAGGGTGGCAGCGTCCCAGGTGGACTTGACAGTGCTCCCAAGCCCCAGACCATCCCTCACCACCAGGTGAAGTGTGTGCGCCATGCACTTGAGGTACACAGCCCTCACCACTGCCTGCATGTTGGCGACAGTGTCCATGATTATATAGCCATGGGTAATGTTTCTGCTGCCCAACCACTCCCTCAGGCTACTCTGGATGGTGGCAGTGATGTTTGCCACCATGTGGTCTGCATTCATCCCCTGTGAATGGATCAGAACCATTTTGTAACCAGGTGGCAGGACTGCCCCCTCTGAGTCTGACAGTCTGGACAGAGAGGTCCTCCAGTTGCCACCGTGGGTGGTGAGGGAGAGGTAGTCATGCTGCTGGCCACTCCAGAGGCCTGCCATGAAGTGGATGGTTCAGCTTCATGCTCTGGAGAGCTCAACCTTGACCAGCACCACTGCAAAATAGTGCATGGCTTGCAATCTCGTGGCCATCTCGAGGCCATCTCGTGGTCCTCCTTGAGGGGACAGGGTACCGGGGAGCCAGGTGGTGCAGCAGCTGGCAAAAGGCTATGACCTCCATGAGGGAGAAAGAAGAGAAGAAGAAGAGATTGGATTTATATCCCGCCCTCCACTCACTTAAGAGTCTCAGAGCGGCTTACAAACTCCTTTCCCCTCCCCTCCCCACAACAGACACCCTGTGAGGTAGGTGGGGCTGAGAGAACTCTTTCCCAAGCTGTCCTTGAGGGAACAGCTGGTACAGAGCTATGGCTTGCCCAAGGTCATCCAGCCAGGTGCAAGTGGAGGAGTGGGGAATCAAACCCGGTTCTCCCAGATTAGAGTCCGCGCACTTAACCACTACACCAGACTGGCTCTCAGAAAGGTTGGTCATCCACAGATATCATCTTGCCAATGAGGCGAGTGACTGCTTCTTCAGCCCTCCCCCTTGCCCTTTTAACTGGCAGTATCAGCATCCCTGGGGGCATGACCTCTTGAAGGGTGGGCTGCCTTGGGTGCCAGCCACAGTGCCCAGAGCTGTTCTTTGATGAACCTCCTGTTCTCCCCTGCTTCTCCCTGCTGAGAGGCAGTGGGCCTCTTCTGCCTCCCACTGACGACCACTCCTTCCTCCCACACTGACACACTGCAGTGCACCTGTTGCAGGTGCCTCCAGAGAACAGTGGAGGACAGGTGTTGGGTGTCCCTGCCCCTCCAGGCATGGGTATGATACACCTGGCACTCCACAACACAGGGGTCACAAGGGAGGGTGTGGAAGTATTTCCACATGGTGGCCTGAAAAAATGGCCCCACAGCCATGGTTGGAGCAGGTGGGAGGCACAGCTGGTTTCTGGCGCTGGGCTGGGAAGCACCAGAGGGGAGGCTGACCAATGATGGCAGCAGGAGCAGCAGGGAGTTGGGATGTGGAAAGAATGGATACTTCACCTCCCTCCCCAAACCATTGCTGCTGGAATCCCCCCTTTCATACAGTGTTAGACATTGCTGCTGTTGGGGCAGTGCCAAAAACTCTTTCATGTCCCGTGAGAGCCCCATGGATGGAACAGAGGAAGGAGGTTCCAAGAGCCCTGCTGATGACATGCTGGGGACGTCCTCTGGGGGGAGACTGTGTTTGGTGCCCAGGGCAGGACCCTCTGGTACACAAGAGGATGAGATTTCTTTCCCCCCCCATGACAACCATCCCTTCCACCCACTCTCACCCTCATGGTGCTGAAATCCTGAGACCACCCCTGAGTCCTGACACCCAACTCCTGGCCCACCAAATGCCCAAACCCCAGCCCAGAGAATTGATCTCAAAAAAGGAGGAGTGGGGGTGTATAAATGTAGGTCCTCAGCCAAGGAGCCCACAGCAGAAGATCAGCCCCAATGCTGGGCATGAACAGAAAGGCTCAGTGGCGCACAGAGCCCACCAAACACCCAAAGCCCACCAGCAGAGGGAGAGAAAATCACAAAAAGGAGGGGTGAGGTGTATAAATGTTGGCCTTCAGCTGAGGAGCCCACTGCAGAAGCCAAGCCCCATTGCTTGGTGTTAGCCTGACTGCTCTTTTATTTATTAATATTTGGGGGGATATTAGCTCTTAACAATTTGCAGCAGGCGTTGCGGATCTCCACCTGTGTCTACAGAGGCTGCGTTTCACCGAGACTTCCCAGGAACTGACACGTGACTCGAGTTAAGAGTTATAAAGATAAATTGTTTACTATAAAAAGGATAAAAGATTTATAAGCAATATTACACAATCATACACACGTTTACACAGATCTAAGAAATTAGGTAGAATTACAGAGACGTTTGCATGAGTAGGAGAATTGATGGTATCCATCGGGGGTGATACTTACCTATATAGGAATCTAGTGGAGTCCGTCTGGAAAAAGCGGGGAAAGTATCTTTGGACAAAGGACAAAGGATTGTGGTCCTGAACCAGCAGAAGCCACGTGGCGGATCCAAGTGGTGCACCCAAGGATCCGTGAGGGAGGGAGGGAGGAAGAATAAGTAGGAGCAGGGAGGAAGAATCTATTCTCACTTGTGACTCTTGGGGAGCAGTATTTATTGGGGGGTGTTCCCGGGAGGTTAGCAAGGTATAGGACCTTTCCAGGAACGCCTATAGATGGTCCGTTCTCTGTCCCTAGCCACTAAGAGGGTCCTATGGAAGTGGTCAATATTTAGATCTACCTGATGGTCAGAACAGGATGTTGACGTCAGCTGCATCTGGTGTGATCTTCTAGATGAAAGCGGGTCCCGGGTGGCAGAACTGGTCCAGCAGGAAGCATCCTGCTGTTTTTGTACCCTCGTGTGAAGTCCTTTGATGTAGGGAGGACTTGTAGGAGGGGGTTCAAGCCTGTGTACATGTATGGAGTTTGTTTTCTCATGGAGTTAGTGGTGTATGTCTCTAGTACATGGCTTTATGTGTGTGTGTGTGAGTGTCTTTGTGCTCTGTGACAACCTCCAGGCTGGAGGTGGTAACCTCAGGAAATGATGTTTTAAACCTTCGTTGGAGGCAGCTGCCAGCATTTTCCCACTGGTCACATAACTCACATAACTGACAGCATAGTCCATTCACTGCTCTCATAGATCACCAGAAAAGTCCAAAAGAATGTCGCTCAGGCTTACATTGGCATGAACAGAAAGGCTGGGTGGTGCACAGAGCCCCGGCCCACAGACACCCAGAGCCCACCAGCAGAGAGACAGGTCACAGAACCACAGAAGGAAGGGGTGGGGGTGAAATCCAGGCCCTCTTCAGAGGAACCAACAGCAGAAGCAAAGCCACAGTAGCAGAAAGGCTGGGTGGCACACGGAGCACTGGCCCAGCAAGTACACCTCAGCCCAGAGAGTTGATAAAAAAAAAACCCAGAGGGGCGGGGGTGTAGAGGAACCCACAGCAGAAGTGATGCCTCACTGCTCAACGAGAGCAGGAAGGCTGATCAACTTCCTTCTACCTCTCTCTATTCCAGCCATGTCCAACTCACTGCAAAACCCAACAAAGGAGGGCTGGGCTGCAGCTTCGGCTTTGTATAGTTTTCAGATCCTGTAGAGGCAAATGGGAGCTCTGTAATTGGTAGCCAGCAGTGCCTGTCAAGCTTTGGAAAAGAAGAAGAAGAGATTGGATTTATACCTCGCCCTCCACTCCCCAAGGGAGTCTCAGAGCGGCTTACAAACTCCTTTTCCCTTCCCCTCCCCACAACAGACACCCTGGGAGGTGGGTGGGGCTGAGAGAGCTCTTTCCCAAGCTGTCCTTGAGAGAACAGCTGGTACAGGGCTATGGCTTGCCCAAGGTCATCCAGCCAGGTGCAAGTGGAGGAGTGGGGAATCAAACCCGGTTCTCCAGATTAGAGTCCACGCACTTAACCACTACACCAAACTGGCTCTCTTGGAGGGTCCCTATTAGTGTTTCCAAGGCTGGAGAAAATTCCATCCCCACCGTTGCCTTGGAGTTTGATTGATCAACACCAGGTTTTCTGGGAAACATATCCATTTTCCTGAATCACCTCAAACCACCCCTGAAGTTCGGGAAATCTTCATGACAAAACTGTTTCCACAAACATCACTTTATGACCCCTGAACTGCCCCAAGTTTAGCACAAACTTTGTTTCATGCACTGATTCGTGCCCATCCCTAATGTCAACAGTATACGCAGAAATACAGTATACACAGAAATACAGTATACACATGAATTCTTACTGGAATACTGTATATGGTTTTATATACAAATCTCCATACTATACAGTTTTAAGCATGGCATGGCAACTGGTGGAAGATGGGGGAGGTGCAGTTGTCATTCCTGATGTGATGATGCATCTTCCAGCATGACCAGGAAGTGACATCATTGCGCTGGGGGAGTGCTCTAAAACTCACCAAAGAACTCTATAGAAATCATAGAGTTTTGGGCAGGTGCTGGAGTGTTGCCTCCCCAGAATGATGACATCACTTCCAGGTTGCACTGAAATTTATGTCATCATGTCATAATTGTGCCCCCCTATCTTACTGGCCAGTTTCCAGGTGAGTGGCAGCAGGCAGAGGTGGTGAAGGGGCAGGAGATCTCCCACCATAAGCCAGAACCTGATAAGCATAGTTTGAGTGGCAAAAACTTGTCTTGGAAAGTATTTTACTTATTCCAAACAAAGACAATATTTGGTTTTTTTTATTTTTTAGTTTCCCCCCTCAAATTTCCAACTTCTCCATTAACACTATTGAAAACAAAGTCCTCAAGGGGGGAGACTAGCCCCCTACTTCCCTCCACATTTTCCCACTACATTTCTAAAAACGCCTGAGCAGACTTATTTCAGCCTCAGTAGTTCTGGAATAATCACTTCGTTAGCCGAATTGCTCTGGGTTAGTGATTTTAAGGTCAGCAATTGGCAAATAACTGGGTTACAGCCAACTATACCAAGGTCCCGCCCCTTCCAGGAGTTCCCAGTAAATAAGCACTGAGGCGGAGGTCCATTTAAATGATTTTTACTGAAGAATATTCTCAGGCACACAATACAGATTCACACACACTAACACACAGTTCCTAAGAAACTTTAGATAGATAAATAGCACTTTCACATTAGCAGGAGGTTCGATGGTTGGGCAGTACTTTACCTGTCCTGGAGATGGGTTGTCCATTCCAAAGGAAGAATTGAGGGATTGAAAGGAAAATAGGGAATGTGTTCTGAACCGGCAGAAGCACGCTTACCTCTGGCTGCAGACCCAGAGATCAAAGATGGAGAGAGGGTATTGGGATAGCAAGCTGGACTTGAGAGGGGTAAAAGCAGATAGGGGTCGTGGAAGCTCAAGAGACCGGCCGCATGGTAGGCGACCTCTTTTATTAGGTGATCTGGGGGCGGGCAGCGCTGACCACATCCCCCTAACACACCTACCAGGTAATCTGTCCCTACAAACCCCACCATTGGTTAAAGGAGAAAGAGGAGGGGATGCTGGGTCAATATTGAGACTCTAGGAGCTAGACAGGAACTGACACCTGGGTAAGCTTGTGATGAGTCACTGAGCCATCCTATTGTCTCTTGATGACCCTAGCTTGGCCAGTTGATGGGTTGAGGATTAGTTGCCAAGCAACCTCATTCAGCATCTCTCCGGAATGTGTGGAATCCCACAGGTATGTCGGGGGGGGGGGGTTGCCTAGCATAAATTGACAGGAACACCCTTGGGCAATGGGGTCCTCAGCTTCTTGTCTCTGTCTTTGTGTGGACAATGGCGGGAGTGTGATTCTTGGCAGTCAGGAATAGACTGGAACCTCTTGCAGCAGGTAAGAGGGCATGTGTGCAGTTTGTGGATGGCATCACAATACAGTCCTTTAAGCATACACTTAGCACAGTCCAAAGTTCAAACTTATGAACATTAAGAGTCCATAAGAGCACGTAAAGTGCCTTGCTAGGCAACAACTTGGATCCTGTATCTTCTCTCTGCTTTTGCTCCTCTTTGTCTGCTATGAAGGCAGTCTGCTGTCGAGCACATTCCTCTGACATTAGACACTTACACTTGTTTTTAATTGTGATATGTAGGCCACCTTGAGTAATGAGGAAAGGAAATAATTATTTTAATAAGAAATACTCTTATGCAAGATCAATGTCTTTAAAAGAACTTACAAATGCCTAGCATGAGACAACTGCTCCTGCTATGGGTAAAGAGGAGTGCAAGCAGAAATGAAGAACAGGATCCAAGCCATGGTTTTGTTTATCATAAAGTAAAGCACTGTGCAAAATCATGACTAAATGAATGTGGGGCTTCTTCATTAGCCAATGGAAATGTAATTAATCAGTAGTATAAAGTCACAATTCCATAATTAAAGGTTGCCTTGCTCCTTTGCCAGATTTGTATTTTGGAATAGCACACACTGCCCAAAGTTATTGGGCTAGCGGGCCTGGATGGAAGCCAAATTGTGGTGAGGAAAGACAGAGAAAGACAAACAACAGTTCTCATACAGATAAAGAATAATTATTTCTATAAACGGTGTGCAGCCAGGCACACCATTGCCATTCGCTGGAAAGACTCAGCTAAACTCACGCTTGAAGCATGGTATGATAGGATTTGGGAAACATTCATCTTGTCTCAAATTACCCCAAACTTATTTTTTTTTAGGAAACTCTTTATTAACTTCAACTGACCATATATATAACTACTGGGATCCAGTTATTGCTCACTTTAAGTCCAACAATGTTATACCGAATCGATTTGACTGTAAGATATGGCTGTTTACATAAATGTGTTTATTCTATCCCTTATCAATACTGACTGGGTATTTCAGACTAAAGGATTGTCAGGTTTTTATAAATTTTTAAACTGCAAAATATTGAAGTTATCAATACATTATTGTGCTATCTTTTTTGTAAACTCAGTTTGAATGTTGGTTTAATGATGTATAAGTTTATCTCACTATTTGTTTGTAAGGTTTGATTCGTGAATCATTATGTTTGCTCTAAAATAACATTAAATTGAAAAAATAATGTTTTTTTAAAAAAATTAGGTCATCAAATTAACACTAAAAGGTGGGCATGCCAAAAAGAAAAGAAAACTACGCAATGCATAAAGTAATTGCAATTAAGAGGAAATGGTCCCCTGGTTTTCTTACCACCAGAGGGACACAGAGTCCCATGAGACATTAGTCTGCTCATTCATTATTACCTTTGGAAGCCTCCAATTTTTACTCTTTCTGTGCTGAATGGGCTTGCTGTTTCCCATTGGAAAATGTGATTGGTGCTCTTCTTTGTGGACTAAAAAGCAGCAACAAGTACTCCCATTACGTTTAGGAAAACTGTGACAGGTTATCATTCCAGATGGGTAGCCATACTAGTCTTTTGCAGCAAAATAATACAGAAAAAAGAGGGTACTAAGTATCAGAGGTCTGAAAGTAATCCTATGCAGGGGTCATTTCGTAGAAAAAGAGGTGCAGGAGCTCATTAGCATAACTCATTAGCATAACTTATTTGCACATGCCACACCCCCTGACATCACCGGAAGTATATCAGAAGGCAAGAAATAAAGAAGAGAGAGAGAGAGAGAGAAAGAGTGAGCTGGCAGAGAGGGGACCGCTACTAATCCAAGCTTCAAAAATACCACTATTCTGGGAGGATAGCTTCAGTGGTGGCTGAAGCCTTCAGAAGGCTGGTCGGAGGAACAGGGACCTTTCCAGGGGTCATTTTGCTGCAGCCATGACACAAGCAGGCATTCCTCCATGGGGGGAGGGCTTGCACCATCTCCCAGAGCTGTGCTCCCCGAGCTCCCACTCGAAATGACCCCTGATCCTATGTATATAGAAGCCCAGTGTATGGGTACTTACTGGCTCTCCCATTGGCTGTGCTGTGTGCTCCATCAGCCATTGGCCCATCAACCACCGCTCAAGACTACTCGTGTGCCATTGGTTGGGTGTTGGGTCTGCCATGGAAGACGATGGCTCTGAAATCCCAGTGACTACCGAACAAGACTTGCAGGTGCCGCCTGGGGAAGAGCCAGCACTGCAATTGACCAGTGCTTGGGTTAACATCAAATCCCGGAGTACTGGAACTCAAGCCTGGGAGCAATTTGGATTACAAACTACCGACGCCTGGTCCCCCCGCTGGGAGGCTGGTGCTCATCGTTCGGGTTCTCGAGGCACGGATCAGAGACCCATGGAAGAGTTCCAAGTAGGCGAAGTCTGGGCACAGATGGATCGGAGATTCGACACCATTCAGAGAGATCTGCAGCAAGAGATGACTGTGCTCCTCACCAACCTGCCTAACGTGGTAGTGCAGGTGCTTTGAGGCCAGCTGGCAGCAGTGGGAGTTGGGGCTCAACCAGTACAGGCCCTGGTGCAACCACCCGCACAGCCAGTTGGGCTGCCAGGGCAGCAGCCTGGGCAGCCGGGACAGCCTGGTGCGCTGGGAGGGGCCCCTGCACCTGGACCGGCTCAACCGGGAGACTGTTGCCCGGTGCCACATGAACTGATGGGGGCCACTTTCGATGGGAACCCCGCTAAGCTGCAATTTTTCATCATTGAAGCGGGGTGCTGCATGCAGAATTGGGGTCATCTGTTCCCGGATGACAGTGACCGGGTAGGCTACCTGGGTTCCAGATTGCGTGGAGAAGCAGCCGACTGGTATGTGAGCCTACATAGCCCGCCAGGCCCTGAACTTGACAGCGTGGATGACTTTATGTGGGCTCTACGGAGGCAATACAAAGATCCTATGAGTGAGGAGAAGGCACAAAACCAGATACGAGCCTTAACCCAAGGAAAGATGTTGGTTCAGGAGTACACGGCCACTTTCAAACGCCTGGAGGCAAAGATTCGGGGCTGGCCAGAGGAGGTGTTTGTAGAGCAGTATCGCCGGGGGTTGAACATGGAACTGTACGTGAATATTTTAAGAAATGTCAATCCCACTACTCTCCCAGCATGGATTCAAGCCGCGGAGGAAGCTGAGGCATGGTGCACTCTGATCCACATGCAACACCCTCCTAGTGGCCTGAAGAGTTCCACCCCAGGGCCCACGCCAACCAAGCCCAAGCCACTCCTGTCTTCTACTCTTTGGGAGTTCCGCATGGGGAAGGGGCTGTGCACTCGGTGTGGGGAGTCGGGCCATTTTGCATCGGCGTGTCCGGCCTCCACCCCTAGGGGAGTAAGGTTTTCCCCCTCTCCACCTGCCCAGCCCAAAACGAAGGGCACCTCAGCCACGGGGCCGCGGGCACTGCAACTTGTGGAACCATGTTTTCCTGAGAAGCCCCACGAGGCGGAACCCACTAAGTGTCAGGTTCCCTGTCATATTTTGGCTTTGTTACTGATTGCATTTGCAGGTCCTCCAGTCGGGAGATTGGCAGCTGAGTTCCCCCCTCTCGCTTCTTCCCCCTCCCATCCCGTTTTGCCGTTTTCCTTTGCAGGCCCTGCTTATCGCTGTTGTTGCCAGTTAACCTTGAGCTGTTTCACTCTCTGCTCTTCCAGGTGTCTTTGCGTGGGAATGCAAGTAGTTTTGTACACAGGGGCGAAAGGGGGGGAACTTAATTAGCTTGCGCGCCTTTTTCATGGGAATGCAATGGTTTGGGGATTTTCACGCTTCATGTTTTTACACTGATTGGTGCCTGTCATTTCTATTCCATTTGAATACTATATAATAAGTCCCAACCCCTATCCCCTGGTATCCCTAACAAAGTAAGTGTTCCTGAAAGACCATTAAGACAATAAAGGACTTTGTTTATCCACAAGGCCTGACTTATTGGCTCTCATCAGAAGTCTCACACTAAGCCACCTGGAAACGACCAGGAACTGCTCTGAACAGTGCAATGCAGCAAGTCCCTCCTCCCACAGCACCCAAAACGGTGAGCCCTCCTGGGCCTCTCCTTTATATTCTAATGACTGTTATGCACCCCCATCTGGGCACACAAATGAGGGTCAGGGCTCTCATAGATTCGGGGTGTGCCAGAGACTTGATTAGCCCTATGGTAGTGGATGGCATGGGGCTTGGGGTGAATACATTGGAAGAGCCATTATGGTTTACACAGATGGATGGCTCCGAAATGAAAGAACCCTGTACCTTTGAGACTGAACCCATTATATTAGGTACAGGGGACCATTGGGAAGAATGGGCTTTTGTAATCATGCCTCGTGCCCAGTTTCCTATGGTCTTGGGAAGCCCATGGTTGTGGGCACATGATCCGTACATTATCTGGAGTGAAGGGAAGATCACCTGGGTATCTCCTGCATGTAAAGAGCACCTATGGAATGAGGATTGGAGCAGTTGGCTGAATCTTGTTCCAGTTTGCCTAGCTCGTGATCCATACCTTGTTATCCATACCTTCCACATACAGGGATTTAGCAGAGGTTTTTGAAGAAATGGAAGCTGATGAGCTTCCCCCACACTGGAATACCGATTGCACAATTCAGCTTTTGCCCAGACATAAATTGCCCAAGGGGAAATTGTATTCCATGTCCCCCAATGAGAGACTAGAACTGTGCAAGTTTATTGATAAAAACTTGGAACGTGGGTTCATCCACCCGGCCACTTCCCCTTTTGCCACCCCTGTCCTTTTCCGGAAAAAGAAAGACAGAGAGTTGTGTTTGTGCATGGGTTATCGGGGCTTGAATGTGGTGTCTACTTCTAATGCATACCCCCTCCCATTGATTAAGGATCTTTTAACCAAAGCCTCCAAGGGGAAATGTTTTTCTAAACTCGATTTGCGGGATGCCTACTTTAGATGCATCCGGGAGGGGGATGAGTACAAGACTGCTTTTAATACTCCCTTGGGGCAATTTGAATACCTCATTATGCCCTTCAGCCTTCAGGGAGCTCCAGGGCTCTTTATGAACTTAATTAATGAGGTGCTTCACAAGCACCTGTTCAAGGGAGTTCTTTGTTATCTGGATGATATCTTGCTGTACTCACTGGACGAACAATCGCATATTAAATTAGTAAGGGAAGTGCTGGCTACGTTACGAGATAATAAACTTTTCGCCAAACTTTCCAAGTGCAATTTTCATAAGACTGAAATTGACTTTCTGGGCTATCGCATTTCTCCAAGGAGTTTGGAAATGGACCCAACCAAAATAGCCGCGGTGGTGGGCTGGGAAGTCCCTCATACAAGGCGACAACTACAGAGTTTCTTAGGATTTGCCAATTTCTACTGCTCATTCATCAATAACTTCACTCAATACAGCTTGCCTCTTACTGATCTGTTGAAAACTAAGGGGAAGGGGGCTGACGCCACAAAGCCGGGTGCCTGGCTACATTGGACCTCAGAGTGTCAGCGAGCTTTTGATGGGCTGAAGCAGTTATTTACTTCAGAGCCCATTCTGGCACATCCTGATGAAAGTAAAAAATTTATTGTGCAAGTGGATGTTTCCGATGCAGCAATGGGGGGAGCAATTTTGCAAGAAGGGTCTGATGGCAAACTCCACCCTTTAGTGTATGTCTCAAAGAAATTCGGGGACACTGAGCGCAACTGGGCTGTTTGGGATAAAGAGGCCGCAGCCATCCGCCTTGCTCTAACAACATGGAGGCATTGGCTAGAGGGGGCTAGACTCCCATTTGAAATCTGGACTGATCATAAGAACCTAGAAGCTTTACGTACTCAGAGAACTTTAAATGCAAAGCAAATCAGATGGGCAGATTTCTTTTCTAAGTTCAATTTTGTGTTATGCCATTTTCTGGGAAAATCCAACTCTTTAGCCGATGCCCTCTCCAGACTACCTCAGCATGATTGACAAAAGGATGAGGTAGAGTTCCAAATGTGCTCGCCAGCTCAACAATGTTGGGGACCACTGTATTAGGTTGTAAGAGGGGGGGAATGGATTTAATATATAGAATGATGATTTTTCTTCTATTCCTTATTGACTGTTTTGATGAACTGTTGTCAGTATCATTGAGCACATACCTAGATCACTGGGTAACCCATATTGAGGGTGATTAGAAAAGTCTGCGAAACTCAACAGGGGAGGGACAATATGCATAGTTCAGGTAAACGGTTCAAAATTTGCAAGTCCAATTAGGGTTCATTGTAGAAATCATAAATTAATTCCACTCAGGTTAGGTTCTGTACATTGCTACAATACATTGTACATTGCTCTTTTTTAAAAAAGAGGATATAAAGGAATGGTTTTGCCAGAGGGAAACAGTTAGTTAAACCACAATGACACTAATAAAATTTTAGTAAATGCTTTGGGCTAAATAAAATGCTATCAGTATTGAATCATATTACAACAGCCATCTGGGATGGTTAAGTGGTAGGTATATGTTCTGGAAAACTCAACTGGGAATTTTAATCTCTTTAGCTCCTTGGCATCCGGTTCTATTTGAAGGCTTTATTTTTTTATTATCTGGAGTTGTAAACCCCCCCCCCCTTGTTTTCTTCATATTTTAAAGATTGCCCTGAACATGAAAGTCACTCAGGATTGAATAGCTGGTAATCTCAGGTTGCTCCACCTGTGGGTGGAAGCATTTGCAACTAGATTATCTGGTTCAAGGGAAACATTAATGAGGGAAGGTTAGAAAATGAATTTCATTGCCATACATGGAGGATAGGAGTCATTCGGCATTGACACCCTATTTCTGTACTCAGTCTGTTGGCCAGCTGGTAAGTGCTGATGTGAAGTAACTGATCTCAGGAAAAACACGGGTCCATAATGTCCATAAAGGAACATCACTGGGTGAAACCTTAAAAATAGACACAGCCAATGTGCTACACCCAGTGCTGTCCTGAGAGCAGCCCTGCTCTTGTGACAGTGTTGGCATAAAAAAAAATGATGTAGGTTTTAAGTCTCCCTCAGAAGAAATGCTCCCATTACAATTACCTTACGAAGTAGCAAGCAGCTCTCTTTCAACTTGAGCAGCCAGTTGCTTCTTGACCAGTTTAGTAGTTGGCATTATATGCCAGAGAAATGAGTGACATGGGATGCCTTTTTGTTTTCTAGTGAGCTAAAATGCCATACAGGTCTGTTAGGGAACTGGAACAATTAAAGGCTTTTCCCTCAAAAAAAAAAGCAGCAACATATAATACCTTGCATGTTTCCTTCTGGCCATTCACTGCTGATGAAAACAGATTAAGACAAGTCACAAGGAGATCAATAAAGCAGCCACTTTCTGATTACTGTACACACACGCAAGTGGGGGACCCACAAACACTCGCCAGAGGTATTTTATACTTAAAGCATCATTGACAGATGGTAGTTCAACATCTACCCACCCCTTGTTGGGACACTTCTATCTAAATAGGTACCCTTGTCCGGGGTAGCCCAGGCTAGCCTGATCTCATCAGATCTCAGAAGCTAAGCAGGGTCAGACATGGTTATTATTTGGATGGGAGATCACCAAGAAGGTTCAGGGTTGCTCTGCAGAGGTAGGCAATGGCAACCACCTCCGAGTGTCTTTTGCCTTGAAAACCCTAGAGGGACACCATAAGTCAGCTGTGACTAGACGGAAAAAACAGAACCCCCCCCCCCCAACCTGAATAAGTTTTGTTGAAAGGAAATTTAACAACAACAACAACAACCAGGGCTCCGTTGGGGCCGGGGCGCACCGGAGCGCCGCTCCGGGAGAGAGGAGGTGGGGGGCAGGCACTTAACACAGCCCCACCCCCCCTCAATGCTCCCTTCCTCCCCCTCGCCTCCTGAATACATCGGCGCTCCGCCGGCCCCAGGAAAGAGAAGCCCTGTCCCTCCCCCCTCCCACTGCTCCCGGGGTCGCGGCAGAGCGCCGCGAGCCCCGGGGAGCTCCCTTCCTCCCCCCGCCCCCTCAAGAGAAGCCCTGTCCCTCCCCCCTCCCACTGCTCCCGGGGTCGCGGCAGAGCGCCGCGAGCCCCGGGGAGCTCCCTTCCTCCCCCCCGCCCCCTCAAGAGAAGCCCTGTCCCTCCCCCCTCCCACTGCTCCCGGGGTCGCGGCAGAGCGTCGCGAGCCCCGGGGAGCTCCCTTCCTCCCCCCCGCCCCCTCAATACTCCTGGGGCTGGTGGCGCTTCGCCAGCCCCAGGAAAGAGAAGCCCTGTCCCTCCCGCCTCCCACTGCTCCCGGGGTCGCGGCAGAGCGCCGCGAGCCCCGGGGAGCTCCCTTCCTCCCCCCCCTCAATACTCCCTCCCTCCCTTCCTTCTCTCTTTCTCCCCCACCTACCTACCTACCTACCTTCCTGTTCCTTCCTTTCCCCCTTCCTTCCCCTTCCTTCCTTCCTTCCTTCCTTCTCTCTCTCTCTCCCCACCTACCTACCTACCTACCTGTTCCTTCCCCTCTCCCTTCCTTCCTTCTCTCTCTCTCTCCCCACCTACCTACCTACCTACTCCTTCCCCTCTCCCTTCCTTCCTTTCTTCTCTCTCTCTCCTCCACCTACCTACCTTCCTGTTCCTTCCTTTCCCCGTCCTTCCCCTCTCCCTTCCTTCCTTCCTCCCTCTCTCCCCCCTTCCTTCCCTCTCTCCCCCCACCTACCTACCTACCTTCCTGTTCCTTCCTTTCCCCCTTCCTTCCCCTTCCCTCCTTCTTTCCTTCTCTCTCTCTCTCCCCACCTACCTACCTACCTGTTCCTTCCCCTCTCCCTTCCTTCCTTCTCTCTTTCTCCCCACCTACCTACCTACCTTCCTGTTCCTTCCTTTCCCCGTCCTTCCCCTCTCCCTTCCTTCCTCCCTCTCTCCCCCCTCCCTCCCTTCCTTCTCTCTCCCCCCCCCACCTTCCTACCTACCTTACTGTTCTTTTCTTTTTTCCTTCCTTCCCCCCTTCCTCCCTTCTTTCTTCCTCCCTCGTTCCTTCCTTCCTTTCTTTTTCTTTCTTCTCTCTCTCCCCCACCTCCCTCCCTCCCTTCCTGTTCCTTTCCTTCCTTCCCCCTCCCTCCCTTCTTGCCTTCTGACACACCTGACATCAGGGATGTGTAGCCTTATGACACTTCCGGTGACGTCAGGGGGTGTGGCATATGCAAATAAGTTATGCTAATGAGCTCCTGCACCTCTTTTTTTATGAAAGGACCCCTGACAACAACAAGACCCTGGGTAGCACTCTTTGACAGGTGATTCATCAGCTCTTGTGGACAAGCTGTGAACAAACAAATATCTTTCTGCTGTGCATGTTTAGTGATATAGTTTGGGAACACCGAAGGATTAATAAGGGAGCATTCAGCTATTTTATCTACTGAGTCCAGAGATAAAGTGAAAAACAAGCCAATCCACCTCAGTCCACCTCAGTATTTGTAAACTTAGCAAACTCTGCCATTTTTAAACTGAGAGAGAGGACAATGTCTTATAATGGTTGTTGGCAGATCCACTGTCTTTTGTTGTCATTTTACGCCTGTCACTCTTTTTGCTATGCCTTGAGCCTGTTTCTTCATTCTCCCTCCCTCAATGCCCTTCTCAGCCTTCTCATCTTACTCACCAGCTGTGTAACAGGAACCCTTCAGCTGCTTTGGTGTATGAGGGGTGAACATGTTTGATCTTCATCCTGTCCTTCTGAGACCCCTATGCACAGATACTCGATGCTGATAGAAGAGAAGGGAGAAGTATATTAACTCTCTAGTCATGATGGATTATTGGGATGCTCATTCAGAAGTCCCATCCCCCTGGTTTTACGTCTCTCTTCAGTTTGTGTTCCAGGGCCCTCTTTGGAGCGCTCTCAAATGCGATCATTGGCAAAGGGAAGGCACTGTCTGGTTGAAAATTCTAAAGCCAATGTGAAAAAGACATAATGATGTCTACTTCATCTTCTCTGTTTAGCGCCCTCTTATGCACAGATGGTCAGCAGTTACGTTGCAAGTTATCTCCCTCATGGGCTTCTCAACAGCTCACTAACGATCTTTGTAAATTAGTATATTGACATGTTTCACATGGACATCAACTGATGTTGTCAATAACCTTGCAGTCCCTGAAGTGCTAGAGGAGAATTTCTTGCGTGAACACCCAAACTAGTTTTGCCAGCATCCTAGCAACTATCATACAAGAAAGCCCTCTTTTAAAACATGAATTAATTGAACCCAACAGCATTAACTCTGCAGGGTGATGCAACCTTTCAACAACATGAGAATTTAGCCTTAACATCTTCATGCTGTAGTGCTTGGGAGAACCTTAACAGAAGTCTGCAGAGAAGAGACATTCAGCTTAGGAGAGGGATGGCCCCAGCATTTCTTCCGTAGCTGGAGCCAAGATTCCTGTTCACTCTTTGGTTACAGGGAAAGTGGCTGAAATCCAAGGATATGCATTCCTCTTCCCATGTGCTTTTGGAAGGACTGATCCCTCCTGGGATTTCTACTATTACTGAAAACACGGTTGAGTGCAGCTCGGGAAAGCTGCAAATCCCACAGGGAATGTTTCTGGAAATGCCTCAGCTAAATCAGAGGCAGTCCAAAGCCTAGATAATTTAGACAAAGTTTTAGAGCTACACACACCTCCACATTAAATGCCATAATTCCTTAATCTCTTTTTAAATATTTTTTATTTTTACAAACAGACAAAAAATGTACAATGCATTACTACAATTATACACATGATCAGGGCTTTTTTTGTAGAAAAAGCCCAGCAGGAACTCGTTAGCATAATAGGCCACACCCAACAGCAGAAACGCATTAGCATAATAGGCCACACCAGTGACAGCACAGCTTATTAGCATATTAGGCCACACCCCCATGTTACCAGAAGAGTGGTCATCCAGCCACACCCACCTTTTGCTTCTTATTCTGTTTACCTTGTTTGTAGTCAAAACCCAGGGCTTTTCTTGTAGCAGGAATTAATTTGCATGTTAGGCCACATACTCCTAATGTTGCCAATCCTAATGAGTTTCTGCTGTTGGGTGTGGCCTATTATGCTAATGAGTTCCTGCTGGAGCCAGCCGGAACTCCATTCCTGTGCATTCCTGTCCAAAAATAGCCCTGCACATGATATAGATAATCATCTTACATAAATACAGACATAGGCTGTGCATGGGAGAACAGACATAGGCTGAACATAGACAATCATTTGTAGTCATCTACTTTATCTACAGTATCTATTTCCTACATAACTACAATACTACACTGATCTATTTGTTACAGTTGTCAAAACTTACTTGGTTGCATAAAAGCTATTTATATATACACTAAATTTTCACTTCTGTTATCTTTTTTCTACCTTTTCTTCATTGCTTCATATTTAACATTTCATTATTACAAACATGTATTGCCTGACTATCACTTAATCATTCTCCATTTTAACAGTTTAGTCCTAATTTTCAAAAAATACATTCCATTTTTCTTGAAATTCTGAATTCAATCTATTATGTAAATAAGATGTTAGTTTTGCCATTGCTGCATAGTCAATTAATTTGTTCTTCCATTCCATCAGTTCTGGGCATTTTTCTGCCTTCCATTTAGACACAAATGTCACCCTTGCTGCAGTTACCATATCTTTAAATAGTTCACTGTATGTTCTTGTAATATTACTTGGTAAAATATTAAGTAGCATTTTTGGGGGTCCATCACAAACTTCAATTTTAGTATCTTTTGTATCTCTTCATGGATCTTTATCCAGTATTGTCTTGCTTTCTTGCATGACCACCATATATGATAAAATGTTGTATCTGTACATTGACATTTCCAACATTTTCCATTATAACTTTTTATTGGTTTTTGCAATTTCTTTGGGTGTAATGTACCATCTAAAACATTTCATACCAATTCTTCCTTAATATTTGAGACTTGGTAAATTTAATTTCTTTAGTCCGTAAGTTTTCCCACTGGTTCATGGAAATATTCTCTCCCAAAAAAATGTATGCATTTAATCACACAGTCTTTCACTTGCTCTGTTAGTGTTTCATATTGCAATAGCATTTTATATATTTTTCCTGGTAAATGTTTTAAGTATCCTGTAATCAGTTGTTCATAGGCTGTTTTTTCTCTTAGGTGAGCTCCTTCTTTCGCTATTTGTTTTTTGTACTTGGATACCATTTCATAATATATCAGCCACTGGATGTTCTGAACTTCTTGCCAGGATTTAATTTTCCCTTGTCTCGTCATAGGCTCATAAGTTTTACAGTCAGTTTTTTCTGATACTTCCATTGCAATAAGCATTAATTGGAGATGTCAGTGGTGAAGTAGGCAGACACATTCTGTTTTTACATTGAAAGCACATTCTTAATAATCCATCCCTCATGACTGCCATCTTGTTTTTGAATAATTTGAATAATTTCTTAATCCGCAAATAATTGTGGATTCCTTCTTTTGTATCAGCTATTTCCAATTTAATATTCCTCCCATTTGGATTTGTAATCTAGTCTGAGATCTAAACCAATGCAGATGCTTGGCGGTATAATTTAATATTTGGTCCTGCCTCCTCTTTTTTTTCCATCCTGTAATATTTTAAATCTTATTCTTGGTTTCTTTTTTTATTCCAGTAATCCTATTATCTTGTCTGATTTTATTGGCCATTTTTTCCATTGCCAGAATAAATAATAGCAGGATATCAGACAACCTTGTTGAGTTTCCTTTGTTGTCTCATTTTTTTTCTGATAAATTCCTCAAACTTTTTTTGTAATACTCCTCTATGTGGTCAGGGGGCAATAACTGAGAGAATCGGGCTCTTCAGTCTCCCTGACTGGCTGACCTTCCCCTCAGTTGCCATATAGCAATGGTGAGGAACAAGTGTAGCATATGCTTCTGCAATGACTGGAGTTATCACATAATAATCACAGTCTGGGCTGCAGACTGACAGCTCAAGTCTTGCCTCAGTTACCCTAGTCAGATTTGTTTTATTTTTACTTCATTCATATTTTATTCAATTATGTCAAAAAGAACTTTGCCCTCAATTCAAAGACATGCTTGTATGTGTGAGCATGCTGCGTATAAATGGCTTTATGAACCAAAATGTATTTAACTGAAGGGTCAAACACTTCACTGCTTAATTTAGGTTTGCCATAAGGCCTGGAGAAAAATGGCCTCTTCCTTTAACAAAGGTTTCATGCGTGGAAATGGGCAGTTGAAACTTTTTATGGCACAGAGTTAAAAAGGCCTACATGGTTTGGGACCATCATACCTGAAGGGCTGCCTAATACTATTTGAATACTATCACCACCTTCTGAAATCAAGCAGGTGGCAACCCAGGAGAAGGCCTTCTCAGTCATGGCACCAAACCTCTGGAACCCTCTCCCCCAGGGATATTTGTCTGTCCTCTTCTGTTGCCATCTTCCACCAGCAGGTGAAGAATTTTTGTTTCATTT
Organism: Lepidodactylus listeri; assembly: GCA_029233225.1. Taxonomy (NCBI): domain Eukaryota; kingdom Metazoa; phylum Chordata; class Lepidosauria; order Squamata; family Gekkonidae; genus Lepidodactylus; species Lepidodactylus listeri. Next base: position 11,839,126 of record JARCFY010000015.1, on the reverse strand, counting down.
GATTCCTTTAATGATTCTTCTTTCCTAACAAATACTTTTATGTTTTGTATTTTTTAAAATTGATCAAAATGGTTTTATAATGTAATTTTATCATGTATGTTTTGATTGTTACCCACCTTGGTGGCCCTTGTAAAGGCAAAATGGTGGGATATAAATTTTGGAAGCAAGTAAATAACACCACCTGGCAAATAATATAGATATTAAGAATCTATTAAAGGGATGGGACTTTTTTTTTTCTCCTCCGGGCTATTGACAATCTTAGGGCTTATTTCAGCACCAATAGCTACTTGCCTGATGCAGTTGGAGTAGTAATTGGGTTTGGACAGATGAGTGAATGTCACAGTGCCCTTCTTCCCAGCTTGGAAAGAGCTTGTTAGCATTGTTGCAGCTGCTTCTCTTGACTGCTAGGACAGGAAGGCTGAGCATGGGTATCCTTTTCTGCCTGGGATGCATGAGTATCTTCTCTTACTTGGGACACAGACAGCCTTGCAAAATGCTAGTGAGGCTGATGTAGCTCCCAAATAATGAGTAATACAAATGTCCACTGCTTATAATAACTGTTTATGAATTATGAATTCTTCGCGAGAATGTGAATGCACCAAAATATTATGAACCACTATAGAACTCTTTGAAAAATTATTCTCCCTCCCCCACCCAATACTTCGCAGACAAGGATCAGAATTAGTGGCCCAGATACAATTCTTTGCCCGGTCATTGTGCCTCATTGTGCCTTGTTGTTCATTCCATGATTGATAGGAAAAATCCTCTTGATGTGGTACGAATGGAAAATCAGAAGTTTGGAGCAAAACTGGAAATGAACTAACCAAAATCTATTGGAGGTGAAGACTACCTTGTTCAAGAGCTCATTGGGAACAGAACTTACATGCTGTGTATTCCAGTAAAGACAACTGTCTACATTGCATTAGGATGGTTTATTGATTTATTTGAATTATTTTTACTGCTTCTCAGCAGTTATCTTTCAAGGTTCTTGTTTGAACTTCTAGTGGGAAAGACATCGCTATTAATGTGAACGACTAAACTGGATTAAAGTTACCTGCCATAAATAGGAAAATATCAATTGTCTTGCCTTGTCCCAAATGGTGCCTTTATAAATATCCTGAAAACAGTTCATTTCAATGCTGGTTTTAATTTTATAGACACACAGCAAGGGTTTTGTTGATGTAATCCATCATCCTGAAATGGAAAACATACTGTTACATGCACCCCACTTCCCCAAGCAGTGAGAATTCCCAGGGGCAGCATCTTCCTGGGTGGGTTCCCTTTAGAGAAAAGAGAACTGAAGATTTATGGCACTTTGTAGTATTTGCTTTATTTATAAATAAGCAAGTAGAGGAAAGACGGGGGCAGACAGGCACACCTGTAGGTCAGTAGTTCTACTGTCCTATATCAGAGCTGATTATCTGTGCAACTACAGGGCACTGTAGTCCACTCTCAGGTTTTAGTTCTTCTCTGTCAGTTCCTTTCACAATTTCAGACTGCACATTCTTTTCCCACTGACACCCATCCCTGCAGCTTGGTGGGAAGGGTTACCTTCTCCAAATCCAGACAGGCATTTGACCAGAGCCACTATCTGGCACATAAAGTCCATTGCTGGACACTTAAGACCCATTGGGTGAAAATCATTAAGATACATTACCATTCTTTTTATCATGTAGGAAATCCACTATGGTCAGCCCACGCTTGTAACAATGGAAACACTTCAATTTCTCTCTTACTTATGCTATCAAGTTTAGTGAATTATAAACAACTGAAAACAATCCCAGCAAGACAAGGGGCATTTCCCCTACCTTTTGTCAGAAGGCTTTGCTGAGCCAAATAGCTGTAGTGGGGGCTCAGTGAATAGAACTGGGAGCTGGGATGAATTGGGTGTTGGTAATGATTTTAATTTATCACCCAAAGTTTTCCATTTGCTGTATGCTTGAAATTCCAAATTCATTCATTTCTTTGTATAGCAGTTTATAGCCCCCTAGTCCATAAGAAGTTCAAGGCCCATTAACTCAACTTTTGAAGTTAAAAAGAATTAAATTCAGTTATTAAAATCTGAAAGAAGTGACTGTATTACATTTGGTCACAGGAAACATTTAATTTCTGATCCATTACAATCTCACCTGCTTCAGATTCAGAATTCAAATCTATAAAGTAGAAATGACAGCTAATGGAAAACTGTGAACTTGAAGTCGAACATGAAGTTCATGATTAAATGCGGTTTCCCCCCTAAAAATTATGTAATTGTACACAATCCACAATCGGAATAGGGCAGTGACACAGTTACAGAAGGATGAGAACATCACTCGTCTTTGTTTGTACAGAGAGACTGGTTGGAAGCCATGACCACAGCTTGTGTTGCTTTTCCCTGCATTGTAGAAGAAATCATCTGGATGCTTTGCATTATGTTGGAAGCCAAATACTGGTGTGCAAAACATCCTTGTTATGTGCATAACTTCCTCTTTAATAGTGAGAGAGGCATTAGAAATATCCTTGGTCCATCCCAAGGGCCTTATGTGTGGCCCGTGCCTTGTACACATTTGTAGAATCGGTTCCAACTAGGGATGCCTTTGGCTGATTCACAACACAAATATAGCCAGAGAATGCACAGCCTGTGAGCCTTGTTGGCCTTACAACAATGAACAGACAAAGACACAAACACTATGTGCTAATTGAGGGCAACGATCCATAAAGTCATAGGTCAGGCTAGCTATCATCTGCTGAAATGTTTAGCAGTGCATCCATTCCCCTGTGAATATTTTCAGGGATGATGAACACATTTATTTATTTATTTTATTGGATTTATGAATCACTCACCCTGCAAGCAGGCTTTAGGCAATTAACAACCTTATAAACATTTAAAAATACAATTGACATATAATTAAAATTATCAACAGTAGAACAGTAAATTGCCAGCCACACCACTGTCCTGCACAGCAGGGAGGGAAGGGTAAATGGGGGCCATAGAAAAGAAAGAGAAGGTGCCAGTCTTAACCTCCCATTGCTGCCCTCAACTAAAAGCCTGGTGGAACATCTCTGCCCTACAGGCCCTGCGGAATTGCATCAGATCCCAGAAGGCCCTGATGTTATTTGGCAGAGAGTTCCACCAGGTCGGGGCCAGGACTGAAAAGGCCCTGGCCCTAGTTGAGGACAGCCGGACCTCCTGAGAGCTGGGAATCACCAGGAAGTTGTTACCAGCTGATCTCAGCATTCTTCTGGGGACATATTGGAAGAGACGGTTCCAAAGGTATGTGGGTTACCAATTGCTCAAAGCCTTGAAAGTCAATACTAATACCTTGAACCTGACTTGGTATTCCACTAGTAACCAGTGTAGCTGGCACAGCACAAGTTGTGCGTGTGCTGTCCATGGTGTTCCCACCAGGACTCATGCCACCGCATTCTGGACTAGTTGGAGCCTCCAGGTCAGCCTCAAGGGCTACAAGATGCTCTTGTACCATCATTGGGAACATGCTGCCAGACTCGCTCAAGTCGTCTGAGTTCCCGCTTCATCCCCCTGAGCTCCTCCATATACCAAGGGGACAGATCCAATGTTCCCTCTAAGCTGTGGAGTCCTGTGAGCCAAAATTCTACTTTCTGAGCTATTGACATTAAAGTTGTGAGCAGATGATCTGGCTGCTGCACAAATTAGTCTGCTCTGGAGCCATCCTTCCTGAGCTAAGACAAAAATCTGTGAGCCAGATGCTAAAAAACTGTGAGCTAGCTCACACTAACTCATCTTAGAGGGAATACTGGACATATCCTCTTCCTGTAGCATTTTTTTTTGTATTTGTATAAACCAATAAATGAACAAATAAAAACAAGCCTTTATGAGGCTTTCATTGGTCCCATATTTGTTTTTAACTACCTTTCTAATAAATACATGTCTTTTTGTATAAGTTTTAACTAGGTTTTTAATATTGGCCCTATTTTAGACTTCTTTCTTATCCTTGTGGTTCTTGATTCAGTTAGAGGTGGGACAACAGCAGATTGAAGTGCCTGTCTGAACACAACCCGTGTTGCTGAGAGGACAAAATGTACAAGGAAGAAGAAATGTCACAACAGATCCCTGCTTCTTCTTTACTGTGAGGCAGATTTTTCCCACCAAAATTCTGAGTTCCCTTCAGGTATTGAGCTAATCCCCAGTAGCATGATAATCTTTGAGATTTTATTAATCTGAATCTGTGACAGAATCTAATTTGGCTTTTGCCCAGCCCAGGAACTTGTCAGGAGAAAACAGGAGCCCTCTTTTTAGATTTCTTGAAATGGCACTGAAAACTGTGTACAGTGAACAATAATAACGATTTTATTTAATAGGCGGGGGGGTATGGGTAGTCAGAAATTGGAAAGGCTGAGGTAAACATTGTTGGTAAAACAGTATATTTTTCAGTTCAGACAAGATGGTGTTGTAGCAGCTTATTTTTACAAATTTTTGGTTCTTATCAGTGAGAGATGGTTGACTGAGTACTTATGTTTCAGTTACAATGTTTCTGCATATAGTTTCCTATTAACTGTTCAGGATTTCTGGAGCAAATTCTTTCCCCTTTTCTGAAATGACAATGTCTCTTCTTTCCGCTGCATAGTCTATAACCGTTTCCTTTCACAACAGACCAGTAACTGTCTCAGTTCCAATTCCCTGTATAACTGGAGAGGATTTATATTTCTTTCCTGAAAATATAATCCTATTCCCAGGGCTCCGTTGGGGCTGGGGCGCGCCGGAGCGCTGCTCCGGGAGAGAGGAGGCGGAGGGCGGGCACTTAACAAAGCCCCGCCCCCCCAGCCTCCCCCCCCTGGCCTCCCCCCGTCAATGCTCCGGGGCCGGCGGCGCTCCCCGGGAAGCCTCCAGCCCTCCCCCCGATCTCCCTCCCTGGCCCGTGGCACGCCGCGGGGCCAGGGAGAAGCCTCCAGCCCCCCCATCTCCCTCCCTGGCCAGTGGGCACGCCGCCGGGCCAGGGAGAAGCCTCCAGCCCACCCCCCCCTCCCTGATCTCCCTCCCTGGCCGCCGGGCCAGGGAGAAGCCCCCAGCGCCCCCCGATCTTCCTCCCTGGCCTGCGGGCACGCCGCCGGGCCAGGGAGAAGCCCCCAGCCCCCCCGATCTCCCTCCCTGGCCAGCGGGCATGCTGCCGGGCCAGGGAGAAGCCCCCAGCCCGCCCACCCACCCCGATCTCCCTCCCTGGCCAGCGGCACGCCGCCGGTGAGGGAAAAGCCCCCAGCCCACCCACCCACCCCATCTCCCTCCCTGGCCAGCGGCACACTGCCCCCAGCCCGCCCACCCACCCCGATCTCCCTCCCTGGCCAGAGAAGCCCCCAGCCCGCCCACCCACCCCGATCTCCCTCCCTGGCCAGCGGCACACTGGGCGAGGGAAAAGCACCCAGCCCACCCACCCACCCATCTCCCTCCTTCCTTCCTTCCTTCCTTCCTTCCTTCCTTCCTTCCTTCCTTCCTTCCTTCCTTCCTTCCTTCCTTCCTTCCTTCTCTCCCCCACTTACCTATCTACCTACCTTCCTCTTTCTTTCTTTTCCTTCCTTCTTTCCTTCTCTCTCTCCCCCCACCTACCTTCCTTCCTTCTTTCCTGTTCCTTTCCTTCCTTCCTTCTCCTTTCTTCCCTCCTTCTTCCTTCCTTCCTTCCTTCCTTTGCCATTAGATAGGCTTGCCAGCTCTGAGTTGGGAAATACCTTGGAGATTTTTGGGGTGGAGCCTGAGCGTGGGTATTGCCTTCTGACACACTTCCAGTGACGTCAGGGGGTGTGACCTTCTGACACTTCCAGTGACGTCAGGGGGTGTGGCATATGCAAATAAGTTATGCTAATGAGCTCCTGCACCTCTTTTTTTACGAAAGGACCCTTCCCTATTCCTTTTGGCCTGATAGGGAGCTTCAGCCTGTTACTCAGTCACTCTGCCAAAATTTCAAACCCTAGTTCTTGGCGTCTGCTTGTTTGTATTTAGGTTTGCAACTTGTACTTAGGATTGCAACAATGCCATCTATTTTTAAAAATTCTTCCTAGCCTGAACATACGGCCCAATACTGCTGAGAACTGTAGTGGATAGGGAGGCAGGGGTGTCTTCTTTTCTTTGCCATGGTTGAAATGGAAACCCCCAGCTAATAGCAACTATAGTGGGGTTGATTTTATAGAAAAGGGAAGAGTTAGGCCCTTAAAATTATACTTCTTATATTTTTTATTTATTCAAGGATTATATTGAAACTCTGCAATTGCTGCTAAAAATTCTGTAAGAAGATGTCTACAAAAAGAAAGTGCTGTGTCAAAGAAACAAAAAAAATTGAAGATGAGTATCGTGTCTTTAATGACAAATGGACTACTGAGTACTTCTTTTGTTTTAAACAAGGATAAAGCAGTTTGCCTGATATGTCTTGAGAGTACAGTGTTAAAAGGCACTTTGAATCTTGTCATAAGAGCTACTAAATATGTCAAGGAGAGAACAAATTCTGGCTGCAGTCACACTGAAGGCTGGGTGTGATCTGGCTGCTCCTCCATTTCTGGCAGTTTAAATAGTTGTGGGAAGTTTTGATCAGATTTCCCACCCTGAACCAGCTTCACTGTGCACTTGTCCCATGATCCATCAATCAGATTGTTATGGCATTCTTTTGCTTTTGTTTTTCACCCATGTGCATAAGCGGTGTATCCAAAGCTCCGGCTCCTTTTTTTTTTTTTTAAATCCATGTCAAAGAGTTATATTTATAGCAAAAATAGGCTTTTACTTTCTTCCCCATATGGCAGCCATGGTCCCGGGAGTGATGTGATGCATGTGGCACTGGAGCTCGGTGCATGGTGCAGTGCTTATGGGTGCTGGGCTGGCTCAACAGGATCCTATCCTTGTCGCCAATGTTAAATACTGGGTTCTGGATGCATTTCAGTGAAACAGCTCTACTGTCTCAGGACCATGGTCCAATGTTGCTGGCGTGGCACTGGTGGAAGACTGTGGGGCTGGCGTGGCACTGGTGGAAGGCTGTGGGGCTGGTGTGACACCAGGAGAATCCATGGCTGCCTGGTTGGGTGTTTCACCTCCTTGGTGTTCTGGTTGTGCGTTGTCCATCAGGAACTCCCTCGTTGGCTCTGATTCCTGTGGTTGCAGCAATCCCATGTTGCAGTCTTCTGCGATTGCTGATGGTGACTCCAGCTTGGCTGGAAGTAGATGGCAGCGGAGCTGGTCTATGTGCCTTCTAAGAACCTGACCATCTTTGGTCAATACCTCATATGACAGGGGTCCAGTAACATGAATGACCTTGGCTGGAACCCAGGCAGGAGTGCTAGAAAAGTTCCTTATGTAGACGGAGTCACTGGGGGAAAATCCTCTGGGCACTTCCTGGCTCTCCAGTGATGGTCGATGCTCAGGGGCTTGATCTGGGTGCAGCCTGTCCAGTCGGGTGGTTAGGCACCTGCCCATGAGGAGTTTAGCTGGGCTGTGGCCTGTGGTAGCGCTCAGGGTCACCTGGTGGCTGAAAAGGAAGGCCACAAGTCTATGGTCCCAATCTCCATGGATGATCTGCCTGAGGGACTCCTTCATGATCTGCACCCTCCTCTTCGCTTGTCCATTGGTGGCCAGATGAAAGGGAGTGGAGTAGACATGTCTGATGAGGTAGCAGTCCATAAACTCCTGGAACTCCCCCGAGGTGAAGGCTTTTCCATTGTCCGTCACTACCATGTCGGGTAGGCAATGTGTGCTGAAGATCTGTCTGAGGGCCTGGATTGCTGCTTTGGAGGAGGTGGAGGTGACAGGCATGACCTCCAGCCATTTGGTGTATGAGTCCACCAAGATGAAGAATATTTGTCCTTGGAAGGGGACAGGAAAGTCAAAATGAACCCGGGACCATGGTTTGCAGATGGACTCCCACTGCTACACAAGTGCCTGAAATGGTTCCAGTCAGGTTTTTTGGCAGGCCTGGCAGTGCTTGACCCAGGCCTCTATCTCGCTGTCCATGCCTGGCCACCATATGCAACTCCAGGCGAGTGCCTTCATCTGCACAATTTTGGGGTGAGTCTCATGCAGGGCCAAAAGCACTTGCTGGCGCAAGGGAGTGGGAACCACTACCCAGCTCCCCCACAGTAGGCACCCCTTGTGGGCTGATAACTTGTCCCGGCGGGATGAGAAAGCAGCAAATTCTGGGCCCATCTGGCTGGTGGGCCAGCCCCTTCCCACCCAGTCCAAAATGAGGGAGAGGACCCGGTCCCTCATGGTGTGGCGGGAAATGTCCATGGCCTGCAGAGGGCAGTCAGAGAGCTCCTCCATGAGCAGGATCTGGTGAATGGGAGCTGGGTCAGCATCACAGGAGCAGAGTAGCAGGTGGCTGAGGGCGTTGTCATGTCCCATCACCTTCCCTGGGCAGTGGAGAAGGGAGTACTGGTATCCCGCTAAGAAGATGGACCAGCGCAGTACCCAAGACAAGAGCATCTGGGGGGTCTGGTGATTTGGAGCCAGCAGACCAAGCAGAGGCTTGTGGTACATCACGATGGTGAATGGTTGCCCGTAGAGGTAATCATGGAATTTCTTAACCTCTGCTATGATAACCCGCGCCTCTTTGTTGATTTGTGCATAGTTGTGCTTGGCAGAAGACAGGATGCGGGAGTAATAAGTCTGGCAGCTGGTGTCCAAGGATGGCGCTGACACTGTAGGATAAAGCGTCACAAATGTGGATGAAGTGGGCCAGGATGGCGTTGGAGATGAGCAGCTCCTTGATTGCCCTGAATGTAGCAGCTTGCTTTGAGCCCCAGACCCATGGGGTTTTCTTGCCAAGGAGGCGGTGAAGTGGTTCTGCAAGCACAGCTTTATGGGGCAGGAAAGAATGATAAAAGTTCAGGAGCCCCAAGAAGGCCTGGAGTTCTGGTTTGGAGGTTGGTGCAGGAACATCAAAGATGATGCATACGTTGTCCGGGGCCAGATGGATGCTGTTAGAGAACCCCAGGAACTCAACCCGCAGAACCCCCAGGAGGCACTTTTCCTGCTTCACTTTGAGACTGGCTGATTGAAATCGCTGCAGGACGGTGCGCAGTTTACTGGCGAAGTCCTCCTTCATGGGAGCGGCAATTAGAACATCACCAAAGAAGGGTTGAACCCTGGGAATTCCTTTGAGGAAAGAGTCCATGAGATTCTGGAAGATTCCTGGGGCTACACTGACCCCGAACTGCAGCTGCTGCACCCTGAACATGCCCCTGTGCATTACTATGGTCTGGGCCTCTGCGGTCACATCATCTACAGGCAGCTGCTGGTAGGTCTGGGCCAAATCTAACTTTCCAAATACCTTGGGGCCTGACAGAGAAGCCAGTACTGGGTAGGAGTGGTCCTGCAGCATTTTATTGATGGTGCATTTGTAGTCCACGCAGATGTGGATGTCCCCGTTAGGCTTAATGGGCATCACAATTGGGGTTTCCCAGAGGGAATGCAAAACTGGCTCCAAAACACGTTGGCCCACCAAGCAATCCAGCTCCTCATCTATTTTCAGCTTCAATGCAAACAGGATGCGCCTGGCCTTCAGCCATATGGGCCGCACCTCTGGGCTAAGCTGGAGTGAGACAAGGGTCCAGTATAGCAACCGAGTGTCCCATCAAAGACAACTGGGAACTCGTCACACACTCACTAAAAGACTTTTGTGGTCATGTGGTGCACCCCAGTTACTCAGAACCCCAGGGGTGTGAACCAGGCTAGGCCTAAGAGGCTTGTGTGACTGCCTCTCACCACCACCAAGTCCAAAAGTACTGTACCCAGAACTTGCCCACCCCTCTCACAGCCACTTCGTTCTGTTGGACGTCACACAGGGTGAAACCAACCGGTCTAAGGTGAGAGCCCCCCCTTGGGCATAGCCTTCTAAAGGTGTCCTCTGAGATTATGGAAATGGAGGACCCTGTGTCTAGCTCCATCTGGCAAGTGGTTTCCTCAATCAAGACTGTCATTTTATCAGGGGTGTCCTGGGGCAAGTTCAGTACCTGTTGCTGCTGGACAGAGATGGTGTGTAGTTCTGCTGACTGCATAGATGTTGGGGTTGCCATCGGTCACCTCTGGTTTCCCTTGGAATGGCAGGCTTGGACAATGTGACCAACCTTTCTGCAGTTCTGACACGTGGCATTCCGGAAACAGTAGGATCTCCACTTGTGGGGCTCCCCGCTGCTGGCCCATGGCGTTGATGTGGCAGTTCACTGGTGTGTGATGAAGTGAATGGGCAAGCGCCAAGGCGGGCTGGGCGCTGTAGTTGCAAGACCTCTTCCTCAAAGGTGTGTAGTTCTGCTGAATGTGTAGATGCTGGGGTTGCCACTGGTCACCTCTGGTTTCCCTTGGAATGGCAGGCTCGGGCGATGTGGCCAACCTTTCTGCAGTTCTGACATGTGGTGTCCCAGAAATGGTAGGATCTCTGCTCGTGGGGCTCCCCGCTGCTGGTGCATGGCATCGATGTGGCAGTTCGATGGTGTGTGAGGAAGTGAATGGGCAAGCACCAAGGTGGGCTGGGTGCTGTAGTTGCAAGACCTCTTCCTCAGTGGTGTATAGTTCTGCTGAGTGTGTAGATGCTGGGGTTCCCATCGGTCGCCTCTGGTTTCCCTTGGAATGGAAGGCTCAGGTGATGTGGCCAACCTTTCTGCAGTTCCGACATGTGGCATCCCGAAAATTGTAGGATCTTCGCTCATGGGGCTCCCCGCTGCTGGTACATGGCGTTGATGTGGCAGTTTCGATGGTTTGTGAGGAAGTGAATGGGCAAGTGCCAAGGCGGGCTGGACGCTGTAGTTGCAAGACCTCTTCCTCAGAGGTGTGTAGTTCTGCTGAATGTGTAGATGCTGGGGTTGCCACTGGTTACCTCTGGTTTCCCTTGAAATGGCAGACTCGGGCGATGTGGCCAACCTTTCTGCAGTTCTGACATGTGGTGTCCCAGAAATGGTAGGATCTCTGCTCATGGGGCTCCCCGCAGCTGGTGCATGTGGTTGATGTGGCAGTTTTGATGGCATGTGATGAAGTGAATGGGCAAGCACCGAAATGAGCTGAATGCTGTAGTTGCAGGACCTCTGCCTCCTCAGAGGTGTTTACGTGTTGGGCCGCAGTGGTTGGTCTCCTTGAAGATGGCAGACTTTGCACCTGTCGGACCTCCACTGTGAACTGATCAGCGGCTTCCATGGAGAGGGCTAATTCCATGGCCTCCTTGAATTTGGGGTCTTGCTTGGTGATGAGTTTTTGTTGGATTCGCTCGTCTCGCAGTCCGCACACCAGCTGGTCTCAGAGCACTTCCTCAAAGTCGTGGAAGTTACAATGTCTGGTGACCCATCGGAGGGCCGTGACATATGTCGTAATCTATTCACCCACAGCCTGGTTTCTACTGTGTAACGTGTGGCGGGCAGTGATGATGGAGGGCTTCAGCAAGAAGTGCTCCTTTAGCCAGTCCAAATTCATCTTGTACTCAGTGTCTCAGAGGTCTGCTGGAGCCAGCACCAAACGAGCGATCTCAATTGTCGAGTGGCCGCAGACTTGGAAGAAAGTAGTGCACTTCTTTTTATCTTCAGTGATCTCGGAGGACTCGAGAAAAAACTCAAACTGGGAGACATAGGAATCCCAGTTCTCTGCAGTGGCGTTGAATGCGTTTAAGTGTCCTGGAGCGGCAGCCATGGTCCTGGGAGTGATGCAATGCACGTGGCACAGGAGCTTGGTGCACAATGCAGTGTTGATGGGCACTGAGCTGGCTCAACAGGATCCCATCCTCATCGCCAATGTTAAATAGTGGGTTCTGGACACATTGCAGTGAAACAGCTCTACTTTATTAAGTGATTTCAGGAACACTACAAGGACAAACTCTAGGATATCAGCCCTGTTATAAAGCATGCAAAGACCACACCCTAACACACCCCACTCCCAACAATAGGCTACTTACATTATACTACTTATCTACTGGTTCAGAATCCTGGTAAGTTATTGTTCTGGGGTAACAAGCTCAACCAGTTCCAGGTACTATTTCAGGCATGGCTCAGGCTCAGTACACAACACCAGGGAAGGGGGTTCAGACATTGGAAATGCGGGGTGGAAATGCTGGCATCCCTTAACACTGGATTTTCCCCAGTCTCTGATTACTCTGCTTCCAATGTGGGGCAACACTGGGTGTCGACAACTGGGGCATGAAAGGCAGATATTGTCGTCTGATCGTGCTCTTTTAATCTGCAAAGGTAATGCTACTATATTGCAGTAAACTGCTCATGTGACCACAGCCAAAATCACTTAAAACTCAATGTTTTTGCAGCAAAATCTTTTTAGAAAGCAAGCTGAGGAGAACCTATCTACTGTGAGGGCCAGCTATCATGTTGCTAAGTGTATTGCTGGAAATCGTAGATAGTTCACTGATGGTGAATTTATTAAAAAGTCTGTGGTTAAAGTAATGGAGGAAATGTGCTCTGAGAGGTATCTTGCGTTAGTTGTGTCAGGATCTGCCTCTAAAATCACCAGGTGTGTTGAAGAAGTAGGAAAAGAGCTGCATATGTCACAGATTTTCAAGGCAAAAAGTTTTGATTTGTTTTCTTTGGCATTAGATGACAGCCATGACATTATAGACCAGGGGTGTCAAACATGTGGCCCAGGGGCTGTTATCAGACAGTGTTAAATAAACAAAATATTGCAAGAGTGCTAATGTTTTAAGCATGTTTTTATTTTATGTTTAAAAAAAACCCCTTTGTGTTTGTGTCCTTTATAAAGGTTACATCTCCGCTACCTGGCATTACATTTGATGACACATGTGTCCCGGCCCAACAAGGTCTCATTTATGTCAGATCCGGCCCTCATAACAAATGAGTTCGACACCCCTGTTATAGTCAATGCTAAACTACTAATTTTTATCAAGGGAGAAGAGTTGTGTGCACTGCAGAGTCTGAAAGGCACTACAACTGCAGAGAACATATTCTTGAAGGCGTGTAAATCCATAGAAAATCTTGGCTGAGTTGGGATAAATTGAAAAGCATCACAACTGATGGTGCAAGAAATATGGTGGGAAGTAAAACTGGCATAGTTGCAAGAATCAGTGAAGAGATATTGAAATTAAATGGTACACTTTCCATGCAGTCTCACTACATCATCCATCAGCAAGCCTTGTGTTGTAAGATTCTTCAGTGGGAAAGTGTGCTGGGTGTTGTATCCAGCATTAATTATGTCAGTTTCAAAACTTTCTCTCAGAGATAGATGCAGAATATGGAGATTATTGTACCATGAAGAAGTCAGGTGGCTTAGTAGAGGCAAAATCCTCAAATGTTTTTTCAGGCTTCATCCTGAAGTTGATGTCTTTCTCAAGGAAAAAGGGAAAGATCAAGAACTACTTTCTGAGCCTGAATGGATACTGATTATACTTTCTTAATTGATATCACAGAGCATCTGAACACGTTGAATCTAAGATTGCAAGAAAAAGGAAAGCTTGTGTGGGACATGTATTCTGAACTGAAGGCTTCTGAAGCAAAACTAAACGTTTTTGTGAAGCAAGCTAGTGAAGGTAACTTTTCAAACTTCTCATGCTGCAATGCACTAAAATTTGAGAAGGATGGGAATTTACAATTCAATGCTGAAAAACACATCAAAGCACTGATCTTATTGCAGGTTGGAATTCCAGAACAGACTCACTGATATACACAGGTATGGAAAGGAAATAAGAATGTTTCAGAATCCATTTGAAGTAGCACCAGAAGTTGCAAGCAACTTTTTTCACATGGAACGATTTGATTTGCAAGCCAGTGATAATCTCAGAGGCATTTAGAAAGAAAATCGTTTGTTAAATTTCTACTAGAATCATAGAGTTGGAAGGTACTTCCAGGGTCATCTACCCCAACCCCCTGCACAATGCAGGAAATTCACAATTACCTCCCTTCACACCCATAGGGACTCCTGTTCCATGCCCAGAAGATGACAAAAACCTCCAGAATCCCTGGCCAAACTGGCCTGGAGAAAAATTGCTCCCTGACCCCGAAGGGGCAATCAGGATTTCCCTGGGCATGTAAGAAAGGGCCACAAGAACTAAACACTGATGCAACCCTTCCTGCCCTCATGATCTGCCTAAGTTGACAGAATCAGCATTGCTGTCAGATGGCCTTCTAGCCTCTGTTTGAAAACCCCCAAAGAAGGAAGAGCCCACCTCCTCCCGAGGAAGCCTGTTCCACTGAGGAACCGCTCTGTCAGGAAGTTCTTCCTAATGTTTAGCCAAAAACTCTTCTGATTCAATTTCAACCCATTGGTTCTGGTCCGACCTTCTGGGGCAACGGAAAACAACTCCGGGCCATCCTCTATAGGACAGCCCTTCAAGTACTTGGAGATAATTATCCTATCACCTCTCAGTCATCTCCTCAGTCATCTCCTCTCCAGGCTCTCCAGCTCCTTCAACCTCTCATAGGATGGTCTCCAGATCCCTCCCCATCTCCATTGCCCTCCTCGGGACATGTTCCAGCTTGTCTATAGCCTTCTTAAATTGTGGTGCCCCAAACTGAGCACAATACTCTAGGTGAGGTGTAACCCGAGGAGAGTAAAGCGATATCATCACTTCATGTGATCAGGACACTATACTTCTGTTGATACAGCCCCAAATGGCATTTCCCTTTTTAGTTACGACATCACACTGCCAACTCATGTTTAGTGTATGGTTTACGAAGACCCCTAGATCCTTTTTGCACATACTACTGCCAACAGAAGTCTCCCCCCATCCTATAATTATGTGTTTGATTTTTCCTACCTAAATGCAGAACTTTACATTTATCCCCACTGAAATTCATTTTATTTGTTGTAGCCCAGTTTTCCAGCCTGTCAGAACCATCCTTTATCCTGACTCTGTCATTTACCATATTTGCTACTCCCCCCAATTTAGTGTCATCGCAAATTTAGTATGCATTCCCTCTATTCCTTCATCCAAATCATTGATAAAGATGTTGGGAAAAAACAGGTCCCAGGACCAATCCTTGAGGCACTCCACTTGTTACTCCTCTCCAAGAGGATGTGGAACCATTCATAAGCACTCTTTGGGTGTGATCTGTCAACCAGTTACAGATCCACCTAACGGTAATAGGATACAAACCACATTTTACCAACTTATCAACAAGAATATTGTGTGGAACCTTATCAAAAGCCTTACTGAAATCAAGATACCTGGTATACCTGATACGTTTGTCAACCTAAAGACATTTGCTGCAGGCATATTCAGTCTTTGGCTCCACATACATCTGTGAATGAACTTTTTCCAAGATGAAAACTGTGAAATCCAAGTGTAGGCCAAGACATACAGATGAACATTTACACGACATTTTAAGGGTGTGTGTCACAAACCTTGACTTGGACATTAATGCCTTGGCTAACAGAAAACAGCCACAAAAATCACATTGATTAATTGTGTGGTCACACACACTAAATAATCCACTTTCAATGCACTTTCCAACTGGATTTTGCCAGTTCACACAGTAAAATCCAGTTCGAAAATGGAAAGTGGAATCCAGCCTGAAAGTGGAATGAAAGTAGATTTTTTTAGTGTGTGTGACCACAGCCTAGGTGAGCATGTGTAGCTAGATGAAGAAGAAGAAGAGGAGATTGGATTTATACCCCTCCCTCCACTCCCCAAGGGAGTCTCAGAGTGGCTTACAAACTCCTTTTCCCTTCCCCTCCCCACAACAGACATCCTGTGAGGTAGGTGGGGCTGAGAGAGCTCTTTCCCAAGCTGTCCTTGAGGGAACAGCTGGTACAGAGCTATGGCTTGCCCAAGGTCATCCAGCCAGGTGCAAGTGGAGGAGTGGGGAATCAAACCCGGTTCTTCCAGATTAGAGTCCGCACACTTAACCACTACACCAAACTGGCTTCCAAAAGGATTCCACAGTAAAATATTGTTCCAAAATGGATTGCATTCAAATTAAGATTTCTTCATTGATCTCTGAATGTTTACTTTTGATCTAAATAGGTAGGTTAATAATTTTGTTACATTTTGATTTAAGATGTGGCCCTCTTTAGGCATTCGGCACTCTAACGCAGCCCCCCTATGCCAGAAGTTTGGCAACCCCTGATCTCAATTATATTAAAAAGACTTGTGACCAAAGAAGGCCCCATGCATTATACTGCAATAGCAAGATCTATTCAAAGGAGAAATCTGAAAGGTGCTGAGGATGGTCTGTACGAGGTTAGTATTCCTTTAAATGTACTAGTAATGCATAAAACTCATGCATAAACCCTGGAGTTCTTATATTTGGCCCAGATCATGTTCCCTTGGCAGCTGGCAGGCAGACATATGCTGTATTCACTCACTCCCTTGAGAGCCGTAAGCACCCACTATCAGTAACAACATGTCAGCGAAAAATAAGCTTCTTACAGCTGAAACCTAACCCTTGGGAGCAGTGATAATGGCACATGTAAAAATAGGCACTCTGAACCACTAGTTCCTTTGAGACGTGCTTGTGAAGGACTTGCTGGACCAAGAATAGGAGAACAAATTTTCATACCAAATCAGGTTCACCTGCCAAGGGTGCTGTCCTTTGTGGCAGATCCCTTAAACAAGAATTGAGGAGTTCTTTAGCAACAGGTCAGCAAGGGATAAGGAGTTCCTCTTCTTCCCACAATCTTCTGTACCTCTCACTCTTAAGCATGGAGTTAACACTGTATGGAAAGCATGAAATATTGATAACATCTTTAGTTTAGAGTGCTGTTAGGTCCATATAGTATAAGTTTGTTAGTATTGTAAAGAATACACGTAATTGCATTACACTGAATTGGTATAGGATTTTGACTAAAAATACAAAGAGCAGAAACACTTGACGGCCCCGCTAGCTTACAGTTGTCCACCATTTGGTTGGATATTGAGATACATCACAGTATTTGGCTGGACACTGAGAATGTAAAAAATAAGAACATAAGAACATAAGAGAAGCCAATGTTGGATCAGGCCAGTGGCCCATCCAGTCCAACGCTCTGTCACACAGTGGCCAAAAACACCAGGTGCCCTCAGGAGGTCCAGCAGTGGGGCCGGGACACTAGAAGCCCTCCCACTGTTGCCTCCCCCCCAAGCACCAAGAATACAGAGCATCACTTGCCCCAGACTGAGAGTTCTTATCTACACTTCGTGCCTAATAGCCACTGATGGACCTCTGCTCCATATGTTTATCTAATTCCCTCTTGAAGCCGTCCATGCTTGTAGCCACCACCACCTCCTGTGGCAGTGAATTCCACATGCTAATCACTCTTTGGGTGAAGAAGTACTTCCTTTTATCTGTTCTAACTCAACTGCTCAGCAATTTCATGGAGTGCCCATGAGTTCTTGTATTATGAGACAGGGAGAAAAGTACTTCTTTCTTTACTTGCTCTATCCCATGCAAAATATTATAAACCTCGATCATGTCACCCCTCAGCCATCATTTCTCCAAGCTAAAGAGCCCCCAGTGCTTCAACCTGCCTTCACAGGGAAAGTGTTCCAACCCTTTTATCATTCTAGTTGTCCTTTTCTGCACTTTTTCCAATGCTGTAATATCTTTTTTGAGGTGGGGCAACCAGAACTCTACACAGTACTCCAAATGAGGTTGCAACATCGATTTATACAGGGGCATTATGATACTGGCTGATTTGTTTTCAATTCCCTTCCTAATAACTTCCAGCATAGCATTGGCCTTTTTCACTGCAGTCGCACACTGTCTCGATATTTTCATTGAGTTATCTACTACGACTCCAAGATCTCTCTCTTGGTCAGTTTCGCCAGTTTGGACCCCATCAACATGTATTTATAGTTAGGATTTTTGGCTCCAATGTGCATCACTTTGCACTTGGCCACATTAAACCCTGTTTGCCATGTTGACACCCACTCACCCATCCTCGACAGATCCCTTTGGAGTGCCTCACAATTCTCCCCGGCTCTCACCATCCTGAACAACTTCATGTCATCTGCAAATTTAGCCACTTCACTGCTTACTCCCAACTCCAAATCATTAATGAACAAGTAAAAAATCATTGAACCGAGTGCTGATGCTATGTATTCTACAACAATATTGAAGCTGGGTGGTTTTGGTGTTCCACTTTTGAGGAAGCAACATGATACGGCAATTGTTAGCCAGCAGGGCCGTCAAGTGGATACACAAGCGGCAAGAAGAGCTTTTTGAAGAGTAATTATAAACTTTGATGTTTGAACTTTTCACTGCTTGAGGAATTTGATTTGGACTATGAAGGTTATATGTGTATTTTGACTGTATTTTTGAGTTTCTGACATATTATATTATCGATAAACGACACTATTTGCATAGGTTCAGATTGTTATAAGTGTTGACTGATGAATTTTTTTTGTTATTTCTGCACAGTTTGTTTCTTTTGTATAATTTACTCCCGTGTTTCTCACCTGGAGGTTGGCAACCCTGATCCAGCAAAATCATTTACATTGATGAAAAATGGAGATACCAGGCACTTATATCAGTTTCTCAAATCAATCAGTTCTTGGGGAGTATTCCATCTTGAACAAGATACTCAGGGCTATTTTTGGGCAGGAACGCACAGGAACGGAGTTCCGGCTGGCTTCTGGGTTGGCCATGACTACAGCCTCCCCCTCTGAGGATCTTCAGGTGCCTCACAAGCCTTGGCTTGGGGTCTCTTGGCCTGGGGAAGCCAAGCAGATCCAGGGAGGGAAGGCAGTTTAAACTGCCTCCCCTCCTCGGGCTCCCCAAATGCCCCACGGCCAATCCTGGGGAAGCCAAGCCAATCCAGGGAGGGAGGGCAGGGGTGTGGCCTAATATGCCAATGAGTTTCTGCTGTTGGGTATGGCTTATTATGCTAATGAGTTCCTGCTGGGCTTTTTCTACAAAAAAAGCCCTGAAGATACTATACAAGTTGCAAGGTCAGAGAAAACTGGGCCTTTTGCATTCACAAAGAAGGCTTTTTCCTTGGAGGAAGATCCCAACAAATAAAATGGGATTTACTTCCAAGTAGACTTGCTTAAGATTGCTCCCATAGTTTCACGAGCTGTTCCTTCATGTTAAGAAGGAGCATGGGGACAGCTTCTTAATTTCTCTAATTGGGGGAAGAGGTTTCAACTATTCATGCGTCCAAAAGTTACGTTGTACTTCTGAAGGTCACTGGCGTACCTCATGTGAAACTGCTGTATCCTCTCGGGTCTCACTTTGGCCTGACAAACTTTAATCTCATGACAGTTCCCAAAGAGCAACAGCTCCTCTGATATTTATATTCCTTGGTGATTAAAAAAAAACATGCTAGGTCCAATGATGTTGGAAAAAATGAAGGGACACTATGAAAGATAGCTCATACTTGAAATATATTGGCTACGCAGCATCAGTGTAGACCAAAGATGACTCCAAAGGGTAGGAAGCAAGTCCCCAAATAGTTCCCACAACACTTTCTGCTTCCCCAGCTTTCAGTCTCTATGCGTTATGTTCTTATAGCATGAAGTAAAATATCCATGCTCTCCTAACTAGGGTTCCCTCCTTTCACATAAAGAACTTATTATGAGACCATAAAAAATGACACGAGTTTCAGAACATTAATGATATTTTATTAGAATACACCACCTTTTATGCCATCATTTCAATCAAATGTCACCCCTGCTGGTTTGGGAGTGACAAAAACTGACCCGGACAAGCTAGAGGCCTCCAATTCGCACAGTTCCTCCCTGGGCTGTCCCTCCACAAGCCCCACAAGTTACATGCATATTGAGTTTTGGGGGTCCAAGTAGTGGACCCCCAAGCAAAGCGCCCCCAGGAAACTGCTTTTGGTATAGTTGTCCAGTGCCAGTTTCAGATAGTGCAGAGCAGACCTGGTACAGGTTTCGGATAGTACAGGCATCCAGCTCCCAGAGGACCTCCCTGGAGACCACCTGCATGGCTGTGGGTGGCTGGGTCTTCCTGGAGCCCACCACCCAAACCATTTGACATGATGACTCATTGGATCCCAGCCTCCCACTCTGCTGGGAGAGGTGACAGGGACCTGGCACCTGATGACTGAGAATCTCCGCATGGCTGTGGCAGGAGGGCACTGGTGGACGAGTGGCTAGGATCTAAAATATCCTAAGGAGGAGGGGTTCCCAAGCCACCCCGTCAAGACAGAATGCTGGTCTACAGTAACAATGTCCTCAATTTGGCCAGACATGCATGGATGTTGTCAGGCTGGACACCAGAAGTCTTTCATGGAAAGATTTGGGGGTGAGGTAAGGCATCTGTGGGTCAGGCTCAAACTGGAAGCTCACAGACCACACTCTTCAGGGGATGGGTGGTGCTCTTTCCCTGGGCCCACCCTCCGCCCACTTGAAATGCTAACATCAGGCAGGGTCAACCTTCTCACCCTGCTGGTGGCCTGAGGAACACCCTCACAGGGGCAGGTGGTGCTCTTTCCTTATCCCCATCCACCTGGGGACGGCAACGTGATCACCATGCAGGGCCAACCCTCCCGCCTTGCCCAGGGCCTGGGGAACCCCCACAAAGGGGCAGGCAGGATTCTCTCCCTGGGCCCACCCTCCACCCACTGGTAATGTGATTACTGGGCAGGGCCAACTCTCGCTACCTGCCCGGGGAACACTCGCACAGGGGTGGGTGGTGCTTTCTCCCTGGGCCCACCCTCCACCCACTGGCAACACAATCACCAGGCAGGGCCAACTCTCCCACCCTGCCTGAGGCCCAGGGGACACCAGCACAGGAGCGAGTGGCAGTCTTTCCATGGGCCCACCCTCTACCCACTGGCAATGCAATCAGTCCCCAAGCCCACCCTCCACCTGGGAACAGCAACATGATCACCTGGCAGATCAAAACTCCTGCCCTGCCCAGGGCTCGAGAACACCCCCAAAGGGGTGGGGGGTGTTCTCTCTCCTGGCCCCTCCACCCAGCAATGTCAGTGTGATCACTGTGCAGGGCTGACCCTCCCATCCTGCCCGGAGCCTGGGAAGCACCTGCAAAGGAGTGCATAGTGGTCTCTCCCCGGGCACATCCACCCAAGAACAGCAATGTGATAACTGAATAGGGCTGAATCTTCCACCCAGGCTGGGGCCTGGGGAACCCCCCCATGGGGTGGGGGGTGCTCTCCTCCTGGCCAACCCTCCATCCACTGGCAGCATGATAACTGGGCAGGGCCAATCCTCCGCCCTGCCCAGGGCCCAAGGCATACCCTCAGAGGGGCAGGCGTGATTCTCTCCCCAGGCCCATCCACCTGAGAAAGGCAACATGATCACCTTGCAGGTCCAACCCTTGCACACCACCCGGGCCTTGGGAAACATCCACAAAGGGGCGGGTGGGATTCTCTCCCTGGGCCCACCCTCCACCAACGGGTAACATGATTACTGGGCAGGGCCGACTCTCCTGCACTGAGCAGAAAACACTTGCACTGAGCAGGTTGAGCTCTATCCTCAGGCCCATCCACCCAGGAACAACAATGTGATCACCACACAGGGTCAAACTTCCCACTCTGCCTGGGACCCGGAGAACAGCTGCACAGGGGAGGGTGGGATTCTCTCCTCAAGCTCACCCTCGACCTACTGATAATGTGATTACCGGGCAGGGCCGACCATCTTATCCTGACTGGGCAACAAACACATAGGGGCAGGTGGTGCTCTCTCTTTGGGCCCACCCTACACCCTTCCTCCCACCCGAGCACCAGGGACGCAATCCTCATGGGCTGCATTCCGGAATCACCCAGAGAGGAAGAGAAGGAAGGGGGGACATGAGGAAGGAAGAAAAGAAACCATGGTCTCTTTCCACCACATTCAGTACAGGGTGGCCAAGCATAGGTAGATGAACTTTCAGAAAGGACAGCTTATCCACCCTGGCCAGGTCTAGGTGGGATTGATGTGAGCAAAGGATGTCTCCCAGATGGCAGAACACCCGCTCGCTCTGGGTGCTGGTTGGAGGGCAGGAGAGCAAATTGGTGGCCACGCTGGCAAGATCAGGCCATATGGTGGTCTTGCACACTCAAGTGGGTCTGAGTTGGTGGGCTCGGGGGGCTCAGCCAGGAACTCACAGACCATCACATCCGCACAACCCCCTGCCATCATATGCGTGGCACCCACACCAGCACTCTGTACCTCCCACCCAGACAACAGGGATGCCTGATTCACATTCCAGCATCTCCTCTCCATCATGCCCCCTGCTCTCTCCTCCTCCTCCTCACCATCCTCCAACCCCCCTCTTCCTCCTCTCCCTCTGCATCCTCATTGTCCTTCTCCCCCTACCCCTCATTATCTTCTAACTCCCTCAGCTGTCCCCAACCCCTGGCCACAGCCATGGAACCGGGCACCTGGCAGCACACTTCATGCTTCCACTGATGAAACGGTGTGTTTTGGTGGGGAACACTTCCCTTGAGATGGGGGTCACACGTGAATGCCATCTTGAACTCCCGCACTTCGAAGAGTGGATGCAAGAACTTCTCAATGCCTTTCTGCAACTGTTGACCAGGGGGGAAGGGGAAGGGGAAGGGGAGAACCTCAGTTTCATCAGGGCCTGGCTGCAGCATAGTCTCCATAACCAGTTCTAACCTGTGAATGAGGGGGATGACTTGCCCCAGACTGGTGGGGTGGACACAGAGCACACTGGTGGTGACCTGAAATGATTTCAGGATGCACACCATCAGGGAGAGGGTCAGTCAGTCATTGGAGTTGATGCTAGTCCTCCTCGCTGCCCCCTTCCCCCCCTTTTTCTTCTCTTCCCCCTCCTCCCCCTCCTCATCCTCCCTGCCTCATCATCTCCCACCTCCCTCAGCTGTCTCTAGCCCCAGCCACAGTGTTGGAATCCCTGCCCTTGGTGGCACAGTTCACACTTCCACTGATGAAACTGCGTGTTTTGGAGGGCGACGCTTCCCTTGAGACGGGAGTGACACATACATGCCAGCATGACTCCCCGCACCTCAGGGAGTGGATGCAAGCGCTCCTTGATGCCTTTACTCAACCAGGGCCTTGACTTGAGGGAGAAGCACAGACCCCATCACCCAATCTAGCTCATGAATGAGGGGGATAACTTGCCCCCAGCTGGCTGTGTGGGCACAGAGCACATTGGTGGCATCTGAAACAGTTTCAGGATGCACATCATCTGGAAGAGGGTCAGCCAGTCATTGGGGCTGATGGTCAACTTGCCCTCCCCTCACTGGATGGACACAGAGGACAGGATGTCCTGCACCACACTCTTCTGCTCCACCAAATGGGCAATCATGGCATAGGTGGAGTTCCATCGGGTGTCGATGTCCTGGAGGAGGACATGCTCTGCTTTTCAGTTTCACTCTGTCTCTCTTTCAGCAGCCGCAAAGCCCTGAGGTTTCTTGTAAAGTGCCGCACCAAGCGCTGGCAGTTCTCCAGCACAGACCTGATCTCGGTGGTGCCCCCCCCCCCCAAACATTGTTCACCAGCCCCAGGGCATCCCTCATCACGAGGTGAAGCTTGTATGCCATACAAACAATGTTTGTGAGTTTGGCTCTTTTTGCGGCTTTACACGTGTTTGGGCCATTATCCGTGACCAGATAGTCAAGGGTGGTGTTTCCCCCTTCAAACCAGTTCTTCTGGCTAGTTCGAATGGTTGTGCCAACATTCACTGCCATCTGCTCCACATTCATACCCTGTGCATGGAGAAGCACCGCTTTGTAGCCAGACAGAAGTGTGCTCATCGCTGCTTGGGATGTGGCCCCCTGCTCAACCTGGAACTCCTCCGATTGCCACCAGTGTGCAGTGAGGGAGAGGTAGTCATGGTGGCAGATGATCCAAAGGTCAGCCATCAGGTGGACAATTTGCCCTCACCTTGACTAGCTCAGCTTTCACCAGATGCACCAGATGCAGATTGATAATGGAGGGCACCACTTGCTGGCTCATGGTCCTCCTGGAGGGGATGGTGTACCAGGGGGCCATGCACTGTAGAAGCCCCTGGAAACCCACATCCTCCACCAGAGAGGAAGGCTGGCTGTCCAGGGCAATCAACTGCCCAATGTGCTGAGTGATCGCCTCATGAGCCCTGGGCTCATGACCAATGCACCCTTCTAAACTGTGGAGTCCTGTAAGCAAAAAATCTACTTTGTGAGCTACTGGGATTAAAGTTGTGAGTGAGTGATTTGGCTGCTGTATAAATTAATTTGCTCTGGAGCTGTTCTTCCTGAGCTAGGACAAAAATGTGTGAGCCGGAGGCTAAAAACTGTGAGCTAGCTCACACTAACTCAGAGGGAACACTGCTCATGACTAAATTGAATCAAAACTTTGATGCACTCCAGAAGCAGATTAAACAAACCAACATTAAAGTGGAGGAGGTGATTAAATCAGCTAAATTGATTGAAACCAAGACAAAAGTAATGGACCAAAGACTAAAAGTGGTGGAGAGAGAGAGAGCAATCGATAAGGAGCAACTTTTAAGACTACGAATGGAAAGATCAGCGTATGTTCTATGATTTCAAGGTGTCCCTGAACAAAAGACTGAGATTCTCAAAGAAATCTTAAGTGAAGCATTAGCTCCAATGACAGGTTTACAAGCGGATCTTCTACAAAGCAAGATGGATATGATCTATAGGAATATCCTGATTTTCTGAAGAAGAAAAACCTGCCTGGAGAGATTGTGGTGAGATTCTCTAAGAAGTCTACAAGAAATGTGGTGCTCAAGGCCACAAATGGGGGAGCTCTAAAAATCAAAGATGTCGAAATCAGAGTCTTGAAAGATATTCCATTCAAATTAAGGAAAAAAAGGAAGCAGTATAAAACTTGACAAATTTTCTGCAGAAAAACTCTACCCCTCATAGATGGATTTTTCCTTTAAATTTTTTTAAATTGATTTTTTACAACTACAAACATGCTAAAACTACTACACTACCTAAAAACCTAAACTACCCAAAGGTATACAGAATCAAAATTCTATGCTATTGTAAATCTTTTCTTCAGATATTTCAAGAAAAACTTATAATATTCAGACATTTATAATTGCTAAATACCACCTATCTCAGGTTTATAACAAAATTTATACATGGCTAAAATCTTAAATGGGATACATTAAGCAAATATAACTTCTAACGAAACATTGCTCATTATTTATCTGTTTTTTTTCTTTTTCTTCTCTGGCCTTGGGGTTTTTGGTGCTGCCGCTTCCAAGTTAGCATCAGACTCTTCATCCCCAGATTTTTTTCCTTCTGATTCACCCGAGCTTTCCAGTCCATAAATGCTCTCTTGCTGATCTAATGAGTCCTCTGCGGAAGTTTTCTCCTTTCCTTCTTTGGAATATTCCAAAAATTTCTTGGCTTTTAGAACAGAGTCAATCTTTTGCTTCTTGTCTTTGTAGACAAATACCAAACCCTCAGGGGTAATCCACTGGTACGTGATGCCTTCTGATTGCAAGAACATGGTTAAACTTTTGTAAGGTTTCCTCCTCTTCCTTATCTCAAATGGAATGTCCTTCAAAACCTTAATGTCTTCTTCTTGAATCTTCAGGGAAGTTCTGTTTGTGGCCTTGAGCACTGCGTCTCTAGTTGATTTTTTGGAGAATCTCACTATAATCTCTCCTGGCAGATTTTCCCTTTTTCCGATAGACCATATCCATGTCGCTTTGTAGTATATCCGCTTGCAATCCTGCCATTGGAGCTAAGGCTTCACTCAGTATCTTCTTGAGATTCTCACCTTTTTGTTCAGGAACCCCCTGGAACCTCAAAAAGTATGATGAACAATCCATCCAAAGTCTCAATACGTTGTCCTTGTCTGAGGTCCTGTCTTTTTCTATCACGTCCAGCCTTAAATCAAGCTTCTCTGATTTGGCTTTGACCTCTACCAGTTCTTTGGCTGTTTGGTCAGATTTTCTGCTCACATCTCTCAGCTGTTGTTGCATGCTATCCAGTTTTGAATTAACAACAGTCAGTTGTTCCATCAGAGGGCGCAATGCTATTGCCAGTGCTGCAGTTAGGTCTGTACTTGTCTCGGTCTTAGCTGCCGGAAGTGTTGATGCCGACTTCGGAGAAGGTCTGGGTTTCCCTGCCATCTTTTCTCCCCATCCAGTCATTATTTTTTGTTTATAGTTCCAAAAAAGTTTCCAAAAGCAAGTTAAAAGTTATTCTTTTTTAATTCTCTTACAGCAGTTCCACCTAGATTTCAGCCACTCAGTTGTAGTTCAGATTCTTGGGTATTAATATAGAGCCGCTTTTTGGAAAAGGGGGGGATTTAAAATTTAAACCCACGCTTTCAGTTCCAACCTGAGAATCCCTTTTTAGAATAGTCACTCACGGTTTTGCCATGCGTCTCTGTTTAGCAATCTTTTTCTTGCTGCTTGCTTTGATTCTGTAGCCATCCGGTGTGTGCTTCTGTGATCCTGGAGGCTGCCATGGTGGCAGAACCTTTAGAGGCAAAGGGGAGCCTCAATCCCTGGGTCACCACCCTGGGAGAGGCTACCCCTCACTCCTCAGGCAGGCGCCCCCTCCAAGGGCTCCTGGGGGTCTGAAGCCTGTTCGGAGCCCCTTCTTGTCTCCGGGCTCGGGTCGTGCTTCCTGGAGCTCTGGGAATGTGCGCCTGCCATGAAGCCAACTATTACCGGAAGTCATAGATGGATTTTTCCTGAAGGACTGGTATTCAACTACAAAGAGAACAAAGAAAAGATTACCTCTCCTAAAAGTGCAAAGACTTTTTTGGAATTGCAGCAAAGATCTACAGAAGAAAAGAAGACAGCAGAGGAAGAGGAAGAAGAAGAAAGTGTTGGAATTGCAGCAAAGATCTACAGAAGAAAAGAAGACAGCAGAGGAAGAGGAAGAAGAAGAAGGTGTTATACATGACAAGAAAGTTCCAAGAGCACAACAAGTAGTTCTTCAGAGGACTCTGAATCTGAAAAAGGGGTGGCTGCTCTGAAGCATCTGGCAGTCAAATGGGACTTTGATAAACCAAAATGAAGAGGGAAGAAGGGGAAATAATACTGTGTCCAATTTGAAAGTTTGAGAAATTTAAACTAACATTTTGCTTGATTTTACTTATGCAATACCAGCTTAAATAAGAAAACATAATATCACGTTTCATTATACCGTTTTATTAAATAATAAGGGAACTTTGTTTAAACTATGTAAAAAAAAGCAAATTTATGATCCTTGTTTAGCTTTTTAGGGTTAGTTTTGAAGTTTGTAGAAATTTTAGTATTTTAGTGCATAGGAAAGCGATACATTTTTTTTTTTTAAATGTATTTTCGTCTTTTGCCAGCTGCTTTGGGTCCTCCCAGGGAGAAAAGCAAGATAAAATAAATAATAACATACATAATTAAATACACAATTTTGCAGTTTTCAGCACTGTGATTCAGCTATGTAACATTTTTTATTGCCATTTTTCATCTTGAAGGAGGAAATAGGCCTCCATAATACAAGCTGGATTAAGATAGATGGAAGATGTGACAGTCATTCAGGAAAATGTCGTGCTTCTCAGGTAAACAATATGTAACTTTATTCAAAACAAATTAAACATGAAATAAAGAAAAAAGAATGAGACTAGGGTTCCTAGCCTCTAGGTGGGGCCTCAAAATCTCACAAAATTACAACTCATCAGATCCTGTGGAGAAAATGGTGGCTTTGGAGGGTGGATGCTATGGCTTAATATCCCACTGAGATCTCTCCTCTCCCCAAACCCTGCCCTCCCAGACTGCACCCCCAAATCTCCAGGAATTTGTCAACCTAGAAGTGGCAACCCTAAATGAGACCCTGCAGAGTCCTTCATAGCAGTTTGCAGAACAGCATGTAGAGAGCTATAAATAAAATCTGGCCCAGATTCTCGTACCTTGCTAGTACAATAAAAAATAGTTCAAGGTTTTGGTACTGACCATTAAGGCCTTGAGTGGTCTGGGACCTTTGCACTTGCGGGGCCACCTCCTCTGCTATGCCCCCTGAAGAGCTTTGCATTGGTGATCCCCGGCCCAAAATTTATCTTTGTAAATGATTGTGATATTATTTCATATCAGTCCATGATCTGAGGAAGACGGCATGAAACGAAACTGAATAAATCCAGAGTCTTCATCTATTCACTGGAATTCAGGATGGTGATCTTTCCCATTGGGATATTTTGGAGTTTGAATGACTACACAGTTGTGTTTCTTTAATTCATGTTTAAATTTTTTATATAAGCCCTGCTATTTGGATTGTACCATTGAATATATACTGCAGAATTTTGGAATTTTGGAATTGATTTTCCTATGTCATAGGATTCTTTGATTTAACATTGTGATAAGAGTGACTCTTTAATAGCACACTATATATTAGTGGATTGAAATTTGAATAAAAATGCACCTTAGTGGTTTTTATAAATATTTATTTATCTATACCTCACCCTCCCCACAAGCAGGCTCAGGGGGGCTTACATAATTGGTACATAAATGACTATTAAAATCACATTAAATCATTTAAAACAATTCAGGTATGGTAAAATTATACATTCACAAGGGTGGGCCCCCACGATATTCATGGGGGGGAGAAGCTGACAGCTGCTCCTCCTTCCTCCGCCCCCTTCCCCCCTTCCTCTGCCCCCCCATAGACTCCCAGCAGGCCTCGGCGGCTCTCGCCGGGCCCGCTGCTTGCCCCCTTCCCCCCCGAGATTCCCGGCGGGCCTCGGTGGCTCTCGCCGGGCCCGCCGCTAGCCCCCTTCCCCCCCATAGACTCCCGGCAGGCCTTGGCGGCTCTCGCTGAGCCCGCTGCTTGCCCCCTTCCCCCCCCGAGATTCTCGGCAGGCCTCGGTGGCTCTTGCCGGGCCCGGCAAGAGCCCCCTTCCCCCTCCTCCGCGGGCTGTCGGCTGGCCTCGGCGACTCTCGCCGGGCCGCTGCCATTCAAAGAGCGTTCCCCGAGCATGTGCAGGGGACGCTCTTTTACTTTAAAGATCCCCCGAAAAGTTTTTGATAGATTTCGGATTTTTCTGCAAGTGGGGGGGTTACCCCCCACCTGCAGAACCCCCCCTCTGCCCTCCAAGTGCCCCCCCCACGCGGATTTAAGTATCCGCATGCGGGGGGGGCACTTGGGAATTAGATATATAGATAAAGTGCTAGTAATAATAAGAACATAAGAGAAGCCAATGTTGGATCAGGCCAGTGGCCCATCCAGTCCAACACTCTCACACAGTGGCCAAAAATACCAGGTGCCCTCAGGAGGTCTAGCAGTGGGGCTGGGACACTAGAAGCCCTCCCACTGTTGCCCCCCCCCACATCAAGCACCAAGAATACAGAGCATCACTTGCCCCAGAATGAGAGTTCCTATCTATACTTTGTGGCTAATAGCCACTGATGGACCTCTGCTTCATATGTTTATCTAATTCCCTCTTGAAGTCGTCCATGCTTGTAGCCGCCACCACCTCCTGTGGCAGTGAATTCCACATGTTAATCAGTCTTTGGGTGAAGAAGTACTTCCTTTTATCTGTTCTAACCCGACTGCTTAGCAATTTCATGGAGTGCCCACGAGTTCTTGTATTGTGAGAAAGGGAGAAAAGTACTTTCTCTACCTGCTCTATCCCATGCATAATCTTATAAACCTCGATCATGTCAACATTAGTTACTTGAGATGGTGAGTGGGAAATACTTGCAAACAGACAGTTTATCAACTCAATGGTCTTCCTGAGTCATTCAGTGGTAAAGGCCAGATGTTAAACTGGGTGCTGGGCTTGTTGGTGGTAGAAGTGAGGGCAGCTCCTTATCTGAAAGCCTGGTGAAAGAGCTCCGTCTTGCAGGCTCTGTGGAACTGTAAAAGATCTTGCAGGGCCCTGATCTCTTCCAGGAGCTCATTCCACCAGTATGGAGCCACCACTGAGAAAGCCCTGGCCCTGGTAGTGGTGAGCCAGGCATCCTTGGGGCCCAGGAGGGTCAGTTGGTTCTGAGACCCCAACCTCAGTGCTCTCTGGGGTATATATTGGGAAAGGTGGTCCCTCAGGTATGTTGGACCCTGGCCATATAGGGCTTTAAAGGTGAGTACCAGCACCTTGAAGTGAATTCGGTATGCTATTGGCAGCCAGTGCAATGCCTTCAGTACAGGCCAGATGTGCTCCCATCTGGGGAGGCCCATCAGGGGCCTGGCAGCAGCATTCTGCACTAGCTGCAGCTTCTGAATTTGCGACAAGGGCAGCCCCATGTAGAGAGTGTTACAGTAGTCTAGTCAAGGGCATAGACTTTCCAATTTCCAATTTCTGAGAGGGGGGGCTGGGGCTGGGCCAGAGGCATTACAGGCCATTGTCTCTGGGGAAGGCTCAGCATGTCCTGAAAAAGTTCGGGGGGGGGGCTCTAGCTCCCCAGCCCCCCTGAAGTTGACGCCTATGAGTCTGGTCTTGAGGTGACCGTCTTCATTTGTCTATAGTGTCCTCAGGGCCATTGCCAGGGATTTTTTGCACACTAGGCAAGGCTACCTTCTGCCTTCCCCCCCAGTGCACCCACCAATTTTCAAACATAAATGCATTCTATTAAATGTATAGAAAGTATAATACCGGTAGAGCCAGTGTGGTGTAGTGGTTAAAAGCAGCAGCCTCTAGTCTGGAGAACTGGGTTTGATTCCCCACTCTTCCACATGAAGCCTGCTGGATGACTTTGGGCCAGTCACAGTTCTCTCAGCCCCACCTATCTCCCAAGGTGCTTGTTGTAGGAAGAGGAAGGGATTGTGACTGTAAGTAATTTTGAGACTCCTTAAGGTAAAGAAAAGCAAGGTATAAAAACGTACTTCTTCTTTTACTTCATGTAGCCCATTTTACCTTGCTCTTCCTCCAAGAAAATCAGGACAGCATACATTTTTACAAGAACCCTGAGAGGTAGCTTAGGCTTAGAGAGTAACTGGCCCAAAGACACCCAGCGATCATGATGCACAAACCCGTGCCCTGTGTCTCCCCTTTGTTGAATTGGAAACACACAGTCGGAGTCCAGTGAGTTAGATGAAGGGCTGATGAGTGCCTTAGCATTCCAGCAATTCCAAAGCTGTATTCTGCCATTACCAGGAAGGGCAGAAGGTCTTATACCCCAAATGACATCACATATAGTTTACACATTAAAGGGCCTCTAACTGGTACCAGGAAGTTAACATCACACAAGCATAATTTGACGCAGTGCATCTCTCAGTGGTGTCAATAATTTCACTTGTTTATCTTCAGAACACTGGGTGACTTCTTGGGCTCGCATAAGGAGAGCTTGTTGATAAGGGGTTCTGAATCACATTAAATTTCGTTCTCGGCAGCCTTGCAACTTCTAAATAGCATTCCATTCTTATTGCATCCTAATTCCTTCTACAAAGGCATCCTATCCTATCCAAAAAATGCAATTATAAAATATATATTCTGTTATAAGTTTCTCTAATCAGAAGCTTCTCGGTTACATACCAGGATCTGGGTCTAATATGATTAAACTTTTGAAGGCACAGAGACAGCTCCCCCCCCCCCCGCGGGGGAATGCCTGCTTGTGTCATGGCTGCAGCAAAATTACCCCATCCCCTGGAAAGGTCCTTGTCCCTCCGACCAGCCTTCTGAAGCTATCCTCCCAGAATAGTGGTATTTCTGAGGCTTGGATTAGTAGCTGTCCCCTCTCTGCCAGCTAGCTTTCTTTCTTTCTTTCTTTCTTTCTTTCTTTCTCTCTCTCTCTCTCTCTCTCTCTCTCTCTCTCTCTCTTCTTTCTTTCTTGCCTTCTGACATACTTCCGGTGATGTCAGGTGGTGTAGCATATGCAAATAAGTTATGCTAATGAGTTATGCTAATGAGCTCCTGCACCTCTTTTTCTACAAAATGACCCCTGTATGCATGTATGATTGTGTGTGTGTTTGTGTGTGTGTGTGTATATATATATATATATATATATATATATATATATATATATATATATATATCAAGGAGAAAGTGTCAGAAATCACATTCTTTTCTCCACATTCAGCACACAGGTTACATGGTTGCAGATATCCCACTCTTATTTCAACAGGTAAAAACAGGACATGAGGAAAAGTTAGTAAAGAAAGCATGATTTCAATAAACTCACAAAGCCCTAAAGCACTGCATTTTAAAATCGGAACCGAGAAAAGCGATTTTTATGTTGACAGCATGATTACATTTTCCTTGAAATAATTACTTACAGTTTTCTTATCTAACCTTTCCCCTTCAACCTTTTCTCATCAAATATGCAAAACAAGCAGAGACTAAATCCTTCCAGTTCTTGTCACTTGAATTGTTCTACTAAAAATCAGTTATGCTAGCCACACACACGTTTCGTCTCACGATATAAAAAGAGAGAGCCTGCAAACACAGATCATCATCAACCTCCCAGCAGAAGGCTCACATGGCCAAAAGTTTCAGAAAACAAAACTTCCACAGAAGCCCGTCCTTCTTGCCTAACAGTCAAATGCCCCCTTCGCAGCACAAAAGCAACAGCCAACAACCCCTAGCCTCTCGTGTGAACAGACACCCTGCAGTGAACAGGCACTCTGCCCTGGCTACCCTGACCCCCATCTTCCAATGAAAAGGGAGCAAGGGGACTGGATGTCTGTTTCCAGGCCCCATGCAAAAGGTGTTCTCCCCCCCCCCCCGCTCTTTGATCACATGCAGGGGTCCGCTGGAGCGGGAGCGCACAGGAGCGCAGCTCCGGGAGTGAGGAGCCCAGGGGGCGGGCACATGACCAAGCCCCGCCCCCTCCTCGGCTTCCCTGAGCAGTGCAGAGGCGCAGCGCCCCGGGGAAAGCCCTGCTAGGGTCTTTATTGTTTTTAATGTTTTGTTTTAATATTGATAATTTTATCATTGTTCCTTTTATGACTGTGTGCTGCTTTTCCAGAGACTTGCTCAAGCTGGCATATACATTTTCTAAGGATACCATTTTTTATCTGGGCACATGGCACATAAGTACTGGAGAAATTTCACCAACCCTTCAGCAGCTTCCATCAGTTTGGTGTGGAGGTCAGGAGTTGTACTCTAATCTGGGAGAACCAGGTTGGATTCCCCACTCCTCCACATGCAGCTGCTGGTGTGACCCCTGGCCAGTCACAAGTTCTCTCAGAGCTGTTCTCAAAAGACCTCTCTCAGCCCCACCTACCTCACAGGGTGTCTTGTTGTGGGGAGGGGAAGGAGAAGGGATGGGTGGTGCACATGTCCTGGGTATCTCAAGTCTACTTGAAACCTGGTGGTTTCAAGGGAGCAGGAAGAGAATGAGGGTGTGTTCTTGACGCATATTTTTACTGCACAAAGTATTGGAGGGGGAAGGGAATGGAGGAAGAGCAGGTCAGTTTCACTCACCTGTGGAGTGGAGCCTGAGGGGTGGGTGCTGCCTTCTGACACACTTCTGGTATGTTGGGGGGTGTGGCATATGGAAATGAGTTATGCAAATGAGTTATGCTAATGAGCTCCTGCACCTCTTTTTCTACGAAATGACCCCTGATCACATGACAATGCCTGGGGAGACAAAGCCACCTCAGGTCCATGGGCTAGTCAAAGGGCTTCTCCGCCTCCCCCATGGGGCACCTGCTTACCTTCACCTCCATCAGCTTGGGCTCCTCCTCCGCATAGCCCTGTCCCCGCAGCACCAGCATTGCAGCCACCCACCAGAAGCCCAAGTGAAAGGAATCCTGGCCAGTGCATTGTGCGGAGAGGGCTGTGGCGGGGTGGGCAGGGAGGAGGAAGTGTGTCAAGATGAACAATTTCTTTTTTTCTTTTTTTTTTAAAAAAGAGCACCAGAAAACCGGACATCCAAACCAGGCTCCCTCCAGAGAGGTTGCTGGTGTTCCCAAGCCAACTACAGGGGGAAGGGGGACAAAGCTTCCTCTTCAGGCACCATCAGCCCCCCCCCCCCCCCCCCGGGGAACTATATGCCAATGGGGAGTGGAGCCGGCGAGGGGCATTCACGTGCTTTTGCCTCCTCTGGGCTTCCCTGTCTGCCTGGCAGATGGGGCGGCCGTGGCGACAGTGGCAGGGGCTGGGGCGTGGGAGCCTCTTCAGTGTGTGGAGTGGGGCGGAGGTGGCAGCGGCCACAGGGAGCAGCGGGCACGGTGAAAGGCGCCCTCACTCTGCCTTACATTGCTCCCTCCCTCCCTTCTTGTCTTCCTCAAAGGAGCCACCAGCGCCCCAAAGAAGCCCTTTGCAAAACAGCAGAGGACAGCCCTGGGCTCCACAGGCAGTCCTCGGCTGGCGTGCAGGCGGGCGCTGCGCTGCCAAAAGCCAAACCAACTTTTCCAGGGGCCAGTGCACAGATTCCACATGCTGCTGGTGTGAGCGGGCGACTGAGACAGCGGGCATGGGCGGCAATGTGTGTTGCGTCTGTACCATGTGCTCAGACTGTGCGGCTTCAGTTCACTTCCGAGCCAAGTGGCTGAGGAGGCCCACAGCCGGGCAAAGGGCCGGTTCTCTCTTTAAGGGGCCACTCTAGGCGACTGCCTAACCTGCCTCTATGGACGGTCTGGCCCTGAGTGTCCTATTGGTGTGGTTTTACCATTTTCTGGCTGTTCTTAACCAAGGCCAGGCTTTTCCAGCCCTGGCCCCTGCCTGGTGGAACTCTCTGCTGGATAATATTCACACCCTGTGGGACCTGATGCAGTTCTGCACGGCTTGCAAGGCAGAGATGTTCTGCCAAGCTTTTGGTTGAGGACAGCAATGGGTACCATCTTGTCTGACATGCCCCTCACATCCCCTTTTGCCTCCCCTCCCCCCTTCCCCCCTTCCTTCCTTTCTTTTGATCTACAAGACGGTGACACTGTCTGAAAATCGAATCCTTAACACTATCTATGTTTTCATTGATTTTAATTAATTTTAAATTGTTGGACGTTGTTTTATTATATATATATATATATCTGTTGTTGTTTGTTGTTTTTCATCACGCAGACCCCTGAGTAGTCAGAGACTGAGCGATTCGCAAATATAAATTATAAATAGATAAACTGTTATTATTTTTTTTAAAAATCAGTTTTTCTTTATTGTGTTTAAATATTCTTTGGAAATTGACAGACTGTGCTTTGTCACTGGATGAGTGCTGAAACTGTGAAATTCGCTGCCAGTGTGGGTGTAGTGATGGTCACTAGCACAGATAGCTTTAAAAGGCCATGGATCAGTAGCTATAGAAATGATGAGTAATGGGAGCCAGCAAGTCCAAAGGGCAGTAGATGTCTATCAGTGCTAGGAGGCAAGGGGAGCTGTTGGTATCTGTTTGTTGACCCTGCAAGGTTACTGACTGACAGCTGTGTGAAACAAGATGCTGGAGTAGATGGCCCACTGTTAGAGACTGTTAGAGACTGTTCCCACTATACCTTTACGTCAGTCTCCAGCAAAACATAAACTCTGTGTTTTCCCTTTCTTTAGCATGCTTTCCTTTGACAAGATCCTTGAACATAGAGAGAGGAGAAGTGGCAGGAGTCAACAATCTTATTGTTAATGTAATTATAATGCATTTGCTTTAATAAAGCCATTGGGAGGTGATAAATTCCATTATCTGCATTTCATTTGAATATCTGTTCTTGATTGCCAAGAATGTGTGGAAACAGATGTAAATCCGAGAGAAGTAATCCCTCCTGTTAGAAGTTTGCAGGGCTACATAATGTGTTTGATTATACAAATTACATCCAGAAGAGATCAGTTAATCTCCTCTGGATATAACTGAGGACCTGAATTCCTAATCCTCCAGTTGATCTCCTGAATTCCTAATCTTCCTGTTGCTAATCTTATTATGGATGCATCACCCCAATTCATAAAACTGAGAATCAAAGCCTTCTTCCTGCCTCTTTACTAAGGTCATGCGTTCACTGGAATAGATAACTGGAAATGTCATAGATGAGAATGATCTCTCTCTCATTTCCCTGTCCTCCATAACTCAATGCCTTGAGCAGTATAAGAATCTGAAACTTCCTTTATAATCTCTACTTATTTCCCAAAAGGCAAAAGGAATAAAAAAGGGCCAACGGTGTGTTTTAGGATTCCTTTTTTTCTTAAAGTGAAAACCACTACCTTGGACTTCTGGCAGTTTGCTGTCAAACTGTCAGCTGTGCTGCCATAGGGAGTGAGGTGGGGGGAAGAATTGTAAGAGCTCTGGTATTTTAACTTTCATTTCTCCTGGACACTTTATCTCCCATGCAGACAAGGCTTGACCTTGGAGATGCTTAGAGACGCTTAGAGCCATTCCGGCTTCTCCTGCTGGGAACTGAAAACTGTTAATTTGGTCGGGCATGTGACCTATTGCTTATTGGCTTGCATCCATCAGACGACTCTTGTTTGAACCTCATATATCTAACCCTTCCTCCCTTGTACTGGCAGTCTTAACACAAGAAATGTTATTATGTAATCAATAAACTTGAACCTACTTAAGGAACGTTGTTGGTTTCTGATAACTGGGGACTCTGACTCCCCATTAAGACTCCCATTCTGCTGGATAATTCTCCAACCCCTGAACCTCACCATGAGTGTGGGGAATGGTGGAGGTGTACCAGTTACTTCGGGGGAGGGGGGAAGTTACTTTTTTCCCACCATAGAAAACAATGGAGGGAATGGGGGCAACCTGTTTGAAGGCCTGTACAATTGGCCCCCCTGTTCCAATCTTCTGGAAACTTGGTGGGTATTTGGGGGAGATGCTCCAGCAGCTACCCTGTAAGTTTGGAGCCTCTCCCTCAAACCTCTTCCCCTCCAGCCACTTATTAAACTGCCACCGAATTTTGGTGGCAATTTGGCGGTGGGCCAAATCAGATCAGTGCCCACTCCTGGGCTGGTGGAGCTCTGCTCTGCTTCACTCCAGCCCCAGATGACCCCTGGTTGGTGCTACTGGCACAGGAGGAAGCCCTTTAAATGCATTAGTGGAAGATGGCTATTGAGAAGACTTATTTACCAGGAGGGGGATAATCCCTCCTGAGGACTTAATAGAGAACTGGATTTCAGGTTTAATGGGAGAAAGTGGCTGATCATGTAAGTCCTTTCTGTAGCTCCCCCTTATCATTGTCAGATTATCCTTGAGATTTCTCAACCTATCAATAATAACACTTTGTACATCAGCTGGTAAAGCACAGATGAATTGTATTAAATTAGAATCGGCCTGGTCCATAGCACCATCATTCATTGCTAGAGAATTCTTAGGTTCAGAGATAGAATGAACACTTTTCTTAACTGAGCTTTTTTGAGGAATCAAGGTAGAACTCATTACCACTTTGGCTGGAGAGAAACCAATCAAGAGTTTATCCTACTGTCTGAAGCCAGCATTTTCCCACACAAATTGTGATGGGTGGGGTAATTTTAATGGGGATTTTAAGAGGAGTTTTAATTGGAATTAAAGGGATCACATCAGGTGCGTGAAAAACACCTTTTTGGGACAACCTCATGAAGTTGGAGCCAGTGTTGTCTTGCCAGTATCAGAGAAGGGACTCGAGTACTATAAAAACTTAACGACAGAAAATTCTCTCTAAGGAGCCATGGAAGCTTTTCAAAAAACTTCAAATCAATGTCTCTTGAAAAACAAGCAAATATATCAGGTGTTCCTTAATGTGCCACTTTTCCCTCCAACCAGTTACCTGACCATAATATGAACTAATGCTCAGTGAAATTTTATTTGGTTTCGGAATCAGAAAAGATTTAGATCAACAGGAAATTCCATATAGTCCCCCATGAGCATTGGAGCCAATCTCTTGCCTTTAACTAAAAAATCATCAAAATTAACATTAACTATCACCTTGAGAAAGAACATTGATCTCATCATAGATTTTGTTAAAGGTATCTGCAATTAAAAGGATTAAATATGCCAGGAGTTTGAGATGCCAGGAGTTTTAGGGTCTGTCTTTGTGACAGCAAATCTTTTTCTTCCTCAAGAGAAACCCAACTGAGTTTTATCCCAAGATGTTCTTTGAAGGAAGTATTGTGGTTAATCTGAAATGTCTGAACACCTTGTAAAAATAACCAGCCCATCTGAACTTTCTATCTACTTTGTCTTCAATACACTTTTGGAGGTCTGGCTACCCTCGATCGTGTTCCATTGGTCTGGAAGCTTGACGTGGAACTCACCATCTTATTCAAAGGTGGAGACATCTCTTGGGTTTTTATATTTTGGATTGCCACAGCACTCTTAGGTATACCTCAGGCCTCACATAAGATTCTATGAAATGGCATCATTGGTAGACAGGCCACAGTCTTAAGTTACTGGCTGTGCTGATTGATGGAGCTGTGCCAGGGTATTAAGGGCAGCCAGACTATGCAGTCAGTCTTCCAGAGAATCCAATCAAGTCTTATGCTGAATACAACAGTTGCATTTAAATACTGTCTGTATATCCTGGAATCATTTTACACACCATACTCTGGAAGGAGTTAATCCCATTTTGTGTTTGTATATCACCCTCAGCTTTCTCCTGTGCCTGTTCTGAAAAGTATTCATGTGTTGTCATATATTCATAGGTTTTAATCCAGTAATTGCTCATTCTAAACTTCCTATATAAACTTCTACTTTATTTTCATACACTCGACTCTTATCCATTTCCTTTAGTATTTGCTTTCTTCTCATCAGTGCGTACATATCATTTGAAGGTAACCCTTGACTTTCTCATTTATAAAACAATGCAGGGTTTTGGCCTATCTCATGCACTGTCACTGTATTCACAACATATTGTCAGTATATTATCCCTTTATGTTTATGTACCATTTAGATCTCACTGGTGATTATTAAAATGGATTCCGTTGATTATTCTAATATTGGTAGTGATCTGATGACACTGCCATGGGTTAGGGATGCTCAAATATATACCAATTCAACTCATGTCCTGTTAGCCACTTGCGAACAGGAAGCCAGTTTTTCAGTGGGCTGTTCGTCAACCTTTTTGTGACTGTTTGGCTGGTTGCTTCCCTGTGTTTCTTCTTCACACTGCAGAATAGTGCAATCAGGTTTTCATGTATGCATGTTCTCCTATAGCCCAATAACTGTGTTCAACCCTGGGAACATTTCAGAGGTGGAGCTTGGAAACAGTGTCTGTGTGTGCATTGCAAATGTTGTGACATCATGGTGGGCACAGCACTTTAGGATTTCCCACAAACTGTATGATAAAGACTATAGTGATATGGGGAAATTCCTACAGTGTTGTGGGCTCCATGATGTCACTTCTAGGTGTCACTTCCTGGAAATGAGGTTGCAGCATCCATGCCCTTTTTCACGCCTATTCTTTCTCCTGCTGCTCCATTTGGCAAGTGCTGGGAAGGAGTGTGGTGGTGGAGAGCTGCCTGCCACAGATGGGCAACTGGTAAGCCTGTTCTATTCTCTTCATCTTTGCTGTGCTGCTCCTCCACTCAGCTTGCAATTATTTAAGGGTCATTTTACACCTCCCCTCTAAAGTAGTTTGACTGCTGTCTTTTCCTGTGCTGAATTCACAGTGGTGTGAAATTTCACTCCAGGGGGTCTAAGTGCCCTAATCAACAGCAATTGTTTAAAGCAGAATCAAGCTGGTTGGATACTAGCTTGACCACAGGAGGGCAATTAGTAGATGTGGACATTTCAGTAGCAGCACGGTTTCACACCGCACAGAAGTGTGGGCAGGTTTTTTTGGAACTAGAATGATTCCAGCGGGAAAGTCAGATGTAAAAACAGCCTAAATCAATCAGTCACAAGTCATATAAATCAGCATAAAAATATTATCTGGTTTTAAAAACTTCTACCACTTGATGTTCACCAAAG
Source organism: Lepidodactylus listeri (assembly GCA_029233225.1). NCBI lineage: Eukaryota > Metazoa > Chordata > Lepidosauria > Squamata > Gekkonidae > Lepidodactylus > Lepidodactylus listeri. The sequence continues at coordinate 11,799,643 of JARCFY010000015.1, read as the reverse complement.
AAACTGTTAGCAATAATAGTGGTTGCTGAACTGTTTGGTTTGGCAGTCCTTACATGCAGGGCTTTTTTTGTAGAAAAAGCCCAGCAGGAACTCATTAGCATCATAGGCCACACCCAATAGCAGAAACATATTAGCATATTAGGCCACACCCCTGCCAGCACAGCTCCCTCTCAGGATTGGCTTCCCCAAGTGCCCCGTGGCTTGCGGGGCTCATAGGGAACCCAATGGAAGGAAGGCAGTTTCTGGATCGGCTTCCCCAGGCATCCCGTGGCTTGCAAGGCGCCTGGGGAACCCGGGGGGGGGGGAGCTGTAGGTGTGGCCAATTCAGAAGGCAGCCAGAACTCTGTTCCTGTGCGTTCCTGCCCCAAAATAGCCCTGCTTACATGCTTGGACTCTTTCAAAAACCTCCTGGTGCAAACCTATTCTGGAGGAATTCAAATCATTAAGTACTGAACAAAACAGACTTGGTGACTGGCTCATGTCTGATTGCCACTGCTGAACATAGAAAGCTCAGTCCTCAAACACATTCAATGTGAAATTCGCAGCATCCATACCATGGCTTGATTGGTTTGGCCTCCAGGATCTGTGGAGACAATTCTCCACTGCAGGGCTCCTTTCCTCTCTAGGCACTTCTGTTTGCACAATTCTGACGTTTTTCAATGAATTCCAAGTGCCTGGTGCAAAAAGAACCAAGTTTTGCAGCAAAGAATTGCCTCTGTGGCACCTGGATAAAAGAGTTCTGGGAGAAAAGATATAAGACTGGTAGTTTGCGATGGATTGTATCAAGTACTATGGAGGAAACGCCACTTATGAAAAATAGCTCTCCCACCTCACTCCCTGCTGCTGCTCACTGGTGCCATCAGGAGCAGGGCTTTTTTTTTGGGGGGGGGGAAGTAGGGCTGCCAAGTGCCAGCAACTTACCGGCGGGGGGAGTTGTTCTCCCCCCCGGGAGCTGTTCTGGCGCGTGCGCACCACGGCGACGTAATGACGTCACCCGGAGGTGACGTCATTACACAGGGGAGGTCGTCCTCACCGGACGACTTCTGGGGCGGGGTTCCCCCGCCCCCCGGGCTGACTTGGCAGCCCTAAGGGGAAGAGGTGCCAGAACTGTTAAGAGGGAAATGAAGTTTTCAATCTGTACACTGAAAACTCATGAACTTTTAAACGTTTTTAAAAGGATTTTGCCAAAGAGGTTTGGGAACCTCATTCCGGTGCATTCCCTCAGGAAAAAAGCTCTGCCCAGTAGTCTAGGGACCATTCCGGACAGCAGTTATGTATGCTGTGCATGAGTATGCAAATGTGAGGGGAAAACTAGGGGAGAGTCCAATCTCTTGTGTGAAGTGAAAGCCCAAATCTGCTATACATCACTTCTGCTTGTAACTGACAATAATAGTGTGTCATTTGATAGGATATTTAATTATTTTTGCAATTATTTCCTAATAAGCTATTCATAACAGGAAATAGTATCAACCCCATTTCCTTGCAAGAAAGAAAGAAAGCAATAAGATATGAAGGCAGCGTGTAGGAGGTCATTCCGCAACGACAACACCAGCAATAGCTCTCAAGAGGCCTAATGCCATGCCTTGGCTTTCTTGAATAGCCCAGATTCTCTCCTTTAAGACCCTTGTGAAATTATTTATAGGGCATTTTCTCACATAGTCGGTAGGACATCAAATATTTCTAATTATATCCAGTCATGTCAAATGACAATTATGTCTTTAGTCAAGTTTGCCAAACAATGCTTTGTGGAGAAAGGTTAGCCAAAATGCCTTGAGTGAAGAATGGCTGGGAGGGAGGACGGGGGATGGTGCTTGGGCTCAGCCTCCAGTATAAAAGGGGGCCTAGAACAAACCTGCCTTGTCCTTCTTAAGATATTTAATAAGTACGTGCTGGGGGGGGGGGTATGGAGGGGTGTATGGGGGACAGCACCCCCTGAATTCAGCATATGCCATTTCATTCCTTCTGCATGAGTAATGGATGCAAAAAGACTGCCTGCCTGAGCAAGGATTTCCAATGTGCCCATCCATTTCCACTCAATAGTAATCGGGGAAAGGTGTTTTTTTTTTTAATGAATCAGTGAGGAATGATTCACTTTTTAATTTTTTTTATTTTATTTTGCAGAATTGGCCAGTGTTGAACCTCTGCACTACCCCTTCTAGACATCAGGAGGTAAGACTGGGATTTTCTCATTCTTGGTGAAGGAGGGAGGGGTATGCAGAGCAATGCCACTCTTTCGGACACTCTTCTCTGTTGATCTTCTGCATGACATGGGCATGGTGTCCCACTTGTGTTGCATGGCATCCACTGCAACTGCTGTGTAAAATCTTATTAACAAGTGCTCCTCCCCTTCAGGGATGTGCTAGGAGTTCTAGCTTTTAACTGCTTTCTAGGACATCTGAATCTTCCAGAGGAAACCTTACTGCCTCCTGATAAACAGTCAGAAAGCAGACCTTGTCATTAAAAAAAAATAATGCTGGTTATGTTTGATTATATTATTTATTTCGGTATTTTTATCCTGCCCTTCCCTCAGAAAGTGTACATGGTCCCTTTCCCTCCATTTTATCCTCATAATTTGCTAAACAAAACAAAAGTCTAGCAGCACCTTAAAGACTAACCACATTTCTTTAACTACGAGCTTTCAGACCACTTTGTCAGCTAGATATGTGAAGGAAAACTATACTGGGGGTAATCCTCTGCTTATTCGTTTCCATCCCCAGTTCAAGGTGCCTTATATGGCCTGAGACCAGGGGGCTTGAAGGACCACTTATCCCATACAGTTCTCCCTGGGCACTGTATTCTGCTCCACAGGTCCTTCTTTTCTGAGAAGTGCGGTGGGTAGTCATGAGGAATAGGGTCTTTTGGTGATGGCTTCTTTCTGACTGAGACAGTCCCAGGGATGCACTCTTCGCTCCACTGGGAAAAATCACACGTACCCTCCCCAACAAGGCCAGTAATACCACCCAGACTGTTTCTGGTCAGGAAAATAGAGTGGGGAGGCTACAGCCAATGTGTGCTGCAGTCGCAGTCTAAGTCAGGCAGTGTATGAGTGGGAATTGAGGAGAAACTGGAACTCATGTATGACTCCCAGGGCACAGGGTGGACCCAAACTGTGTACTCTGTAATGTATGATACATTAGCACCTGTGTTGTATTCATTATAACCTGAGTGACTATGTGTGCATGTCACCAGATTTCTGTGCCAGGAACAGAAGCTTCAACCAAACTATTTAAATTAGTACATATTTAATTACATTAAATTTGGCCATGAATTTGGACAGTGGAGATGACAAAAAGCAATGGCTCACTGCATCGTATTTCATGGGAAAAAAAACATTTATGATGGCTTTTCCCTGCCAATTTGTAGATGAAGTTAGAACATAGTTTGTCTTTCAGAATCAAACTATCATAGCTTTCCTTCTAATGGAAGAACCACAGTTAAATGACATGTCAGTATGCAGCGGGAATCAATATCAATACAGTATTATGTCCAGAGCTCATGCTATTTGAACATGTTTATTTATATAATTTTGATACAGTTCTTGTAACCATCTGGTATACTGTAAACCTCACTACATCTAATTCTCAATGTGGCCAAATTTGTGGATACTTAAATCTGGAGATTGGAGCTGTGAGCAGAAAACACATATCTCTGTACATCTGAGGAAAGCCCTAGGTTAGCAGAAAACTTTGAAATCTTATTGAAAAATTAAAAATTGGAGACTTAACCCCCCGAATAATAGAAGCAATGCCTGTAGCTTTAACAAATGAATACGCTGTCAGTAGCCATTGTGGGAGTTGCCTAGCCTTGGTTTATGTCAATAAAAGGCAGGGGGAGGCGGCAGGGCCCTTTCCTGGGCTGTTCAAACTTTTGAGGGAGAACTCATCAGGGCAAGGCTTGGTAGAACCACCAGGCAACTTGATATCATGTGATTTGCATTACTCACCCAGGACTGGCTGCTTGCTACTGTTCAACAGCAGCTACTCCACAAAAAGCCAGTGTTGTGTAGGGACCAGAGTATCAGACTAGGGTCTGGGAGACCCAGGTAGGGCTGCCAAGTCCCCCGGGGGGGGGGGATTCCCCCACTAAAGGGGTCCCCAATCCGCCGGTCCAGATTTGGCCGGCAGGGGGAACCCCACCCCCGAAGTGGCCCCCGAAGTGGCTGACTGCCCAGCATGGTGATGTCACCCGGAAGTGATGTCATCACGCTGGGCACTTTGCTGGGGTGACGCTCTAGCAATCACCCTGAAAACTCTATGGCACCATAGAGTTTCAGGGCGATTGCCAGAGCGTCACCCCGGCAACGTGCCCACCATGATGATGTCACTTCTGGGTGATATCATCCAGGCGTGTGCGTACTTTGCACACGCGCAGAACTCCTGGAGTAGGGACAGGACTCCCCTGCTTTTGCACTGGTAAGACTTGGCAACCCTAGACCCAGGTTAGAATGTTTGCTGTGGAAGCTCACAGGATGATCTTGGTCCAGTCACACATTCTGAGCCTAAACTATCTCACAGGGTTGTTGTGACGATAAAATGGAGGAAAGGAGAATGTTATAACTGCTTCGGGTCCCCATTGCATTGAAAAGCAGGCTATAAATGAAGTAAATAAATGATATAGCTGATAAAGATAAAAGGTAATCTAGTTGGTTGGTGGGAAAGAGAAAAGGAAGCAGGGAGAGGTGAGGATATGGGGGCTGCCAAGAGGAAAAGTCTAGAGAGGGAGATACAAGGGGAAATTACCCCACCCCAAGTCTTTGCATGTTGGTCCAGTCTGTGCAAGTTGGCCCAGCCCAGCCTCCAGCACTGTACAACTGGGCCAGAGTTTTCCCAGAGAGAGCTAGCAGAAAGGAAGGAGGGAAAGGCAGTGGGCAAAAGTATAGGTTAACTGATGGCTGTGAAGAAAAGGAAGCAGAAAAAATAAAAAGGAAATGGGGGCTTTCAGGAAAGGGAAAGAGGAAATAGTGGGAGATGGTAAAAGCCCCTCCCCCATCCTTGTAGGTTCCCTACATGTATTTCCCAATTCTCAAGGTTAATGAAAACCTATTAAAGATGACATTTTCTTCTAGCAATGAATGATAGTGATTACTGTGTTATTTCACACTAACAATAATTTCCCCCTTTTCTGAGAATTCTAAAAAAACAAACAAATTAAAAAAACCCTTTTAATTGAAGCAATTATATGTGGAAGGATTTAAATCTTATCCCCTCCCAGCTTTTAATGCTAAAGTTGGCTTATCCATTCTTGTCTCTCTGTACTTTAATTCAGAATTAATTATTTTACAGACACATAGTCCCATGGTGCAAGCTATTAAGCTTGACCTTGACAAATTCACTTTAATTATAATAAATCTATATATTCCTCCTTGTCTAAACAATCGAACCCTTCTCCAGCACTGGAATTACCTAACAAACCTTATGGAGGAACTGGAGAAAAAAATTCCCTTTTGCAGAAATAATTCTAGTGGGAGACTTCAATGCTAGAGTGGGTAGTGATGACTCAGTGTTCTTTAAGGCTTTAGAAGTTGATCACAATGTTCCATTCTCACCTTACATTTCCCTCAGGAGACTATCCAAGGATAAACATTTGAATTTTGCCAAATTCTATACTCAATTTAACTAAATTTGGCTGAATGGTTTAACTAATTTTGCTAACTCCGGTAAATTCACTTTTACATCACCAAAAGGCTCCACTGTGATTGATTACATCTTGATCTCTCCTTCATTTAGCATTTATATTGTAGACTTTTCTGTGGGCAATTATATTATTAGTGATCATCTTTTTATTAGTGATTTTCCCTCCATTTTTTCCCTTTCTGACTGAGCCGCCCTAGGTATCTGTTTTCTTCTTTCCTGAAGAACTCTGGCTGTCCCTCCATGTCACAGTATGATATTTTGGTTATTGGCTCAGCCCAGGAACCTGAGGGAAGAATTGAGAGCCCCCTTTAAGAGTTCTCTTAAACTTAAATGACACAAGGTATTTTGAAACTCCAAATTAACAAAATATTGTATTCAACAGAGGGGAAAGGTCATGTGAAATCGGGGTAAAATTTCTGAGATAACTCAATATAGAACTCTAAAGTAAAACAGTATATGCACAGACTTTAGTTCATATGTTTCAGGCTATCAAGAGTTTCATAAGCATTTTCCAGTGACTTAGGATGTTTAAGGTGAAAGGCTTTTGTTCCAGTGTTTCCCAAAGACTCCAGTAAAATTTCTTCAAGTATTCCTTCTTTTAGTTTTCAGAAGGCTGGGACACTTTGTCCAGTACCCAAACCCCAACTATTAACACACCAGTACTCATCTTGAGTTTTAATTGACTCTTAAGATTTCACAAGGCATTATCTAACCACACCTGACCAGTGATCTCTCCACACCTCAGAGCTATTTCCCTGTTTTAACTGGGTAGGGAAATTTCTTCTATCCTTTTCCTTGTCCTAAATAAGAGTCTTCACCTAACTTCCCACTTTTCCTTGCCAACTTTCCTCCAATCTGTGTTAAACTGCTCTCAGTCAGGGCTGAATTCAGAATCTGTCAGTCCTCGACCCTTCTCATCTATGAGAATGTCCCAAATGGATGGCTCCGAAATTACTAACAGTCTGTGAGAATGTCCCAAGAGATATAGTCCACAACAGGTCTCATGAAGTAATAAGTCCTTTATTTGCAGAAAAGATCATTGGAGTCAAATACTTCCACTGTTAGTAATGCTGGGGTTAGACATGACAGGTATTGATATACTGGATATGAAATATCGCTTCAGGCATTCTACCAATCAGTATGCAGTATTTTAGGCGCTCAAATATTATTCCCATGGAAAACGCGGGAAACAGATTTCTCAGAAAATAATGATGTTGAACATCTCTCAAGTTCAATTCCCAAGCACAAATAAAAGAAAATACAAAACACCGGTGGGTGTTTCGCTCACACATAGTTGCTGGCGGTTCTGTTCAAGGCCAGAGCGGAAGGCACTGAGATAAGGAGAGAGAGCATGCGCAGAGCAAGCAAGCAAGCAAAGCATGCGAGCAAAGCTAACGAGCAAAGCAGACCTCACATTCCATAGGCTTGTTGAGAACTCCCAGGTGGGACCTGTCACCAATTAGGAGGAAAAGGCAAGTGGAAACCAATAACCTTTGCAGGAGTCATGTAAATATACTCAGTAGCAGTAATACAGATATTGAACATGACTGAACCAGATTTATGGCAGTTCACTGACATCAGCTAGGCCTGAAACCAGACTGAATTTCTCCTCAACATTCAGCTCTCAAGCCTTTCTCTGCTCAGCTGATGCTAACCAATCAGATTCCTTAGAGCAGCCTGCCACTCAAGGCTCTTTGGCTCTGTGAAGAATTAATCCTTCATAGTTCTTTACTTGTTTGTACAGCACTTCTAAGATTTCAAAGTACAGTCCATCACACCTGCCCTTGGTCACCAAATGCTCAGGAGAAAGATGGTCATATACATTTTTAAAATAAATAAATGTATACAATCTTAATTACAAAGAGTTTAGCAAAATGTCTTATACCTTTTTAGCAAAATGTCTTTTCAACACTTTTCACCATATGCCAATCTTATGAATGTAAGATATTTATGTACAGGGGCACTATAATATTTTGATCCTCATGTGAGCTATTTTTCTGTCTACTAGTGCTCTTTCCTAAGCCACAGCCATGGGTGACTCTGAGATGGCAGCCTTCGGGCCAGCTGCTACTTTCCTCCGTAAGTCCGAAAAGGAGAGAATTGAAGCTCAAAATAAGCCATTTGATGCCAAGTCATCAGTCTTTGTGGTGGATCCAAAGATCTCTTTTGCGAAAGGTGTTGTCCAAAGCAGGGAAGCAGGGAAGGTCACAGTTAAGAAAGAAGGTAGTTCAGAGGTGAGCAGAGACACATCAACCTATATAGAAAAATATAATGGTTTACTTTGTTCTGCCCTTCATGCTTCTAGCTAAATGAACTTTTGTTTCCTTGCAGACTGTGACTGTTAAGGATGACCAAGTTTTTCCTATGAACCCTCCCAAATACGATAAAATTGAGGACATGGCTATGATGACCCATCTCCATGAACCTGCTGTCCTGTATAACCTCAAAGAGCGTTATGCAGCCTGGATGATCTACGTGAGTACAGTTTGAAACTTCCCAGAATATTCACCATGTAGAACATTATTCCACAGGGAAGCCAATTTACTTTCTACTTTTCCTCCACAGACTTACTCAGGTCTCTTCTGTGTCACTGTCAATCCCTACAAGTGGCTGCCAGTGTACAACCCAGAGGTTGTAACTGCCTACAGGGGCAAAAAGCGTCAAGAGGCTCCTCCCCACATCTTCTCCATCTCTGATAATGCCTATCAGTTCATGTTAACTGGTGAGTAAGTCAACCTAACACAAAATAATTGTAGGTGGACAGTTTCCTAGAATGAGTCCATATCCTTTCCAGGAAGTATGATGCGTGAGCAGTTGCAGCAAAGGATTATATCTGTGCTCATCATATACAGAAAAAATTATGTATTGATTGATTGATTTTATTTAAAACATTTCTATGCCAGCTTTCCATGCAAATTTGATGCCCAAAGCAGAAAACATCAAAAACATTAAGGCAGCATTAAAATTATATATATAATTTTATATATATGCAGTACGCTCCATCAGCCACTCAAGAGCAATGTTCCCTCTAAGCTGTGGAGGCTTGTGAGCAAAAATTCTATTTTGTGAGCTACTGGTATTAAAGTTGTGAGCGAGCAATTTGGCTACTGCATAAATTAGTTTGCTCTGGAGTCATCCTTCCTGAGCTAAGACAAAAATGTGTGAGCCGGAGACTAAAAAACTGTGAGCCAGCTCACACTAACTCAGCTTAGAGGGAACACTGCTCAAGAGTACTCACATGCCATTGGCTGGGTGCTGGGTCCACTCCTTTCCCCCGCCCACTGCCAGCCTGGACACTTCTCTCATAGAATAAACTGCCAAAACGGCTGCCTGTCCTGATGAAGACACTTTTCCTGCTTGGTTCCTGTGGGACTAACTTTTCCCACAGAGGCTGTTGCTAGGCAACCATGCTCGGTTCTGTCAGTAAAAAGGCAAAGGCAGGAGGTGCTTTCCAGGCCTTTGTGAGGAACTTATTGGGGACCAGTTCTGACTAGGGTTGCCAGCTCCAGGTTGGGACACTCCTGGATATTCTGTGGTGGAGTCTACGGAAGCCAGATTTTCAGGAGGGGAAAGGCCTCAGCTGAATAGAGTGCCACTACTATACCTTCCCATGTTCTCCAGGGAGGGGGTGTAGCAGTTAGCACTTCAGAGCAGTGTCTGCCAGACCCAGGTTCTTGCTGCGGAAGTTGAGTGGGTGATTTCAGACCAGTCACCAGCCTAACCTACCTCACAGGGTTGTTGTGCAGATCAAAAGGAGAGGAGGAGAATGATGTAAACTGCTTTGATCTCCACTGTGGAGAAAGACTGTACTTTTCCTCCTGGGGAACCATTGCTGCCAGTCTTCAGGTGAGGGCTGGAGATCACTCAGAATCAGGGGTCATTTCATGGAAAAAGAGGTGCAGGAGCTCATTAGCATACCTATTAGCATAATTCATTAGCATATGCCACAACCCCTGACATCACCGGAAGTGTGTCAGAAAGGGAAGCAAAGGGAGGGCATCTTCAAAAGCCTCCCTTCTCCTTCCCCAGCTGGCTGGCCAAATGTCAGTTTCAGCCCCATTATACCCTATGGGCCATTCAAGTCAATGGCAAAAACTCATAGGGTATATGAGGGGCTGGAGGAGAGGGGGTTTGAGGGAGAGGCTCCAAACTTGCAGGGTAGAAGATTGGACCAAACAGGTTGCCCCATCCCCTCCATTGTACTTTATAGTGGGGGAAAATGTTACTTTTTCCCACCATAGAGAACAATGGAGAGAATGGGGGCAACCTGTTTGGGGCCCCGTAGAATTGGACCTCCTGGTCCAATCTTCTTGAAACTTGGTGGGTATTTCGGGGAGAGGCTCCAGCAGCTACCCTGCAAGTTTGGAGCCTCTCCCTCAAACTGCCTCCCCTCCAGCTGCTTTTTAAGCCAACACTGAATTTCGGCAGCAATTCGGCGGCGACCCAAATCAAGTCAGAGAATCTGATTCAGCCCATGGCTGCCTTAGTGCCCACTCCTGAGCTGGCGGAGCTCTGCTCCGCCTAGCTCTGACCCCAAATGACCCCTGCTCAGAATTAAAATGGCTCTCCAGATGGCAGAGATCAGCTCCCCCGGAAAAAATGGCTGCTTTGCAGGGTGGACTCTGTGTCATTATACCCTGCTGAGGTTGCTTCCCTCCTGCTTGGGTCTTCACTGCAGAGAAAGACTGTAGTTTTCCTAGGTAGAGGCTACAGGAATGGGGGAAGAGGGGCAGATAACAGTAGGTTGATGGTTGGCTGGGAAGGTGATAAGGTTGCCAACTCCATGTTGGGGAATTCATGGAAATTTGAGGGGTGGAGCCTGGAGAGGTTGCGGTTTGAGGAGAGGTGGGACCTCAGACAGGTGGGACCATAGACTCCACCCTCCAAACCAGCTATTTCCTCCTGGGGAACCATTGTGGCCAATCTCCAGGGAAGGGCTGGAGATACCTCAGAATTGCAACTGCTCTTCAGGTGGCAGAGATCAGTTCCCCTAGAGAAAATGGTGGACTCTGTGTCATTATATCCTGCTGAGGTCACCACAGCAAATTGACGCTGAGTGCCCAAGGTCAGGGCACCTGCCTAGAGCCTCTTTCTAGAGCCCATTGTATTTATTTCCACAATGGGCCTTAATCCTATTAATATATAAAAGCCAAGCCATGGTGGCAACAACTCATCTTCTTTCCCATTGGCCACTGGGGAAGCTGCCTTGGTGCCTATTAGCCCGTCCAACTGGCTGCTCCATTCTTACACCCCCACTTTTGATGCATTGCACCTTGGGAGTTGTAGTTCTCAGCTGGCCTTACTGCAGCTATAGCAAAGGGCATTAGAACTACAGCTCCCAAGTTGGGAGTTCCAAGAGGCTGTGGGGCATTAGCAGGGAGTCAGTTGAAGCATTAATTAGTTAAACAGGAATTGGGGGGAAAGGGAAGGCCTGGAGATCTCCGTGAAATACAACTAATCTCCACACTACAGAGATCTGTCCCCATGGAGAAAACGGTTGCTTTGGAGGGTGAGCTCCCAACAGTATGACAGTATGCTTCACTGAAGTCCTTCAGCAAACCTGGCCCTCCCCTAAGTATTGCCAACCTCCAGGTGGCACCTGGAGATCTCCAGCTATTACAACTGATCTCCAGATGACCAAGATCAGTTTTCCTGGAGGAAATGGCTGCTTTGGGCAGTGGACTTTATGGCATTATACCCTGCTGAGGTCCCTCCCCACCCAAACCCCACCCTCCCCAGGCTCCACCCCCCAAATCTACAGGTATTTCCCAGCCCAGAGTTGGCAACCCTGTAACTGGCTACAGAACCGCTTCTAGACCCTTGGAACCCAGAAGACATGGCATAGGAGGAGGGGCTTTTCTACCTTAGCTGCTCTCCTCCCATACTACCCACTTGGGGCAGCAAGATGACTTGAGACAGCCCTGCCTTATAGCTAAGCAGAAGGAAATAAACACGGCTGGCCTCCCTCTGCCGCCCCACCAGCCACAGCCAGGACACTCACCTGGAGCCTCTTTCTAGAGCCCATTAAATTTCTTCCCACAATGGGCCTTTTCCCGTGTTCGTGTGTGTGTGTGTGTATCCCCCCCCCCCAAGAAAAAACACATCACACAAGTACATATAATATCAAAGCCAGGAAGGATGGCCAATAACAGTTGTGGTATGCCAAGCAAAACAAAACATAATGTAACATTTAAATCAGGGGTGTCGAACTCATTTGATACGAGGGCCGGATCTGACATAAATGAGACCTTGTTGGGCTGGACCATGTGTGTCATAAAATGTAATGCCAGGCAGCGGAGATATAAACTTTATAAAGGGCACAAACACAAAGATTTTTTCTTACTTAAAATAAAAACATGCTTAAAACATCAGCACCCTTGCAATATTTTGTTTATTTAACAGTCTCTGATAACTGACACCTCTTGTTCTGAATTACTGCATCAAAATGTCTGTGCTGTTGCAATCTTGAGGATGCTGTTCAGGTGTGCATCTGGAAGCTGCAAACCTACTTTTGATTCATTGACATTCACCACAGAAATCTCATGCTCAGAGTTCTGAGTCTAGGACACAGGGGAAAACATGAAATGGCTGAGTGATTGAGAGAGTCTGGCGAAGCAAGCTATGATGCAGCAGCAGCAACAGAACTGGAAGTAGGAGATGGCCAGTGGGGGCCTGATAGAAGCCCGCCAGGGGCCTGATCCGGCCCCTGGGCTGCATGTTTGACACCCGTGATCTAAATTCTAACTCTAACACAGCAACATTTTAGAACATTATTCTTTTGTATTTCAATGTTGCCCTGACCGGGGTAGCTCAGGCTAGCCCAGTCTCATCAGATCTCAGAAGCTAAGCAGGGTTGGCTTGGTTGGTATTTGGATGGGAGACCTCCAAGGAATACCAAGGTCACCACACAGAGGCAGGCCTTGGCAAAACCACCTCTGCTTGTCTCTTGCCTTGAAAACCCTACAAGGTCACCATAAGTCAGTTGTGACTTGATGGCATCTTCCACCACTGCCATATCGCAACATTACCATACGTCATGCACGGCAAGATCCCTCTTTGAAGGAAGAGCTATAAAGTGCCCAGAAATGGTCGCAAAATGCAAGATTCAATTGAATGGCAAATGTCATTATAAATAAACCATTGTCATTTTTCTCCCCCCATTTTGCACTGAAATGCTCTAACTTCAATATCTTGCCACCTGAGGTTTTAAAAAGAAAAAAAGAGTAACAGACAGTTTAGATTGTCGTTATGATTTAAGATCAGCAACCCATCCAAATATATATATTAAAAACCAAATATGTTAATGTTTTTTCTAGATCGTGAGAATCAGTCAATCCTTATCACGTAAGTATACTTCTGCTCTAGCTGGTAACAAAGCTTGGTGTGCGTTTCACTGGTTTACCGTGCGCTGTTTTCCATCTGCTTGTCTTGATAGTGGAGAATCTGGCGCTGGAAAGACTGTGAACACGAAACGTGTCATTCAGTACTTTGCAACAATTGCGGCCGCGCCTGATAAGAAGAAGGAGGAGCCACAGCAGGCAGGCAAGCTCAAGGTGAGTTATGGATCTGGGAGAAGGGGAGGCTTTCCTTTTTGTTCACTGCTATAGGTTTAAAATAGATAACTTGGAAATAATACCTTTGCAGGGGACCCTTGAAGATCAAATCATCAGTGCCAACCCCTTACTGGAAGCCTTTGGGAATGCCAAGACTGTGAGGAATGACAACTCCTCCCGCTTTGTAAGTCAGAAACGTGTTCTGAATCAGTGAGTGGAAGGCTTTTAGTTTATTTATTAAAAGATGTATATCTTGCCTTGCCCGCTTTGGGAAGCTAAAAACCAGCCATTGAAAAATATGTTGGCAGTCATAGGCTTCGTTTTATCCCATATTTTCTGGCATTTAAATACTGGCGATTTTTTTTTTTAAGCTAAACAACATGAACATGAAGGGGGGAAAACGTGATACTGATGAAATCGAATCCAAGCCCGTGTAGGCCAGTAGGTAAATTGTTTGGCTAGGGTTCAGGGGATCTCACCAAGCTCACTTGGGCATAGCGCTGCCAAGTCAGCCCGGGGGGCAGGGGATCCCCCGCTAAAGGGGTTCCTGATCCGCCGGCCAGCATTTGGCTGGCGGGGGAACCCCACCCCCGACGTCGTCCAGCAAGGACGACGTAATGACGTCACCGGAAGTGACGCAGCACATTGGGGGCGTTGCCAGGGCGTCGCCTGGGTACAAATGGGTACAAAACTCTATAGAGTTTTGGGGCGATTGCCAGAGCGTCGCCCTGGCAGCGCCCCCAACATGCTGCGTCACTTCTGGTGATGTCGATGGGCGCGCGCGCTTCACGCGCGTGCCAGAAGAAACTCCCAGCGGGAGGAGGACTCCCACCCGCCAGTGAATTTTCAAGACTTGGCAGACCTACTTGGGCAGCCACAGGTAATCACTATTTTTCAGCCTAACTTTACTCTTTACGGTTAGTGCAAGAATAAATTGATTTGGGACAATAAAGCCCTGGGCTTCAAAATGGAATCATTCCTTGTAGATAGCAGAAACAGGCAAATATCAATGTGTAAAAGCGCCAGATACTCTTCTCCTTTCCTAAAAACATCCTATACATTTCAAGTTTGTGCAGATGTAGGGGTTCTATGGTTGAGGCTGAGACAACATATGCAGCCGACTAAGATGGTGGTAGAATGGAGCATGCCACTGTTGAATGGTAGCTCATAAAACAAAATTCTCATTAGTGCAGAAAGACAACTCTAGATTCCTAAAGGTATTCTGGTAACTAAAGAGGTTTCATTATATTATACGGTTTGTACACATTTGAGGTGGTGCCCAAAGCATACTCCAGTCATGTGGCCCTTTTGGTTAATGGGAATTGCAAATGTGGCTCTCTGTGATCCACAGAGTAAGTACCAGTGTGACAGATATTCCTGTTTTAGCTGCTGAATGTTTTACTTTTATTTAGTAAGTAGTGACAACAGATTTGTGTACAGCATTATCTCATATTGGAGGCCCAGTCAGCAATATTTCATGCTAGGAATTCTATTGAGATTTTAGGTCTTGGCCCAAAGGGATCGGTACATGGTCTTTCTTGGTTGACTGAGGCTGCGATCACACACACTAAATAATCCACGTTCAATCCACCTTCACTGCTCTTTCCAACTGGATTTTACTGTGTGAACTGGCAAAATCCAGTTGGAAAGTGCATTGGAAGTGGATTGAAAATGGATTATTTAGCAAGTGTGGTTGCAGCCTGAGTGTCAATTTCAGCCTTTGCATTAATTTGCAAACTTTCTGCCCAAGTAACTCTTTTTGGCCCAACATGACATCAGCTACCTCCAAGAAAGCTGGTCCAAAGACCCACTGCCATAGATGGATTCATAATAAACAACCTTCGAGCCACCTCAGGGGAAAGGAAAGGAAGGGCTAAAGAAGGCCTGGCTCTTCTTACAGCTACAAGATTGCATGTAACAAGATTGCATGTTAACATTGGGCCTGCACAGTCCAATACAGGAAACAAACCCTCCAGATTATAAATGCTGACCTACCTTCCTATGACACCAGACAATGGGTACATGAAATCTGGATCAAGTTTGAGCTATATGAGACTCATTGCTCATGTTTTTTTCAAATGCATCTGTTGTGGTTGCAGGAGATTTCAATGCCAGACTTGGATCTTCAGACGAATCACTATATACCTTCAACTCAGTATCACCAGTAAAAAAATTCCTTAAATTCCTTACTACAGCATGCAACTAGTTCAGACCTTTCCATTCTTAATGGGGCTACCCAAAGCGATATCCCTGGGAAGTATACAGACTGGTCTGAGCATGGTGCAAGTACTATAGACTTTATTTTTACATCCTACAATTTGCTCATGCACCTAGAAGTAGGGTCTTGACAAGACAGTGACCATCTCCCAATCACTCTGGAACTTAACATATGCAACCTATCAGAACATACATCTGAACAACTCAATGTCGACCTAGAACCTGTTTTGAGCTACAGAAGGTTAGTCTGGTCTGAGAAAGTGGATCATCAGTGCCAAAAATTCTTTACTTCAGACAAAGCATCTCAGCTCCAAATTGCTATGATCTCAGCAAATGCCACAGACACAGTGATTTCATCATACCAATGTCTTATTCTTGGCTGGACGCAAATCCTCCCAAGGAAACCTCAATATCAACTAAGGAAAAGCAAATCAAAGACCTGGTTAGATCCAGACTGCCATGCAGTGAAGAACTATCTAGTGGCCAAATTCCAGCAGTACAGGCTAAGTAATGCTTCTAAAATTCCCCAGAGGTCAAAAGCCTAAAGCAGTGCTACAAAAACTTTCTAAAGGAGAGAAAAAAATGAAAAGCACATCCTGGACCTGGATGATCCAAGCTTTTAAATCAAATAACCCTGCAACCTTTTGGCACTTAATTAGGGCTGAGCTCCATACAGAGTCCCCAAAGTTAAGCTGCGATATCTCTCCCTGGCTTTGGGAACCTTACTTCAACGTGCTCTACTCATCCAAAACAGACTCACATACTTCTCTGGAGCTTCTCCAGCTATAAAGCCTCTCAGCATGGCCACCAGTAATGGTTAATGAAGTTATAAAATTAATAAATCAATTGAGATTTGGCAAGGCTCCTGGAAATGATATCTCTCCGGAGATGATAAAATCCAATATTGACTCGTGGGCCCCAATGCTTGCCGCACTCTTTACTCACAGTTGGACTGTTGGACTATATCCCCTCAGACCAGGGCCTTGCAATTATTGTTCCATTATACAAGAAAGGAGAAAAATCGTATCCCACCAACTACCGACCAATTAGTCTCTTTAGCTTCATTAGTAAGTTATATTCAAGATACTTTGGCTGAAGACAGACTGGCAGAAGGGAGCGCAGTGTGAGCGGGCAAAAAAGCCCCGAAGCCAACCCGTCCCGTGGCTGCCCGTTCGCACTGGCTCCAGTGCTGCGGGACCTCACCTGGACGGAGGTGGACCGGCGCGTCCACTCTTCCTCCGCCGGTCCCTGGAGCCTTCGCTGTTTCTGCCGGGTCTGGCGCGTGGCTTCCGGCTTCTTCAGTGTGAGGGCGTTCAGACTTCTGCTGCCACTTCCTGTGCGCCGTGGGAGCCGTCCAGACCGGCAGGAAGCGGCAGCAACGCGCGCCCGGACAGCCGGAGACCACTTCGAAGAGGTCTCCGGCTGCAGCGCGAGGAGAGTGGCCCGCATGCGGGTAAGTGCGGGCCGCCCATGGGGGACAGATGTGGCAATCTGGCCGCCCTCTCTGCCTCCGCTTTAGAAGCGGAGGCAGAGCGGGGCAGATTGCCAATCTGTCCACAGCCTTTATATTGGAAACTCCTTGACTTGGTTAGATTGAGGAAACATGCTGCAGGATGAGCAAGCAGGTTTCGGAACTGGCCATTGCGGCTTCAGGTTTTATGTGGGAGGGAGAGTCTACATCTCCACCCCGTCCACCTGGCCGTGGTGGGGGGCAAGACCCCACATGACCCATGGGCTGTTTCCATCTGCGCCTGCTGGGAGGGTTGGCTCAGAGCCCCAAGGCAGGCCGCAGCACCCATCGGCCCACTGGAGGGACCCACCGGATTGCGCAGGAAGGAGTGATGCTGTGAAGCCATCTGGGGGTGAGATGATGCCATGGGAGCGTCCCCGTGGCCCACCCCCCACTGAAGGCCATGGCTGGCCAGCAAACTGGGACATGTGGCAACAAGGCACCTGTGCCTGACCTCCTCCCCCATCCCAGTGGCCTGCCTCCCCCACCCCAGCCTACCAGCTGGCCTGTGAGGGAATGTTGAGATGAGGCCACCTTTCCAACAACAAGGAAAGGCAGCAGGTATTTGGAAGCCCCCTTGAAGGCTGCTGGCCAAAGGGACAAGAAGTACACTCGCGAGGTGTAACCATACCCCCATGTTTCCCATTGCGGCCTGCCATGGCAGGTGCATGGGAGCCCCAAGGGTGCCCCTGTCTGGGAAGCCACATTTATGGGGGCACCACCACAGCCGTGCCTCCCCCTGTATCCGGCCACAGCTCACCGCAGTGGGTTCACAGGAGCCCAGGGAGCACTGCTGGCCATGGAGCCATGTGCTGTGCCTGTGAGGAGCTGCCCTGCCTCCCTGCGCATCCAGCCATGGCCAGCCACATCCAGGCCCTCCCAGGCATGACTCCCCCTGCCCTCAGCCCCGTCGGGATGGATGGTGTGGTGTGGGTGAGGAGGAGGCTGCAAGCAGCCAAAGGAGGAGGAATGGTGAAAGGAGAGGAATGAGGAGGGAGTGCCCCCAAATCAGGAGGTTGACCCAGTCCTGAGGACGCATACCATGAGGCCTTCCACCCCCTTGTGCCAGATCACCTGGCCCTCCAACAACAAACTGCTCCATGGCTGGACAAAGAATGGGATAGGAGGTGAGAGGCCAACCCTGTCCTGTTGGGACAGCCCTCCCCCCAGCCATGTTGGAACCCTGCCATTGGTCCTCGGGGGGAAGGGGAAGGCCCTATTTTCCCGCCAAGCTGTGCCCTGCCCTCGGCATCCCATTGACTCTCCTCCCCCACCCGGCCCCGCAAAATTCAGGCCGCAGCTAAGTCAGGCTTCCACCATAGATCTGATCTTGCACCATCTTGTGGAGAAGTAACACTCTAAGCCCAATAGAGCACTCTACGCTGCCTTTGTGTATTTCAAAGCAACATTAGACTGCATCCCCAGGAATAGGCTTTGGGCAAAGCTTGAGAACTGTAGACTGTATATACTCATTTGCTTGCTGCATGAAGGAAACTTCCTAAAAGTAAGCTGCAGTCCTCAAGGCCATCTCTCCAGCAGATCCCACCTGACAAATGAGTACCCTTGATTCTTGCTGACAGCAAAGAACAATTGAGGAGACACTCCAGGATCACGTCCTCTCCCCCCAACTCCTACTGCATCTTGGATATCAAAAAGCAAAAGAAACAGCGGTTTTGGGGTCATGCTCTACAATCAGATAGGGTGCAGATACAGAAATATCCAATTATTCTGCAGTATGCTAAATGCTTTCAACCAGCACATTATCTTAGATCCATTGAGATCTTCAAATACTGGAGCATCTTTACCCCAGCACACTTTAATGCCCTACCTTCAGCCCTCCTGGAAGGTAGATACCTTCGTATTCTACTCCCTCGGTGGCTCTGTCCATGCCATAAAGGGGAAATAGGGGCCAGTTTGGTGTAGTGGTTAAGTGTGCAGACTCTAATCTGGGAGAACCGGGTTTGATTCTCCACTCCTCCACTTGCACCTGGCTGGATGACCTTGGGCAAGCCATAGCTCTGTACCAGCTGTTCCCTCAAGGACAGCTTGGGAAAGAGTTCTCTCAGCCCCACCTACCTCACAGGGTGTCTGTTGTGGGGAGGGGAAGGGGACGGAGTTTGTAAGCCGCTCTGAGACTCCAAGTGAGTGAAGGGCGGGGTATAAATCCAATCTCTTCTCTTCTTCTTCTTCTCTTCTCTTATTGCACATGTTCTGCTGCACTGCTCATTTTGTAATGACAGCCAATCTCAATATATTGCTCCAGTTCTGTCTACTTTACAAGGAAGATCTGAACAACTTTATGTCTCTCTCCTTATTGCAGTCTCTTCTCAGGAGACTTGGAAAATAAAGTTACCAAATTTTGCCTTCGGGCATGTGGGATACACAAGCCACTGAATCCCAATAATTTTACCTTCCTTTCAGAGGAGGGCATCTTCTCTGCCCCCCCCCCCCCCAATCTGTACTCATCATTTTGTGCTTGAAGCACTGGATGTTGTTGTGGTTGTTTAACTATTACAGCTGAATCTCCGGAGCTGATTTTGTATCAAACGAAAATTTTGAACTTGAACGATCATATATCAAATTCTGGAAAAGCACCCTGGAATTTAGAAAACTCATGTAAAATCTGTCTCTATTTTTTTTGTAATTAAGTACTATTTTTCCCCTTTAGGGCAAATTCATCAGAATCCACTTTGGTGCAACAGGCAAACTGGCTTCTGCTGATATTGAGACATGTAAGGAAATTTCCCAGAAATCCAACGCTACCTCCCCTCTTCTTTTCTGTGTTGGCTAATTGTACTTCATTGCCTTACCAGATCTGCTGGAGAAGTCCAGAGTTACTTTCCAGCTGAAAGCTGAAAGAAGCTACCATATCTTTTATCAGATCATGTCCAATAAGAAGCCAGAACTGATTGGTAAGAGGCATCTTTTTTTTTATGGCGGCAGATAATAAACTTTGAGCTCTAATCCTTGATTGCACGATTGATGAAAACGAATCCATGTCTATTGCTCTCTTTATTCAGAGATGCTTCTGATTACTACCAACCCTTACGACTTTCAGTTTGTTAGTCAGGGTGAGATCACTGTAGCCAGCATCAATGACCAAGAAGAGCTGATGGCAACAGATGTAAGTAACATCCAGAACTGTGTACATTAAGCGTTCATTGTTTTAGGCAGGATTCTGATTATTGGTTCACTTGGCAGGAAGCCATTGACATCCTGGGTTTTAATGCTGAGGAAAAGACAGCCATTTACAAGCTTACAGGAGCTGTAATGCACTACGGGAACATGAAGTTCAAGCAGAAGCAGCGTGAGGAGCAGGCTGAGCCAGACGGCACTGAAGGTATTTAGAAAGACTTAGGGAGTGTTCTCAGATATCCCAGGGGGGAAAAATATTCATTCGTTGGAATGCTGTACTAAACCTAAGTAAAAACACTCAGGTGGGACATCACAGAATTTGGGGTCTTCTAATATTGCAGTGCCCTGACCTGGACGGCCCAGGCAAGCCGAGTCCCATCAGACCTCAGAAGCTAAGTAGGGTCAGCCCTGGCTAGTATTTGGGTGGGAGACCTCCAAGGAATACCAGCACTGGGATGCAGAGGCAGGCAATGGCCAACCACCTCTGAATGTCTCTTGCATTGGAGTCACCCTATGGAGTCACCATCAATTAGCTGTGGCTTGACGGCACATTCACCACCAATGTTGTCATGATATTACTGTAACAGTTGTACAGTCCTCCCCCTTGGGCACAATCCGGTGCATCTAAATCTGAATACTTAATCCTTACATTCAGGGGTCATTTCGTAGAAAAAGAGGTGCAGGAGCTCATTAGCATAACTCATTTGCATAACTCATTTGCATATGCCACACCCCCTAACATACCGGAAATGTGTCAGAAGGCAACACCCACCCCTCAGGCTCCACTCCACAGGTGAGTGAAACTGACCTGCTCTTCCTCCATTCCCTTCCCCATCCAATACTTTGTGCAATAAAAATAAGCGTAAAGAACACACCCTCATTCTCTTCCTGCTCCCTTGAAACCACCAGGTTTCAAGTAGACTTGAGGTACCCAGGACATGTGCACCACCCATCCCTTCCCCTTCCCCTCCCCACGACAAGACACCCTGTGAGGTAGGTGGGGCTGAGAGAGGTCTTTTGAGAACTGCTCATGACGGGGGACAATATATGCAGCACTGGTCCCAGCAGTAAAAAAAGGGCAGGGTCAATGTGAAATAAAGAAAATAGTAGTTTACCCTGAGACATATGACTGACTCCAAATCACTCACTATAAGTGTTGTAACTGAGCAGTCTGATTTCTCTGGCAAAAGTTCACACCCAGCCACAACTCTGCACTGCAGCCAGTCTGGTGTAGTGGTTACAAGCATGGACTCTAATCTGGGAGAATCGGGTTTGACTCCCCACTCCTCCATGTGCAGCTGCTGGTGTGACCTTGGGTCAGTCACAAGTTGTCTCAGAACGGTTCTCTCAAGAGCAGTCCTTGAAAAAGCTCTCTCAGCCCCACCTACCTGACAGGGTGTCTGTTGGGGGAGGGGAAGGGAAGGAGATTGTAAGCCACTCTGAGTGAAGGGCAGGGTATAAAGCCAGTCTGTTCTTCTCTTAAAATTTAAAATTATGGAGTAAACCATATCTTTTTTATTGTGTCCATGATTTCACTTTATATGAATGTTATGTGATATTAGTATAACAATTATCATTGACTGATTAATGTTCCTGTGTTGACTGATCAATGTTCCTGTGTCCTCTCATGTCATTATTCAGTGGCTGACAAGGCTGCCTATCTCATGAACCTCAACTCAGCAGACCTGCTGAAAGCTCTGTGCTATCCTCGAGTCAAAGTCGGCAATGAATATGTCACCAAAGGTCAAACTGTCCAGCAGGTGATGTTCTATTAGACAGAATGCATGGTTTAACTGTTGGTAACTTACTGCCTGAGGAAAAGGACGTCAAACAACTAAAAGGTTAAATCAAATACTTCCCTCTTCTGATATGATGACTCATGTCTTTATTTTGCCTTTCTAGGTGTACAATAATGTCGGTGCTCTGGGGAAAGCTGTCTATGAGAAGATGTTCTTATGGATGGTTGTCCGTATTAATCAGCAACTGGATACCAAACAACCCAGACAATACTTCATCGGTGTGCTGGACATTGCTGGCTTTGAGATCTTCGATGTAAGAAAAGAGGCAGAAAGATGTGCTCATGAGATATAACGTTGATTTAATTTAAAAGTTTCCCTTATAGTGTTACTTTTTTATTACATTGTGAGAAGCTGTGTGTGACTTGCCTTTCCTGCAGCAGCACCTTCCAGACCATTTCATATCTTTTAAAAAGGTTAAACAGTAATAGAACATTTGCACACGCTTCAAAATGTGCAGAAATTTGGGATTAACCTTACAGAGAGACACATTTACGATAACACTGTGGAAACATCTTGGTATGGGGGATCATAGGTCTAGAGCAGGGGTGGGCAATTGTTTTGGCTCGGGGGCCACTTTGTGGGAGCGGAGGTTAGCGGAGGGCCGCACCTTTTAAAATGATTGCATTCATTAGTTAACTTTGCATTTCAGAAAAGGTATAAATTGTATCATAAAAATCAATACATATAAATTAAATAAAATAGTGGTCGTTTTATTCAATTTATTTATTGTGCTAATTTCATATCATCTATAGCTGCAAGCACATTTAATTTTAGAATCAGTTTAATGAGACAAATGTACCCTATCACACTTTTCTACAATTTTTTTGAAATCAGGAGATTGCTTGTTGAGAAACCACGTGGCCGACTGTCTTGACGGGCCGCAAAAAACTCTGTGGCGGGCCGCATGTGGCCCCCGGGCCGCAATTTGCCCACCCCTGGTCTAGAGTTAACCATAAACATGCAAAGATCTCATATGACTAAGAAAAAGTTTGCATAAACATTTAATTGGTGCATGCTGTGGACAAGTATCCATAGGTATTCTACAAGAGAAGAGGATGGTTGAGACAAGTCTAGAAATTTGAAGACAATAAATGCCCTTGGTGGGTCATGGTAATTGTTAACATTTCTCTTCTCTCTCTCTCTCCCCCCCCCCCCCCCGTAGTTCAATAGCTTGGAGCAGCTGTGCATCAACTTCACCAATGAGAAACTGCAACAGTTTTTCAACCATCACATGTTTGTGCTAGAGCAAGAGGAGTACAAGAAAGAGGGAATTGAATGGGTGTTCATTGACTTTGGAATGGACCTGGCTGCCTGCATAGAACTAATTGAGAAGGTATCTTCAGCAGTACAAATGTGTGCTATCGTTTGAAATCTTTTAGTTGTTAGGATTCCCATGAGCTCATATATATAATCTGATGCACATGGCCCTCCAGTAAGCACAGCTCTCTGCACAGTAGAAAGCCGCTGATGCAGGAAAGGTGGATGGGTGGTGTGGCAGCAGGTAGCTTATCAGTGTGAGGCTTCTGATCTAAGTAGTCAAGGATCAGACCTTTGTTGATGAAACAGAGTTCTTTATTTCCTATTACTACATTACTAAAGGTCCTCGGATCATTGTTAGAGATAAAGTATACAATAGAAGCAGGATTAATATACCCTCCAGTACAATTTGAATTACCCATAGGTAACCAATCACAAGGGGGGGGGGGAACCGCGGGCTAAAGGTCCTTTGACCGTTTGCTTCCCACAGGAAAAAGATTAAGTGTGAAGCTGTAAATTTCCCTTCTTAAACCAGACCCCTCAGATGTATCCATCTCGTGCATAACAAATAACTTTGCCAAGGCCTTCACACGCCGATAAGAATTGGTCCGTGTCTCCCCCGGCAGGGAGGAAAGGAATGCGGAGGCGCGGGGGTGAGAGGCCGATTGTTCTCATGTGCTGAAGTCGCCACCCTCCCAGACCAAATGGTTACATTGACCAGACCCAGCTAGAGCCATAAATCCAGGGCCATAAAGAGAGCCTGATATGTGAGATAACAGGGAGACTACCGGGACAGGTTACATGAAAAGGGATTATACAAAGCATACAAGCATTAAACAAAGCATACAAGCATTAAACATATGAGAAACTTCTGTTAGAATCCCTAGATTCTGACACCCTGCCACCTGAAAAATCTAATTTACCCCGGCTTATCAGGAAAGCGTCTGTGGAAAGCTTTAACTAATTTAGGAGCATGAACATTATCTGAAAAAACCCATTCATTTAATTCCGGACCAAAATCTACCCACTTGACTAGATATAGCAAGCGGCCTCTACACATTTTTGAATCCAGGATTTCAGAAATCTCAAAGTGAGGCGCCCCCTCCTTCATCAGTGGAGGAGGAGTCGGAGGAGTTGGATGCCATGCATTCGGCCCAGGATTCTTCTTCAACAAGCTGAAATGAAAAACAGGATGCACAGAACTCAGTGACTTAGGCAACTCCAGTTCAAAGGACACATCAGAAATCTTGCGCAACACTTTATAGGGACCAACGTATTTCCACCCCAATTTCCTGCTGGGCTGTAGACCATGTATATTTTTGGTGGAAAGGTAGACAGAGTCCCCTGGCTGAAGATCCCAACCTTCAGCCCGTCCACGGTCTGCATATTTTTTATAGTCTTCCTTGGCTTTGTCTAAAGTCTTAGCAATCAATGGCCATGAGTCCTGCAGGTTGGCCCACCATTGCTTAAAATCAGAGGGGGGGCTGTCTGAGGTTTCCTCTATAGTGGGTAGGGGTTTCCCCTCGAAGCCTCCCACTGCCATGAAAGGGGACACACCCGTAGAAGAGTGAATAGCGTTGTTATAACTATATTCAGCAAACGGCAGTAACTCCACCCAGTTGTCTTGATGGT
This sequence comes from Lepidodactylus listeri, assembly GCA_029233225.1. Classification (NCBI taxonomy): domain Eukaryota; kingdom Metazoa; phylum Chordata; class Lepidosauria; order Squamata; family Gekkonidae; genus Lepidodactylus; species Lepidodactylus listeri. The sequence continues at coordinate 11,774,907 of JARCFY010000015.1, read as the reverse complement.
AGTTAGTATAACATCTTAAAAACTGCTCCAATATTTGATTTGTTCATTCGGATTGGCCATCGGTCTCTGGATGATAACCTGAGCTCATGGCCGGCTCGATGTCCATCATCTTCAAAAGCTCCCGCCAGAAGTTGGCAACGAACTGACTGCCCCTGTCGGATACCACGCGTTTGAGGAAGGCATGTAATTTAATCACGTGATTAAAGAATGCTTTAGCCAGTCCCTTTGCAGTCGGCAGCTGTTTAAACGGGGTAAAATGAGCTTGCTTTGAAAACATGTCAACCACCACCCAAATGACCGTTTTTCCTTTTGAGGGTGGCAGGCTAGTGATAAAGTCCATCGCTATCGCTTCCCAGGGGCGAAAGGGGGTGGGCAACGGGTGCAGCAGTCCTGGGACTTCCCCCCCCTTCGCTTGCACATTAAACAGGTTTGACAGGCAGTGACAAAGTCAGACACATCTTTGTGCATGCGCGGCCACCAGAACTGCCGCTGAACTAGGTTGAGAGTTTTTAAGAAACCAAAATGACCTGCTAACTTGGATGAGTGACAGGTCAGTAAAATATCTTTTCTCCGGGCTCGAGGCACTACAAGTTTGTCCCCATGGTACCAGCATTTGTTAGGACGGAGAGAGCACTCCTCTATGCCCTCTAACTCTTCTGCTTCTTCCGGCAAGTAGTCTCCCCCCCACTTGTCTTCCCATGACTCTATCGCTGCATGCTTGCTTTGGCTCCTAGTAGTAACGGCACCTCCCAGTTGCTGGGGTGAGAACATGGAGTTGAACACTTCCTCTTTTTGACTCTCATGTTGGGGTAACCTGGATAAAGCGTCTGCTAACGAATTGGCTTTCCCAGGAAAATGTTTGAGCACGAAGTTAAATTTCGAGAAAAAATCGGCCCACCGGAGTTGCTTGGCATTCAGGGACCTCTGGGTGCGCAGTGCCTCTAAATTCTTGTGGTCGGTCCAAATTTCAAAAGGGGTCTGCGCTCCCTCCAGCCAGTGTCTCCAGGTGGTTAGGGCTAAATGTATGGCTGCAGCTTCTTTATCCCATACCGACCAGTTCCTCTCTGTCTCATTAAATTTTCTTGAAATGTAAGCCAGAGGGTGTAACTTATCATCCGTCCCCTTCTGAAGGATGCCCCCCCCCATGGCCACATCCGATGCATCTACATGGATTACGAATTCCTTAGTCTCATCGGGATGAGCAAGGATGGGTTCTGATGTAAATAGTTTCTTTAAGGTCTCAAACGCCCTTTGACAATTCTCTGACCAGGCTATCCTCTCCCCTGGTTTTCCACACAATCTGTGAGGCTTCTGCTCTAAGTAGTCAAGGATCAGACCTTTGTTGATGAAACAGAGTTCTTTATTTCCTATTACTACATTACTACAGGTCCTCGTATCATTGTTAGAGATAAAGTATCTCTAACAATTTGACAATTCTCTGACCAGACTATCCTCTCCCCTGGTTTTCCTCACAATCTGTGAGGCTTCTGCTCTAAGTAGTCAAGGATCAGACCTTTGTTGATGAAACAGAGTTCTTTATTTCCTATTACTACATTACTACAGGTCCTCGGATCATTGTTAGAGATAAAGTATGCAATAGAAGCAGGATTAATATACCCTCCAGTACAATTTGAATTACCCATAGGTAACCAATCACAAGGGGGGGGAACCGCGGGCTAAAGGTCCTTTGACCGTTTGCTTCCCACAGGAAAAAGGTTAAGTGTGAAGCTGTAAATTTCCCTTCTTAAACCAGACCCCTCAGATGTATCCATCTCGTGCATAACAAATAACTTTGCCAAGGCCTTCACACGCCGATAAGAATTGGTCCGTGTCTCCCCTGGCAGGGAGGAAAGGAATGCGGAGGCGTGGGGGTGAGAGGCCGATTGTTCTCATGTGCTGAAGTCGCCACCCTCCCGGACCAAATGGTTACATTGACCAGACCCAGCTAGAGCCATAAATCCAGGGCCATAAAGAGAGCCTGATATGTGAGATAACAGGATGTTACAGAGAGACTACCGGGACAGGTTACATGAAAAGGGATTATACAAAGCATACAAGCATTAAACAAAGCATACAAGCATTAAACATATGAGAAACTTCTGTTAGAATCCCTAGATTCTGACACCCAGGCACAGAGCACTGTACACAAGATATTCCTGATATTTTACACCAAATTTTCCTCTTCTCAGTTTTATACTTGAAGGCTTTTCTGTCCAGCCTTCTTTTTGTGCAGTTCAACTGATAGATAAGATCCAGGTATCTGTTATTGCAAATAGTCATAATTTCCTGAAACTTGCCGAGAAAATATGATTCCCCTTCAACCTTTAGTAATCAGTGGTGATCGAGCTGTGCAGAATTGTGTTTGTGCAAGCATCATGGGCACCATAATGTTATTTTATGGTTATTATTGTTAGTGTTAATAATAAAGAATTCATAATATTCCTTTCTATGGCATAGTATTCAAAGAATAGTAAAACAGTAAAAAAAACAGCAGTTCATTAACACCCTCATAAAATAATAAAAGCCTGTTGCCCATGCCATTTTGTGAACTGTTAAAACTTTTATTGGAATTTTGAAAAAAAATTATTTGAGGTTGAGAGTTGGGATTTTCACTATAAAAATATTGGTGCACCAGGCATAGTATGGGTTATAGCATGTCCTATACATTTATTATTTTGTGAGAGTAATATACCCAGGGGTCCATTGGAGCCGGTGCACAGCGGAGCACCGCTCCAGGAGTGAAGAGGCCGGGGGTGGGCACATGATGAAGCCCCGCCCCCAGCAGGGCCACCACTGCATTCTCCAGGCCCAGCGCCGGACACCGGGCCTGGGAGACAACTTTGGAGGCCGCCTTCCCCTCCTCGCCACATCTCCCAGGCCCGATCCCCCCCCGGGAGAAGCTCCCCCAACTCACCATTCCTGGGCCATGGCAGGCTGTTGGCCCAGGGAAAAGCTCCCCATCCCCCACCACTCACCATTCCCGGGCTGCGGGGGGGGGGGAGGGTGGGAAAAGCCGGGCCCAAGTGGCATTAAGCCACTCGGGCCCAAGCAAGAGCAAGCCGGGGCAGGAAGGAGAGAAATGGTGGCCCGAGTGGCTCACAGCCACTCGGCCTGAGCAGGAGGGGAGAAGCGCCTAGTCTTCCTTCCTTCCTTCCTTCCTTCCTTCCTTCCTTCCTTCCTTCCTTCCTTCCTTCTCTCTCTCTCCCCACCTACCTTCCTGTTCCTTCCTTCCTTCCTTCCTTCCTTCCTTCCTTCCTTCCTTCCTTCCTTCCTTCCTTCCTTCCTTTCTTCTCTCTCTCTCCACCCCAACTACCTACCTACCTTCCTTCCTGTTCCTTTCCTTCCTTCCCCCCTTCTTTCTTTCTTTCTTTCTTTCTTTCTTTCTTTCTTTCTTTCTTTCTTTCTTTGCCATCAGATAGGTTTGCCAGCTCTGAGTTGGGAAATACCTTGGAGATTTTTGGGGTGGAGCCTGAGCGGTGGGTATTGCCTTCTGACACACTTACGGTGACGTCAGGGGTGTGTGGCCTTCTGACACTTCCGGTGACATCAGGGGGTGTGGCATATGCAAATAAGTTATGCTAATGAGCTCCTGCACCTCTTTTTTTATGAAAGGACCCCTGAATATACCCTTTAAATACTTACATTTTTAGGTGAGAAGAATGTTTTCTGCCATGGCTAGATGCAGAGGGTGATTTGCCCCCCCCCCCCATTAAAGAGTGAAGAGTAAAGTGTTGCATTCAGGCAGCGTGGCAGCAGGAGGCCTTGTATGCACTGGCCAGTGAATAGCAGGGTGGGGAGGAACAACTGAAGACCATTATACCACTCAGACACAGGCTTTCTGCCTTGGTGCCTTCCCACACTTGAAAAAAAAAAGCCACACTTAAAAAGCCACCCCCTCTAAAGTGGTGTTTTTGTTTCCCCACGCCTTCATTGTGCACGGCCGGCTGTCTGAACATGGGGGAGCGCGCGCAGAATGGATTTGGCAGTCTGAACCTGCAGATCTGCTGTGCCACTGGGGATAAGGTGTTTTTTTTTTTTAATGCCTATATGAAAAGTTTTTGGCAGTGCGCTCTGTGGCTGAGGCGCTGGAATAATGTGGATGCTTTACCATGGGATGTCATCTGCAGCAGAGTGTGCCGTGTGGCTGAGATGCTCCGCAACGCTTCCAACCGGTTCAATTAGAGGCGGCACCATATCGTGCCAAGCCACCAGTTCGCTCACAGCCAAGATTTGACTCTTTTAGTTTCCCCTAAGAGGAGAACAAGAGTTGCCAGGTGTAGAGGATTGTTCTTGTTTGACAGAAAACACTTTTTGGCCCGTGGGGATCACATTTCATGTGCAGCGGTTCCTAAATATTTATATCCCGCCTAACCACTATGTTGGTTAGGCGGGATATAAATCTAAATAAATAAATAAATAAATAAATAAATAAATGTCTGTCTTTCACATCTCGCTAGCTGTCACCTTTATTGATCTTTCTTCTAGCCAATGGGCATCTTCTCCATCCTGGAAGAGGAATGCATGTTCCCCAAGGCAACTGATCAATCCTTCAAGAACAAGCTCTATGACCAGCATCTTGGCAAATCTAACAATTTCCAGAAGCCGAAGCCAGTCAAAGGCAAAGCTGAGGCCCACTTCTCCCTGGTGCATTATGCTGGCACTGTGGATTACAACATCACTGGTTGGCTAGAAAAGAACAAGGACCCCCTGAATGAAACTGTGGTGGGGCTGTACCAGAAGTCATCCATGAAGACTTTAGCTGTACTGTTTGCCGACCGCCCTGCAGATGCTGGTAATGACTCCATGGTCAATATTTGTATGCGGAGAGATCTTTATGCCGAAGGGAAATATGAATATTTAATACTTTTAGGAATCATTGAAATATTTTTATGTGTATTTCAGAGGGTGGTGGCAGCAAGAAAGGTGGCAAGAAGAAGGGTTCTTCCTTCCAGACGGTCTCTGCTCTTTTCAGGGTATAGTATAATCCCATAAATCTTTTTTTTTCCCTCCTGGAATCTGAAAGATGCCTCATGAAATGCCATTTTCCATATTTTTGTGCATTTATATAAAAGCCACTTTGAGTGCTCTGAGACAGACACAGAACCTGACTAAGTTAATGCAATATCTTTCTTTAGTTTTTGTTGCAGAATTAAACTGTTACGTCCACTTCATTCCATTCAAATCTGAAGTACATTGCATACCCATAAAAAACTCTCTAAAATGAACACACACACACACACACATTCCTTTCTAAGAAAAAAAACCAGACATGTTTATTGATATACTTCAAAACTACTCTGCCTAAACCAGTAGTCTATGTACTGTAGTCATGTATTAACATAGGATTAAATCCAAATAAGGAATGTATGGTTTTAGCACAATTCACAGCCAAAATTTTGTGTGTTATCAGCACAGCAACTCATACTACAATTGTGACAATTTGTTCTTAAATTTGAACAGCAGATTGTTTCTCTGACAACATAAAATACTACAGCCAAAACATCAAAAAAGGCCTTAGCTGTATGTGTTAGGGATTTCTAGTACACTATGCTTGTCTGGATTGTTGCCCAAAATATTTGCTTCTGTCCTACAGGAGAACTTAAACAAACTGATGACTAATCTGAGAAGCACTCACCCCCACTTTGTACGCTGTCTTATTCCCAATGAAACAAAAACACCTGGTAGGTAGTATGGTTTAAAGAGATAAAGGTATGACAATACTTGTGTGTCTGTGGCTGGTGCTAATTTCTGCTTTAATTTTTTTTTTTAAGGTGCAATGGAACATGAGCTTGTACTGCACCAGTTGAGATGTAATGGTGTGTTAGAAGGCATCCGTATTTGCAGAAAGGGATTTCCCAGCAGAATAATCTATGGTGATTTCAAACAGAGGTTAGATTAGACCTCTTATGCAACTTCATTCCACATGCTTTCTTAATGTAACTGTTTTAAAGCACTTGAACTTTTCCAGTTTAATGTGTTTGTACTACAAGATTAGATTTGTTTAAATACATCTTTTGAGCCATCTCCCCTCCCCTCTGCTCTAAACATCTTGAGGGACAGCAGGTATTTTATAACAGCCATTGGTGTTCATTTTTTGTCAAAATAATTCCTTGACATTGTTTCCAGGACAAATAACAATCACTGTTTATAAAACAGATAAATTTAACTTTCTGTTTCTTCCAACAGGTACAAGGTTCTAAATGCAAGTGCCATCCCAGAAGGCCAGTTTATTGATAGCAAGAAGGCTTCTGAGAAGCTTCTTGGATCCATTGATGTAGACCACACCCAGTATAAATTTGGCCACACCAAGGTAAATTTTTTCTGTACCCCAAAATGCAACATTTGGGTTTGTTGGGACAGTGAGCAATATTCTATCAACATCAATTACATCCAGTAAAAAAATTGGACCAACCAAGTTATGAAATATCTTTGTTGCAAACATGGCTTTTTAAAACTTATGTAGAGACTGAGAGATTTTGTAACATTTATTTGCTTCAGGTATTCTTCAAAGCTGGCCTTTTGGGTCTTCTAGAAGAGATGAGAGATGACAAGTTGGCACAGCTGATTACACGTACACAAGCTATGTGTCGTGGTTTCTTAGCACGAGTAGAGTACAAGAAAATGTTGGAGCGGAGGTATGAGCTCCACAGTTACTTAGGAAAGCATTATCAGAGTGCTTGGTTTGTTTACTACATGCCATTTAATATGTATTTTACCTTTGTCAACAGAGAGGCCATCTTTACGATTCAGTACAATGTCCGTTCATTCATGAATGTCAAGACCTGGCCTTGGATGAAGCTGTTTTTCAAAATCAAGCCTCTGCTGAAGAGTGCTGAGTCAGAGAAGGAGATGGCCAACATGAAGGAGGAGTTTGAGAAAACTAAAGAAGACCTTGCCAAGTCAGAGGCCAAACGGAAGGAACTGGAAGAAAAAATGGTGTCTCTGATGCAAGAGAAAAATGACTTGCAACTCCAAGTGCAAGCTGTGGGTATAAATAATTAAACAATATGAAGACTGTATTCTAACCATAAACACCGGAATTTAGCATTATCTTAAAAATTGTTTGCTGTTTTTGTGAATATAAATGTCAAACCCCACTTGGAAGATTTTTAAAACATAAAACTGATTACGTTTATGCATAGTACGAGAGAGGGGGAGACAGTGCTAGCAACAAGCTTACATAATGATCCTGTTGAATTGAAAAATAAAAAGTTCATGGAGGAGGGGTAATATTTATGATCTGCAAGTAATATGTTATGTAAAACATACTACTTTGGGAAATGATCAAAGGCTGTTTGTGATTCCTGGAAATACCAGTAAACTAAACAATGGATGCTTTTACCCCAATACAACCTATCATCTTTACTTAGATATGATATAGTAAAAATAAAAATGGTTATAGAATTTATATTTTCAATATAAAAGGTATTAGGTTTAGATACTAAATTGATGGGCTTTCAAAAGAATATAAAGGAGCTAGACACTAAAATGCTTTTGTTAGATTAAAAAAAGAAAGTAAAAAAAATGACTGAAGTAAAAAAAATTAAAGGCTGCTTTTTTTAGGAAGCCGATGGCTTGGCAGATGCTGAGGAGAGGTGTGACCAGCTGATTAAAACCAAAATCCAGCTGGAAGCCAAAATTAAGGAACTGACTGAACGAGCGGAAGATGAAGAGGAGATGAATGCTGAGTTGACAGCCAAGAAGAGGAAGCTGGAAGATGAATGCTCAGAGCTGAAGAAAGACATTGATGATCTTGAGCTCACATTGGCCAAGGTTGAAAAGGAGAAGCATGCCACTGAGAATAAGGTACTGACCAAAGTACACCTAAATCCATAACAAAGTGTAAGAATGTACTTAGGATTGCCAGGTCACCCCTGGCCACCGGCAGAGGATGAGGAGAAGGGTGCAGTTACCAGATCCAGGAACCTCGTGGGATACAGTGCCATAGAGCCCACCCTCCAAAGCCCCCATTTTCCCCAGGGGAACTGATCTCTGTAGTCTGGAGATGAGTTGTAATTCTGGGGGATCCCCAGGTCCTACCTGAAGGCTGGCATCCCTGATTATGTACTACTGTTATTGAAATTCTGGATCTATTTTCATTCTAAAAGGTGAAGAACCTTACTGAAGAAATGGCAGTTTTGGATGAAACCATTGCGAAACTGACCAAGGAAAAGAAAGCCCTCCAAGAAGCCCATCAACAGACCTTGGATGACCTGCAGGCGGAAGAGGACAAAGTGAATACTCTGACCAAAGCAAAGACCAAGCTGGAGCAGCAAGTGGACGATGTGAGCACAATAATGTGGGGGATAACAGCTCTGAGATGAAGCTAAATTCCTGTTGGCAGGGTCTTTATGACTTCTTTCTCCTCAGCTCGAAGGGTCGCTGGAGCAAGAAAAGAAGCTTCGCATGGACCTTGAAAGAGCCAAGAGGAAGCTTGAAGGAGATCTGAAATTGTCACAAGAATCCTTAATGGATTTGGAGAATGATAAACAGCAGCTGGATGAAAAGCTTAAGAAGTAAGTGTAGTTTACTTTGGATGATTTGTGTGGAGGTCATTGTGCCATAAATTTAATTTGGACTCTTTGTACCATACATTAGATATAGACTCTCACACATTGTGTTTTGTTGTGAAAAGGAAAGACTTTGAAATCAGCCAGCTCCAAAGCAAAATTGAAGATGAGCAGGCCTTAGGCTCTCAGCTTCAGAAGAAGATCAAGGAGCTACAGGCAAGTTGCATCGTGGTCTCCTGGGGACTGGGTGAATTGATTCATCTGAGAAGCAGGTTTGACTGTTAATGGTTGCTTCCCTTCTTTTAGGCCCGTATTGAGGAACTGGAGGAGGAGATCGAGGCTGAACGTGCATCTCGGGCTAAAGCAGAGAAGCAGCGGGCTGATCTCTCCAGGGAACTTGAAGAGATCAGTGAGCGCCTGGAGGAAGCTGGTGGGGCAACTTCTGCTCAGATTGAGATGAACAAGAAACGTGAGGCAGAATTCCAGAAACTGCGCAGGGACCTTGAAGAGGCCACTCTGCATCATGAAGCTACAACTGCTGCTCTCCGCAAGAAGCATGCAGACAGCTCAGCTGAACTTGGGGAGCAAATTGATAGTTTGCAGCGGGTGAAACAGAAGCTGGAGAAGGAAAAGAGTGAGCTGAAGATGGAGATTGATGACCTTGCCAGCAACATGGAATCTGTCTCTAAAACTAAGGTATGCTTCAGCAGTTTGCCAACTTAGGGTACATTCTCATGGCTATTTTTATCCAGCTTATCTTCAGAAGTGGAGCAATATGTTTCACAGCACCCACACAACATTCTCTTCTGATTGTCCTCTTTCCAGTTTCCCCCCAGCTTTGCTACAATTTTTCCCAAGCCTACTTTGCTCTGATCTTTCTAGAGAGATCTAAGAGGATTAGTATACCCTCAGGATGGCATGATGTGAATTTTGGAACCCTCTGCCCACATTGGTGCTATTTTACTGCAGTGTTGTTGTTTTTTAACAAGGCAAAATGCCCTCCAGCGAAATGCTGGCAGGAGGGAAATGGTGTCCATGAGGGGATGACTGAGGAAAATGTGTAGAAAATCCCCATGTGAATGTGCCATTGCTTCTGTGAATGCTTCTATTCACAGCAGCAATAAATTCACAACACAGAAGCATCACTGCATGGATGCATCCTTAATGTAAAGTTATTGTATTTACACATTTGTGGCTTTGTGTTGGATTGGAGTCAGATCATCCTATTTGTATTATTTGTATTATTTTTGCACCTGTGGGGGGAAAAATGAACTAATAAAAGAGTAGTGCTAAAAAAAATTCCAGTGAATATATGGTGTACATTGAGGTTCTGAATTTTCTTTTTGTTGAGCAATATACAGTGCCATCCTAAAGAGAATTACATATTTCTAGATCCATTGAAGTCAAAAGAATTAGAAGGGCATAACTTGCTTAGAACAGCATTGATAATGGGTCACATATTCAGGATCTCTCCTGATTATCCTTTTTTATTAATTAAGACTTACCTCATTATCCAGAGCTTCATATTTATAGAACATTGCTGTTTTATTCCTCATTTGAATATCTAAGTATTCTGACACTTCAGAGATCCTTACCAAACACTTAAAGATGTTGCAAAATATATGCTCTGAATCAGGGGTCATTTCATAGAAAAAGAGGTGCAGGAGCTCATTAGCATAAATCATTAGCACAACTTATTTGCATATGCTACACCAATTGAAATCACCGGAAGTATGTCAGAAGGGAAGGAAGGAAGGAAGGAAGGAAGGAAGGAAGGAAGGAAGGAAGGAAGGAAGGAAGGAAGGAAGAAAGAAAGAAAGAAAGAAAGAAAGAAAGAAAGAAAGAAAGAAAGAAAGAAAGAAAGAGAGGGGACAGCTACTAATCCAAGCCTCAGAAATACCACTATTCTGGGAGGATAGCTTCTGTGGTGGCTGAATCCTTCAGAAGGCTGGTTGGAGGAACAAGGATCTTTCCAGGGGGCGGGGTCATTTTGCTGCAGCCATGACACAAGCAGGCATTCCCCTGCGGGGAGGGGGGGCTGGCACCAACTCCTGGAGCTGCGCTCCCCCAAGCTCCTGCTCGAAAGGACCCCTGCTCTGAATATGACACAGAATAGAATCTGCTAACATGAGTCTTTTTCACATTTAGGCCAACCTTGAAAAGATGTGCCGCACACTAGAGGATCAGCTCAGTGAACTTAAAACAAAGGAAGAAGAACACCAGCGCACTATCAATGACTTGAATGCTCAAAGAGCTCGTCTACAGACAGAAACAGGTAGAAGACTAGGCAAATGATTTAACACAAGGATGGTGGATTCCTGGGAGATTGACATCATCTGCCCTGCAAAAGATAGCTATCTATAGCTATGACCACTGATATATTTATCAAATTATTGGATGAACTGATTATTTAAATAAACTGAGGACGATTAAATGCAAAGACGTTCTCATTTTAAATAACATTTCTTACTGCAAAGGGCAGTTCACTTATGATAAATCTTATTATATCTTCTCTGCTTCAGGTGAACTCTCACGGCAGGTAGATGAAAAAGATGCTTTGATTTCCCAGCTCTCAAGAGGAAAGCAAGCTTTTACTCAACAAATTGAAGAACTAAAAAGGCAACTTGAGGAAGAAGTAAAGGTGTGGATTTTCAGTCACGAGTTTCTTTCATTGTCTTTCATGATGTGCCCTGGAAACCTTTTTTGTCATCATCTTCCTAATAAAAAATTAGCCTTGCTTATATTTTTATTAACACTTTATCCATCTTCTACCCTCTGTGCTACACCTTCTAATAATTGTATGGATGGACAGTTTTCTCCTTTTGGAGTGAATATTTGCATACTCAAACGATACTATGTTAATTCTGCAGGCTAAGAATGCACTAGCCCATGGCCTGCAATCAGCCCGCCATGACTGTGACCTCCTTCGAGAACAATATGAAGAGGAGCAGGAAGCCAAGGCTGAGCTCCAGCGTGCCCTGTCCAAGGCCAACAGTGAAGTGGCCCAGTGGAGAACCAAGTATGAGACAGATGCTATTCAGCGGACAGAGGAACTGGAGGAGGCCAAGTATGTAGAAGTACTATAGCCAATAATGTGTTTTATTGGGGAAATAACAGATATATAGTTGTATAAGTATAATTAGAAAAAATGCATCCATCTACTGCAGCCACTTGATGGAAGAACAAATTCCGATATAGGTTGTCTTTTTCTTGTTTGATCTGGGCTTAGTTTGATTAGGAGAGAATGTTGTATATTTATATCTCTATATCTAATTCCCAAGTGCCCCCCCGCATGCGGATACTTAAATCCGCGCGGGGGGCACTTGGGGGGTGGGGAGGGGGTTCTGCAAATGGGGGGGCGATCCCCCCGTTTGCAGAAAAATAAAAAAAGTTTTTAAAAAGTTTTCGGGGGATACTGAAATCTTCCGAAAAGTAAAAAAGCGTTCGCTGAGCATGCGTAGGGAACGGACTTACCTGAGTGGCGGCGGCAACGGACAAGCGGCTGGGCGGTGGTGGCGGGGGTCTGCGGCCAAGCCACCGGCTCAGAAACGGGGGAGGGGGGAGGCAGCACAGCGGGCCTCAGGTCTAGCTGCACCACCAACTCTGGAAAGGGGGAGGGGGAGGGGAGGGGGAGGCGGTGAATGGGGGGAGAAGCGGCGGCCCGAGTAGCGCTTGGCCGCTCAGGCCTGGGAGCCGGGGGTAAGTGGGCCGAGGGAGGGGGCAGGAGGAAGGGAAACGCTGGGGCCGAGTGGCTTAACGCCACTCAGGCCCGAGCTGGAGCGGGCCAGGGGGGAGTGCCTCAGTGAGCGGCGGTTCTTGCCACTGCCGCCAATTTTCGGGGGGGAACAGGGGGAGGGAGGGGAGAGAGGCTCACCTGCCCCCCCCCGCAAGTATCGCGGGTCCACCAGCTTGTGGTGTTCTAAGGGCCACAGAACAGGGCTGAACTGGATGGCCATGGAAATCCAGGCTTTCTTGAATGAGACAGGTTATCTAGACCAGGGGTCCCCGACCTTTTTAGCCTGCGGGCACCTTTGGAATTCTGACACAGCATGGTGGGCGCAGCGACAAAATGGCTGCCATAGGAGGTGAAGCCAAGCACAAAATAGAGAAAGATAAAAATGGGAAAAAACCACCCTGAAAACCAAGTCATGAACCAAAAGATTGAGCAACTAGAAAATAAAATACAACTATTTATTACACAGTGCACAGAATCTTAAGATTAAAAACGACCTATATAGGGTATCATTAAAAACTCAGATCATCGTATACAGCAACAAGATGAAGTTGCACATCCAATAACAGGGAATCACAATAATGGTTATATATGTATATTAACCAAAGGACACAACACGTGTCGGCCCTGAGGGCCTTCTTCAGTGATCAAAACTATACTAACACACACATAAAACTATATCAATATATAAAAAAATCTTTTTCGGGTCAGGCAGGTTTTATATGAGTTCTGAAATCGATTAAAAAAGTACTGATGTAAGAAAATTACAACATACTGACTGATCCCAAAAAATATTTTTACAGACCTTATAAAGAATGGTAGCTACTTACACTAAAAAAAGTGAAGCTCCAAATAACATGTTGGGTCCCTACATGTGTAATCATTATTGTAATTCTTTGTTATTGGACATGCAACTTCATCTTGTTACTGTATATTATGATCTTTTAATGGTACCCTACATATGTCGTTTTTAATCTTTAAGATTCTGTACGCTGTGTAATAAATAGTTGTCTTTTATTTTATTTTCTAGTTGCTCAACCTTTTGATTCCTGGCCAACCACAAAATGTCAGGGAGTGAGGTTATATCTATATACTAATAGCCAACTGGCCATCCCCGTGCAGATAGCTAAATCCATGCCGGGGGGGGGGGACTTGCGGGGCAGGGAGGTTTTCCTACACAGAAAAATCTGAAACCTTAAAAAATTTGGGGGGGGGGATATTTAAATCCCCCCAAAAGTAAAAGCGTGCCCTGCGCATGCGCAGGGAACGCTCAGGGAACTGGGATGGCCTGGCGGTTGGGAGGCGTTGAAGCCTCGCCGCCAGAGCTGGGGGGGAGCGGACAAGCACCGGGCCCGGTGAGAGCTGCTCTGGCCTGCCGTAGCCTGGGGGAAGGGAAAAGCAGCGGGCCCAGTGAGAGCTGCTCAGGCCTGCCAGAGCCCGGGGGAAGGGACCAGCACTGGGCCCGAGTGGCTGACAGCCACTCAGGCCCGAGTGAGAGCCGGGCGGGGGGCAGGAGGGAGCAGCGTCGGACCTGGGCCCAAGTGGCTGACAGACACTTGGGCCCGAGTGAGAGCCGGGCAGGGGGCAGGAGGGAGCAGTGCCAGGCCCGAGTGGCTGAAAGCCACTTGGGCCCAAGCAAGAGTGGGGCGGGGGTGTGGAAGGGATGGAGCAGTGCCAGGCCTGAGCAAGAGCGGGGTGGGAGGGATGGAGCAGCACCAGGCCTGAGCAAGAGCGGGTGGGAGGTGGGAGGGACAGAGCAGCACTGGGCCTGGGCCCGAGTGGCTGACAGCCACTCGGGCCCAAGTGAGTGCTGGGCTGGGCGGGGCGGGAGGGATGGAGCAGTGCTGGCAGGGCTGGGTGGGAGGGTGGGGGGGTGGGAGCTGGGCGAGAGCTGGGCGGGGGGTGGGAGGGACAGAGCAGCGGGGTGGCTGACAGCCACTCAGGCCCCGCCAAGATCGGGGGTGGGAGAAGCGGTGGCCCAAGTGGCTTTCAGCTTATCCCCCACGAGTATCGCGGGTCCCCCCCTTCTTGTATATCTTGTATAACTCTAGTAGTCCCTCTGGAACATTCCAGGCAGAAGCTCTGTTTAACAGGATGCCTTATTATCTGCACAGCAGATCAGAAGCCGTGCTGGGCAAAATCCCCACCCAGCCCTCCCCACTTTCTAAAAGTACTTGATGGGCACCAGGAAATGTGTTTGCGGATGCCATGGCACCCATGGGCATCATGTTGGGGACTCCTGATCTATATCCATTTCAGTCTGAAAGTGTAAATCTGTTTGATGAGGGCAGATAAGCAGAAAGACAGGGCAAAACGGAGGTGCTGTTGGTCATCAGTGTCAGGAACTGAGCAGTCAGCCTGTCCTGGGTGGGACTGCACTTTTCCTAAATGAGCTGGTTCATAGACTGAGGATACTAAAAGATCCATGATTACATAAAGGGATATCTGGCCGGTTATCTATGCTCTGATCAAGTTCACATGCGATTGCTTTGTGCATTTTATAGGGGCCTGCCTCTGAGGACTGTTCAAAAACTTCAGTTGATTCAAAATGCTGCACCAACATTGCAGCTGGCTTAAATGACAGAGGACACACCTCTCCAGATTTAAAAGAACTTAACTTCTAATTTGAATCCAGGCACAAAGAGCACTAGTTCTTACATTAAAGCACTAGATGTTCTGGGACTATAAAGATAGCCTACTTTCATACAAATCTGTTTGTTAGTTACATTTTTCTATCTGAGGCTCAGGCCTGTGTGTCACCAACGTTCAAAGGCAATACAAGTAGTAAAGGGTTTTTTTCTGTAGTAGTGTCTCAAATGTGAAATGCTTTCCTCACAGCACTAGGACATGGTATAGTAAGGTTTAGGTATCTGGTGAAAACTTGGGCTGAGGACAGACTGGCAATCTGCTTGGGAAGCGGGGGAAGAGAGCCCGTTCAGACATCCACAGCTGTCCCTCGTCTCCCTTCCGCACTTACACGCTTTGAAGCCGGTTTCCTCTCGCTGTAGAAGGACACTGGGAGAAACCGGTGTCCAGGGGCCGTCTTCCGCATGCCTCCCGCTTTCAGACAGTGTAAACCGGAAGAAGGTGGGATTCAAGAGGAGGCGGCTGTGTGAATGTGCCGTTTTGGCAATGTGCGCATGAGCGGGGCCGCTCCGCAGCAGTCTCAACACTCCGTAACAGCATCCTTGCGCAATACACAGGCCAGTGTGAACGGCCAGCCCCGGGGAATTTCCCCCCACAGCTTTTGCCTCCGGATTCCTCCCGCTCCAGATTGCCAGTCTGTCCTCGGCCTTGGTTTGCTTGGCAGTACATTGACTTTGGGTTTTTCCTTTCCTGGTTTGGCTCCTCTTCCATATGTGCTTTAAGCCAGTGTACTGCAACTTTTAATAATATTGACCTACTCTGAATCCCTTTTGATTGGCTGAGAGGTTTTTAGCAGACCTGGGGTCTAAATACTTCAAACAAAAATGTGTTTGGGTAAGGCCATATACCCAATTTGCCCTAAATTATCATATAATCTAAAGGGGAGGCTATAACACCCCACTAACAGCTGCGTACAGATGAACCTGATATGTTGCCCTTAATGAGTACTGTTTTTCTATTTCATTAGGAAAAAGCTTGCCCAGCGCCTGCAGGATGCTGAAGAACACGTAGAGGCTGTGAATTCTAAGTGCGCTTCCCTTGAGAAGACAAAGCAGAGGCTGCAGAATGAAGTGGAGGACCTGATGATTGACGTGGAAAGGTCCAATGCCGCCTGTGCAGCTCTGGATAAGAAGCAGAAGAACTTTGATAAGGTAGTTTTGGCCACCGTAAAACCATCTATACATCTAATTCCCAACTGTGCCCCCGATGTGCGGATCTCTAAAACTGCAGATGGGGGCGCACTCTCCCCCAACAGAATTTTCCTACAGACTCAGCAACTCCCCAGGGGTGCAGAAAAATCTGAAAATTAAAAACCCCAACAGCGGGGGGCTTAAACCTCCCCAAAAGTGAAGTCGTGTTCTCTCTCTGGGAGCCTTGCCAGGCCTGGGATCAGCAGCAGCAGCAGCAGCAAAGGGAGGGAGGGTTAAATGGGTTTAATCCCAAAAAACCTCTTAGCACCTGTACACAATGGTGGCTGCCACCTGCCCTGTCTCTTCACAGAACTCTCTGAAATGGTGAGGCAGCAACACTGAGGAGGGGGGACAGGGGTGAAGTGCCGCTGCTACGAGCCCTGCCATCCCCTTCTCTTCTCACCACCCTCTGAAGTGCGGAGGTGGTGGAGCTGCAGGCAGCCCTCTGCTGCAATGCTGGGCAGTCTTCTCCCACTGCTGGCTTGCAGGACCCTGCGAGGGGGGCAGCAGTGACAGGACTATCAGGGGCAAAGTCTCCTCTGCCCCAGTCTTTGCACTCCAGTGGGTCCCATGGATCAGCTTGGTTCCAGCAGTGTCACTGTCAGGCGGTGGCCTCCAGTGAGGGTACTGAGCAGATGGGGCTGCAACAGGGCTGTGATGAAAACTTTGGAGGCACTCTAGTCTGAAAGCCTGGACAGGGCTGGTAGGAGGGCAGGCTGGGGGAAACAGACAATGAGAGCGAGAGACAAACACACAACATGACTGTAGTCAGACAGGCTCTGCAAGCCAGGGACAGATCCAGCAGCTGGCAGGAACCAAGTAACTGATGGAGAGAAAGAGGAAAAAGAAACACAAAGTAATGGGGTGGGGAGGGAGAAAGAGAGAAAAAGTGATGGTAGGTATGGAAGGAGGAGAAAAGAAAAACAGACGGAAACATAAGCAGGGCCATTTTGGGGCAGGAACGCACAGGAATGGCGTTCCGGCTGGCTTCTGAGTTGGCCACGCCTACAGCCTCCCCCCCTCAGGTTCCCCATGCGTCCCGCAAGCCACAGGGCACCTGGGTAAGCTGATCCTGGGAGGGAGCTGTGCTGTCGGGGTGTGGCCTAATATGCGAATGAGTTTCTGCTGTTGGGTGTGGCCTATTATGCTAATGAGTTCCTGCTGGGTTTTTTCCTACAAAAAAAGCCCTGAACATAAGTAAAAGAAGGAGTGGGGGAAGGAAGAAGGGAGAGATGGAGAAGGGGTGGTAGGAGGGGAATATGCAAAGCTGTGGGAATTGGATGATTGTCAGAGAAGGGGAAGAAATAGAGAGAGGAAGGGGAGAAGAAAGAGGGAGAAGATTGTTAAGGAAGAAAAGGAAGGGGAAGGGATGCATCCTTCCTGCAAGTTTCTTGTGGGTTCCCACTTCTATGAGCATTTTGTACAAAAGTCTCCAGCCTATGAACTCATTGCTTATTTTCATGGTTATTTCTGGCCAAGTCATAGTACTGTACATACTGCTGAGAAAGAATCCTTTAGTAGCTACATTTCTGCATTGATATTTCAAAGGTTCTGGCAGAATGGAAGCAAAAATATGAGGAAACTCAGTCTGAACTGGAAGCTTCTCAGAAGGAGGCTCGCTCTCTCAGCACAGAGCTCTTCAAGATGAAGAATGCGTATGAAGAGTCCTTGGATCAGCTGGAAACGCTGAAACGCGAGAACAAGAACCTGCAGCGTAAGAAAATCCATAATTTTTACAAAGGCTTTCAAAGTCTAATATATTTATTTGTAGCTGGAGGCTTCTGTTTCTTTTGTATGCAATCATTTTTCTCTCAGGCTAATTTTGGGTGCAACCCATACCTCTCATTAAAATCTGTTGGAAAACTGTCATTGATTTTAATGATTGGTGGGCTGTTTGCGATGCGCTCTGCATGTATCTCAATGGAGGAGTATTCTCATACGTTTTCTACCTGACATTTTTCATGTATACCAACAGAGGAGATTTCTGACCTGACGGAACAAGTTGCTGAGAGTGGGAAGGCTATCCATGAATTGGAGAAAGTGAAGAAACAGATTGAGCAAGAGAAAACAGATCTACAAACTGCTTTAGAAGAAGCTGAGGTATATAAGCCATTATACTTTGGTATTTTCTGGATTAATTCTGAAGACAAAAAGTGTTAAGCACTAGCTTCTCGGTGGTGTTCTAAAGTCAATATGTATGAAGTGTGCTGCATATATATTGGCATTACTCTTGACCCATTAAATAAACAATACACTTTTTTTTTTACTTCTTAAGGCATCCCTGGAACATGAAGAAGGCAAAATCCTCCGCATTCAGCTTGAGCTCAACCAGGTGAAGTCTGAGGTTGACAGAAGAATTGCAGAGAAGGATGAAGAAATTGATCAGCTGAAGAGGAATCACCTGAGAGTGGTAGAGTCCATGCAAAGCACACTGGACGCTGAGATCAGGAGCAGGAACGATGCCCTGAGGCTCAAGAAGAAGATGGAGGGAGATCTGAATGAAATGGAAATCCAGCTGAGCCATGCCAACCGCCAGGCTGCTGAGACACTCAAGAACCTCAGGAACACACAAGGACTGCTCAAGGTACTTTTATATTCCATTACACCAAAAGCAATAGTGGTTATTACTGTGCAAAGAATGCCGATCCCACCATATTGTTTCATTATTGTTTGACAGGACACGCAACTACATTTGGATGATGCTCTGAGAAGCCAGGAAGACCTAAAGGAGCAGGTGGCCATGGTTGAGCGCAGGGCTAACCTGATGCAGGCTGAGATTGAGGAACTACGAGCAGCTCTGGAACAGACAGAGAGGGGCAGGAAGGTGGCTGAGCAGGAGCTCCTGGATGCCAGTGAACGCGTGCAGCTCCTCCACACACAGGTCAGCTTCTAGCTTCCAGTATGGCTATACATGCCCTAAGGTAGACAACATAGGTCACTCTACAGTTGTTATTTCTGTGATCCTGAAATCGTCATGGCATGTTGTCCATCCTGCCTAATAATTATTGATGCAGATATGTCCAGTTCTTTTAGAACTGTGACTGGATACGTTTTTTAAAATTTGTGATATTGAAAGAAGCTTTGTGACAGGGCCCAGTGTCTGCTCATAAAAAATTCCAGTCATATCAAAGAAGCTTGCACCAGAAAAATGTTCTGAAGACTGGGAATGCAGTGTTAAATGCCATAATGTGATGACTTTTTCTTAGAGCCAGTTTGGTGTAGTGGTTAAGTGCGCGGACTCTAATCTGGGAGAACCGGGTTTGATTCCCCACTCCTCCACTTGCACCTGGCTGGATGACCTTGGGCAAGCCATAGCTCTGTACCAGCTGTTCCCTCAAGGACAGCTTGGGAAAGAGCTCTCTCAGCCCCACCTACCTCACAGGGTGTCTGTTGTGGGGAGGGGAAGGGAAAAGGTGTTTGTAAGCCGCTCTGAGACTCCCTTGGGGAGTGGAGGGCGGGGTATAAATCCAATCTCTTCTTCTTCTTCTCTTCTTGACTTGGAGGTTTCAGCTCAAGTGGTGGAGGAATTACCAAAGTCTATGGCTGTTGACCTTATTGTTTGTCCAATTACCAGGGATAGCGCCCACCCCCAAGGAAGAGTTAAGTTTATTCTGAAGACAGGGCACTTTAGGGCTAATATCAATTTCCCAATTTTATTATTTTTGAACAGAACACCAGCTTGATCAACACCAAGAAGAAGCTGGAAACAGACATTGCCCAAATCCAGAGCGAAGTGGAAGAGACAATCCAGGAAGCACGCAATGCAGAAGAGAAGGCCAAGAAGGCCATCACTGATGTGAGCATGAGGGAATTTATTTTGAAAATATAAATATGTCTACAGCGGATACAAATGGCTTTCTGAATGCAATTGGTTCTTTTAATTTTTAGGCAGCCATGATGGCAGAGGAGCTGAAGAAGGAGCAGGACACCAGCGCTCACCTGGAGAGGATGAAGAAGAACCTGGATCAGACAGTGAAGGACCTGCAGCTTCGCCTGGATGAGGCAGAGCAGTTGGCACTAAAAGGAGGAAAGAAACAAATCCAGAAACTGGAAGCTAGAGTATGTATAGATCATATAGAAGCAGATCCCTTCATTTCAGTTCCTGTCAATAATTTCCACATTTTAATGATCTTATCTTGCAGTCTCCTTTTTCAAAATCACTTTATTACTTGCCAATAAAGGTGACTGACTGACTGAGGGGAAAAAAGCACTTTGCCTGTGCAGTGCAAGGGTCTGTATCTCAGTCTTCTTCCAAAGAGCTCAAGGCGGCATACATAGGCTGAGGACAGACTGGTGTTTGGGCCCGCATTATCTCCGCTTTGCAAGCGGAGGAGGTGGGCCCGTACACACAGCCGCAGCTGCCCGGTGGAGGAGGCCCGGACTTACCCTGTCCCATGGCGCATTCCTCCCGCAGCAGCCGGGCACCACTTAAAACTGGTGACCCGGCGGCTGGGCGTGCGTTCCTCCCGGGTGTGAACGCACGCGGAAGTGTAGAGCCGCGCATTGTCCTGCCGCTGCCGCCAGAAGCCGCCCGCAGTGTGGACACTGCAGGCGGCCTCCTTGCACCATAGTGCGAACGGCGCTCTCCGCCTCCACTTTTGTGGTGTGGCGGAGCTCCAATCTGTCCTCAGCCATAGTTACCCCTTCATATAATTCTCACCGCTCAGTGAGGAAGGCTAGGCTGAAGCTTGGGGTCCTCCAGTGGGCTAGGTGGGAGTTTGAAGACCGGTCTCCCTAGTCTTGACACTCTTAACTGGTACACCACCCTAGCTCAGGGCACCACTATCTGGTATGTTGCACTAGCTTTCCAGTCCGTTTGGTGGGCATCTTATGAGCATGTCCACATGGATGCACTGTATATGAGTAGGACTGAAGGGAAGAAAGAAAGGAGATAGGGATAAAGACTAGGCAGCAGATGGAGGTAAGGGTCCCACGTGAGTAAGGGAGGGAAGAAGGAAGGTCCATAGCAGCTGGTAAAAGAAATTATGACTGGCACTCATTCACCCACCTCCTGCAGCTCATCTTTATGACCATGTTTTCATATAGATTCTCACAGTCTAGCAGATGTCTCACTACTGACATAACACCAGGCAAACTGCAAAAATATTCATTTTTGTGTTTCAGGTGCGTGAACTAGAATCTGAATTTGAGAATGAACAGAAGCGTAGTGCTGAAGCGATCAAAGGTGTGCGGAAGTATGAGAGACGGGTCAAGGAACTGACCTATCAGGTAAGAAAGTCGACTTTCAAAGGCTTTGAGAAAAATAAAGGTGTAAGGCGGAAATAATGGAATTAGCACTTTGCACATTACCTCAGGTTTTCCTTTACTTATTTTTTTTTTTCAGTCTGAGGAGGACCGGAAGAATGTTATGAGGCTCCAGGACCTGGTGGATAAGCTTCAGCTCAAAGTGAAAGCATACAAGCGACAAGCTGAAGAGGCTGTAAGTACTGCATAGACTACTGCTATATATAGTGCATGTATTAACATGTGCTAACAAACCAAGCTAACTAAATAACGAAGTTATTTTGAATAGAACATGGTTTAAATTACATACGAGTCTTACAGCATACATATTGCTGTCATCCTCCTGTGTTTTTCTGGCAGCCACATGGAGCTCTGCACTAACGGGGGTTGTCCAGTTTGCCTCAGTGCTGGGGTGTGCATTCTTTGTTTTTACAATTTGAGTTTATAGAATAATTTTCAGCGCTTTGAAATAATTTGAGGTTATTATGAGCTGTGTGTTCACATTGCTGGGAATGCAATTCCGCTAAGTGAAAAGCAGAAAAGACTAAGTATTTGGTCTTACATATTTCTCTGTTTGTTCCCAGGAGGAACAATCCAATGTGAATATTTCCAAGTTCCGCAAGATTCAGCATGAGCTGGAAGAGGCTGAGGAACGGGCGGATATAGCAGAGTCCCAGGTTAACAAACTGCGGGTCAAGAGCCGAGAAGTACATAAAAAAGTTGTTGTCGGCGAAGAGTAACCTCAGCTAGAAAATGCAGAGTGATTGAAGAGACGTGCAAAATGTGAAGCTCTTTGTCACTCCTTGTATCTATTGTTAATTTTTCCCCAGTCTTAGAAAATAAAGATGGTAGAGAACGTTGCATACTAAAAATTGGTGTGGCTTTTCTTTTTAATCTCATGACCAGTTAAAACATGGCCTGTTCCATTCTATGTTCAGCTCCCAGGTTCCTTGTAACCATGAAAATGTGCTCTGCTAAGGCTTACACATACTAACCATGCCTCACTTTAAGGGCCAATTCACACAAGTCCAAGTGGCCACCACAACTGTCTTGGATCAGATGTGAGCCTAAACTCCTCAGCTAGGAACTCAGTTCCTAACCTACAGTCATAATCCTAACTGGGACTGAGCACACCTGAATCATAGAATCACAGAGTTGGAAGGGGCCATGCAGGACATCTAGTTCAACCCTCTGCTCAATGCAACATCAACCTACAGTATCCCTTACAAGTGTTTGTCCAGCTGCTGCTTAAAGACTGCCAGTGAGGGGGAGCTCACCACCTCCCTAGGCAGCTGGTTCCACTGCTGAACAACTCTTACTGTAAAAAAGTTTTTCGTCATATCCAGCCGGTAGTTTAGTTTAGTTTATTGTTAATACAGTTCAAAACCAGCATGAAATCAGCTAAGACATTACTTCAAGATCATATAAATATAAATATACAGTATACAATTTTAAAGGTTTAGTTTTAAAAATAAAACAAATATTACAAATTACTGCATCTAATTGTTAGAATTCAAGCGCACCCCTTGCTTTCTTGTGAATTTTACAAGCTGCCACAAAAAATCTGGCACAAGAGTCTTTGTGCGTGATTGAATGTTCAATGACCAGAATAGAACAGGCCGAAGACCTATCAAGCAAAGGCAAAATAAACTTTGCCTGAATTTCCCGGTAGAAACAGCAGTATAGCAGGATGTGCTCAGTTCTCTCAGTCTTTCCATCCCCACAGGGGCAAACCCTCTCTAACAATGGAATCTTCCTGTATCTCCCCTCTACTACTGCAGAGAGGAAGACATTCCATCTAGCCCTAGAAAAAGCCCTTTGATGGGATGGAATGTCTAAGAGCAGGGCTATTTTTGGGCAGGAACGCACAGGAATGGAGTTTCGGGTGGCTTCTGAGTTGGCCATGTCTACAGGCCCCCCCCCCCCCCCGGTTCCCCAGGCACTTTGCAAGCCGCAGGGCACCTGGGGAAGCTGATCCTGGGAGGGAGCTGTGCTGTTAGGGGTGTGGCCTAATATGCTAATGAGTTTCTGCTGTTGGGTGTGGCCTGTTATGCTAATAAGTTCCTGCTGGGGGGTTTTCTACAAAAAAAAAAGCCCCGTCTAAGAGCAAAAGGTAAGCAACCTGACCCACCACATATTTAGTGTTCTCTGGTGCCAAAAAGTTGGGGGCTGTATTTATGTCCTCCTGCTATTCAATATCCAGTACCCTTTGTTTAACAAGGGCTTTGGCCTGATCAAGGCCCATTGCTAAGAGAAGCTCTGCAGGAAGGCCTAACATAGACAGCTTGTGGTGAACTGCCTTCACCCATACAGATCTAAAAACATCTTTAAGAATTAACAGAGTAAAACTATGAGGGGAATAGTTCAGCTGAAGCCAAATATTTATGGAAGCTATGCTTACCTTAGCCACAATTCTAATCAGACCAGAGTCCAAATGTAGGCTTGTATTTGATACTAGGAAGTCAGACTAGAGTTCTTAGAAATTTATATTGTATGCTTTCTATGGGAACAAAATCCGAGGGGGGGGGCCCTAAAATTGTTCCATACAAAAGCTGGGAAACTGTTTTAGGAAGGGGGCTAATACGCAGTCTTGTTTGACACCTTTAGATGTTGTAATGGGATTAGTAAGAAGCCCATTCCTATTGTACCTGACCTTTAAAGATGTGTTAGAATACAGGGCTTGAATAAGAATGTCAGGTCAATGGATGTGGCTCCCAGTTTATCCCATAACCTGTCTTTGGATATACTGTTGAAGGCAGTTTTTAAGTCAGTTCAGTTCAGTTTCAGTTTCAAGTCACCTTTAATGGTATCCTCCTTATATATAATTCTGTTTTACCATGGTCTCTCCTGAACATTCCACATGCTCCCAAATCAGTTGGCTCCCTGATGTGTCACTCAGAAGCTGCCCCTATCCACTGGCTCTGAGTATTCGCATACCATTGGCGGGGTGCTGGGTCTGCTCCTCTTCCCCTCCCTCTCCTTCAGCTACTGTGCCCTGTCAGAATTTTTGGCAAATGACTTTTTGTCTCGACAAAGATGCTTCTCCTGCTTGCCTCCTGTGTGGGACTAACTGTTCCCTTAGTGCCTGTTGGTAGGTGTAACAAAATGGCAGTTACCTGTGTTCGTAAGATGGCTGCTGTCTGTGGTTGTTTGTTTAAAATGTTCCCCCATACGGTTTAATTGAGCTGTAGTTCCAGAGAGGGACCTGCAGGTTGAATGGGTTGAATGGGGCTTCCTCATCTGCTGGCCTACAGTTCCCAGCTACCCCAAGGCCAAAAAGTGTGGGAAAAGAGGAACCGTCCTGAAGAGCGAGGTACTATCTATGTAGACTCCAGATTCATCCTACAGGAGGTTAGGAAAGGCTCCTGCTGCCTGTGCTGACCCAGGCTACATGCCAGATATGGTTTTTTTTGGGGGGGGGGCTGGGAGGCAACAGAGATTCAACCACTCTACAGTCAGCTGGTTTGGGGAATGGATGGAAGTTTTCCTGCTTTCTTGGGCAAGAGAGAGAGGCTGAAGCAGAGCCAGAGGCCAGTCCAAGGAGAGATCCCATCCTGAGCCCACAACCTCCAGAGGTAGAAAGAGTATTGTGTGTAGGGAAAGAGGTTTGCATTTAACCCCTGTTGATTTATGCCCTGTTGGTTCATAGTGTGTGCTTACTGCTACAGTTGTGCCTTTATTCATTTAGTGTGTGTGCTCCATAATTGTGTAAATAGTTAAATAAATTCTAATAATCTGTGTTGTGCTCTGACCACATAGTCTCCCCCACTCTGCACAATACCAAAGGGAGGGGGTAACCCAGGAAAGCAAGGAAAGGCCAGACCCTTGGGTTGCCAACTTTCCAGGGATCCCCCAAAGATTGGGGATTCCATCTCCAAATAAGGAGATTTGGCCACAGGGGTCTCACTGTCCCTCTAAAAAGGCAGTGACAATTCCGTGAGTGGTGGCAGTGAACTTAAGGAGTGAGATATGCCCATGGAACGAGGTTGTGAGGCAAACAGCTCAGTTGCAAACTGGAGCCCGTTTTGCCACAGTAGGTAACCAAGCTTGGTTCAGACAAGGAAGGAAACCCTTCACAGGCCTTTGTGAGGAACTCACTGGGGCCAGTCCTGACTAGGGTTGCCAGCTCCAGGTAGGGAGATACCTGGAGATTTTCTGGTAGAGTCTATGGAAGCCAGGGTTTGGGGAGGGGAGAGGCCTCAGCTGAAAATAATGCCATAAAGCCCCCCTTCCAAAGCAGGTTTTTTCTCTGGGTGGGAGGGGGAGAGATCTGTTGGCTGGAGTTCAGTTGTGATACCTGGTGATCTTCAGTCTCCACCTGAAGGTTGGCTAATCTTGGCATAGCAGACTGTGCTTCAGAGCAGGGTCTGCTAGAGCCAGGTTCTTGCTGTAGAAGCTGACTGGGTGATTTTGGACCAGTCACAGACTTTCAGCCTATCCTACCTCACAGGGTTGTTGTGCAAGTCAAAAGGGGGAGAGGAGAATGATGTAAGCTGCTTTGGTCCCCATTACAGAGAAAGACTACTTTTCCTCCTGGGAAATTTATTTATTTATTTAAATTTTTATCCAACCCTCCCAGCCAAGGGAACTATTGTTGCCAATCTCCAGGTGAGGGCTGGAGAACACTCAGAATTACATCTGATCTCCAGGGGGGAGGGGGGAGGAGATGGAAAGCTGAAATCAGAAAGGCAGATAATGGCAGGTTGATGTTTGACTGGGAAGGAGATAGGGTTGTCAACTCCAGGAGGGAAATTCCTGGATATTTGAGGGATGGAACCTGGAGAGGGTGAGGTTTGAGGAGGGGTGGGACTTCAGAAAGGTACAGTGCCATAGACACCACCCTCCTAGAAGAGAAGAAGAAGAGATTGGATTTATATCCTGCCCTTCACTACCCAAAGGAGTCTCAGAGCAGCTTTCCCTTCCCCTCCCCACAACTCCTTTCCCTTCCCCTTCCCACAACAGACACCCTGTGAGGTAGGTGGGGCTGAGAGAGTTCTTTCCAGATCTGTCCTTGAGATAACAGCTCTGAGAGAACTTGTGACTGATCCAAGGTCACACTAGCAGCTGCAAGTGGAGGAGTGGGGAATCAAACCCAGTTCTCCCAGATTAGAGTTTGCACACTTAACCACTACAGCAGTTAGAGTTTTTTTGTTCCTAAGCAAGACTGTTGGAGGTAATATTCCCCACATTAGTTGGAATTTCTTGTACTATCATACATAATTTGAGGTCATCAGATGGGGCAATCAAATTGCAACCTTTATTGATTGTTATAGTTGGTTATAGAGGGGGTTGACTTGTCCCCGGTGCAGAGGAAACCCTTCAACCAGAGTCTTCAAGAATTTTGAAGGGTTAGAGTTGGCACTCAATGTCCCCTCACCAGGGCTTTTTTTTTGGGGGGGGGGGGGGGATGGGACGCACCAGAATGGAGTTCCAGAACCTCTTTGACAAAATTCTTTTTAAAATGTTTAAAAGTTCATGAGTTTTCAGTATACAGATTGAAAACTTCATTTCCCTCTTGAAAGTTCCAGCACTTCTTTTTCTAAAAAAAAAAAAAAGCCCTGCCCCTCACTAACATCAGGAGGCCCTTTTAAGCCCTTCAGGGTGAGAATCAGGCATTCTAAATGGTCTTTCAGTGAGTGTTGGTCATACAGTGGTAACATTACAAAAGAGGATAGAAGATTAGTTTCAACCTCCTCTTCTGGCCAACCAGGATCCAGGCTATTCAAAACATTCTTGCTGTCGGTAGTTGGTAGTGATGGTTTATCAAGAATGGAGGAAGAAATAGAAGGTTTCAAATCGACTACTTTCAAGGGAGAAGGTACATTTGGAGGTGTTGGTTAGCCTAGGATTTTTGGAACGTTTGTTCGTTCCACTGAAATCTCCATGAATGATTTTTAGTTGCCTTTTCAGAGCCCACAATGCCTAGTTTCGGGGCTAACCTCCAGACTGAAGAATTTTTAAAATGTCTCTGCAATCTGATCCCCAGTGCGGAAGATATGAAGGCATGGGCAAACAAATATGAAGGGATTTTATTTGTATGAAAATGTAGAAGAAACCATTGTGTTGTATCGAATCAGCCAGTCTTTCCAGTTTGATAAGATCAATAGAATCAGGGGCAGTCTTAAGAAGAAAAGCCAAATGACTTTTGCCTTCCATTTTGTGTTCCAATCAATATGCTTCCCCCTCAGTGGAAAAATATTTATAACAACACTTTTTGGATCTAGTGAAAAGGACTCTTTTTCAGGGATCTCCGACTCATTTGATAAGGCTGTAGGTTTCATGGGAGCACTGATGATCTCTGCATTTTTTGCATCATTCATCTCATTTGGTTCAAAAATGCCTGCTGCCTTTTTTGTTGTAAAATCTTTTCCTCCCTCCTGCAGCAATGTTAAAATCCTCTCAAGGTGGGTAAAAAAAAATACATCTGCAGAGATTCTGCCACCAAGGTTGTCTGTTGTACTAATAGCTTCAACTCCTCAGAGTGCCTAATTGGCTGTATGACACTTGGGTGGGGTGATGTGAGAGTTCTGCTCAAAGTAGTCAAGGATCAGATCTTGGTTGGTAAACCACAGTTCTTTATTTCCAATCTCTACATTAGTACAGCTTCTCGGATTATTGTCAGAGATGAGACAGATAATACAGGCAGGTCTATTATACCATTCCAAGGAGTTTGAATTACCCATAGGTAGCCAATCACTATAGGGGAAAAACGGCAGGCAAAAAGGGGCTCTGACCGTTTGTTTCCCACAGGAAAGAAAGTGAGGTGTTAAGCTGTAAATTCCCTTCCCAACCAGACCCTTCAGATGTTACCAGTTCACATAACAATCAATGGCCTCAAGGCTTTTGCATGTGATAAGAGATGAGACGCATCCTCCCTTGAAGTCCCAGCCGGGGCCGATGGAATGCGGAGGCAGTGGTGTGAGAGGCCCATTGTTCCCATACATCGCAGGTGTCACCCTCCCGCTTTAACAGTTACAAAACCCAGGCCTGGTTAGGCACTAAAACATGGCATCTGCAAGCATATATCTGTAATGCATACATGGCAACAGAACATACATACATGGCAATAGAATATAACAAGAGAGAATTAAAAAGTAGACAGAATGCACAACTGTGAGAGCTAGAAATATTTTGTCTGAATCAGCAGATTCTGACACACTGGCCCCCCGATAAACACCTCTACCCGGGCTTGTCAGGAGACTTTTTATGAAAAGCTTTAACCAATTTAGGAGCATGCACATGTTCAGAACAAACCCACTCATTGGGCTCTGGGCCAAAGTCAAGCCATCTAACTAAATAATATAAGCGGCCCCTACGCATCTTAGAATCAAGAATATCTGATATTTCAAAATGGGGTGCCTCCCCCTTCATCAGTGGAGGAGGTACCGGAGGAACTGGATGCCACGCATTCGGCCCAGGATCCTTCTTCAGCAAGCTGAAATGAAAAACAGGATGCACAGAACTCAGTGATTTGGGCAACTCTAGTTCAAAAGACACATCCGAAATTTTACGCAACACCTTATAGGGACCCACGTATTTCCATCCCAATTTCCTGCTGGGTTGCAAGCCGTGTATATTTTTTGTGGAAAGATAAACAGAGTCCCCAGGTTGGAGATCCCAACCCGCAGCCCGGCCCCGATCTGCATATTTTTTGTAATCCTCTTTAGCTTGGTCTAAAGTCTTGGCTATTAGTGGCCACGATTCCTGTAAGGTCGCCCACCATCGTTTAAAGTCTGTGGGGGAAGCATCAGAGGCACTTTCGATTGTAGGCAAAGGCTTTCCCTCGAAACCTCCCACTGCCATGAAGGGGGAGACGCCGGTCGAGGAGTGCACTGCATTATTGTAGCTATATTCTGCGAACGGCAATAAGTCCACCCAATTGTCTTGGTGGTAGTTGGTGTAGCACCTCAAAAATTGTTCCAGGATCTGATTAGTTCGTTTGGACTGTCCATTGGTCTCTGGGTGGTAACCCGAACTCAGGGCAGGCTCTATATCCATAAGCTTTAAAAGCTCCCGCCAGAAGTTGGCAACGAATTGGCTACCCCTGTCGGATACCACCCGCTTAGGAAAAGCATGTAGTATAATCACCTGGTTGAAAAAAGCCTTGGCCATCCCCTTTGCCGTTGGCAGTTGTTTGAAAGGGGTGAAATGAGCTTGCTTAGAGAACGTGTCTACCACCACCCAGATTACAGTTTTCCCCTTCGAGGGTGGTAGGTTAGTAATAAAGTCCATAGCTATCGCTTCCCAAGGGCGAGAAGGGGTAGGTAGGGGGTGCAGGAGTCCCGGGACTCCCCCCCCTCTTTTTACACATCAAGCAGGTCTGACAGGCAGAGACGAAATCTGAGACATCCCGGCGCATGCGCGGCCACCAGAACTGTCGTTGAATTAAGTTGAGCGTTTTCAGAAACCCAAAATGTCCAGCCAGTTTGGAAGAGTGACAGGCCAGTAAAATATCCTTTCGCTTACTTCGAGGCACCACCAATTTATCCCCATGGTACCAACATTGATTCTCACTCAGGGAGCACTCAGCCACGGTCTCTAATTCCTCGATTTCCTCGGGTGAATACTCCCCTCCCCAATCGCACGACTCTGCTTCCACTGTAGCTCGTTTGCTTTGGCTCCTGGTGGTCACCGCCCCTCCCAGCTGCTGGGGGGAAAACATGGAGTCGAACACCTCTTCTTTCATGCTTTCGTGTTGGGGCAATCGGGAGAGTGCGTCTGCTAAGGAGTTGGCTTTCCCAGGAAAATGTTTTAATACAAAGTTAAATTTTGAGAAGAAATCGGCCCAGCGGAGCTGTTTCGCATTCAGGGATCTCTGAGTGCGCAACGCTTCAAGGTTTTTATGATCAGTCCAAATTTCGAACGGGGTTTGCGCCCCCTCTAGCCAATGCCGCCACATAGTGAGGGCTAGCCGGATAGCCGCGGCTTCTTTGTCCCAAACTGACCAATTTCGTTCCGTCTCATTAAATTTCTTGGAAATGTAGGCGAGGGGGTGTAATTCTCCGTCTGATCCCCTCTGCAAAACGGCCCCCCCCCATAGCCACATCGGACGCATCTACATGGACTATAAATTCTTTAGTTTCATCCGGGTGAGCCAAAATGGGCTCGGAGGTAAAAAGGGTTTTTAGGGTTTCGAACGCCTTCTGGCACTCCCCATTCCATGCAATTCTCTCCCCAGGCTTCCCTGCCTCCGAACCCCTCTCTTTGGTTTTCAGCAAGTCTGTCAGGGGAAGGGTGACCGTGGCAAAGTCTTTTATGAAGGTCCGATAGAAGTTACAAAATCCTAATAGGCTCTGGAGCTGCTTCCTCGTTTGGGGGGCTTCCCACTGGACCACCGCCTCTACTTTAGCAGGGTCCATCTCTAAGCCCCTCTGCGAAATGCGATACCCCAGGAAGTCTACGGACTCTCGATGAAACTCACATTTAGACAGTTTGGCATACAGTTGGTTTTTTAACAGGGTGGAAAGGACTTCCCGGACTAATTTCACGTGCTCTTTCTTATCAGTAGAGTAGATCAAGATATCATCTAAGTAACATAACACCCCCTTGAATAAATGCTTGTGCAACACTTCATTGATCAGGCTCATAAAGACCCCCGGCGCGCCACTCAAACCGAACGGCATCACCAGGTATTCAAACTGTCCCAACGGTGTGTTAAAGGCGGTCTTGAATTCATCCCCCTCCCTTATGCGCACCCGGAAATAAGCGTCTCGGAGATCCAGCTTAGTGAACACTTTTCCCTTGGCCGCCTCAGTTAGCAAGTCCTTTATTAGGGGGAGGGGGTAGGCGTTGGAAGCAGAGACCGCGTTCAATCCTCTGTAGTATGTGCACAAGCATAATCCCCCGTCTTTCTTTTTTTGGAACAAAACGGGGGTGGCGAAGGGGGATTTAGCAGGGCGGATGAACCCGTGCTCCAAGTTCTTGTCTAGGAACTTCCTTAGCTCCTCCCGCTCTAGAGGGCTCATGGAGTAAAGCTTTCCCTTTGGAAGTTTCTCGCCTGGGATCAGCTCTATGGCACAATCCGACAGTCTGTGGGGGGGTAGCTCGTCTGCCTCGGTCTCGCTGAAGACCCCCATCAGATCCCTATACTCCCTGGGAACGGCGGAGGGTGCGAGGGTGAGGGCGGCCGCCCGGAGGGGTATCGGTGGTCCCGGTCCCCACTCTGGGTCCCACTTGTGATTCTGGCACTTGTCGTCCACCCAGGAGATTTTCCCCTCACTCCATTTGATGTAAGGATTGTGCGAGCTCAGCCAGGGACTCCCCAACACCATGGGGAATTGGGTATTTGGGGTGATGACAAAAGCTCGTTTCTCCCAATGCTCCCCCATTCCCACAATTAACCCCTCAGTCTCAGCCACGCACACTTCTTTCATTTCCGAGCCATCCATTTGCGTGAACTTGAGTGGCTCGCCCAGCGGGGTGACCTTCGGTCCCAACCCTTCCACCACTAAAGGGCTAATTAAGTCCCGAGCACACCCAGAGTCAATTAGGGCGCGGACCCGGACATGGGTCCCCATCCCCGGGGTCATCACAGTCACTACCATATATAACAAGGGGCCAGGGATGCTCACCGGAGATGGCGCGTCTTGGTGGGGGACCTGCAGTTCTGCGCCGCTCACTGCAGGCCGTTGGAGTTTCCCGACATCTGTGCTTCTGTCAGTTCCAGCTCTCCTTGCTCGCTCGCTGTTCCTTCCAGCTGCAGCGCCCGGGGTTTGAACGGGGGTTTCCCTCTGCTGGGAGTGCTCCCGGCCACTGGGGTAGAGGTCTTCGGGCCCTTTCCTCCTCCTCTGGGGCACGCCGAGGTGAAGTGGCCGCTTTCCCCGCATCTCATGCATAGCCCTTGTTTAAACCGAGCATCCCGAATTTCTTGCACGTTGAGCTTAGATTTTGCTCTCGGCATCGCTTTGCTTGCGGCTGCAGATGACCTTCCCATCTTGATGAGGGTGAATCGTTCTTCCACGTCTGCGGCTGCCCTCATCCAGGTGGCCAGCGTTCCCGGTCGTCCCCCTAGTAAGACGGCCTCGTACACCTCGATACTTTTCTATGAAGAGATCTTGGGGCCAGCCGCGGATCTTGGCGGCGATGCGCCAGAACTTGTCGGTGTAGTCCCTCACCGTGGACCTCCCCTGGGTCAGTTTCCACAGGTGGTTCCGGGCTTTTTCTTCCCCTAGGGGATCTTCGTATTGGTGTCGGAGGGCCCACATGAAGTTGTTCAGCGAACGCAGCTCAGGGCCGGGGGCATTGTGTAGGCTCACATACCAATCGCTGGCGGTGTCCTTCAGGAGTCAGAAGCATGAGTCTCCTTTGTAACAACCTGGTTTATTGAACAATCTGACCCCTCAACATCCACCTCCAAACAGTCAAATCTATTTTGGAGTCTTATCAGGTAAAAAAAAATTCTTCTAGCTTTGATTTTTATGGGCGGAGGATATATTCTCCTCTTCTGTCCCATTTCATACTACTGGCATAGTGTACTTCTTGGCTTCAGCTTAAAACAGGTCTTGAAAACAGTTCATAAAACTAGGGCAACACAATTTATCAAACTGTCTGAATTTGTTCATGGCATTGACAGATCCCACTAATAATAGATTCAAATTAAGTCACCAATTAAAACCGTAAAAACAAACTTTCAAAACCTTGTAATCTTTGGAGCTCCTGAAGACGCTGACTGCCACAGCTGCTGCTCAAACCAGAAGTTCTTGACTACTCAATCCAGCCAGTACCTTCCAACTCTTAATTTAAACCCATTATTGCTAGTTCTATCCTCTGAGGCCAACGGGAACTGCTCCTTGCCCACCTTTAAGTGACAGCCCTTCAAATACTTTAAGACAGCAATCATGTCTGTCCCCCCCCCACCCTCCTCTTCTCCGGACTAAACATTCCCAAGTCCCTCAGCCTTTCCTCGTAGGGCTTCTTGGTCTACAGGCCCCCAATCATCCTCATTGCTCTCCTTCTGACCTGCTCCATTCTGTCCACATCCTTTTTGAAGAGAGGCTTCCAGAACTACAAACAATACTCCAGGTGCGGCCTGACCAATACAGTGTACAGTGGGACTATTTATTTATTTATTTATTTATTCGATTTATACCCCGCCCTCCCCGCGAACGGGCTATGGCATCTTGTGATTTGGATGTTATGCCTCTGTTGATACACCCCAAGATTGTGTGAGCCTTTTTTGTCACTGCATCACACTGGCTGCTCATATTTAACTTATGGTCCACCCATACCCCAAGATCTTGTTCACACACACTGCTACTCAGAAGTGTATCCCCCATCCAGTATGCTCATTCCTAATTTTTGTTACCCAGATGTAGACCCTGGCACTTATCCTTCTTAAATTGCATTTCTAGCAGAGAAGTCTAGGCTGACATCTGATCCAAAATTATCGTGGTGGCCACATGAACTTGTGTGAACTGGCCCTTACAGTCAGGCACGGTTAGTATATGTAAGCCTTAGCAGAGCACTTTTTCATGAAGTATACGCAAGCATAATGCTAGGCAAGACCTTTTATTATATATAGAGAGAATGCAGTTGCATGAAAATCAGCTTTCTCTTTCTCTGAGTTCCACTGTGATTTCTAAGGCTATGGTATACCCTATGAAAGGTATACCAAAAAGAACTGATGACCCACATATTCTTCCCACATAGATCTTGTTTCTGAATATTCATTTGCCTTTCCTAACATCTTCTGAACCATCTCCAGACTCTTTGCAAACTGAATACAGTGTTCACACCAAGGGTCACCCAGTGCCTACAAGCACACAATGGTTGTCACTTGCAGATGTTAATGTTCCCTCAAACTATGTGTTCACTTTCTTTCTAACAGCATCAGTTAAATTGCATTCATTTCATCTCCAATTATAATCTTGAATATCTTTTCAGTAGTACTACTTCTGTAGTACTACGGCACATGGAACCAGTACTACAGCCAACTTAATAATCTACTCTAATTATTCAAGTGTTTGCTAATTTTCCATGTGTAGTATTTGTATTTTGATGGAACTATATGTAATAGAAGACACAGGTCTGCTGACACAACCAACATCTCAAAGTCAGTTTCTCCATAATGTACAGCAACACTTGCCCTGTATTTTGTTAGCATGATGTTGTATGTTTCTGTCCCCTCCTCCTACAGCTGTTGGTGAAAGGTGTTGAACAATATCATTGCTCCACAGTATGGAGAGATTAGGACATGTAAATAACACTTTCTCGGTGGCCACCTCTTGTTTTGTCTGAATTGCATTTTAGTACCTTCTACCTAGTTTTACTTTCTAATAATCTTGGATTCTAATCTAAACCTGAACAGTAGGATTCAGGAAAGAAAACTAGCTTCCACATGCACACAGGCTTAAGACAAAATGCACAAAGCTGTACATATAATAGGTCATAACTGAGAACATGGAGTTGCTAAGATTTGTTTAAGACCCAAGAAGAATATTTTGGTGAACAGAAAATTATCTTACAGCATTTTCTATCTGTGATAGATATATCTCACCTCAGATTATTTGTTAAATTATGTACATCTCAGAAAATCTGGAATTTTCTTTCAAACGGTCTTGTGTACTGTCACGCTGAGTTGAGATAATGGTGGAGTTGGATGAATTCCCTTTGTTATACCTATCCTCACAACTGCCAGTATAACCATCAAGCACTTAACAGTTAAGCTCTCACTGGAGCACTTGAACAGACACTCTAGGAATGCCAGCTTCCAGGTGGGACCACGGAACGCCTTGAAATTACAGCTCATCTCCAGACTCCAGACATCAGTTCTTCTGGAGAAATGGATGCTTTGGAGGGTGGACTCTATGGCATTGTACCCTACTGAGGTCCCACCCCAGGCTCCATTCCTAGATCTCCAGGAGTTTACCTACCTGGAAATGTCAACTTTACCCCCACCCCTCAAATCCCCCACCGGTGGCCAGGGAGGACCTGAAAACCCTACTTGAACTCTGTGAAAATTTTTGCTGATGGAAGGGATTACCATCAACAGAACACAGCTTTCTCACCTTTTCCTTTCCACTGAAGCCTAAAATGCCTGGAAGTGTTTCTCAGACAGCATGAGTAGGAGCTGGAGGTCAGCAGAAGAATGGAGAAACTGGCAAAAATCCCCCACCCAATCCAGCTTGAACAGTGGAGATACTCAGGGGTCTGTTGGAGCGGGAGCGCACAGGAGCGCAGCTCCGGGAGTGAGGAGCCCAGAGGGCGGGCACATGACCAAGCCCCGCCCCCTCCTCGGCTTCCCCGAGCAGTGCAGAGGCGCAGCGCCCCGGGAAAAGCCCTGCTAGGGTCTTTATTGTATTTAATGTTTTGTTTTAATATTGATAATTTTACCATTGTTCCTTTTATGACTGTGTGCTGCTTTTCCAGAGACTTGCTCAAGGTGGCATATAAATTTTCTAAGTATACCATTGGGCACATGGCACATAAGTACTGGAGAAATTTCACCAACCCTTCAGCAGCTTCCACCCCATCGGTTAGGTGTAGTGGTCAGGAGTTGGACTCTAATCTGGGAGAACCGGGTTTGATTCCCCACTCCTCCACATGCAGCTGCTGGGGTGACCTTGGGCCAGTCACAAGTTCTCTCAGAGCTGTTCTCTCATGAGCAGTTCTCAAAAGACCTCTCTCAGCCCCACCTACCTCACAGGGTGTCTTGTTGTGGGGAGGGGAAGGGGAAGGAATGGGTGGTGCACATGTCCTGAGTATCTCAAGTCTACTTGAAACCTGGTGGTTTCAAGGGACTTGAGATACTCAGGACATGTGCACCACCCATTCAATACTTGAAACCTGGTGGTTTCAAGGGAGCAGGAAGAGAATGAGGGTGTGTTCTTTATGCTTATTTTTATTGCACCAAGTATTGGATGGGGAAGGGAATGGAGGAAGAGCAGGTTAGTTTCACTCACCTGTGGAGTGGAGCCTGAGGGGTGGGTGTTGCCTTCCGACACACTTCCGGTATGTTAGGGGGTGTGGCATATGCAAATGAGTTATGCAAATGAGTTATGCTAATGAGCTCCTGCACCTCTTTTTCTACGAAATGACCCCTGGAGATACTACAGCCTCCTGGAGTTTCTACAATAACACAATCTTACTGAAAGTGCACAGTCAATTACTTTATAATGTTGGGAAGGGGACTGAATAGGCCCTGAGCTGGACAGGAAAGGCATACTGGAGACTCCACAGGCTTATGTCTTGGGAGGTAGAAGGAGACATGCATGGGAAATTTGATATGCAAAGAAGAACTTCTCAAAACAAATGGAATACCTGCTGTAGAAAATGAGAACCACAGACCTTTATTCCTAAGTAGAACGTCATTCATTCCCTCATCACGTCAGCGCATTTATTTCAAGTGTATTTGGCTTGCTGTTGCATAGAGCAAGTCTATTCCTTCTCAGGGTCTTCAGTTGGATTCTGTTGCTTTTCTGCACAAAATTCCTGTAATGTTCTAAAGGCTTTTATGAGTACAGTATTTGTCCAACGTGGTAATCATAGAAGGGATGCTGCAACATGACCGAGTGGGGGAGCCTATTTTATTATTCTGTTATATAACTGATCACCTCGTCTTTCTTTAGATGACCAGTTTACACTAACCAGTCTATTAGGGGTTTTTATCTTTTGTGGATGGAGGATATCTGCCAGATATGAATCCTTATCAAGAAGTCAGGCAGTAGTGCTTTGTAAAGTCAAACTGCACAACTCTTTATTCACAGAAACACAGCAGGGGATGGGATAAGGACTATGAACAGAAATGTAGGCGATTTAGGACAGAATAAAATATTCAATATACAGTACTATGTTCAATGCACTTTAAAACATAGATGCCAATTTTACTCCACTATCAACAGTTTTAAATGGGTTTTTTTAAGGCTTTACTCAAACATGAAGAAGGCAAACTCTTACGCATCCAGCTTGAGCTCAACCAGGTGTAGTCTGACATTGACAGGAGAATTGCTGAGAAAGATGAGGAAATTGATCGGCTGAAGAGGAATCACCTGAGAGTGGTAGAGTCCATGCAGAGTACTCTAGATGCTGAAGTGAGGAGCAGGAATGATGCCTTGAGGGTAAAGAAGAAGATGGAGGGAGATCTGAATGAAATGGAAATCCATCTGAGCCATGCCAACCGCCAGGCTGCTGAGGCACTCAAGAACCTCAGGAATACACAAGGACTGCTCAAGGTATATTTAGGGAAATTTCAGGCTACTGGCCAAAAGATCTTGATGCTGTAATAACAAAGTTTTAGACTCAAATTAACTTTTGTCTCACAGGACACACAACTGCATTTGGATGATGCTGTAAGGAGCCAAGATGACTTGAAGGAGCAGGTGGCCACGGTTGAGCGTAGGGCTAGCCTGATGCAGGCTGAGATTGAAAAGCTCCGGGCTGCTCTGGAACAGACAGAAAGGGGCAGGAAAGTGGCTGAACAGGAGCTCCTGGATGCCAGTGAACGCATACAGCTCCTCCACACACAGGTCAGCTTCTAATGAATAGTCCCTGAGAGTGAAGAAGGGACTGTATACAGGCTCATAGGCTTCAACTACGGGGGGGCTCGAGGGCTCGAGCCTCCCCCGAAATTTCCTGGGGGGGGCTCAGCCACCCCCGGCAAAATGGAGCGCCCGCCGGTGGCTAGTCAGCTGGCCAGTTGGCTGCCATCGCCGCCTCTCCTTCCCCTCCACCCCCAGCCTGCCCTCCTGCCTCCCTGGGGGGGGGGAAGAGGCGGCGGGGACATGGTCCCATGCTTCGCGTGCGTGGCAGTCAGCTGGCCAGCTGGCTGCCATCGCCGCCTCTCCTTCCCCTCCACCCACGGCCTGCCCTCCTGCCTCCCTGGGGCCGGGGGGGGGAAGCAGCGGGGACATGGTCCTGTGCGCGCGCAAAGTGCGCGTGCATGAAGGAGCCCCCCCCCCGGGGATTTACAAAGTCTACGCCCCTGTACAGGCTCTGTTGTAGACAACAACAATTGAGCTTGTAGAATGTGTTATGGATATCTGAGGTTTCCTTATCTTTATTTCAGAATACTTAGAATCATACTTCTTTCACGAGTTTGCCTTGAAGACTTGCAGTCATAGGATCATAGAATCATAAAGTTGGAAGGGGTCTCCAGGGTCATCTAGTCAAACTTCCTGTACAATGCAGGAAATTCACAAATACCTCCCCTTCCACACCCCCAGTGACCACACCCAGAAGATGACAAAAAACCTCTAGGATTCCCGGGCAAACTTGCCTGGAGAAAAATTGTCTCCTGGCCCCAAAGTGGCAATCAGCATTTCCCTGGGCACGTAAGAAAGGGCCACAAGAACTAACCACTGAGGCAACCCTTCCTGCCCTCCCTCTCACTCTGACTGGTTGCCATGTTTTTAATATAAAAAAGATAGCTAAGCCTAACTAATATAGGCACCAATGAAGATGCGGAAGAAGATTATTATTAAATCCTGTTACAGAAGGGAGCTTTGAAGTAAGGCTAGGTATCACACAGGCACTAATTTCTGAGTAGATGCCATTGTCCTTTGCTCTGGAATATAATTCTCCCTTGCAATACATTACTAATGTTTTACAGTTAAGGCAACCTTTTCTATTCAAGCAATAATGCTAAACATTTTTTCCCCCAAACAGAACACCAGCTTGATCAACACCAAGATGAAGCTGGAAACAGACACTGCCCAAGTTCAGGATGAAGTGGAAGAGACTGTATAGGAAGAAGAGGAGGAGGAGGAGGAGGAAGAGATTGGATTTATACTCCGTCCTTCACTACCCAAGGGAGTCTCAGAGCAGCTTACAAACTCCTTTCCCTTCCCCACCGCACAACAGACACCCTGTGAGGTAGGTGGGGCTGAGAGAGCTCTGACAGAAATGGCTCTTTTTCAAGAACAGCTGTGCCAGAGCTATGGCTTGCCCAAGGTCATCCAGCAGGTGCAAGTGGAGGAGTGGGGGAATCAAACCCAGTTCTCCCAGACTAGTGTCCATGCACTTAACCACTACACCAAACAGGAAGCACGCAGTGCAGAAGAGAAGGCTGAAAAGGCCATCACTGATGTGAGCCGGAGGAGATATTATTTGAAAAGTATAATGTGGTTTTCACTGGTGTGGCTGGTTTCTTGAATTGGACTGATTTCCTTATTAATAGGCAGCCATGATGGCAGAGGAGCTGAAGAAGGAGCAGGACACCAGTGCCCACCTGGAGAGGATGAAGAAGAACCTGGAGCAGACTGTGAAGGACCTGCAGCATCGTCTGGATGAGGCAGAGCAGCTGGCAATGAAAGGCGGCAAGAAGCAACTCCAGAAACTGGAGGCTAGAGTGAGTATCTATAGTAGACAGGTTCACAAGAGCCTATTCACGATAGGTTCACAAGAACCAGCAGAGGTTCATGAGAAATTGCAAAACGGGGGGACTATTTGGAAATACTATCCCACTTCTCAAAATCTCAAAGTAGAATTCATTACATTCTCAGAGACTTCAGCAGCTTGAGTTCTCCCCCTCCTTTCCTTTAACTAATGCTCAGCTGCTCTCAAAATCCCTTCTGGAATGTTTTGTTATTCATCGGGGGGGGGGGGGGGGGGCTTTTTCTATGGTTCGTTTAAAGATTTTTTTCTGTATATCAGGAAAATCCCCCAAATAGGCAGAGCTCCATAACTGCACATGGGTGACCTGGGTTCAAGGCTTTCACATGGGGGCAAATCACTTTACAATTAGATATTGTGATACTTCTAATTCTAGCATACAAGTTACAACTGAAATTTTCCATTTCTTTTTTTCTCCTCCAGGTACGGGAATTAGAAGCAGAATGAGCAGAAGCGCACCGCTGATGCTATTAAGGGTGTGCGCAAATACGAGTGCATTATGATGAGAAGAAGCCTCTCGTCCTAGCTTGTGATGCGTTGCCTTACGGAATAGGGGCCGTACTCAGTCACTGCTTGCCATCTGGCCGGGAAGCCCCCATTGCCTTCTATTCCAGAACGTTATCTTCCACTGAGAGGAACTATGCCCAGATAGATTGGGAGGCACTAGCAATCATCGCTGCAGTAAAAAAGTTTCATGATTTCATCTACGGGGGGGAATTTGAAATTGTCACCAACCACAAGCCGCTGCTGGGCATCTTCACGGATGACCGTCAAACCTCCCAGATTCTATCCCCCCAGATGATGCGATGGGCAGTCCTTCTGTCTGCCTACTCCTGCCGTCTCCTCCACAGGCCCGGCAAGAGTTGATAGAGGCTTTTTAAAAGGAATTAAATTCTAATCCAAATTTCAGAAGTACCTTCGGAGCCACTCATTATTCTGTATTTTTATCAATTCTACTCAGTCTGAGGAAGACCGGGAAAATGTTCTTAGGCTCCATGATCTAGTTGACAAATTGCAGGTGAAAGTGAAAGCATTCAAGAGGCAATCTGAAGAAGCTGTTAAGTATATTTCTGAATTTGTTTTTTATTTGTATCAGTAACTATAAAACAAATTAATTAGCACAAAAAATGTGTTCTATAAAACACAGACACAAAGGATCTGGACATATCTATGTGCAACACATGTTCATCCTAACCAGGGGTCATTTCGTAGAAAAAGAGGTGCAGGAGCTCATTAGCATAACTCATTAGCATAACTCATTTGCATATGCCACACCCCCTAACATGCTGGAAGTGTGTCAGAAGGCAACACCCACCCCTCAGGCTCCACTCCACAGGTGAGTGAAACTAACCTGCTCTTCCTCCATTCCCTTCCCCATCCAATACTTGGTGCAATAAAAATAAGCGTAAAGAACACACCCTCATTCTCTTCCTGCTCCCTTGAAACCACCAGGTTTCAAGTAGACTTGAGATACCCAGGACATGTGCACCACCCATCCCTTTCCCTTCTCCTCCCCACAGCAAGACACCCTGGGAGGTAGGTGGGGCTGAGAGAGGTCTTTTGAGAACTGCTCATGAGAGAACAGCTCTGAGAGAACTTGTGACTAGCCCAAGGTCACACCACAGCTGCATGTGGAGGAGTGGGGAATCAAACCCAGTTCTCCCAGATTAGAGTCCAACTCCTGACCACTACAC
The DNA here is from genome assembly GCA_029233225.1 of Lepidodactylus listeri. Classification (NCBI taxonomy): domain Eukaryota; kingdom Metazoa; phylum Chordata; class Lepidosauria; order Squamata; family Gekkonidae; genus Lepidodactylus; species Lepidodactylus listeri. The sequence continues at coordinate 11,733,563 of JARCFY010000015.1, read as the reverse complement.
CAAACTGATGGGGTGGAAGCTGTTGAAGGGTTGGTAAAATTTCTCCAGTACTTGTGCCATGTGCCCAGATAAAAAATGGTATACTTAGAAAATTTATATGCCACCTTGAGCAAGTCTCTGGAAAAGTAGCACACAGTCATAAAAGGAACAATGATAAAATTATCAATATTAAAACAAAACATTAAAAACAATAAAGACCCTAGCAGGGCTTTCCCAGGGGCGCTGCGCCTCTGCACTGCTCGGGGAAGCCAAGGAGGGGGCGGGGCTTGGTCATGTGCCCGCCCCCTGGGCTCCTCACTCCCAGAGCTGCGCTCCTGTGTGCTCCCGCTCCAACGGACCCCTGATCCTAACTCAGTGATAAGAGATAGACAATCCCATTTGTATACTACTTCACAGGAAATCTGTGCATACGTAGGTGTGAAAGGAGTGAATTAGATTTGCCAAGGTGCTAGCTAATTTTGTAGCTGGAAATCCACAAATTGAATCTGGGACAACTAGTTGTGTGCCCTACTGGTTACACACAAGAGTTCTAAAGCTCAGGTTCTTATGGTTGATCAAATGAAGGCCAGCCGAATAATATTCTGAATAATGAACAAACATTTGCTGAATCAAAAGATATGGGGTTGGATCCAGTGCAGCGTTTCCATAGACACAATGACTTCTGCACAGAGCGTGACTTTCATGGCTGTCCCCTCCCACAGCAGCCCAAGATGTTCCTTGTTGAATGATGTATGCAATTCTTATACCCCCTCCACACAAATACTTCATAAAATTGCAGAGTCTTGTCTACTTAAGACATCGAATTGCCAGTACCTGGATTTCACAATTATTTTTCTCTTTTCAGGAGGAACAATCCAACACGAACCTTTCCAAGTTCTGCAAGATTCAGCATGAATTAGAGGAGGTTGAGGAAAGGGCTGATGTTGATGTGTCCCAGGTCAATAAACTCAGGGTGAGGAGCTGAGAGGTGCAGAAGAAAGTTGTAAGTCAAGAGTAAGCTGACCAAGAAGTGTCAAAGTGACTGAAGAAATGCACAAAATGTGACATTCTTTGTCACTTTTAACTCCTGTTTATTTTGTTATCAGTTTCTAAAAAATAGAGATTGGTAGATTCCTTGGCAGTCTGAAAAACAAGTGGCTTTTGTGGTTTCCTTGCTGTCTCGCATTAAGGGGTTTTGTGTTGTTTCACATATAACTTTAATGAGAAAACAGTTGTGAAAAAGCTGTGGTTTTAAAAACCACACTGGATTCCTAAGAAATCTCCCATCCAGATACTAAGGTCAAATTTACATCTGACTTTCCCGCTAGAATCATTCTAGTTTAAAAAAAACCCTGTCTATACCTGTTTCTAGTTTCAAACCATACCTGTTCTAGTTTATAAATTATTGTTTACATTCGTCAATTGCCCTCCTGTGGTCAAGTTAGCATTATACTGTTTTAAACAAATGCTGTTGCTTAATACTCTTCAGGCCTCCTGGAGTGAAATTTGAAACCAGCGTGAAATGAGCTTGGGAAAAGACAGCAGTCAAACTACTTCAGAGGGGAGGTGTAAATTGGGCCTAAGCGAACCTAGGCTTGCTTAGGCCGAATTTACACCTCCCCTCTGAAGTAGTTTGACTGCTGTCTTTTCCCAAGCTCATTTCACGCTGGTTTCAAATTTCACTCCAGGGGGTCTGAAGAGTACAAAGCAACAGGATCTGTTTAAAGCAGTAAAATGCTAACTTGACCACAGGAGGGCAATTAACGAATGTAAACAGATTTTTTTTAAGTAGAACAAGTATAGTTTGAAACTAGAAACAGGTATAGATGGTTTTTTTAAAAACTAGAATGATTCCAGCAGGAAAGTTAGATGTACATTTGACCTTAGAGTCAGCAAGGCTGCTGTGTCATGTACCTTCAAGATATACTAGGACTAAGCTAAATTTGCTTTCTCTCTGAAAGAGATTTAATTTTATTTGCATTATTTGATTCATTGTGCTCCTTTCTTCACCATATTACTTATACATATTAACAGAGTAGTGTTAGTGAGGAAAAAGAAATCCTCCTGTCGGGGTAGTACCCCAGCACTCCCCACGTGCCGGATACTCCCCCTGCTTAGAGATAAACAGCAGCGTCTATGAATTAATCCAGTGGGGAGAAATTTCTGTAGAGCACACGTATTCAAGAAAGTAATGTTTAATAAATATTTACAAAGCTGTTTAAATGCCCATCCTGGCTAAAGCTTAGGAGGCTTCATTAATTTTACCTCCGCAGAACACAAAGTATAACAATAATGAAAGACAGAAATGCTGTCTCTAGTTATGTTTCCCCAGCCCGATTTGAGAAAACACACGGCATAATTCCTGTAGAGTAGAAAAACTAAGAACTTTATTAATAAAGGGGGAAGCACAAGTACAACAGGGCTTTGGACCCTCAAATGCCCACTGGCTCTCCCGAAGTTACAATGGGAGACATATGATTTTATACTCAGTATGACACTTGCACATAAATCATAATTATTGGTCCCATCAAACTTTGTCATACATCCTTCATAACTTTCTGGGTTCAAACCGGAGGGTTGGGCTTTCTCAAGTGAAGATGTTTCTTTTTTAGCTAAACAATGGTCTTTCTCTTCCCAGCTACGAAGCTCTAAAATGTATCTATTGTAGCAGATACAGGTACAGAGTGCTGATGTTCTTCATTTATCTAAGCTAACTGACATCAGAAACATGCGCAGTTGTAGCTGGCCAGAACAAGGCCACCGGTCTTGGTTGAATAGCAACTTGTCAGCATCTAGCCATTTCCCAGAATGAACCAAAGTTTACTTATGAATATGTATTCATGATTGATTTCTGTTTCTGTGGTTAGGATCATCAATGGCACTTAGCATATGTATGTCTATCTATGCCAGAAAGAAGCCAAATGAGCTCACCAAGGTTAGTCATGTCAAGTCAGTGGCAGAGTACAGGGCGTATAAACAGTGTTTCATAAACTGTGCGTACAACAAATCCCTCCTTTCTTGGTAAGGTGAAGATTTATAGTTCACTGACACCAACCGTAGCTCATCTCACACTTGTATAAGCTCTGGCAACCATTAACATCCTTTCAGTTTTGGAGGAATGTTGCAGCTTAGGTTTAGGCAGTGCAGCTTTGATACAAGAAACAATATATGGAATGCATGAAATACAAGTACAGATGCTTACAACGAAAAACACAATTAAAAATATGTAACTGAGAACAAGCCTCTGCTCAAATCCTGGACCAGAGGGTTCAGGTACTGGAGTAGCCTTGTAAAACAACACTTTCTAAAACAGCATTTTCAGTTCATCTTGCAGATCTTCTGGGACACTGGACACCCCAAAGTCATCTGATGTTGCTCCCTTGTTTCTTTGACTTCCATTGGGGGCAGCAGTTTGGTGGAGTAGGCCTGACAGCTGTGTCAAAGATCAGCAGAACCTGGAACAGCTAAACAGGGACTGGCATTCTGAAACCTCTAATAGGATTGGTTATTTTGCTATTACACTTCTGGAACATAGAGAAGAAACTGATGCTTAAACTGATAAACATCTGAACATTCTCTTTTAACATTGCATTCCTTATTTCTAGAATTGTCCTTTGCTATGCTGTTTGGAAAGCCCACTATGAATAAAAATCAAACAAAATATACTAATCTTTCCCCTGGAAAGACCTTAGTGCATGTAGGTGGGGGACAAAGGTTTGCTTGCATGAACTGGTATTTATGGAGTCAAGTCCATCAGATAAAAGTCCTGTGTACTAGAATGAATGTGGTTCAGACAGTCCTTTCACTTTCAGAAACCCATTACCTGTACATCTTCCATGTACTCTGATGTGGGTTCCAATAACTTACTTGGGCTTCATTCCTAGGAACTGCCAGGAGAGGAGTATTGTGCCAGTCTCCTTCCTCTAACCAGGTTATCAATAACAGATTTCAATCTTGGCTGACTTTCTGTTGAAAAGGAATACTAGAAAAGGGGTGTCTGAGGAGATCAGGGATCAAGGCTTTGTCTCAGAAGGGCAACTGGACAGTCAGGGGTTGGCAGAAAGATATGCTTCAGACTCCACAGGAACAATGCATTCTATATTCATTTCCATAAAACTTCAAGGCAATTTTGCTCTGTCTCTGAATGCAGGCTGAGTGAAACAGCAAAAGAGGGAAAGTCCATTTATTGCAGGAGAAGGGAAAAAAAACAAGAGTTCAGTCACAAGAGACTGTTTGGTGTAGTGGTTAAGTGTGCGGACTCTAATCTGGGAGAACCGGGTTTGATTCCCCACTCCTCCACTTGCACCTGGCTGGATGACCTTGGGCAAGCCATAGCTCTGTGCCAGCTGTTCCCTCAAGGACAGTTGTCTCAGAGCTCTCTCAGCCCCACCTACCTCCCAGGGTGTCTGTTGTGGGGAGGGGAAGGGAAAGGAGTTTGCAAGCTGCTCTGAAACTACAAGTAAAGGGTGGGGTATAAATCCAATCTCTTCTTCTTCTTCTTCTTTTAGAGTACCAACCAATTGCAATACATCCATGCCGAAAGTGGAGGAAGTGTTCCAGGACAACTTGCCCGTCTCCTCACTTGATCAGTCCAAATATAAACCGACAATCTCATCAGTCCTTTAGCAGCTGTAATCTGAGCTTCCTATTCCTTATGCCGACTCGGGACAGCATCATTCAACCTATTCGTAATCAAACAGCATTCCAGAATTTTTTTCCCAGCGACTCTCACCATTTCAGTCCGGGGTGGGGGGGGGGGGTTAACTCTCCTGTTATTCCCCATTCGTTCATGTCCTGAGAGAGAGAGAGCTGTACAGTTTTCTTGCCTTCAAACAACTTGCTCAAATTTGTGAAATCATCACTTTCCATTTTTATTCATAACCGAAGGAGGGGTATGCCTCCTTTTTCTTCTCATTGTCTCTGCAAGGTAGTGGTGCATTGAAAAATCCAGTACAGACCTTGAACGGCACTTCTTTCTCCTATGAACAGATGAGGCTCAGAGAAACTGGGGAGAAGGGGAATGAAATGCAATGAGGAAAAGAAAAGAAACAGGAAACCAGTCTGGAGGCAAAATGCATACTTCAGGGTGCATCCAGGTCCCCCTGGATGCTGGCATCTCACGAAACAGTTCCAGCCTGGTTTATATGTGGCTGACATGCTAGCAAAATAAACGCTAAAGGCAAAATATTCAGACTCAGGAGAAACAATATTCAAAACTTAAAATTAAGTCAGAGGGGTATAACAATACAACAGAGAGAGTCTAGGTTCCTTCCCCCACCCCCCTTCTCCGGCCTAACCTGAAAACTAACTCCCCATAACTTACCCAGAGTGTTCTATAAATAGCAATGCTATACCCTCCTGGCTCAGCAAGGGCTTTTACAATTTTCCACAGTTCTTAGACCAACCAAAATCTGTCATCAGGATGTTAACATTAATTGTTGTAACATATACTTTTTGGGTCAGATTCTTTCCTGGGGAAGGGGGGGGAGAGGGAGAGAGAGAGAGAGAGAGAGAAATTTTCTCATTATCAAAATGACAGCGTAACAAACCTTGCGCCTTTTTTGCACGCGAGAAGGGCAGGGCGAGTACTCACAGATCTCCAGTAAATAATTATTTTTCTGTAAAGCTTATAACCTTGATCTGCTTATGCGACTCCATTCCTTATCTGTGCTGCTGACGCCCCAGAAGCCAAAACATTCTGACGTTTTTGAGGTCAGGGGGCCATTCTCCCGGCAGGATACATCCCATTTCTTTGCTAAAAGAATTCTGACACAGCTTATGTGTTAAAAGATTAAACAAAAGCATAGTAAGAATATACGTGTGGGGGGGGGATTGTTTATCAAGTAACAAAGCTATCAATTTCGTTCTCTAGAGTCCCCAGCCTCTGAACCTGAAAATGATTACTTCTTTTTGTTACCACTTTTCCCTGTTTGCTTCACATAGAAACCCTCCCCCCCCCCAACTATATCCTGTAACCTCCCTTGCTACAAGGGGCAGATTACAAATGATGAGGACTTCTTTGACTGTCCTCAATCTTTTTTGCAGAGTAGTATGCCATAACAGCCTCTGGTCATATGCATCAACAGCAAAGGCATCAACAGCTGGGTAACGAAAGATCTCACAAGGAACTGAATGCAGCACCAGGTCAGAGAACGGACGAACTGAGACAGAACAGCTGAATAATCCAGACCAATAAAGCTATTTCAGGCTTGTAAAACTCTGTGCTCTCTGAATCTTTTGAGTACTGAAAGATCATGGTATATAAAAAAGTGTCTCTCTGTCAGGCTCACAAATAAAGGTCTTTGCTTTCTGCTTCTCAGGGACTCTTCTACTAAGAGGAACCTTTTTCTCCACTGTACTTCTCTTTATTAACTGCTCTTACTATCTACTTTTTGCCATCAAGGAATTCAAGGAAGTATGCACAGATTCCTAGGAGGTCTCCTATGCAGTCACTGAGCAGACTCGGACCAGTTCACCTTCAGCCAAGTTGCTGCACCATGAGCCTTCCAGCTATCAAACATGTGCAGTACCTCTGTACACCTAAGACATTCAAAGTGCATTAGTCAACAGGAAAACATTCACAGTAGGGCAGGGGTGGGCAATTGTTTTGGCTCGGGGGCCACTTTGTGGGAGCGGAGGTTAGCGGAGGGCCGCACCTTTTAAAATGATTGCATTCATTAGTTAACTCTGCATTTCAGAAAAAGTATAAATTGTATCATAAAAATCAATAAATATAAATTAAATAAAATAGTGGTATTTTTATTTAATTTATTTATTGTGCTAATTTCATATCATCTATAGCTGCAAGCACATTTAATTTTAGAATCAGTTTAATGAGACAAATGTACCCTATCACACTTTTCTACAATTTTTTTTGAAATCAGGAGTGAGATTGCTTGTTGAGATTCTCATCACAGCCTGCAAGTTAATGTCTGTCAAAGAGCATCTATATTTACTCTTGTTGATCTTCATGCAAGAAAAAATACAGGTTGCTTACCTGTAATTGGAGATCTTCGAGTGGTCATCTGTGCATTCACACCTCTGGGATTAAGTGCGCCTGCGCCGATCCCGATCGGTAATCTTCAAAGCCTAACGGATTTTCGCGCCAGCTCCCCGGTCACGTGCACGTCCCACTGCGCATGACCCGGGGAGGGGCACGAGGATCCCGCCAGTTCTCTTCTGACCGCCGCGTCATGAGGATCCCCTCTCCGCTTCATTTGGTAGCTAGCTTTCGTTTTTCCATTTGGAAAGGCCTTTTGGACTGATTTTCCTGTTTTCTTGACCTACGGACTGTTTTCTGGACTCGTTTTTCGGATTTTCCTACTCCTACTCCCCGCTCGGCCTATGGCCCAGCGGTGGGGTTTCTTTAAACGTTGCCTTAATTGTGGGAGTAAAATCGCTCCACCAGACAAGCATTCCCTTTGCTTGTTGTGCCTAGAGGGGATCCTCACGACGCGGTGGTCAGAAGAGAACTGGCGGGATCCTCATGCCCCTCCCCGGGTCATGCGCAGTGGGACGTGCACGTGACCGGGGAGCTGGCGCGAAAATCCGTTAGGCTTTGAAGATTACCGATCGGGATCGGCGCAGGCGCACTTAATCCCAGAGGTGTGATGCACAGAGACCACGAAGAAGATCTTTGCTCACAAATATATGTAGACCCAAATATAGAGAACATTTCCCCAGCAAATTCCTTCATACATGGAAATTTTTTCAGCAGTCAAAGATTTGTAAAAGTCAACTAATGTCACAGCATCAAACATTTCTTTCACAGTGTGATCTGACTGCATGTCAATAAGTTCAAGCTTCAGCTCGTCAGGTGCTGTATCAATATCAGCAGTGATGGGATAAGAGAGCAAATTGAATTTAGGCTCAATTTTCTTGAAGTCCTGAAATCTTCTTGGCGGGCCGCAAAAAACTCTGTGGCGGGCCGCATGTGGCCCCCGGGCCGCAATTTGCCCACCCCTGCTGTAGGGTTATTTTTTCTTGGTTACTTGGTTTCTTGGTTATTTTTTCTTGGGTACACGAGCACGTGTACCCAAGAGGACGAGCGAGAGCGGGGCTCGGCCTTTTAACAGGCCGGCCCTGCCCCGCTGGCTGCAGGATGCTGTGCGTCCTTCCTGTTGCTGCCCCGCCCTCCTGCCGAACGGCAAAGCAGCACCCGGGCACCATCAACATGGCTGGGCGTCCGGGAGCCCAGTATTTTTTATTTGCCAGTAGTAAATACTATTTCTTCACACACCTCTGCTACAATGAGCTCTCTGGTAAAATGATTGGCAGTTGTATTGAAAGTCTTTGACATGGCTGAGATATGCGAGCCTGAGATAGTCTTACACTGGCATTGCTCAGACTTTTGGGCCACCCATTTCCAGACCTCTGTGGCAGCATACAACCAACTATTTCTTTTAGAGCCATCTCCTCTCTACTGTCCCTTTTGCACATGCCTGTACCTAGAAGCAATAGCTTGATAACTAAACAAACAAACATACATATGCAGGGAAGAATAGTTTTCTTTCCAAATAGTTTCAAAAGTGTTACATGGATTTGGAAGGGAGGCTGTTAGTTATCTGTCCAGGGCACTGATGCCTACCATCAGGTATATCCAAATACACATTGCCTGTGTTTTTTACACACAAGTTTCCAGATTAGGGTTGCCAGCCTCCAGGTGGGGCCTGGGGATCTCCTGCTTTCACAACTGATCTCCAGCTGACAGAGATCAGCTCCCCTGGAGAAAATGGCTGCTTTAGAGGGTGGACTCTATGGCATTGTACCATGCTGAGGCCCCTCCCCTCCCCAAACCCCGCCTTCTCCTGGCTCCACCCCCAAAGTCCCCAGGTATTTTCCAACCTGGACTTGGCAACCCTATTCCAGATGGACTTGCAGCTGCAGTGCGAGGAGGGCAATGAAGATGGTTGAGGGGTCTGAAGACCAAGTCCTCTGAGGAAAGGTTGAAGGAGCTGGGTATGTTTAGCCTGGAGAGGAGACGACTGAGAGATTGTATGATAACCATCTTCAAGTACTTGAAGGGCTGTCATATAGAGGATGGTCCATTGTTGCTTTCTGTTGCCCCAGAAGATTGAACCAGAACCAACGGGTTGAAATTAAATTAAAAGAGTTTTCAGATAAACATTAGGAAGAACTTCCTGACAGAGTGGTTCCTCAGTGGAACAGGCTTCCTCATGAGGCAGTGGGCTTTCCTTCTTTGGAGGTTTTTTAAACAAAAGCTAGATTTCCATCTGACAGCAATGCTGATCCTGTGAACTTATGCAGTTCATGAGAAGGGAGGGCAATAAGGGTTGCATCAGTGCATAGTTCTTATGGCCCTTTTTACATGCCCAGGGAAATGCTGATCACCATGTTGGGATCAAGAAGCGATTTTTCTCCAGGCTAGTTTGACCAAGGATCCTGAAGGGGTATTTTTTGCCATCTTCTGGGCGTGGAGCAAGGGTCACTGAGGATATGTGAGGAGGAGGTATTTGTGAATTTCCTGCATTGTGCAGGAAGTTGGACTAGATGACCCTGGAGGACCCTTCCAGCATTATGATTCTATGTTCCTATGATTGCAAGTCCTCAAGGCAAACTCATGAAAGAAGTAATGTCTAGTTTGGCTCTCAGGCTCAGCTTGTTTCATCCCCATCTATAAAGTGAGAATAATAATGGCATAAACAAAGAAGTTCTGTTCGGTGATATGTGTGAAGTACTTTGAATGCTTCAGAAAAGGCCCCCGCTGCTGCTGCTGCTGTTGTCGTTGTTTTGCAGCTGAAACTTAAAGCTATGGATTGCCATCTAGAATAGATTTTCTGCAATATGACCATAGTACCCCTTAGCACTGTGTCATTGAGCCACCACAAACATCAGTCTTGAGAAAGTCACTGGAATAATGCTGACTTACACCAGATGAATTTCTGATTCTTAGCCTTTTGGTTCTTAGCCTTAGAATGTCAAGCACTCCTGAAGAATAGGTTTGTGCCTAGCATGAAATTCAACCTTCCCAATCTCTGTAAAACCCTCTCACATTCAGAATGACTAGGTTTTTGACAACCCTCACAGAGAAGAATAAAAAATTTAGTAATTTGGCCGTCAGCTGTGAGGCATTCGCAAGCTTTTTTGTGGACAAAATCTTGTCACTCTGCCGCGACCTACCTTCCAATGTTGATGCATTATGTGAACTGGAGGCCCCGTTGGCCACCTAGAGATTCAGTTTTTGACAACTTCAGCCTGATCTCCTCTGCTGATGTTGACTGGATCCTGGGCGCTGTCAGGCCAACCACTTGCCTCTTGGATCCGTGTCCCTCATAGATGGTGAAAGCTGGTGGTGAGAGGATACGGGGCCCACTACTAGATATTGTCAGTCTGTCCATGGAGACAGGGATCTATCCAGAGGGTCTGAAAGAGGCAGTGGTGGCCATCCTTGAACCTGGATTACCACCCAGTTTTGAATCTGATGTTTCTGGGTGAGGTGATTGAAAGAGTGGTAGCCAAGCAGCTCCAGAGTTTCCTGGATGACACACTGGCACTGGATCCATTCCAGTCCGGCTTTTGCCCTGGCCACAGAACAGAGACAGTCTTGGTCTCCCTGATAGACAATCTCCATAGACAGCTGGGTCAAGGCAGGTCAGCGCTGCTGTTGTTGCTCAACCTCACAGCAGCATTTGACACATTGGCTGGATGCCCTGGAGGTTTATTGTCATCTTCTGGGTATGGAACTTATAGATCGATAGCATACCAATTTTTGCTTCGACCCGAATCATTCTGGTCTCTAATCTGATCCAGGAGTTTGGTACACATTTGGGTACTTGCAGTATTGCCCTTAAGAATTTGGACTGCACTCTCTTGAGTGGGGAAAAGGAGGAAGATGGAGGCCCTAGAGTTGTTCCATATAGAAGCTGGGCCAGTGATTTCGCTTTAAACAGTCTAAGAGCCACCGGTACATAGTGCCCTCCTTGTGATTGACAAAATTTAACTATGCTCTTTGCTGTTTTTCTTCCTGTGTCAGCTGCAGTTTTATTATGGATTGTTCTCACTCCAGAAGCTTGCAGAACCACTCCTAGATATTTAAAGCTGGTGACTTGCTCTAACCCATGACCTTGAAGCTCCCAATGTCTGATCCTTGGATTCTTCCCAAAAGCCATGACTTTAGTCTTCTGATAGTTAATTGTGAGGTATTCGGCCTCACAATAAGAAGCAAATTTTTTTAGCACTCGTCTCAGCCCAACAGGGGTTCTAGAGAGCAGTACGGCATCATCTGCGTATAGCAAAACTTGAATATGCTGGTTTGCTATTTTGGGAGGATGGAAACTGGGATCATTTAGAAAATCTATTAGATCATTGATATAATAGATAAACAAATAGGGTGCTAAAAGGCAGCCCTGCCTAACTCCCCTGAATGTTTGGACGGGTTCGGTCAAATGCCCATTTCAGCTACATCTCACTCTGAGAGCTGTTTACGCATGAATGGCCCTTACAAGAAACAGTAATCGCCTGTCAATAGAGGAGGCCTGCAGTTTCCCCCATAGTCGAGTTCTATTTACTGTTTCCCCCATAGTCGAGTTCTATTTACTGTACTGGAACAGCGGTCACTGTGGAGAGGGAGGTATTTGTGAATTTCTTGCATTGTGCAGGAGGTTGGACTAGAGCACCCTGGAGGTCCCTTCCAGCTCTATGATTCCACAATTACAGTCTTCTGGTCCACTACCTCACCAATGTGGGAGTTTGGGGTGGTAGTCTTGAAATGGCTCTCCTCATTCCTCCATGGTCGAGGACAGAGGGTGGCACTGAGAAGGAGGGTGTCCACTAGGTACCCTTAGTCTGTGGGGTTCCTCAAGGGGCAGTCCTCTCCCTGATGTTATTCAATGTCTACATGTGCCCCCTCACACAGCTGGTATGGAGGTTTGAGCTGGGTGATGACACCCAGCTACATCTGCTACCAGACAGCTGCCTGGAAAGGGCCCTGCATAATTTGACCAAGGGTTTGGAAGCCATGGTGGGATCGTCAAAGAAGAGTAGGCTAAATCCCACAAAGGCAGAGATTCTGTGCCGGGGGGGGGGGGCTTCAGGTCTGGGGCAGAGGCGTCTTACTCTTGATGGGGCACCACTAACACCGGTGCAATCCATCAAGAGCTTGGGCATGGTCCTGGATGCCTTCTTAACCGTGGAGACCCAGGTCATGAATTTTGCCAGGCTGGCATTTTTCCATCTATGCCAAGCAGAGCAACTAGCCCCTTTCCTGTCGTGCCCTGACCTAGCCACAGTAATCAATGCAATGGTCACCTCCAGACTAGACTACTGTAACTCACTCTATAACGGCCTGCCCTTGAGACTGACCTGGAAACTCCAGCTGATTCAGAATATGGTGGTGTGGTTCCTGATGGGAACACCACGGATGGCGCATATACAGCCTGTGCTGCGCCAGCTGCACTAACTTCCAGCGGAGTACTGAGTCAGGTTCAAGGTTTTGGGCCTTGAGTGGTCTGGGACCTGCATATCTTTGGCACTCCTCTGTAGTGTCCCCAGGAGAGCATTACACTCTGCTGAGAGCAATTTACTGGTGATCCCTGTCCCCAGAGATATCTGGCTATCCTCGACCAGGGCCAGGGCATTTTCAGCCCCAGCTCCAACCTGGTGTAGTAGTTAGGAGCACAGACTCTAATCTGGGAGAACTTCATTTGATTCCCCACTTCTCCACATGCAGCTTCTGGTGTGACCTTGGGTCAGTCATAAATTCGCTCAGAGCTGTTCGCTTGTGAGCAGTTCTCAAAAGAGCTCTCTCAGCCCCACCTACCTCACAGGGTGTCTGTTGCAGGGAGGGAAAGGAGATTGTAAACTGCTCTGAGACTCCTTTGGGTAGGGAAGGGTGGGGTATAAATCCAGTCTCCTCCTCCTGTTAGCCAAAGTTCCTTATTGCTTAATAGAGAGTGGGGAATTAAAATATTAAATGGCAATGGCTGACTAAAGGGAGCAATGACCTGTGTATTCCAGAGTCCAGTTTATCCAGACTTCCAGAAATAGACCGGGAGACTTAGGTCTTAAATAAAATGGTTTCTTTACTGAACAATTTCACACCCACGTACAATAAAAGCAATCATACACTCAAACAATACAGAACTAGGAATTTTAGATAGAAAGGTACAGAGACTATCACTTTTGGCTGAGGACAGCAATGGTTTTCCCCAATAGCTGGCACCCTCCTCTTTTCTCCCATCTTACCTGCTTCAGTCTCCTTCTTAACCCGCCTGCGAGATGGAAGAACAGTCCACAGTGGTTTTTAGATTAATTAGAGACACCATCTGGGGACTATTAAATTGGGATTGACTGACTGATGATGTTAAGGTCTTAATGTTGTTTTAATAACATGATTATGATGTTTTTAATCTGTTGTAAATTGCCCAGAGCCCTATGGACTCAGGGATTGGGTGATCCAGAAATTTAAAATACAAATAAATAAAATAAATAAAGAGGCAACAATCTGGGAACACAGAGAAAAGGAAAATTCTGAGGCCTGCTCATGTGAAGGAAACACTGGTATGGCATTGTGTCTGCGACCAAGACTAATGACGAAGGAATCAATAGCTCCTGAATCATGACACTGGATTTTTTCCCCTCTGACATTTCATATTTAGCTCTGTTTACTGCAGAAATTGATGCCTAGAAAAAAAGGAGCAAGAGACACCTTTGGAGTGCCCTCCCACTTGAGGCTCACTTTAGGTACCAGGCCAGAACATTTCTTTTTAGCTGAGGTGTTCCATCTTTTTAGCTATTTCCAGGAAGAGAAGTGGCATCCAACAAATCCTGGCTGAGGACAGACTGGGAATCTGCCCCAGAATGGCAGTGGGGCGAAAAGCCACAGGGGCAAACCGGCTCGGGGCTGGCTGTTCGCACTGGCAGACTCGTGTGGGAGCATTCCAGGGAGGAGGCGGAATGGAGCGGTCACACTGCTGTGGAGCGGCCCCTGGCAGGCCGGCCCCCGCAGCTCATGGTGGGGCCATTTCGGCAACCGGCACATGGGCAGCAGCAATTTGGCCACGATCCAGTGGCACACAGAGCGCATATGCGTATATGCACATCTCTCCACAGTGGCACGTTCACACTGCCACCTCCGTTTGAATCCTGCTTCTTCCCATCCACACAGCCAGGAAGCGGGATTCAAGCAGAGGAAGTCCCCGGACACCACTTTCTGCCGGTGTCCGACTGAGGCGCCATGAAAGCGCTTTAGAAACGGGTGAGTACGGAAGGGAGATGGAGGACAGCTATGGCTGGCTGAACTGCCTCCCTTCCTCCACTTCTCAAGCGGACCTATCCCAGGCCACATTGGCAGTCTGTCCTCAGCCCCTGACTGTTCTCCAGTACTTGGATATTCTGTGCGGTGAGCTTAGCCCTTCTCAGAGGGTTATATTAAGTGGTTGCTGCTACTTCTTAGTCACCACACGACAGTGATAGTATATCCAACCAGAATGCATGTGGAATGGACCAATTGTGTGTGACATCATTCTGTCAGTGTTACACTGATTTAGGGACAGGCAGTACTGATGCAGGAACAATATTTCCTGTGTGTTCCACACTGCTCTCGGTTGTAGATAATAAAGCGGTAGCATGGATGGCAGCCTTGGAAATAGAAAGCATACACCAGCATTACACAGGAATAGGGTCAAAGGTTCTATCTATGTAATATCAGAGTAGTCACCCATATAACTTTCCATAATAATGACCTGTGCATTAGAGATGAATACAAATTTGTTTCCAAAAAAAAATCCTCGAATTTCTCCTTTCTGAATTGTGATGTTTAATATTCTCTGGGCATTTACTGTTCTCCAGAAACTATTCACTGAATGACATGGAAGAATATTTAACATCTGGTAGCATTTGATAGATGACCAGCAAAATATTTAGTGCTAGACTGCATGCGATTGTTGCCATGCAAGTCTGATGTTATCAATATTTAATTGATAATGCTAACACTGGGAAGGGAACTTCTACACTGATATCCATTTATAGTTTTTTATAGTAATTTTGCGTCTTTCTTCTAAGTTTTGCTCCTTGTATGTCCTTCTCCTTTTCCCACATAGTACAATGGGATTTCTGCAACCTTGATCTTAACCATAGAATATTGACACTACAATGTGTCACCTATGTCTCTGGTCTGTTTATACTCTATTTCCCCTATCCACATCTTACATGACCATTTGTTTTCCCACTGTCAGATATCCATCAGTTGTTGTCCATATTCCCTTTTATTGCACTGACCAGAGTCCCCTCTGTTCCATGAAATTCTCTTCTACTGGTGTACTGACCCTATCACTGGGATGTACAATTTTAATCCTGCCTTGGAGTTTTCTTTTCATCCAGTCTCTTGCTGCTACAGATTTTGGATGCAATCCTAAAAACCCATTTCTGAAAGTAAGCCCCACTGAATAAAATGGCACTTACTTCTTAGTAGAACTGGTTAGGCTTGCTCCCTTAGTCTTACACAAAACAGGATTCTTCCTAATTACACTTCTTTAACTTGATTTCGTGATTACCAGAGCACAGTATGTATGAAGCCACTTTCTCTCACCTCTCCCCCTTGTCAAATTATTTATAGATTAATTCATGGAGCTGATACATCTAAATCTATTCATGTCGAATATGAATGGAAATCCTTCTGGAAGCCAGACTGCCAAAAAGGTTTTGACCGAAGACAGACGAGAGGCTGCTGTATATGCAAATCACTCTCTATATAAGTAGGGCTGGGACCAGCCTCTCATGTCCTTGCTTTGACAACTTGAAGGTAAGAGGGTGAGGAGTTTGTGTTTAAAGAAGTGGAATAACACCCAGAATCCCTCATATCTGAGTACATTCCTGCTGTTTTTGACACTTTCACAGGGAATGCCTGTGTCATTAAAGGATTTACAGTTGGCCGCTATCCATTTTGCTCTGCAATATATTACCAGAGCTTTGGTAAAGCAATAAAGGATTTGTCAATTTTTTTTTTTTTGCAGTATTGGCCAGCTGGACCCTGCACTGCTATCTGCTTGGTACACAAAGAAGGTAAGACCCTGATTTACTCATCCTCTGGGGCAACTATAGGAAGGGATTTGCATGTTGCTGGGTGGACAAATTGCTTCCTCTCAGTGTTTACGGATCATGTATGGCTAGATCATCATTTGCATTAAGCTTGCATTCCACCTAACAGGAGGAAGTCTGCTAAGGTACTGTTTTGAAATCACCAAAACCCTTATCAGCCCTTCTGATTAAATATTTGCACTGATACAATCCAGAAATGGATGCTAGAGATCACACAGCTGAACTTGAAAATAGCCGCAATCAGGATGCCTACATAAAGGGCATGGTAGAGTTTACACATTCCTAGGAATGATTTTGCCTGAAAATATATTATTTTTATTTGAAGTGGGAACACAAGAAGTGCCAGTGCAATCAAAAAAAAGTTTCACTTGTTGGGTGCACAGAAAGATACCAAAAATAAAAATAAAAATTAAGGGAAGCCCCAGAAGTAGAACTACTGAATTAGAATTCATTAGGAAGTGTGGTAGTATCTCATCAGGTCTCAATAAACTCAAAGGATTCTCATCACAAAAGTTTTATTCGATTAGCCGGTTTGCAAGATTTATCACCTATTACCGCTGTTGACAACGGTCACTTGTTTTTAATTTCGTTCCAGGAATGTAGCTAGGCCGCCGTAGAAAAGCCAGATCTGAGTCCAGTAGCACCTCAGGAAACAAAAATCTTGCTGGTTTCCAATGTGCTGGACTCGAAATTAGCTCTTGCTTTTAATTTGTATGCAACTGCACGGAAATTACACAGACTGCCTCTTGCATTTCATTGTCTTTAGACCCCACTGTTTACATTTCATTCTTTATTTTGTGTGCCCCTACCTATCTACTTACCTACCTATCTACTTACATACCTGCTAAGACATTTCATTCATATGATAAAATAAACTAAATTCTTAATATTTATGCCCCATAAGATGCACAAGAATTCTTTTAAAAAGTAAACACATAAGCAACCCCCCCCCCCAACTCCAACATTTCAATCACAGCAAATCAGGCTGAACAGCCCAGTTTGCGTACGCCCAGGCCCGTAGCTACAGTGGGGCCTCTCGGGGCCTGGCCCCCTGACTTCCTGCTGAGGCCCCCCAACTTCCTTGGCAGCCCAGGCCCCCTGACTCTCTGGGCTGCCCGGAGGACTCGCTGCCATCACCCTTTCCCTGCCTTCCAGCCAGCAGCCCCACAGGCCTCTCCTTGCCTTCCCTCATGGTCTCATTGTCCAAGGAACAGCTGCCGGGGGAAGAGGAGGTGCATGGCAGCAGAGGCGGCTGCTTCCCAGGCCTAGCTGCTTGTGGAGGGAACCTTGGCCACTGCTGCCTCCTCCCCCTAAGCCTGCAGCTGCGGCCCTGCCAGGGAAGTTACCTTGACCCCTCCTGGTAGAGAATCATTGGTGGCAGCATCAGAAGCAGCTTCGGCTCCTCAGTCCCATCGATGGCTGGGCTGTCAACACCTTTTTCTCCCATCCCCAACACCTGACACAACTGCCAGCCCATAAGGCCTCCTCCTCCTCTTGCCATCATTTCTCCTCTCACATCCCTGGTGAGGCAGCCTTGAGAAAAGCACAGGGTGCTGAGGGAGTGAGCACAGCCCAAGCTGCCTTGCAGGGTGTGGGGCAGGGGGGGTGGGAGATGGCAGGTGTATCTGAGGAGGCCTTCCCCTTCTCCCAACTAGCTGGGCTGGGTGGGGAGCAAGTGGAGAAGGCTGGAGGAGAATGGAAACTGCTTTCCTTCCCCACTGGGCTCCTGTGAAAGGGAGAGCAGCAGGTGGCTAGCTGAAGGCTCTCCAAGTGGGTGAGTGCACCAGCGCGCTCTTCCACTGCCTTCCCTTCCCGCCCACCTGCCTGCCCTGTCTACACTCAGCCAGGGGTGGGGGTCCAGGATGGGGAAGCCCCCTCGGGTGGGGGGGGGAGGAGGAGATTGTGTGCAGCTGGGCGAAAAGTGGCAGGGCACTTAATTTCACTATTTTTTATTAAATCAGGTGCCCCCCCCCCCAGAAAATTAAATGCCCCCTGACAAAAGAAATCCTGGCTACGGGCCTGCATACGCCTGCAGGAGATGGGTTCTGATCAGTAGAAATCTCATTTCTGCATCTCCAGAAGTCTGGAGTCCAGTCCATTAATTATGTGCATAAAACTGAAGGTACTGCACAACCCTCCCTCTTGGAACTCAAATAACACCTGGCTGGTTCTAAATAGGATAGATACAAATGTCCCAATAAAAACATATGACAATGGGAACATTTTATCTTACATTTTAATCAAATGAATATTCTGTTTTAATTTGTGTCAAGAAGTAGCTTTGCTGCACTAACTCTGATCTCCATTTCTCTACAGAATATATAAAAATACTTATTTTCCTAGATTTCTTATCATACTTTAGCTCCAGCCACTTCTTCCACGTTTTGCCCTTTATACCGTCAGTGAGGGACTGTGGGCCGGTCGTGGTCTCTCAGGGATGTAGCGAGGATGCCTTACAGTGTGACTGAATGTGATTGTCTGAGAGACAGACAGCCTGATAGAATAAACACCATAGTCGTGGACAATGCGAAAGCAAGACATTGCAAGTAGATAAATAGGTACTGCTTCAGTGGGAAGGTTACAGCGTTCCCTGTGCCTCGGCGTTTAGTCATGCTGGCCACATGACCACAGAAAAGTCTTTGGACAGCGCTGACTCTTTGGCTTGGAAAGGGAGATGAGCACCACCCCCTAGAGTTGGATTTGACTGGCTTTCAAGCAAGGGAAACCTTTACCTTTACTATATCTGGACAATGGAACCATGAATAGACCATCAGATCTTTTTACAATCCTCAAAAACACTCCAGGTTTTGCACAAAAATCTGAAACCTAAAAAATAAATCAACTGTGGGGTTAATATCCTCCAAAAGGAGTGCCTGTAGATTTAAGAAAGGAATGCTTTCAGTGGCTGTTGCTAGGCAGCCACACAGTATTGCCAGCTTTAAAGTCTTCATTTCCGTCAGTAAAAGGCAGGGGAATGAGCAGGGCCCTTTCCAGGGCTGCTTTGGCCTTTGAAGGCAGGGGCAAACTGGGAGTGAAAAATGGCCCTAAAAAAGGGACTACCCAATCCTGCCCTGCCCCCACCCCCAACGGAGGGAAGAAGACAGAGAAGAGGCATTCTGCCTACCTCTGCCTGCCTCCTCAAGGTCAAGCACACACACCCCTGGCCAAATGCCACCTCCTCACTTTGCAAGGAGCTTGGGCAGGCTGGACGCCAGGGCCCTTCCGTTGGGCGGACCAGGTGCTGGCTCCCATGCCTAGCCTCACACAGGGTGCAGGCAGCAGGCTGGGCACTGGCTCCCTCATCTTATTTATTTATTTATTGTATTTCTATACCATCCTCCCCTGGAGGGCAGTGTTCAACCTAGTTTAAAACACAGTTTCGCAGGCATATATAAAATTTAGTCTAAAACCCATTAACATTAAATCTTAAGGACATTCTGATGGCGTAAGTAATTATTAATTCCTCTTATAGGGGGGCAGATCAAGGCCAGATATGATGGTAAACCATTGCTATCCTCAACCATAGGCCTGGTGGGACATCTCCATTTTACAAGCCCTGTGGGACTTTCTCAGGTCCCACTGGACATGGATGTAACCAGGTAGAGAGTGACACCAGGCAGGAACCAGGGCCAAAAAAGCCCTGGCTCTGGTCAAGGATAGCCAGATGTCTTTTGGGCCACGGACCACCAGTAGATTCTGATCTTCTGAGCACAAAGCTCTCCAGGAGATATACCAGGAGAGGTGGCCATGCAGGCATGCTGGTCCCAGACCATGTAGGGACCATCTTGCTTAGGCCTTCTGCCACACTTCACACAGGGCTAGCTCAAAAGGTATTCTGGTGCCCACAGTGGCCAATCCATCCCATGAGGATGAGAAAATGGCAAGGTCTGGCAGCAGCTACTGGGTGATTTGTCCAGTCCTCATAATGGAGAATGAAGGGTATAAACGAACTAATAAATATAGTTGAAGACTGGGGCTGATAAAAGGTAGGTTGGTTTATGGGTAGGAAGGAGAGGAGGAAACAAGGAAATATGAGCTTATGGGAGTTGTCAGGAGAGAAAAAGGTAAAGGAATACATGGAAAAATGAAGTGCCCCTTGTAAGTCCTTGTGAATTTCCACCAGTGCAAATGGGCCTGCTGTAGCTGGCCGTGTGCAACTGGGCTATAGTTTTCCTCGGCAGAGCCTGCCAGTGGCAAGAAAGGGAGAAAAGCTTAAGACAGGAAGATGGATTAAGACAGATAAAGGTAGGTTATCTGATAGGTGGGAAGGAGAGAAGGAAGCAGGAAAGGGAAGAAGATATGGGAGCTTTCATGGAAGGGAAAGAGAAAATAGAAGTAGAGGGATAAATGAGATGTCCCTGCAAGTCCTTGCATGGCCCCCCCCACTTGTACAGCACCCAGGGGCGTAGACTTTTGGAAATCCCAGGGGGGCGAGGGCTCCTTAGCGCGCGCACAAAGTGCGCTCGCTCGCTGGAGTGATGTTCTCCCCCCCCCGGAAAACCGCCCTGCCTCCCCGGGCCCTTCCGAGGCCCACCAGCTG
The DNA here is from genome assembly GCA_029233225.1 of Lepidodactylus listeri. Classification (NCBI taxonomy): domain Eukaryota; kingdom Metazoa; phylum Chordata; class Lepidosauria; order Squamata; family Gekkonidae; genus Lepidodactylus; species Lepidodactylus listeri. The sequence continues at coordinate 11,712,988 of JARCFY010000015.1, read as the reverse complement.
CTGCTGCCGGTGCCTCTCTCCCCCCCCCCCCGCCCGCCACCCCTTCCCTCTCCCTCTCCAGCAGCGGTGGCCGGGCCTCAGAAGGACCTGGGGAGGCGTGGCGGCAGGCACTCCGTTTTCCCAGGGGTGGCTGAGCCCCCCCCCCTGGGAAATTTCAGGGGTGGCTCAAGCCCTCGAGCCCCCCCATACTCTACGCCTATGACAGCACCTAACCATGTCATATGTGTGAAGTGTATGATTAAATGAACAAGTATAATCTATCTGGATTGGAAATGACACAGGAAATAATTGTAAGAAGAAAAATATTTCCACTGTTTTATGCGATAATTTATTTTTTCTTTCATTCAGTGTTTTATTTGCTGAGCTGTGCACTATAAATCACAGCCATGTCTTCCGATGCTGAGATGGCTGTCTTTGGGCCAGCTGCCCCTTTCCTCCGCAAACCAGAAAAGGAGAGAATTGAGGCACAGAACAAGCCCTTCGATGCAAAGAACTCTGTTTTTGTGGTGGATCCTAAGATTTCCTATGTGAAGGCCACTGTCGTAAGCAGGGAAGGTGGAAAAGTCACAGCAAAGACTGAAAAAGGGGAAGTGAGTAAAATGCAATAAATGAAATATTATAATTGTGTCCTCTCTACTTTCTAAGATGATGGTAACTAGTCTTTTGTTTCCTTGTCAGACTGTGACTGTGAAGGAAGATCAAACCTTCTCTATGAATCCTCCCAAATATGACAAGATTGAGGATATGGCCATGATGACCCATCTCCATGAACCTGCTGTCCTGTATAACCTCAAAGAGCGTTATGCAGCCTGGATGATCTATGTGAGTATGCTTTAAAGTTGCATTTCTCTGCCCCTTTGTGGTGAAACTAGGTTTCAACATCCATTCCAAGAAATTCAGTATGTGTCCATTGTCCATAGGTTTTTCCTGGTCTTTTGGGGGGTGGGGGAGTAACTGTTAGCAAATATATCCTTCCCCATCTATTTAACATCTTGGGCTGGTCAAATACAAGAAGATGACAAGCAGCAAGCACTTTATTAATCACATTTTATTGCCATTTGTTCAGATGAATTACTCGTATAGTATTCATATCACGGGTCCACCCCATTCCTGAGTTTCTTGCCTACAGTAAGCTTGGAAATAATGAGTTTTTAGACTATTTGGGATGGTATAGAGACAATCTATTATTATATACTAATAGTGAAGTCTGCCAAATCTGAGCATACTTAAAGCCAGTGACTGGAGCTGTGAATGGGCAAGAAAGATCTTTCTATAAAATTGAAAAATGCCCCAGGTTTGCAGGAAAAGGTGCAATCTAAAAAACATACATTGGGGGTTTTAAAAACCCAGAAATGGGGAAAGGAGCACCTGTAGCTTTAAGCAACAGGGTCCTTCAGTGTCTGTTGCTGGGCAACCACAGCATTCCAAGCTTGGTTTTGTCAGTAAAAGTCAGGGAGAGGGGGCATGGTCCTTTCTAGGTCTATTTTGGCCTAGGTTTGCCATCTCCAGGTTGGGAAATCCCTGGATTTTGTGGTGGAGTCTGACAGTGGCAGGGTTTGGAGAGGGAAGAGGCTCAGCTGGATATAATGTCATAGTGTACACCCTCCAAAGCAGTCATTTTCTCCAGGGGACAGATCTCTGTCATCTGGAGTACAGTTGTAATTCTGGGGGGTCTCCAGGTCCCATCTTGAGGTTGGCAACCCTAGGCCTCTGGATGACTTGATACCACCCACCTTGACTCAACTAGGCCCAGCTGCTTGCTGCTGTTCAAAAGCAGCCACCCTATGAAAGCCAGCGTGGTCCTGTAGTTACAGCATCAGAGTAGGGTCTGGAAGATCCAGGTTCAAATCACCTGTCTTCCATGGAAGCTTACTAGGAGATGTTTTGCAAGTAACATACTTTCAGCCAAACCTACCCTGTGGGGCTGTTGTAGGAATAAAAAAGTGGAGAGGAGAATTATGTAAGATGCTTTGGTCCCCACAGTGGAGAAGGGCAGGGTATAAATGATGTAAATATATAATAAATATAGCTGAAGATGGGAGGCAGATAAAAGGTAGGTAGGTGCAGGGGCGTAGACTTTTCAAATTCCCGGGGGGGGTGGGGGCTCTCTCGTGCGCACGCAAAGCGCGCACGCGCGCTCGGGACCATGTCCCCGCCGCTCTCCCCCCCCGCCCCAGGGAGCCGCCGCCGCCCCCCCTCAATCTGCAGCCCTCTTCATCCACTCACCCTGTGGCCTGGTTCACTGACGCTGCCTCTCGGGGTCCTGCAGAATCCTCCCTGCGTGGCCCGGGCTAGCCCCATCTCACATGGCGGCACCAGGACTCGGCCCCGGGGGGGGGGGTTCCCAGGGAGCGATGCGGCAGAGGTGACAGACCAACCGCAGCCCCGCTCTTGCCGCCCCAGAAGCCCGGCAGGGTCTCTACAACCCCCGGGAGGGAGCGCCGTCGAGGAGGGGGGCGGCCTCTCCATCCTCTCTCTCTGCTCCGTCGGGCATTCCGGCTGGCGGCGGCGTTTCCCTCCTGGCTGGCTGGGTGCCGCACTTGGCCCCGGCCCGAGCCGGCTTCGCTTTCTTTCCTCCCTCCGGCTCCGCGGAGAGCCAGGGTGGGTGCCAGCTGAGCACTGTGCGGGAGCCCCAGGAAGGCCCCGCCCGGGGAAGGGCACACTGCCCGGGCTGTGCCTGCCCGCCCGCCCCCCCTCCCTCTCCCCACTCACCTCGGGCGCCGATTGCTGCTGCTGCTGCCTGCAGCCGGGGGCTGGCGCGTCGCCCTTGCGGGCCCCCGGCTCCCGCTCCGCCTCGCGCCGAAATTTCCCGGGGGTGGCTGAGCCCCCCCGGGAAATTTCGGGGGGCTCGAGCCCCCCCATAGTTGACGCCGATGGGTAGGTGAATGGCTGAGAAGGAGAGAATGAGGCAGGGGAAGAAGAGAGGATATGGGTGTTGCCAGGAGGAGGGAAAGGGGAAATATGGTGGGGAGGGTGATACAGGGAAAAGTGATGTACCCCTCCGACAAGTCCTATAGGGTTCCTTACAATGCAAGTGGGCCTGGCCCAGTCATAGTATTCTTAGGTAAAGGATGATGGGGGGGGGTGGCTGAAGACAGAGGGGCAGATAAAGATAGATTGGCTGTATTGTGATAAGTAGTGAAGGAAGCAGGAGAGGGGTTATGGGGGCTTTCAGAAAAGGGAAAGAAGAAATAGTGGGAGAGAGGAAAATGAGAGTCCTCCCATAAGTCTTTGTGGGATCCCACTTGTAAATTATGTTTCCTATTTCTTACAGACATATTCAGGTCTTTTCTGTGCCACTGTCAATCCCTACAAGTGGTTGCCAGTGTACAACCCTGAGGTGGTAAATGCCTACAGGGGCAAAAAGCGTCAAGAGGCTCCTCCCCACATCTTCTCCATCTCTGATAATGCCTATCAATTCATGTTAACTGGTGAGTAGATTGGTATCTTTTTGAGTTAACATCCTTCCTGGGAAGTGAAAAGCCCAGAAAATATAGAATAGAAAACTTTGTTATGCAACTCCAGGAATTAAAGCTGGACCAATTTTCCACCAAAAATTAATGACACATAAAAGAAACGAGGTAACCCAAAAGGCTGAAGAAAGAGGCTGCAAGTGGAAGAGAGGGTAAGCTGAAGACTGAGGGGCAGATAACTGTAGGCTGCAGTCAGACGTGCAGTTTGATTCGATGGGCCCCACCTCTAATTGATCCATAGGGGTTTTTTTGTAACAGAGAATTGTGATCATACTCACCCCTTTTAGCACTCTTCAAAGCACTTTCACCCCGTCCTTGAGCGATCAGATACAGCAGCCAGGGAATGGATCCTTCGGCCATTTTTTTAGTTTGTCACAAGCGCTGATAAGCCTGTTGGGATATATAGTTCATGGGGGCATCAGCCATTTTTAAAAGAATCTGTCCTTTGAGCATGCACACAAGTGCTGATGAGCCTCCTGGGATATGTAGTTCACTGCCATCCTCGCTCTCTAATGTTTTCAAGTAACCCCTTCCCCAAAGCACAGAAAAATGCTGAAGTACAGAGGTGTCTTTCTTTGAAAGTTTTTATAAAGAAAACACATTTTGTGAAACCCCTTGGCGGGGGGGGGAGAGGTGTGAATATGCAGTTATGTGCACTTTGCTAACTCATAAAGAAAATGGTGGCTGGAAAACAAGTGACCAATCAGACCTGCCCAATGTGCGCAACAGAGCAATCAGACAACAGGAAATCTGGTTTGAAACCAGCTCTGCCCCAAAGGGTTGGACTTTCACAGATGTCAAAGAAACACACAGTAAAGGGGGCAGGGAATGGGACTCAGATGACTGGGGCACACAACAAACAGATGTTGCTGTCTGATCATGCGTTTTTAATCCAGAAGGGAATGGCAACAGATCAAACTGCATGTCTGATTGCAGCCATAGATTGGCTGTTGGGTGAGAAGGAGAGAAGGAAGCAGAAAAGGGGAAGAGGCTATGGGGGCTATCAGGAAAGAAAAGAAGAAATAGTGGGGAAGGGGGAAGTGAGATGCCTCCCATAAGGCCTTACAAATTCCTGCTTGTCAGAATGTATCTAGGAAGTTATGCAGAATTGGGACAAACTTCGATACATTTAATCTTATCTGCAAAAGTTGTTTGGGAGCAACTGGAAAAGAATCTGGTTCATACCTGTATACATTTTGTAGGCAAAAAATACCACATAATTCGTAAATGACATGGATTCTGCATTAAGAAGACACTTCCTTGGTGGGGGAGATGAAATCCTCCCCCCATGTGTTCAGACTCTGCTTAACTTTCCTTCCCTGTCTTTTCACATCCATTTCCTCCTTATTCTCTCTCTTTCCCCCATCATTTTTATGCTATTCCATTTTTGTCAGTTTTTAGGCCCCCTCCCCATTTTTTAAATTATGTTTCTGCCCCCTGAGATTTCCACCTGGGTTTGCACTAACATCTACCTTAGATGGGGCGGGGGGAGGCTATACTTGGTTATTAGAAATATGATAGATGAAGTTTGGCAGTTTGAAGAAGGTCCATATGGCTCAGCCACCATTTTAATATTAGGCTTTCAGAGACTGCCAAAATGGCCCCCCTCAACTTTGTTCACTAAAGCATTAAAGGGAAAAATGTTTTCAAAACTTTAGGCTTCCCATCCCAGTCTCTATCTCTCTCTTTTCACATCTCATGTCAGTTGCATTCCACACTGATTTATTTTGTTTGCATACAGCACTGAAATCCATTTTTTTTTTGCACTGGGGATGCTGCCATTTACCTCCTCTCCAATTCCCCTTTCAAGTCAATACTAGCAGGGAACTAAACCTTGCACAGCTCCTTTTAAACTCCTCCCCCTTATTTAATTTTTTTATTCCACAATTCCAGACTAGTGATAGTCTCATATTGCTGGACTCATGCCACTTGACAAAAAAAAATTAAATTTAAAATGAGGGGGAAATGGAGCTTGTATACCAATAATGGGGGAGGATGGCAGAAGGTGCAGAGTGGGTGGGCAGGGAGTGACCTTTGAGGCAAAAGGGCAGGGGGGGGATCCAAGGGAATCTGTATGCTTTTAAATGACCTTCAGCTTGGAAACAAAGCAAGAAAAAAATTGGCACAAAAGCACTCTCAAAAAACCCCTAGGAAACAGTGACCAGAAAGTGAACTGAGCAGAACAACAAAGAAAACCAAACAGACATACATGGTGAAAGCGAGGGAAAACACCTGCACATAATAGGCCATAGTCTTATTAATGTAATAATGTTGGCTCTGTGTCTTTCCAGATCGTGAGAATCAGTCAGTTCTAATCACGTAAGTTTTATTTCCTTATTCAGGTTTATGCTGGCTTTGTGGTACTGTGTAGCAAACAATAAAGTAATTTTATTAACACTTCCTTTCCTTCCCTTACCTGGGAGAGGGGAAGTGACATGCTGTTGCATGGAGGATCCTAAGAAATTCAGTAACATAAATTCTCCATGATCTTCATGTTTCTACTTTTAAGAAAATGTAGGAATGGAAAAGGGGCTGCAGTGGCTCAGAAGTTAAGACAATGAGCTGCAGATCGGAAGGTCGGTAGCTCGACAGTTCGAGACCCTAGTTTCATGTGATGGAGTGAGCTCCCATCTCTGGTCCCAGCTCCTGCCAGCCTAGGAGTTCGAAAGCAAGCAATTGCAAGTAGATATATCGGTACCACTTTGGTGGGAAGGTAACAGCATTCCGTACGCCTCGGTGTTTAGTCATGCCGGCCACATGACCACAGAAAAGTTTTCAGACAGTGCTGGCTCTTTGGCTTGGAAATGGAGATGAGCACCATCCCTAGAGTTGGTTTCGACTGGCTTTTGAGCAAGGGAAACTTTTACCTGTACCTTTTTAGGAATGGAAAATCTGTGGGTATTATTTCTGTATAAGAAAGGACAATCATCCAACCCTCTATAAATCAGTTGGTTTTGGAAAAAGGGTGGCTACGAACCATTTTTCTTTATTTTTATTGGGGGAAGGCTGGACACAGCACATCTAGAGGAGTAGCTGTGTTACAATTCAATCCTATGCAGAGGTACTCCATTGAAACCAGTTGGGTTAGACTGGTGTAAATCTATATAGGATTTCACTGTTAGTCAATAGTAGCGAACTAAAAGAGAAGTCCAGTGGCAATTTACAGGCATTTATTTCAGCATCACCTTTCATGAGTGAGAGGTACATTGGGTGCTGACCTAACCAACTGTGGGAATAGATCAGTCAGGGGAGAAGGACATAGCTGTATGCCTGCATCTCTCTCACACACATGCACACAGGTACACATCCCAATTTCTCAGTGTGACAAGGAATAACGTAAGGCTAGGGGAGTGGAATGACTGTATTTCCTGGTGGTGGTAGCAGTTACTGGAGGAGGATTTGGGCCCAAGCTTAGGTGCTGTTGTTTTCTCATAGAGAGGGATTTGGGGATCAAGGAGAGCACAACCCACACTTTCTTGGACTGCACAAGGCCCAGCCATGGCAATGGCAAGGAGGATGAGAGAGACAGTTTGCATCTGACTCCCAAAAGATCATCCTGGAATAAGTGTTATTCTTTAAGCTATCACCGGACTTCTGTTTTGTCTTGGACATAACACTCACTTTGCTTTGATCAACAGGGGAGAATCTGGTGCTGGAAAGACTGTGAACACGAAACGTGTCATCCAGTACTTTGCAACAATTGCAGCCACGCCTGATAAGAAAAAGGAAGAGGCAGCCCCCCAACCTGGCAAAATGCAGGCATGTGTTTTTTTGCCAGTAATCAATGACACATGATATTATGTAACTGCTCTACCACTGAAGATAGACAAGCCAACAATAATATTTGCATTTCAGGGTACCCTTGAAGATCAAATCATCAGTGCCAATCCCTTGCTGGAGGCTTTTGGAAATGCCAAGACTGTGAGGAATGACAACTCCTCCCGTTTTGTAAGTCTTTTGCACCATTTGAGCATAGGCCTGCATTTTGGAAAGTCTAGTGGGCTTATACAGGGCATTTTTAGCAGAGCATTTTAACAACATGCCTTTTCCATTCTATAGGGGAAATTCATCAGAATTCATTTTGGTGCCACAGGCAAACTGTCTTCTGCTGACATTGAGACATGTAAGAGCCTTTTTTTTTTTTTTTTTTTGCAGGCAGGTAGGCAATAATCCCATTTTGGTCCCATTGGTTTCTTATTGGTTACTTCTGTGTGTCCTTTCTTTTCAGATCTTCTAGAAAAGTCCAGAGTTACTTTCCAGCTAAAAGCTGAAAGAAGCTACCACATCTTTTATCAGATCATGTCCAACAAGAAGCCAGAACTCATCGGTAAATATCATGTTTGCCATTTTTTACCACCAGCAGCAACTGGGTGTTTAAATAAAGCAAGATTGAATGAACCTGCTCTTTTCTTCATTTAGAGATGCTTCTGATTACCACCAACCCTTATGACTTTGCATATATAAGCCAAGGAGAAATCACTGTTGCCAGCATAGATGATCAAGAAGAGCTGATGGCCACAGATGTAAGTAACATGCAAAACTGAATTTCTGAAGTATTTACCTGAAGGGTATTCCCTTATAGAGTTTGCTAATTCAATTGACAGAGTGCCATTGACATTCTGGGCTTCACTGCTGAGGAAAAGACAGCCATTTACAAGCTTACAGGAGCTGTAATGCACTACGGGAACATGAAGTTCAAGCAGAAGCAGCGTGAGGAGCAGGCTGAGCCAGACGGCACTGAAGGTACTAGTTAAAACCACTTCACATCTCCCAGTTATATTATAGCATGGTACCCATCATACTGAGATACCTAATATAATATGCAGGATTTATTAAGACATTTATATTCAGATGTCACAGCACTTTATACAGCCCTGCAGGGCTATTTTTGGGCAGGAACGCACAGGAACGGAGTTCCGGCTGGCTTCTGAGTTGGCCACGCCTACAGCCTCCCCCCCCGCCTCGGGTTCCCCAGGCGCCTCGCAAGCCACGGGGCACCTGGGGAAGCTGATCCTGGGAGGGAGCTGGGCTGTCAGGGGGTGTGGCTTAACAGGCTAATGAGTTTTGGCTGTTGGGTGTGGCCTATTATGCTAATGAGTTCCTGCTGGGCCTTTTCTACAAAAAAAAGCCCTGCAGCCCTGTAAAGTAATGTAGCTTATTATAGCTTTGTTCTGTATAGATTTATGACACTTTGCTTGTTCCCTTCCATTTAACTGTACAACATTAACCAGAAGTTCAGTCATAAGAATTAATATGGACAGAAATGGTGAAAAAATGATGGGAGATATAGATTTAAGGCACAAATGCTTAAATGAAAAAGTATTAAATCTTGTTCACGTGTAAAAATGAATGTGTGGATGGGAGATCAAGTTTCTTCTTGCATATTACTTCCATATACCCAAAGGTAATCCATACCATTCATTATCTATGGTATGAATTGTGTATACAGGGGATTATAAATGTTCAAGATTACAATCAGGCTTTCTGTATATAAGACTCTTAAAGACATGGGAGGGGTGGGATTAGTAGGTGTTGCCCCAATAGTTTCTCGACATGCACCTTTTTACACAAATCAATGCAGAAATAGTGCTTTAATTAAAATACACCACATTGAAAGGGATGGAAAAACTGGATTACTGTTTGGTTGAATGCTAGGTAGCATCTATATAAACAGCTACATGTAAAAAATGCAAAATAGTCTAGAAACGTCTTTATATTATGTGTTGATAATCTCTTTCTGTTATCTCTGTGTTAAGTGGCTGACAAGGCTGCCTATCTCATGAACCTCAACTCGGCAGACCTGCTGAAAGCTCTGTGCTATCCTCGAGTCAAAGTCGGCAATGAATTTGTCACCAAAGGCCAAACTGTCCAGCAGGTGATGATTTATGAAATAAAAGCTGCTGTTCCAAGTTGCCATTATTATTATTATTATTATTATTATTAACTATTCTTTGTCAGAGGCATTTATCCATCTGCTTTGATGCTAACTTGGCATCAAGAGAGCCAGTTTGGTGTAGTGGTTAAGTGCGCGGACTCTAATCTGGGAGAACCGGGTTTGATTCCCCACTCCTCCACTTGCACCTGGCTGGATGACCTTGGGCAAGCCATAGCTCTGTACCAGCTGTTCCCTCAAGGACAGTTGTCTCAGAGCTCTCTCAGCCCCACCTACCTCACAGGGTGTCTGTTGCGGGGAGGGGAAGGGAAAGGAGTTTGTAAGCCACACTGAGACTCCAAGTGAGTGAAGGGCGGGGTATAAATCCAACCTCTTCTTCTTCTTCTTCTTCTAACTTTCTGTTTCCTGTTCACATTCTGCCACTTTAGGTGTACAATTCCGTTGGTGCTCTGGCTAAGTCTGTCTTTGAAAAGATGTTCTTGTGGATGGTCATTCGCATCAACCAGCAGCTGGATACCAAGCAGCCTAGGCAGCACTTCATAGGAGTGTTGGACATTGCTGGCTTTGAGATCTTTGATGTAAGAACACAGAGTTTGTGGAATGGTTCTGGAAGACAGATGGGGATCCCAATGGCCAGAGTAAAATTTTTAAGCAGTTAAGGGTATCATTCAACAATGCTCTGAATGCAAAGGGACTGGAAGAGTGATTTTTTGTCTGAGCTTTTGACTGGAGAGGGAAATCTCTGGCACAGATCAGAAATTGTAGAAATTATCTGGCATGAAGACTGTGGACTCATCAGTTCAAGGCATTTTTGGAGTGTAAGCGATGTTAGAGAAAAATAGTCAAAGTACTTAAATATTCAGAGGTTTCAATGGATCTTTGCTTCACTGGAGAGGAGACGCTTCCTTTAGTTTAAAAATACTTTATTTCTAAGGGTAAGGGTTCTCAGGAGACCTACAAAATAACAACATATCTAAGAGCTACATTTTTGCATCCTGCTCTTTACAAAGCATGGTGAGAACAACAATGGAGAATCCTCCTCCTTCTTGACCCCTAGAGGGAAGTCACCTGAATACAGTAACCAATCAGCACAAACATACCCCTTTACATTCCCGGGCTTTTCTTACATTGGCTGTCTGCCAGGTTTCCCTTCCAGGTCAGTCTAAACAATAGCACTGAACGTAAACAAGTTAACCCTGTAATGACTGGAATGTCAGATCTTGCAAACACATACATTTACAACAAGTGATGTCTATGAAAATATAAAAAAAACAGTGAGTCTTGAGGAGATGAGCAATTGCAAGCTCAACAATACTATAAAAGTATTAGCCGGTTTGACCTGATAGCACATGCTTTTTAGTTGTGAATTTAGAATGTGAATGCTTTTACTGACATACGCCACCCTGAGCCCTTTTCCACGGGGAAGGGTGGTTTAAAAATCTAAATAAATAAATAAATAAGAAAAATAAGGATGGGTTCAGGTGGGCAGCCGTGTTGGTCTGAAGCAGCAGAACAAAGTTCTAGCCTAGTGGCACCCTTTAAGACCAATGAAGTTTTATTCAAGGTATAAGCTTTTCTGTGAAGACGTGTGTGTGTGTGCACGTGAAAGCTTATACCTTGAATAAACCTTTACTGGTCTTAAAGGTGCCCCTGGACTTAAACTTTATTATGAAAAATAAATACACCTTTTTGCTAAATTTATACGTATCTTTAATACTTGTGTATTAGTCCTACCGAAAAGGAGGGCCTGTAATAATAACAATTAGGAACATAATTAGAAACACTCGTAAACATTCTGGTCTCATTTATTTATTTGCATAGTCCAGTAAAACAGCCTAGAACTGTGTTTCTTATAACCGTTTCTCGTGTTATTCTTCTAGTACAACAGCCTGGAGCAGCTCTGCATCAACTTCACCAATGAGAAACTGCAACAGTTTTTCAACCACCACATGTTTGTGCTGGAGCAAGAGGAGTACAAGAAAGAAGGGATTGACTGGGAGTTCATTGACTTTGGAATGGACTTGGCTGCCTGCATTGAGCTCATTGAGAAGGTCTGGATAAAAATAATCGGATTGATTTCTATACCACCCAGCCTGGCATCCTGAACAATCAAAACATTAAAACAGCATTTAAAACATAGATAATATCTACAAAATATTTTAAACAATTAAATAAAACATCTAAACACATACATAAACAGGGAGGGTGGGGATCAAAGAGAGTTAATGAGGGCATGCCGAACAAAACAAAAAAGTCTTCAACCACTGTTGAAAGACAATAGAGAGAGAGACACACACATATCTCCCTGTGTTGTGATCCCAGTATCAAGAAGTCCCCTTAACCTGCTTATAGCTGCCAAAATCCCAGTTTTTAGAAGGCTTATAAGTACATGTTTAATTCTGTACGCTAATAGCTTCACAAACCTTTGACTAAGGGCAAAACGTAGGGATATGACTTCCATAAAGTTAATTGTATTAAATTAAGTTCACTGAGTGCTCACTATGCAAAGTTCAGTGTTAATAAATAAATGCTAATTTGATCAGGGGTCATTTCGAGCAGGAGCTCGGGGGAGCGCAGCTCCGGCAGTTGGTGCCAGCCCCCCTCCCCTGGGGGAATGCCTGCTTATGTCAAGGCTGTAGCAAAATGACCCCATCCCCTTGGAAAGGTTCCTCCGAGCAGCCTTCTGAAGGCTTCAGCCACCACTGAAGCTATCCTCCCAGAATAGTGGTATTTCTGAGGCTTGGATTGGTAGCTGTCCCCTCTCTGCCAGCTCTCTCTCTCCTTTCTTTCTTGCCTTCAGACATACTTCCAGTGATGTCAGGTGGTGTAGCATATGCAAATAAATTGTATTAATGAGTTATGCTAATGAGCTCCTGCACCTCTTTTTCTACGAAATGACCCCTGAATTTGATTAATCTAATTTTATGTATATCTGCTACTTTCCCTACAGCCAATGGGCATTTTCTCCATCCTAGAAGAGGAGTGCATGTTCCCCAAGGCAACAGACACGTCTTTCAAAAATAAGCTGTATGATCAGCATCTTGGCAAGTGCAAGAATTTTGAGAAGCCCAAGCCTGGCAAAGGGAAAGCAGAGGCCCACTTCGCCCTGGTGCACTATGCTGGCACCGTGGATTACAACATCACCGGCTGGCTGGACAAGAACAAGGACCCCCTGAATGAAACAGTGGTGGGGCTGTTCCAGAAGTCATCCATGAAGACTCTGGCTCTTCTGTTTGCTGACCGCCCTGCAGATGCTGGTAACTGCTGCATAATTAGCAACTTAAATTATTCCACAGTCTTCAGCTTGATACATATAGTTATGAAATAATTCATGAAATGGTTTTATTTATGTATTTATAGCCTGCCTTTCTTGCAGAGACTCAAAGTAGATTTATAAAGTATAAAAACAAGACAATAAATGTAAAAAAACCCTTACTTTTTAAATGAACCTGCATTTTCTAATTACATTCTTTTAAATCAATTAGAGGGTGGAGGCGGCAAGAAAGGTGGCAAAAAGAAGGGTTCCTCTTTCCAGACTGTGTCTGCTCTCTTCAGGGTACAGTGCATTTTTTTTATTTGTAAAACTAAGCATAAAAGTATCAGAATTTGTAATCTCAAAAAATTGAATGAAAAATTCTTTTGTAAAAATGCATGGATTGGTGCATTTGAAATATATGTTGCTTACAAAGGAAAACAGTTTTGGGCTTGTTAGACAAATCCAACGCGTAAATACAGATGCCTGGAGGAGAAATATGAATTTATTTTCTCTGCAATAGCTCCTCCTGACAAAGTGGTAGCTTACTGATCAGTTTCAAAAATGGCTTGCCTGTGTGGCAGTCCGAGTGAATTGTACTTCATCAGCATATAGATTGTAATAACAGCTTCTGGGCCCACAGGAGAACTTAAACAAGCTGATGAGCAACCTCAGGAGCACTCACCCTCATTTTGTGCGCTGCCTCATTCCTAATGAAACCAAAACTCCTGGTAAGATATTGATATCAAAAGATAAGTGTGTCACATCAGTTTCTTCCAAGTTCTACCATGTAGCACTAAACCACACTCTAATGTTCTAAGGTGCCATGGAGCATGAACTGGTATTGCATCAGCTGAGGTGTAATGGGGTGCTTGAAGGCATCAGAATTTGCAGGAAGGGATTCCCCAGCAGGATCATCTATGGTGACTTCAAACAGAGGTTAGTAGGCGCTATATTAATTCACTACTTTATCTCTTAATTGTGTTGTAAACGCTGTTTTCAGGCTGACACCATAAGTTAGACTTTAAAAATCTCTTTTAAATGAGGAATTAATTCCTGTATATAATAGTTATAATGTATGGGGTTAAGAACGTGAGGATGGGACCAAAACATAAACTAGACGTTCCATAGTTTAAATAGAAATTTTGATTTTCTACAGCATCAACTTTTAGCAGCTCAACAGTGAGTCCTCAGGGGAAGCTTTATATATTAGATAGAGGGTGACACAGTTCCTCATTAATTTTTTAGTAAAGTAAAGCCTATGAAGGGAAAGCCTATGAAGGGAGAGTTATCTAGAATAAGACTGATATTCCATAGCAAAATTAGATTTTGTTCTTACTGATGCTTATAAATGAAAAACAAACAAATAATTGTTTAACAAAATTAAAATGATGCTTCCCTCTCTCCCCAACAGATACAGGATATTAAATGCAAGTGCCATCCCAGAGGGACAGTTCATTGATAGTAAGAAGGCTTCAGAAAAGCTTCTTGGGTCCATCGATGTTGACCACACCCAGTACAAATTTGGCCACACTAAGGTAAAATTATTCTGAGGGGACAAGAACAAAACATCTGGCTTTGCTGGAACAATGATCAATGTTCTCAAATATTTTACTTCTCCAGGTGTTCTTCAAAGCTGGACTTCTGGGTACTTTAGAGGAGATGCGAGATGACAAGTTGGCACAGCTGATTACACGGACACAAGCTGTGTGCCGTGGCTATGTGATGCGAGTGGAGTTCAAGAAAATGATGGAAAGGAGGTAGAACTTTGACATCTTTGACAGGATTCATGACCTAATGAGCTCAGCCACTGCACAGATGTGACAGTACTATAAACTGCTGTTAGGGCCACAAAGTATATGACAGGAAATTTGTGCATTTGCCACAGTATGTATATGTGGTGTGCACACATGGCCAATCCCAGCCCCATGGCATAAGGACATGCATTTGCTGCACATATACATTACATTTTAGGAGTACATGTAATAAGTTTGAGAAGCAATCCTATTACGGTTTGTCCAGAGTGAAGTAGCATCATATAAGGTAGCATCATAAACTCTTACATACAGCCCCATCCTTTTTTCAAACCCTGTTTAAATAATATAGTATGAATGTTACAGAATAGTGGGATAAACTGTAGACCAGAATAATCAAACTTCCCCAGTGGTTTATAGCACACATCATTATTATTTTTTTCTGGAATCATCTTTAAGATATTATATCTTTTTGCTTTCAGGGAATCCATCTTTACTATTCAGTACAATATCCGTTCATTCATGAATGTCAAGACCTGGCCCTGGATGAAGCTGTACTTTAAGATCAAGCCTTTGTTGAAGAGTGCTGAATCAGAGAAGGAGATGGCCAACATGAAGGAGGAGTTTGAGAAAACTAAAGAAGACCTTGCCAAGTCAGAAGCCAAACGGAAGGAACTGGAAGAAAAAATGGTGTCTCTGATGCAAGAGAAAAACGACTTGCAGCTCCAAGTCCAAGCTGTAAGCATTACTAGTGACAATATAATTTTTTGGTTCCATTAATGTACGTCTCAGTACGTAGGTTAGAAAGTCAAGCACTGCAGGGAAATTTCCAAAGGTAACAACGGTTAGCAAGATGTTCCATAAATATGGCTACATTTAATAAATGTGTGTGAGAAACAGCATTTAACAGAGCCAGTGCTAAATTACATTTTGCCCATAAAGCAGAAAGACTTTTTTTAAATTATAAAACCCAGATATACTGAATAATCTGAATCAGATTGTTTTGACTGGATGGGTTAACATAACCAGTGACTATTATTTTACTTTCCCCAATATATCCGTTTAGTCTGAACAAAGGAATTACCTAAGCTAGAATACTGGCCCCATTAATTTCAATGATGGGAGCTAATTGATATGTTTTATGTTAGTAGACTGGTTCAAACCATTGAATTGAGTGATATTACACAAGAAATCTGTATCTGCCAGAGCTTACATAAAGCTCTGTATCAGGGAAGTGACACTATTCTGGGAGACACATGTTTTCCATCTGTAGGAATCAGACGGCTTGGCAGATGCTGAGGAGAGATGTGACCAGCTGATCAAAAGCAAAATCCAGCTGGAGTCCAAAATTAAGGAACTGACTGAACGAGCAGAAGATGAAGAGGAGATGAATGCTGAGTTGACAGCCAAGAAGAGGAAGCTGGAAGATGAATGCTCAGAGCTGAAGAAAGACATTGATGATCTCGAGTTAACACTGGCCAAGGTTGAAAAGGAAAAGCATGCCACTGAGAATAAGGTACTGAGAAGAATATGTTCAAATCCTTAACAAAAAGTCAGAATGTACTACTGTCATTGTAAAATTCAGTGGCTAATAGCCATGGTGACTGAAGGGAACCTCCACATTCAGAGGCATTAAATTGCTGAATCCCAGAGCAGGAGGCAACATCAGAGGAAGTTCTATATACCCTGTTGTTGGCCCTCCAAAGGAACTGGTTGGCCACAGCGTGAGGTGGAATGCTGGACTAGATGGACCACTGGTCTTATTCAGCAGGGTTCTTGTGTTCTTAATATGATAAAATTCTGGATCTATTTCCATTCTAAAAGGTGAAAAACCTTACTGAAGAGATGGCAGTCTTGGATGAGAGCATTGCGAAACTGACCAAGGAAAAGAAAGCCCTCCAAGAAGCCCATCAACAGACCTTGGATGACCTGCAGGCGGAAGAGGACAAAGTGAATACTCTGACCAAAGCAAAGACCAAGCTGGAGCAGCAAGTGGACGATGTGAGCACAATAATGTGGGGGATAACAGCTCTGAGATGAAGCTAAATTCCTGTTGGCAGGGTCTTTATGACTTCTTTCTCCTCAGCTCGAAGGGTCGCTGGAGCAAGAAAAGAAGCTTCGCATGGACCTTGAAAGAGCCAAGAGGAAGCTTGAAGGAGATCTGAAGCTGGCCCAGGAATCAACAATGGATTTGGAGAATGATAAACAGCAGCTAGATGAAAAGCTTAAGAAGTAAGTACAGCTTACTCTGGAGGAACTTTGGGGAGGGCTTTATACCACACATTTGATATGGACTCTCACACATTGTGTTTTGTTGCAAAAAGGAAAGACTTTGAAATCAGCCAGCTCCAAAGCAAAATTGAAGATGAGCAGGCCTTAGGCTCTCAGCTTCAGAAGAAGATCAAGGAGCTACAGGCAAGTTGCATCGTGGTCTCCTGGGGACTGGGTGAATTGATTCATCTGAGAAGCAGGTTTGACTGTTAATGGTTGCTTCCCTTCTTTTAGGCCCGTATTGAGGAACTGGAGGAGGAGATCGAGGCTGAACGTGCATCTCGGGCTAAAGCAGAGAAGCAGCGGGCTGATCTCTCCAGGGAACTTGAAGAGATCAGTGAGCGCCTGGAGGAAGCTGGTGGGGCAACAGCAGCTCAGATTGAGATGAACAAGAAACGTGAGGCAGAATTCCAGAAACTGCGCAGGGACCTTGAAGAGGCCACTCTGCAGCATGAAGCCACTGCAGCTGCCCTCCGCAAGAAGCATGCAGATAGCTCAGCTGAACTTGGGGAACAAATTGATAACCTGCAGCGTGTGAAACAGAAGCTGGAGAAGGAAAAGAGTGAGCTGAAGATGGAGATTGATGACCTTGCCAGCAACATGGAATCTGTCTCCAAAGCCAAGGTTTTGCTCTTTAGTACATGAAAATAAAATGTACATTTAATGTTGTTGAACAGTAGAAATAACCATACTGATGTAGGAATCTTATGATGTAATTCTAACATCTGTTCCATACACGTCAAGTATATGAGATGTAGCTTACTGATAGCTAGCAAAAGCATAACAAAACTTGACAGTATGCTAGTATTGTAAATACAGTCAAAAACCAATTCACCAGGGCAAGCATTAAGGATGTGGATGCCATAAATTACATTTTAATGAAAATTTGAACAAGGAATGAGGCTTTTAAATATTAACTCTTAACATGCCTAAATAATTCAATCTTACCTGCCTCCTTTGACCCTTAAGTCTATGAACCAGTGATTTCCATGCTTCCTAAGAATACTTTCCTGGCAGCGAGGCCCATTCAATAAAATGGAGACTACTTCTGAGAAGACCTGGTCATGATTGCTGCAAGAGCATGCTATCCTGTTCATTGTGTTTGTTCCAAAAATTGTTCTTGATTATGACTGGAACAATCTGGCACAGACAGAAATTTATCAATAGACCATCTGGATTATTTTTTTATACATGGTCAAATTTTCAGCTTCACATTTCAATGTGTGCCATTTCTCACACCTACAATATTCATTTGAAGGATGTTTCAATCTATTTCCTTCTGCTCATTTCAGTCAACGCTTGAGAAATTAAGTCGTTCCTTGGAAGATCAGCTCAGTGAAGTTAAAGCAAAGGAGGAAGAACACCAGCGCTCCATTAATGATCTGAGTGCTCAAAGAGCTCGTCTACAGACAGAAGCAGGTAAGACTGGTTATAAATGACATAAGATTTATGCTGAATTTTATCTGCTGGAAAGGTCTGTCTTGGTCCTGCACACCAAAGACTGGAGAGAACCATTGGCTAAACCAGTGCTGTCAGCCCAAATGGGTAGTCACTTTTCACCTCAGATGATTCCTCTTCTCTATAATGTTCAAGTGAACATTTCATATCTCTCCAGGTATCAGAGCTTTTACATGTCATCACAGAGGGAGTATGACAAGTTTGTTTTCTCTTTAATTTGTAGGATGGAGGAATTATACCTTCCAATATGATTAGGGTTAAATACAGTATATTTCTAATTTTATTATTTTTTAGATTTTTGCCATTATTCCTCTTCTCTTTGACTGCTATCTTTCCAAAATAATTTTCAGACCAGTGCTATCTATTGTTCTTTTCAGGTGAACTTGCACGTCAGGTGGAGGAAAAAGATTCTCTGATTTCCCAACTCTCAAGAGGCAAGCAAGGCTTTACCCAACAAATTGAAGAACTGAAGAGGCAACTTGAAGAGGAGACAAAGGTGTGCTTTATGTCTATATCTAATAGATAGTTTTTTCAGTGCTACTCTGCACAAAGTGTCTGAGAGGTGCATTCTATAAAATAACAATATTGTACAGACAAGTGTATACAATGAATCAGGGGCGTAGACTTTTTAAATCCCCGGGGGGGCGGGGTCTCTCTCGTGTGCACGCGCTTCGCATGCGCGCATGCTCAGGACCATGTCCCCACCACTCTCCCCCCCGCCCCAGGGAGCCGCCGCCGCCGCTTCCCTCCCCCAGGCCGTGCCCGCCCGGCCGGCCGCCGCGCTCCCCGCCCCCCTCCCTCCCTCTGCTCACCTCGGATTGCTGCTGCTGCTGCCTGCAGCCGGGGGCCGGCGCGTCGCCCTTGCGGGCCCCCGGCTCCCGCTCCGCCTCGCGCGCCAAAATTTCCCGGGGGGGGCTCAGCCACCCCCGGCAAAATGGAGTGCCCGCCGGTGGCCAGTCAGCCAGCCATCGCCGCCTCTCTCCCCCCCCCCCCGCCCCAGGGAGGCAGGTGGGCAGGCCGGGGGTGGGGGGGAAGGAGAGGTGGCGACGGCCGGCTGACTGGCCACCGGCGGGCACTCCATTTTGCCGGGGATGGCTGAGCCCCCCCCTGGAAATTTCGGGGGGGGGTCGAGCCCTCGAGCCCCCCCGTAGTTGACGCCCATGCAATGAATTGCTAAGTGGTCTGTGGTGCCTAAACTTTGCAGTTTATAATCAGTAAAAATTAGAATCCCCTAAATATTTGCAAACTACAAGTCATGACATAGGTAGGGAAAGAGATCCTACATTTTTGCTCTATTAATTTTTCTTATTGATACATTGGTCTATAACTAGAAATAAAAATATAGTTACACTCAGAAAGTTTGGCAAAAAAAAAAATTGGGGAAATCACTGAACAAATTAATTCTTTTGTGCAGGCAAAGAATGCATTAGCCCATGCCTTGCAATCAGCTCGTCATGACTGTGACTTGCTCCGGGAGCAATTTGAAGAGGAACAGGAAGCAAAGGCTGAGCTGCAACGTGCCATGTCCAAGGCCAACAGTGAGGTTGCCCAATGGAGAACCAAATATGAGACTGATGCCATTCAGCGCACTGAGGAACTAGAAGAGGCCAAGTATGTGTGTGTTTGGTGGTGGTGGTGGTGGTGGAAACTAAGGACAAGGGGTTTGAGATGAATGCTATTGTTCTACAGATTAGTCAGGGTCCTATATGAAGTTATGAATATCTGTCTGCTTTCTAACACTGCACACCAGAGTTCCCTCTAAGCTGAGTTAGTGTGAGCTAGCTCACCGTTTTTTAGCCTCCAACTCACAGATTTTTGTCTCAGCTCAGGAAGGAAGACTCCAGTGCAAACTAATTTATGCAGTAGCCAAATCACTCACTCACAACTATAATGCCAGTAGCTCACAAAGTAGAATTTTGGCTCCTAGGACTCTACAGCTTAGAGGGACACCACACTTATCCCAGAACAGCTTTTTTTACTGGGAATAGTTCTGCAAACTTTTATGTCTTGTACTTCATTCCCCACTTTTGCTCATATTATGGTCAAAAGAGACACAGGCTTGTGTTCAACAAGCTCTAGCATATATAAAACAGTTTTTGAGTTCTATTTCCCCAGCTTTGTGTAAATTAAAAAGTTATTTCTTTATTTGCTTTTTGTAAATTCTGATAAGTAGCCCAGTAATGTGTTTCAGGCTGATTACCTATGAGGTTTAACAGAGACTATATTCTTAGTTCCCATTTATTTCTACAACAAGAGAGAATCTAGGGGTGGGCTCCCTGAGACAATTCACATATGATCCATTATTTGAAATTAATTAAGGTTCTGTTCACATTGCTTGATTAGTGCAATGAGTGATCCCCTGTGCATCTGAAGCAGTAACCATAGATCAAGAAGCACAGATGAAATGTGATCACACGCTTTTCACGCTCACCTTTCAGTCAGCAAATATTAAGGAATCTAATTATGCATGTGGATGTGTGTAATGGTCCTGTGTGTAATGGCCTTAACTACTGGAAGTTTTAGAATGATCATCACTTCATAATAATCACCTTCAGAGGTCTGACATACCTGACCTGGGTACCAGTTTTGGATGAGCATGCCAGCGGTAACTGCAACGAGTACATTGCATACTTCCTCAGAAGTGCTTAGAGGAAAGGGGGGGGGGGAAATCCCAAAGAAATATTCCCATATCAAGGCATATTGCTGGTTCATCATTTCATTTTCATAGATATTGCGATTAGATTACCTCTTCAGTGCTGCATATAAATAAAAAGAGTCTGTATTGTAAATGAAAGGAAATAGATCCTATGTTTATAATGGGCCCTTTCTCCCCACTGATTGCCTAAGCAGATAAATGTTGTTTGTTTCCCATATTTTTTCCTTCAGGAAAAAGCTTGCCCAGCGCCTGCAGGATGCTGAAGAACACGTAGAGGCTGTGAATTCCAAGTGCGCTTCCCTTGAGAAGACAAAGCAGAGACTGCAGAATGAAGTGGAGGACCTGATGATTGACGTGGAAAGGTCCAATGCCGCCTGTGCAGCTCTGGATAAGAAGCAGAAGAACTTTGATAAGGTAGTTTTGGCCACCATAAAACCCATTTGAGCATATTGTACAAAAGCTTTTGGCCTATGAACTCATTGCGTGAGTTCTGGTGGTGTTCCGTAGGTTCTGGCAGAATGGAAGCAGAAGTTTGAGGAAGCTCAGTCTGAACTGGAAGCTTCACAGAAGGAGTCTCGCTCTCTCAGCACAGAGCTCTTCAAGATGAAGAATGCGTATGAAGAGTCCTTGGATCAGCTGGAAACGCTGAAACGCGAGAATAAGAATCTTCAACGTAAGTTCAGTATTTTGTCATCTAATGTGTATTTAGAACACTGTGTGCCCTGCATTGAGAAGCTGTTGCACGACTTCAGCTGGCGAGGCAAATGGTGATTATGCCTTGAATCAAAAGAACCATTTGGATGGCATATGCTCATTAGTCATTCCTCTCAAAGCTGAACAGACACTCCTGTATAAGAATTTAAACTTTACCCTTGAGATTATTGGCAAAATGTAGCTTAATTCTCTGGCTTATGTGGATGCTTCAAGAAAACATCCTTTCACTAACATCTGGGAATATATTTGCTTCACCCCTTCCTGTATCTCAACCTTATAAGCACTGCTTTGTCATTTGTTCTCTAAATTGTCTCTAACATTTGTATGTGACAACCAACAGAAGAGATATCTGACCTCACGGAACAGATTGCTGAAGGAGGAAAGGCCATCCATGAACTGGAGAAAGTGAAGAAGCAGATAGAGCAAGAGAAATCTGAACTTCAAGCTTCTCTTGAAGAAGCTGAGGTAAACACGAGACTGATCGTAAACTGGGCAAGGATCCATATAAACCACTAGGGAAGAATTTAAAAAGCAAACTGAAAAATTACATAAAGCTGAACTAAACAGTTCTGCTGCATTGATGGCTACAGAAAACAATGCAGAATATTCTATATTAAATATAATATCTACTGCATTTTAGTACAATAGAAGGAAGCTGCCAATTTTAGTTCATTATTATTAACTGTAATAAATGCTTTCCTTTAGGCTTCATTGGAACATGAAGAAGGCAAAATCCTCCGCATCCAACTTGAGCTCAATCAGGTGAAGTCTGACATTGACAGGAGAATTGCTGAGAAAGATGAGGAAATTGATCAGCTGAAGAGGAACCACCTGAGAGTGGTAGAGTCCATGCAGAGTACTCTAGATGCTGAAGTGAGGAGCAGGAATGATGCCTTGAGGGTAAAGAAGAAGATGGAGGGAGATCTGAATGAAATGGAAATCCAGCTGAGCCATGCCAACCGCCAGGCTGCTGAGGCACTCAAGAACCTCAGGAACACACAAGGACTGCTCAAGGTATATTTAGGGAAATTTCAGGCTACTGGCCAAAAAATCTTGATGCTGTAATAACAAAGTTTTAGACTCAAATTAACTTTTGTCTCACAGGACACACAACTGCATTTGGATGATGCTGTAAGGAGCCAAGATGACCTGAAGGAGCAGGTGGCCATGGTTGAGCGCAGGGCTAACCTGATGCAGGCTGAGATTGAAGAGCTCCGGGCCGCTCTGGAACAGACAGAAAGGGGCAGGAAAGTGGCTGAACAGGAGCTCCTGGATGCCAGTGAACGCGTGCAGCTCCTCCACACACAGGTCAGCTTCTAATGAACATTGTACTCTTGCATAGCCCCTGAAAGTGAAGAAAAAACTGTATGCAGGCCTTGTTCTAGAAAGCAACAATAGAGCTTCATCAATATGTTACAGTAATCTGCTGTTCCCCTGTCTTTCTTTCTGAAAACTTGACTAGTCGCCATGGCTAATATTTGTCCTGCTTGATATAAAACATGAATGGAGATTATAAAAAGATTATTTTAAAATCCAGTTACAGAATTTTGGGACTCTGACAGGAGTTTAGAAGTTACTCTAGGTATCACACACTCCTTTGCACTAATTTCTGAGTAGATGCCATTGTCCTTTGCTCTGGAATATAATTCTCCCTTGCAATACATTACTAACGTTTTACAGTTAAGGCAACCTTTTCTATTTAAGCAATAATGCTAAACGTTTTTTTCCCAAACAGAACACCAGCTTGATCAACACCAAGAAGAAGCTGGAAACAGACATTGCCCAAATCCAGGGTGAAGTGGAAGAGACTGTACAGGAAGCACGCAATGCAGAAGAGAAGGCCAAGAAGGCCATCACTGATGTGAGCCGGAGGAGATATTATTTGAAAAGTATAATGTGGTTTCCACTGGTGTGGCTGGTTTCTTGAATTGGACTGATTTCCTTATTAATAGGCAGCCATGATGGCAGAGGAGCTGAAGAAGGAGCAGGACACCAGTGCCCACCTGGAGAGGATGAAGAAGAACCTGGAGCAGACTGTGAAGGACCTGCAGCATCGCCTGGATGAGGCAGAGCAGCTGGCAATGAAAGGCGGCAAGAAGCAACTCCAGAAACTGGAGGCTAGAGTGAGTATCTATAGTAGACAGGTTCATAAGAACCAGCGGAGGTTCACAAGAAATTGCAAAATGGGGGGACCATTTGGAAATACTATCCAACTTCTGAAAATCTCTCCCACCAGAATTCACTACATCCTCAGGGACTTCAGATCTATATTTTTTGGTATACAAAGGGAAATCTCCCAAAGGGGTAGAGAACTCATAACTTTATGTAGGTGACTTGGGTTTGATGCTTTCATCAACTATATGGGGACTAGGTATTTTACTATATGATACAGTGATGCTTCTAATTTTGATATCTAAGTTACAAGTGGAATCTTCCATTTCTATTTTCAGGTGCGGGAATTAGAAGCAGAAGTTGAGAATGAGCAGAAGCGCAGCGCTGATGCTATTAAGGGTGTACGCAAATATGAGAGACGAGTAAAAGAGCTTTCTTACCAGGTGAGCATGGTAAAAGTTTACCTGTGATAAACAGATAACAGTCAAAGAAAGAATAGCAAAAATAATTTTAAAATCATCCTAATGGTTAAGTAGGTGTTAGGGGTATGTGTTCGACATAAACTGAGGCGAATAAATACCTGCAAAATACCTTATCAGTATTTTTGAGTATTATGTAAGCCGAATACAGATCAGAGGTCTGTATTTGGCTGCTGATGTAGCTGATCCCCCACCCCCACCCCTAAAAAAGCTGATTTTATTTGACGTTTATTCAGGTGCTTTCAGCTATAATGAAACTGAACTGCCATGGCAGCCATTTAAACCTAACAGCTGAGAAGTGGAGCTGCCTGTCAGCTGTTCCATCTGTTCCTGGCAGCCATTTTAGGCCTCTTTCACTCCCCTGCTTTAGAGCAGGGGGGGAGCAAAACAGAGGGGTTT
Source organism: Lepidodactylus listeri (assembly GCA_029233225.1). Classification (NCBI taxonomy): domain Eukaryota; kingdom Metazoa; phylum Chordata; class Lepidosauria; order Squamata; family Gekkonidae; genus Lepidodactylus; species Lepidodactylus listeri. Next base: position 11,688,526 of record JARCFY010000015.1, on the reverse strand, counting down.
AAAGGCTTCCTCCCAGTGAAACCGATCAGCTGACAGACAGACCCACTGTGCTGGTCAGTTTCAATGGGAGGAAGCCATTTCAGTGACCCCTTTCACTCCCTCCTCTTGTGGGAGGAGCCAAACAGAGGGGTTAAATGGCTTCTTGCCATGCAAAGGGAGCTTTGCAAAGCCATTCCAGGCAACAGTAAACTCCAACAGTCATCCATTCAGAGTTCACTGGCGCACAGCACGGCTTCGAGTAGCCATTATCCTATGGGGACAGTCCCAATAGGATATAATGGAGCCAAATAAATTAGGCAATACCAATTATTTCCTGAATCCCAAAATTAGTACATCTGTATATATTGATATTTTTCAGGTTTGGTATACCCAAACGATACCCATTTTTTTGTGCACACACCCCTAGTATTTATTGATATCCTACCCTTACCAGGCAATAGATTACAATTTTATGAAACTGAAAATAATTGTCTGCCCAGAAATACAGTAATATAAATTGCATACTGACCCATCTGTTTACTGTCCCCCCTTCCTTTTCCCACCATAATTAACACAATCACTGCCAGTACTCTAAAGGGGAACATGAAAATGTTAACACTATTCCACACTATGCTAACCTTAATTGCACCTAATCCAAACCACCTCAGTAGACATGCCATCTTGAACAAACCCAAATAAACTGCTTGTAATCAAGCCCTTAACCTCCCTAATTCATTGTGTTCCACCATAATCCCAAGCATACTGTACCAGCCTGTTTTATTCATTCTTCTGTTTTAGAAAAAAGGAAGTATTAATTGGGAAAGGCTGGATGAGAGAAAAAATTAAATTATGGAAACTTACGTTTTTCCCTCTCCATTATTCCAATTTTGTTCAGTCTGAGGAAGATCGGAAGAACGTTCTGAGGCTTCAGGATCTGGTGGATAAACTCCAGCTCAAAGTGAAAGCGTACAAGAGACAATCTGAAGAATCTGTAAGTACTTCGCAGGAAAATAATTACATTTCAATTTAATTTAACAAAATATTATATGGTGTTTGATTAATATAACTGTGGATAGGTATGGGGAAGGAAGGCAGCGTGGTCTTGATCTTGTCAAATCTCAGAAGCCAGTCAGGGTCAGTACCTCGATGGGCAATCACCAAGGAAGGCACTGGAGAGGAAGACAACAGCAAACCCCCTTAGCTTCTCACTTACCTTGAAAGCAATTTGATGGCCCTTAACGTATGTCGAAGGGCATGATATTGTTTAAAACTGTGAATGGGGAAAGGGGGGGGGGTTTGGGATAAGTACCAACTTCAGCCATGAACCCAACAGTATTGCTTAACTGGAGGGATGATACTGCAGCAAGATGGAATGGATATAATTTATATAGAAGCCCAGATTATTTACAAGTTCACCAAAGAGGATAAAATGTCCCTTCATGCTGTTTACATTTATTGTATCATTGACATGTTGTTACCTGCCTCGAGCCCGCTTGAGACTTTGTCACTTTAGAACTTGAAGCAAAACTCACTCACACTTTAAAACCTGAAGCAAAACTAACTCTGCCAGCTTGCTAGATGAACCAAAGAACACAGCTTCAGATATTGGATATGTTCATATTCCACAGTCGTGTCAAATTTCCATAGGAACACCACATTCCACTGTTGTTGAAGAGTCTCCAATTAAATCCCAGCTAATAGCAAACACACAGTCCACATACATTCATTTCAAGTCTCCTCAGCTAGCAGACATTATCCAAACGCAGATTCACCACTGGTAAAGAAAAAAGGTTTAACTGTCCCCTCCGTTCATTTAAAAATCTTATTTCATATTTTAATAAGTTTTCCATGAATAAATCACAGGTCATTAGTTCCTTAGATCTCTGTTAAGTTTTATAGTCTTGTTATCCCACCACATTTTTTTTGTTATAGAAGAAAATCTGTCTTTATCAGCAATGTTAATTAAGTCCTTTGAAGTTAAAAGGATGAGGGTCAACCAATCTCAGTATCCTCTTAAGACTTCACTGCAGTTGATGAGCAATGCTGTTTCCTCAGGTCCCCCCGCACTCAAGACTCTCGGGCAGCTGCAGAAGCCTCCACTTCGGCAGCTTGCCTTAGAGGAGCTGCCGATAGGAGCACAAGTCATTAATCTTTTGTTCTCTCTTTGATCCAGAGAGAAATCAGCTGGAATTCACCCTCCAGCTGTGGGGATGTCAGATCACCATGCCCTCTTACTGGAATCCATAAATTTGCATTGTTCTCAATTGCTCCAGATAAAATCCTCCTCAGTTTTGAATGTGTTTTATGTTACATTTACAAATGCCTTATGGTCCCATCCTGATCAACTCTTATGAATATATAAATGCAAGAGCTTCAGAAAACCATTTGTGCCTGAAGCATTTGATTAAAAACAACATCATCTCATTAACTTTACATCAACTTCTATCAACGTACTTCTTTTGAAGTATTTCTGTATGACTGGTTTGTGGATCCAGCTGCAGATGTAATTACATCTACTTTGGGCATATATATTCTACATTTATTGATTATTTCATATAAACTGTCATTCTTTGTAAGCATGTCATTGTCTAGTCATGTAGGCTTACCCAACACTCTAGTGTCTCATGAAATTTTCAACTTTGCTGGCTAGATTATTCCTTGAAAGCTTACAAACTACATCCAATTTACTGAGCTAAGCAGAACTTATGTTAAATTGACATTACAAGCAATTTTAATATGAATGTCTCTTGCCTTATTTTGAGAAAAGCAAAATTGTCATTTGTTCTTACTGCTTAGATTTAGGTAACAGGGATTCAAATCTATACTCATCTTAGCCCCCAAATAAAACAGAAGTTGTGTCCCAAACGAAACAGAACTAGAACATTAAATACTTTGATTTTCACAATTTTTTTACCATTTGCAGGAGGAACAATCCAACCTTAACCTCTCCAAGTTCCGCAAGATTCAGCATGAGCTGGAAGAGGCTGAAGAGAGGGCTGACATTGCAGAGTCCCAGGTTAACAAACTACGGGTGAAATCCCGTGATGCTGGGAAATCAGTCAAAAGTGAAGAGTGAGATTTCCTAGATGCTGAAGGTGAATGAAGAAACACACAAAATGTGAAGATCTTTGCCACCTTGTTTTGTAATTATTGTTTATTCTGTCCTCAAGGGTCTAGGAAATAAAGATTGTAGAAACCTTTGCATACATAACCACGTGTAAACTTTTTTGTGAATCCTGTCCTCTTTCACATTATGCCTGGTCCTTCCTTAGGAGATGGCCTACCAGTCCCCAAACTGACAGATAAAACTAACTGAGCATTGGAGCCATTTGGTTACTATTAATTTGGTTAATTTGGTTACTATTAATTAATGGAGCCATTTGGTTACTATTCGTTATTCTTATAATTACATATTATTTTTGTGCCTCCTCAATACATCAATAATCCCCTTAATAGGCTCCAGGGTTTTTAAATCATACAAACCAAAACCATGTTCTAATGTACACACCTTGGTAATAGTGGCTCAGAGTCATTCTAATTATAAGTATACTTTTTTGGAAAGACATATGTATTTTTTTTCTTTAGAATGTCCCTTTGTAAATACCATACACTTAGGGCTGGTGTAAGCTCTACATACTTCAAGTAGAGACAGTTCTAACTAGCAACTACCCCATATCTCTTTTTTTAAATTAAAGATAAGCAACATTAACAGCTGCCAAAACTATGAGAGGTAACCAAAATGTACATCAAAAGGCTTAAGCTTAAAACATAAATTTACCGTTAACAAGGTAGCTTCTTACACTATGAACTAATCTTCAAGGCTCAGGACACAAACAAAATGTCCATCCTTAAAATTCTCATGTTAAGACTGAAACCAAATGTTACTCTACAGATTAATTTGTTGCACAGTCCCCTGTGCGTCTTAATTTCTTCAGGAGCTCAGGTTTTCAGAGCCTGTTGTTATTTTCCCTGGTCTCTCACCATGACCATCAAGTCATCCCCTGTATTAGCAAAAGGAAATATCCAGCAATATTCTCCATGCCCTGCTCTTGTCCATTGTGTTGGGAGAGAATATAGCACTGGTAGTTTTGGATTGAGATGGTACTGCTTTAGCGCTAAAAAATTGAAGTCCAGATTTACCACTCTTGACTGCACAAGCTGTTCTGCTTCTATATTTAATTAGCATAAAGATACAGATGCCAGGCTCCAGGTGGGATCTGGGGTTTCCCTGGAATTACAACTCATCTCCAGACTACAGAGATCAGATTCCCCGGAGAAAATGGATGCTTCGGAGGGTGGACTCTGTGCCATTGTGCCCCACTGAGGCTCCTGTTGTTTCGAGGCTCCACCCTCAAATCTCCAGGAGTTCCCCAACCTGGAGCTAGCAACCCTACCTCTAAAAAAAAAACAAAAAAAACAACCACCAGCCGGGGGAGACCTGGCAACCCTACATGAAGAACAGGATTTGCAACAACCTGGAGGGAAAAAATTCCTTTAATGTGTAGTAATGAGCTAGTGAAGCTTTTCATGGCATGAAAATAAGTAACATCACCATGTAAATAGCATCCTAGGTAAAGGTATAGGTTTCCCTTGCTTGAAAGCCAGTCAAATATGACTCTAGGGGTGTGGTGCTCATCTCCGTTTCCAAGCTGAAGAGCCAGCGCTGTCCAAAGAAATTTCCATGGCCAAGTGGCCAGCATGACTAGATGCCGGGGCGCATGGAATGCTGTTCCCTTCCCACCGTGGCGGTACCTATTTATCTACTTGCAATTTCTTGCTTTCAAACTGCTAGGTTGGCAGGAGCTGGGGCCAGAGACAGGAGCTCACTCCGTCATGCAGCACTTGGGTCTTGAACTGCTGAACTACCAACCTCCTGGTCTGCAGTTCAGTGTCTTAACAACTTGAGCCATTGCAGCCCCAAATAGCATCCTACTAAGCCTCTATTAAAGGGACAGGAATTTTCTCTCTCTCCAGGCAACTGGCAACCCTACAACATTCATAACTGGAGGGGGATGGCAATGTACGAGACAGTTTTTTTATCACAGATGCCTAAATTTGCAAAAAAAAATATGATGGTGATATTAGAACGACTCTCTGACTTCTGGGAGAAATGGTGACTTGAAGGGAGCATTTTCAAAGGCTCCAGACCTAGCGCATTGCTGGGCATATCACGTCAGGAAAGAAGAGAATCTATTTCTCTATCCTCACCTCTCCCCCATGGGGGAAACCCAATCAACAGGCGAACCTATGGGGGGGGCCTGATTTATCAAGTTTCACCAGGTTCTGATACCATCAAGGGCAGTGGAGAAAAAGTGGGCTTCTGTTGCCAACGTCAATGTTCCCCAGCCTCTGTTCGCAGAAAGAAGACAAAAATGATAATGAAATTTTAAATACCAGAAGAAGAAAGAAGGAGGGAGGAGGAGGAGGAGATATTATAAGGAGGCTGGTGTGTACAGTAACCACTGATCCCATTAAATATTTGGGAATAAATGCAACTGGGCAAAACTGTAATCATTTTAAAAACAACTGCCAGAAAACTTCAAAACTGATATATCTAGATGGGGAAAAAATAAAAATGTTGTGTCTGGGAAGAATAGCTGCAATCAAAATGAATGTGCTACTCAAACTAAATTTTCTGTTCCAAATGTTACCCATATATATAGATGAAAGAACATCGAAAGAGTGGCAAAGACAGATAAACCAATTTATTTGGAATGCCAAAAAACCCCAAGAATAATTCAAACTATTACAAAATGAGGAAAAAAAAGAGGAGGCTTAGCAGTTCCAAATATAAAATTATATTACGAAGCAGAGGGCTTGGTCTGGATTGTGGACAGGCTTAAAAACTCAAGAAAAAGAATAGTAAAACTTGAAACAGCAGACCTTGATGATGGATTAAAAATCAACTAAAAAGACTGTAACACAAGAAAGAAGTCATATAATTAGAGATGGACTTCTGAGAATATGGTTTACATGCCGGAATTTATCGAGCCCTCCAAACTCTCCACTCATGTCCCCAGTAGAAGACTAACATGATAAGAACACAAGAAATAAAAATAATTTCTTAACATACGGTATGATGTTAAATACTTAGGGGAAAATCAAGTCATGACAAGACATCAGAGATGAAGGTATAAACATTCAGTGGTTGCTATATTATCAATCAGCCTCAAGATTAAAGAAGATCAGGAACACTGAAGGTGGAGCTCTGAGAGATGTGACTGAATTAAAACAGCTGATTATAGAACAAAAAGATACTGTGATGAATATCTACTGTGATAGATACATAAAATATTATTCCAGCTAGAAACAGAAGAACAAGTGAAAAATGCATGATTAAATGGATGTAAAATTTTAAAATGAAAGTTAACATTCCAGTACAAGGAGGAGTTCACCCATCAGCCTCCGGTCTCTCTCTCTCCCCACCCCCAGCTATGCCAACGTAGCTGACAATCTGCCCCTCCAAAGGCCCCCCCCCCAGTTTATCAGGATACATTTTATGGAAAGCACGTCACAATTAAAGAGCATTAATATGACATTTCTCAACCCATTCATTATGAGAGGGGTCAAAGTCCTTCCATTGCACCAGATACAGAACTCAGCCCCCTTTCACTTTTGAGTCCAAAATTTGGGTGACTTCGTAGTGTGGTTCACCATTCTCCATCAGTGGAGGTGGGGCTGGAGGACGGGGTCTCCATGCATTCGGCCCCAGGTCTCGTTTCAGCAAGTTGTAATGAAAAATCAGGTGCACACCTCTGAGTGATTTAGGCAATTCAAATTCAACAGTCACCTCATTGATTTTATGCAGTACTTTAAAAGGACACACATATTTCCAGCCCAGCCTCCGACTGGATTGGAGTCCTTTCAAATTTTTTGTGGACTGACACACGTAGTCACCAGGCTGCAGGGACCATCCGGAGGCCCTGTCTTTATCAGCCCGAGTCTTGTAGTCTGCTTTGGCTTTATTAAGAGTCTTTTGTATGGCAGGCCAATGGTCTTTGAGTCCTTGCCACCAAGACTGCAGAACCCCGGGGGGGGGGGGGGTAGGGGCTCCCACTCTAGGGAGGGGGGCTCCCTCATATCCGTACAAAGCCTTGAAGGGGGACAGCCCTGTGGATGAATGGACCACATTATTATAGCCATACTCCGTATAGGACAACAACTCAACCCAGTCATCCTGTTGGAAATTAGTGAAGCATCTGAGGAATTGTTCGACCGCCTGATTAACCTGTTCTGTTTGGCTGTCAGTCTCTGGGTGGTAAGTGCTGCTGTAAGCCTGCACAGCATTCTTATGAACTTTACAGCTGATTTCTCAGAGCAGTGAATGAACTATGATGCCAGTTATGTGAGACATGAAAGTGCACTAGGTAACCAGTGGGAAGATGGGAACAGACACCTACACTATAGGGTCAGAGCACCATTTTCTGAGGTTGCCATCTCCAGGTGGGAGGTTAACATAGAGAACAAAGACATTCTCACACACAAAGCCATGAGGTTACAGGCTTATACCAGCAACTCCATACAGGTATACACCCCAGGCACGTACACAGGCTTATGCCCCCCCCCCGGCAAGATCTCATTCACATTTGCTACATCAAAGGACTTCACACCTGGGTGCGAAGACAACGGGGTGCTTCCTGAGAATCGGTTCCCATGCCCAGCACTCCTCTGATCCAGAAGACAGGCGCCAGATGCAGCTGATGTCAGCATCCTGTCCTGACCATCAGGTAGATCTGAATATTGACCACTCCTATAGCACTCCCTTAGTGGATATAGAAAATGGACCATCTATAGGCTCTCTTGAGGTGGCATCATATCATGCCATCCACCCAGGTACCACCTCCCAATAAAAGCCGCTCCCCAAGAATCACAAGTTAGTTCTAGTTCCAGTTAGTTCCCGTTCCAGTCTAGCTTTCCCCTTTCCCCTACTTGATCTCCCTCCCTTCCTCATGGACCCTTGGGTGCACCACTGGGGTCCGCCACGTGGCTTTCTGCTGGTCCAGAACCACAATCCTTTGTCCTCTTCCTGAAGACTTCTTCCCCTTGTTTTCCAGATGGATTCCACTGATTCATACAGAGGTAAATATCACCCTCGACGGAAACCATCAAATATCCTGCTCATGCAAACGTCTCTGTATTCCTACCTATTTTCCTAGTTCTGTATAACTGTGTGAATGATAGTGCAACACTGTAACATTGTTTATAAATCTTTTATTATATTTCTAGTAAACAATTGATCTTTTATGCTTTAACTTGAGTCTGTGTCAGTCCTTGAGAAGTCTCAGATTAGCGCCGCCTCTGTATACATGGCAAGATCCTGTAAAGCTGGCTGCATATTGTTAATAGCTAATATTCCCCCAAATATTAATAAATAAGAGAGCAGTCAGGCTAACACTGCTTAAGCCCTGTTCGATGCCCAGAATCTACATGAGCTCCTTCCAGAACCTGGCAAGGAGTTGGGTTCCCCAGCACAAAATGCAGTTTTTAGTTGGCACCAAATGAAGTTTTACAATGTGATGCATGAACATCTTAGCCAAGGTTTTAGCAGTGGGCAATTACTTGAACGAGATAAAGTGTGCCTGCTTAGAGAATAAATCCACCCCCCACCCCCCAAGATCACTGTTTTTCCCTTGCTAGAGGGCAGGTCTGTAATAAAGTCCATTGAAATTGCCTCCCAAGGCCGGTTAGGAGTCTTTAGTGCTTTTAACAGCCCCAGGGGTTTACCCAGCCGTCTCTTACTCATCAAACAGGTTTGACAGGATCCCACATACTGCGAAATGTCAGACCTCATATGAGGCCATCAAAACTGGTGCTGCAACAGATGGAAGGTTTTCAGCTACCTGAAATGTCCTGCTAGTTCTGATTTTGTACCTGTCACAAAAGTGGGTTCTCAGGATCGAAGTTTTTGGATTTTCTATGGAATTGTTAAGCCCTAAGTTTTATCTGGATAATTTCCAAGCTACAAGGTGTCATACTAACGAGCACCTGATGTTAGTTAGCAGTTGGCTTGATAGTGGCCAGCTGTGAGCTGTCAAAACTACCTGACATCTCACCATCTTGACAGTTCAAGATCTAGATCAATTGACTGAGGCCTGTGATTGGTCAGTCAATCACAGATTTGACAGCTGAGCTAGAATAAGATCAGGAGTCAGGAACCACAAAAGAAAGCGATAGAAGAGACAAGAGAGGCACAGAGAAGGCTCAGAGGATGGCAGGGAAGGACGGGAAGAAAGAACAGGGAGGAACCTTCTGCATGGACTTGTGAGCCTAGAGGAAGAGGCTGTCATTCTCTTCAGTAATTTCTACTTCTACATCAGTGCTGCTGGGAAGACTGCTTTCTTCCAGAAAGCTTTTGATGAAGTAAGCTCAATAGTCACAGGATAAAAGGACAAGTCCTTCTGTGGATCAAAAAACTGGCTAATTAAAAGGAAACAGAGAGTGAGTATAAATGGGCAGTCTTCTCCGTGGAGGGAGGTAAGCAGTGGGATACCACAGGAATCAGTACTGGGTCTGATGCTTTTTAACTGGTTCATTAATGATTTGGAGTTGGGAGAAAGCAGTGAAGTAGCTAAATTTGCAGATAACATGAAGCCGTTCAGGGTGGTGAGAACCAGGGAGGATTGTGAGGTACTCCAAAGAGATCTGTTGAGGATGGGCGAGTGGGTGTCAACATGGCAAATGGGGTTTCAGTGTGGCCAAGTGCAAAGTGATGCACATTGGAGCCAAAAATCCTAACTATAAATACATGTTGATGGGTTTCGAACTGGCGGAGACTGACCAAGAGAGGGATCTTGGAGGCATAATAGATAACTCAATGAAAATGTCAAGACAGTGTGCGACTGCAATGAAAAAGGCCAAAACTATGCTGGGGGTTATTAGGAAGGGAATTTAAAACAGCCAGTATCATACTGCCTCTATATAAATTGATGGTGCAACCTCATTTGGAGTACTGTGTACAGTTCTGGTTGCCACACCTCAAAAAAGATATTATAGCATTGGAAAAAGTGCAGAGGAGGGCAACTAGAATGATAAAAGGGTTGGGACACTTTCCCTATGAAGAAAGGTTGACATGCTTGGGGCTCTTTAGCTTGGAGAAATGAGTTGAGGGGTGACAGGATGAAGGTTTATAAGATTATGCATGGGATAGAGCAGGTAGAGGAAGAAATCCTTTTCTCCCTTTCTCACAATACAAGAACTCGTGGGCACTCCATGAAATTGCTGAACAGTCGGGTTAAAACAGATAAAAAGGAAGTACTTCTTCACCCAAAGAGCAATTAAGACATGGAATTCACTGTCACAGGAGGTGGTGGTGACAGTTACAAGCATGCTTCAGTTACAGCTTCAAGAGGGAATTAGATAAACATATGGAGCAGAGGTCCATCAGTGGCTATTAGCCACAAAGTATAGATAGGAACTCTCAGTTTGGGGCAAGTGATGCTCTGTATTCTTGGTGCTGGGGGGGGCAACAGTGGGAGGACTTCTAGTGTCCTGACACCACTGCTAGACCTCCTGAGGGCACCTGGTGTTTTTGGCCACTGTGTGACAGAGTGTTGGACTGGATGGGCTATTGGCTTGATCCATCGTTGGCTTCTCTTATGTTCTTATGCTGCAGAGGGTCAGTGTTAGTGGTTAGAGAGTTAGATTTGTTATGTTCGTGTTTCAGTGTACACACCTTTTCCCCTACTTGTATGTTTTTATATGTGTGTTATATTTTTGTAAATAAAACTTTGATTTGGTTTTAAAGTAATTGGAATGAGTTACTGGCTCAGAATTTAGGCTTGTGGTTAAAACCAGTGGCTAAAAATCACGCTACCAGAAGAAATTGATTTTTTAAAAATATCACTTAAGTTTCCCCATCACCAAGCTAACCTGAACAAATAAACCTTTGGGGGCACACCCCAGGGTTGTGACAGTGCCCAAAATGCATCACCTTACCCCAGAGAGTGTTTGGTATGAACAGTCTGCCCCCACAATACCAGCAGCCATTCAGCCCCTGCACAATCGCTGAGTCAGTGGAAGTTTCCTTTTTCTCTGTCTCAGAGAACGCTGCTTTGAATTTGGCAGCCCGCGGTTCATTCTGCTCATCCACCTCCACCTTTGCCCGGCCATGGCTGAGGGCCACTGCCCCCCAACTGGGAGGGTGTGAACATAAAGTTTATTATCTCTTCTCTCTAGCTGGCATGCTGTGGGAGGTGGCACAAAGGATCTGCTAAAGAGTTGGCTTTTCCAGGGAAATGGTGTAGAATGAAACAAAACTTGAAGAAAAACTCCATCCACCGCAACTGTTTTGTATTAAGGTTGTGAGGGGTGCACAATGCTTCTAGGTATTTATGATCGGTCTGCACCTCATGTGGAACTCTCGCCCCCCCCTCTAACCAATGACTCCAGGTCATCAAAGTTAATTTGATCGCAGCAGCTTCTTTATCCCACACAGCCTAGTTCTGCTCAGTGGCATTGAACTTTTTAGACACATACACTAGAGGGTGAAGCCTCCCATCCCCATCTTCTTGTAGGATACCACCCCCCCCCCAATAGCCACATCAGAGGTGTTCACCTGTAAAATATTTTTTTTTGTCTGGGGGAGCTTAATATGGGTTCTGATGTTAGCCAAATTGCTTTAATTTAAGATTAGCAATTGGCAAAATACCGGGTTCTTTGCCAGCTATACTAAGGTCCTGCCCCCTCCAGGAGTTCCCAGAAAATAGGCACTGAGGTGGAGTGGTTCGTTTGAATCATGTTTACTTGTAAGATGTTTTCAAGCATACAAGAACAGAATCATACACGCATACACAAAAGACCTAAGAAACTTAGACAGAAAATAGCACTTTTGCATGAGCAGGAGATTCTTTGGTTGGGAGATACTTTACCTGTCCTGGAGATGGGTGGTCCATTTCCAAAAGAATATTGAGGGGTAGAAAGGAAAAATGGGGAGCGTGATCTAAACCAGTAGATACATGCTTCTTCCTGGCTGCGCAAACCAGGGATTAAAGATGGAGGCAGGGTAGTGGGATAGCAAGCTGGACGTAAGGGGAGGTAAAGCAGATAGGGGTCGTAGAGGCTAGAGAGCGATTGTCTGTTGTGCAAGATCTTTTATCAGGTGGTATTGGGGCAGGCTGCACTGACCACATCCCACTAACACACCTACCAGGTAGTCCGTCCCCACTAACCCTACTATTGGCTAAGGTAAAAGGGGAGGAAATGTGAAGGAGAGGTCAATATTATAATACTAAATGCTAATCAGGAACTGACACCTGGGCAAGCTTGCTAGGAGTCATGGCGCCATTCCATTGTCTCTTGATGGCTTTGGCTTGGTCACTCGATGTGCGAACGATTAGTTGCCAGGTGACTTCACTTAACATAATCTCTGCAGGAACTTTGGGGGAAGGTGTGAATTGCCTAGCGCAAGGAGACAGAAGAACCCTTTTGAAATGGAGTTCTTGTCTCTGACAGTGTGAACTATTGTGGGTGTGCTTCCTGCTGTGGACTGGAGCCTCTTACTGCAATAAAGAGTGCATTTCGTCCTTTGAAGCATAGCAACCCAACGTTCAAACTTATGATCATAAACGTTCATAAGAGCATATGGTATGCCTTGCTAGGTAATACTGATGTGAACAGTGATTTGAGTACTGACATTCAGCAGTCCACTCCAGTCATGCCCTCAGCTTGGAGCTCTTTTGCACCTTCCCCTTAGTCTTTAACAAGTCTGTAAGAGGCAGGCTCACTTGAGCAAAGTTTGAGACGAAAGCCGTATAGAAACTGGCAAATCCTAAGAAGGATTGGAGCTGGCACCAGGTTCAAGGGGCTTCCCATCCCAACAAATCTCTGCCACTTTATGTGGCTCCATCTCTAACCCTTGGGGGGATAGCCCAGGAAATCAACTTCCGCTTGGTGAAACTCACATTTGGACAGTTTGGCAAAGAGTCTGTGTTTATATAGAGTCTGTAAGACCTCTTGCACCAGTTATATATGTGATTTCTTATATGGTGAATATAACAAGGTATCATCTAGATAAAATAGGACACCTTTGAACAAGTGCTTATGCAACACATCATTGATTAAGTTCATGAACACCCCTGGGGCTCCCTGTAGCCCAAACAGCATTACCAAATTCTCAAACTGACCCAGCAGGGTATTTAAGGCTGTTTTAGGTTCATTTTGGATGTGTCCAGAATGTTCATTCCTGAAGTATGTGTCTCTCAAATCCAACTTAGTGAAGATTTCCCCTTCCACAGCCTCAGCCAAAAGGTCTTTGATTAGAGGGACGGGGTACACATTCATAGCAGACACTGCATTTAATCCTCGATAGTCTGTGCACAGCTGAAGGCCCCCATCCTTCTTTTTCTGACAGAGGATGGGAGCTACAAACTGGGAAGAGGTGGGGTGGATGATTATTTAGCCAAACCAGGTGGGGTGGATCATTATTTAGCCAAACCATATCTAGCATATTCAAATTTCTGCAAAACCAATCCTTTTATCCTCTTTATATCTTGATTTAAGTTGATTAATTTCTAACCATGTTAAATTGACTCCTGTTTCATTTCTTATTTGAATTTCAGATTTAATATTCTCCTTGTTGTCTAATAATACTTCATAGCTCAGGCTTTTATTTGATATCATTAACGAGGGTTTAATGAACGCCTCCAAAGGGGAAACCCATTTTGGTATTTTTACGTAGAATTTTTCTTTGATATTTAGCCATATCTTCATGAGTGCCGCTCTAAGTGGGTGTGATGCAAAGTTTTGGTGTATTTTTTGCTTGCCATACCAAACATAAGCATGCCAACCCATGCAGAGATCATGGCCTTCTAGAGCTAGCACTCTGGAGTTTTCTAGTTTCACCCATTTCTTTATCCATACTAAAGCTGCCGCACTCCCATAGATTTCCCAAAAAGGCAGACCAATTCCTCCTCTCTCTTTTCTATCTTGGAGTACTTTCCTTTTAACCCTGGGTTTACCGGTGCTCCATATGAATAGATTTATAATCTTATTGAGTTCATTATAAAAACTAGCCTTATTATTTAAGGGAGGGATCGTTTGAGCTAAGAACAAAAATTTAGGGAGAATATTCATCTTTATAACAGCTACTTTACCCAACCAGGATAATTTTAAATTTTTCCACTTATTTAAATCTTCTTTAACTTTATTTAGCCAGGTTTTATAATTGTCCGCAATTAAACAGCTAACCTTATTTGAACAAAGAATTCCTAAATATTTTACCTTTTTAACCATGGATATTTTGGAGAGGGTTTGCATTACGTTTTCTAATTCTATACTGCAGTTTTTAGTGATTAATTTAGGTTTTTTGAATATTAATTTTTAAGCCTGCAACATTACCATAATCATTAATAACCATTAATAGTCTACCTAGTGAGACTTCAGGCTTTTCGAGGATGAACATGAGATTGTCCGCGTATGCACAAAGTTTATAGTTTTGCCCTTTACATTGAAGACCAACAATTTCCTGATCATTTCTTATCTGCTCGCAAAGGGATTCCAGTGCAAAAATAAAAAGCAGTGGGGAGTGTGGGCAGCCCTGTCTAGTACCCCTTTCAATTCTGAATTCCTGAGATAGGTCCCCGTTTATTGCCAGTTTAGCGGATTGTGATATATATATAGCTTCAATCATTGTTGTAAAGCTATCTCCCGGGTTAGAGATTTTTAATTTAAGCAGCAAGAATCTTCAAGAAAGATTATTGAATGCCTTCTCGGCATCCATAAACATCAAAGCCACAGGTTTCTCTGAGTGAAGTTCATAATATTCCAGAGTATTGATCAGTGTCCTCATATTTTCTCTCAGATGTCTCTTTGGTAGAAAACCAACTTGGTCTCTACTAATAACTTGATTTAACACCTTTTTAAACCTTTCTGCCAAAATGCTTGCAAAAATTTTATAGTCTGCATTTAGGAGTGAGATCGGCCTGTAATTTCCAATCAGGTCGAGATTTTCTTGACCTTTAGGAGTCAATGTTATAATTGCACCGTTCCAAGAATCTGGGACAGTGCCAGTTTCTCCAATATTCTTGATAAGATCTTTAAATCTAATGGAAATTTGATCTTCAAATGTCCGGTAGAACTCACTCGGTAATCCATCAGGTCCAGGCGCTTTGTTGTTTTTCTGTCTCTTAAAGGCTTCTACCACTTCACACATTGAGATTGGTTCCCTTAGTATTCTCTGTTGATCATCAGTAAATTTCCCTGGGCCTTTGCTATTATTAACAAGATATTTCCTTATTTGATCCACATTCTGGACCTGCTGCTTTGTTCCTTTCACAGCAGGCCCTGGCCTTTCCCTGCCGGTTGAGGGTTCTCATCTCTGCTGGAGGATGCATCCTCGGCTTGGGCACCCAACTGGAGGGCTCGAGGCAGCTTTGGGCATGCAGCCCCTTTTCTTGCAAATGTCTCAGGTCCCTTCCATTCAGGTGCCTTGGCTGCTGGTGGTGGGGCTCCTGTGGGGCAGGAGGTGGTGTAGTGATCCACCTTCCCACAGCAGAGGCTCTGGTGCATCCATTGGTCATGCACCAATTTTTTCGACTTAAGGCCGCCCTTGGGGTCTTCGGGAACACTTTAGGAGTGTGCATTTTAATCATTTGGAGCTGATTATCAGCATCTCCCACTTCTCTCACCCATGCCGCCAGTGATATGGGGTTCACACTTCATAGCACAGTCTCTAGGATCTGGTGATTCAACCCTAATCAATACTACTCCATGAGCACAGCTTCAGGCCATCCTTGGATTTTGGCCACGTACATTTTAAACTCATCTGAGTACTCACAGACCAACTGGTTCCCTTGCTTCAGGGCTCGCAGGTTGGTGCGGGCTTTTCCCACCCCCATGGGATCCTCATACTGCCTTCTCAGGTCCCACATAAACGACTGCACCTCATGAAGTTCGGATCCATGTAGGTTGTGCAAACTGACATACCAGTCAGCTGCACAGCCTCTCAGTTTTGACCTGATTTGTAATCTACACAGTGCTTGTCTGATGGGAAGAGCTGGCCCCAATCTCACAGGAACTTTCACACCTGGAGCAAGAAAAAGGTACGTTTCTCCAGATTGCCACTGAATGTGGCATCCAACAATTCCTTGGGATGCTCCAGCCCTGGGACTGCTGGGGTGGCTGGTCCATGAAGTCATCTTTAGGCACCAGCTGGCAGGAAACCCCAGTCCCCTGGGTACAGGCATTTGTGCCAGCTGCACTTGTCCCGGGGTGCTTGCTGCACTGGCAGGGCTTGTACCACCAGGGCCCCCACAGGTGCCGTGGGTTGCTGCAGTTGCAGCTCATGCTGGACCGCAGTGTGCATCTTGTGAAGGGCTTTGAAGACCATTTCCCCCAGCATGACAAACAGCGTCCAACCCTTAAAGTCCGATATCCTTCACTCTGCCCCTGGCTCCAGCGAGCCAAGCAAGAAAAGCCGCTGGGCTAAATGCTTGGGGTGTGACATATGCTAATGAGTTATGCTAATGAGTTATGCTAATGAGCTCCTGTACCTCTTTTTCTATGAAATGACCCCTGGTAATAACTAATGCTAGTCTTTACCCAGAAACAGCAGGGGGCATGGGAGCAATATGCTGTTATCCCCTACAGAATATTTCTCAGATTTGCACCTTAGATTGACTATCAGGAACCCAGTGGAGACATTGTTTAGAATGCATTTCTTGGAATGTGACAGGTTGGGTAAATAAAATTAAGGATCCTTTTAAAATACAATTTAAATGTATTTAAAATAATACAAAATACAAAATAAAATACTATCATGATACACTTTGTATTCAGGAATCATGGTTAACTAGATCTAATGTTACAGATATTGTTCTTACACCCTTATAGCACCCCCTCAAACAAGAGAGGACATCCTAGTGGAGGTTTGGCACGTTTGTAAATTGTACTGTAACCTTGTCCTCTCCTTTAAGGTCCCTGGCATGCTTGTATAATTGTGTTTTTGGGTGGCAATGTTCTATGCGCACCAAAATTAGTTGGCTGCCTGAACTGCCCATCAGAAGCTGTCCCTGTGCATTGGCTGCGTTGCCTGCGTCCTGCCCATAGCAACAGTCCCCGCCAGAATTTCCCTCAGACTGCACCTGCTCTCTGAGATGACAGAAACTTTGCTCTGCTGCTGCTGCAGGTAGATGCTGCCGCCCAGCACCTTACTAGTGACCAGCACCTGGTGGGTGGATCAGAGGCGGGGAGCCATGATGCTCACCAGCTGAGCCAGGAAGGGTGGGGGGGGGCC
The DNA here is from genome assembly GCA_029233225.1 of Lepidodactylus listeri. NCBI lineage: Eukaryota > Metazoa > Chordata > Lepidosauria > Squamata > Gekkonidae > Lepidodactylus > Lepidodactylus listeri. The sequence goes on along the minus strand of JARCFY010000015.1, from coordinate 11,671,317 downwards.
CTCTGCTGGGCTTTTACAGACCACCACTTCAGTGGCTGGGTCAGAGGCAGAGAGCCATGGCGCTCGCTGGCTGAGATAGGAAAGGTGGGGGGGCCCTCTGCTGGGCCTCTCTCGCCTGGCCACTTCAGCGGCTGACCTGGAGAAGCCCTGGGGAAGCTCCACACACCCTCCCAGCTCTGTCTTGTCTCGCCCACCTTGTCAGCTGTGCCAGGAAGGGTGGGGGGGGCCTCTGCTGGGCTCCTCCGGCCTGGCCGCTTCAACAGCCGGCCAAGGGAAGCCCCAGGGAAGCAGAGCCAGTTTGGTGTAATGGTTAAGTGTGTGGACTCTAATCTGGGAGAACCGGGTTTGGTTCCCCACTCCTCCACTTGCACCTGTTGGATGACCTTGGGCAAGCCATAGTTCTGGCACAGCTGTTCTCTGAAGGACAGTTCTTTCAGAGCTCTCTCAGCCCCACCTACTTCACAGGGTGTCTGTTGTGGGGAGGGGAAGGGAAAGGAGTTTGTAAGCCACTCTGAGACTCCTTCAGGTAGTGAAGGATGGGGTATAAATCCAATCTCTTCTTCTTTTCCACACCCTCCTGGCTCTGTCCTGCTTTGCCCACCTCAGCAGCCGAGCCAGAAAGGGCAGGGGGGGGGGATAGCTTCTTCTAGAGCCCATTGTATTATGTTTACAACAGGCTTTGGTCCTAGTAATACCATAAAACCAACTTAAACACAATTGTGATCGGAAGATCCTGGCGGAGTGACAAGACTTTATCTGCAGAATAGCTCACAAAAGCCTCCCAACCAATAACCAATTCCTGACTATTTTGTCTGCCTTGTGGCAATGTAGTTAATGACTAAATGGTTCTAAACAATTGAGCTGAGCGCACATTCTTAGAGGTCACTGCCATCTCATAGGCTTTCATAAACGTCCTATAAGATGCTCTTGCTGCTTCATCACAAGTACGCTGCCACCCTCACCCTAGCTGTCTTAGCTCCTGCTTCATTCTCCACAGCTTCGGGGTGTACCACGGGGCTGCTTTGGTTTGGGGGCCGAGGGGGCGCCAGGGGTGATTTCCCAGATGAACCTGATTGTCACTCCAGAAAGGTCCTCCTTGTCAGTCAAAACCATAACATCTTTATGGTTTATAAAAATTGTTGGATCCCCCTTAACAGTCTTTGATCGAACAAACATGGTTGCTTCAAGGTCATCATTCAGTGTTAGGCACCAAAAGCAAGACTCAAAAAAGAATTGAGGAAGTTGGTGACATGACTATAGTCTGGAAAGTGCTTTAAAGTAGAGGTAAGTCTGTAGCATATAAAAATAATATTGTTTCAAAGAATCCAGTGTGCTCCTCCTTCATTTGCCGCCTCTTGAGAATTCCAGCACCTTTTTTTCCCAGGAAAAAAGCCCGGGTGATACTTTAAGAGATAAGGAGGATGATTTTAATAAGGACCTCTATAATGAAAAAAGGAGAACAAAAGATCTTCTAGGCAACAAAACTGGAATAATTCTTTACCAACCAATTAATAAATTTGATATAGTAGCACCAAACGGCAACGTGGAAAGTGATAAACAGGGTGAATTTACTTATTCTAGTCAGGGGATCAAGTATTAAACCTTGCCCTTTGTTTCTAAGAGTCATGTTTGTTAATTTTATATTATGGTTTTTTTAGATTTTAATGGATATTTTATGATCTTAACGTGTATTGTAGTTGTTTAATGCTATACTGTTTTACTGTTTTTCTTAACGTCACTTGCTATGGCTGTGAGCTAATGCAATAAACTGGACAATTTTATATTCCATTGTGGATAGCAAAAAAACAGAATCAGTAGAGGTCAGACCTGCAAATTACCCTGGAAGAAGTAGAGGTGAATACGGACAGTTAATTTAAGAAGCTATTATTACTACTTAAGATTCACTATAGAAGGCCTGTATCCCTGCCCTCCAGAGGCAGCTCAGTGACAAATTCAGAACAGGGCAGCATAGTTTAGAAAATGTGTTTCTCCAGTTTGTTGTTAGAACTGATTATTTCATGGTCTTATTACAGCTGTGTCAGTTTTTTGCCACCAATCTTCACAAGAAGCAGATTTTACCAAAACTAGTTAGCTTATTCCGCGGTCTTTGCTCGCTTCCTTTTCTTGGAGAGGAAAGCAGAAATTGGCCAGTTTATTCTCTACTGAAGCCTTAGAAAGATTTTTAGTGCCATCTGCTGGCTAGAAATGGAAAGCAGAATTAAATTGGAACAGATCATCAGCTCCATATAGCAAAGAGCTCCCAGGCCAGGGCAAGTCAAATCCTGAGAGTGAGAAAAGCTAAAGACATTTTCCCCATATAAATGAGAGTCTGGACTGGGCAGATATTTAAGAATCATTGGAACTGAGAGTCTTTCACTATTCACCCTATGATGAACGCCATTTTCATTTATTTTGATATAAAATCTATATTTGTGTTTTAGTCGTTTGAAAAAGATTGTCAATTTGAATTGCAGTTTCAAGATGACCCTGAAATATGACTTAGTATTTTTGATTCAGAACTTTTTGGAAGTTTCCTTTTTACAAGTTATATCCAATGTTCCCTCTAAGCTGAGTTAGTGCAAGCTAGCTCATGGTTTCTTAGCCTCCAGCTCACACATTTTTGCCCTAGCTCAGGAAGGATGGCTCCAGAGCAAACTGATTCATGGAGCAGCCAAATCGCTGGCTCACAACTTTAATGCCAGCAGCTCACAAAGCAGAATTTCTGCTCAGAAGGCTCCATATCTTAGAGGGAACATTGGTTATATCTATGAACTTATATTGTTTCATTCCCAATTAGGAAGGGTCAAGTATATTCTCCTAAATGATTTTCCCCCTGTTGTTCAGTGCACTGTATTTTTCACACAGATGGAAGTTATTTGTAGCCAACAACTGGTCCAAAACCAAATTTCAAAAACAAGCCACAAGCCACGTAATAGTTTTTGTAAGGATCAGCTACAATGACACAAAACAGTATGCAAGCTTTTGGGTTCACCAGGACTCTTCTTCAGCCTGGATGCTGAATAATAATAATAATAATAAGAAGAAGAACAAGAAGCAGCAGCAGCAGCGAAGGAAAGAAGATGTTCCAGGCCATTATTTTAAAGGCCCCTTCTCACCTGCATATCTGTGCTGAATGTCAGCAGGCAAGTACATATATATGTGAGAGTTCTGCTCAAAGTAGTCAAGGATCAGATCTTGGTTGGTTAACCACAGTTCTTTATTTCCAATCTCTACATTAGTACAGCGTCTCGGATTATTGTCAGAGATGAGACAGATAATACAAGCAGGTCTATTATACCATTCCACGGAGTTTGAATTACCCATAGGTAGCCAATCACCATAGGGGAAAATTGGCGGGCAAAGAGGTGTTCTGGCCGTTTGGTTCTCACAGGAAAAAGAGTGAGGTGTCAAGCTGTAAATTTCCTTCCCCAAACCAGACCCCTCAGATGTTACCAGTTCACATAACAATCAATGGCCTCAAGGCTTTTGCATGTGATAAGAGATGAGAGGTATCCTCCCTTGAAGTCTCAGCCGGGGCAGCTGGAATGCGGAGGCAGGGATGTGAGAGGCCTCCTTGTTCACATACTTTACTGGTGTCACCCTCCCGCTTTACTTACTATAATCTCCCGGTCTGGACAAGCAGTAATACATAACAATTACAAGCACAAAGAAAGACATAGAGCTACTCATAAGGTACAGGCATGATTAATATAATGTCTGAATTAGCAGATTCTGACACACTGGCTTCCTAATAATTAACTTCACCTGGCTTTATCAGGAAACATTTTATGAAAAATTCTAACTAGTTTAGGAGCATGCACATTCTCAGAGCGAATCCATTCATTGTGTTCCGGACCAAAATCAAGCCATCTAACTAAATAATACAGTCGGCCTCTACGCATTTTAGAATCTAGAATTTCAGTTATCTCGAAATGAGGGGCCCCCTCCTTCATCAGTGGAGGAGGAGCTGGAGGAACTGGATGCCATGCATTCGGCCCAGGATCTTTCTTCAGTAAGCTGAAATGAAAAACAGGATGCACAGAACTCAGTGATTTAGGCAACTCCAATTCAAAAGACACATCTGAAATTTTTCGCAACACTTTGTAGGGCCCTACATATTTCCATCCCAATTTCCTACTGGGTTGTAGGCCATGTATATTTTTAGTGGAGAGATAGACAGAGTCCCCCGGCTGGAGATCCCAGCCTGCTGCTCGGCCCCGATCCGCATATTTCTTGTAGTCCTCTTTCGCTTGGTCCAGTGCCTTGGCTATTAATGGCCATGAATCTTGCAAGGTCGTCCACCAACTCTTAAAGTCCGTGGGGGGGGCATTGGGCACACTCTCAATGGTGGGCAACGGTTTTCCTTCAAAGCCTCCCACGGCCATGAAGGGGGAGACACCCGTGGAAGAATGCACAGCATTGTTATAGCTATATTCCGCAAATGGCAATAACTCCACCCAATTGTCTTGATGGTAGTTGGTGTAGCACCTTAAAAACTGTTCCAAGATTTGATTAGTTCGTTCGGACTGCCCATCGGTTTCTGGGTGGTAACCCGAGCTTAGTGCAGGTTCTATGTCCATCATTTTTAGGAGCTCCCGCCAGAAGTTGGCAACGAATTGACTGCCCCTGTCGGATACCACCCTCTTAGGAAAAGCGTGTAGTTTTATCACGTGGTTGAAGAAAGCTTTAGCCATCCCTTTGGCCGTGGGCAACTGCTTGAAAGGGGTGAAATGGGCTTGTTTCGAAAACGTGTCCACCACCACCCAAATGACCGTCTTCCCTTTCGAGGGTGGCAGATTAGTAATAAAGTCCATAGCTATCGCCTCCCAAGGGCGAGAAGGGGTGGGCAAAGGATGCAACAGTCCCAGAACCTTTCCCCCCCTCTTTTTGCACATTAAGCAAGTCTGGCAGGCCGAGACGAAATCGGAAACATCCCGGCGCATGCGCGGCCACCAAAACTGACGTTGAATTAAGTTAAGCGTCTTTAGAAATCCAAAATGCCCTGCTAGTTTGGAAGAGTGGCATGCTAGTAGCACATCCTTACGCTTGCTTTGGGGCACCACCAATTTGTCTCCATGATACCAACACTGGTTTTCCTTCTTTGAACATTCAGCTAGTGTTTCCAGTTCTTCGACTTCCTCGGGAGCATAATCCCCCCCCAATCGCACGCCCCAATGTCCAGCTGGGTTCGCTTGTGCTGGCTCCTAGTAACTACTGCCCCTCCCAGCTGCTGGGGGGAGAACATGGAGTCGAACACCTCTTCTTTCACACTCTCGTGTTGAGGCAACCTGGAGAGTGCGTCCGCTAAGGAGTTGGCCTTTCCAGGGAAGTGTTTTAACACAAAATTAAACTTTGAAAAGAAATCTGCCCACCGCAGCTGCTTTGCATTTAGTGATCTCTGCGTGCGCAGCGCTTCTAGGTTTTTATGATCAGTCCAGATCTCAAATGGGGTTTGCGCCCCCTCTAGCCAATGCCTCCACGTAGTGAGCGCTAGCCAGATAGCCGCGGCTTCCTTGTCCCACACTGACCAATTTCTTTCCGTGTCGTTAAACTTTTTTGAGATGTAAGCTAGGGAGTGTAACTTCCCATCCGGCCCTTGTTGTAGTATGGCCCCCCCATGGCCACATCGGAAGCATCCACATGGATTATAAACTCTTTGGTTTCGTCTGGATGGGCTAAGATGGGCTCCGAAGTAAAAAGGGTTTTTAATGTTTCGAACGCCCTTTGGCACTCCCCATTCCAGGCAATTCTCTCCCCCGGCTTCCCGGCCTCCGTCCCCCTCCCCTTGGTTTTCAGTAAGTCCGTTAGGGGGAGGGTGACTGTTGCAAAGTCTTTTATGAAAGTTCGATAAAAGTTACAAAATCCTAACAGGCTCTGTAATTGTTTTCTTGTTCGCGGAGCTTCCCACTGGACCACCGCCTCCACTTTTGCTGGGTCCATTTCCAACCCCCTCTGAGAAATGCGATACCCTAAGAAGTCTACCGATTCACGGTGGAACTCGCACTTCGACAACTTAACATACAGCTGGTTTTTCAGCAAGGTAGAAAGGACCTCTCGAACTAATTTCACGTGCTCTCTCTTATCAGTAGAGTAAATCAAGATATCATCTATGTAACATAACACCCCCTTGAACAGGTGCTTGTGCAACACTTCGTTTATCAAACTCATAAAGACCCCAGGAGCGCCACTTAAGCCGAACGGCATCACCAGGTATTCAAACTGTCCCAGGGGAGTGTTGAATGCAGTCTTGGACTCGTCCCCCTCCCTTATGCGCACCCGGAAGTAAGCATCCCGAAGATCTAGCTTGGTGAATATTTTTCCTTTGGCCGCTTCGGTCAATAAGTCTTTTATTAACGGGAGGGGGTAGGCGTTAGTAGTGGAGACAGCATTCAGTCCCCGGTAGTCCGTGCACAGGCGCAGCCCCCCGTCTTTCTTTTTCCGGAACAAAACGGGGGCGGCAAAGGGGGACTTCGCTGGGCGGATGAAGCCGCGCTCCAAGTTTTTGTCTAGAAACTTACGTAGCTCCTCCCGCTCTAAGGGACTCATGGAGTAAAGCTTTCCCTTGGGGAGTTTCTCGCCCGGGAGCAGCTCGATGGCACAGTCCGACAGTCTGTGGGGGGGTAGCTCATCCGCCTCGGTCTCACTGAAAACCTCCATCTAGTCTCTATACTCCCTGGGTACCAGGCAGGGGCCGAGGGCGAGGGCGGCGGGTCGGGGAGGAGAGGTTGGCGGTCCTGGGCCCCACTCCGAGTCCCATTTGTGCGTCAGGCACCGGTCATCCACCCAGGAGATTTTCCCTTCACTCCACTTGATGTAAGGGTCGTGCGAACTTAGCCAGGGGCTTCCTAGCACCATGGGGAATTGGGCGTTTGGGGTGATGACAAAAGCTCGCTTCTCCCAATGCTCCCCGGTTCCCAAAATCAGTCCCTCGGTTTCAGCCACGCACTCTTCTTTCATTTCCGACCCATCCATTTGGGTGAATTTTAGGGGCTCAGCCAGCGGGGTGACTTTTGGTCCCAACCCTTCCACCACCAAAGGGCTAATTAAGTCCCGAGCACACCCAGAGTCAATTAGGGCGCGGACCCTCATGTGCGTGCCCGATCCCGGGGTCATTACTGTCACTACCATATATAACAGGGGGGCAGGGATGCTCACCGGAGATGGCGCTTCTTGGCGGGGGACCTGCAGTTCTGCGCCGCTCACTGCAGGCCGTTGGAGTTTCCCGACATCTGCGTTTCCATCAGCTCCAGCTCCCCTTGTTCGCTCGTGGCCCCTTCCAGTTGCAGCGCCCGGGGCTTGAGCGGGGTCTTCCCTCTGCTAGGGGTGCTCCCCGCCACAGGTGTCGAGGTCTTCGGTCCCTTCCCTCCCCCTCTCGGGCATGCTGAGGCGAAGTGGCCACTTTCCCCGCATTTCATGCACAACCCTTGTCGAAACCGGGCATCTCGGATGTCTTGCACACTGGGCTTTGGCTTTGCTCTCGGCACAACTTTGCTGGCCACTGTAGCCGACGTTCCCATCTTTATGAGAGTGAATCGTTCCTCCACGTCGGTTGCCGCCCGCATCCAGGTGGCCAACGTCCCCGGGCGGCCCCCCAACAGAACGGTTTCGTAGATTTCCGGGTTGAGACCTTCTCGGTACTTCTCCATGAAAAGTTCCTCGGGCCAACCATGAATTTTGGCCGCGATGCGCCGGAACTTATCGGTGTAGTCCCTCACTGTGGACCTCCCCTGGAACAGCTTCCGTAGTTGGTTCCGGGCCTTTTCTTCTCCCAGAGGGTCTTCGTATTGGTGCCGGAGGGCCCACATGAAGTTGTTCAACGAGCGTAACTCAGGTCCGGGGGCATCGTGCAGGCTCACATACCAATCGCTGGCGGTGTCTTTCAGCTTGGATCCGATGTAGCCAATCCGCTCCCTCTCTGTAGGGTAGAGGTGGCCCCAGCTGTCCAGGAACCGCTCGATCTCCAACAGGAAGAAACGCAGCTTCTCGGGGTCCCCATCGAAAGTAGCCGTCAGAGGGTCGGAGGGGGCTGGGCGAGCGATCGGGCCTGCCGGCACCGGGGCCGGTGCTGGGGCGGGACCTGGCACCTGCGGAGGGGCGACTGGTGGAGCCAGCTGGGCCGGCGGCCTCGGCTGCACGGGCACCTGTGGCTGAACCGGGGCTCCTCCGGTGACCACCGGCGGCTGCTGCACTCCCGTCACTGGGCCTGGGAGAGCCTCTTGCATGACCCTCATAGCGTCTCGAAATTGGTACTGGAGATCGAGGGCCAATTCTCGTAGTTCTGCGGTGAGTTGAAGCCGTAAATCTCCCATCATCCGGTCTAGATGTGGCATCTGGTCTCCCCGATACGGATCGGGCCCATACGGGCCGGTTCTCTCTCCTTCCATGGGCTGGCGACGCGGATCTCCTCCGTAGATCGGCTCGCAGTCGTCTCCCAGGTAGCTCGGCCTCCCTCGATCGAGTGGATCGCCAGGGAACGAAACCCGTGCCCCTTTCCGGTCGTGCACCCAAGAATCCACGGTCCCACGACCGAACTGGCTCCAGGCGTACTTGGGGGTCCTGCTCTGAAGAGGAGGTAGGCGCGGGATGTAGTGAGCCCCCTGAATCGTAGTCACCGGCACTTCGGGTTCCCCTCCGCCGCCTCCACCACCGTTCCCCTGGTCCGCCGGAGTGGTGGGGGTATCTTCGGGGGTAGTAGGGGTGAGGACCGTGTCGTCGTCTGACATGGTCAGGAACGGCTAAGTCCCAGTCACAGATCTCTGACAATCTGTGAGAGTTCTGCTCAAAGTAGTCAAGGATCAGATCTTGGTTGGTTAACCACAGTTCTTTATTTCCAATCTCTACATTAGTACAGCGTCTCGGATTATTGTCAGAGATGAGACAGATAATACAAGCAGGTCTATTATACCATTCCACGGAGTTTGAATTACCCATAGGTAGCCAATCACCATAGGGGAAAATTGGCGGGCAAAGAGGTGTTCTGGCCGTTTGGTTCTCACAGGAAAAAGAGTGAGGTGTCAAGCTGTAAATTTCCTTCCCCAAACCAGACCCCTCAGATGTTACCAGTTCACATAACAATCAATGGCCTCAAGGCTTTTGCATGTGATAAGAGATGAGAGGTATCCTCCCTTGAAGTCTCAGCCGGGGCAGCTGGAATGCGGAGGCAGGGATGTGAGAGGCCTCCTTGTTCACATACTTTACTGGTGTCACCCTCCCGCTTTACTTACTATAATCTCCCGGTCTGGACAAGCAGTAATACATAACAATTACAAGCACAAAGAAAGACATAGAGCTACTCATAAGGTACAGGCATGATTAATATAATGTCTGAATTAGCAGATTCTGACAATATAGTGGTGTCTTCTAATGTCAGGTTGCACATTAGTTCCTTATTCATTTAAAACATATTTATATCACATTTTCACCCCATTCAGGGTAATCTAGATAGTGAACAGCCAAAAACATCAAAACAAATTTTAAAATGCATATATGTAAAACAGTTCAGCACACACACACCGGGGGGGGGGGTGTCACCGAGGAATGCCAAACAAAACAAAACTCTCCATCTGCTGGGCAGGGAATTTCATAAGTTAATGCCATGACTGAGAAGTCCTCGTCTCAGACTGCCACTTCTCTAAACTCAGCTGAAGGGGGCACCGAAAGCAGAGCCTCCAGCAGTGACTACAAAGGTCAGGTAGGTTCATATGGAAGCAGGGGCGTAGAGTTTTGGAAATCCGGGGGGGGGGCTCCTTAGCGCACACGCAAAGCGCACGCGCTTGCTGGGACGATGTTCTTCCCCTCCCCCTCCGGGAAACCGCCCCGCCTCCTTGGGCCCTTCCGAGGCCCGCCAGCCACTGCTGCCGGTGCCTCTCTCCCCCCCCCTTCCCTCTCCCTCTCCAGCAGCAGCCCCAGAAATTTCAGGAGTGGCTCAAGCCCTCGAGCCCCCCCCCCCGGTACTCTATGCCTATGTATGGAAGTAGGCAGTCTTTAAGGTATGCTGGCCCCAACAGTTTTAAAGATCTGTCATGACCCCTACTGAGCTGGCTCTGAACTCAGAGGAGGAACCTGAGGAGCCAAAAATATGCAGAGAAAAAAGAGAGGGGGGGCTCTACGCAAAATATGGCTGTGATCTAAGATGTTCAAGCTAACAAAATAAGTTATTATAACAATACAAATATTTACTATGGTGTACACATTAATAAAAGATAAAATAGGTTAAAAGAAATGGTCCAAATATCAGGCTCTTAAAACTTTTGACACACAGAGCTGATAGTTTTACATATACCATTGATGGGTATATCTTATGACCAGTACACCATATGCATTTCGGCCCCTTAGGGCCTTCCTCAGTGGTCAATGTTATTATTGCAAAACAACACACATCCAAAAATAAATATATGAAAAAAGGTTTTCTTTAGAGCCAGGAGTTGCTTTCTCATGTAATGTGCAGTTGCTAAAAGTTTACACAGTGGGCCATGGATAATCTCTCATGGTAACTGCACGTGCTCTCCAAACGGTTCTGGAAACAAATATCCAATGTGTCTGGATGAGTGTCTCTTCCATCAAAGGTAGGAGTCAGAAATATGGCCTGGGTGTTAGCAGCCAAATCTCTCCTCTCGAAGGGGAAGTTTATAGCTTATAGAGGCCAGCCAATTAGAAGATCTAGATTCCGAAAGCATTTGGAAAATAAGGCTGTAAGGGTCAGAATTATAATGTGTTTGCAATTAATATTTAATAGTTAAAAGCCATGCCCTAATTTCAACTAGGGCCTGTCCAGTCTCCAGGCATAAGGCTTCATATGGCACACAATGCGGCATTCCCAGAATTTTGCAAAGAAATTTGCGCCAATCCATAATGGGATACTATATAACAACTGTGTATCTACTTTGGCGTTAAAAACGTTCAGAGCAGTGGGGACAAATTGATTAAGTATGTGGACTCTAATCTGGGAGAACTGGGTTTTATTCCCCACTCCTCCACTTGCACCTAACTGGATGACCTTGGGCAAGCCATAGCTCTGTACCAGCTGTTGTCCATGCCGCTGTCTGGGTTGGAGAGGATGCAATCTGTACTGGTCCAGTCCTCCCAAAAAGCAAGTGTCATAGCAAGGATGGCAGAGAGAGAGAGAGTAATCAGAGTCCAGTCCAAAGTCAGAGGTTCCAGAGAGCAGGTTTAACAAAGTCCAGTCCAGGGTCAAGGAGTTCCAGGATGCAAGTCCTCTCCAGGGTTTCCAGAAAAGCCTGTTGTCAGTTCTAGTTCAAGGTTGCAGAGATCTAGAAACAGCAAGGTTGGTGGCTTAGTAACAAAGTGTACTCATTGCATCCATAAACTGCTGTTTCTCCTGGCTGACTTTATAGCCAGGTCTTAACAAGCTACACTCCCAGCCAATTCTTTGTCAGTCATCCTGAAACTACTCATCCATTTAATTATAAATACATGTTGATGGGGTCTGAACTGGTGGAGACTGACCAAGAGAGAGATCTTGGGATCATAGTAGATAACTCATTGAAAATGTCAAGATAGTGTGTGACTGCAATGAAAAAGGCCAATGCTATGCTGGGGATTATTGGGAAGGGAATTGAAAACAAATCAGCCAGTATCATAATGCTTCTGTATAAATCTATGTTGCAGTTTCATTTGGAATACTGTGTACAATTCTGGTCACCACACCTCAGAAAGGATATTATAGCATTGGAACAAGTGCAGAAAAGGGCAACTAAAATGATAAAAGGGTTGGAACACTTTCCCTATGAAGAAAGGTTAAAGTGCTTGGGATTCTTTACCTTGGAGAAATGATGTCTGAGGGGTGACATGATAGAGGTTTACAAGATTATGCATGGGATAGAGCAGGTAGAGAAAGAAGTACTTTTCTCCCTTTCTCACAATACAAGAATTCATGGGCACTCAATGAAATTGCTGAGCAGTTGGGTTAGAACAGATAAAAGGAAGTACTTCTTCACCCAAAGAGTGATGAACACACAGAATTCACTGCCACAGGAGGTGGTGGTGGCTACAAGCATGGACGGCTTCAAAAGGGAATTAGATAAACATATGGAGCAGAGGTCCATCAGTGGCTATTAGCCACAAGGTGCAGATAGGAGCTCTCGATCTGGGGCAAGTGATGCTCTGTATTCTTGGTGCTGGGAGGGGGGGGCAACAGTGGGAGGGCTTCTAGTGTCCTGACACCACTGCTGGACCTCCTGATGGTACCTGGTGTTTTTGGCCACTGTGTGACAGAGTGTTGGACTGGATGGGCTATTGGCCTGATACAGCATTGGCTTCTCTTACGTTCTTATCTCAACAGCTGACAACTGACAACAGGCCATGAGACTTGCCTTCTTCCTCCTTTCCTGAAACTCCGCTCACGTATGACCGCATCAGCACTGCAGGGGTGTGGGTGAGCTAGGTGGGCTGGAAGTGGCTTCTGAAACCACATTTACTACTTCAGAGCTACAAAGCATTGGCTTGGTTTCAGCTGTAGACTGTGACTTCAGCTGGTAACCTGATTTCTTGTTGCTCTTTTCCTGGTTTAGAGCCAGCTGCAGCTGGTTGTTCAATTACTGGCTGAGGGCCAGTTGCAGGTAGCTCTTTGTCTACGGAATCTGTGCTGTCAGTGAGCACAGACTGACTTACAACACTGACCCTAGTCTACTAGCCCACCAGGATCTGTCTCCACTCAGCAAGACCAGCAGAGGCAGCAAGTTCATGCCAAGATAGCCCAGTGGAGATACAGTGCCACACTTGCAGCCCATGCCCCACCTCTTGGGCCAGACCATGGTCCTAGTGGATTTATCCTTTGCAGAATTCTGGCTCCAATTGACCCTGGACAAGATGAGTCCCAGGTCCTGCTTCCAGAGCAGGTGAAGCTGCTTCCCTCTCAACATATTTAAGCTTTGGACCAGGAGGGGAAGCTTGTGGAATCAATTGGCCTGCCAGACAGCAGCGAGAATATTAATAGCCAAAAATTGGAAGCAAGAGAAACTCTCTTCGAGAGAGGATTTAGTAAGTAAACTGTTGGATTTAGCGGTGATGGACAGATTAAGTTTGTTAGGAATTTACAAGGAATATACAATGAAGATGTATTTAAGAAAAGGTGGCATAGTGTTTATGAATGGTTAGATGTGAGTATAAAAATTTAGACTTAGACTCAAAACTTTTTTAAATCCATGTTTAAACAATTTACTGGTAAGATATCATGTTCTTTTTTTTCTTTTCTAAATAATTTTAATTTAATACATACATGTACCTACATATACGGTTTGAGGCAGTGGCTTGTAGGGGCCCTGCCATAGTTAATGGAAAGTACAATGTATATGAAGACACAGTATAGAATACACCAAATGTTTGGATTTTCTTTTTTGTTGTGTGAAATATAGATGTCTTTAACTCATGTAATTGTTATTTATGAAAAATGAAAATAAATTATTATATGAACAGTTTTTTAAAAAAAGAAATAAGGGGGTTCGTCAAACCATCCAAGCTTTTGTTGCCCCTAAGATCTCTGTGGACTTAGCAGACTTCCCACCAAAATACTGTGACTATGCTGATGTCTTCAGCCCCAAAGAAGCAGACACGATCCCTCCACACTGATCCTATGCTTAAGCCATCAATCCAATCCCCAAAGCTCTTATTCAAGCATGGTGACAGCCAGTGTTCCCTCTAAGCTGTGGAATCTTGTGAGCAAAAATTCTACTTTGTGAGTTACTGGCATTAAAGCTGTGAGCGAGCAATTTGGCTACTGCATAAATTAGTTCGCTCTGGAGCCATCCTTCCTGAGTGGAGACAAAGGTGTGTGAGCCGGGGGCTAAAAAACTGTGAGCTAGCTCACATTAACTCAGCTTAGAGGGAACATTGGTGACAGCCCAAAAGGACTTAGAATGCTGCCACTAAGTGGGAACTGCTCCTGACTCCCCCCCAAGTCATTCTCCTGTACAGAAACAGCATTGTGGGGGTGTTATTTCCCCATTTTTGCTTCTCCACATGGAGTATTCACTGTATCTGGAGCAGCACAAATGAAAAGGGTTTCGTGCCAATCCCCACCAAATATACCTCAGGCACTGACATTTCCCATAGTGCTTCAAATCATCTTGGAGCATGTTCCATCATACTCAGTGAAAATGGTCTTCCCCCTGTATTAAAAATATTGCAGCCAAAGGGGGTAAGCAGAGGGGGGGGAAACCTTTGTAAAGCTCTTCATGAGGGGGTGGAGCAACCAGTTACATTATCAAGCAGCTAATTTTTGACAGTGGCCATGTTATTAACCAAACTAGCGATGAAGGGCCTTTGTAAAGCTCTTTGTAACTAAACTAGCGATGTAACTAGTGATGTAACTAAACTAGCGATGTAACTAGCGATGTAACAAACTAGCGATGAAGGGCCTTTGTAAAGCTCTTCATGAGGGGGTGGAGCAACCAGCCAAAACCATTGACAATGCTCACTGACTCATTCCCCTATAAGCATAACTGTCATTGGACATCTTCCCTTGTTTTGGTATTATGTATGTTTATATGTTTTTATTGAATTATTTATATGTATACTTTATTTTTAATGCTGTTTTAATGTTGAAATGTTTTTATGTTTGCTGCCTTGGGGACCCTATTTGAGTGGAAAGGCAGTACAGAAACATTCTAAATAAAAAAAATAAACCAGCAGTCCAGTCCCCAAAAGCTAGTTCTAAGGATTCTAGAGTAGTCAGCTCAGCTGTCACCTCAATGGAGCCAGAGGCAGGTAGGCAAAGTGCACAGTAGGTAATGTTCAAGTACCAGAAGCAGCAACCTACTGCCAGAAGGGCCATTGGCAGATCATTGTTCACAGGGGTCATTCCGTAGAAAAAGAGGTGCAGGAGCTCATTAGCATAACTCATTTGCATAACTCATTTGCATATGCCACACCCCCTAACATACCAGAAGTGTGTCAGAAGGCGACACCCACCCCTCAGGCTCCACTCCACAGGTGACTGAGACTGACCTGCTCTTCCTCCATTCCCTTCCCCATCCAATACTTTGTGCAATAAAAATAAGCGTAAAGAACACACCCTCATTCTCTTCCTGCTCCCTTGAAACCACCAGGTTTCAAGTAGACTTGAGATACCCAGGACATGTGCACCACCCATCCCTTCCCCTCCCCACAACAAGACACCCTGTGAGATAGGCGGGGCTGAGAGAGGTCTTTTGAGAACTGCTCATGAGAGAACAGCTCTGAGAGAACTTGTGACTGGCCCAAGGTCACACCAGCAGCTGCATGTGGAGGAGTGGGGAATCAAACCCGGTTCTCCCAGATTAGAGTCCAACTCCTGACCACTACACCAAACTGATAAGGTGGAAGCTGCTGAAGGGTTGGTGAAATTTCTCCAGTATTTATGTGCCATGTGCCCAGATAAAAAATGGTATACTTAGAAAATTTAGATGCCACCTTGAGCAAGTCTCTGGAAAAGCAGCACACAGTCATAAAAGGAACAACGATAAAATTATCAATATTAAAACAAAACATTAAAAACAATAAAGACCCTAGCAGGGCTTTCCCCGGGGCGCTGCGCCTCTGCACTGCTCGGGGAAGCCGAGGAGGGGGCGGGGCTTGGTCATGTGCCCACCCCCTGGGCTCCTCACTCCCGGAGCTGCGCTCCTGTGCGTTCCCGCTCCAACGGACCCCTGGCAGAATCCATATCTGGTACTTGTTGCTAAGAGATTATCCTCTATGAACAGGGTGGCCAGGCAGTGTCTGGTAACCAGCAGGAGGGTTCGAGCTCTGGGTTGGGAAATACATGGAGATTTGGGGGGTGGAGCCTGGGATGGTGGCATTTGGGGAGGGGACGGACCTCGGTACGGTAAAATGCCATAGAATCCACACTCCAAAACAACTATTTTCTCCAGGTGAACTGATCTTGGTCATCTGGAGATCAACTGTAACATGGCGACTCTGTTCACCATGAGACTGCCAGTTCTGTAACCTATTCTGCTTTTGCTATTTTTTTTATGTTAGTATTTGGCAACCTTAGGCTTAAAAAAAATCTTTTGAACTCCCTGAGGAAGACCTGGAAACAGGAGGCTATCTGGACCTCTGTTGGAGGAGGAGGAAGAACAAATACTTACTGAACTTTAAAAAGTCCTCCTTCAAAAACACTTTTGTATTATTTAGGAGGACTGATACTTATATAGGGGTTGTGCAATAACTGTAGTTATATTATTGGATGATACTTAGTATATTGGGATTTATACTTTTTCTCTGTGTTTGTAATAATATGATAGTGAATTATTTATTAAAAATGAAATAACACACACATATATATATATAATATTTTAAAAAATTAAAAAATATTTTTGAGATACTTTGTAAATTGTCTACAGCATGGTATATTCTGATTTTTCATACTGGATCCCAGCAAGGGGAGGGGACAGATCCTACACCTGAAAATGTTTCTGCCAATTCCCCACTGTGTTCTCTGCTTCTCTCTGTCTCTTCCAGAATCTAAAATGTTTGCACACAGACTTCACCTATCCCTTCGGTACCTGATCAGAGTGGCTTTCTGAGAGAAATGAAGTTGGCTTGCCAACTTCCACGCAAGGACTGGAGATCTCCTGGAATTACAACTGATCTCCAAGTAAGAAAAATCATTTCCTCTGGAGAAAATGGCTGCTTTGGAGGGTGGACTCTATGGCATTATACTTTGCTGAGTTCCCTCTCCAATCCAACCCGCACCCTCTCTGGGCTCCACCCTCAAATCTCCAGGTATTTCCCAAGAAGAATTTGGAAACCATAAAGATAAACTGATGTACATTAGTCAGGATTGTAGTCTATAATAATATTATAGCTTATCATATGAAAACTTTCCTGTGTGACTATTCTGTTGCTATAAGAGGTGGGACCTGCGATACTCACGGGGGGGGGGGGAAGGAGCCTCATGTGGAGGAGGAGGAAGCAGTCACAGGTAAGCCTTCTCCCCCCCCCCCCCAGGCAATGACAGCAAGGCCCAGGCTGCCAATCCTTCCGTCCCTCACACCAACGGTGAGGCCTGCATGGCTCTGAGCTGCCGGGCCCACCAATCTCCCCCCCCCCCGGTTCCAATGGCGAGGCCCGTGGCGGCTGATTCACCCCTTGGGCACCGGCGGCAAGGACTGAGTGGCTCTCAGCTGCCGAGCCCACCGATCTCCCCCGTGGCACCGGCGGTGAGGTTTCAGCGGCTCCCAGCTGCTGACCCACCACAGTTCTAAGAGTGTTTTCTGTGCACGTGCAGGGAACACTCTTTTACTTTGGGGGGGGGGAATTTAAATATCCCCCTTATCGTTTTTTAAACTTTTAGGATTTTTCTGCACACCTGGTGAGTCCAAGTGTGCAGGAAAATCTCTCTTTCCCTCAAGGGCCCCCAATGTGCGGATTTAGATATCCGTACGCACGGGGCCACTTGGCTATTAGATATATAGATGATTGTTGTGCAATCATCTATATAGAGGGTAAGTCCTCTTCTGAATAAGGTGTCTAAACTGGTTCTTTTTACCAATCATATTCAGCTATTTGTGTTCAGATTCCTGCCTAGCATCTCAAATAAGTAGCTCTGGGCATAAACCTTAGGGCATTTCCACACGTGATGCTTACTGTGCCTTTGAGCCTCCCCCTTGCGACTCATGTTAACATTTGATCTTTGTTAACATAGGAAAGCCCATAATAAGAAATTTTTGCAATGCAAAATAGCATTTCAGCTAAAGTAGCTTTTACATTAACATTTCAAAGCCCCCTTTAATTTAAATTGTGAAAGTGACCTTAGAGTCATTCCAATGTTATTCTCTACCTTCTGTGTGGCACTTGTTCTGGACAAGAGATTGATCAAGGTCCTTCCAAGGTAAAGCAGTGTTCTACCACCTTTTTTCTATAGCTCCTTGAGCAAGGATGTCAGTGTAAAAAAATTTCTATTTGCAATTTTACACAGGATTATCCTGCTTCCAGGTTGTCTATGGAGATGGATTCACAAACTGTCTAAATATACATTCACCGTTCATAGGGCTGCCAACCTCCAGGTGGGGCCTGGAGATTTCCTGAAATTACAACTTATCTCCAGACAACAGAATCCGTTCCCCTGGAGAAAATGGCTGCTCTGGAGGGTAGAGGTCCTTCCCCCCCCCCCAAACTCCACTCTCCCCAGTTTCCATTCGCCAAATCTCCAAGTATTCCCCAACTCAGAGTTGGAAACCCTAATGCCCATTCATTACAAACCTAGAAAGCAGAATATGGTTGCAGATGCTCTAAGCCACATAGAAACAGTGGAAATAGGTACAGTCTGGTCCTGGGAGGACCCTAAACTGAGAGTTAATTGCCAACGTGTTTATCAAAAATAATGTAGGATGGAAAGATTTGGTCCAACTTCATCCAATTCAGGAAAAAATATCCACTGATCCTGTTCCAAACTTATTTGCTTTTAGAAGGTCTGTTATGACACCATGCTTACAGAGAAAAATACTACCTACATGATAACAAAACAGCAGGTCACTTGGAATGTGAAAAGACACTGCATCAGGTATAAGGAAGGTTTTTTTTATAGGTATGGCAAAAGATGTTGCAGAATGGGTGCAGTCTTGTCTCATCTGCCAACAAAAGAGAACCCCAAGACAAGGCAGAACCCCATCAGGGGACGTGTCACAAGCAACCTGAAAAACCATGGGAATGCATTTAAGTTGATCGGTAAGGCCCACTACCCCAAAAGCTAACTGGGAATCAGTATTTACTTGTAGGGTATGATATTTCTTTAGTCGTAAACATTTAAACAATCTCTCTCTCTCTCTCTAAAAACATGTGTCCTGACTGACTCATCAATGCCCAGCCCAAAGCCCTGGACCTAGGAACACAAAATGTGGGGACTGCATTCCTTCCATGACATCAGCACCCACAAAAAGGGATTTTTACAAAATCAACCCCTAAGGGGAGAAAAGAGGTAAACTGTGTTTTCCCAAAGGGGCAAAGCTTTGCTGGGTGCCTGGCAGGCTGCTGCTTGCTTCCACACCCCTCTTTCTGATTGGTCAAATGTGGAGCTCAGCATTCTGAGGTAAAAACAAGTTACAGGTAGGGCTGCCAAGTCAGCCCGGGGGGCGGGGGATCCCCCGCTACAGGGGTTCCCGATCCGCCGGCCGGCATTCGGCCGGTGGGGGAAACCCCGCCCCTGAAGTCGTCCAGCCTGGACGACTTCTCACACGTAATGACGTCACTTCCGGTGACGTCAGCCGGCGCGTGCACAAGCTCCCGGCCAACAGAGGACTCCCCCCCCCACCGGTAAGTTCACCGGACTTGGCAACCCAAGACTGCAGACTGTTGGTATTCAGGGAAATTCTGTCTTCTGACATGATTGACAAAGTAATCTGTGCTGAAATGCCTAACGCTGAGCAGGATCCACTCCTCCACAACATCTTCAAGGCCAATATGATTAAGGCCCAATTTACACCTCCCCTCTGCAGTAGTTTGACTGCTGTCTTTTCCTACACTCATTTCATGCTGTTTTCAAATTTCACTCCCTGGGTCTGAAGAGCGGTAAGCAACAGGATCTGTTTTAAGCAGTCAAATGCTAGGACCACAGGAGAGGAATTAACGAATGTAAACAGTATTTTTTAAACTAGAACAAGTATGGTTTGAAACTAGAAACAGGTATAGATGGGTTTTTTTTGAAACTAGAATGATTCCAGCAGGAAAGTCAGATGTAGATTTGACCTTACAGGCCCTGCAGCAGCTTGAACCACAATTCAGCCTGCACGAGAGGAGCCAACTGCACGAAGAGGTACCCCCACCCACTTCTCAAGGACACTCAGACAGGAGATGATGGATACCCACAGTATTGCACTTCACAGCACTCCGGCCGCCACGCTCAGGGACGGGGCCAGGCCCTTGTGCCGGGCCTATGGCCTGGCATGGCTGCTGCTGCTATCTTTGGGACCTTCTGGAACTCCCTCTGGCCCTCCATTGCCATCACCTTGTCAGCCCCGCTGGGGGTTCCTTGCCACCACGGCTGCTGCGTAAGTGCTGGGGAGCTGGGGAGTGGCTCTGTCTTCGCCGTTGTGGGGGCTCTCTGTTGCGAGGTGGGTGGGAAAGTTCCGTCGCTGGGACAGCAACTAAGGCATCTCTGTCTCAAAGCCAGGCCTGAATCCAGACTGAAATTCATCTCCTCCAAGACTACCTGAAGCTTCATAGCCGCTTCCTGTTTGAGCCCTTTGCCCCTCAAAAAGGAACTTTGGCAGCCAGGTGGTAGTTGTTTAGGACCTGTGGTCCAAGAATGCCTTTTCAGGACTAGAGATGTAAAATTTCCAGAATTTTTTTTCGGAAAAAACCAGAAATTTTTGGAAACATTGAAAAAAAATCCTACATTAGCACTTTTTTTTCTTTTCAAGACTGAAAGTCATTCTGTTACTTTAGAAACATAAAATATGACTATGGACAATTTTACTTGGCATGAAATTATCACAACAAAAAAAACCCTCCACAAAACAATTTTTAAAAATCCAGAAGTAACAATTATTCACAGGGCTATTTTTGGGCAGGAATGCACAGGAATGGAGTTCCGCCTGGCTTCTGAGTTGGCCACGACTACAGCCTCCCCCCCCTCGGGTTCCCCAGGTGCCTCACAAGCTATGGGGCACCTGGGGAAGCCAAGCTGATCCAGGAAGGGAAGGCAATTTAAACTGCCTCCTCTCCTCGGGTTCCCCAGGCGCCCTGCAGCTGCAGGGTGCCTGGGGAAGCCAATCCAGAAACTGCCTTCCTTCCCTCTGGTTCCCCATGTGCCCTGCAAACCTCCTGGGCACCTGGGGAAGCCAGTCCTGGAAGGGAGCTGCGCTGTCAGGGGTGTGGCCTAATATACTAATGAGTCCCTGCTGTTGGGTGTGGCCTATTATGCTAATGAGTTCCTGCTGGGGGTTTTCTACAAAAAAAGCCCTGATTATTCACATTTCCTCTCCACAATATTAAATTAAAAAAAAACCCATTCTCATAAAAAGAATTGAAGAGGGGGAAAATGTATAGAAGGGAGTGTGGGACTAAGTTTCAATGAATGGGCATGAAATTTAATCAGAATCATTTTCTGAGCTGTAATGATCAGTTTCAGCCTCTGCTTCTGCAGCTACTCTGTTGTGTCTGTCATTATCACAGTTATTATGGACCTCTAAAAACTATACTTTCAGGTCCTTTTTGTTGCTCTGTATTTTCTTCCAATGCTTTGAGGCCTAGTGAAGCCTGAGTGCCAGTATATTCACCCACATGCAAAAACAAAACTGAAACCTTTTTCTTTTCTTGTGACAACAGCACCTCCTAAAGGAAGAAATGCATCTTGTTCTTGCATCGGAGAGTTCAGTTTGTAACCTAGGACTTGCTTGTCCTCAGTGCACAGAAATCAGATTAATCTGATACCATACATATTTTTTAGAAATGATCTAGAAAATATTTGAACACCCTTGTCTTAAAATATTTTATTCATCACGTTAAAATAAACCATTTTGTAATTAAAAAAATATTTTTTCTTTTTTCAATTTTTCCAATTTTTCAGAAAAAAAGGCTTCAGGAAAAAAGGGGGGGGGGGTGGTTTTTTCACGAATTTTTCCAGTTTTTTCCTGGGCCTTCACATTGCTGTTCAGGACTGGTCTCAAAACTGCATCTTTCATGACACTTGGAACTACACCCTCCTGCAGAAGGGCATTTATTATCTCCTGGATCCACTTGATCAGTCCAGTCTGCCTAACTGTAACCAGTACATCAATTTAAGAGAGAAAAAACAGAATAAGCTATTAGATGTGCTTAGGTGGCCAGGGGATCCCTGTAAAACGGGGAGGTAGAAGGCATGGTGGTGAGCAGAGAGTAGGTTTAGAATGAGATTGAGATAAGGACATGCTGATCTCATTTTTACTATGAAAGACAATTTTTATCTGGCATGCTTGACTGAGATCTGGGTGGACAAGGAGGAAGTGGTGGCTCTCACTCAGCTGACTCAGTCCTTTATCAGCCTTGAACAGGAAGATGGGGGGTGGCATTTCACATCCAAGATTCTTTTTCCTTTGAACAGCTTCCTGCACCAAACATCAGTGGCACTGAATTTGTTGACCTGGGGTGCCAGATAGAGGGTGGGAATCTTGCTGGTTTACCATCTGCCTAGCTTACCAGTTGACTCCCTGATGAGGCTGGCTGAGATGGTGGCAGAGTGGCCTTGTGTTTCCCCAAATGGATAGTTGAGGAACTTCAGTGCCCACACCAGTGCTGCCTTCTCTGGTGCCTTCTTAGACTTTATGACTGCCACGGCATCATTAGGACTCTCCCAAATTGTTCTGGCCCCCACACACAAAGCAGGCCACTCGCTGGATCTCATCTTTTCTGCAGGAATTGATCTGGATTCAGCAGTTTTTTGAGACCCGGTGCCACAGACTGATCATTACCTTGTGAAGGTCAGTTTGAGATTTGCCTCTTCCCTCTGCAGGGGTAGTAGGCTTTTTCATGCCTGTCCACAGAGACTCATGGGTCCAACTGTATTCCGGAATGCTCTGTGGGATTTGTCTGGCTCTGACAGCAGCTCTCTTGATGAACTCACTGATGCCTGGAATCTAGGTTTGCCAAGTGTTTACTTACCTTTAGTGGGGGGGGGGGGGAATCCTCGCCACTTCGGGAGGGTCCTGGCGTGCGCGTGCTGTGATGACATCACCCGGAAGTGATGTCATCGCGCCAGGCACATTGGGGGTAGGACCTCAGTAATTCAAGGGAAACCCATAGAGCTTTCCCTCGAATTACAGAGTGTCCCCCCCGCCGAAAAATGCCCGACACGATGATGTCACCTCTGGGTGACGTCGTTGCACTGAGCATGTCTCTTCAGCCCAGCAATTTGGGAGGTGGGGTTCCCCCCGGTGGCCCAATCCCAGCTGGTGGGCAACAGGCCGCTGGAGTGGGGCTTTCCCCGCCCCCCGGGGGGACTTGGCAACCCTGCTGGAATTTGGGCCTTCAGGAGGCCATTGACTGAGTTGCCCCCCGGTACCCCCTTTGCCTCCATATTACCTTGGCTTCCTGGTATACAGATGAACTCAGGATGGTAAAAAGGGGGCTCAGATGGCTAGAGTGGTGCTGGTGACAAACTTGTGATGAAGCAATGAGAGCACTTTATAGAGCCCACTTGAAGACCTATGAAGTGGCAGTGAAGGCAGCAAAGCGCTCTTACTTTTCTGCCTCCATTGCATCTGCAGTGTTGCATCCACCTCAGTTGTTTAGAGTTATTAGGTAACTGACCACCCCTTCAGTGGCTCCAAAAGTATATGAAAATTCGGCTATTAGCTGTGACACATTTGCAGTGTTTTTTTCAGATAAAACCTTGGCTGCCAGATTTGGAGTCAGTGGGAATCTCGGGGCCCTGTGTGCAAAATTGGGTCCATTTTTAGACTACTTCAACCCACTCTCCCAGGCAGATATTGACAGGGTCCTATCGGCTGTGTGGCCTAGTACCTGCTCCTTGGATCCCTGCCCTTCCTGGTTGCTGAAAGCCTCCTAGGAAGTAGTAGGAAGAGCCTTGGGAGACATTATAAATCTCTCACTTTCCCAGGGCTCTTCCCCTAGCTCCCTCCAGGAGGCAGTGGTGTCACCCCTCCTGAAAAAGTCATTGTTAGATGAGAGGGACCTCGCTGATTACCACCCAGTATCTAATCTTCCATTTCTGGGAAAGGTGATTGAGTGAGCAGTGGCTGAACAGATCCAGGAATTCCTGAATGAGGTATCTGCCCTAGATCCCTTCCAATCCGACTTCCAGCTGGGGTTCAGGACTGAGACAGCTCTGGTTGCTCTGGATGATTATCTCTGGTTACACCTTGATTCAGGTGGGATGGCACTACTGATCCTGTTAGATCTGTCTGCTGCCTTTGACACAGTAGACCACTTGGTCCTGGTCAACCACCTAACCTCCCTAGGGGTATGACCTTGAACTGGTTCTCCTCATTCCTCCACGGTCAGTCCCAGAGGGTAATCATGGTTGGAGAGAGGTCATCACCATGAGCCCTAACCTGTGGAGTTCCACAAGGGTTGCTTCTCTCCCCAATGTTATTTATATGCACCCCTGACCTGAGGAACCAGCTACCTGAAGAGGTGCATGGCTTGCGGGACCTCCCTATATGCACCCTCTGGTGGATATTGTCAGGAGGTTTGGAGTGGGGTGCCATCAATATGTGGATGATATCCAGCTCTACCTCTTATTTAAGGAGCAACTGATAGCTGGAATTCTGGTCTTGGCCTAGAATGGCTAGGTGAGAGTTGGTTGATGCTAAATCCATATAAGACAAAGATTATGTGGCTGGGGAAGCCTGGACCACTGGGGAGGCCATGTCTACAGACCCTCGAAGGGGTCTGTCTTTCTATAGTTGACTCAGGCTGCGGTCACACGGGCCTTAAATGTGGGAGGAAGGGCTGCTTCCTCCCGCATTTAAAGGGGCTGACCACACGGCCCGGCCCAAGTCCCGCGCCGAAGCGGGCTCAAATGCGGGTTCCTCCCGCATTTTCCGACCCCAGGAAAATCAAGAGTTTTCCCGGGTGTTGCGGGAGGAACCTGCCTTTGAGGTATCTGGACAGCCCTCTCTCGCAAGCATTGCGAGAGCAGGGCTGTCCAGATGGCCCCCCCGCCATTTCCCCCCCTTTTTACACTTGGGCGCATGGCCACTCATGCGCCCAAGTGTAAAAGGGGAAAAAAAAACCCAACTCACCAGGCCACTGCTGCTTTTGCCGCTGCTGCGGCCGCCTCCGCCGCCGTTCCTGGCAGCCTTTCCCGCCGCCACCGCCGTTTTCGGCATTTCTGCCACCACGGCCATTTCCGCTGCCGCAGCTGCCGCCACCGTTGCCACTGCTGCTGTTGCCGCAGCGGGCGCCGCCGTTCCCACCGCGGCTGCCTCTTCAGCGGCCGTGGCCGTCGTTCCCACTGCGACAGCCTCTTCAGCAGCCACGGCCGACATTCCCGCGGGCGCCGCAGCCGTGGCCACCGCTGCCACTGGGGTTGGGATGTGTGAACATCCCAACCCACAGGAAGAAAAATGCGGCCCCTTTACATCTGGGATCCCTCCCGGATTAAAGGGGCCGTGTGGCCGCAGCCTCAGTCAGGATTTGGGAGTATGGCTCGATTCTTTGCTCTCCATGGACAAATAGAATAATAAAATCATAGAATCATAGAGTTGGAAGGCACCTCCTAGGTCATCTACTCCAACGCAGGAATGCAGGAAATTCACAACTACCCACCCCCACCCCTAGTGACCCCTGCTCCATGCCCCAAAGATGGCAAAAAATCACTCCAGGATCCCTGGCCAAACTGGCCTGGAGAAAATTGCTTCCTGGCCCCAAATTGGTGACTGGCATTTCCCTGGGCATTTCCCTGGGCATGTAAGAAAGGGCCACGAGAACTAAGAAATCCTTCTTGCCCTCTTTCTCATGGCCTAAATTCACAAAATCAGCATTGCTGTCAGATGGCCTTCTAGCCTCTGTTTAAAAACCTCCAAAGAGGGAGAGCCCCCCACCTCCCAAGGAAGTCGGTCCAGCCCCATAGCTAGCAACCTTTTGCTTGGGGGGGGGGTTCAATGTTTTGCTCAGGAGCATCTTCTCACAGTGTGGTGCCAAGGGCAGCCTGACCTCCATCCTGAACTCCCTCCTGAGGCCAGGAGAGGTGAGGCGCATAGCAGCTGGGCTGTCCACAGAGGTGCCATGCGCAGGCTCAATGGTGTGTCTATGCTCAGCCGGGCATGCCTGGCCAGGGCCAGAGGAGGCAACCCCTGCCTCCTTCTTTTGCCTGGCCTGGCTTACCTGCTGGAGGGCAGCAGGACAAGCATCTGGTGGCAGCCCAAGATGGAGGCTTCTCCCCCACCATTCATGCTCATTGCCTGCCTGTGCCTGTGCCGCTCTCTCAGCCCAGCCTCGCCACTGCTGCTGCTTGTGTCACCACCACCTCTGACATCACTACCCTTGTCCTTCCTTCTGACAGGTAATCTGGGAGAGGGGGAACAGGGGGAGGGGGAGTCAAGGCTCGGGGAGGGCCCCCCATAAAAACTGCTAGGGCGTTGGACCCCACCAGCCCAAAGGGCCCCAGGGTAGCTACGGGCCTGAGCCTGTTCCGCTGTGGAACCACTCTAACTGTCAAGAAGTTCTTCCTAACGCTATAGAATACTACGATAAACATCCTGAAAAGGAAGTGGGTTTTTTCTTTTTAGATGCGGAAAAAGCGTTTGATAATTTAAATTGGGATTTTATGTTTGAGGTTCTAGAACATCTTGAAATTGGTGAATATATGCTTAACCTCATTAAGTCAATTTATAAAGAACAGAAATCCTCTTTAATAATTAATACTGAAAAGACAGACGATTTTAAAGTCGAAAAAGGAACACGACAAGGATGCCCACTTTCGCCGTTGCTATTTATTTGGATTTTAGAAGTTCTACTAATAAATTTGAAGGAAGATAAAGAAATTAAAGGTTTAACAACCAAAGGTTTTTCTTTCAAATATAGGGCCTTTGCAGATGATGTGATGTTTATAGTGGAAGACCCTATGACTACATTACCATATTTGTTACAGAGAGTAAAAGAGTTTGGTGACTTGGCTGGATTTTATGTAAGAAGTTCTTCCTAATGTTTAGCTGAAAACCAGCTGCCCGAAGAGGTGCGTGCCTTGCGGGACCTCCCTAGGTTCTGCCGGGCGTGAAAGGCTGCTCTTTTTTGGGTGGCGTTTGGATGATTGTGATCCACCAGGAAGCTGGCATGCTTCAGCTGTGTCTTCATCATCCACACATCCTACCTTGTTTGATAGTGGATAGATTTTAATGGGGATGGATTCTTAATCATTTTATATTTTTAAACTTTATTTATTGTATTTTTTGTAGTGTTTTTATCATGTGTATTTTATACGCTGTTAGCCGCCCTGAGTCCCATTCGGGGGAGAGGAAGTGGGATATAAATTTGATAAATAAAGATTAAATAAATATAGCCGGTTTCAGGCCCAGTATTAGCATAAGCATGTTGCAGCAGTATATGATAGTCATGTTTAAGAAACGGCCACTGTTTCCCATGCTGGTAGAAGAACTGGAACATATCAGGTGATGCAGAGCATGTCGATGTAGGTACCATGTGATTGCTTGCGACAAGTGCTGGCAGTGACACTGATCTCGCTCGCTGTGTTCATGTTGTTAAACGCAACCACACTTTATTCAGTGGTACTGCGCACAATATCAGTGTATTCCACTTCTGTGATGCTGCACACTACACAAAGTTGAAGAGAAGCACTTGTTTACCGTTTCCACTTTCTATGCAGCAGGCCCAGCGGCATAACCGATAGAGGGGTCTCGTGGCCAGGACCCATGGTGAGCCCAGCAGTGATGTCCATGGTTGGATGGGAAGGAAGAGGCGGTAGGCCTGGCAGCAGTGGGGGGCGCGACAAGATTTAGAGGGGAAAGAGACCCCCCCCCCCACATACAAGTATTATGGTTCCCCAATTGTATTCTATATTACAAATTTAAATAAGGCATGAGACATATTAACTATCATGAACTGTAATTTTATCTTATATTGTGTTGCTGACTGTCCTGAAGAAAAATGTTGTGTCCCTTTAACAGAGGCTGAGGGCTGGATCCAGACCAAATTTTCCATCATCAGAATGGAACTTTCCTGTCTCTGCCCTCCCCCTTCCACTCCACCCCACTGATCTCTATAAAATGCTGCTCCCAAGGGGACAGGGAACCCTGCAGAATACAGGAGGGGAGTCTGCTGCGGGAAGGGATATTTGGTGGAAATTGTCAGTTTAGTTTGCGTCCACCCCTTAATGTGTGGAAACAGGTAACTGAAGCTTTTCATTGGCAGAGAGGTAAAGAATATTACTGGTAATAGGTTTGCCAGGTGACATCCAGTGGGGCTTGAGGCAGGGACATGGAGTAGCACTGGAACATGGATGGTGTGACATCATTTCTGGGGCGAACCTAGAAGTGACATTGTGCCAGTCTAGGATTTACAGAAACTCTACAGCAAAATCTTAGTGGGAGACCTGGCAATCCTGCCTGGTAAATAATAACCCATTAATACTGTATTAAAAGGACAGGATATTTTCACCAGGCAAGTTGGCAGCCCTAATTTCAACAAAATTAGTTCCCAGAATTTTCTGATCTGTCTTTTCTGATCTGATCCAAGACAGATAAACAGGTCTGAAAATCATTTATCGTGTAAACATACATGAGAACCTGTTCTAGTTCTTAAGAAACAAATGACTGGTTTCATATCATCTTTGCAACAAACCACAAATAGTGAAATCACAATGTATAAAATGAAAACAACAAACTGTACCTTTACTGGACAAAGACAGAAATAACAGGAGCTATCCTAGGCAGGTCTTTGTTGGAAGTAAATCCATTTTATTCAGTGGTTTTTTTCTCCCAAGAAAGTTTTCTTAGGATTGCAGCCCAGAAGTGCTAAACAGAGGGCTTGGATAGAGAAGGAAAGAAGTTAAAGGAATTGGCACAAGCAGCTGTACCTTGTCACGCTCCTATCAAAAAACTGAAAGTGAGTTTGGCAGCATTTGGGCACTAATGATGAGTTCAGGTACTAGGCCAGTTTATGAGCAGATCTGTTAGGCAGGATTTCTCCCCCCCCCCCTTCTGCAAATGCATGGTACTCCTCTGCAAATGTCTAAGGATTAAAGTTGTCATGGGAATGTTAATTCTGAATTCCTAGGGGTTTAAGGGATTAGGGCCTCATCTTTACCATTCTACAAACATCACATTTTATATTTAATTGTAAGACACTCATGAGTCATTCCTAGAGAATAGCAGCTTTATACACAGCAGTAGAACAGAGACCCCATTGAGGGACAAATACTGATATGGCAATGTCTTGTAGACACAGGCACACATCTGTATGTATGGACCACAGCTTCTCCACAGAAATCAGCCCAGCTGTACTCTGTTTTGCAGAGACAGAAGAGAAACCACACCATGAAATACAGGTATTCGACAAATTGCTAGATGTTCTCCATGGTTTCTGTATATTCCAACATATCTTTAGTATGATGCTAACATTCCTGCCCCCACTCCCCCAATATTATCTGAACCCTATCATTCCATTGACCCAGTATGTCAACACTTTGTACTGCTTTCCCCAAAAGACAGACGTAGGAAAATACTTTGACACAGGACTATAAAAAGAGTTTGGGATTCAACATGAGCAGGCTCATACTAATATCAACAGGCAACGGTACGTTTCAGCAGGTCCAACTGAACAGAACACGGTACAACAATAGGATATCTGAATGTCAACAGCTGTCCCAGAGCTGATATGGCACATTATGGTGTACAAAGGCTAGTCTGACCTATATTGGCTGCAAGTATTCCCATTATCCTTCCTGAATTTTCTCTACCTCATAGAACGTTCTCTAACATAAAGCAGAAACTGCAACCCAACACTGCAGCCTGGAACTAGCTTCCAGAAGTGAATTCCCAAGAATGAAAAGTGAATCTGTGGCAACAGGAAATAAATCCTCATTGCTTGGACAAGAAAATCAGGGGGCGGGACTGTCAGGTGAGAACTAGGGCTGTGCAAAAAAAAAATTTGGTTTTTTTTTGGATTCGGGTATATTAAACCTGAATTTTTTGGTATTCCCGAAAAAACCCGAATATCTATACCGGTATAGGGTAGATATCTGAACATTTTTGGGATTCCCGAAAAATTCGGGTCCATTATACCCTATGGGGCTATTGTAATCAATGGCAAAAAAATCTGAAAAGTTTCCAGGGGGCTGGGGGGGAGGGGGTTTGAGGTAGAGGCTCCAAATTTGGACTGTAGCTGCTCAAGCCTCTCCCCAAAGGACCCCCAAAGTTTTGAAAAGATTGGACCAGGGGGTCCAATTCTAGGGGCATGCAAAGAGGTTGCCCCATTCTCCATTGTTTCCTATGGGAAAAAAGGCAGGCAGGCAGCAGACAGTGTCTCCTGAAAAATCTCTCCAAGAAAGTAAGAGAGGTGGTGAGAGGGGCATGTTTGCCAGGCTAGCAGCAGCAGAACCTGTGCAATCTGCCCCTCAGAAACAGGGCCACCATGCCAGTCAGTGCCCAAAGTTTGACCCAACAGGACTCACTCAGGTCAAACCAGAACTAAAGCCCTAGACTGAGATTTATTTCAAGATATTATTGGAAAATAAACCGACAACCTTTTTTTAAAGCCTATTTAACAGTGGTGAGAGAGCAGGGGCAGCAGCCAGCCACACTCTCCAAGCCAAACTCTCTCAACTCTGACCAGTCCAGCAGCAGCACCAACCGTTCAGGAACAGCAGGGAGTCAGGGGTGCAGGTCTGCTTTTATGCGCTCTGGGCATACACAGAGGTTTTCAAACAAAAACAACCTTCTGTGATTGGCCAGAGAGCGGATACCAAAATCCTGTTGGCTGCCAGTGCAAGCTGTCTAGTGCCTAGGAGTTCCACAGTACTTGGAAACTTTGCAAGGCAAGCTGCCCTGATGCAATGCATTTGCAAATGCATTTGCAAATGCATTGCAGTGATTGGCCATCCATGGTCCCTCCCCTCCGGCCCCCTCCTGGGACCATGAGCAAAAGGCGGGAAAGAGGGTACACAATGCCGGAAAACGAAAGAGTAAGTGATGGGCTTCCCTTTGCAGTTAACTCCCCCCCCCCCCCCCCGGCGGCTGCCATTTTCAGTTTGCCGAAAAGCCAGAAAAAGACAGATTTTTCGGGGGTTTTATTTTCGGGATACCGGGGAGTCTCATCAAAGCCTTTCCAGTATCCCGAAAACCCGAAAAAACCCAAAATGGTTTTTTTCGGCTTTTCGGAAAGCCGAATGCACACCCCTAGTGAGAACATACTTTGAGAGAGAGGGAGAACACCGTCAGGGACAGATAGTTCTTAGTAAGGGAAACGGAGGACTCAGAGGGAGCTGGATCCAGGGAGCCTGCCCTAGCTCAACTAATAGCAACTGTTTATCTCATCCTAGACCACCAGGTTTAAATGGGCACTGAGATCCTCAAGGCATTTTCTGTAGGTATTCCATTATGTGGTGGCAAACAAACAACATTCCTCTGGGACACAGAATAATCCAGTTCCCAGAACCAGCTTCCCCACTGTCATCCTTACCAGATATGTTTCCCTAGACATACTTTGTTCCCTTGGAGGCACAGTTGCTGTTAGTTGATCTAGGTCTGATGAGGTAAACTTCTCACTGAGTATTGCTGGCAATAGTTTCAGTAAGAAATGGTGACTATGGTGTTGTACCAAATATTTCAAGGATAGGTTCCTTTTTCCAACAGGTACTTGAAGGGAGACAGGTGTGAGACATATGGGTTCTGGGAACCAGCTCCAGGCATAAGGAGGAGGAGGAGGAGGAAGAGGAAGAAGAAGAAGAAGAAGAAGAGGGGAAGGGGCAGGCGATTGGATTCATACTCTGCC
This sequence comes from Lepidodactylus listeri, assembly GCA_029233225.1. Taxonomy (NCBI): domain Eukaryota; kingdom Metazoa; phylum Chordata; class Lepidosauria; order Squamata; family Gekkonidae; genus Lepidodactylus; species Lepidodactylus listeri. The sequence goes on along the minus strand of JARCFY010000015.1, from coordinate 11,639,931 downwards.
CTTCACTTGGAGTCTTAGAGCAGCTTACAAACTTCTTTCCCTTCCCCTCCCCACAACAAACACCCTGTAAGGTAGGTGGGGCTGAGAGAGCTCTGACAGAAACTGCTCTTTTTCAAGAACAGCTGGGACAGAACTATGGCTTGCCCAAGGTCATCCAGCAGGTGCAAGTGGAGGAGTGGGGGAATCAAACCCGGTTCTCCCAGATTAGAGTCCGCATACTTAACCACTACACCAAACTGGTATGAGTCGTTTGAGGGAGTGGACCTTTGAATGGCTGAGTAACGTATAGCCTCATATTATGTACAAGTCCCAAATAAAGCAGAGGTTTCATCAAGTATAATACACCCAGTTTTTGAAATTTGCACTATTCAGCTGTGATAGGGCAGGCATTCCTGTGGGGTCTGACCAGCAGCTGGAGTTTGCCAGTGGCACAGGAGGAAGTAGGAACGCGCAGGCCACAAGTGAGCAACTGCCGCTGAAGGAAGGGTGGGACTGGTCTGACCCTCCAAGAAAGATAAAAGGAAAGTGGAAGGCACACCAGGAGGGGATGAAGGAACCAATAAGGAGGCATGAGATGGTGGGGGAAGGGCAGAGAGAGAGCAGCTTCGACAAAAAAAAAGGCTCTTTCCTGGAGGCACTTGATGCCATGGGTGTCCCCCTCACAGGGAGCCCTCCGTTTTGAATTCCTGTACACTTGCACATCTTAGCATGGGCTTAGCAATGAAAAATGGAGTCTGGATCAAAGTGATGACAGTGAGTCACGCTGAGGGTGTGCAGGGAATGTGACACAATTCCTCCATTAATCATGCTACCAGGGGTCAGTTCGAGCAGGAGCTCGGGGGAGCGCAGCTCCGGGAGTTGGTGCCAGCTCCCCCCTCCCCCGACAGGGGGATGCCTGCTTGTGTCGTGGCTGCAGCAAAATGACCCCACCAGGCCCTGGAAAGGTCCTTGTCCCTCCCACCAGCCTTCTGAAGGCTTCAGCCACCACTGAAGCTATCCTCCCAGACGAGTGGTATTTCTGAGGCTTGGATTAGTAGCTGCCCCCTCTCTGCCAGCTCTTCCTTTCTTCCTTCCTTCCTTTCTTTCTCTTTCTTTCTTTCTCTCTCTCTCTCTCTCTCTGTCTCCTTTCTTTCTTTTTTTCTTTCCTTCTGACATACTTCTGGTGATGTCAGGTGGTGTGGCATATGCAAATAAGTTATGCTAATGAGTTATGCTACTGAGCTCCTGCACCTCTTTTTCTACGAAATGACCCCTGCATGCAACTAATATATTTGAAGAAATTACTGTAGATTAATACTGTACTGTTTACCAGATTAATATTTATGAAATGTTGTGACAAGTTATACAGATGCACCCAGCCTATTCCTAGACATAAAAAAAATGTAAATGACACAAAATCAATAGCAAGCAGTGGGAAAACCTGACAAGAATCTATCGAACTCTCCAGCATGGATTCACATGGCTAGTAGTGCCATCCTAAACAGAGTAATCCTCTTCTAGACCCATTGACTTTAATGGACATAGAAGTATGTAACTCTCCTTAGGATGGCACTGGAGTTTCCCCTGCATTAAACGTGGAAATGGAGACCAATTATTTTCTAATATCTACTTCTGTATTTTATCCAGAGAAACCTAACAATTATTAAAATATATGTCAGTCCCAAGTGTCAGTGCTGTGCTCACGTTTTAGAAACTCTAGTACTTCTGCCTGGATTTAAAATGCCGTGAATCTGTTCTGAACGATGAAAAATATGGTCATACACTGTCTCTCAGCCCAGTCTACCTCACAGGCTTGTTGTGGGGTTAAGTGCATTTTGAACTCCTTGGAAAATGGAATAATTTATCAAGAACCAAATCAAGCCATCTGTTTCCAGTGCCAGCTAGCCAAATGTGTATAAAAAGCTCTCAAACAGGACTTATTTATTTTAATCATTGCAAATGTTTCTTCTTTCCTCTCTCACAGCACAAGGCATCTTACAAGATGGTTTACGAGGAGTCCCATGTCACCTGCCTTCCAGCAACTGGTAGTTAGAATTACACAACCACTGGACACAGATACGACATTTGTCAGTTTCAAGGCAAATAAGTCTTGATATTATCCATCCTGAATTTGCCTAATCCTTTCTTTTTTTAAAGCCACTAAAGTTAATTACCGTCACCAAATCTCATGGCAGTGAAACCCGGCAGTGAATGATCCAACTCCTTTCCTAGACATCTCTCTGACAGGAATGCCGTTCCTTGCTTGCCTCACGGGCTCTTTCGACCCTCGCCTTTTCATCCAGGTTCCCCGTGGTGTTCGCCAAGCAATTCTGCACTAAAACTGAATTCAGGCTCGTGGCCAGGATTTTTTTTTGTCAGGGGGTGTTTAAATCCCTTAGGGGGCAGTTAACATAATTAAAGTTAACTTTTAATTAAAGTTAATTGTTGTTGTTGTTCAGTTGCACAGTCGAGTCCGACTCTTCGCAACCCCATGGTCCACATCACGCCAGGCCTCCTGTCTTCCGTCGTGCTCCGGAGTTTGCTCAACTCCATGTTCATTGCATCGATGACACTGTCTAGCCATCTCATCCTTTGCCGTCCCCTTCTTCTGTGACCTTCAGTCTTTCCCAGCATCAGGGTCTTCTCCAGGGAGTGCTCCCTTCTCATTGGGTGGCCTGAGTATTTGAATTTCAGCTTCAGGATCTGGCCTTCCAGGGAACAGCCAGGGTTGATTTCCTTTAGGACTGACTGATTTGATCTCCTCGCAGTCCACGGGACTCTCAAGAGTCTTCTCCAGCACCATAATTCAAAAGAATCTATTTAACTTCATTAAAATTAATTAAGTTACGTTTAATTTACTTAATGACGGTCCACACAATTAAAGTTGAGAAAATAAATCCTGCCTAAAGGGAAAGCTCTATCAATGACTATATCCCCCCCAAATGGACCCCCCCCCCAGCAATATTGCAGTTACAGTCTGCAACGTTAAAATGACTGTAAGGAAGCTTCATTAAAAGGACTGTAAAAGGAAGCTACACATCCATCAATTCCATCAGAGAGAGCAATCACAAGGGCCGAGGACAGACTGGCATCCTGGCCCGATATAGGTCCGCTTTTCAAGCAGATGAAGAGAGCCCGTTCAGACAGCCGCAGCTGCCCTGCATTGCTGTGCCGTACTCACCCGGTCCTGAAGCGCTTTCATCCTGCGTTGAACAGGTACCTGGTGAAACCGGGTTCAAGCCATCTGGGTGCTCATTCATCCTGCTTCCTGGCAGTGGGGACGCAAATAAGCTGCACATCAGGTGGCACTGGTAATGTGAACCCGCTGGTCTGGCTGCTGCGCTCATGCATCCATGCGCTCATGCATCCATGCGCTCATGCACATATGCGCATCTCGGCAAAACAGACCAGAGCTTCATGCCGCCAGATGCCACCCCGCAGTGTGAACACTCCATTCTGCCTCCTCCCCGGTATGGTCCCGCATCAGTCTATGCAGTGTGAACGGTAATCCCCGTGACAACTCGGCCCTGGTCTTTTTGCCCCACTTCCCTTGCCCTTCATTTTGCCAGTCTGTCCTCAGCCAAGGCTAGTAAATCTGGAAGGGGGAGGAGCACTCTAAAACAGTAAGATATCCCCCCACCACAAGCTACTCACACCCCAAAACCCAGGCCTCACCCCACCCACCCCTAAAACCAACTCACCAAGCAACTAGCCCATAAAACAGTAAAAAATAGAGGAGCTCTGTTGGCTCACCAGGGCCACAGCTGCTGCAATCCTGAACTGCCAACGAGGAGTGAACACGGAGACCAGAAATGGCTGATTCCATCAAAGAGAGCAATTGCAAGGCTAGTAACAACCTGCCCCCCTCGCTCGGCCCCACAGCAAGTGGGGTTGTCGCCCAGTTGCCCCAGGTTCTCAAACAGGACTTATTTTAACCATTTCAAATGTTTCTTCTTTCCTCTCTCGCAGCTCAAGGCATCTTGCAAAATGATTTAAGAGGACTCCCATGTCGCCCCACCACTGGCTGCAGCCCTGAATCCAACCTTCTTTTTATTCCGGGGTTTCCCCCCATTCTGCATTATGTTACCTCCCTTCAGTGGTCAGCCCGGATTCAGCTTGCTGTTGCCCTGGGTTTTTTGGAGGCTGTTTCGCTGTGGACTTAAATGGCCCCAACAAAATCTGGACTGGCAGGCAAATGCAGAAAGGACCACTGTGACAGAAATGGGTGATCTACTTTCTGTTTTCTCTCTTCATTTTCCCACCCCAGCAGGTGGTGCTGAAGACAAACTCAAGTGAGGTGCTATTGTCGTGTCTCACTTCTGATGCACATACAGCTGCTGCAGCTATGGCTGTTCTTATTGATCACAAATATGTCCAATATAATGCCTCTCATTTGTGGCGTCTGGCTTTCTTCTTGTATAAGCCTCCATCTAAGCTGAACTTTGACCAGGGATTCTAGGTTTAAATTATAGCTGAGCCGTAGACTCACTGGAAGACCTGGGCAACTCGTGCCTTGTTTGCCTAAACCCTGGAGAAGGAATCATTATAGCCATAATAAGTTGTTATAGGCTTGCTGTAAGAGCTGATAGTTCAGCAAATGTATGCTAAGAGAAATGCCTAAATGATGTAGTTTCCCATGTCCCAGTATGGTAATGCAGCCCTTACGCACTAGAAGCATCATGGGGAAAATAAGGCACCTTATCACAGATGTTGCTGCACTGACTTTAATAAAGCAACTATGACAACAATTATTTCCCGCAGTGGTCCCTGCTAATTGTGATGAGCAAAGGTTGAAACATCCTATCTATATATCTAATTCTCAACAGTCCCCTCTGCGTGCAGATACGTATTTCCACAAACAGGGGGCACACTCTCTCCCAAAAAGATTTTCTACAGACTCAGGGGACTCTGAAGGTCTGCAGAAAAATCCAAAAAGTTAAAAAAAAAAAAAAACACCTTGGGGAGGGTTGAATCCCCCCCCCCCAATACCTTTTGAAATGGCCACCACAGGGATCTACTCCAGAGGATTCCACCACATTGACAGTGAGAGACAGCCAACCTGCCCACTCCAGGTTGGGAAATTCCTGGAGATTCTGTGGTAAAGTCTGAGGAGTGCAGAGTTTGGGAAGGAGAGAAGCCTCAACTGGATATAATGACACAGAGTCCACCCATTTTCTCCAGGGGGACAGATCTCTGTTGTCCGGAGTTCAGCTGTAATTCTGGGGGATCTCCAGGTCCCACCTGGAGGCTGGCAAAACCTAGGCCTAGCAGCACCCTCTGGGTGGCTTGATACCACCTGACTTGCATGATTCAACTAGGCCTGGCTGCTTGCTACTGTTCAACAGCAACCACCCTATGGAAGTCAGTGTAGTATAATGGTCAGAGCTTCAGAGTAGGGTTTGCGAGACCCAGGTTTAGATCTCCATCTTGCTGTGGAAGCTCATTGGGTGATTTTGGACCAGTCACATACTTTCAGCCTAACCTACCTCATAGGGCTGTTGTGTGGATAAAAGGGAGGAGAGAATAATGTAAACTGCTTTAGTCCCCACTGTGGAGAGAGACCATATTTTTCCTTCATAGAAGCTGCAGGGGGAAAGGATACAGAAAGCTGAAGACAGAGGGGCAAATAAAGGTAGGTTGGCTGAGCTCTATATTTGGCCAGTCTGTTGTGATTCCTGGAGAGTGGCTGCTGCCACTGCTGCTGTGGAGGGGAGGAAGTAGGTGGGAGGCTGGGACAGAAAGAGTGATGGGGTGGGGGCAGAAAGGAAATGACAGGCATGGGGGTGGAGAGAGTAAGAAAAGGGGTGGTAGGAAGGAGAAAGAGTGTGAGTGAAGTAGGGGGAGAGGGGAAGAGGCGGGGGGGGGGGATGGGATAGCCACTCCCACAGGTTTCTTGCGGGTCTTCACTTGTTCAGGTCTATTGTGGGGATCAGATGCATTAAAAGAATGAAACACAGTCTAAAACTGCTATATCCCCAGTCACAAGGGCAGCAGACCGCTTCTGGCTCCACATCATCCTGTGACCATGATGCCACTGCAAATCACCAGTTACCCTCAAAGTATTTTTGGTTTCCTTTTTGGTCAGCCACAGGGTCTTTTCCTAGTTACTGTCATATTATGAGGCTTATTACCAGGACAAAAGGGGATGGGTAAACTTCAAAGCCTCTCATGTGCTCCCTATGGTATCTGTCTTGTCAAGAGATGCAGGTGGTTCCCTAGCAACCACTCATATAATTCCTCCCAATTCTCTCCTCTCCCCCTTCTTCCTGCAACAAGCTTCATACCAGTGGATTCAGCTATGACAATTCAGCAGCTGCAGCATTTGTAGATAGAATAATCTAGTCAAATATTTGCAATACTCTTTAGCTTAAGGGGTTAAGGTGTTTACAAGGCCTTCATTATCATTTCATAACATTGAATGCTGTTTCAAAGAAGTAAGCCACGTCATAAGTATTCATTTCTGATGCATTCCTACAGAATTCACTATATGCAAAGAGGAGAACAAAACATTGGGCTTACCTGAAGTTTTATTTTCTTCAGTGGGGCGAAGCCATCCAAACAGGTTAGGTCACACCTCCTCTTGCTCCAGGCAGGGCTATGCAAATTTTTGTGCGACTCTCCTGGATCAAAGTGAGGTTGCCCTTCCAGTCATCAAATAGCTCAGCTCCAAAAGCCTCTCCTTCCCCCACGCAGTGGGAATGGATGACTTTGCCCCACTGAAGAGAAGAAACCTTTGGGTAAGTCCAATGTTTCAGTAAGGGAAGTAATCCAAACTGGTTATATATCCAAGAAAGATATTGAGTGAGAAGCCTATATTGAGTGAGAAGCCTATATTGAGTGAGAAGCTTTCAGTCCACCACGTTGAAGGACTCTCCTTCCAAAGGCTGCCTCAGTAAAGTTCAACTGGTCAGTCCTGTAATGTCTCATGAAAGTAGAAAAGGGTGACCGGGTAGCTGCTTTACAGATTTCTTCCATAGGTGCTCTTGTAAAAAAGGTGACCGACGTAGCAGCTGCCCTGGCGGAATGAGTGATAGTATTTTGAGACACTCGTAACTCCAAGATTTTGTATGCTTTACAAATGCAGAGCTTAACCCAAAGGGCAATAGCTGTTTTTGACACCCTTTAACCCAGGTTTCCTGAGCTTTGCCTCACAAATAGCACATCTGTTAGCCAAAAGGATACAGTTCAGTTTATATATGCATACAGAGCCCTGCATAAATCTGAATTGTGAAAGATCTTTTCCTTAGGATGGGATGGTTTGGGACAGAAAGAGGGAAAAACCAACTGTTGGTTTTAGGGCCAATTTACACCTCCCCTCTGGAGTAGTTTGACTGCTGTCTTTTCCTATGCTCATTTCACGCTGGTTTCAAATTTCACTCCCTGGCTCTGAAGAGTACTAAGCAACAGGATCTGTTTAAAGCAGTATAATGCTAGTTTGACCGTAGGAGGGCAATTAACGAATGTAAACAGTAATTTTAAAACTAGAACAAGTATGGTTTGAAACTAGAAACAGGTATAGATTTTTTTTTGGAAACTAGAACAATTCCAGCGGGAAAGTCAGATGTAGAATTGACCTAAATGATAGGCTGAGTTTACCTTTAGTACAAACGAGGGATCTATTCAAAGTACCATGGAGTCCTTGTGAAATGGATGGAGGCCGTATCAGACTGGGCACTGGAACACCCTAGGCTAATAGTCTTGGGTGATTTCAGTGTCCATGCTGATGACACAACTTCCACTCAGCCAACGGACCTAGTGTCGTCCATGGCAGTGCTGGGACTCTCCCAATTTGTAATGACCCCTACTCACCAGGCCAGACACACATTCAATCTGATCTTCGTGGCCGGGGTAACAGTGGACCAGATTACTGCCTTGGCAGTACCATGGTCAGACCACCATGCCCTGAGGGCCTGTCTGAATGTTTCACTCTGACCCTGTTTAGGCAGCGAGCGTATTTTAGCTTGCCTGCGGAGCCAAATGGACCCAGGACGGCTCCAAACAGCTCTGCAGGATCCAATACCCCCTGGGTGCTCGTTGGATGAGCCTGTAGGGGATTGGCATAGCCGACTGTCTGTAGCCATTGACGAGATCGCTCCCCAGTGCCCTCTGCGCCCCCAATCTAGGCTTGCTCCCTGGTTTACCCAGGAGTTGCGGCTTATGAAACATGGGCTAAGACGACTAGAGAGACAGTGGCAGCACGCTCACAATGAAGCTACAAGCGCATCTTATAGGGTGTTTATGAGATCCTGTGAGGTGGCAGTCAAAGCTGCAAAGAGAGAGTGCTATCCGGCCACGATCATGTCTGCAAGCTCACACCCAGCCCAATTATTCAGAACGATTCAGTCCTTAATTGTTCTGCCACAAGGCAGACTAAATTCTAGAGAACTGGATATTGGCTGTGAGGCTTTTGCAAGCTATTTCGCAGATAAAGTCCTGTCACTCCACTGCAATCTCCCAGGCACAGTTGATAGAGTTAGTGAACTCGAGGCTCCATGCATGTCTTCAAGTCAGGTTATGAACTATTTCAGTCCGCTCAGCCTTGAGGAAGTTGACAAATTTCTCCTAGCTGTACACCCTACCACATGCTGCCTTGACCCATGCCCATCATGGCTAATTAAAGCTGGTCATGAGGGGCTGAGTGGCACTCTAAGGGAAATTGTCAACAAGTCCCTCATAGAGGGACTGTTTCCTGGGGTGCTCAAGGAAGTAGTGGTGCATCCTCTCCTGAAGAAGCCATCTCTGGATCCGGCTGAATTGGCCTAATTATTGGCCGGTTTCCAATCTGCCCTCTTTGGGCAAAATAATAGAGAGGGCTGTGGCAATTCAGCTACTGAGCTTTTTGGATGACGCTTCCATTTTAGATCCCTTCCAGTCCGGTTTTCGCCCGGGACATAGGATGGAGATGGCACTGGTCGCCCTCACAGATGATCTTCAGAGGCATCTAGATCAGGGTGGTTCGGCAGTACTGTTGTTGTTGGACCTGTCAGCAGCTATTGTCTACCAATGCGAAACTTCGGTAGTTTGCCCAACCATGTGTGCGATCTCTGACCGTGTGCACAGTTGCCATTAGTACATAACACCCCTCCCCCACTAGTTCAGACCTCCCCTAGAACACAAAGTCTCTTAGGTAGGTGGGCCTCCACTGTTCCCTGGCTGAGCAGCGTAGTACAGGTTCTGTGGCGGGGGCTGCCTCTGCTTGTTTGAGAGAAGATTCCGGCCTGTCGGCTGGGGCCGGTGCTGGAGGGATGTCGGTATTTGTGTCAGCTGATGCACTCGCCCGAGGAGGGGGGTGCTGGTGTGGATGACTCGCATCCGCCCTTTTCATCTAGTTCTGGAGCTGGTGCTTCATCTTCGCTCTCCCTGGGTGCGTCGATGTCTGCGGGCAGGAGATGGCAGCGTAGCTGGTCGATATGATGCTTCCAAAGTTGACCGTCTTCTCTGGAGACCTTGTAGTATAGGGGCCCAATCACCTCGACCTCTTAGTGTGAACAAATAACAGTGCCATCCTACTCAGCATCACAGCTATTTCAACTCCATTGAAGTCAGTTGGTTTAGAATGGTGTCACACTGCTCAGGGTAACAGAGTTAGCATGGTTTATTTTATTTTATTTATTTATTTTATTGGATTTTAATTCCACCCTCCCTGGCTCAGGTTGATGGTAATACTGGCTGCCCAGGTAAGAAGCCAGCACCACTCAAACACTTACAACCAGCATACATGTTACAAAACACCTAACAAGGAGGGGAAATAAATAAAGCATTTTAAACATTATAAATTATATCTTTTTATAGAATTGCCCTTATTCCCAGCTCACAGCCTGACTTTCTTCTGAAGTATTTTTGGGTTTGAGAGTCCATGGTCTGCTACCCTCCCCCCTTCTGACATCTTCCAAGGGAGATTTTTTGAAAAAAAACATTTAAACTAAACTCTGCCTGCACAAAAAAAAATATTTTAAAAGAAAAGCAATATTTCTTCATCAAAAATTTCCTGACCTGCCTCATCTGTCTCTTCACCCTGATCTAAAACATTTGCTCTGGCATGTCTGCCTACAGTGCTATCATAACATAATTGCAACACTGGCATAATTCTACGTTCTGTGGAATGTTGCTCTAGTCAAGCTGTTGGTGTGGTGTGGTGTGGACCTCCAAATTCCACCAGTTTTTGAGTTTGACTTGAAACATGAAAACAGTGGGTTTTTGTTTTTTTTTGCAATCTATCCTGAGTCTCACCACCATAATCCCTGAGAAGATCCTACTAAACCTCTGGCTTACCTTCTGGCTGCGATGAAACTTCTGTTGATCTGGATATCTTGACGACCACGTCATCCCTAAATACTGCTCTGTAAATGTGCATGTCTGAACAAATACATTACCCTTTGGACAACATCGGTGGGGGTGAGGGTTTTTTATCAACTTTTGTCCAAGCATTTAACCAGAAAACCTAGTAGTTTATGTGACAAAAAGTGGATGCTTTGGAAGACACCCCACACACAAAGACACCCCCCACGCAGAGCCAGTTTGGTGTAGTGGTTAAGTGCGTGGACTCTAATCTGGAAGAACCGGGTTTGATTCCACACTCCTCCACTTGCACCTGCTGGATGGCCTTGGGCAAGCTATAGCTCTGTACCAGCTGTTCTCTCAAGGACAGTTCTCTTAGCCCCACCTACCTCACAGGGTGTCTGTTGTGGGGAGGGGAAGGGAAGAGAGTTTGTAAGCCACTCTTGAGACTCTGAGTGAAGGGTGGGGTATAAATCCAATCTCTTCTTCTTCTTCTTCAATTATACCAGAACAGGGGTGTGTTCAGACGTGCAATTTTATCCATTCCCCTTGCTGTTCCCTTACAGATTTAAAGTGCATGATCAGACAGCAACATTTGTCTGTCGTGCCCCAGTCATCTGCCTCCTGTCCCCCCCCCCCCCACTATTCTCTGTGTTTTTTTGATACCTGAGAAAGTCCGATGGCAGATGATTGGTGCAGTTTTGGCGTGGATTTACTGAAGGTCTGATTGCAATCTTGCGCGCCAAGACTGCAACTGCCGCTTTTAAAAAAAAAATCATTTTGCGCATGTGCACATGTGTATATTTGGTGTGGCCATCTGCCTACGTGCATGCAGCGATTTTTTTTTTATTTTTTTAAAGGCGATTGCACGGGCTCTGCAGTTAGAGCAGGGGAAGGTCTGCATGTTCAGTCACGGAACAACTGCGCGCTGAAGCAAGTGAGTGGATCAATGTCTGGATGACATTCTCTGGTATAATTTCATTTGCTTTAAATATAACCGGGCTCATCGCTCTTTAACATTGTCTTCTGAATGCAGCCTTGGATTCTGTCTTCTGAATGCAGCCTTTAACATTGTCTTCTGAATGCAGCCTTGGATAGATTTGTTTATAATATTTATACTTTGCATTTCTCCCCATTGAGGACCTAAAGAGACTTACAACATTGTTCAGACCTCCTTTATTTTATCCTGACAACAACAATCCTATGAGGTAGGTTAGATTGAGAGAGAATGACTGTCCCAAGGCAACTCAGTGAGCTTCCATGGCACAGTGGGGAGGAGATTCAAACCTGGGTCTCCTGGACCTTAATCCAACACTCCAACTGCTACACCACAGTGGCTCTGTCAAGACGTGCACATTCATTCACGGGCAGAGAAAACACAGAACAGACAAAATGACATGAAAATTAAAAACTTTGCTAAGTGGCAAAGTCCCCCCTCAAAAGGGGGGGGGGTTATGAATATGAGAGTCTATTGTTATGTATCGTGTCAGCATTTGAGGTGATCACACAGCTCTGGTGTGGTATTTGACCACATGTACACGTTCAAGGCACTAATTTTTCATATGGCCTGTCTCAATTAGAGTCTTTGGTTGTCTGGGAATTTCAACAGCTTCCATTAAGGGTGCTCAAATTTTAGTGGATGCAATGGCAAAATGTACGAAGGAGATATTGCAGTTCAACAGGTAAGGATAAATAAACTGAATTTTGTGTCTGAACAGCATAATTCCTCCAGATATCCCCAAACAAAACATGCTTGCATCATGTCACAAGAGTGGGTGTCAAGATATTTTGTGTGCCAAAAGGCCAACATATGCTGGACCAACATTTACAAAATAAAGAATAACAGACAGCTTTGATGACTTCTGAAATGCACTGACTCTGCAAACCTTACTTTAAAATAAGTGATATCCAACAGCCCTAACCAGGTGGGAAGAGTACAAGGAAAAAAGGCTGGTTAGCAGCCTCGTAGCCTGGAAATATTCCAGTGAGGGACTTTGGGATTTGGGGGGGGGGGGATACTGTGCCCCTCCAGTGTGATGATGTCATTAGTGGCATCACCACAAGTGACCCTCCTCCAGGGAGAGCCAAAGAGGAGGCAGCCAGCCAGCCAGGCAGCAGGAAAGCAACTGCCTCCTCTTCAGCTCTCCAAGCAGGCGCGGGCAGAGTGAGGTGCCAGGGTGGGCACCACTTCACGGCATCTGTGAGTCACCAGCTAGTGAGTCAGATCTCTGAGAGCTCTCCAAGACCTCTCGGAGAGCTCTCTGAAAGCCAACACGCTGGCTGGGGCAGACAAAGTGAGGCACCGAGGTGGGCCATTCTCTAATGGCCTGCCCTGCCACCTCAGTGCGCCTGTGCCAGCGAGTCGACTCTCCAAGAGCTCTCCGAGAGCTGACTCACTGGTTGGCTGGGGCTCACTGGGGACTTGCTGGTGGCACTCCCCTTGATTGACAGGGGGCACAGCCCCTAAAGTCCCACTGCTGATTATGGCCCTGCTGGTTAGGGAAAGGGGTGAAAGGGAAAAATTACAAGAAGGATTATATCTAAGAAACAAGAACTGATGCAGTGAATGAATGGAGTGAAACAATATTTTTCTCTGTGACTCACTTGCACTCAATATTGTGAGGGAAATTAATTGTGGGTATCTGGACCAAAATGGAGTTCTAAGATAGCAAAAGAGCAGATCATGAGTGCAAAGAGCTCTTGCAGGAGGCAAGCATATTGCATAAGCTGGTGTGATCCTCCCAGGGCTCATTTCGTAGCAGGAGCTCCTTTGCATATTAGGCCACACCCCCTAATGTAGCCAATCCTCCAAGAGCTTACAGAGCTCTTCTTACTGGGGCTACTGTAAGGTCTTGGAGGATTGGCTACGTCAGGGGTGTGTGGCCTAATATGCAAAGGAGCTCCTGCTATGAATTGAGCCCTGGATCCCCCTGTGTTTGTATGATGGTGTGTGTATATATAATGGAGTAAATCCAACCATTCAGTTCCTCCAGCAGAATGACATCTGTGGAAGAGGGGACAATTTCCTCTCCCTTTCCCACTGAATACCTGCACTTTGTCCCTTATGTATTCCTGAGGGTCCACTGATGCTTCCCCTGGAAAACTATTTTTGGAAAGCACAGAGGGCTGCAGTCGGGCCCATAGCCAGAACATTTTTATTGGGGGGAAGGCAAATGAGTACAGTGGTGGTGAGCACATTGTTATTTATTTATTGTAAATGAACTTGAGCCGGTCCGCTGGCAAGGCGGGATATAAATATAATAAACAAACAAACAAACAAACAAACTATGATGTAGCGCAAAGTCTTTACAAGGGATCATTTTACAAAGAAGGTTAAATGATAATTCATTTTGCTTAAAACCAAATATCCCCTTCCTTTATTTACACACGATGAACAGAGCCTTGTAAATGCATGAAGAATCTCCTAACACGTCTGTTATAATCGCATTTTATAAACTCTTAACAATTCCTCAAAAAGTTTTTACCATAGATGGAGGCTTGTAATAATTTTTGGTATTTCCCCTTGTTGAGTAAGATATTCCAAAATAGGAAGCCACACTGTAATTAAGTTAGTTTGAGTAGTAGCAGAATCATATTGAGTAATATCTTCAGTTATTTTTGCTAATATATAATAATTCCAGAGCTTTTTGTGCCAGAAAGGTATGTCTGGACAAGTGTTTGCTTTCCAATGTAGTGCAATAGCCTCTCTAGCTGCTGAAAGTAAAATTGATATTGTTTCCACTTTATTTGTGGAAGTTTATGTATTTAATCATTTAAAATATAGTTTCTATTGTGGGTTTTATTTTCTATTGTGGGAAGGCAGTTGGTTCCCTTCCTCGAACACAATGACCTGGCGACAGTGATCCATGCTATGATCACCTCGAGGTTAGACTACTGTAACGCTCTCTACATGGGGTTGCCCTTGACCCAGCTCCGGAGGCTGCAGCTAGTGCAGAATGCCGCGGCCAGGCTGTTGATGGGCCTCTCGGTGAGGGACCACGTCCGGCCTGTGTTGAGGGCGCTGCACTGGCTGCCTATAGCGTACCGGACCCGGTTCAAGGTGCTTGTTTTAACTTTTAAAGCCCTATATGGCCTGGGGCCTGCCTACCTAAGGGACCGCCTTTCCCCATATATACCCCAGAGAGCGCTGCGGTCAGGCACTCAAAATCACCTGACCCTTCCGGGCCTGAGGGAGGCCAGGTTGACAACTACCAGGAGCAGGGCCTTCTCGGTGGCGGCCCCCTACTGGTGGAATGAGCTCCCGTAGAACATCAGGGGCCTGCGGGATCTTTTGCAGTTCTGCAGGGCCTGCAAAGCGGAGCTCTTCCGCCAGGCTTTTGGGGCCGCCACTGGAGGGAATGGCCCTTAGTAGGCGGCAGGGTGAATCGCCGCTAGGACACCTGGGGTGGGATAGGAGTCTCCTGGCGGGAAAGAAAGTAGGCTACTGGGATCTGATGTTGGTCTAGTATTTGCTGCCATCTGTGATCTGAGTGCTTAGCTGTATTTTAATGTGATTTAATTGATTTTATGTGTTTTAACTTTGTATATTTATAATTATGTTGTTAGCCGCCTAGAGCCAGCCTACTGGCTAGGCGGGATATAAATCAAAGTTAATAAATAAATAATAAATAAATCACTGAATATGTTATTAAATTAATTCTTTCCAGTACTATTTCCCCATTTTTTAAAATTTCCGGACAGTGCATCCAACAATGAAGAAAACAACCAACTTCTTTACACTGTTTCCAACATTAGGAGCTAATTGAAGATTTCATGTATGGCAGTTTCAATTGAGTGAGGTACCAATGTGTTATTATTTTGAATAATAATTTGAAATATTTATTCTGAATATCTGTAATTTTACAGTCAGTATTTTTTAATTATATGACAAAGAGTTCCACAATTTATGCCACATTTCTGGTTTTAATGTTTTTGTACATATTTTTTTGCCATATTTTTGATATGGTAAATCTTTTCCTATTTCTATTTTACCTAATATATTATAAATTTTGGATATTTCTTTTTACCATTTTGGCTTTCTTGAAAAAGTTTTTCAAAAACAGTTAAAGATTGACTCATGATTTTTCTCTAATTTTAATTAATTGCTGAACAAAGATGAGAAATTTGTAGGTACTGATACCATGAAATATTTTCTCCTACTTTAGCTTCCGACTCTGGCTTTGTCACTATTTTTTGTTAGTTGTAAGGTCTTTTAATGACGTAATCATTTGCTTATTCCATTCATCATGACTTGGCTTGATTGAGGCAGGAGGAAACTAAAATTGGTTAATACTGGTTTGATATCTAGATATTTCCGGTAATAACTGCTTTCTTTTTTTGGTCCCAGATTGTTAATGAGGCTTTCAATAACTCATTGCAGAGTATTCGACCCAAGCGCTCCTTTGGTTATTGCCTAATCAATTCTTGTACCGTATATGGGTAAGTGTCTTCTTGGTATATTTGAATCCAGTTTTTATTTCATTCTTGGTCAACATTTTCACTATCAATGAAAAATGGGTCGCTTTATAATAGTTAAGTAGGTCAGGATATCCTTATCCTTCTGTTTTTGTATTTCTTTGTTTGGCAATTTATCCAGTACCTTTTACTAACCCATACAAAGTCATTCTTTTTTTTTTTTTTTTGCCACTGATTAAAGTAGATGTAAGACTTATAGGAATGGTTCAAAATAAAAAAAGAATTTTTTGAAAAATAAAAGACGCTATTAGGTTATGTCTATCAATACAAGTTAAGCCTAACTTATGCCAGTTATGCAGTTGAGCTATAACTTCTTTGAACATTTTCTCATGGTTGTATTTTATGAGGTCCTCTAAATTAACAGGGATATTTATACCTAAATAGGTGATATATTATGTGGCCCAATTTTAATTATAGTATTCTTTGATTAGAGCCATGTTTTGTATATTAAGCTTAATTGGTAGTATTTAGATTTAGAGATTTTGCTTAGATTTTGCTTTAGAGATTAGATTTTGCTAAACTCTGTTAGCATAGAATGTAATTGAAGAAACAGGTTTTGTAAGGCATAACAAAGTATCATCTGCAAATAATAAAAGTTTATGTTCTACTCCCCTAATTTCTATACTGTTGATTAAATTATCCTTTCTGATTTGATTTGCTATAGCAATTGCAAAAATTAGTGGGGAAAGTGGGCAGCCCTGACATGTCCCACATTGCAAAAAAAGATTATGTTAAGTTATTATTAATTTTTAAACTGGCTGATGGTCTTGCATATATTGCTGGTATGGCATTAAGAAACCTATCACTGGGGGTGGGGGTGGTGACACCGAGAACAATGGTGGTCGCTTGATCTGCTGGCTCTGCTCCCTTTCCCTTTTTAACATTGCCTACAGACAACAAACGGAGATTATGATCCTCCCGGTATGGGCAGAAACAACGGAAATAATTCCAACAATCTGAAAACTACAAGTCCTCTCAAGATTTATTTTACCCCATAGAACAGCTGCTCAGACTGTAACAATTTTGGTGCTGAAAAAAACAGAAATGGCTGCCAATCCGTCTCTCACGCATTTAGTGGAAGCGGTAATAAATAAACAGGATCTCCCTAATCTACTAGAGCAGATGGAACAGAGGCTTACTGATACTTTACTGAAATCACTCCAATCGGTTCGAGATCAATTGTTGGAGATCCAAGCTTCCCTAGCGCAAATGACTAAGAAAGCAGAGACTGCTCTGAACATGGGCATGATACTAAAGGATGATGTCTGAGATATCCAGGGCAGAGAACTTACAAAGATTGCCTGCTTATAAGCCCAAGTTAGATATTTTAATTTAAAAATAAGAGGGATCCCAGAAGGGGAGGAAGGACCAGTCGACTTAATATGTTTTATTTCAAACTGGCTCACCTCAGCCTTGAAGCTGGAGAATGGGGTGGCACCGGCCATTTTATGAGCCTACAGAATGGACTTGCCTGCAAATCCAAAACACCGAGCCCCAGAGACATTCTTATACAATTTGCGGACTGGCGTACTAAGACCTAGATTCTAGATGAAGCTAAAGTGAAGGGCTTTATTCCATTGAATGAGTTACAAGTCCTGATCTTCCTGGACATACCCCAAGAGGCACTACAAATTCAGAGGTCCCTAAAATCTATCACCTCAAATCTTCGACAAGCAAGCATCAAATATAAATGGCTGCTGTCAGGCTCTTTACAAGTCAACCATCATGGAGTGGTACTGCAGGCGTCAGATGAAGAATCTGACTATGAGCTCTTAGGAAAGCTATGAATTTCAAATGACTCTGACATTACTGACCTTACTTGACACTATCCAAAAAGGAACTCCTGAAAAGAACAGTAAACAATCTATTCGGGAATCTATCTCTCTGATGTCCACTGAATGGGCAGGCCCAGCACATGCACACTAATTAACTTGGGAAGAAGAATGCCTTGACATACTATAATGGGAAGTCTATATATTTAGTGTTTATTATGCAAGTTTTATTATGTATTGTACTGCTCTGTTGAATGATTGAACTGTCTGTCTTATATAAATTGTATATCTAAGAGGGAGGGGGGAGCAAGTGGATGGTCCCTCAGTTCAGTGGTTATTGTTTGGAACTCACCTGGAGGGAGGTGAGTGAATCTCCAAAGTCAGTCCATAGTTAACGTTTTTTATTATTATCCTGTTGAATTTATAGTGACTCTACTTTATTGGAATTTAATAGGTAACTGCACTGAAAGTTTACTTTTATTGTTGGTAAACCTTTCCAAGCATCTTTACTACATATAATTAATTGTTAGACAGGAGTTTAAAACTCTTATTGGGGGGAGGGGGGAATATAGGGGATAGCTTAATTCATACTGTTAATATTATAGGTTTATATTGAGATTAATTATACTTCATAATTAAATAAGCACCTGGTTAGAAGTTCTAGAAAGACTATGCCCAGTATTGATTTCTGCTTTTTATCTGAACTCTAACTTGAATTAATTAACAGCTATTCTTAGCCTTGTTATAGAGTGTTAATAACATTGATTTTGTCCAATAAATTTTCACAGTTTGATTCATACAAATATTTATTTCTGCTTATTAATTGAATTTGATTATTACTCTAACTTGAATTAATTAACTGCTACTCTTAAGCCTGATTATAGTGTTAACAACATTGATTTTGCCCAATCAATTTATACAGTTTGATTTATACAGACAGATATATTGTAATTGCACTTAGCCCTAACCGTTGGTACTCACCTATTATTAACTGATTATGGCTTATATTGGTATTGCACACCACTTAGAATAAGCAGCTCAGACTAAAGATATCTTAGAATCTAATCCACGAGCACAGCACACTTTTTCATAAGGTCTCACAAGAGTTTCACTTCACATAGCTTTTGTACTTTTCATGCTTGACTGTCATTTGGGACAGAGCCCTCACCAAATTTAATAAAGTGCATGATGGCATCTTTAAAAGTATACTCGGTAAACATTAGTGGATTGAACAGTTTGATAAAAAGAAAGAGGACCTTACAATACATCAAACAAAAATGTCCCGATATTCTCCTGCTACAGGAAACACATCTACAATCTAACACTCATCCTGCTCTGAAGATGGTACTCTTCCCCTTACAATTTTAGGCTTCAGGGTCCTCTAAGGCCAGAGGGGTGGCAATCCTGATAGCCAAAAAAGTAAACTTCATACTAGACTCAAAGATGATGGATCCCTTAAGCAGATACTTATTCATAAAAGGTTCCATTGATGGGAAGAAATGGGTATTTACATCTATTTATGTGCCCAACAAAAACCAAATCCCATTTCTGCAAGAAATTTTCTCCAAACTACAAGCTTCCGGGGAGGGTGATCTAGTGACAGGAGGAGATCTGAACTTTATAGCAGACAATGCCCTGGACCACTCCTCTTCTAAGCACAAGAAACGCCTGTCACCAACTCGCACTAAATTGGAAGACTAGCGTGCTGCCTACAATTTATGTGATACATGGAGGCATCTACATCCGTCGCCTCGAGATTATTCGTATTTCTCAGCATGTCATGATGCATTTACCCAACTTGACTACATTCTAATATCTTCCTCATTGATACCGCACCTTCAGCTTTCCAATATTGGACAGAGGCATTTATCAGACCATGCCTGGCTGGACTGCACTCTCCAGTCAATGTCGAGCAACACAACAGACAAACAAAGGGCTGATAAAGACAAGGATATTTCAAACTTCTTCAAAGAAAGCAACAAAATGCTGAGATGATATCCTACATTCAATGGGATGCAATGAAAGCAGTAATCAGGGGATCCATTGTATCCTCGACCTCACACCTGTGGAAAGAAAAAGAGATAGTAAGGACAGAGACACCACACCCCATTGCTTTTCTGGAAAGAGAATATAAAAGGCAGGACGGAAATCAATCTACACCAAACTTCTAGCAGAACGTAAACTCTTAGATTCTATTGAACTAACACAAATTCAATGAAATCTTTTAATCTTGAAACAGAGGTATTCACATGAATCTGATAAAAATATACGCCTCCTTGCATGGAGGTTAAAGGAAAAGGAAAAACAGCGGTTGTGGGAGCATTGAAAACTTCTGATGAGAAGAGTCACACCACATCCAAAAATATTGCACTTGGCTTTGCAAAATATTACGAGTCACTGTACAGCTTGGGGAACCCTTCGCAGAAAGATATACGCTCATTCCTGAAATTTTTATCACCACTGAATACTCTCTCTATGGCCCAAGTAGAATACTTGGACAAAGCAATCACAACCCAAGAATTGAAGGATGCGATAAAACAAATGAAGGTGCATAAATCGCCAGGACTTGACGGACTGCCTGCAGAATTTTATAAAGTGTTCAGCTCTATCCTATCTCCACCTCTACTGAGACTCTGCAATGACACTTTGCTCACTGGAATCACTCCACCTTCATGGTCAGAATAATCAATAGCAGTAATCCCTAAAGGGAATAAAGATTTTACCAATCCAGCATCGTATCGCCCCATTGCTCTCCTTAACGATGCCTAGTTATTCTCAATGGTACTTGCAAATTGCCTTAAATCATTTATCTCAGAACTGGTGACAGAGGATCAAACTGGTTTTATACCAGGAAGGCAGATTATGGATAATATTAGGCAAATGCTTAATGTAATCTGGCATGGGAAAAAAGGCTGCTTTGAGAAGTTAATCTTAGCTCTGGACTTTGAGAAAGCCTTTGATTCCACTGAAATACAGTATATAATGGAGTTATTGAAAAACATGGGATTTGGCAAGAATTTTCTAATGGCGCTGTGTTCTATCTATCATCACCCAAATCCAGGGTAAGAGTTAATGGAAACAGCTCACCTTTCTTTTACCCTACTCGGGGCACCAGAAAAAGGTGCCCTTTCTCACCCTTAATCTTCGCATTAGCAGTTGAACCCTTGGTTAAAAAACTATGCAGAACCACAGATTTCTCCATTATCATCACGGGGGAACTGAACATAAGATGACCCTTTACGCAGATGATATGACACTTTATATTTCAAACACGGAAACTTTGCTTCCAGCCATATCTACTATCATCTCTGAATTTGAAGTCATTTCTGGTCTATGTCTCAACTCTCAGAAATCTGAGATCTACCCCATTAACTTATCAGAAACAACAAGGTCTATCTTGAAAAGCGCCCTCCTATATAAATGGATATCAATGGAGTGGAGGCACTTGGTAATCCGCATACTAATTGATCCTAATAAACTCCTTGATTACAACTTTAACCGATTGCATAAAGATATACAGGGCCACATTAGAGACTGGAACACTTTTAAAATCTCATTAGCGGACCGAATGCAACTCATCCAGAGCTTCTTATTTCCGAGCTTCTTGTTTCTTCTAAGAGCACTACCAATATCTATCCTGGGAGCTGAACTGGACAAATGGCAATGTACCTTTAGTACCTACTTATGGGCCTCCAAGAGATCCAGAGTGGACAGACGTCACTTATCTAGACCGGTCTTAAAGGGCAGTCTGGGTTTAGCATCTCTCCATCATTACCATCAGGTGACTATGATATCTAATGTAGTAAGAATGCTACAGAAGGATTTTCCAACAAACTGGATGTCAATTGAGCCTCCAGGAAATCTTCACCCTCCAGGAAATCTTTTGGATCCCGGCATTACTTCGGGCAAACACCATTGCCCATAACATATTCTTGTCCTCAACCTTGAAGGTTAGGGATCTTAAGAACAAAAACATCGCCCCAAGGATCTCACCCTTATCTACATATTTGAATCCACCATGGTTTCCCCCTGGAATGGACCAGAAAGCATTCATAATCTGGCTCTCCTCCAGAATAAGTTGGATATAAGATCT
The DNA here is from genome assembly GCA_029233225.1 of Lepidodactylus listeri. NCBI lineage: Eukaryota > Metazoa > Chordata > Lepidosauria > Squamata > Gekkonidae > Lepidodactylus > Lepidodactylus listeri. The sequence continues at coordinate 11,618,334 of JARCFY010000015.1, read as the reverse complement.
TGCCTTCAGAGGATCGATTCACACCAAGAATCACTTTGAAGAAAAAATGGGCACCCAGATTCCTTGACTCCAACACTATCAAATTAAGAATCTTCTGGATCATCTTAAATCCTTGGGCACTTTCATTAGGCCCAAAATGGCCTTTGAAAATTAGTGGAAACATCTTCACAGCAAACAAAGGGTCTATTATCTAATCCATATAAGGTATTGACTGACTTAGAGAAAACTGACATACTGATTTGGGGTATGACCTGAGCCCACAGCAGTGGATGTCGGTTTGGAATTCCTCAGCTAACTGATCCAGAACTTTCAATATCAGACTTCAGTTTTTTAAATTGACCACACACTGGTATTACACACCCATACAATTACACCATATCAATCCAAACTACGGTGCACTCTGTTGGAAAGTCTGTGGTGATCGTGCAGATTTTTTCCATTGTTGGTGAAAGTGCCCACATATTCAGATGTTTTGGAAAAAGATTTCAGAAGAAATAAATAAGATTACGTCTCTGGAACTCCCATTTGATCCGACATATCCTGATTCTTTGAACAACAAAATCTCAGAGCTTGCCTCCAAACTCTTAGCTGCAGCCAGAATCACCATTGCAGCAGCACAGAAATCACATAATCTTTCGTCCATTGAAGCCTAGAGGGAAAAATTATGGGAACATTTTGTGATGGAGAAAAATGCAGAAGCCTCTAATAGAATCTCAGCCACCTCTAGCAAGTTTCACAAAAGATTTGTGGGGACTTGGTTTCCGCTACTACAATACATGACGGAACATGGGATTATTCCCTCTAACTTTAAATATGATACGTGTCTTCATTTTTAATCAGAAAACCCTTAGTCTGAGCACTTTTCACTTTGATATTGGTGTTGATTTTTGCATCTTAGTACATGAGCTGTTACATTTTCCCTTATGTTATGGAAATATTTTATTAACACTCCTAATACTGGTTCATTATGCAACTGAAAGAATAGCAGCTGTTGTATTGTTATGAGGTAGTATTTCGGGTATCGTTAATGTTGTGCAATGTTCTTCTAATATTACACTTCTTGTAACGTTGAATTTATTATCAATAAAAGTGGGGGGGGGGGGGGAGAAACCTATCACCAAATCCCATTATTTTTAGTTCTACTTGCAGAGAGGGAATATCTATAGACTCAAAGGCCTTTTCTACATCCAATGAAATTAAAACAGATTATAGATTATGTTGTTTACAGTGATTGATACAATTTAATGGAGGGGTGTCAAACATAAGGCCCATAAAGAATTGATGCAAGGGAGGAAGTGCTAGGGGGAGTGGGCAGAGCCACTTCATTGTGGCTTCAGCATGGCAGAACAACCTCATCTGTAGCAATGTGGGAGCATCTGCCCAGTGCTGCACTGCTGCCTCTCTAGTCCGCCTGTGTGGGTTTCCCTCTGCTGTCCTTTATACAGTTTCTATCTCTGGTACCTGGCATCATGTTTTATGGCACATATGGCATGGCCTGACAAAGTGAAATCTATGTCAGATCTGGCCCTCATAACGAATGAGTTTGACACCTCTGATTTAATGCTTTAATTGTATTATCAGATCAATCTCTTTTAGGCATGAACCCTGCTTGGTCTTTTAAAATATATTAAGTAATGAAAGTGTTAAGACACTTTGCCAATATAGACGTAAATATTTTAAAATATGAATTTAAAAGTGAGATTCGTCTATATGAAGCAGTCATAGAACAATTTTTGCCAGGTTTATGTTAGTGCCATAATAGTAGCTTCTGCCTATGATGGTGGTAGGTTTCCTGTTTCTAATATTGTATTACAAGTTGCCATTAATGGATCTTTTAATAATAATCTAATTTTTTAATAAAATTCTGTTGGAAATTTATCAGAGCCAGGCACTTTATTTATTTTAACACTTTAATTGCATCTATGATTTCTTGTTTAGATATTGATTTTTCCATATATTGTTTATATTTTTCAGAAATTATTTTTATTGTTGGGTGAGCTTGAAAATATTGTTGTATAGATTCCTTTTGAACCTTATCATCCTTATATAATGTTTTGTAAAATTCCAAAAATATTTGAGAGATTTTCTTTGTTGTAAATTGTAATTTATTTGTAGCATCTTTAATGGTGGTAATTAATCTAGTGCTATTCTGCTGTTTTACTTTCCATGATAAATATTTTAATGACCTTGGGGTATTTTGCCATGTTTTCTGTTTTGTATATATTTATTTGTGTGTGTGTGTAGTATTTGTGTTGTATCTAATAGCTCTAATTGTCATATTTTGGCTATAAGTTTTTTATATATTTTCTTATTTTCATTTTTAAAAAAATTATTCTAAGCTAGTTATAGATGTTTCTAGTTCTAATCTCACTTTTTGTTTTTGCTTTTTCAGATATGAAGATTTAGAAATCAACTATACTCACAGGATTGTATTTAGCACATCTCGTAATAGTTCTGAACTAGTATTATCTTTAAATTAATTTTGAATTTGTTGATCAATTTTTGCATTTATTGTTTAATTAAAATTTATTTAAAAACCAAGTGCTATTTGTTTTCTGTGTTTTTTCTTTCAATATTATACATTCCACCCAACTGTGATCAGTCCACATTTGGTATCCTATCTAAGATGATCTGTCTAATAATCCTGGTGACATAAGAATATAGAAGAAGAAGAAGAAGAGATTGGATTTATACCCCGTCCTTCACTTGGAGTCTCAGAGTGGCTTACAAACTCCTTTCCCTTCCCCTCCCCACAACAGACACCCTGTGAGGTAGGTGGGGCTGAGAGAGCTTTGAGACAACTGTCCTTGAAAGAACAGCTGGTACCAAGCTATGGCTTGCCCAAGGTCATCCAGCAGGTGCAAGTGGAGGAGTGGGGAATCAAACCCGGTTCTCCCAGATTAGAGTTTGAACACTTAACCACTACATTAAACTGGCTCTCAATAATTTATCCTTGTGTATGTTGAATGTCTAGCTGAAAAGAAAGTAAAATCTTTTTCTGTAGGATGTTCTCCAAATATTTAGTAACTGAGTTTTCTAAAATATTTTCCAGTTTTGTAGTTTTTTTATTTTTAGGTTAAGAAGATTTATCCAGTTTAATGTTAAGGATAAAGTTAAAGCCCCCCCCCCAAGATTACTTCTCTTTCCTGAAATGTTAATAATTTTTCTAAAGTTGCTTCAATGAAATCAAATGTTCTCCAAATATTTAGTAACTGAGTTTTCTAAAATATTTTCCAGTTTTGTAGTTTTTTTATTTTTAGGTTAAGAAGATTTATCCAGTTTAATGTTAAGGATAAAGTTAAAGCCCCCCCCCCCCCCAGATTACTTCTCTTTCCTGAAATGTTAATAATTTTTCTAAAGTTGCTTCAATGAAATCAAATTGTTCTGAATTAGGAACATATAATGAAACCAACGTCACTGGAATATTTTCTAGAAGACCCTTTACAAATATATATCTATCTTGTGAATCTTCAAGTGTTTTTTTTGTGTGTGTCTAAATTTAACTTTCTTTGGCCATCCCTCTTGATTTAGATGGGCCTTTAGCTTAGAATTGAAACTGAAATTTTGTAATAAAGATAATGTTGTTTTATTGTGTGTTTCTTGTAAAAATATATTTGCATTTAATTTTGAGATAATTTTGTATAAATTCTCTTGTGTTTAATTGGGTTGTTCAAACCTCTCACATTTAATGTAACAATTTTATGTTATTCTGCATATTATTACTATTGATTTTTCTATACCAAAGTATGTATTGTGAGGTTATTAAATAATAATAAAAGGTATTAAATTAAACTTACTATTTCTTCTTTTCTTCTGTCTTTTTTATCAGAGTTACTACAATATATTTAACAATCAAAAATAATTTTTATTAACAATAACACTATTCTTAACTACAACCTAAAATTCAACTTTATAATATGGTTCTTACCGATCACCTTGTCTAATTATAACTGTTATTTCCAGTCAAACTTGTATTTACTTCTTTACTATCTTACCTTCCTATGCAGTAAATTGAAATATTTTCTATTTAGAACCTACTACTGTACCCCTTCCTCACCTATCTTAACCCCCCTAAAACTTACAATTAACTACATAAAAAAATAAAAAATCTATGTTTTTTAGTATCTTATTCTAATGTATAGACCTGTAAGCTCCCTCAAAGAAAAAAAAAACTCTGAAGAAGAGTGGGGTCAAAGCCACATGTCTTTTACTTTCAGGTATTTTCAGGGAGGAAATTGGCATTAGTAATTATATCGTATTATTATATTATATTGTTTTATATCGTCTATGTAAGCTGCCCAGAACCGGCTCTGCTGGGAAAGCAGGGTAAAAATCTAAATAATAAATAAATAAATATTATTTCCCCTCGTCTCCCCCCACCCTCAACATTCCTTATTCTTACTATTAATCATTCCACCATTTTTTCATTTACCTTATATTCTTATATGATATAATTTATAACATACCTGTGACAACTATTTGTATCTTTCAATGGGAAGTTTAGTACATGATTATAACATTTCTTCCGACATTTCTGGAGTTAAGATCTTATTTCCTTTTGGTGGTGTTGAATAAACTATTAGTTTTCTTTTATGTCTCCTTTTTCTGGATCTGTTGGTAAAGGCAGTCCAAGTTGCTTAAGTAGATTAAGTCCTGATTCGATGTCTGTTGCTACCAGCATTTTTTCCTTTGTGCCATACCTGAAGACGGGCTGCCAAAGCCCATTTATATCTTTTCTTGGCTCCTTGAAGTTGTTTGGTTTAAATCTCTCCTTAGAACAATCGCTTCCATTGGAAGATCCAGAAATACTTCTATTTTATCTTCCAGGAAATCAAACTATCCCAGATGCTGCTCTTCAGGAAAGATTTTTTTTCTTAAGTTGAAGATCATAGAAATCTCATGGTCCTTTCCTTTTAGGATTATTGAGAGATCCCAGCCTATATACTTTCATGATTGTTGGTGTTATATCTTCTTCTATTTTAAAACATTCAGTCAACCACTGGGCTATGCATTGCTGGGTCTCCACATTATTCTCTGATTTTTCCATGAAGCCATGGAATTTAAGATTCATTGGTTGAGAGTCCAGCTCCAAGGTTAGTATAAAAAAAGATAGTTTTTTTTATCTTTTGTGTTTATTCTTTTAACATTTGTCCCAAGGTTAGAGCACTGTCCGCTGTCTGTTTAATATATTGTACTGTCTTTTTTTATTTCTTCCATTTGTATTTGAATTGGTTCTAGAAGAGTTCTCATACTTAATAGTAGCCTACCTTCCATTTTGTTCATTGCTTTCAGGAGTTTCTTTTTGTATATCTCCTCCTTGCATGACAAAAGGATCCATTGCCATTTTATTTGTTGCATGTTGTTTTCTTGGCATTCTTGCTCCTGATTTATTTTGCCAAAAAGAATCAGAAACCAAACTGGTTTGTGCTTTTTGTTGAGGCTGTAGATTCAGATTTTTCTTTCCCGTTAATTTTGAGTAAGTTTTTGGATTTGTGCCACAGTTTTGTCAATATTTAGGGCCAGGGAGGAATGGAGCTATGGATTCAAGAGGCCATTCCTCTTGTAGCCATGCCCCTTCCTCCCCACTTCTACTTTCCTGGGTTGCAGTGTGCCAAATTGGAATCCCCTACCAATGTATCACCATGTTTCTTCTTCTGAGCATGTAACGAGGCTTTGCTAACAGAGATCACAAAAGAAGGTACATTTTCTTGGATGGAAGGCCCCTTTGATTCACAACACCATCTTCTACTGAACTCATCCCCCCCACCCAAAAAGCCCCAAACCTGCTCTGGTTTGGTTCAATATAACCTGGATAGCTATAGTCAGCCTGGAATGCAATAGGACTGCCAACCTCCAGGCGGGGCCTGGATATCTCCCAGAATTACAAGTGATAGCCAGACTAGAGAGATCAAGTCCCCTGGAGAAAATGGCTACTTCAGAGGATAGACTCTATGGTATTATGCCTGATTAATGTCCCTCCTCCACCTCCCCCAGGCTCCATCCCCCAAATCGCCAGGAATTTCCCAACGTGGAGTTGGCAACTCAAGCTAGTATGTGCACACACACTTTCCTTCTCAGCCACAGACCGCCCGGCATGCAGGGGATGGGCAGCTTTTTTGCTTCATACACATGGAAAGAGAAGCTGGGGATGCTCTCCTCTACAGATACAAAGATTGACTCCCCCTCCCTTTGCTGAGCCCAATTAAAAGAGAAGGCAAAATTGTTGCAAGCACCAATTCTTTGTTTGTTTGTTTGATTTATACTCTGCACTCCCTGCCAAAGTAGGCTCACCATTTTACAGTACTTTAAAATGCTGTGCTGCCATAATCCATTGTGGGCTTGTGGTGCAGAACTCTTTCCCCCCGCCTCATGTGTTTTCAAGTGCCAAAATAGCTGCATGGGCACCAGCACACACTGTAAAATGGTAATGAGTCCACCTGTGAATGGCAGTATACAGAGGTGGTGGCTGCCACCCACCCCCTCTGATTCCAACCACCTTTGAAGAGGTCCCATCTAGGCTACAACAGAGCCCCCCCACCCAAGCTTCTACCTTCATATGCTGCAGTGTTGCAGATCAGAGGAATCCATAACTGGCATGAGCTAGCCACCTAAGGTGGGGAAAGGACTGTGTCACCTGCTTCAGAGCACAGCAGGAGCAACTACTTTGTGCAGGAAGCAAAATGCAAAGAGAAAGCTGGGGAGGAAGGCAGGAGGAGGGAAACGGATTCTCTCCCTCATTGGCAAAGCCTGGGGAGGAAATGCCCTCTCTCACAACAGATTTCACAACAACCCCTAGTGCTGATTGGAGGGGTATGACAAATCTGGAAAGAGCTCACTCAGCCTCACGTACCTCACAGGGGGTCTGTTGTGAGGAGGGGAAGGGAAAGGAGTTTGTAAGCCACTTTGAGACTCCAAGTGAATGGTGGGATATAAATCCAATCTCCTCCTCCTCCTCCTCCTCTTTTTGTTCTTCCATTGTGGCTACAGGCTGGGCTGCAGTAGGAGGAAGGAGTAGGAAAGCTCTGTTCTGAAAACTCCACAGATGATTGGATACATCCCTGTACTGACCTTGTGTACCAAAAGAACACCTTGTGTTGAGGCACAGAAATCCCAAGCATTCAGGACTGGGGTTTATTGCTCTGGTTGTTACAACTTCCTGTCTCAGTTTTCCCATGCTACCTACCATATTAGCCCTATGTATAAAAGTTAGCTGTTCCACATTATTAAAAGAAGGGAATTCTAAGAGGATAGGGGAAAAAAGGCTGCAGGGGTTTCTACTTGGACTTTGTTTTGACCATATTGTTGCAGTACTTATTTACAATGAAATAGCACTACCTCTGGAGTGGCAGCACATTAACTCAGACAAAAAGATATGTGTGTGTATGTGTGTGTTGGGGGGAGGTTCCCTTTGCTTTAGTTTCCCGGTATGTACTGGAAGGATGATTTCTTCCAGCAACTACTTAATATTAGGTTGTCTTGAAAATGGATGTAAAAGATTAAGATATAATGCATCTGCAGCTTGATCCTGACCTTCAGCCTACTCATGCACTTCAGAGAAATGTGTAGCTGTCACTGAGTTTGCACCTATCATCAGATCCATGATCAGACATCAGCTGAGTGAGACCTGATTGACACATGCAGTAATATTGAGGTGGTAAAATGTAGAAATGATAGATGGACTGGGGCACTTTAGTCTACAGTTGATGCATTGGTTTTCGAAGTTCATTTATTCATATATTTATTTAAAGTATTTATGCCTTGCCAGATCTCCGCAGGCTCAAGATGTTTAACAAAGCAGCAAAAGCGGCATCAACACAGAAAACACTATAAGGTCCCTTCTACACGAGCGAGAAAATCCGGAGGGGAATCGAGGCTTTTTTGCTCCGGAGCAATTTGCCCTGCAGTTGCGTGATCACACAGCTCCATGGACCTGCCAGGGCAAACCGCCACTGCATGATCAGATGCAACCGTGGGTGTTTTTTTGTGTGTGTGTGGTGGGTTTCCGAGGCGCTTAAACGGGGGATCGATGAATCGCTGCAAGGGGGGGAAGGGGGAATCGATGCTTTGCTTCCCCCCCCCCCCCGGGCTTTCAATGATGCACACATGGAGAAAGGGAAAAAAACAGCGATGTGTCGGGTCAGCGTGTGATCACGAGATCCGCGACGCCACACTTCCGCGCTGGCGCGATCACACAGAGAAACTCCAGCTGTAAGCCGCAGCAAACCATTTGATACTGGTGTTTCACTAGTAGTTTTTTTACTACGATTTCCCACCGGATCAAAACGGTTTCTAATGGCTTGGCGACGGTTGTGGGACGCTTCCCAGATGTGCTGGTGTGATCGCGCCAGTTTGATCCGTCGATGAAGCGTCCCCCTTGCGTGCCAAATAGGTCCATGTGGAAGGGACCTAAGACCCTCACAACAAATAAAAAACAACCCACAATTAAAACACGAAGTTAAAACCACAGCCAAACCTGCCAAACAATATAACCTCCAGTAAATGGTCTCTGAAATAAGAACATCTTTATCTTTACACGTTCTGAAATGCAGCAAGTGAAGTTACCCTCTGCGCTCCTAGTCTGGTAGGCTATTCCAGATGAGTGGACCTACCACAGAGAAAGTCCATCACCTAACTGTTGCCAGCCACTGCCAAATGGACAATCCTTGGTAAGCGTGTCACTAGGAAGAAGCTGCCTGAAGAACACAGCTGGCACATGGGAGTTCCCCTATATTAACAATTATCTGTAAGTGAGAAACTGTGCTTACCAGTTGCCTGCTGATAGCTGACAAACTCCACCCCCACCCCCACCCCGCTTGCTCAATAGAGCAGTCAGGGGGGGAAAAGGAAGGACAAACAATGCTCTAGGGATTCAAGCATTCCTCGACCACTTCCTGGTGATGTCACTGCATTGTGACACTACATTCCCCTTCTACCTCCCAGCCCCCCAAAGCTCCTGCCTATACCAGGCATAGGCCTGACAACCCTATCTACAATATGCAAAGGTCTAAGCTACAGTCTTTATCTATGCTGTGCTGACTTTTTATCTGAAGAGATTTTTAGCATGGGGGATCATTAAGAATACTGTCCTACCCCCACAGTCTAAAGTAGTATAGCCCAGTTTGAAGAAGAACAAGAAGAACAGTTCGTTTTTATACCCTGCTTTTCTCTACTGTCAGGCACCTCAAAGTGGCTTACAATCTCCTTCCCTTCCTCTCCCCACAACAGGCACCTTGTGAGGTAGGTGGGGCTGAAAGGGTTCGTTCATAATTCCCTGCAAGTGTTTGGCTAAGCTAGTACCTTTATCTCTGACTTGTTCCTTTTTATTTGCAGGGGGATTTTTCACAGGAAAGCATTAATAATGTTACTTTCTCCACATTCATATTGCCATGTCATTCTGCTGCATGTATAGAGAGTGCTGAGTGTTAAGATGAAGTGAGAGGGTAACCTCTGTCACCCTCTTTTTCACTTTCCCATTCAGGTATGGGAGCAATTTATACGGACCTTGTTTACTAATAAGAGAACACCGTAATCTTGTATGCCATAATTGCTGATCCTTATTTCCACAGACCATAATCGATGGATGGCCCTATTTCAGAAAGCACCAAAATTCCATGCAATACAGTTTCCTTGACAACACGAGAGTTTTGTGCAAGGATATTTCTCACTTTTTCTGTTGCTGACCATGGGGGTCTGAAAAACCTGGACAATGTCACCTTCTATGGGCAGATGAACTGCTTTTGTAAATCTATATACTAATAGCCAAGTTGCCCCTCCGTGCGGATATCTAAATCCGCGTGGAGGGGACACTTGGGGGGGGCAGAGAGATTTTTCTGCACACTTGGGGGACTCCCCAGGTGTGCAGAAAAATCCTAAAAGTAAAAAAAAAAAAACTTTGGGGGGATATTTAAATCCCCCCCCCCCAAAAGTAAAAGCGTTCCCTGTGAAAGTGTGACGGTGTTGTGTGCTTTCTAAGCCTGGGCCTGAAAAAGTGAATTGCCCTGGAAGGTCTCAGTGTTTTCTGTGTGTACATTTGATCCTGGCATAGTGACTCATGTGCAATATTAATATCATACAAACAGATGGTTTGGATGTATGTATCAAGCTTTCTCCCTTCCCCCTTTTTGACTGATGACTTTGAGAAATCACTTATGTAAAAAAAGCAAGAGGCAATGTAAATTCTGCTCTGGTGAAAATTGTCAGGTCTTTTTATAGCTACTGTCACTTTTCAAACTGTACATCTCTCTTATAAAGCATAATGTGTCATTTCAGTAGTGATGGAGACAGCTTGGGAATTGGAGCTTCTGCCAGCACCCCGTCCATTTCACTGTAAATTGTTATTGTCTTTATGTGTCAGTTGGAAAGAAAAAAACAGACTTTTAAAACAGGTCTGCTTGCCAGCCATGTAAGAAATGATTTGCTTCTTCTGCGTGCTTACCTTTACAGAGTGAAGATGTGTGTCCTGCTGTAGCAGTGTTAAGCTGGTGAAGGCTGTTACTGCAGGGAATTGTAAGAAAGACAAACTTGGGATTCCGAGATGGTAAGGCAGTCGTGGTCCGTTACACACCTGTTAGTTTGCTCATTTGATTGGATGCATAGTAGGGCTGCCAAGTCCCCCTGGGGGGCAGGGATTCCCCTGCTCAATGGGTCCCCAATCTGCCGGTAGGGATCCCACCCCCGAAGTGGCCCCATCAGGCCAACGTGCCCGGCGTGATGATGTCACCTGGAAGTGATGTCATCACGCAGGGCATGTTGCCGGGGCGACACTCTAGCAACTGCCCTCCAAACTCTATGGCACCATAGAGTTTTAGGGTGATTACCAGAGCGTCGCCCCGGCAATGTGCCCAGCGTGATAATGTCACTTCCAGCTGACGTTATCATGGTGTGCGCATGCAAAGCGTGCACGCGGGACTCCTGGAGAGGGACTGGGACACCCCCACTGTTAAGAAGGTAAGACTTGGCAACCCTAATGCATAGTGATGCCCTGTGCACTGAGGCATTTCCTCCCAGTGCTCCTTACTTCGGTGGTCTGCACTTTCTAATATGCACATAGCTGCCCGGCACACATTCCACAAGACCAATCTCAAGTGAAAGCAAAGGTTGGTAATAGTTGCTGAGCAGATTATCAGTCCCCTTGAGGTGGAAGGTAGATGTCTATGGTCTTTGACTGGTAGGCATAAACATTTATAATTATAGCAGTGTACTACATGCGGAGATCAGGTAGTTGCTAGGCATAAGAAAGAGTAGCACTTGCCAGTTCCTGGCTCTTAGTATCAAGCTAGAACATAATTACTTGAACTACTGTGTAGTCCAGTGACTGATAGTAAATGCTTTCCTTACATTCCCCCCTCTTTTGTAAGTCTTTAAGAGGATCATAAACTCATTGTAAGATATATCTATATCTATATCTATAGATAGATAGATAGATAGAGGTATATATATATAGATATAGATATATACACACACATACACACATACTATAATTAAGTTCAGATTTCATTTTCAAAATAAATATTATTTTTGCTAAGTCAGGACTATAAGAATTTAAATTATTTTAAAGAATACAGATAATGCCAGATGGCATGCATCCAAGAGAGCTCGAAGAACTTTCTAGAGAGCTTGCAGAGCCTTCATCTATCATCTTCCAGACCTCTTGGAGGATGGGAGACGTGCCACAAGATTGGAGGAGGGCAGATGTTATCCCAATTTTCAAAAAAAAGGAAGAAGGGATAACCCAGGAAACTATAGGCCAGTCAGTCTGACCTCTGTCCCAGGGAAGATACTGGAACAGATTTTAAAGGGATTGATCCATGAGCATCTAAAGGATAACTTGGTGGTCCAGGGAAGTCAGCACAGATTTATCCCCAACAAGTCCTGCCAGACCAATCTCCTTTCCTTCTTTGATCGAGGGACGAGCTTCCTGGATTGAGGCAATGCTGTTGATGTTGTTTACCTGGATTTCAGTAAAGCTTTTGACAGGGTTCCCCATGATGTTCTGATGGGTAAACTAGAGGACTGTGGACTGGGCTCTAGGATAGTTAGGTGGATAGGGAACTGGTTGGAGAACCGCACTCAGTGAGTAATTGTCAATGGCATTTCATCTGAATGGAAAGAGGTGTCCAGTGGGGTGCCACAAGGCTTGGTTCTGGGCCCAGTATTTTTCAATATTTTTATAAATGATCTGGATGAGGGTGTGGAGGGGCTACTCTTTAAACTTGCAGATGACACGAAATTGGGAGGAGCGGTGAACACACCAGAAGACAGAGATAGAATTCAATGAGATCTGAACACACTGGAAAAGTGGGAAGATGTGAACAAGATGTGATTAAACAAGGATAAGTGCCGAGTTCTACATCTGGGCAACAAAAATGAGGAATATGCATACCGGATGTGGAATACACTTCTGAGTAGCAGTGTGTGTGAATAAGATCTTGGGGTACAGGTGGACTGTAAGTTAAATATGAGCAGCCAGTGTAATGCAGTGACAAAAAGGCTGATGCTATCTTGGGGTGTATCAACAGAGGCATAACATCCAAATCGCAAGATGTCATAATCCTGCTGTACACTGCATTGGTCAGGCCACACCTGGACTATTGTATGCAGTTCTGGAGGCCTCACTTCAAAAAGGATGTGGACAGAATGGAGCACATGCAGAGGAAAGTGACGAGGATGACTGGGGGCCTGGAGACCAAGCCCTATGAGGAAAGGCTGAGGGACTTGTGAATGTTCAGTCTGGAGAAGAGGAAGTTGGGGGGGCGGGGGACATGATTGCTGCCCTGAAGGATTTGAAGGGCTGTCACTCAGAGGAGGGCAGGGAGCTGTTCCTGGTGGAAGCAAATGATAGGACTTGCAATCATGGGTTTAAATTAAGGGTGGGACGGTAGTGGCTGGATATTAGGAAAAAATTTTTACAGTAAGAGTTTTGCAACAGTGGAATCAACTGCCTAGGGTGCTGGTGAGCTCCCCCTCACTGGCAGTCTTGAAGCAGCAGCTGGACAAACACTTGTCAGGGAAGCTCTAAGCTGATCCTACACTGAGCAGGGGGTGGGACTAGATGGCCTGCGTGGCCCCTCCCAACTCTGGGATTCTATGATTCTATGAACTTGAAGCTACCAGGGATTTAATTCCTGGTGAAAAGGTTCAACATTGAGGCTAATCTTGGACCAGAAAACGAATTCATGAGCTTAGCTTTGTTGGTGCTAAAATATGTCCCACGCTTCCCCCCCCTCAAGAACACTGCTTGCCATATGACGCACTGCAGGATCATGGGTTGTAGTTCCTTTATGCAATCATGATGATGTTGTAATTTGGAGTAGAGGGTGGGAAAGGCAAGAGTTGAGGAACTGGAGTAAAGGATGTGAATACTCAGCTTTGCTAACTCATGGTTGATTCAAGCAACAAGAAAGTTAGTTTATTGTGGAAACAAGCCTAAGCAAAGCAACTCAGAAGCTGTCCGTTTTATTCAACAATGCTGACTCCCAGAAAAGGGTTCTCAGAATTGCAGCCTTTGATGATAATTTTGAGAATGATGGACCAAGTACTGGCAGTGTATCTTTGGGCTGAAACCAACCTGCTATAAAGGCCCAGCGAATTCCTTGTGTTTGTGTTTTAATTCTAAATCAAAATATTGACACTTCAAATAAGTAATTATTGTCTGTTCTGTCTGTGCATGCTTGGTGTATAGAGGGTTTATTTTCTACTGAACTCTATAAAGCTAGAATAATCCAGGTGGGAATAATTGAGAAAGTCTCTCTCTCATAGGTACTTGGGAAATGCATAATCTCTGATAAAATCCTCAGAGCTACACCATACAGCAGCCCACACAGGTTTATGTGAACATGTTCCTATACTGGAAGTACCTAGTATAGTTCCTTAAGTCCTAAATATGAATGGATATCTTGCAAAGGAAATGAATATAAACCGCTAACAGAAAGAATAGGGCTGCCAAGTGCCGGCGACTTACCGGAGGGGGGGAGTTGTTCTCCCCCCGGGAGCTCTTCTGGCGCGTGCACACCACGGCAACGCCTCCAACGTGATGACGTCACCTCCGGGTGACGTCGTTACAAGGGGGAAGTCGTCCTCACCGGACGACTTCTGGGGTGGTGACGGCTGGTGGATCGGGAACCCCTATAGTGGGGGATCCCCCGCCCCCTGGGCTGACTTGGCAGCCCTAAGAAAGAAACAGGTGCGGGACCTGCAATGACTTGAACGGGGGGCATCTTGTTTCCCCCCTCTATACCCTAAGAACATAAGAGAAGCCAATGCTGGATCAGGCCAGTGGCCCATCCAGTCCAACACTCTGTGTCACACAGTGGCCAAAAATACCAGGTGCCATCAGGAGGTCCACCAGTGGGGCCAGGACACTAGAAGCCCTCCCACCATCACCACCCCCATCAAGCACCAAGAATACAGACCATCACTTGCCCCAAATCCTCCCCCACTAGTTTCTCTTTTCCTTCCCTGTAAGCTCCTCTAGCCTCTCCCCCTTTCCTGCTTCCTTATTCTTTCCCACATGCTAGCCCACTAACATTGACTTGCCTCCCTGTCTTCAACTTTCCTTCCTTCCCTCTCCCCGGGAAAAATATGAACACATTGTGTGGTGGCTACAACTGGCAGTCAGTGTAGTTGTTTGAAGATGAGCAAGGTATGTTCCCAGTGGCTAGCCCCTGGACAATAACTGGACCGTTGCATTTCTAGGTTGTCTTCAAGACCCGTCAAAATGGAAACAGATTTCAAAAGTACGTGATGTTTCATTTTTAGTATTAATCAGAAATCAGGTACTTATTTTGGCTTTACTGTACTCTTTTAAAAAAAAGTAGGCTGTGAGTGACAAGAAAAAGAACATAGAGGATTTAAGGACTCCAGGGATTCATAACTTTGAAAAAATATTAACTTCTTGTACACTTTTAGCTCCATCCATTTTTAGCTCAGGCCTCGCCACTGCCAGGGGAGGGAGAAGGCTTGGTGGGCCTCGAGTCTTGCCACCGCTGCTGGTAAGGGGGAGGGGGGAGAAGGCTTGGCAGGCCTTGGGCCTCGCTGCCACCCCTCCTGGTAAGAGGGAGGGGGGAGAAGGCATGGCGGGCCTCGCTGCCGCCTTTCCTGGTAAGGGGGAGGGGGGAGAAGGCTTGGTAGGCCTTGGGCCTCGCTGCCGCCTTTCCTGGTAAGGGGGAGGGGGGAGAAGGCTTGGCGGGCCTCGCTGCCGCCTTTCCTGGTAAGAGGGAGGGGGGAGAAGAATTGTCGGGCCTCGGGCCTTGCTGCTTCCGCTGCTGGTAAGGGGGAGAGGGGAGAAGGATTGGCGGGCCTCGGGCCTTGCTGCTGCCGCTTCTGGTAAGGGGGAGAGGGGACAAGGCTTGGTGGGCCTCGGGCCTCGCTGCTGCCAATCCTGGTAAGAGGGAGGGGGGAGAAGGCTTGGCGGGCCTTGGGCCTCGCTTCTGCTACTCCTGGTAAGAGGGAGGGGGGAGAAGGCTTGGTAGGCCTTGGGCCTCGCTTCTGCTACTCCAGGTAAGAGGGAGGGGGGAGAAGGCTTGGCAGGCCTTGGGTCTCTCTTCCACCCCTCCTGGTAAGGGAGAGGAGGGAGAAGGCTTGGCGGGCCTTGGGCCTCACCACTGCTGGTAAGGGGGAGGGGGGAGAAGGTTTGGCGGGCCTTGGGCCTGGCTGCCGCCGCCGCCGCTGTTGGTAAGGGGGAGGGGGGAGAAGGCTTGGCGGGTCTTGGGCCTCGCTTCTGCCACTCCTGGTAAGGGGGAGGGGGAGAAGGCTTGGCGGGCCTTGGGCCTCGCTTCTGCCACTCCTGGTAAGGGGGAGGGGGGAGAAGGCTTGGCGGGCCTTGGGCCTGGCTGCCGCCGCCGCTGTTGGTAAGGGGGAGGGGGGAGAAGGCTTGGGGGGCCTTGGGCCTGGCTGCCGCCGCCGCTGTTGGTAAGGGGGAGGGGGGAGAAGGCTTGGCGGGCCTTGGGCCTCGCTTCTGCCACTCCTGGTAAGGGGGAGGGGGGAGAAGGCTTGGCGGGCCTTGGGCCTGGCTGCTGCCGCCGCTGTTGGTAAGGGGAAGGGGGGAGAAGGCTTGGCGGGCCTTGGGCCTCGCTTCTGCCACTCCTGGTAAGGGGGAGGGGGGAGAAGGTTTGGCGGGCCTTGGGCCTGGCTGCCGCCACCACTGTTGGTAAGGTGGAGGGGGGAGAAGGCTTGGTGGGCTGGCAGCTGTGAGCTGCTCAGCCTCACCGGTGTGGGGGGGGGGAAGGGAGAAGGCTCACCTGCTGCAGAGCTCCTCCTTCCTCTGCAGGCCGGGAGCTGTGGGGAATACTCCTCTCCCCCCCGTGCGAATATTGTGGGTCCCTCTTCCTGTAGCTTCTATTTACAGGTGGTGGTCACATAGGAAGTTAAATGATATTCTTGAATCAAAAACCCTTTGGTTGAAAAGAAGGCTTAGGTCTCTACAAATTGACCTTGTACCCCAAATTCATGGAAATGACTAGTTAAGGAAGGGCTTAACTGTGTAATTAGTAAATATGGTGTTCAGTCTCATACTTTGTGCTTGTTTACAAGAGAAACTAGAAATATTGAAGCTTCTCTCTGAGCACAGGAAAAGACTTCTACTAAGTGTCCATAACAGAAATTATGAAGAGATTGTAGTATTTTGAGGCACATGGTTTCTGCATTTATACAAGTCACAGAACCGGCAGGTACCAACCCTCTTGCCCAAAGACCCACCCACTTAAGTGTATACATGAACCTTCTTAATTCACCATATCATGAACCCCCAAGGAGGTCAGTGCTAATAATACGATTATTATAAATAGTTTAGGAAAACACATTCCCCCCCCCTTCAATAAATATTGGGCGGGCTACCAATGTTTGTATGCTACATGTATTGACTCTGGCCGATTTCACACTGGCCAGTTGCCTCTCATTCTCTCCGAAATTTCCCCTCCTGGTTTCCTCCGGAGTATTTTCTTCATTTTCCCACTTGGAACCTCAGCCCTTTCAATATAGCGTGACAAAGGGTTTTCTCCAAAAAAAATTAGAAACTCCCACAATGGGGCGGCCCTGAAGAAAGGTGGGCGAGTGGGCATGTTTTCATTCTGGGTTCTCCCCTGGAGCAAACAGGAAAATCCTCTAAAAACAGGATTTGTTTGCTCCAGGGAAACTCCGGTGCAGCAGGGCGATACTCCAGAGCAAAACAGGAGCCCAGGGTAACTGGTGTGAAATCAACCTCTAGAAGCTCCGGTGAAAGCATGAGGGCAAACCTGGGGCAAACGCTAGTGTGAAATCGGCCTCTAATTTAATTATGCTATTTTTTAGGGGCTGGGGGAAGTAATTCTGCTTTCTGTGGTCCTTTATAGGCAATACCAGTAAATCTGAACTGTGTTGACATGCCATTGACAGGCGTCTGGGCTTGCTGCAGAGTGTACGCTGGGCAGGAGGCTCCCTGAATAGCACACTGGTGTGACCCGTCTTTGCCGAATTTAAGCTCACCTTTGATGCGCAGTAGGCGATAGCAACGTAAGGCGTCCTAATGGGCCAGCGCTCCCAAATTCCTGTTGCTCTAAGTGGGCGGGGAAGCAGCAGCAGCAAGGGCTGGCCTTGCCTTCGGGGACGAGGAAAGGGAAGCCGCGGCGAGACTCTTGGGGAACAGGGCGAGGGCGGGTGGGGAAGCGAAGCTGACTCGTCTGTCCCGGACCATTCTCCCTCTCGGCGGCTTTGCAGCGCTTCCCAAAGGGAGGGCCCGATTCGGCGGCGGCTCCTGCGTGTGTGTGTGTGCAGGGGGGCGGGGACGCCCGTGCCAGGGGGCGGCGCGAAGAAGGGAGGCGGCCAATCCGCCGGCCGGGCTGGCTGGGCGGGCCGAGAGGGGGAGCAGGCGAGGAGGCAGCCGCCCCGCGGCCAGAGGCGATCGGCTCGGCACCTGTGGCGACCGGAGCCGGCTTGACTTGGCGAAGTCGCGCCCTGGCTCGGAGATGCCGCCGCCGGGGCTGGAGCGGGCGGTGCCGGCGCTGGGGGCGCGCTGCAGGACGCTGTACCCCTTCTCCGGGGAGAGGCACAGGCACGGGCTGCGCTTCGCCGCGGGGGAACTGCTGACCTTCCTGCAGGCGGGGCCCGACGGCGGCTGGTGGGAAGGGGAGACGGCCGAAGGGCTGCGGGGCTGGTTCCCGGCCAGCTACGTGCAGCTGATCGAGGTGAGCGCCGCGGAGGGCAGGCGCGGGGGAGCGCGGGGGCAGTCTCCCGGGGAAGAGCGCGGCGCGGCGGGGCTCGGGTGGGCGGCGGTCGGTGCGTGATGGGGAGGAGGAGGAGGAGGAGGAGCCGCTTCGTGGAGCCGGGGGCCGTCCGGAGCGTGTGGGTGGCTTGGAGCGTTGCCCCGGCGCGGGCGGGGAGGCTGGCCTTGGGAACTTTCCTCCCCGGGCGGTGGGCGCGCCTGGCCCTCGGGTGGGTGTTGCCTCGGTTATGGAGTGGGTGGCTTAGGTAGGAGGACGGGTGGGGAGATTTTGTATGGTGCAGGTAGGATTGACTGTTTCTTGAGTCTGGACTCCGTGTTGGGGTGTGGGTGTGTGTGTGGTGGTGGTGGTGGGGGGGGGTTGAGATGAGCTGTTGCGCTTTGTGCGTGGGGAGTTGTTGTGCAGTTGTTGCGGGGAAGCGGGAGCCGTGACGTAGTGGTCCTTCATGTGGGTACTGTGGAACATATCGGGGGTAGGGAAGAATTTTGGAGTGTGTCTCTGTGCTGACAGACGTCTGGTATGTGGAGGTGGGATGCAGAATGTTGTCTGGACTTGCGTCGTGTGCACGGGTGCGGTGGGGTGTACGAGGGGGTCTGGTGCAAGGAACTGGGGTACTTTCCCCCTGGGTAGTTTTTTCTGCGCATCTCGATCGGGGACAGGCTTTCCATGTATGAAGAGCAGCATGTCTTGGCATCCTCTTACTTGTTCTGCAGTGGGAAGAAAGGCTATCTTGAGAAGCATCCCTTCCACTGTGTGGTTTGCATCTCTCCACATTCCTGAGCATAGTTTTCCCGAGGTGTGTAGATAGACATGCATGAAGTGCTGCTTCCATGTAGGACCCTTTGATGCGACGTATGCTCTGGTGAAAGGTCCATGATGTCTCGCTTCCCTAGGGTTGCCAAGTCTGGGTGGGAAAATACCTGGAGACTTTGGGGGTGGAGCCAGGAGAGGGCGGGGTCTGGGGAGGGTCGGGACCTCAGCGTGGTACAATGCCATAGAGTCCTCCCTTCAAAGGAGCCATTTTCTCCAGGGGAGCTGATCTCTCTCAGCTGGAGATCAGTTGTAAAAGCAGGAGATCCCCAGACCCCACCTGGAGGATGGCAGCCCTACGCTTCCCCCCCCCCCCAATGTGTCAGTGGAGAGTAAAAATGAAGGTCCTGACCACTTTGCCATGGTTCTGCTGAAATGCGCACAGATCTTGCCAGAAAAGCAAAACTAGTTTAAAAAAAAAAAAAAAAAGTAGCTCTGCTACTTCTTCCAGGCAGGATGGATGTCCTGCATATCAGATATTCCTATGGGCCTAAATTCATTGTCATTAACTCACATAAGTGCTTGTTAATTTTTTTAAAAAAAAGCACACCCAGTTTTGTCTACCTTGATTGTGAAGTCCTGTTGGAAGATAGCGATGTTTACAATGTGGCTGCTCTCTGACAGACCCAGTGGGTTGATCCGTGGGAGCTGAGAGGGAGGGACAGAAGGGAAGCAGCCTTTACTTAAAGTTGTGCTAAATGTCTGTGACACACGTTCTAGTTAAAACGCATGCACTTTTACTTTGGCAGGGTTTATTTCTTAAATAATCGGCATTGCTCAGCTCATGCAGTTGAGTTCTAAGATGTGCACTGCTGCGCCAGTGCAGTTGAATGCCGTTCATGTAATGTCCCATAGCAGCTGTAGCCGGTCTTGTCATTTACATGTTGATGAACTTGGATGTTGTCAGTGATTGTGAGGAAAGCTATTAGCTTGGGATGGGACAGTCTAAAAGGGGCATCCTTGCCAGTTGTCTCTCCCCCCTACCCCCTTGTGTCACATTTAACCATAGTCTTTGGATTGTAGTCCAGGGGTCCAGACAGTCAGTTATTTGCAAGCTGCTTTGTATAATCTGGAAATTGCCAGTGGTTATTTCACGCGGAGAATTTGTGGACATTGACTGGGGGAAGTTTTAAGAGCCCCCATTCCCAATGGCTGCTTTGAACTTTAAAAAAAGAGGATGGGCGAGATCCTGACCATGGATCTTTTGCATCACATTTAGCTTGGTTCCTGCTCATCACATCTTCTAAATGAAGCCCCTCAGCAGATATGATTTTGGGAGAAAAGCTGCTTGACGTCTGTGTTTTCACATAATTAGTTGTTTTGTGCAATAAATGCTCAAAATGTGCATTTGCAGCATACAATCCACGCTTGTTGTGTTCTTATAGAGATTTGTTCTTGTTGGGGAGAAGTGCGGTTCTTTACTATGTAAGTGCGTTCATTGTTGTGATGATGGTTGCGTAGAGTGTGTGTCCATAAGTTCCATTCATCGTTGTTAACAGCTATTTATGATGTCAGTGGTGACCAGAAATGAGATTGGCTGTGCTGGAGACTGGTGTTAGAATTGCCACATGGAACCCCCCCCCCCCCCCAAAAAAAACCAGAAGTGTGTTCCCTGCTATAAATAATCCTAGGTATAACCTGTGTGTGATGCCTTCAGATCTTTAAAGGCTGTGTTCTGCACTCTCCTACTGTGCACATCAGTCTAGTTTAATGTATATTGAGAGGGGGGTGGGGCGTGATTGAATAAACTGGTTTCTGTATGTGCTTCTGCTGAGATTGGGTCCCGCTGTAGCCTGTTGGTTTTGAAAAAGGATTATTCGAAACACGGCAGCTTGTATCTGGACTATGCATCTCTATGGCTTATGGATTTCAAGACTATATGGATTTTCCAGGAACTATATGAGTCTACCTTATGTTGAATGTATGTCAAGTTGGGCTATGGAATTATAATACAATAGGAGTGAGACACATTGAATACTTTTGGGACTTTCTTTCTTGTAAGAACACCTTGGCTTTATCTAGTTATCTGGCTATTGTGTTATTAAACTCGGTATTAAAATATTATTTTTATACATCTTTCATTCACCTTTAGTGTTTTCAGCCGGCGGTTTTTTGTGCTTTGTGTCATTTTATGCACTCTGGTTTCCCTTCTTCTTTTGTTATCCTTCTACTCATGTAGCTCCTTCTACTCATAACTTTGTAACAGAACAAAATTTGAGTCCAGAATGGGCACCTTTAAGACCAACAAAGGTTTATTCAAGGTATAAGCTTTCATGTGCACACACACTTCTTCAGATACACATGCATACAAAAGCTCATACCTTGAATAAAACTTTGTTGGTCTTAAAGGTGCCCATTCTGGACTCAAACTTTGTTCTGCTGCTTCAGACCAACACAACTACCCACCTGATTATAACTTTGTAATGTAATCCAAATTCAGAAGCTTGATTTAGTTGAATTTTTGCACCTATATCAATAAAATAAGGGGCCCATTCTTCCTGCTGTGCAAACAGTATGAAAGAAAGGCCCTCTTTCTGGTCTCCAAACACTTGTAGTGTTTTGGGATGCAGGCTCAGAACCTGTGGCTGTTGAACATTTGTAGAGTTCTGTGTTTTGAAATATAGATATCTTAGTTTTAGATAATGGAGAAACAGTTGTTGCTTTATGTTTGTAGTTCTAAAAATAAATCTTTAGAGCGTAATTGTGAGGGAAACTTAAGAAAGTACAGAACCTCTGTCTCATGTAGGGGCACTTTTCCTGATCACTCAATTTGCCCTTACAGTTTCTTGTTTTTGAAGGTGAAAATATTTTTGCTGCATAGGTAACACCACATCTCCTTATTAATGCCTTCTGCTGACCAAGTTTCTGAAATGGTTCCTGTGTGTTGTTTATTTCTCTGCCGGTGTGTAATTGCACTTAATTAGTTTGTTCCTGCTAGGCCTGTTTCAGATGATAGAGGAGTGACTATAACCCAATTTATACTGTAAGGCCTGCCAATGTGTGCGGTGGTGTCAGGGCCGGTGGGGGGTTCAAATTCATCCTCCTTTCCCGGAATATGGATGACAGCCAAGTCCCAGACTGCAAGAGAGTTGGCCCAGGAGCTTCACGCAAAGACCCAGGAGCAGAGGGAGAGGAAGGAACGGGCTCTGGGTGTCCCAGGCAGATACCTGGTTTCCTGGGGCCACTCTTTGGGTTTGGCCTGTGAAGGATTTGACCTGCGGTGACCCACAGCTTCCCCCCCCCCCCATGCCTCCTTCTGCCCCTGGGTCAGGCGCCTCTGCAAGAGGGCAGGAGAGGGAGCCAGGAGGAGCCGCTGGGAGGCCCGGCCATTGCCAGGCTTCATCCTGCAGAGGGGCTGGAGCAGAGGAGTGAGACGAGAAATCCAGGAGGGGATCTGCTCCTGCGAGTCTCTTTCTCCCGATCACGGGGCATCTCTTAGTGGGGCAGGCGTTTTTCGGTAACAGATATTTTTTTTTAAAAACCTGTTGATTGTATTTTGAAATGGATTAATACCAAACTCCCCATAAAAAAAAGCACACAGTGGCAGCAGTTCTCTCTCCCAGCTTCCCTCCTTGAGATTTACTTGTGAGTAAACCTTCCCAGGGTCCAACAGCCAGGCTTTCCCCTTCCCCCCCATTGCAGATATGAAGCCTCCCTGCTCCCTCTGGCCAGGATGCAAGAGCAAAGCCCTCCCCACCAAGAAGTTCTAATTCCCCCCCTCGCTCGGTCTCTCCAGCCAATGCAGCTCATCTGTTTCCTCCTCCCATCCTCCCCAAGAGGCACCGGGGCCGGACTTCAGCCAGGCTGCCCGAGTCAGTGACTTCTAATGCAGGTGACAAGAATTTTCACTCATCTCTGTTGCATCACCCCTCACCAGAAGTGATAAACTGAGGTTGGAGAGGAGGGCAGTGAGGAATACTTATCTGGGTTAGGTTTACTACTTGAGCTTTAAAAAAACTTGACAGCGGGGAAGCTCATCTCACTTTGAAGATGCGGTTTCCAAATGGCTGAAACTCATAGGTTGACCCAGAGGGGTGTGAACTTTGTTAGCAATTCTGCTGGTAATTTTTAGTTAAACAAATGATGACCAATTGTGTGGTATCATCACACTCAGTTTTCCCCCTTGTCCTTTGTAAGCAGTGGAGAATGAAGAGAGGTAGAAACCATGGAGCTTAATGTCATTGAATCATGTGTCACCTTGGTGGTTTCTCATCAATCAGTAGTGGCATAATAGCCACCAGTCCTGCTTGCAGTTATTACTGTGGTTCCACACTAGTTTGGTAACAATTTGTATTTTCTCCTTATGCTCCATGTTTCTCAGGAGTTTTTGTTTAAATTGGAAGTGTCAAACTCATTTGTTATGAGGGCCGGATAGGACGTAAATATCACTTTGTCAGGCCAGGCCATATGTGCCATAAAATGTAACACAAAGTACTCGGGATATAAACTTAATAAAGGTGATTTGCTGAATGGCAATAGCAGGTGAATGGCAATAGCAGACTTCATTGGATTAGGTGTGATATGCAGAGGGGTAGTAGGCGTGGCGATACCAACATTGTTAGTGAGACAGGAAACCTAGGTCTTGATTCCACCCAGGAGGGTTCAGTCCAGGAGGATGCAAAGAATAAATGGACAGAAATCTGACATTAGAAACCATAACATTCAGCTGCTGACCTAAGAGTAGCAGGGCTCTTACAAAGTAATTTCAAAGGGAGATTAGAAAAGGAGACTGCTGAATTGCAATTGATGATGAAGCTCAAGACAATGCATCCTCCTGGACTGAATTGAGACCTGATTTCCTGTCTCATTACCAATGTGTGCTATTGTCATTTGGCATCTGGAATCACTCCACTCTCCAAGATATAAGGACCAGTCTAAGTGTTCTAATTCCTAATCGGGGTCTTTTTGAAAGAAATTAAAATCCAGATAGAAACAGATAAATCCAATCTTAAAAACAACTGTTCAGAATAAGCCAAAACAGTGTCCTCAATGTAAATTGTGCTTATCAGAAGGATCCTTCCTCTCTCCCTCCCTCTGGAAAAGATGTGTGCTTGCACACAAAAGCTTATACCTGGAATAAAATGTTGGTCTTAAAGCTGCCATGGGACTCCAACTTTGTTTTTTCTCTCTCTCTCTTTCCTCCCCCTCTCTTCCTCTCTAAAAGAGGAGGAGCAGCCCCAGAGAAGGAAGCAGCAGCTGTGTGGCTGTGTGTTTGTGCATGTGTGAGAGAGGGAGAGAGGCTTGTCTTTGTATCTCTCCTGCAGGAAAGAGCCACAGAGCTGTCTGTGTGAGAGGGGGTGGGTAAGTGGGAAGGAGGCAAGGGGCAGGAAGCAGGAAAAAGAGCCACTGAGGGAGATGGGAAAAAACAAGCTACGGTGTGGCTTCAGGAGCAGCCCTGGAAAAGCACCGCATCTGAGCCTTGTGGGGGCCAGATTTGGCCCACGGGACATATGTTTGACACCCCTGGTTTAAATCAGTAACACTATGAACATCACTAAAAATTAGAATTAGGAGAAGGAGGAGGAAGAAGAGTTTATACCCCGCCCTTCACTACCTGAAGGAGTCTTGGAGCAGCTTACATCACCTTCCCTTCCTCTCCTCACAACAGACATCCTATGAGGTAGACAGGGCTGAGAGCTCTAAGACCTGTGAGTGATCCAAGGTCACCCAGCTGGCTTTATGTGGAGGAGTGGGGAATCAAACCCGGTTCTCCAGATTAGAGTTCTGCTGCTCTTAACCACTACACCGAACTGGCTCTCTTAGTGTGATTTCTAGCTACACTTAGCTGAAACCTGGGCCAGCCTTATGGGCAGGGTAGGAGAGTTTCAAAGTGGTTCTGTGAAAATTGGATACAGGGGGATGGGGGAGTAGTAATATGATGTTGTTAAATAACAGTGCTCTAAATAATCAGCTCTAAAAAATAATAATGGAGGAAGACCTCTGCTGATAAACAGTGCTTTTAACTGTTATTGTAGGAAGGGGGAAATATTGCTTTTCCGTGCTGTAGACCAGGGGTGGGCAATTGTTTTGGCTCAGGGGCCACTTTGTGGGAGCGGAGGTTAGCGGAGGGCCGCACCTTTTAAAATAATTTCATTCATTAGTTAACTTTGCCTTTCAGAAAAGGTATAAATTGTATCATAAAAATCAATAAATATAAATTAAATAAAATAGTGGTAGTTTTATTCAATTTATTTATTGTGCTAATTTCATATCATCTATAGCTGCAAGCACATTTAATTTTAGAATCAGTTTAATGAGACAAATGTACCCTATCACACCACGTGGCCGACTGTCTTGGCGGGCCACAAAAAAACTCTGTGGCGGGCCGCATGTGGCCCCCGGGCCGCAATTTGCCCACCCCTGCTGTAGACTAAGGGTTCCCTGGAAGTGCCCTCGTAACCAGCTGCCACCACTCAGACTCTCATGAGAACATCTAGACTGACCCACTGTGAAGGCACTCTTCTGGCACAGTTATAGAGCAATAAAAAAGTGACAGGGTAGAAACCCTAAAAAGTATCTTATAACCACCTGGAAGCACCTGTGTAGTTGAGCACATGGGGAAGAGGTTAAGAGAAATGTACCAGAGCAATAAATTACACTTAGTGAAGCCCAAAAAAGTCTTTATAAAAAAAGGTTTGTTATGAAAGAGAGTGAGAAAAAAGGGGAAAGGTGGTTGGATTCCAAAAGAGGGTGGGAAAAAGCACCCCCCCCCAAATTCTGGAACCCCCCCCTCCACAGCAACAACAGCACAGAGAGTCTCAGATGAGAAGCAATACCATTGAGCAAGCTAAGTTAAATGCACTTTATATATAGGCTGTAGCATATTCCTTAGAGCCTGTGCAGAGTTCCTTGCAGTAACAAGAAGCTGAAGGAGTCCTTAACCCCTACCCAACTTTGTGTGGACTCAAGTTTCCACTGAGAGCCAGTATGGTGTAATGGTTAAGAGTGTCAAACTAGTATCTGAGAGACCTGGGTTTGAATCCCCGTGCATGCCATAGAAGCTTGCTGGATGACCTTGGGCCAGTCACACTCTGTCAGCCTAACCAACCCTCACAGGGTTGTTGTGAGGATAAAATGGAGGAGAGGAGAATGATGTAAGCTGCTTTGGGCCTCTGTTGGGGAGAAAGGTGGGTTATAAATTAAATACTTAAATAAATGCCTTTGTTTTTAGTGATCGTTTTAATGGTTTTGTCTTATTTATTTATTTGGCTTCTAGCCTGCCCCCGCAAGCAGGCTCAGGGCAGGTTACAACAATAGATAAATAACACAATACAACCAATTAAAATATAATGAACAGTTTAAAATCAGTATCTCAATTTTTTACCAATAAACTACTGTTGATGGCACCAATAATTCATCCGCTCCTAGAAGGCTTCCTAGATGTGTGCAGCAATGTTCCCTTTGAGCTGTGGAATCTTGTGAGCAAAAATGCCACTTTGTGAGCCACTGGCATTAATGCTGTGAGTGAGCGATTTGGCTACTGCCTAATCAGTTTGGTCTGGAGCCATCCTTCCTTAGCGAAGACAAAGATGTGTGAGCCGGAGGCTAAAAAACTGTGAGCTAGCTCACACTAACTCAGCTTAGAAGGAACACTGCAGTGTGCAGGTAGATATAACTAAAGGGGGGGGGGGGCACACAGACAAAATCAACGCAAGAGGGAAACGATGCAGATGGAACAGAGCAACAGAACGGCAGAGCAGGGGGGAGGCTAGGTGAACATCCTTCAGGCCAGGAATCACCAGCAGATCCTTATCAAAAGCCTTACCGAAATCAAGATAAACTATGTCTACAGCATTCCCCTGATCCAGCAAGGTAGTAACTTTCTTTAAAAAAAGGAGAGATAAGGCTAGTCTGATAAGACTTGTTCTTGAGAAACCCATGTTGGCTTTTAGTAATCACAGCAGTCCTTTCTAAATGTTCAAGGACTGTCTGTTTGATTATTTGTTTTAAAACTTTCCCGGGTACAGAAGTCAAGCTGACGGGTCGGTAGTTACCCAGATCCTCCTTTTCCCCCTTCTTGAAGAAGGGGACAACATTTGCCCATCTCCAGTCTTCGGGCACCTCAGCTGTTCTCCAAGAATTCTCAAAAATAATGGTCAGAGGCTCCGAAATTACATTTGCAAGTTCTTTTAGTACCGTTAGATGTAGTTCATCTGGCCCCGAAGACTTATTTTTATTTTAAGAAATTAGGTGTTTATATACTATCCCTATGCTGGTCCTAGGCTGCAACTCCCTTATTTCATCATGTGTTCTGTTTTTGCCATGATGAGCACTTTTTCCCTCAGGAGAAGACTAAGGAAAAAATAGGAATTGAGCAGTTCTCTCTCTCTTCATCACCTGTTACAATTTCACTTCCCTGTCCATGCAATGGGCCTACCCTGTCCTTGCTCTTTTTCTTGCTTTGAACATAAGACCCCCCCCCCCCTTTTTAAGCATCTCTTGCTAGCCTAAGCTCAATCTGAGTTTTAGCTTTCCTAACTCTCTCTCTGCAAGCACTGGTTATTTGTTTATATTCAACCTTGGTTTTAAGGCCCTCCTTCCATTTCCTAAATTAGTCTTTTTTTAAATTTCTCAAGTCTTTAGAAAGCTGTTTATGGAGCCACCTTGGCTTTTTTAGGCTCCTCCCATTTCCCCTTCTCATAGGAATTGTTTATGACTGTGCCTTCAGTATTTCTTAGAAACTCCCACACTTTTTGAACTTCCTCTTCCTTAAGTATTTCTGACCATGAGATTCTAGGCAGCATAACTTTGAGTTTGTCAAAATTTGCTTTCCTGAAGTCTAACCTATATGTCTATGTACAGCTTTTTCCTCCCCCAAGACTGTAAATTCCAAAATTACATGGTCACTACTATCCTGGGTGCCCATTACTTTCACCTCATCAACCAGTTCTTCCCTGTTGGTGAGAATCAAGTCCAAGATAGCAGATCTATGTGTTTCCCTCTCCACTTTCTGGAAAATGATGTCAGAAAGACAAGTCAGGAAGTTATTGGATCTTTCATTTTTAGCAGAGTTAGACTTCCAACAGATTATCTGGGTAACTGAAATCTCCCATGACCACTGTGTCCCGTCTCTTTGAGCACTTTGTAATCTGTTCTAGGAGTGTGTTATCCAAGTCCTCTGCCTGGCCTGGTGGTCTGTAGTAGATCCCCACCATAATATAACTATTATTTCTTACTTCTTTTATTTTTACCCAAATACTCTCAACTGAACTTCCATGCTCAGATTCACGTATTTCCTCATAAGTCTATACCTCCTTTACATATAATGCGGCTTCTGCACCTTCTTTATTTGTCTGTCCCTTTTAAATAAGTTGTATCCCTCAATCCTAATATTGCAATTGTAAGTGTCATTCCACCAAGTTTCAGCAATGCCTATTAGGTCATAGTCCTCTTCCTGTATTAGGACTTCCAGTTCTTCCTTCTTCTTTCCCATACTCTGCGCATTAGTGTAGACACATCAGAATCCATGTTTTATGTGCCCTGAGGTTTTCGTCTCTGTACTTAGCTGCAAGTTAATGTTACCTAGCATATGTGCCACTCCCTGTAAAACTTTAGCGTTCTTGTTGTTCTTATGTTGATCTATAAAGTTTAATGCTCTTTGGAGGACATACTGGGAGAGATGGTCCTGAGGGTATGTTGGTCCCAGAATGCATAGGGCTTTAAAGGTTAAATCTGACACCTTGAACCTGACCTGGTACTCAACTGGAAACCAGTTTAGCTGGTGGAGCACCAGTTGTACATGTGCTCTTGATGCTGTTCCTGTGAGAACATGCACTGCTGCATTCTGGACCAGCTGAAGCTTCTGGATCAGTCTCAAGGGAAACCCAGTGTAAAGTGAGTTACAGTAGTCCAACTTGTTGGTGACCATTGCATGGATCACTGTGGCTAGAGGTAGAGAGCCAGTTGCCTGGCCTGGCAAAAATGGTAAAATGTCAACATGGCAGCATTTGTAACTTGGGCCTCCATTGATAATGAGGCGTGCAAAATCACTCCCAAGTTCCTCACTGTTGGTGCTGGTGTTAAAAGTGCCCCATCAAGAGCTGGGAATTGGATCCTTATTTCCATCTGCCTTGACCCAGACACAGGACCTCCATCTTCACTGGATTTATCTTCAGCTGGCTCTGCTTTTAACCCGCCAGCCATGGCCTTCAAACCCTTAGCTAAAATACCTGGGGCAGAGTCTGGTCAGCTGCCCATCAACAGATAAAACTGGGTGTCATCTGCATACTGTTGACAACCCAGCCCAAAACTCTGGACCAGCTGGGTGAGGGTGTGCATATAGATGTTAAATAACATAGAGAGAATTGCTCCTTGTGGGATGCCATATACCAGAGGGTACTGTGGTGAAATTCTGTCCCCAAGCACCACCCTCTGTCTCCAACCATGGGGAAATGAGACAAACCACTGCAAGATGGTGGGTCAAAAGATCATAATCGACTGTATTGAACACTGCTGTCAAATCAAGTAATAACAGCAGTGCCTATCCACTTGGATCTAGGTGTCTCCAGAGATCATCTGTGAGGGCAACCAGTGCAGTCTCTGTCCCATAGACAGTGCAGAAGCCAGACTGGAATGGATCCAGGATAGAGGAACCTTTCAGGAAAGCCTGGAGCTGCCTAGCTACTGGTCTCTCAACTACCTTATCCAGGAACGAAGGATTTGAAACTGGGCAGTAGTTGGCTGGATCAGTAGGATCCAAGGATGGCTTCTTCAAAAGCAGTCTCACCACTGCCTCCTTTAAAGCCCCCAGAAAAGTCCCAAGTGACAAGACCCAAGCAAGATTTTAATGACTGGAAAGGCCAGCTGAGGAGATTGAAAGTGACTGTGGAGGATATAATCACTGAAGGCTTTTATTGAGGGGGCCTAATCTAATTTAATTGTGTATTTATACTGTTGGAACCCACCCTGAGCCCGTCAAGGGGAGGGCGGGATAGAAATCCAAATAAACATAAACATAATATCTGCCAGGAGGACACTGAGCCCTGTCACCACCCACGGGCATGGATCTAGAAGGCAAGTGGTGGGCTTCACAACACCCAGGATCCTGTCAACATTGTCTTGAGAGAGTCAGCTGGAATGGTCCATTATTGGGCCTGAAGACAGCCAAGTGGCCTCCTGTTCCTGTAGTGTAGCAATACTGGCCAGTAGGTCCTGGCAAAGTGACAAGATTTTATCCACAAAATAGCTCTCAAAAGCCTTACAGCTGATTACTGAATTGCTGTCTTTTTGCATTCCCTTTGATAGGGGACGTTAATGATCTAATTATTCTAAGTAATTGAGCCGGGCGAGAGCTAACAGATGAAATGGCAGCTGCACAGAATTCTTTCTTTGCAGCTTTCACTGCTATCTCATAGGGTTTCATAAATGTTCTATCAGATGTTCTTGCAGCTTCATCACGAGTCCACTGCCAAAGTCACTCTAACCATCTCCACTCCCATTTCTTCCTTCATAGCTCCATGGTATACCATGGAGCTAGTTTGGTGTGAGACCAAAGAGGGTGTTGAGGAGCAATTTCATTGATGGCTTCAGAGAGGTGTCTATGCCAGTCCTCTGCCAGCACATGTAACAAATTGCCAGGGGGCATTGGATCTTGTAGAGCATTCTGGAAGCCAATTGGATCCATCAGTCTCTGTGGGCGAGAGCATAAATCAGCTCGTCGCCTAAGCAGGGAGGAATTGGGATACTCAACTGGGCCTTCAAAGCAAAGTGTTCCAGCTGTGACACTGCATCAATGTCATCTAGGTTCATATTAATCTCCATCACAGAGGTCAAGTGCAGAGTGTGGCCTGCTTGATGCAATTTGAGAGAGTCCAGTGCTGCCATGGATAACACTAGGTCTGTAACCTGCTCGGAGGCTGTGATGAACTGACCTCCAAAACCAGAATGCTGTGGATCAAAGTCAGAGAGCTGGAAGATTAGGGGTTAATGCCTCACTGTAAAACACAGTTTGATTGACAGGCTGCTGCCTGTGTCATCCCCTTTTCTCCAGTTGGTCAGTGCTAGCTTGGAAAAGCTTTCAAAAGTCTAGTCAGTCTGGTCAGAGGGGATCAGTCGTCATTTGGACTTTGGCTTGGCAGTTGCTAGTCAGGAGGAGTGTGTGTGTCGGTCTGAGGGGAACAAACAAGTCACTTGGGAAGTGAAGGGACGCAACTCCTTGCCCTATGTACCAACACATTTGAGGAAACATTCAGAATTCTGACCTTAAAAGTCTTAAGCGTTAGCCCTAGCTGATTTTGGAGGAATTTGGAGGAGTTTTGGAGGGATAGGTCTGAGTTTGTATAATTAAGTAGCATGGTGCGTTGCAGCTACCACCAGTGTACTATCATATTGTGTGCCCATTGTCTGCCTTACTAGTGGTCTGAAGGTCTGTGGAGACCATGAGGGGTGATGATTTTGGGCCAAGGGATTCCGGTGCTCCTGGGGAGGGGAAAGTATAGTGGTGGGAGCAGGCAAGATAATAAGGGAAGGAGGTGGAGAAATGGGAAAGCTCGACGCTCTTCCAGCCTGCATCCCATCCTGAGGGATGTCGGCAGTGGGGCTAAGAGGACAAACCTTCCTCCGTCATTGGTGCTGTGCAATGCCAGGTCTATAAAAAATAAGATCATGGTCCTTAGGGACTTCCAGCAAGAGAAGAATGCAGACCTGGCGTGCATGACCGAGACCTGGGTGCATGAGGGGAGACAGTGGCTCTCCCCCAACTTGCCCCTCCCAGGTTTTTGGTCCTCCACCAGTTGTGGACTAGGGGGCGGGGGGGGGGGAGGAGTGGCACTATTCATCTGGGAGGCTTTCTCCTTCAGGGCACTCTCGTCACCAAAGATCACGGGCATTGAGTGTGCTGGCCTGGTATGGGAGGCTGGGGAGAGTTGGCGATTTGGCTGGTGTACCAACTGCCTAGCGCACCGGCTGATAGTCTGCCATCCCTAATGGAGGCTGTATTGGGCTGGGCATTGGAACACCCTAAACTGATAGTCCTGGGTGAATTCAGTGTCCATGCCTCTACTCAGGCAGCAGATCTAGTGTCATCCATGGTGGCACTGGGACTCTCCCAATATGTAATGACCCCCACTCACTGAGCTGGGAACACGCCCGATCTGATCTTTGTGGCGGGGGTTACAGTGGACTGGTTTGCTGCTTTGGCAGTTTCATGGTTGGACCACCATGCCCTGAGGGCCTGCCTGAATGTCTCACCCCAACCCTGTTTAGGCAGCGAGCATATTTTGGCTCGCCCGTGGAGCGAGATTGACCCAGTGTGGCTTCAGATGGCTCTGTGGGAACCGATGCCCCCTGGCGGCTCATTAGATGAGCTTGTAGAGGACTGGCATAGCCAACTGTCTGCAGCCATTGATGAGATCACTCCCCGGCGCCCTCTGCGCCTTTGCTCCAGGCTTGCTCCTTGGTTTACCTAGGAGTTACAGCTTATGAAGCGAGAGCTACGACAGCTAGAGAGACAGTGGCATCATGCTCGAGATGAAGCTGCAAGAACATCCTATAGGACATTTATGAGATCCTATGAGATGGCAGTCAAAACCGCGAAGGGAGAGTACTTTGCAGCTATGTTTGCATCCACGAACTCACACCCAGCCCAATTGTTTAGAACTATTTGGTCTGTAACTGAGTTGCCACAGGGCAAACTAAATGCTAGGGAATTGGATATTGACTCTTGGAACCCGCCCTGGACACTGCACTGGCTACCAATAGCATACTGAATTCACTTCAAGGTGCTGGTACTTATCTTTAAAGCCCTATATGGCCAGGGTCTGGCATACCTGAGGGACTGCCTTTCCCCGTATATACCCCAGAAAGCACTACAGTCGGGGGCTCAATTGACCCTCCCTGGCCCTAAGGCTGCCAGGCTCACTGTCACCAGGGCTAGGGCCTTTTCAGTGGCAGCTCCATACTGGTGGAATGATCTTCCTGAGGAGATCAGAGCCCTGCGGGATCTATCACAGTTCTGCAGGGCCTGCAGGATGGAGCTCTTCCACCAGGCCTTCAACTAGGAGCCGCCCCACTATTACCACCATCAAACCCTGGCTTAGATAGTCGGCCTGAGTTCAGAACGTCGTGAGGTCAAGAAATGTATAACACCTCATGCCATCTCTGAAATTTGTGAAGCAGCACTATTATTATTATTTGTATGTATTGAATTTTATTGGGTTTTAAATAATTATTTAAGTGTATTTATGTGCTCTGCATTATGTTTTATGAATGTGAGCAGCCCTGAGCCTGCTTTGTGGGGAGGGCGGGATATAAGTGCAACGATAAATAAATAAATAAATAAATAAATAAATAAATAAATAAATAAAATCTGCTGGTGTGCTACATGAATGGTACATCAGCCAGTTAGCTAGATTCTCCTCAGCATCCCATGCTAAGCCAACACAATCAGTGTCGGAGATCTTTGGTGTGGGGAGTGGCCTGAAAGAAAAAAATATCTCTGGTAAGTATCGCCACCCCTCAACCTTTTGTCCTGGACTGATGGATGACCGAGAAACCCAGGAGGGGCTAGTTTTTTGAGGCCAACAGTTTTGCTCTCCCTCACCCAGGTCTTGGTCATGCATGCAAGGTCTACTTCCTCTGCTGCAAAATACTTTCGCAGTGTTCAGGTCTTGTTATTAATAGATCTAGCATTGCACAGCATCAGTGCCAGAGAAAGGGATATTGCATTGGTTCTGCTGCTGGCCATGCAACTGTGCCCCCTCCCCACCCCTCCCTTTCTACTGATTTGGCTTAACTAATTAAGCCAAAAAGGCATGATTTGGGTATTTGCCTCAGAAAGGCTGAATGCACATCCCTAGTCTTGACTGTTGCTTTATAAAATATAAAAAACTCAGGAACATTGGCTACTTCTTAACTATGGCATCATATAAGGTTCCTTCCACCTGCAGGAAAAATTGCCATGCATTGTAGCCTGATTAAAACATACTTGGAAATAAATTCCACTTTTTAAAAA
This sequence comes from Lepidodactylus listeri, assembly GCA_029233225.1. Classification (NCBI taxonomy): domain Eukaryota; kingdom Metazoa; phylum Chordata; class Lepidosauria; order Squamata; family Gekkonidae; genus Lepidodactylus; species Lepidodactylus listeri. The sequence goes on along the minus strand of JARCFY010000015.1, from coordinate 11,584,380 downwards.
ATTGAACTTACTTTTGTGTAACACAGGCCTGGTTTTGCTGTGAACAATGTGAAATATTAGCGTGAGTAGTGAATTTCACAGGGGTGCTGTGTGGCTGCTTCTGATCTCCACCTTTACAGGATCAGTAACAATGTGGGTGGCAGAGAGAATGATGTTTTGACTTGATTTCAGTCCAGTAGCACCTTAAAGACTAACAAGAGTTTCAGGGTATCAGCTTTTGAGAGTCAAGGTCCCTTCATCCGACACAATAGAGAAGAAATGTAGATCTGAATCCTTTTATCCTAGTCAGAAGGAGGCTGTAAAGAATACTTGTAAAGGCTGCTGAGGTACAATGTATATTGTAATCAGCTTGATTAGAGCAGAAGGGAAATGCTTAGGGGCAGAAAATTAGCATCTGTAATGAGATAAAAATCTTATGACCTTATTGAGCCCTAGGGAGGTCCATTCTTCTAAACTTGTGAATTAACTCAAGTTCAGTGATCTTGTGCCATAACTTGAGGTAAAGTTGGTAGTGTGCTCATGAAAGTAATGTCTGAATGAGGGTAAGAAGGAGCAATGTAAGGAGTATTGACTGTGCCTTGATTTCTCAGAGGCAGCTAGCTGCATGTGACTGAAAATAGGGGTGTCTGTTCGGGTTCCCCATGCTGAATCTCCCCCCCCCCCCCCAATAAATGCCTTATCGGTATTTATTTGGTATTCTTAAGCTGAATGCAAATTCCGGGAACTGGCTGGGAGGGGAAGTTATTTCAACCTAACAGCTGAGGTCAGCTGTTAAATTTAAATGCCTTCCCTCTCCCCACAGGAGCTGGGGAAGTGAAGGGGAAGCATTTTAAGATACCTCCCATTGCTTACCTAGCCATTCTGCTGCGGCTGCTGTTAGACTGGATACCTTTCCAGCCATTGAAAGGGTGAGTTTCAATCCCAGTTGCTTTGGAGGGGACTAAAATTGACCATTTTGTTGGCTGGAAAGCCATCTAGTTATCTAGCCTAACAGCGGAGCTGGCTGAGAGCATTAAATGCCCCCCCCCCCCGGCTTCCCCTGCCTTGCCGCAGTGGCAGGGCACTTGACAAAGCCAAGGGACAGAGAGGTGTCTTTAAATGCCCTTGGCTTCCCCGGGCTCTCTGCCATGGCAGGGTACCTGGGGAAGCCAAGGAGAGGTGTTTGAGGACGTCACACCTCCCCTCTGCCCCTTGGCTTTCCTGGGCCCTGGAAGCCAAGGGAAGGATTTTAAAGGCGCCTTCCCTTTCTCCCTTTCTCCCTTGCCTTTCCTGCTACCTGGCCGTTTCACTCAGTAGTCCACTGTTAGGTTTGAATGGCCTAAACCTAACAGCTGACTGTTGGGGAGTGAAACTGACCATTGTAAGTGTCAGCAGGCTTTTGCAGGGAAGAGAAGGCATTGAAACATGCCCTCCTGCTCTCCCTTGGCGTCACAGACCTGAATATAGTCAGGGATCTTGAATGCCCCCTGAGTCAGCATGGCCATACTGATAATGGTATTTGGGGATATTCGGGGATCCCCAATATATTCAGCTCCATTAACCCTGAATCCGAATCATACTGAATTTTTTTCTTGCACATACTTAACTGAAACTGCCTATTCGTGCACCCTTTGTTAAGAGACCTCTTGAGCCACACTTGGATCTGTGCAAGCGTCCAGTTACTGGACTTTTCTACTGCCACGGTTTTTGTTAGTCTTTAAGGTGCTACTGGACTCTTGCTCTTTTCTATGGCTACAAACAGACCAACGTGGCTTCGACGCAAGACATCTGTAAATCAACTGCTGCAACTGGAGAGAGGGCAGCCGTGGCTCCTCTTAACTATTCCTTCCCTTCCTTGTTACCTATCCCCTTTCCTTTGCTGTGCAGTGTGTCTGGACTCTGGCCCACTGGGCCAGGTGAGGGGAGGCGGTGGAAAACAGGGAAATGGCAGAGAGGGTCTCATGTGCTGCACTGAGTAACTCAAAAGTGTTATGGTTGCAAGGCAACAATCTTTATGATGCCTAATAGAAACTTGAAAGGACTTTAACAATTCCAGCTGATTAGTTTAAATTGACATGTCTCACTCTGGGATTTTGAGGATGGCAAGAGAGGGGACTTCATGTTCTGTATGGAAATCTGCTCAGTTAATCAGGCTTATTGAGTCATCACTTATAAATAATTGGGTTAAATCTTATAGTTATAGAGCATTTGGTTTGCCAAGAAAGAAATTTGTTTAATGTAGAGCATCAGCATATTTTCTAGGACAGAACTTCTTTATGTGCATGAAGAAAGACTTTGCTTTTATGAAGGTGGAATGCTTTGGACTGTGCCATCTTTTGTGAGCCGTCAGTATAATTATGATTTTTTTTGAACTGACAATATAATTGCAGGTATTTTATTAGGATGTACTCTCTCTGCAATAGATAGATAGATGAATTACAGCAGCATTTAATTATACCTTCCTTTGATTGGCAGCTCCGAGATTTTGCAGTGCTTTTGACTAGTACAACAAGGCTTTTAACTCAACGGATACAATGTTTGCCTTCCTCTGTAGATCAGTGTGTTGTATTTCTTTAAAGCACACACAAACTTGCTTAAGAGGTGAATCTGTCAGAATTAAAATGACAGGTGTTGTTAACTTGCTCTTCCTTCTGACTGTCCTTTCCTTGTATATTGTATATGTATTGGCCTAAATGGCTATCCGGCAGAAATGAGAATGAATGGCTTGCCAGCTGCTAACATGCGCAAGCTGTGAGTTTGAAAACCCCCTGTGCAGCAGCTCTGATGGTCTGGAATAGAAACTAATGAGTTATGGAGTTGGACTTTTTATGGTAATCTTTTATGTAGTGCTGTTTGGCATAGCTTTTATCTATGTCTTATTTCACGGGATGTTGGTTAAAGAACTTTGTGTGAGAGCCCTAGGAAGACAGCCACCAAGCCAGTGAGTTGTGAATATATATACATTTAGAGGTCTGTTTTTGATGGGGTGAACGTTTGCCGATACAACAGGCACTTCATTTACATGGTCTTTTCCTGTAACTCTCTCTGCAACTGTCCCGTCCCCCAGACATCGGGTACATTGTTACGGGAATGCAAGATGCCGTGCTAAGCTGGTGTGTTCCTACTCAAGGCACCTTTAATAAAGGCCAGATCACACAATTGTGGATGAAAGTATGTGATTAATTGCACTCGCCATCCTTATGTGGAAATGTAATGTCAATGCTACAAGTCCCCACACCCTTTTAGTAATGTCTTACGTAATGGGATGTTAGTCAAAGATCTTTATTGATCTGTTATGTAAAATAGTATATAGGAATCCGGCAGTCTGTTAAACCTTTTTACTGTTGTTGTATGGGGCAATTCACCAAATGAATTACATTTTATTTGGTGGGAGAAGTATGTGGTGTCTGCTGGCTTGCAAGGCAGCTGGAACAATTGCTTACTGTCACTCTGGGGCTGCCCAAATCAGGGTTTGGAAGATGTACATGTGTAGACGCTTTCTGGAAGCACTTCTGTTCTTAAGAGTTTCTATGATTCACATTTGTGCAGTGATATGCCTTTGTCTTTCCCCCCGGTCCTGTTCATTGTGTGGTTTGTGTGTATCAGCCCATGGTGCCTGTGGAACAAATAGTCTTATTGTTAACTGAAGTGTCTTGGCTAATGCTGCTGCTGATGTAGGGTAGAAAATGCAACACTTTCAAGCTGCAGTGCAATGCTCACGTACTCTGAGTCAGACCTCTAGTCCAGCATCTTATCTTATTTGACTATGGTTCTTCAGTGGAGGGTGGAAGTACCAAAAAATCTACCGTAAAAGTAAAATTGAGTTATGCTATGACGTACACCAATTAAACCCCAGCTGGTCTGGCTGTCCTCAACTAGGGCCAGGGCCTTTTTGGTCTTGGCCCTGACCTGGTGGAACTCTGTGCCGAATAACATCGGGGCCCTGTGGGATCTGATGCAATTCCACAGGGCCTAGAAGGCAGAGACATTCCACGAGGCTTTTACTTGAAGGCGGCAATGGGAGGGTAAGGCTGGCACCTCCCCTTTCTTCTGTGGCCCCCGCGTACCCTGTGGGACAGTGATGAGGCCGGCAAAGGGAGATTATTTTATCACCATCTTGGGTTGGCTTTAAATTATTGATTTACTGTTAGTCAAACTTACTTATTTATTGATTGTGTTTTAAATGTTTTATAAGGCTGTAAATCACCTAGCGCCTGCTTGCAGGGTGGGTGATTCATAAGTTTAATAAATAAATACAATAATAATAGATCTCCCCTTTGAAATGACTACTTTTAGCCAGCTAAACACATCGAGGTTTGAGGTTGGAAAAAACTTTTTAGTCAGACAAGGGGTTGGCCCAACACCAAAAACATCTACGGAAGTTGTAGAATCACACCGGCAGGAAGTTTATAAAAACATCATAAGCCTTGGCATGCATGGCTTGAGTACTGTGAATCTTTAGCATGTTGGATTATTATCTGATTGCCGGTCCTCCTCCCCTATCTTTTAAAAAGTGTGTTTAGCTCACATCATAGCAAGATAATGTGGCCCAACTGTGGGGATGGGTTGGCTAAACATGTTTGCATTCCAGCCGCAGCCGTGACTTGCAATTCAAAGCAGGAGGGAGCTCGGTACAGTCTGTGGTGTCATCAGCAGCTGACTTCCTCTCTTGCACCGCCTGCTTCATAATAGATTGGCATTTTATCATAAGCCAAGTAATCACTTTCATCAGTGAAATCTTGGAGACAGTGGAGGCTCTATCCTCTTGCCTTATCTGTGGCTGGGCTTTTATATCAGAAACCTCTCAATAGGGTTGCAGTGAAGTTCTTAGTGCTTTGTGGCATATAAATTTGGGACTGGTGCATGCGGGGACTCATTAATCGCTCTTGCGGAAGAACAGCTTGTACAGTATACAATGAAGTACACACATGTTTCAGTGGAAATTTACTTGCATATGGGTGCTGCTGGAAGCTATTCACCTCTCCTGATTGCAGGAATGTATTGGAACCACTTGCTCTTCCTCCAAGGAGCTCAAGGGGGGGGTCATGCACTGGCCTTCCCTTCTCTCTTTTACCCCCACAACCCAGTGAGATTTTATGCTGAGGGGGAGTGGTTGGCCCAAGATCACCCCGAGAGCTTCATGGCACCTGTCAGTTCTTAGTTCAACATTACAGCAAGATGGCTGTCTGATGAGCAGGGGAAATCCTTGGATCTAGGGCCTCTGAGAGGAATTTTATGAAGTGGTACAAAAAAAAAATCAGGCCCCCTTTCCTGCTCCATTAGCCATCTTTAAAAAAAAAACTACAATAGTTTTAAGCATAAGGTTGAAAAAGGTAGAAAAATTAGCTTTGTAGTTACTTAAAAATGAGCTTTCCTTACCTTTTTTTAGGTGAAAAATTTCTTATGACAGCTTCAAAATTAATTGTTCTGGCAATGTTTGATTCAGTACGCAGCCTGACCAAATCCACAAGACGTTCTTGAGACATTGTAGACCTTAAAACAATCTTAATCAGCTTGAGTTTGCTAAATGATCTCCGTAAGACATTAGTGGCTTCAGCCCTGGAGGAGCTGCAGGAAGTCAGTACAGCATCCAACAACAAGGCTCACCACAAACCATGCGTCTCTCTTTTATTTACTGTCTCCAGTGCTCCCTCACCTGAACCCTTCACAAAGACCAGTCTTGTTCCCATTTCCCCAGAGTGGATCCTGCAGCCTTGGGTGGGCTCTTCCCTCTTCAAGTCCGACCTGCATCCTGGGAAGCAGCGGAGAGGCTCTTCTTGGGCTCTTACACTCCCATCAACTCAGCATCCCCCCTCTGCTTTCTTTGGTGGGCCTCACCCCTCCCGACTGCTTCCTACTCTGTCCTTGGGTGTTGGAGAGAGGCTCTTGCCCAGCATTTCTGTCGTTGGCTGTTTGGAGTCTCTTTCCCTCTCCGAATGCTGCTGGCAGCTCTCCATCAAAGGCTAGTTTTGTCCTCTCCCCCTGTGGCCATCACTCTTCCTCTTTCTCCCCATACAGCTCCCCTTTCGTCTCTCTCTGCTTGACCCCCAGCTGTTCTCTTCCCTCTATTAAATGTGTCCCTGCTGGCCCCCTCCCCTCATTATTAGGGCCCAGCCAGTCACGTCATGAATAGATAAAAACACCCACTAATATAACAGTATTTAAAACAACTAGGTAATACAATTTAAAACAGCTGTGTGTAAACACAACACAGTTTCAGCTGGAGTGGCCAGGTCCAGAATTGTTAAAAGGGTGTGTAAGCTGAAACAAACATTTGGAAACAGGTCACTAAGTCTGTATTCTGTTCATATGTTCAACAGATCCAATGGTTTTAACTGTGCATTTCCAAAATTTGCCTTATGTGCTGAAGGTAAATGTTGCATTTCTGTCAAAAAAAAGTGTCATCATTAAGGTCATCAGAATATTGTTTTGATCAGGGGTCATTTCATAGAAAAAGGGGTGCAGGAGCTCATTAGCATAACTTATTTACATATGCTAAACCACCGGAAGTATGCCAGAAGGCGAGAGAAAGAAAGAAAGAACGAGCTGGCAGAGAGGGGGCAGCTACTAATCCAAGCCTCAGAAATACCACTCTTCTGGGAGGATAGCTTCAGTGGTGGCTGAAGCCTTCAGAAGGCTGGTCGGAGGAACAAGGACCTTTCCAGGGGACGGTGGGGTAATTTTGCTGCAGCCATGACACAAGCAGGCATTCCCCTGCTGGGGGGGGGGGGCTGGCACCAACCCCCGGAGCTGAGCTCCCCCCAGCTCCGGCTCGAAATGACCCCTGGTTTTGATAAAAAAAATAAAGCTTTTCCTTTCAAATCACTTTCAGACATGGTGAGGTATTTCCACACGAAATTGAACTTTTCAGCTCATAGCTTCACAGCACTGAATCTTACAGTTAATCCTGCTAGAACACCGTCTAGAAAAACATAAAACACAGATTTTCTGAAGTAGGCGCCTTCTGGTGAATTATCTGTGCCATTCATTTCCAGCAGGTCAGCATCAGGTCTGCTACCACGCAGCCTTGCCCTCTTGTGTGTAACTCCACCACATCCACAAGAAAATTTTATTTGTATCTTAAAGGTTGCTGCAGCAATTTTGACTTCATTCCACATGCATTTCCAGTTGTTTCAAAGTTTTGTGAGATCTGTGTTTCAATGTTTTCTGCTTCAATATCCAATGTGGCATTTCTGGCTTGGATTACCTTATTGCAGTTGTCTATGTGAGCTAATATTTTGTACCACACAGCTGACATTAACACAGAGACAAAACATGTCACGTAGAATAAAACTCCTTGGACATCATTTCTTGCTTTGGATATAAAATTTAGTTCTAGAAGGTCTTGCAGTGCTAATTTAATTCCAGGTAGGTGAGCTGCTAAAGGCTTTACATGTTCAACAGGATCTGACAATCTTGTTTCAGACATACCATGAAGAGAGCAGCCTACGTGGTTTTCAAGTATTTCCCAGTGCTTGGGACTGGAACTAAACAAGTGATAAGTTTGAATTGTTCCAAAAAAGATTATTGCTTCAGGTATGCATTCAGCAGCATCATTTTCACACAAGTTAAGTGTGAGACAATCACAAGATGGAAAAATTGCTGTTGGGCACAGTTTTTGTATTTTTGTTTGTGTGCTGTTGTATCTTCCAGCCAGGGGCGTCAACTACGGGGGGGCTCGAGGGCTCGAGCCTCCCCCGAAATTTCTTGGGGGGGGGGCTCAGCCACCCCCGGCAAAATGGAGAGCTTGCGGTGGCCAGTCAGCTGGCCAGCTGGCCGTCGCTGCCTCTCCTTCCCCCCCACCCCCGGCCTGCCCTCCTGCCTCCCTGGGGCGGGGGGGGAGAGAGGCGGCAGGGACATGGTCCCGCGCTGCGGGCGGCAGTCAGCCGGCCAGCTGGCTGCTGCCGCCGCCGCCACCGAGACTGTGCGGGTCTGCCTCCCTGGGGCTGGGGGGGGGGAGGAGCTGCGGGGACATGGTCCCGTGCGCGCGCGCGCACGAGAGAGCCCCCCCCCCGGGGGATTTAGAAAGTCTACGCCCCTGCTTCCAGCCATATTTGGTCCACTGTCATAAGCTTGAGCTCTATGATCACTGAGAGGAATAGCATGATTTTTCAAAGTATCAGTTATCAATTGAGCAATTTCTTCGCCTCTTTTGTGCTACGATCTGCAAACTTTAGAAAACCTTCCTGAATTTCATACTGTGTTTCTCTTAAAAGTATGAATCTCAAAAGAAATGTTGTTTGTTCTCTATGTGAGGGATCTGCAAGTACTTTGCAGACCGCCTGAGAAGGAAACTCGGTTGTGATGCCCAATGTTCCCTCTGAGCACCAGAGTGTTGTGAGCAAAAATTCTACATCACGAGCCAAAAAGCTAGTAGCATTAAAGTTGCAAGTGAGTCTACACTTTGTTGGGATATGGCAAGATCTAAATTTCAGTCATTATAGGGTGACTGAATATATATATATTTGCTGTGATTCTACCAGAGACCTGACCTGGAAGTGCAACTTGGCTCAACGCCAATCCTGTATGTTAATTGGTTTGTCTGAGAAACTGATTGGATGGTTTTAATTTACCCATGTTTTTGTTGGCTAATGAGCTTGAGCTTCTTCCTGTTAAGGTTCTAGAAGAGAGGTTACTCACTCACCAGCCTCACCCCAAGGCGCTTACCTTTTTTCTCTTAGAGACTGGTGGTATATATTAGCCTACTTTGCTGTATGAATATGTAGCTTAGAACGTTGTTATTTTATTAGAACTTCCCCGTTTCCCCCTTCCTAATAGATTCAAATAAAGAACTTTATTTTGATTAACAACTCTAATTTCTGTGCCTTATTTCCCCAACACATTTGACTATTACGTAAACTAGTATTTTAGATGATTATTTCCATAACCATAATTCTTTTAAACTATATTTAAACTCTATTTTAAGAATAATTTAAACATAACAGAAAATAGAACCAAGTCAGATTTTGTTACAGCAAATGTTGTTCTCTGAGTGGGTAGACCTTATTAGCCTGACTGCTCTTTTATGTTGTTAATATTTGGGGGAATATTCGCTCTTAACAATATGCAGCAGGCGTTGCGGATCTCCACCTGCGTCTTCAGAGGCTGCGCTTCACCGAGACTTCCCAGGAACTGACACGTGACTCGAGTTAAGAGTTATAAAGATAAATTGTTTACTATAAAAAGGATAAAAGATTCACAGGCAATATTACAGTCTTACACACAGTTACACAGATCTAAGAAATTAGGTAGAATTACAGAGACATTTGCATGAGCAGGAGAATTGATGGTGTCCGTCGAGGGTGATTTTACCTCTATAGGAATCTAGCGAAATCCGTCTGGAAAAGAGGGGGGAAGAAGAAGTATCTTTGGACAAAGGAGAAAGGATCGTGGTTCTGAACCAGCAGAGTCCACGTGGCAGACCCAACTGGTGCACCCAAGGATCCGTGAGGGAGAGAGGAAGAACAAGCAGGAGCGGGGAGGAAAATCTGACTTGTGATTCTTGAGGAGCAGTATTTATTGGGGGGTGTTCCTGGGACGTTGGCAAGGTATGAGACCTTCCCAGGAATGCCTATAGATGGTCCATTCTCTATCCCTAGCCACTAAGAGGGTCCTATGAGAGTGGTCAATATTTAGATCTACCTAATGGTCAAGACAGGATGTTGACATCAGCTGCATCTGGCATGGTCTTCTAGATGAAAGCGGGTCCTGGGTGGCAGAACTGGTCCAACAGGAAGCATCCCGCTGCTTTCACACCCTCGTGTGAAGTCCTTTGATGTGCCAAATGGAGGGGGGAAGTTGTAGGAGGGGGTTTAAGCCTGTGTCGTGTATGGAGTTCGTACTTCCATGGAGTTAGGGGCATGTGTCTCTAGCCAAAAAGCTTTGTGTCTTTGTGACAACCTCCAGGCTGGAGGTGGTAACCTCAGAAAATGGTGTTTTAAACCTTCGTTGGCAGCATCTGCTGTCATTTTCCCACTGGTCACCTTGGGCACTGTGTTAACTCACATAACTGGCAGCATAGTCCATTCACTGCTCTCGCAGATCACCAGAAAAGTCCAAAAGAATGTTGCTCTGGCTTACAACCTGGCCTCTGGAGAACAGGTCTATTCTCCCCTTCCCACTATATTGGTAGACTTGGTGTCTGAAGAACGTCTGCCCACCCGTTTCCAGTATATTGGCAGACCTAACATCCAGTGAACAGGTCTACCTACCCCCTTCCGCTGTGTTGGTAGACCTGGCCTCCGGAGAACAGGTCTACCCTCTGCTTTCCATTATACTGGTAAACCTGGCCTCTGAAGAATAGGTCTACCCACACCTTTCCACTATATTGGTAGACCTGACCTTGGACTGCCGCCCTGCACGGAGTATTAGAAAACAGCAGTTGGGCCGGAGAGAAACTCTTGGAGTCTACTTTGGTTTTTTTTTTTTAGTGAAATATGACAACCAGCATTACAGATCAAGTATAACTGTCAGAACCCTGCCTAACCTGACAAACAGAAATTTGCTTAAATGTTATCAACTTCCCAAACTACTTATTCAAATATTTATATCCCACTTTCCCCTGTGACTCAAGGTAGCTTACAAATCATTCTGAAAAACATAATAGGGGTGTGCAAAAAATGGTTTTTTTCCAGATTCATTATATCTTATAGGGACCATTATACGCAATGAACCCCATAGGCTATAATGGAGAATCAATCAGAGGGTATCTGGGGCTCAGGGGGGCCGTTTTTTGAGCTAGAAGCACCAAATTTGCAGCATAGCTGCTGGTATCTCTTCTTTAAAAAACCCCAAGTTTCAAAAAGATTGGACCAGGAGGTCCAATCCTGTGGGCCCCAGAAGGAGGTGCCCCCATTGTTTCCAATGAAGGGGGGAAATGCCTTCTCTCAGTTGTAAGCAGAGAGAATTCTCCTGTGCTGCTGGCTAACATTTTGTGTGCCAGTGTGCCCTAGTGTAGTGTAGAGGGGACTTTGGATGCAACCAATGCCAAGGCCTACAGTACTCTCATTTTCAAAACTGACTTCCACCTGAGCCTATATTTTGGTTTCTTTCCATTTACTTTTTGTCATTTTCTGCATGTGCTCCTTTATCAAAATCCTGTACATTATTACCCAAATCAATTGTTCCATGTTTGCACAATCTGTTTTTACTGTTTCTAGGTACAAATGAAGGGGGAAAATAGGCTGGCCTAGACATGTTGTAGTTGCAAACCAAAGCCTGGAAAGCAATATATAAAGTTTGCAATGAATTCTTGCAAAATTTATATAGGCTTGGCCTGGGATTCCAGTACTTCATGGACTATTTGTAGCAGTTTTGTCTTATGGTGGAGGATCAGTTTTCAGAAAGGGGATGAATGTGGAAAGTTCAGTGCTGGCTAACTCTGGTTAGGACTGAGCTGTTTTTTGTAAAACTTGCTGGGATGATGTCTGTGTGATAGCAGATGATTCAACAAGAGGTTTAATTTGTCTTCTTCTGCACTGGCTGCTTGCCCAGGACAGATGAGTTCTGACTATCAGGCTCATGTGATAACTGACATTGCAACTAACACATCAGACTTTTCTGGATGAGTATTATACTGAGCTGGAAATGTTTAGTTGTTGGCTTTTGATGTTTGTGCATCTGAAGCTAAAAGTCCAGATTACGCCTCCAAGGCTTACGGTCATCATAAAACTATGTTTAAAAACATATTTAAATATCATCATAAGAGCCATCTGTAGGACATGATAAAGCAGGATGTGGCATAGTCAATCATTTGTTCTAAAGCCTGCTTGAATTCCAAGGCCTGTAAAGGAGGCCTTGACCTCCTGGAGGAGGCAGTTCCATAGCTTGGGATAGCAGCTGAAGGTCCTTCCTTGAGTCCCTGTCAATCTTTGACCACATCTTCTGGCACAGTGTACCCCCAAAAAATCTCTCTTTCTCTCCATATATACACAGTATTCAAATGTCACACTTTGCTGCAGTTAAGTAAAAATGTGCATGAAGTGGACTTGTTTTTCAACATGCGCATGAATCTAATCTCATAGCCTACACTAAATGCTGTATGAGTTTTAACTAGAGATGTAAAATTTCCAAAAATTTTGAAACTGGGAAAAAACAGAAATTTTTGGAAAAATTGAGAAAAATGCTACATTAGCACTTTTTCCCCCAGATTGACAGTTGTTCTGTTACTTTAGGAACATAAAATATGAATATGGACAATTTTACGTGGCATGAAATTATCACAGCTAGCATATTAAAAATATAGTCTATCCAAACAATTATTACAAACAGAATTTACTTTTTAAATAATATTTATTTGCAATTGTAACAAATGGAGCAACAATCTCCCGAACTGTTTGCTAGTTTATGTGGAACAAGCAAAAAACTTCCACAAAACAATTTTTAAAATTCAGAAGTAACAATTATTCATATTTCCTCTCCACAGGATTAAATAAAATTTTAAAAAACCATTCTCATAAAAAGAATTGAAGAGAGGGGAAATGTATAGAAGGAAATGTGGGACTAAGTTTCAATGAATGGGCATGAAATTTAATCAGAATCATTTTCTGAGTTGTAATTATCAGTTTCAGTCTCTGCTTCTGCAGCTACTCTGTTGTGTCTAGTCATTATCACATTATCATTATCTAAAAACTATACTTTCAGGTCCTTTTTGTTGCTCTGTATTTTCTTCCAGTGCTTTGAGGCCTAGTGAAGCCTGAGTGCCAGTATATCCACCCACATGCAAAAACAAAACTGAAACCTTTTCCTCTTCTTGTGACAACAGCACCTCCTAAAGGAAGAAATGCATCTTGTTCTTGCATTGGAGAGTTCAGTTTGTAACCTAGGACTTCTTTGTCCTCAGTGCACAGAAATCAGATTAATCTGATACCATACATATTTTTAGAAATGATTTGGAAAATATTTGAACACCTTGTCTTAAAATATTTTATTTATCATGTTAAAATAAAATGTTCCATAATCAATTTTTTTCTTTTCTTTTTTCAATTTTTCCAATTTTTTGGAAAATTTTCCAACAACAAAAAAGGTTTCAGGAAAAAAACTTTTCCCCCCCAAATTTTTCCGGGTTTTTTTCTGGGCCTTCACATCTCTATTTTTAACTATAAACATTTAAATACCAATGTGCGTTGATATTATTAAACATTTATAAGTACTCTAATATGCAATTTTCTGTTATTTCATACATACAGAATGAAAGAAAATACAATTACATAAACCAATCACAAGTTAGAAAGCCCATGGATCACAAGACCAGGGTGCATATTTACAGAGTCACAGAAGTATGGTTGCCATGTCCAACTCCAGAAATATCTGAGAACTTTGGGGGTGGAGCCAGGAGAATTTTATGATGTAACTTCCTGTAATGTCACTTTCAGGTCAAATGGTAAGTGATGTCATTTCCCAAGTTCCACCTCTTCTGATGATGTCACTTCCAGCACACTGCACCAAAACACCACCTCTTCCTGTGATGTCACTTTTTGGGCACTCCCCCAAACCCTCCTCTCCCTTCTTTCAAAATTTAAATATACTGTCATGATATCACTTCCCAGTCAGGATAATGCTATGTGGCACAAACATGAATTAAATGTTCTCCTTGGATGGTGTACATATCAAGAACATATCTGTTGCCACTTCCCTCTCTTCCTGTTCACCACCCAGGGAAACAGAAGCCCTGTTCACATATTACAGTGAACATATGTACATCTTGCATGGTCATATGTTGTTAGAAAGAGGTAATATGCTTTTGCATTACAAATAAAAGCAGCCCACCTACATCCTTCCCACCCTCGCCACAACGGCTCAGAAACGAAGCAGGGCATGGGCAAAATCCTCTACATAAAACCCTGGTGAACCACTGCCAGTCTGAGTAGACAACGATGGCACTGATGGACTGATGGCAGAGAGACCATGCTTTGTGTGCCAAAGGATAAAGGTTTAAACCTAGGAGGTCTAAGAGAACAGGTGTTGGGAAGGATCTTTCTCTGTCTGAGTCTCTAGAGCTTACCTGCATCAGAGCACACCATGCTGAAGTAGATGGACCAATGGCATGAAGTCCAATGTGGATTGAAGAGACCCATGTTCAGATCTACATTTGTATTATGCTTACTCAGTGATACTGGGATAATCAGATTCAAATCCAGTAGCAGATTAGAGCCCAACAAGAGTTTGAGGGAATGAGCTTCCAAGAGTCAAAGCTCCCTTCATCAGGCTGGGTGATATTGTCATTGTTGTGAGGTCAATATAAGGGAAGGGAGACTGGAGGAAGGGTGGGATAAAGAGGGGATTGACAGATAACATGTCAGCAGAGTCCATTGTGATGGAAGAGGAGTCCACAGAAAAAAATAGCACCAACTGATGTGAACAAAGAAAACAGATCCTCCCAAACTAAAACATCATAAATTATAGCCTGAACATGAACCTATATTGTAATGCATTAAGTGATGTAGCAGTGGTGACAAAACCTCTAGTGGTATTTAGTTGAACTTCCAGGACAGGCAGATGTATTTTGGGTTGCGACTGGCCAAACTGGTCTGACTTTAGAGAGTTGGGACAAGTAGCAAGGCTTGAGGAAGGGGTTGTAGAACCATGGTTATAGGAAAGGAGACTAGGACCTGAGAAAGCAAAGCAGACCAAATGAAGCATTACATAGAAAGCTGCACATAGTTGAGAGGAATGAGAAAGAAAGGGAGGTGCACAGTTGGTTTGAAGTACATTTTAGAAATTATAGAAACAGCATGGGAGTTCCTTAGGTAGGGTTAGCTACAATGCTATTGCAGGGTCTGTGGGAGATAATAGGGGAGGCTGTCCACAGAAACCTGCATTACATTTTCAGACATCCTCTCTCTCTCATATATTTTAATTGTTTATCCCCTTTCTATAAGAATTCCTCATCAGTCTAACAGAGACATCCTACTGAGGTCTATCCAAGGGGGCTTACTCCCAGGGAAGTGTCCTCAGGATTGGACTATGAAGAGCTCTATTCGAATCCTGAATCACTGAGCTTGCCAGTACCTTTTCTTCTTTCAGTTCCTTAGATCAATGTGCCCAATCCCCCATCACACTCAAATCTTATTGGCTCTTGCAACTATGAGTAAATTATTATTGCACTTCTATCACGTGGCTCTTCCATAATGATTGTGGCTTCCAAGAACAGGTTGAAGATGATTGCCTGGGAAGCACCCACACAGCAGCCCTGCCTACACAGCACCATGCCATGGACCCGGGTGGCTCAGGTGGGCCTGATCTCATCAGATTTTGGAAGCCAAGCAGGGTCAGCTCTGACTAGTATTTGGATGGGAGACCTCCAAGGAATACCAGGGACATGATGCAGAGTCGGGCAATGGCAAATCACCTTTGAATGTCTCATGCCTTGACAACCCTACAGGGTTACCGTGAATTGACTATGACTTGCTAGCACTTTCCATCATCCCAGGGCAACCGCGCTTTAATGCCCAGAACCATTTGGGCAAGGCCTAATGTGTAACTACTGTCAGTAGCATGAGATGGACCCACAGCTCAATTGGCTCTCATATCACTGCCATAACATACAAAATAGTAAGAAGCTCAGTAGCAGCTTTAATACTAACAAACTGTATTGTAACATAATTATTACTGTAGCACAAGGGTTTTCAGAAAGCCACACACTCTTTTCTAATCTCACTTCAGTGCCAGTTCCTGAGTTTCCAGAGAAACCCAAACATTCTCATTTTTGGTAGAATGACACCCCTCCCCTCCTCCACCTGGCATCCTATATGAAGCAGGGTGATTTAGCAAATGCAAACCAATGCCAGTGGTTTTCGTGTACCAACTCACACAGCAGAACCAGAGCTTCCAAGTTCAGCACTGAAGCTAGGGATGCCAGCCTCCAGGTGGGACCTGGGGATCCCCTGGAATTACAGCTCATTTCCAGACTACAGAGATCAGTTTCCCTGGGGGAAAAAAGCAACATTCTGGAGGGTGGCCTCTACAGCATTGTACCCCCTGTCCTCCCCAGGCTCCATTGGGCCACCCCACCCCCTACCCCCCAGAGGTGGCCAGGGGAACCTGGCAACCCTAACTAAGGCTATTTTAGCGAGGGAGGGAGGGGAGAGGTGGAAAGAAAGCAAATAGATGGGGAGAGAGAAGTGAAAGAAAGAAGGAAAGAAAGAAAGGAAAGTCAGGCTGCAAGGGAAGCAGCCTATAGTGGGCAGGAGAATAGCTCCCCAGCCTCTCCTTGCTTTCAGCTCTCACACACCCCAACAGAAATGGAGAGAGAGGAAACTTTGTCCCCCGGTCCCCAATTCTAAAAAAGCGGGTATGTCAGAAATCGGGGGTTCCCCTGCCCAGAGTGGGGGCTTGGCAAGCCTACATAGCCTACATAGAAGTGAAAAAGACAAGGTCCTTTAAAGAAGAAGAAGAAGAAGAAGAGATTGGATTTATACCCCGCCCTCCACTCCCCAAGGGAGTCTCAGAGTGGCTTACAAACTCCTTTTCCCTTCCCCTCCCCACAACAGACACCCTGTGAGGTAGGTGGGGCTGAGAGAGCTCTAAACAATGGTATCAGTAAAGTTATAGACTTTGAACCAGACCACTATTTTCAAAAGCTGTGGAACATCCACTGTGGGCCGAAATAAGCTTGGACAATATGTCCACATAGGTGTGGCAGGCCTTGAACTCTTTGAGCTGAACTACTGACCCAGTCTCGGGTGTTTCATTCCTTCATTAGAGAGTGTAGCTCATGCAGTCTTCCTTTGGTGATTCTATACTGGAACTGATGGAAGTCATTTAATTTTAAAGCAAAAAATCCCCAATATACATCAAATCAACACATTGTCTAAAAAAGCAGCTTGCCTTATCATTAAGCATCAAACTTCCATGTGGAATAGTGTTAATCACTCAACTAATGCAAACTCCAAGCAAGAATTTCAAGAGAGCTGAAAAGTACTGGAGTCAGGAGGCCAGTGATAGTGATTTCAGCCTAGCAAGTTTGTTTCAGGTCCAGATGAAGCATAAGAAAATGGCGGTTGGGGGGCCTGCTTATATACACAGGTAAGCTGCACCCCTGACATCACCCAAGTAAGGCAGTTGGATAAGGTAATTGGATAAGTTTCAAGGTAATTGAGTAAGTCTCAAGGTAATTGGGTAAGTCTCAAGGTAATTGAATAAGTCTCAAGGTAATTGGATAAGTTCCAAGGTAATTAAACAAGTTCCAAGGTGATTAAACAAGTTCCAAGGTAACTGAATAAATCTCAAGGTAACTCAAGATAGTCTCAAGGTAATTGGATAATCACAGATCTAATCACAGAACATAACAAGAGCAGAATCAAGTAAAATTTACACGTTAGTGTTTGTGGGTCCATTTGTTAAAGGGTCAACATCAAATAAAGCAGGAAAGATCTAACATTTGGGATAGACTAGTGATATATGTTTGTAACTTCTAGGCGTAAAAGCTTTTCTGGACATCTATGATTCCACGTTAAAGAGGTCACATTTGGTTCAAACCAGTAATATGTGTCTGTACCTTGAATGTTCACATAGCTTTCAGCTGATGGAGAAATGAAACACCTGAGACTACCTTGGATCTGTGTTAGTAGTTCAGCTCAAAGAGTTTAAGGCTTGCCATACCTATGTGGACATATTGTGGAGTTCTAAGCTTTGCCAAGCTCATTTCAGCACATAGTGGATGTTCCACGGCTTTTGAAAATAGTGGTCCGGTTCAAGGACTATATCTTTATCGATACCATTGTTTAAAGGACCTTGTTTTTTCCACATCTGTGACTTTGTAAATATACACCCTGGTCTTGTAATCCGTGGACTTTGTATCATGTGATTGGTTTATGTAATTGTATTTTCTTTCATTCTGTATGTACAAAATAAAAGAAAATTGCATATTAGAGTACTTATGAATATGTTATAGTATAAAATACACAAAAAACATACACTTCGTATTTAAATATTTATTGTTAAAATCATACAACATTTATCTTAGGCTATTAGATTAGATTCTTGTGCCTGCATTACTTTTTAATTAATTAATCAACATGCACGTAAACCTCACTCGTCCACTATTTCTTCCTACATGGAGCATTGCGGTTAAAAACTAACTTTGATTACCTGCGATGGTGGGATGAGGGCATGCGGGTTACAGCCTGGTCACAAGCTATGTTCTTGCATACTTTTACTGAATCACAGTTCAGTCTTATGTCTGAGTGCAGATAAATGCAAGAATATAGATAAATGCAAGAAAAACCAGTGAGCTGTTTGGAATTTGTTGCCCCAAACCAGTGCTGCAGTTTGCATCAGGGCAAGGATGCATTTGGTTGTTAGTGAGTTGTGGTGTAAGTTCCAGATGACATTTTCTAACAAAGTTTCTCATTGTGAATCTGTAGCATTTTGTTGATGAGACTGTTCTTCCTGGTAGTACACCCATTTCCTTCAGCTTGCAAGTGTAGTATTTGAACGCCTAATGTTTGTTTTGGAGCTTGAGTTTTTGAGATGGGTGGGGAATAACAGCTGAGTGTGTGTGGTTGTGTTCTTACACAGGCTTTAGAATAATAATAAATTTGGACTCAGTATTTCAAATTATTCATCATTTTAAACATCCCCGTAGCTTTCTCTCTTCATGGGAGTGTGTCAGTTAACTGCCATGAATTCTTTTCAATAACTGTATGACTGCTGCGAAGTGTGATTGCGTGGTCTTTCAAAGGGTCAGAGGCTTACATATGTTTTTCCGAAGTTTGGTGACAGGTCCCGCCCGGGAGTTTGCAACGGGGCCATGACTCCCTCCTCTGGAATGCGCGCTCCGCTCGCTTGCCTGCTTTGCTTGCTTGCCTCACTCGCTTGCTTGCTCATGCCCTGACTCAATTATTTGCTTCCATGGTGTTATCTCTCGTGTCCTTGAACGGGATTGCCTCCTTGTTTTGTGTGAGCCAAACTCATCGGTGTTTAGGGTTGCCAGGTCTGGGTTGGGAAATACCTGGGGACTTTGGGGGTGGATCCTGGAGAGGGCGGGGTTTGGGGAGGGGAGGGGCCTCAGCATGGTACAATGCTACAGAGTCCACCCTTCAAAGCAGCCATTTTCTCCAGGGGAGCTGATCTCTGTCAGCTGGAGATCTGTTGTAAAAGCCGGAGATCCCCAGGCCCCACCTGGAGGCTGGCAGCCCCACTGGTGTTATGTATTCCTTTTCTTTCTGTCTTGGGAACTTAGCTTTTAGAAATGTTCAACATCATTATTGTCTGAGAACTCCTATTCCCGCGTTTTCTACGGGAACTGCAGGCCAGTATACTTGAGCGCCTGAAATCCTGTCTAGTGATTGGGAGACAGCTCTTAAGCCATATTTCATATCCAGTATATCAATACGTGTAATCCCTAAACACAGCATTATTAACAGAAGAAGTGTTTGACTACAATGATCTTTTCTACAAATAAAGGACTTACTGCTTAAGGAGACCTGTTGTGGACTATATCTGTTGGGACATTCTCACAGAGTGTCATTTCTGTAAAATCACGCACCGGTGTGCTATGTCATTTCAATGCATAGACCCATTTAGAAGTTTTTTCACTTGAGTGGCAAAAACTAACTGACACAGTATATATATATTGTATGTATATACTGACACAGTATACATGTTACGTATCTGACACATTTTCTGCATGTGAGATCCACCATCCTTTTGTCTTCACAACCTCTCGACCTCAGCACCAGACATGTCCAGTACTGCAGGGGAGGTCTCTGGACCCGAGATGGAAGATAAAAACTTGGCTCTCCCTGTTGTTTAGGAGAGAGCTCCACTGTAAATTGATTTCTTTTCTGCTGCTCTGTAGCATAGAGTCTGGCCATGGGATTAACTCTATTTAATTGGTAACACAGAACCCCCTGGGGCTCATTCACTGTTGTACGGGAATGGCTTCATCTTGGCTTGGCATTTGTATGGACAGGAGTGTTTAGATATATGCTGAGATTTGCATTGCCTTCACTGGAAGAAAGCAAAATGTAAGTGGCAGAACAGTGGTACCAAGCACAAAAGAAACATTTCTTCCCCCGGACAGCAGGGGGAATCCTAGAAAGTGGTTCTGTGTATCACAATACGGAGTTCAGTTGGCTTCACGAATAATGCTAAAAGATAGAATTGATCTTTCTTCTTTCTTCCCCCTCCCTCAGATTTTGTTTAATATAGTTTAGGATTGTCCTAATGCAGATGCCTGGGCAATAGGGTTACCAGGTCCCCCCCTGGCCACCGATGTGTGGGATAGGGACATAGGCGTCAACTTCAGGGGGGCTGGGGAGCTGGAGACCCCCCAAACTTTTCTACAACGTACTGAGCCTCCCCTGGAGACAATGGCCTGTAATGTCTCTGGTCCAGTCCCAGCCTCCCCCCCCCCCCGGAAATTGGAAAGTCTACACCCTTGGTCATAGGGGGTAGGGTTACAATCTTGGAGTGCTGACTGGAGAAGGGGCAAACCCCTTTCCCAGCCCGCTCTCACCGCTGATGCTGTGAGCCCGGCCCCCAGGCTAAAAATGCAAAATGGCTGGGTGGTCCAAGCTCCCCCTTGCCTCCGAGCCACCATGGAAGAAGACTGGGAAGACAAGTTGAACTAACCTCCCCACCTGTGGAAGCAGGGTTGTGGTGGACAAGGGGCAAGGACATGGTGGCAATGTGCATGGTGCATGGTGGGACCCAGGGCAAGTAAAGCCCAATAAGCTGGAGATGTCTGTGGAGCAGTGGCCGCCTCCAGCCAAGGTCAGCCAAGGTGATCCATGGTGGGGTGAAGCTGGGGGTTTAAGCCAGAGATTATTGGCAAGCCGTGCCACCCCCATGTGAAAGCAGACAACCCAGGCTGCTGTCCGCCAGGTCATCTGATGGGGGGAGTGGGCACTGCATGCACAAGGCTGCTCATGTGGCAGAGGCCCCAGGCCACCTAGTGACTAGTATAGCAAGAGATTGCTGGCACTGCCCCCCATAAGGTGGTAGCCACCTATGGCTGAAGGCCTCTGGGTGTTCCATAGGCTGATGAGTTGCGTGCTTGGTGGTAGGACTAGGCCGCTAATGTGTGGAATAAACTGCAGAAGAATGCCCCCATGGGCCAAAGCACAGCTTTCACATGAGGAAGTGCAAAGACAGGGGCGGCACTGTCCACCAGCAGGTCCCAGCAGAGGATCCTCTGTGTTCCTCCATGTGCAAATGCTGATTCCCACAGCCATCCGGGACTGCATCCCCGCAGCTGCCGGCCAAGCTGAGAGGCATGCAACATCGCCTTGGAACCGTGAGCTGGCATGAATGCGGGTACGGTGGCTCCCAACTTACCAGAGAGGCTGCCACTGAAGTGAAGGAGTTCTGCTTGACTGCTGCAGACATGGTTATTCCACTGTGCTAAAGCCACAATTGGAGTGGGTCTGCTCACTCCCCCCCCCCAGTGGCCTCCCATTTCCTCCCTTGCACCAGTTGCTCGTGGGCTGGATAAGAGACCTGGACAGTCAGTTCCAGCCCCTGGGCCCTATTTTTGAGACTCCTGCTCTAAAGCATCTTTTTTCTCCAGGGGAATTAATCTTTGTAGTCTGGAAATAAGCTGTAATTCTGGGTGACCCCCAAACTCCACCTGGAAGCTTGCATCCCTACAGTGGGCAAACTGGAGAGGGTTTCCTCCCTGTAAAATGGGATTCTAAACTCTGTGTGTGAGTGTAAATTGCTGTAAGGTTGCAGCCGACTTATGGTGAGCCAGAGGGTTTTCAGGGCAAAATACCTTTGTTCGTAGGGTTGCCAAGTCCTACCTGGTTGACGGTGAGGGACTCCTGTCCCCGGTCCGGGACTTCAGTGCGCACGCCGTGATGACGTCACCTGGAAGTGACATCATCATGCTGGGCACGTTGTTAGGCAATGTTCTGGCAATCACCCCAAAACTTTATGGTTCCATAGAGTTTTGGGGGCGATTGCTAGAGCGTTGCCCCAGCAACGTGCCCAGCGCAATGACGTCACTTCCGGGTGACGTCATCACGCTGGGGCAGTCGGCCTGATCGGGCCAGT
Source organism: Lepidodactylus listeri (assembly GCA_029233225.1). Lineage (NCBI taxonomy): Eukaryota > Metazoa > Chordata > Lepidosauria > Squamata > Gekkonidae > Lepidodactylus > Lepidodactylus listeri. The sequence goes on along the minus strand of JARCFY010000015.1, from coordinate 11,562,402 downwards.
TTGGGAGTGGGGTTCCCCCTGCCGGCCGAATCCGGGCCGGCGGATTGGGGACCCCTTTACTGGGGGATTCCCTGCCCCCCGGGACGACTTGGCAGCCCTATTTGTTTGTCATGGTATTACCATGTTTAAAATTCTGGCTTGCAAGGAGGAAGCAAACTTCAGTTTAAACCAGTATTCAAGCATCACAGCAAACTGGAGTTTGATTAAAGCCTTCATAAGGCTGCATGCTTTCAGTTGTGCAAGAGGAGATGTGATGGGGTGGGTGGGAGGGAGTACACCGGCAGTGACAAACAACCAGTGTTTGCACTTGTTACAGAGGCTTGTCATGACATCAGTATGTAGTTGTACTATTCTATAGCGTGCAAAGTTTATGCTGTAGATAGTGTAGAACCTAAATATTCTTTGAGAGCATGACTTTTAATGCCCATCAAAATGACACCTTGAAGCTTTTGTTCCATTAATTCCTGTCTTTCTAATAGTAAAAAAAATATGAAATTATATTACTTGTAGAGGCAACTATCATATGCACCTGTTTGCATTTTGGATCTGCTGTTTGGGCCCCCTGAAATTTCCCCAGGCTTAAGATCAAGCTGAAATCTCATTGCATGCTTCATGATTATTAGATGGTAGATACTAGAAAATTCTGTCTCCGCTCTTCTTCTTCCATAATAAGAACAGTGGTTCTGCTGTTGCTAAGAATATGCAAACTGTAACCTTTGAACATATACAAGAGAAGGTTGTTTGACGCCACTGCCTAGAAAGCCAGAAAATTTGAATTTGTGAAACAAACATTTTTTCTACATTTTCCTGTTGACAGGAGCATATGCTGTCCAGAGGAGGAATGCTTAGGCTTTATTTCAATTGCCATCATTCTTGCTTAGACATTAAGACATTGTGGAACACAATCTCGGTATATAAGATTGAAGAAGTTACAGGGGGTGCCTCATCAGCCAGCAGAGTTGGTAACACATCTGTGAGAAAAAAACTGTTATATAAACAAAACTGGAGATGCAGTGCAGAAAGATTTTGGCAAATCTTGGTCCTAAAGAATGAATTAGATCAAGGACAGTAAGGTTGTGAGTGGGGTTATGTGCTCCGTATATGCCAAGCCGAATAGATACTCGAAAAATACCTTATCAGTATTTTTCAGGTATTTATTCAGCTGAATATAGATCAGAGATCCGCTACCACAGTAGCCCTGCCCGAATAAAAGCTGTTATTATTTGGCCTTTCTTTGGGCTTCCTGAGTGAAGGGAAGAAGTTTAAAGTTTAAATGCCTCCCCATCCCCTCCCTGAAGTCGATCCACAGCTGCAATGTGACTCCAGAGAGAAGGGAAGGGGTTTAAACGTTTAACCCCTTCCCATCCCCTTCCTGAAGTTGGGCTGCAGCTGGGGAGTGACTCCAGACAGAAGGGAAGGGGTTTAAAGTTTAAACCCCTTCCCTTCTCTCTCAAGTCGCACCACAGCTGCGGCCTGACTGGGGGGGGGGGGGATGGAAAGGGGTTTAAAGTGTAAACCCCTTTCAATCCCCTCTCCCAGCTGGGTCTGTGCAGTGGGGAGGGAGAGCTCCCATTAAACCATCCCACAGAAGAAGCCCTGCCAGCTCAGTCTGTGCAGCCAGGGAGGGAGAGCCCTCCCCGTCTGCACAGATCCCATAGCCAGCTTCTTTTGCGGGGGCGGTTTAAACTACCCCACAGATGAAGCCCTACCAGGCAACCAGGTCTATCCAGCTATCCCCCTAAATACTAATATCTAGATTTTCAATCTATCCAGCGGGGAGGGAAAGCCCCACCCTCACAGATTCTGGGGCCAGTTTCTTCTGCGGGGAAGTTTAAACCACCCCTCAGAAGAAGCTCTCCCAGCAAGGATTTAACCTTTAAATGCTTGCTGGGTTGAGTTGCAGAGTCGCGCTGCAGTGGCGGTTTTAAGACGAGTCAACCCAGCTGGTATTAAAACTTTAAATCCCTTCTCCATTATACCCTATGAGGACAGCATAACGGAGCTGAATATCTTCGCGTTTCCTGAGTATTAACCCAAATACCAGTACAATACGATACTGGTATTTTGGAATACTATGGAATACCGAATATTTTAGGGTCAGATGTACCAAAATCCTAAATCGACCATTTTTTCCCCCCTTGCACACCCCTAGTTGTGAGTGTTGTATGCACAATTACATAATTAACATCAAGGTGACGTATTCCTGGATAAACATATCTTTTTGGATTGTCGGAAGAAATGGAGAAAAGACTGTAAGTAAGGATAGAATTATAAGGGCTAAATGGGAGCCAGTCTGGTGTAGTGGTTAAGTGCGCGGACTCTAATCTGGGAGAACCGGGTTTGATTCCCCACTCCTCCACTTGCACCTGCTGGATGGCCTTGGGCAAGCCATAGCTCTGTACCAGCTGTTCTCTCAGGGACAGCTTGGGAAAGAGCTCTCTCAGCCCCACCTCCCTCACAGGGTGTCTGTTGTGGGGAGGGGAAGGGAAAAGGAGATTGTAAGCCGCTCTGAGACTCCAAGTGAGTGAAGGGCGGGGTATAAATCTAATCTCTTCTTCTTCTTCTTCTTCTAAATAACAGGTTTTATTTATTTATTTATTTGTTTGTTTGTTTGTTCAATTTATACCCTGCCCTCCCCACCGAAACAGGCTCAGGGCAGTTTATATGGAAAGTCAAACACATAAATAGCAGTTGAAACGATCATAAGACCATTTCAAAACAGTTCAATAAAAAAACAGTTCAATATCATATAGTACTAGCAGGCAGTATCTGTTTTAGTACAATTGCTTAACAGTGGCGGTAACATGAATGCACTCAGTGATCTATCTAGCGAGTCAGCTCATTGATCTTCCCCTGATATAATCAGCAGGCCCAGGCTGTAGGTGGCAAAACTGGGGAACCGGGCTCTATGACTTCCAGTTGCTTTTGGTGGCGGGTCCTTAATTGAAGGCCTGGTGCTCCATCTTACAGGCCCTGTGGAACTGTAAAAGGTCTCACAGGGCCCTGATCTTTTCTGGGAGCTCATTCCACCAGTATGGAGCTACCACCAAGAAGGGCCTTGCCCTGGTTGTAGCTAGCCTGGCATCCTTGGGACCCAAGACGGCCAGTCAGATTTGTGCTCTTTGGAGTACAACTGGCTAGGTTGCTTGAGTTCTTCTGAGCAACAGCAGAAGAAGAAGGGTTGGATTTATACCCCGTTCTTCACTTGGAGTCTCAGAGTGGCTTACAATCTCCTTCCCTTCCTCTCCCCGCGACAGACACCCTGTGAGCTAGGTGGGGCTGAGTGAGAGAACTGCTTTTGAGAGAGCAGCTCTGAGAGAACTTGTGACTGATGTAAGGTCACCCAGCTGGCTTCATATGAAGGAGTGGGGAATCACACCTCTGTGTTTCCAGATTATTGGTCCGCTGCTCTTAAATACTACACCAAACTGGCTCTCTGACAAGCTGTTCCTTGTCCTGTAGTTGATCAGCAGAAATGGCCAGCAGGAAAGACACCATGACTGTGTGATTCCACTCTTGCAGAGTCCAGTTTTCTCCTAATAGCAGTATTTTTTCAAGGATTTTTGGTGGTGTCCTTATGGCATGAAATGCCTTTTGTTACACTGTCTTTAAGGAATGGAGAACAAAGAAGTTCATAGTATAATCACATACAATAAAGGGATCTTGTCACACATCTGCTGGCTCTTGTGACCCAATGTACCAGTGAGGTTTTTATCTCTTTCCCTTGCTTCGTTTTGTATTGCATGAGCGTGCCTTAATCAAACAAACTCAAATAAGATTCACTTGATACACAGCTGTTTTACAGTTGATATGTTTGCCTCCAGCAAACTCCTTCCCTGATTCACAACAGTAGATTGCCAGCTCCTCTGTATTGGACAGAAGACATGAAAAAAGCATGCCCATACACTGACTCCTTTGGCTTTAATCTATTTAGGAGAGTGTCCGGGGCCCACAGCTTTCTTGACAAGCTGCTTCATAACCTGCTTTAAGGATATTTTTCTCTACCCCCCCCCCCCCACTAATAGTGTGCATTCTATCATGTCCCTTTTTAAGGCACTGGGAACCCTTACAGATCTAGTTAGAAAACTAAATGCTTTAATAATAAAAACAATCCAGTAATGTTAAGAGGACAATATTAGCTGTGTTGCTATGGTGCAGTGTGGGGGCGGCTAATTAGACACAGATACATACAAAGTTTTCTCGTGTCTGGTGTCCATGGCAACTATCAGGCGTAAGAAGAAAAATACAGTGACTTGGAAAAAAAATTTTCCTCGATAGTACAGTGGTTTTTTTGGTTATATTGTGAAAAGTTGCAAAGTTGCTAAAAGAAAAAAATTCTAGTTTAAGTCAGTATCTTTTAATCTGTGGAACAGCTTTAGTTTAGTTTGTCATTGCCACTGTTGCTTTCATACTTGCGTTGTGTAGAATACAGGTTAAAAAGCAGACCCGAGCAGAGACACAAGGCCACTCATGTCCCTGGGGGTAGGGGCTGAGTATTTCGTTTTCAGTTGTGTATCAGTTTGGATTTGCATGGGTTTAATGTAGGGTTGCCAAGTCTTATGGACTCACCGGCGGGGGGGGGGGGGGGGAGAGTCCTCCTGTGGCCGGGAGTCTCTTCTGAGCGCGTGCGCCCGGCGTCGTCACCGGAAGTCACCCGGAAGTGCGCCCGGCGACATCACCCTGGCAATGCCCCCAATGTGCCGACGTCACTTCCGGTGACGTCATTACGTCGTCCTCACCGGACGACTTCGGGGGTGGGGTTCCCCCCGCTGGCCGAATGCTGGCCGGCGGATCGGGAACCCCTTTAGCGGGGGATCCCCCACCCCCCGGGCTGACTTGGCAGTCCTAGTTTAATGCTATACAGCATTCTATACCTTAGAAACTGGTCTTCACAGACACACTTCTGTCATGACTTGGGTTGCCAGGTACCCTGGCCACTGGTGAGGTGGGAGGTAGGGTTGCCAGATCCAGGTTGGGAAACTCCTGGAGATTTGGGGATGGAGCTTGGGTGGACAGGGATCTCAGTGGGGTACAATGCCATAGAGTCCACCCTCCAAAGTCTCCATTTTCTCCAGGGGAGCCGATTTCTGTATTCTGGAGAGGAGCTTTAATTCTGGGGGATCCCTAGGTCCTACCACAAGGCTGGCATCCCTAGTCATGACGCAATGATCTTTTCTACACTGGCTACAAGAGTGCCGAATGTGCAACCAGTGCTCCTTGAGGTCAGTTCATGTGACTGCTTCGTTACACAAATAATTCTGCCCAGGTGCCAGAATACCTGCTGACCATGCACTATGGTAGATGTAATGGCCCAATTTAACCATGCTTTGGAGAAATGTTTGTAATCGAAAAGGCACAAAAAGGCATCCTGCCATTTTCTTGCATATGAAGGAAGGATCTATGTTGATAGTAGTTAAAAATATAGGATACACTCATGTCCACAGCTCTCAGGTTTGCATGACAAAGGCTCCAGTTTCAATCCCTGAAATCCCAGTTAAAGGATTTTGGATAGGAGTAGTACTGGGAAAAATCATTGCCCAAGGCCACAGATAATGGATGCCAGATGGAACAGACAATATTGGATTAGATGTGACTCAGCATAAGGCTGTTTCATGTGTGCTTCATGAGGAAAAATAATGGTGTTAAGATTGCTCATCTACAAAAACCAGTCTGTTATCCATTCATCATTTTTGGAATCTTTACAGATCCTAATTTTTTCCCCATGAGCCTGTTCCTTTAAAACTGTGTCAGCCTCAAGTTTGAATCTTTCTAGACTTCTTATTAAACCTATGTCTACTATGTCTTTGGCTATCAACTTGTAGCACTTACTCTATATTTGTAATAGTAGTGAGTAATAATTTATACAATTTAGATAAATAAGGGGGAATTAGATTAACGCATCCATTATCTACCTGATAAACAGAATTATTATATTCATTTGTTTGTTATGCTTATCTGTTTAAATTTGTAACAAACGTTTTTGCTGTTTACCTCTTTGTAAGTTCATTTTGAATTCCTCAATAAAATTGTTCAGAGATTTTTTTAAAAAAAGTTTGAATTTAAGGCTTGTGCCATTCCCCGGTGGTCCAGGAGTGGGGCAGTCCTTGACTCCTTACTCCTGGGAAGCTCCTCCCCTCATCCGAAAGCAGGGCTGGCAATCTTTGATCCGGAAGGGGAGGGGCTTCACCTCTGACTCCCAGTCTATCCGGCCCTGCTTTCCAGGCAGGATGTGCTGGCAGTGCTCCGCCGAGCACGAAGATTCGGAAAGAAGAAATCCCAGAACAGAGAGATGACAGAGGGGAAGAGGGAAGGTACCACCTCCCCCCCCCCCACCTCCCATACACTCCTGAGTGCCAGAGAGAGAGAGAGAAAACCTCAGAGTGTGGGAGCACAGCGCCGGCAGCCCTGGGAGGCCCCCGGGTGGACACGGCGCTGTGGGAATGCCCAGATACCGGAAAAAATGTTAACTTTTTTCCTACCATAGAGAACAATGGAGGGAATGGGGGCAACCTGTTTGGGGGCCTGTAGAATTGGACCCACTGGTCCAATCTTCTTGAAACTTGGTGGGCATTTCGAGGAGAGACCCCAGCAGCTACCCTGCAAGTTTGGAGCCTCTCCCTCAAACCCCCTCTCCTCTAGTGGCTTTTAAAGTTGCCACTGAATTTCGGCGGCAATTCGGCAGCGAGCTGAATCAGATTAGAGAATCTGATTCAGCCCATGGCTGCCCTACTGGCCAGTCCTGAGCTGGCGGAGCTTTGCTCCGCCTTGCTCGGGCCCCAACGGATCCCTGTCCTTTTGTAACCTCACAACAGTTCTGTGTGGTGGTATTAGTTGACCCACAGTCCCTCAGCAGCTTCATGGCTCAGTTCAGAGTTGAACCTTGGTCTTCCCAGATACCATCCGGCATCCTAACCACTGCACAACTTTTTGACATGGCTAGGTGGCATGGAAGCTAGTTTAACAATTAGTGGGCTCAGGCAACTGTCATCTAGTTAGGAAAAAAGCTTTTGTTGTAATAAGATGGTGTGATTTTCTTGAGTAAGCAGTTTTGAAAATTAATGATGCATGCGATGCTGGACAACAGTAGTAATGGAAATGGTATCATAAGGCCTTAACCTAGTTTTTGTGCAAGATCTAAAAATATACTTGTTGCTAGATTCATAAGATGGCGTTCGGTCCTCTTCTTTTTAAAAAAAAGCCGAGTTCCACACTGGTTGGCTCTGTTTGCACTGCTATGCAAGCCATTTTGGAGATATTGATATCTTGAATGATTAACACTGCAGGCAGGGTGGAAATACAGAAGTCAGGCTGTTCTTGCCTGATAAATGTCAAGTATTCTGATTCAGCAGAGCGTAGCTTCAAAAATACAGAAACAAAGAACTGAGACAGATTCTTAAAGTATACCCATTAAATTTCAAGAATCAAGTATACCCAAGTAATTTCAAGAATCTCCAAAGTCAGCTGAAATAGAGAATTCATGTGTCAAGTGAAGGCCTCTGCAGGCAATGGTACTCCAGCTTCAAGAAAAGGAACACAAGAAATGCTCCCTACTGTAGTTGACAAAATAAAAAGGAACCTTTTGGCATCTTAAAGACTTAATAGATTTCTTATGGCATAAAATTTTGTAGATGAGAGCCTGCATCATCAGATACAATATCCAGGCCATCTATTGCTATGGTCAATTGGTTAGTACCACAAGCCTCCACCTTATGGTAGTTATAACACACAAAAATTTCCCACTACATTGAGAAGTTAAGCAAAAAAAAGAGTGTGTTTTGGTTAGTGAATGAAGGGTGAATTGATCACTGATGATAGATACAGATGCTTGAAAGCATCAATCACCAGATGGGAAGGGATTCCTTGGTAGTTTTAGCAAGATGAAGAAGTGTGTATACTTAGTCAATGGGGAGTGGAGAAGTGTGTCTAATAAAGAATGATGCTGGAGGAACATGTGTGTGCCTTGTTCATTGGGCTTTGTGCAGAGTGGCAGATGTTGCAAGCATGTGACTGCATCAACCCTCTAAGGGACTTGGCAAAGGCTGAGCAGGCCAACATGCTTGGAACATATCTGAGGTCATAGGTTTGGGAAGTCTATGAATAATGTGGTGCAGGCCTCTTTTAGGCTCATGCTGGTGTCATCTGGAGTTAAAAGTGAGTTTAAATAAAGGCTTCCTTTCCAATTGGCTTACTGGACTGTGTTTTGTGATAGCAGTTTCTAGGAGGCTGTGCGTTGATTTGAAGTTTTGGATGTGTTCCCAGCTCTCCCCTCCCAGGCCCTTAAAGTTAGAAAACAAGGCTTTAAAGGGATGGGGAAAAATTGAATACAACCGTAGCATTAACATAGAAACATGATAGTAGAGAGTTTTCAGAGGAGGCCTTTGACATCTTTCCATGCTGGTCTTTCAAATGACATCTTTTTTTTTTCTGTAAATAAATTTTTATTATTTTCAAACATTTTAACATATTTTCCTTATACAAACCCTTTTTCCATATTATATCCATTATTTGTTCTATTGTATAATCTTATTATAATCTTGTATTGGTGGTTTCCCACCACATCTGAAGCATATCACATTTTCAGCTTTAACCAATCTTTAAATACATATATATGTTTTACATTTCTGGTAACGACTTAAACCTCTTTAAAATAATTATACATTATATAAGTTCTTACTTTCTTATACAGTTCTAAAAATATCTTCTTTATCCAATTATCATTTATACATTCATATATTTCTATTTCCTTTTACTATTATATCCATGTATAGATGTAATTTTTCATGTCCCAATATTGTTCAACATATTCTTTCAAATCTTTCCAATCTTCCAAAAAAGTCTCTGAGTACATATGATTCAGTTTTCTCGTCCATTTATCCATTTCCGCCATATACAACAATTTTTTCCCCCACACCTCAGGTATTTTTTCATTTTTCCAATTTTGCGCATACGCCATTCTTGCCGTTGTTATCATATACCATACTAACGTCCTTTTTTTTACATTTATCTCTTCTAGTTTAAGTCCAAGCAATAACATTTCAGGCAATTTCTTAAATGTACATTTCAAAATTTTTTCCATTTCTGTATGTATCATAGACCAATAGGTCTTTGCTTTATCACAAGTCAAATGACATCTTTTGACTGATTGACCAAAGGAGAGGTTTCCTTCCTCCCTCATGTTTTCGGTTGACAGGTATCGCCATTACAGGTGGAGACCCTGGATGTTTGATTTTTCAATAATGTGGCTAATGTGCCTGTGTATGAACTATTCATAGAAACAGAGGAATTTGTTGGATTTTTGGTAAATATCCACAACTTACCCAGGACAAGGCAGAGCATCAGGAGTGCAAGAGATGTCCCAATCTTCATAATAGCTTTGTTACACAACTGGGAACAGAACAGAGTTGGCTTGTTTCAGGGATAAGGACCTCTCAGGGAGTTGACCCCAGAAACTTATATACCAATTTCGGTCCCTTCAGGACAGGAGATGTATGAAGTATGTAAAACTTGGGACAATTTCCTATTTTTAATGTCTCGGATACCCAACTTGCTTGCTAATTCTCTCCCCCAAGAAAACCTAAAATTAGTCAGGTTATCATTCACATTTGAAAAAGTTGTTTCCTGCTTTAGCTGCCATGCCAACCATGTTAGCACTTCAAAAACAGGCAAGGTGTGAGGAGGAGGTGTCCTCTGTATCGATTGTGGGAAAAGCGCACACACTGGGAGGAGTCAAGGGGCCATTTATCTGTTCCTCCCAGATCAGTCTGCATAGTCCACTCTCCACATGGCACCCCAAAGAAGGTTTGGATGTGCTGCTGGAAGGCAGAAGAGCTTTAAAATGTTATAAACTAATGTAGGGCTGTGCAGGATACATAAATCCATAAATCTTGTAGGAGATTTCCTACTGGAGTGGAAACAAATTTGCTTTCAAACTGTACTCTTCAGTGTATTTTGATCTTGTATATTGGGGCCCCAACCTTGTTAAATCTGTGCACATTTCAGGAATTTTGAGAACAGGTATGAGCGCCTTAGTAAAGTGGCTGCCCAGAAGGGGAGTGGGGTGGGCTGGATCAATAGCAAAACTTATGAAGTGCAGTAAATGTTTGGTGATGCCAAGCGTCTTCTGTGATGAATATAGTAGTTTCTGAGGTGTACCCCGCAGAGACAAAGGCCGAGTTCAGACTGGCAGTTTGGCCTGATATAGGCACATTTTGCAAGTGGATTAAGAGGGCGGGTTCACACAGCCACAGCTGTCTGGCGTTCCCGTGCTGTACTAACCCTTTCCTGAAGCGTTTTCATCCCACTTTAAAAAGGTACCTGGTGAAACTGGTGTCAAGCCATCTGGGTGTGCATTGATCCCGCTTCCTGGAAGTGTGGACACACATAAACTGCAATCAAGTGGCCAGGGGTTCCTGCCCCAATTGCTGCTGTGCCTATGCGCCTATGCGCAGGTTGGTGAAACGGACCAAAGTCGTGCACAACTGCTTTATTGTACGTGTGAACGCTTTATTCTGCCTCCTCCCCCATATGGTCCCACATCACTCCAAGCAGCGTGAGCGGAAAGCCCCGCAACAACTTGCCCCGGGCCTTTTTGCCCCGCTTCCCTTGTTCTTCATGTTGCCAGTCTGTCCTCTGCCGAAGAGGATGCCACCAGGGCTTTCCTGAAGTACCTCTGAAGTGGAGGAAAGCCAGGATCAAGCCATTGATTTGGAGGCGAGATGCGTTCAGGGAAGGCACAAGGGGGTGGCTGGAAATAGGTCTGTGGGTGCCAGGGGGCTTACGGGCACCAGGGGGGTGTCAGACATAGGGCCCAGGGGCCAGAATTGGCCCATCCAGGCCTCTTATCTGGACTGCAAGCAACTGGTGCAAGGGCGTTAGCCAAATTACCTTATTGATTGATAAATGTGGGGAATTATGAATTCAAAATGGCAGCAGGTGTATCAGGGAGCAATAACCTATATATACAGGGGTCCCACTTTTATCCAGTAACCCAGATCTTAAAGAAGTGGCTTCTTTAGAAATATGTACACACAGACAATAAATTCAGTCACACACACATCAACACAAAGCTAAGAAATATAGATTTGAAAGAGTACAGAGACGTTTGCGTTGGCAGGTAAATCATTGGTGGGGTGATACGTACTGGTCCTGACGAGGCGAAGTGATCCTGCAGCGGAAAAGCGAAGGGGGGCCTATAAGGTAAGGGGGGATCATGTTCTGGCCCGCAGAAGCACGTGGGGAGACTCTGGGCAGCACCAAAGCCTAGAGTCCGACAGGGTTAGGTAGGGGAAGCAAGAGAGAGAGCCCTTGGCGTGTGTCCTCCTTTTCTACTAAAAGGCTCTTGGTGGGCTTGGCCTGGTCAGTCACCTGGTCGCCAGAAAGTCTGGAAAAAAGAAAAAAACCAGTTCTGGACAGTCAGGAAATGACCAGGAGAAGGGATTAACAGTTGGGCAGTTGACTTAATGTTTCTAGCCAGTGATGCTTTTCAGAGAGGAGGGCTGAAAACAAAGCAGAAGAAAAGGGGAGTCCTTTCAGGTGCTTGGCCAGCCCTTAACATTAATGGTCCCATGCTTGACAGCTGGGCTATCTTGAGGGGCTCAGGAGGGTGAGTCAGCCAGTTAATCCGGTCACATCCAAGTTCCTTTGTTTCAACTGAAACTGCATACCTGCTGTTTCGAGATAGCGTTGCTGGAAGGAGGTGGCCGGGGGGGGGGGGGGGGGGGATGCCTACATGTTGGAGATGCTGCTCATAATGGCATTTAAACAAGAAAGTTCATGCTGCCTTTTCAGAGCATGGCTTCTCTATATAAAAACTCTCTGGGTGCTGGTTCCATGTGGCTGCGGGTTGCAGGGAGGCTAGCATGCCGTCTACCTGAATTTGCAGTCATCCTAGGGAGGAAGGGAGGATGGCTTCGAGTCTTCCATGAGTCCACATCTGGTTCAACACATGTCAGTCTAAGGTTTCTCTCAGCTGGGCACGTGTCTCTTTGTCCAGTACTCTGGCACTGTTCCACGGTCACCAATTAGTCACTTTTCCCTGGCACACACTTTGCACAGTCCAGGTATAGAGGCATACCACAAGGCCATACTTTATAAGAAGCGTGCAAGGCAACAAGGGAGGGAAGGCAAGAGGCTGCTTGGGGGCGGGGAGGCATGGGCGAGTGGGAGCACACGGTGAGGGGTATGTGGTTAAAGCTGTCAAGAAATAGAAAGGAAATGGTTAGAGGGCAGGACTGTGCGGCTGAGGTAAAACAGTGTGGTGGGAATGGCAGTGAAGGTAAAGGAGGCATGGTGGTTTTTCCTCCTGCCTTCTTCGACTGCAGCTCAGTGAGGATTGGCAAAGCCACTACATAAAGGGGCAGAGCCAAGAGGCCAGTGCTGCCACCGCCACACCAAATGGCGACTGTGAGGGGGGTCGGTGAGGTGGAATGGAGGTGTGCGGACGCAAGGGTGGGGGCAGCAGGGGAGAGAGGAGGAAGATGGCACATGGATTGGGAGGCAACTGGGCTGTCTTGTGTGTGCCGCTCTGAGCTGAAAGACATCCTGCCTTGGAACCAGGAGGCAGAGCAGTGTTACGGTGGGTGGGTGAGGGGCAGTGATCTCCCTTCTCCCACAGACGTCTTCTCAGCCCTTGAAAGAAAAGTGGTCACAGGAAGACAAAAAGTACCCCTTGGAGGTTTTGGAAACATGGTCTTCTTTACGCCTTTCCCTAGCCCTGCCACTTCTATGGGAAATGCAGGAGGGATGAGAACTGGCAGTGGGGGGGATCTGGGCCAGCCGGGTTCAGACCACCCTCCTCTTGAGCCAGGAAACCTATTATCTGGGTCACCCCAGGCTGGTTGGTCAGCCTGGCCCACCTCACAGGGTTGTTGCTGTTGGCGGGGATGGGGCAGTGGAGGTGGGAGTCTGATGTGCCTCCTTGAGATCCTCAGAGGTAGGATGGGGGAAGAGAGGAAACAAAGAGCGAGAGACAGATCATCCTTCAGGCCGGGGACAACCAACAGATGACTATCCACAGAGCACAAGGCTCTTCAGGGCACATATGGGGAGAGGCGGTCCCATAGATACGTTGGTCCTGGGCTGCATAAGGCTTTAAAGGTCAGCACGAGCACCTTGAAGCTGATCCAGTAGTTGATTGGTCGCCCGTGCAATTGGTGAAGCAGCGGCTGGATGTGTGTCCACACAGACATCCCAGTCTGCAGGCGCACCACCGCATTTTGCACCAGCTGGAGTTTCTGGATCAGCCTCAAGGGTCAGCCCGTGCAGAGCGAGTTACAGTACTCAAGCCTGGAAATGACCATTGCATGGGTCACTGTAGCCAAGTCCCGGGGCGGGGGGGGAGAGGTAGGGAACCAGCTGCCTGATCTGCCGAAGATGATAGAAGGCAGACCTGGTGACTGGGGTGGCCTGGGCCTCCGTAGAGTGTGAGTCATCCAAGGTCACCCCAGGGCTCCTCACCAGGACCTCCCTGTCACACTTGATACAGTAAGGGAATTGGAAGCCCCTTGTCTGTCTTCAGGTCCAATTCTGGACCATTTCAGCTGGCTCTCCAGTGAGAAAGTGGATAAGATCCTGGTGGCTGTAAGGCCTACCAAGTGTCCCCTTGTCCAATGCCCATCCTGGCTAGTTAAAGCTTGTGTGGATGGGGTTTGGGGCCCCTTGGGAGAGATTATAATCTTATCCCTCTCTTCAGGGATATTCCCAAGGGGTTTGAAAAAGTCTGTGGTGCATCCACTTCTCAAAAAACCATTGCCTGGACCCTGCGGTCCTTGCCAACTACTGCCAGTCTTGAATCTTTCATTTCTGGGTAAAGTAGTTGAGAGGGGCGGTGGCTGAGCAGCTCCAGGTTTCCATTCTGGACCCCTTCCAGTCCGGCTTCAGCCCTGGTCGTGGGGTGGAGACTGCACTGGTCACCCTCAAGGATGATCTCCTGAGACACCTGGATCAAGGTGGGTTGGCACTGCTGTTGCTTTTAGATCTGAGAGCAGCGTTCGACACGGTCGACTATGATCTGTTGACCTACCACCTTGCTGACGTTCAGATATGGGGGACTGCTTTACAGTGGCTGTTCTCTTTTCTCCATGGTTGGGGACAAAGGCTGGTGCTAGGGTAGATGTCCCTGTGCTACCTGCTTGCATGCGGAGTGCCGCAGGGGGCGATCCGCTCTCCAATGTTATTTAACATCTACATGGGCCCTCTTGCCCTGTTGGTCCAGGGGTTTGGACTGGATTGTCACCAATATGCAGATGACATCCAGCTCTATCCGTTGATGGACAGCTGGCTGGATGCCAGACATTTTGGACAGGGTGTTAGAGGCTGTGGCTGGATGGTTGCAGCAGAGCCAGCTGAAGTTGAATCCAGTGAAGACAGAGGTTCTGTACCTGAATCATGGGGGATTGGGGTCAGGAACCAGACTCCTCATCTTCAGTGGAACACCATTGGTGCCAGCACCATGCGTAAGGAGTTTCGGGGTCATGCTGAATCAGGCAGCTGTTTTGCTATCTTACTCCTCAGGTCTTAGCTACAGTGATCCATGCAATGGTCACTTCCAGGCTGGATTACTGTAACTCGCTTTGTGCGGGGCTACTTGTGGGCCTGATCCAGAAATTGCAGATAGTGCAGAATTCGGCAGCACGGTGATGCCTTCATGTTTGCACATTCAGCCAGTGTTGCTCCAACTGCACTGGCTACTGATTGAATACCGGATCCGGTTCAAGGTTATGGTTTTGACCTTTAAACCCCTATGCAGCCTGGGAACATCATACCTGCGGGACCGCCTCTCCCCATATGAGCCCCAGAGAGTTTTATACTCTTCCAGTCAGCACCTCCTAATGATCCTTGGCCTGAGGGACATCCACTTATCCTCAAACAGGGCAAGGGCTTTTTCAGCCCTTGCCCCAACCTGGTGGAACATGTTCCCACTTGAGATCAGGGCCCTGGAGGACCTATTACAGTTCTGCAGGGCCTGTAAAGTGGAGCAGTTCTGCAAGTCTTTCGGTTGTGGTGGTGGATGTCCAACCATTCTGGCCTCCCCTGTCATGGCGCCTTCCCAGTGCCCTGCTGCTTAGACAACATTACTTGGGCACTGGAGCTTTTATTCACCTGACATGAGGCAAAGGTCCTTTCTGTTGTTGCTTATTGTGCCATCTGTTGTTTTATTGGTTTTATCACTTTTATTGTTTTATGAATCTTGTGTTGTAAGCCGCCCTGAGCCCATTCATGGGATAGGGCAGAGTATAAATTAAATTAAAATAATTGTCGTCGTCATCATCATCACCTTTCTCTCACCTGCTGCTTCTTCCCTTGCTACTTTGTAAGTGTTTGCCAAAGATTCAGGTCCCTAGACTCGTGAATGCGTTGTACACCTAATATGGTCCACATATTCAGAAGATAATATTTTGCAGTGTGAATTGTATGCATTAAACTTGCCTGGTAGTCTGTAGCTTACCTCTTAGCTTTTGCTATGGGAAGACATCTAGTTTCATGCACACTGAGCTACCTGTTTCTACAGTGAAATGTTGGAAGGTATGAAATTGAGCAATGTGGAACAGCTCTGAAAAAAAGGAAGCAACAAAGTCAGCTGTCCATCCATCGAGAATATTAGCAAAAGAGTCCAAGGAGTTCACCTGACATATTAAAAGTGTTCTTTAAAAAATAATTAGTCATGCTTACCAGGCTGTGGCCGAGTTCAGCCTGGCAATTTGGCCCAATAAAGGCACCTTTCTCAAGCGGATTAAGTGGGCCGGTTCACACAGCCACAGCTGTCTGGTGTTCCCCTGCCATACTCACCCTGTCCTTTAACAATTCACTCCCGCTTTTAAAAAGTACCAGGTGAAAGGCGGGGCAAGCCATGGAGGGCCCCGGAAGCGTGGACATAAAAAAGCCTCAATCAGGCAGCGCTGGTAATGTGAACCCACTGATCCAGCAGGAATGTGCATAACTGCCCATGCACGCTCAACTGCCCAATGCTGCTGCACCTGTGTGCCTATGCACCCATGCGCCTACACACAGGTCAGCGGAGTGGACCAAAGCCATGTGTAACTGTGGGGCCACCCCTGCAATTGCTCCATTCCGCCTCCTCCCCGCCATGCTGCTGCATCAGTCAGTGCAGTGCGACTGGGAATCCCCGCCACAACTTGGCCTGCGTCTTTTTTCCCCGCCTCCCTTGTGTTTTATACTGCCAGTCTGTCCTCAGCCTCTGTAAACTTTTGAACTGGAATGTCTGTCCTAACAATGAATGAGTTAGATAAGAAATGGCTTTTGGGCAATGAAAAAATAATTTAAAAAGTCTACAATTACTTAATAGAATTTGAGACTCAAGAAGATCCTATATGCAGGGAAATGGTTAAATGGATGCAAGATTTTGGGTACTCACTACAAACAGAGGAATGGGAAAAAGTGTGGAAAGCTATTAAATTGGTAAAAGCGGTATCATATAAAGAAAATATTTATAAATTATTTTATAGATGGCACTGGACCCCCCAAAAAATTGCTAAGTGTTATAATAGTAAGCAAGATAAGTGTTGGAAATGTTGGACTAACATAGGTACTTATTTTCATATGTGGTGGCAGTGCCACAAGGCAGTACGTTATTGGAAGATGACAAGAAAATTAATTAAGGAAATAACACAAATTGAACTGGTCCTTAAGCCAGAAATATTTCTACTTAATATCTTGCCATCAGATTTAGATAAGAATGATGTTATTCTAATTATATACTTGTTGACCTCGGCGCGAATCTTATGGGCTAAGCACTGGAAAGTAAAGGAAGTACCCACGAGAAACGACCTGCTAGAGAAACTTCTGGAAGTAGCAGAGCTAGACAAAATGGATCAAAGATCTAAACTCTATACGCAAGAAACAAGAAATAAGGAGAAAGACTGTTGGTTAAAACTTTTCGCGTGGATAAAAAAGAAATGAATGTGAGGCTCGAAAAAATGTTGGAATTATATTTATAAGTTTTGTTATTTTAATTATGGAAATGTAAAACCAATAAAATATCTTTAAAAAAAAAAAGAAGTTCATCATACAGCCAACAATAAAGGTTCTGAAGCTAAAATAGGATTCTTTCTATAGGATGCTTTCCTTGTGTATTAAAGTATGATTTCACTTTCTCTGCCTCTCTCTTGATTTCTTTTTGCAGGGACACATGCTCCCCAGCTGCAGGGTGGGTTGGATTATAAATGCAATAATTGTGTTGTATTTGTATTTTTCTCCCCTGAAGACCCTCCCTTGCTCTGAATAGTTCTGTTTGGCTGATTTTTTTCCCTAGCTGCATTTTTCCAAGCTGAATCTCATTTTGTTATTTCCTGTCCATATTTATGACCTCTTTAGTTTCCTTTTGTGGCTTGTCTCTTGTCCATAGAGCAGTTCCATGCCTGAAGTGTCAATACTTGTGAATTTAGTGGCTTGTTCTTTATGTAAAACTATTAATATAGTTTGGCAGCTTCCTTAATTCTGCAGAGAATTAGTTCCCTTTTCTTCGAATGTTTCCAACCAGTTTTTACTTTGGCACTGTATTCTTACTGTAGGGAAGAGAAGTTTAATATGTTTGCTACCGATAAATTCAATGTGTATCAAGATTCCAGGAATACTCTTGGTCCTGCAAAGTGTTTAGTTTATCCTAATCTTCAAGCATGTAAATATTCCCACTAAAGGAACTTCCCCCCTTCAAGATAATATACTTGAGGTCTTAAACTGGAACCAATTTAATTGCCAGGTTAATATTTCAAAGATATTGTTTCTTATATAAGATTTATCTCTTGCTTTTTGGAAGTTTGCACATAAGATGACTTAAATCAGAGGTGTCAAACTGTCAGAATCTGTCAGAATCTGACAGTAAGGTGCTTATTCTGAGGTTACTTTCTGTTTCTTTTCCTTTGTAAGCCAGCAAGGCATTTTATATGCTCTTATGGACTTTAATATCATAAGTTTGACCTTTGGGGTTGGTCCTCTGTCTAAGGTAAACGCGCTCTCTATTGCCGCGAGAGGCTCCAGCCCACAGCGGGAGACTTCATGCAGAGTTCACACTTGCATGAGGAGCAAGAAGGCATTTCAAAGAGCTCTCACATCTACTTCATATGCACCCACCCTAAAGGAAACCGGACCTCTACTTCAAAGAGTCTATCTCTCCTTCACGCTGCCAGGCTTGAAGTATTTTATCAAAGTTGTTTCAACCCTGGAGGCTATTTTATTGTCAGTGGCCAAATGTTTTGCCTAGAGTTCGCACTTCTGGGTCACTCAGGGCAAGAAGGGAATTTTTATAACTTTCCTACCTTTGGTGGGAACAAACCGTTGCCAGTTCCTTCCCGCTTTTTTGTATGTATTCTGATTGGATGGTTATGTTCAAGCACCTATGCCTGAAGGTATATTAACCCATGTTATCTTCTTTTATGTATCTCTAACAAACATCGACAACCTGTTCCAGTATTAGAAATAAAGAACTCTGTTTAACTACAAAGGTCTGATCTATTGCTGTTAGTACAGAAGCCTCACACAAACGCAATAGTTATGGGGCAGATCTGACATAAATGTCCCTTTGTTGGGCCAGGCCATGTGTGCTATAAAATGTAGTGCCGGGTACCAGAGATACAAACTTTATAAAGGACAGCAGCTGTGTTATGTTCTGGCCAAGGAACTGCACACGCGGTCAGCCAAACACGTGGCCAGGCGAAGCCGTCGAGCTTCGCTTCCAGGGACAATAGATCCCCCGGATCCTAAAAGGGACCAATGAGCAAGTCTGCATCCTGGGATAGACAAATAGGGTGCAGGGACACTGTAAATAGCGAATCACGGGTGTTGGATGTGCGCATGGGTGCGGTCAAGAATGGGGATAAAAAGCGGACCTGCCGAATCCAGCTAACCAGTCTTGTTCTGACCTCTTAATGAAGTATGAGTTGTTTTCACTCGACGTGTCTCCCACCTCAGTACTTTTCAAGCTGATAAGCTCCGAGTTGGTGTGTCCTCACTGCAAGGACCCATGGGCTGGGGAGGGTGCAAAGGAAAACCATGCATAGGGTTGCCAGCCTCCAGGTAGGGCCTGAGATCTCCCACATTTACAACGGATCTCCAGCTGACAGAGATCAGCTCCCCTGGAGAAAATGGCTGCTTTGGAGGGTGGACTCTATAGTATTGTACCATGCTGAGGCTCCTCCCCTCCCCAAACCCTGCCCTCTCCTGGATCCACCCCCAAAGTCCCCAGGTATTGTCCAACCCAGACCTGGCATCCCTAGCAGTGCAGCACTGGACAGATGCCCCTACACTGCCTGGAGGGGAGAGAAACACTTTCCCCAGCCTGCCCCTGCTGCCAGTGCTGTGAGCCCAGGCCCCAGGGTAAAAACTTCTGGGTGTTGTGAGCTCCTCCCTACCCCTGAGCCACCATGGAAGGAGACTGGGAAAACAAGTTGAACTAACACCCCCCCCCCAGCCTGTGGAAGCCCACACACAAGGCCACATGCACAGCAGGACCCAAGTCAAACAAAGCCCGATGAGCCAGAGACGCCTGTGCAGCAGTGGATGCCTCCAGCCAAGGCTGCCAGGTGATCCATGGTGAGGCGATGCTGGGGGTTCAAGCCAGAGATTGTTGGCAAGCCATGCCACCCCCATGTGGTGGTAGCCATCCCAGGCCGAAGGCCACTGGACCATCTGATGGGGGAGCTGGCACTGTGTGCACAAGGTTGTGGGTGTGGCAGAGGCCCCAGGCCACCCAGTAAGCAGTACAGCAGGAGATTGCCGGCATCGCCCTCCCACGAGATGCCAGCCACCTACGGCTGATGCTTACCTGGTGTTCTGTGGGGTAAGGAGGCTGCTTTGGGTCCACACTGGTGAAAAAAGAAAGGGTACAAAGAGTGTAAATAAATCCCCCTCCCTGGCCACTGGTTCTTGGCTGCTGCACCACCAAGATTCCTGGTGGGCATAGCTAAGAGTGGCTTATGTCTCCTACCTCATCCAACCAGGTCTCCACGGTACAACCAGATTAGCTTCTCTGATCAAATCCTACTTGAGAAGTGTTTCAATTTTAACCCAGCTGGCATTCACTAACAGCACCTCATGCCTGTTCAGAACCACTGGAACTGCGGCTCTCCATCCCTAAAATCCAAACACATTGTATGTCACGTAATGGTGTGGACAAAGCCAATAGTTCCTGGTTGTGTTGTTAATTAAAGCAACACAGTACAAGCCCCCCTCCACCCTTCCCCAGACAAGAAGCCTCACCTGGTAGAGGACAAACTTCCCCAAATTCTAAAAATGTTAAGTAAAACTCTGAGCATGAGGAAAGTCCAAATATAGGTATATTTGGAATATTTTTTTACAGGAACAGAGCTCCACAGTATGCAAAATCTTAACTTCTTGCACCAACCCCCAATACAAAGCCCAGTGTCCTTGACTGGACTTTTAAAAAACAACAACACATTTAGTAGTCCCAGTGGTCAGAAACCCTGATGGATGGCCCAGGCTAGCCCGATCTTGTCAGATCTAGGAAGCTAAGTAGGGTCAGCCCTGGTTAGTATGTGGATGAGAGACCGCCAAGGGATTCCAGGGTCCTGACATGGCAGCAGGCAATGGCAAACCAGCTCTGAACATTTCTTGCCTTGAAACCCTGTGGGACTCGCCATGAGTCAGCTGTGATTTGAGAGCAAAAAAAAAAGTCAGCAGCCACAGTCTAAGAACATAAGAGAAGCCAATGTTGGATCAGGCCAGTGGCCCATCCAGTCCAACACTCTGTCACACAGTGGCCAAAAACACCAGGTGCCCTCAGGAGGTCCACCAGTGGGGCCAGGACACTAGAAGCCCTCCCACTGTTGCCCCCCCCCCCAAGCACCAAGAATACGGAGCATCACTTGCCCCAGACTGAGAGTTCCTATCTATACTTTGAGGCTAATAGCCACTGATGGACCTCTGCTCCATATGTCTAAATTACAACAGATTTCTCAGCAGTTCCTCCAATTAAAATATCAGTTAGAAACCCATGCAACATTTTGTCCAAGTTGTAGTTCTGTTTTCTGAATACAAAGAGCAAGCTCCGAAACACTCAATTATAGATACAGACACAGAAATCATCATGCATTCATTCCATGTTGCTCACATCAGTATGTAAATTTCTTGTAAGGGTACAATCTGTCAAAAGACTGAGATATTTTTAGAAGTTTGTTAAAGGGGAAGTTTGTAAGATGAGAATGGGGATACGCAGATCTTGAAAATTTGTGGAATGGCTGATTGTAAAAAATGACCTTTGGCATCTATTTATTCTTTGACCTGTTATAATCCTATAAAAATGTGCATATTTATGTGGGCAATGTGACGCTGATTTCTCTGCCTATATCATAATTTTGTTTTTTGGTCCATATACTTTTGTATATAGGAAGCCAGTTTGGTGTAGTGGTTAAGTGCACAGACTCTAATCTGGGAGAACTGGGTTTGATTCCCCGCTCCTCCACATGCAGCTGCTGATGTGACCTTGGGTCAGTCATAAATTCTTTCAGAGCTGTTCTCTTAAAGGCAGTTCTTGAGAGAGCTCTCTCAGCCCCACCTGCCTCACAAGGTGTCTGTTGTGGGGAGGAGAAGGGAAAGGGATTGTAAACTGCTCTGAGACTCCTTTTGGGTAGTGAAGGGCGGGGTATAAATCCAGTCCCTTCTCTCTTCTTTCCTATTTAGTAACCTATGTTGCAACATAATTTATATTCTGTCTTGCCTTCCTGTTTCCTCAAACTCGTGCACCGTAGGAGGTATTTTTCACTATGGCTACTGTTAAGAAAGAAGTTGTGTAATCTCTGGTTATGTAATCCCGTAGTACTTGTAATTCATGTTACTACACACCCTTCAATCATGTTAAAATGTACAGCTAAAAAGCTGGAAATGTGAATAAGATACACAGCAATGAGAATTTAGTGATTTATTGTTTGGAAATATTGCAGCCAGTAAGCTGCTAAAAAACCTGCATATTTCCCAGAGGTACACTCCAAAATAATTTGTCTTGAATACTACTGAGATATTCCTTAACCAGACTGAATGTTGTCCTAAGGGACTGTGCCTCAGGTATGGTATTTCTTACCTTGCTTCTTAGATACTTAACTACTTTTAGGCAAGATGGTAAAAATTATTTATTAATTTAAAATATACCCGGCCTTAGCTCCTCAGATGGCCACCAAAACAACAAAAACTGCAATTATACAAACATGATAAATAGGGTTGCCAACCTCCAGGTGGCACCTAGAGATCTCCTGCTATTACGATTTATCTCCAGATGACCAAGATCAGTTCCCCTGGAGAAATTGGTTGTTTTGGATGGTGAACTCTATGGCATTACACCCTGCTGCGATCCCTCCTCTCTCTAAACCCTGCTCCCTCAAGGCTCCAGCCCCCAAATCTCCAGGTATTTTTCAATCCAGAGCTGGCAATCCTAATGATAAAGATGCAGCACCAAATGAAAATAATACACACAACATACAATTGAAAACCAATACACCCAGTCTCATATCTGTCTTTCTATGCAAGTTGATAGAGAGAGAGAGCAGTAGAAGTCCGGCTCGGGGTCTTCTTGGGCAACTTGTGTGCTCTGGACCCTTTTCAGGCCAGCTTCAGGCCAGGCTGTGGGATGGAGACCATACTGTCATGTTTAGTTGATAGTCTACCTGAGTGTAGATAAAGTAAACAAAAAGGAGATCACACAGCAGTGTAGTAGTAACAACAATGGGAAAGAGCTGTGAAGTAGGATACAATAGAGCTGGTAACAATGTTAATATATCGGGCAGATACAATGTGTGCAGTACACCAATATAATCATTGCACAATAAAGCATAATAATTCTAAATATGAATATTCTGATACACAATGAGATATTCCAAAAAATTCTCTCTCCGAAATAGTTCTTTCCAATGAAGAATCTGGATATTGAAGACTTCGTTTCGATAATCTTCCTCAAGAAAATTACTATTATAAATATTTCAGTGGCATAAGTTTCCAGAACACTGTGTAGCTTCAGACAGGAACTGCCCTTCCAGGGTTTTCAAAGAGGTTTGCAGTAACCATTATATTTCTGTTGATGGGCCACCAGCAATGCTCCCTCTAAGCTGTGGAGTCTTGTGAGCAAAAATTCTGCTTTGTGAGCCACTGGCATTAAAGTTGTGAGCGAGCAATTTGGCAGCTGCATAAATTAGTTTGCTCTGGAGCTGTCCTTCCTGAGCTAAGACAAAAATTTGTGAGCCAGAGGCTAAAAAACTGTGAGCTAGCTCACACTAACTCAGCTTAGAGGGAACACTGGCTACCAGTAACACTTTTTAGAAACTACTCTGTATGAATGCTGAGCTGGTCTAGCCTCACATGTAGATAAAGACCATGCCTCTTTGTAGCTAGGGTTGCCAGGCTCCAGGGGGGCCTGGGGATCTCCCACTTCTACAATTGATCTCCAGCTGACAGAGATCAGCTCCCCTGGAGAAAATGGCTATTTTAAAGGGTGGACTCTAAGGCGTGGTACCCTGCTGAGGTCCCTCCCCTCCCCAAACCCCGCCCTCTCTCGGGTCCACCCCCAGAGCTGGCTACCCTATTTGTCGCTCCTACTGGATTTATCTGCTGCTGTAGATAGAGTAGACCACGCTATTTTGTTGAAATGTTTGTAGGCAGAAGTAGGAATTGGTGGTGTACTTTGGATTGGTTTAAATCATTCCGTATGGACCAAGTTCAAAGGGTTGCCATTGGAGATCAGTTATCATCACTGGCAGCTAGGCAGCCAGTGTATTTTTTACGCAGCAGTGGAGTTATATGTTCCAGCTGGCTGACCCTATACAGGAGTCTCAGCACCTTGTTTTGTACCAGTCAAAGCTTCCAAAACATCTTCAAAGGCAGCCCTACATAGAGCCTGTTACAGTAGTACACTCTGAATGTTACAGTAGCATGAATCAGTGTGTGGCTTAGCAGAGACTAGATAAGGAGCCAGTTTATGAGCCAGATGTAATTGAAAGAAGGCACTCCTTGCAACAGCACTGGCTCGCTTATCCATCAGTAAAGCTGGGTCTAGGAGTAACCCCCCCCCCCCAAGCCTCTTAATTTGAGCTACTAGAGGAATCTCAGGCTGAGGACAGACTGGCAGTCTGGCCTGCTCTGCCTCCGCTTTAAAAGCAGGCATCCAGACTGCCACATGTGCCCCGTGGAGGCACCGCGGACTCACCTCGTCCGGCGGCGCGCTCCTCCTGCGGCAGCCAGGCATCACTTCCAAGTGGTGTCCCGGCGGCTGTGCATGTGTTCCACCCACTTCTGGCGGGTGTGAATGGGCGCGGGCGGGCGGAGCTGCACCCGCCGGAGTGCATTTCACTGGAGTAGGTAGGGTTGCCAAGTCCGGGTTGGAAAATACCTGGGGCCTTGGGGGGCGGAGCCAGGAGAAGGTGGGGTTTGGGGAGGGGAGGGGCCTCAGCATGATACAATGCCATAGAGTCCACCCTTCAAAGCAGCCATTTTCTCCAGGGGAGCTGATCTCTGTCAGCTGGGGATCAGTTGTGAAAGCGGGACTCCCGCAGGAAGCCACCCGCAGTGTGGACGCTGTGGGCGGCTTCCTTGCGGCGGCATCTAAACACTGTGCTACGAGGCGGCCCCCCCCCCCCGCCTTGTTCTGCTGCGCTCCTGTAGCGCGGCAGAACAATAGTCTGTCCTCGGCCTTAGTCCCATCTAGTATCAAGTGCTACCAGTAGGCCCAGCAATAACCGCAGCAGTGGATTGCCCTTATCTGGCTGTCGCTGGAGAACATTCACCAAGGCCAATAGGACTGTTTCAGTCCCAAAAACAGGTCAAGGGCAGGTCAAGGGCAGATGTCTCATCCGGAAACAGGTCAAGGGCAGATGTCTCATCCGGAAATGTCCGTGATACATATGGCTAGATAAATATGGATTTTTTAAAACTCAGATTTTTAATGATTTTTTTTTTTTAATTAAAAGTTTCAAAAACCCTGGCTTAAAAAGAAGTCTGAATCTTTTATGCTTCCTTGTGGTGCGGGTAGATCAAACATGCTGCTGCTTCACTGTCAACTATATACAAATAAGGGCTTTTAACAGTATGGGAGGCCTTCAGAAGATTAGGGCAGTCAGCAGCAGAAGGCATGCCGGTGGTACCGACTCAACCTGGGCTCCTTCCTGCCCTCGCAGCCGAGATTCCAGACAACAGAGAAACAGATTCAAGTCCAGTAGCACCTCAGAGCAGACCCATAGACAGGAATTTCTCCAGGGGGTGCCAGGGGGGCTAATTAAATTAAATTTTAATTGTGTGCAGGGGGAAAATCTTCTTGGCGCCCCCCCCCCCCTCTGCAGGCCACTTTCCAGGCTGTGGTGCCTGGAGAATGGAGGTGGCGGTGCCTCTTGTCCAAGTGTCGGGGGCAGCCTGGCCTTCTGGGGCCTTTTGCCCAGTGGGTGGGGTTCGATGGCAAGCAAGTGCAGTCCTCCTTGGCATGGCATGTCAGCGGTGCACTGGGGCTCCATCTGGGGCAGCCAGGCTGCCTCCCCCTGGCCTCAGGGCAGGCAGGGAGGCCAGGCTAGCTACATACCTGGGGAGGCCGGAGCATGGCTCAGGGGTGAGGCTGCATGCTCTGCACATGCTCAGAGGAGCTGGGGCTGCTGAGTGTGCATGACCCTTACACAGGGCAAGCTCACCAGGCAGGTGGCAACTGCAGCGCCACTTCTTTCCCAGCCAGACTGCAACATCTGCTTGGGTAGTAACTCTTCCTCCTTATTTGGCTCTAAAGCACCTCCCCACCTGACCTCTATCTGGTTGGAGCTGGGTGGGGGGCATCGCAAATACAATAGGGGCACCACCCCCAATGCCCCACCACTGGCTATGGCCCTGCCTCAAAGACCAACAAGAGTTCCAGGGTAAGAGCTTTCGAGAGTCAAAGCTCCCTTCATCAGACATGTTCAAATAGAGATCTCTGAGTCCTCTTTTTTTCTAATCTGGTTTTTATCACAAACTTATCTATGATGGTTCCTGGTCAGCTTTTTTCTTTCTTTTAGGTGCTATACTATGGATATGTGATGTATATTATGTGACTGAAACACTATCCTGGACATTTAACTCTGAAACTGTAGAACAGGAGGATGGTGATCTCAAAGGTGGATAGTTTCCAGAATCCATTATGCTGATGATGGATTCCCCTAAACAAAAAAAGGTCAATGCTGTTATTTTATTATTTATACCATTCTGCTTATTTATTATTACTCGTTGTGTTCACTGCCAGTCAGTACTGCCAAAAAAGGAATATTTGCTTGTCTCAACTCTCTATTTCTTCATAACTGTATCAAAATGACAGCAACATACAGTAATAATAATAATAGGAAATATAATTTTGCTCAGACATGACAGTTCCTCAAGGCAGTCTTTGAGAAATATGATGAAATAAAACATTTACCAACCTAAAGATCCTGCCTGTTCAAACATGTTCCTTTTGTCGTTTTCATCACAGCAGTTCTAAATGATGTTGTTTCATTCAGACCACCACTCCTTGCATTTCTTTGTTGCAGTGTTTGCATGTTGCATGCCTGCCTGCCTTACCCATAGGTAGAAGAACTTCATTAAAATATTCCCAAACTTGGTCTCTTTTATGGCATGCTGCCAGTATAGGTTTTCTCTTCCAGGGAAAGAATAATATGATAAACTTCAGGCTATACACACAAAGACTTGTGGAGTATTCTGCTCAAAAAGTTTCACTTTTATTTTCACTGCTTGTCCCTCCCTCCTTACTCTTAGCTTCTTCTGCAGATCTCTTCCACCCCAACAATCTTGTATTCATTGAATTTTTGAAACTTAGCACAAGAGGTAAGGGGTGGCTTCTGTGTACATAGATTTGCAAAGGAACAAATGGGATTAAGGTCTTTTTCTCAACTCTGCATGTTTATTTTATAACATGTTTGCCGTGAAGAAGAGGCATGTGATTTTTGCAGATGCAAATTCACAGTTCTGAGAACTGTAAAACCAAGCATCTGTGATAGATAGTATCTTCTAGATAGAGAAACTAACCAATAATCTTACAGAAGCCTCTGGAAGAGCATGACATTGTGAATGAATTAATGGAATTCATTTACCAAAAAATGTAAACATTGCATGACTATACAGCCTCATGCTAGATAATTAAAAACTAATCCTTATTTCATGATGAATAACCTTTAGACTATAATGTATCTTAAATAGAAAACTATCTTTAGATAGATTTTTCCTCAAAACGCATTTTATTAACATAATCAAATTTAATTTTTTAAAACCCATTTTAAAAAAATCATTGATATTTATCCACACTGTGGGAAAATTAGAAAATTAAAAACCAGTAGGGTGGCTGAAATGAGGGAAATCTTTGGTGTGGAAGCAGCTTCTTGTTCTTAGTTCCCCTTCCCTTTTCTTCCATTCCCTCTTGCATTCTGCTTATTATGCATAGCCATCCCTAGCTATATTGCTATAAGGTGACCTGCCTAAATAATTGTTATACCTCTCAAATGTTGTTAGTGTACATATTTGCAGCTTGTATGTGAATGTAAGATGACTCCCACTTTTTCTTGATGGCACCCCTCATTGGGGGAAGACTTATTTTGGTGTAGTGGTTAAGAGCAGCGAACTCTAATTTGGAGAACTGGGTTTGATTCTCCAGTTCTCCGCAGCTGGGTGACCTTGGGTCAGTTGCAGTTCTCTCAGAGCTGTTTTCTCAAGAGCAGTTCTCTCAGAGCTCTCAGCCCCACCTACCTCAAAGGGTGCCTGTTGTGGGGAGAGGAAGGGAAGGAGATTGTAAGCCACTCTGAGGGAAGAGCAGGGTTGAAATCCAATTATTCTTCTTCCTCTTCCTTGGAAAATATAGTAATGTGTTGAGTGTCTAAAAACTCAAGTGAAGCCAGTGCCTCTCCCAGCATGAGTCAGATCTATCCGTTCAGTCCCCCTGTATTCAGGAAGTAGTGCTAAGTAAATATGGTGCCAGACATGATCTGATTCATGCTGGAATGGGTGCAGCAGAGCTGGAGGTCTTTGTTCCTGATGACCTCATTATGTGGTCTAGTGTGTAGGGGCCTGGGGCTTGATTCCTTTTTTTCTGGGTTAATTATTTTTGGATTGTGGGGAGTTAATCTATAATTATGTTGTTGGGCTGAAAAGCATGCAAGTGGGTAAGAAATAATGAGAGTGATCACATTCAAATTGCATTAAGCAATATAAATATAATAGTTACTTGAAACTATTGGGCTTAGACTGGAGTCACAAATGTGTAGGACTGCTCTGTTAAAGACTCACTGTGAGGAAACTTCCTCCGAATTTTGTATTGAAGCTGCTCTGGTCATTTCAAGGGGAATACAGGATAATAGTAGTCCTAAATCCATCTTTGCTTCTTAATTATAGTTCTTTGGCAAAAGCATCATAGTCTATTGATCCTGTAGGAATCGTTATTGGCACATGAAAGTTTATCAAACATAATTTTTATGAGAGCTCTCTTACCAAAATCTAAGAATAGCTGTTTTATTTCTGATTTTTGAGTATTTGCTGTGGTTGCTTTTTTTGTAGCTTTATTACATTAATGAAAACTGAACCAACGTTTAAAAAAAATGTCCTTACCCTTGAACAGTCAGCTCTGATTTTCTAAGTCTTGTCTTCAGTAAATTATGGTAAACCAAAAATGTTCATTTCTTTCAGCTCTTATTCCATACCACTGCTGCCTTGATCTTCCTGTTCTCCTGGCTAGGGTAGACTTAAGGTTCTGACTAGGGATGGATACAAATCTCATCACAAACCTAAATTCATCACAAAAATCACTGGGTCATATTCATGCCCATCCCTATCAACAACCCTCCCATGACCCGCCACTTTTTTGAAGGAGGTTTGTGTAGCTCATGGTGGGAAACAGGGGGGGAGGGAATAGCTGAAATGTCTGTTAGGCTGAAATGGAAGCAAGCCATTTCAGCGATCCTTTTCACTTCCCCCCACTTCCAAGGGGGAGGGAACGAAATTGGGGGGGGGGTGTTAATGGTTTGAAGCCATTTAAACCTAACAGCTGTCAGATGCACCAGCCCTGCTTTAAACCACGCCACAGGAGGAAAAGCTTGACCCCTGGATCTGCATGGGGTGGGGAGTGCTCTCCGGGCCGCAGGCATATCCTGGCTGCCATGGTGGAGCCATTTAAATGCTCTGGATCTGCTCCCCACTGCTTTGAAGTAAGGGGAGCAAAACCAGAAGGTTAGATATAGGTTGAAGTGCTTCTCAAGTGTCCCCCTAGGATATTTCACCCCTTCCTTTCTGCTGGCCACAGCTTTCCTCAGCCAGCAAAAAGGAAGGGGTGAAGCGCCTCCTGGCATGATTTTCTCAACAAGTCATGTTAGACTAACCTTATCTCTTTTATTGGAGAAACTTACTACCTTGCTGGATCAGAGGAATGCTGTAGACATAGTTTATCTTGATTTCAGTAAGGCTTTTGATAAGGTTCTACATAATGTTGTTGACAAGTTGGTAAAATGTAGTTTAAATTCTATGACTGTTAGGTGGATCTGTAACTGGTTGACAGATTGCACCCAAAGAGTGCTTGTTAATGGTTCCTCATCCTCTTGGAGAGGAATGACAAGTCGAGTGCCTCAAGGATCTGTCCTGGGACCTGTTTTGTTCAATTTCTTTATAAATGATTTGGATGAAGGGATAGAGGAAATGCTTATTAAATTGGCAGATGATACTAAATCGGGAGGGGTAGCATGTACAGTAGAAGACAGAGATTTGATTGAAGTCACCCCCAATTATAACATCTCCTTTTTTGAATATTTCTAATTTATTGAAAATGTTTTCTATAAAGGTGAGTTGATTTTAGTTTGGGATATAAATTGTTTCTATAGTCATCTTCCTCCCCCCTCTAGAGTACCTTTAAAAATATGTATCTACCAGTGGGATCTATTACTGAATCTTTTAAGGTAAATCTAATATTTTTCGAGAATAGTATTGCTACTCCACTTGATTTTAATATTCCAGGAGCTAGGTATTCCTGCTGGAACCAGCATGATTTGAATAGTTTTGGATCAGATTTGTTTATATGTATTTCTTGGAGGAATGTTAGGTCTGGGTGTAGTTTAACTAGATTTGCTGTCACTCTTTGCAATTTAATTTTGTTGTTCAGTCCCCTGCAGTTTAGGGAGATAATTTTTTGTCATTAGCCATTGTTGTATATTTGTGTAACGGTAATAATATTTCTAGAGTGCCTACATACCATTTTTTCTGAATTAGTAGAAACTGCACCAAAGGTCCTTCTTGTTTTCTGCTTGAAGGTGCGAGCGGAATCAGCGAGAGCGCGCCACTGTTCTTTCTCGCATGCGCAAACGCATCCCGCAAGGTCAGCCCAGAAGGCACATTTCTTTCATTGAAAAAATCCCACGGCACACCTGACAATATCTCGCGGCACACACAGTGGTTGAAAAACACTGGTTTATCTTATGTCTTATAATAACGATTCGGGGTGGGCGGATGGGCAACTTCCTCTGTTAGCTGCTTTTCCTTAGCAGTTCCTGGTATCTGGTGTGTACACAGTTAACCTCAGTGAAGCATCAAGCTTGCGAGGTTAAGTGAAACTGTTCTATACTGTCTCATTACATGACACAGTGTCTAAGTAGCTTATTAGTATACATATATATAATTTATTGTGCCTTAGATTGACTGTTGTTCCTGTTACTGTAAACACGTTAATTTTTGAATTAGAGTTTTGAAATCAATTTTATTCATCTTAGTAACACAATTTAGATATTTCTCTCAATCCACTAATCAGTTTTTAATCAGGGCTTGACTTTATATTGTACACTTAAATCCTGCTGTTGGGATTAATTCATTTCATTTCATTTATTATGGGTCTATACAACCAAAGTCTTGACCAAAGGAAAAAGGAAATTATTGGAAGGAAAGATTAAACCCCCCCCCCAATAAAATAAGGCATAAAAATTGAAATAACAATGGATAGGAATTAATTCTTAAATGATCAGTTTTCCTATTTGAATCAGTTAGTTCTTTGATTGTTACAATAGATTAGCTGACTAGGTAAGGGGGGAACTTCAACTGAAAGAATACATACAGGGAGGGAGGTGGAAAGAAAGCAAATAGATGGGGAAGGTGGAAAGAAAGAAAAAAGGTAGGAAGGAGAGAGAAAGCAAATAGATGGGGAGAGAGGAGTGAAAGAAAAAAAAGGGGGCCCTCACAGTCCCTCCCCCACATGGCTGACTGCAGGAGGTCATTGGGTCGCATAGTGGTAAAAGAGAAAAAGTCACTCTCCATATCCTCAGACACACTTATGTTTCAAAAAAGTTTGGCACAAATCATGCCCAAATGAGTGAGCACTTCAAACCTCACATAGTACCTTACATTTGACAATATGCTATGTTATGTGCTGTTTTGCTAAGTTAAACGTGTCATTTATCTGCTTAGCCCCTACATATGAAGAGTTCAATACATACTGATGTTTTCTGTCTTTCACTTTTTTCAGACTGTTCTGAACCTGTTTTTTCCTCCCTATTTGAGTAGTTACTACAGTTGAGCAGTTTTCCGCACCACATTTAATTTTTTCTTTACACTTAAAAGATTAGCACAGTGACTCTTATTTTCTATCCAACATTTTATTTTCATATATATGGTGAAAACTCAGGAATCTGTAAAGATGAGAAGAGGCTGTGATGATGTAAATATGATTTGAAGGTAGATAGCCATGATTTGAATCATGGAAGCATGTTTGTGGTGCTTGTGACAAGGAACGTTAGACCCTTGTCTTTCGTTGATGAGACTGATTTTGGATTTAGAAATCAGGAATTAAGATAACTTCTGATTGAGATCTAACGGATGGTCTCATGCTGGAGGTTGGACTAGATGGCCTGTATGGCCCCTACCAACTCTGTGATTCTATGATTTGATGCTGACACAATCTGGGGCTGTCTTGGTCAGTGATACGTTGCTGTTCGAGATTTTGTGCTCTGGATATGCAGAAAGGAGAGCAATTTATATCAAGTCTGAGGCTTTTGTTATGGAGTCAGCCTGGTAGCCAATGTGGGAGTGACCCACAAGTCCGATATTCAGCTTGGCCTACCTTTTATCCAGTATTTAGGGTAACTGGAATAGAATTATAACCATATGAAGGCAACTGCATTATCTCACACCCGTTCAGGTGCAGGCAAAAGCCACACTGAAGATGACATTCAGTTCTGCAGACTTCTGTGAAGCTGAGGATTTCTTATTCAGAGAAGTTGGATTTATCCCCCTTATGGTTTGCATTCTGGACTCCCTGACAGTATGATGCAAGTCCTCCATACAGCTTTCACTTTACAGCTGGCCTAGTCCCTGCATTGTGACTCTGACAGTTTCAGGGTTGCTTGAAAACAACAGACCATAGTTAAGAGGGCAACAAAGCTCTTTAGAGAGCTTGAATAACACAGTGATGCCATAGAATGTGGTTTTGTTGAAGAAGTGGTGCATACAGGCTGGGCTTGGTACATGCTTATGGATCTGGGCAAGTGATTCTTGAAAGGGTCATCACAGGCCACACTGCTCCCTCATCTTCGTTCCTCCTGAGTTCTCTCCAACTGTACAATGACTAAATAGCATCCAATCATGAATACTGCAGAAATGCTGCTGTATCTCAGTCTGCCACTAGTCTTTAATATTAAAAAAATAAGTTACGACTGTCCTAGGTTGGGCCAAGTCCCTCAAACCACTTGACTTTTGAGGTGGTCTTTGTTCAACTGTGAATTTTCTGCTCTAACTGAAAACAATCTTGATTTGAGTAATCACAGAGAGAAGCTGGTTGCTATAACAACAGCAGCATATCCATTTGGGTGCTCACATGATCCTTGTTCCAGTTTCTAAATATAAGCCCAATATCACGTGGTATATCAGGTGCCATGGAAACTTAATGTTCTATAAAGATGCTAGCATGAACCAAAATTCTAGCAACATAAAAACGGGGGGTGCTGGGGAAGGAACTGGATGCTATCACAGTCTTAGGTTACTCTTCACTGTACATTTCAGATTCCTGGATGTTACTGAGGCCTTGTGGTTTCTCCTGATCATTCTCTTGCACTCTACCGGAGGGGAATGTCCTCTGTGATTATCTGTCCGTGAATGGTGCATTTGTGTTGAATTAACATTTTGGCTTGGACACTGCTGAAAATTTCTGCTGGTAGAAGTACTTCCATCAGCAGAGTGTGACTTCTTTGTCTCCTTGCTCCACTGCAGCCCCAAATGCCCCCTCCCAAATGATTTTCCTGGAATGCAGGGGACCTCTA
Source organism: Lepidodactylus listeri (assembly GCA_029233225.1). Lineage (NCBI taxonomy): Eukaryota > Metazoa > Chordata > Lepidosauria > Squamata > Gekkonidae > Lepidodactylus > Lepidodactylus listeri. The sequence continues at coordinate 11,529,166 of JARCFY010000015.1, read as the reverse complement.
GGCATGTTGTGATGGTGGGGCATTGGAAGTCTTCAATGGAATTGAAGGGATCAGCAGAAATCACCTCTCCATCCATCTGTGGAAGTCTTCCATAAGATCCAACCCTTTATCTCATTGTGAAATATATGAATGTCTCAAAATGAGTTTTAGATCCTTGCACTGTGGATAATTTCCCCTTGCCTGATTGATACGTTCTTATTTACAGTGACAGATCTATGTCATCTGAACCAGCCATCTGCACTGAAGCACAGGTTTCCATGCCCAGCATTTCTAACAGAATAACTTAAGTCATCTAGTGCTACCAGTATGGAGTTAAAGGCAACTAGCTTCATTATGCTTATTTTTCCTGGGAGAGAGCAGCTTGTCACATGCAGTAAAAGTGTACTACAAGCCTGCAGTCAATATTTTGGCCCATACATTTCAATGCACACAATCCCCCACACATCAAACAGTCATGAAAAATTCTCCCTCCACTCCCTGTTATGGATGTATCCATCGCTCTCATCTGTCATGCCCCTCAGTTTGGTGTAGTGGTTAAGTGCACGGACTCTAATCTGGGAGAACCGGGTTTGATTCCCCACTCCTCCACACGCAGCTGCTGGATGACCTTGGGGAAGCCGTAGTTCTGTCACAGCTGTTCTCGCAAGGACAGTTGTCTCCGAGCTCTCTCAGCCCCACCTACCTCACAGGGTGTCTGTTGTGGGGAGGGGAAGGGAAAGGAGTTTGTAAGCCGCTCTAAGACTACAAGTGAAGGGGGGGAGGTATAAATCCAATCTCCTCCTCCTCCTCCTCTTCTTCTTCTTTCTCTTCTTCTTCTTCATACGGTGGTGACCAACCCCTTTCTTCTAACAATAGAGCTCTCTTATGTGCTATTTACTGGGTTTTCTCCTTTTTTCATATTGTTTTGGGGCTCTGCAGTGTCTACCTTCAACCTATAAGATTATTCTGATGGGATTTATATTGAGACTAGCTTGAAACCCGTACTTTGCTATGGCATTTCACTACCGTAAATCCAGTTATAATACTTCTGGGGAGATTTTTTTTGTGTGCAGTTTAGGATGAGTTTTTTGGTTTTTTGAATTGGTCTTGTAATATAATAGCGTAGTATCTGAGCTTCACAAAGGTGTTTGAATGATACTTAGTGTGTTGATGGAGAAAATTGATGATATGAATTTCAGGTTTCTGAGGGAGCCAGGTATCGAAATGGCTCCTAAAAAAGTCCCATCTCCCCACCCTATCTGCACTATTTCCCCATGAACATTCACAAACTGTATTGCCATACCAACTTATTTGAGAAACCCTTATTCAGGAGTCTTGAATCACTGATGTTATTACACAGAAGACAGAACTTCCCTGAATACCAAATGAATACCACCTAGTGGTAAATGTAAATGGCAAAACTCTCACAACTTACGATGAGAGCACTGGGAAGAAGCTTTTGGATGCAGTGATCAAACGAACAGACGGAGATGCCTGAAAAAAGACAGTTTGTTTTGGCAAATTGTATAATAGCTTAGGTCGAGAGCAATTAAATAAGTATACATAGGGCATTTAGAATTATATTTTAAGTGGTAAATATTTAGTGATTATTTAGCAAATGTATACAAAGTGATAAATAATATAGAAGTAAATGTGTTATACCCAGTGGGCATGGCAAGGAGGGGGAGGGTGTGCTCCCCCCCCCCCCCCCCGGACCTCTGGTAGCAGGGAGGAGATATTTTCTCCTGCTGAAGGGGTTTCCTCTTCTGCTCCCAGTACCAGAGTACCATTCAGCTTTCTTTGTTAGGTACAGAAGTAGATAGAATAATAATAAGATTGAGTGAGTAGAATAGAAGTTAGAAGTTAGAAGAATGAGCAATAATTCATTGCAGATCTAAAGGATGTATTAAAGATTGGATCAGAGGAAGTTTATGGTGATTTCATAAGTGGGTGGGACAAGGGAATAAGAAAAAGAAGAGGATATAAACTGGATTGGGATTGGGTGTGATTTGTCGGTTGTGCAGGTGAAATATAACCTCAATTAATTTTTATTTTTTGTTTAAAATAGAGTATAATATATAAGGATATGAATTTTTAAAATGAAATATGAATCATACACTCAATCAAAATTATATAATAAAAAGGACACCTGTTTTATATATATATAGAGAGAGAGAGATTAAGGGATCGATAAAGCGATGTATATGTGGATCTCATACACCATAGATGTAAATTAGTGAGAAATCTGAATCAGCCAGGATGCATTTTGGCCCTGTGTGAGGAAAAAACCCTCAAGGGCTCTGCCGCACTCAGAAGATTTGTGGTTCTCTTTCCACCTTTTCTCCCTGTTTGGTGTTACTACTTTAAAGCAAAACAGAAATTCATTAGGTTGACAAATTTTCCTCAATGTTTGGGGTTTATCAAGAGAAGTTGATGACCATGTGAACTGCCTTCCTCTTTTTAGGCATGGCATGCAGTGTAAGGACTTTCTTTTCTTATTCTGTTTTCTTTGTGTTTGTGGTTGGGGTTTTCCTCCTCCTCTGCAAATGGAGATGGAAACATTTTGAAGTACCCAGCAATTTTATCAACCACACCATCGGGCACCACCTTCTCTTCAGAGTATTCAGTGAAATGAGTAGCAGAGTGGTCATTGTATTCATGCTTCGCTGGCCGGGGTGAATACCCTCTGAAATATGAGGCCTTTTGGAGACTAGTTGGTAGTGTCCAGTGTTCCCTCTAAGCTGAGTTGGTGTGAGTTAGCTCACAGTTTTTCAGCTTTCGGCTCACACATTTTTGTCTTAGCCCAGAAAGGATGGCTCCAGAGCACACTAATTTATACAGCAGCCAAATCGTTTGCTCACAAATTTAATGCCAGTAGCTCACCAAATAGAATTTTTGCTCACAAGACTCCACAGTTTAGAGGGATCTTTGGGTCTGTACATAAATGGCAGGTGTGCACTTTCTTGTGCTTTGGAGATAAACATGATAATTGACTAGCTCGAAACCCGTGATTTGCTATGGTATTTCACTACCATAAATTCAGTTATAATACTTCTAGGGAAGTTTTTTTGTGCGTGGTTTAGGATGAGTTTTTTTGGTTTTTTGAATTGATGTTGTAATATAATAGCACAATATCCAAGCTTCACAAAGGTGTTTGAATAATGCTTAGTGTGTTGATGGAGAAAACCAATGAAGTGAATTTCAAACTATAACATTTGTTGAAGGAATTACAAAGAAGATTGTAGTGTAAAAAATGAAGTGAGACATGCGTACTGTTCTTTTCCTCTCTACTGAAGGACCTCTCCGTAGACCACACTGGTGGTTCTGCCCTCAGGTGCTAGGATCACCAGGTGGCTTGGTGAGCTCACTCTGGAGCAGGCCACATAGAACTACCCATTTAAGAAGCTGTTGTCTGTGAAGTCAACTCCTGCCACCTTCAGCATCTGCTCCTGGGAATTGTTGATGGTCATAGCAAAGCATATGGCAGCAAACTTCCGACCTGTCCCTGAACTTTGAAGGTGGGAATGAAGCTGTCTCATAGAATCTGCTTGGCCCCGAATGATGTCATGTTGAAGCATCCATTGTACTTAGGAACAGGGTCCATGAAATGGACACACTTAGGGTGGCTGCCCAGTAGCAGGCTGTAGAGAGGCTCAGGCAGAGGTTCGAAGGGTGGGAGCTGCATCTTGCCATTGCTGCAACACATGCCGATGGGCCCCCTCCTTCCACAAACTGTATTGCCATACCTATTTTTTTGAGAAACCCGTCTTCAGGAGTCTTGAACCACTGATGTTATTACACAGAAGACAGAACTTCCCTGAATACCAACTGTCTTCAACTGTCTGCAGTCTCCTGTAACTTGTTTTTACCTCAGAACGCTGAGCTCCACAGCTGACCAAATCAGAGAGAAGGGGGTGCAAGCAGGCAGAGGCCTGCCAGGCACACAGCAAAGCTTTGCCCCTTTGGGAAAACACAGTTTACCCCTATTCATCCCCTTAGGGGTCGAATGTCTAAAAATCCCTCCTTTGTTGGCACTAAGTCATCGAAGGAATGCACTCCCCAAATCCCATGTTCCAGGGGTTTGGGCTGGGTGTTACTGAGTCAGTTAGGACAAAAACTGAGACAAAGTGGGGGGGACTCAACCCAAAATATGGTTGTGATCTAAGAGGATCAAGCTATCAAAATAAGTTATTATAAAAATACAAATATTTATTATGGTGTACACATTAATAAAAGATAAAACAGGTTAAAAGAAATGGTCCAAATATCAGACTCTTAAATCTTTTGACACACAGAGCTGATAGCTTTACATATACAATCGATGGGTATATCTCATGACCAGCAGACTGTATGTGTTTTGCCCCCTTAGGGCCTTCCTCGGTGGTCAATATTACTATTTTATGACAACTCGCATCCTGAAATAAATATATGAAAAAAGATTTTCTTTAGAGCCAGGTGTTGCTTTCTCATGTAATGTGCAGTTGCTAAAAGTTTACACAGTGGGCCATGGATAATCTCTCATGCTCTCCAAATGGTTCTGGTAACAAATATTCAATGTGTCTGGATGTGTGTCTCTTCTATATATATATATAAAGATGAGGTGATTTCACACAACAGCAACAACTCTGTTTGTCATTGCTGTACTCTCTGAGAATAACATAATTTGCATGTTTCAAACACCCATTGGTTGCTTTCACATTCTATACCCAGGTTTAAAAACCTTTAACATATTCCTGAAAAGCATAACAAACCTAACACTTCATCCTCAAACTTCTGTGGAGGCACACATGGAGACTGTGCATGAGTAGGCCTGCCATTGGAGAGTTTTTTCCAGCTAAAAGCCTCCAGGGTCAATGCACACCAGAACCAGAAGCTTGTTCCCACCCAGGAACACACACTCCCATGCAGCAGTACCCCCATCCTCAGTTCCTGTTTTGCCGCCAAAGGAGAAGGTTGTGTTTTTGAAGTCTCCAGTTTTTCACGTTGGTGAGGAATTGCTTTCCTGGTTCACTGGGGTTGTTCCAGCCTCTGAGTTCATACCATAGCTCAGAAAGCTCTTTTCAAAAATGCACCCATTGTGGGGCAAAGATGACCCAAATCAATGAACACAACCTATGTCTGTTTTGTTTGCATGAAGGTCACAATATCCCCACATGTAAGGCCTGCCAAAGCTTCACCCCCAAAGCTCAGATAGATGGGGCATTGAAACTTAAAGCAGCGTTGTGGGAGAAAGCCCTCAAGGCCTTAGAGCCTTTTCCCAAGTTGTCCCAGAAAAATTGTTCAACTCCATATCCTCAGAGTTGACATGTTCAGCTCCACTTCCCATATCCGTGTCTCAGCAGGTCTGATCCAAATTGCATCCCTTTCTGGCTCATCACACTTCTTCCGTACCACCAGCCAACAGGGCAAAGACCAAGTCCAAGTCCAAATGCAAATCTGTGTCTCAGCAATGTGCTCCTGTCTGCACTCCTGAACCTACTCCCAACTCTACAGGAGAAGCCTAGGACTCCTTCCCCAAGTCCAAGATCCCCTCTAGTCTCAATATTGCATAGGGAAGTAGAAGTGGGCTTACTGACTGGTCAAGTTCCAGATGATTCTGAACCAGAGCAAATGGCCATGGTCCCATGGTCTGAGCCTCAACTGCCTATGTGATGGCTGTCACATCTGTACATGGTGCCTCCAGTCTATCTGGAAGAATGGGGTGACAGCTTCACTCATCACAGGGCTACAAATTTATATCACTACCCACATCAAGCTTCCTCATATCCACCTTCCAAAATTGTGTCATGTAGGTGTCGCTCTCCTGTACCTGCTATGAGGGGAGAGGATGCTGCCATTGAATCCAATGAATCCAACACTACATCAGATCCGAGTTTGCATGAGAGAGTGGGTGAACCAGCTCTGGCTTCCCCTACAAAAGATCTCTGGATATATGGAGAACAAATTATCTGTATGCCCAGTCTCTTGAAATTGTCATTTCTGAACACAAACCAAAGGACAAGATATTGAGTCGCTTCTATTTGGAATCCCCCAGTACTACTCAGGAGAAGAGGACTCCTCAGGAGATGAAGAATCTCAGGAAATCAGCTCTAAACTAGCAGAAACAGGCAAGCAAGAAGGTGAGCTGCAGGCTTCTCAGAGTTCACAGCTGGCAGCTGATGCAGAGCCACCAGTACCTTCACAGCTGACAGCAGATGCAGAGCCATCAGTACCTTCCATCCTCATTCTAACAGAGGAAACCCAGGTGGTCATTACCAGCTCTCCAGTTTCACCCACACCCTTTGAACACTGGAGACAAAGGCTTAGAATGGAGCTTCAGGAAAGAAGACAAAGTGCAGGTCTCCTGGCTCGATGCCAGCTGCTTGCTGATGATGAGTACCTGCAGGGTTACTCCCAAGCAGCTAGCTGCGAGTATGACCTTCCAGAAGAGGCTTATAAAAGCCAGTCAAGTGAGACTGCTTGATGTGATAGCAACAAGTCACCCAACTCTTGACTCAGTGGCCACAGATATGAACTCTGCTCTGTTTCTGTGACCCTTGGATGGCTCTTGACTCTGGAATCTTCCTCCCTGCACTCGTGAGTGACCTCAGACTGTTGGATCTTGCTTCCTGTATAATGCTCTGAACTGGACTCTGCTGTCTCGGTAACTGACCTTTGGACTGAACTCTGACCCTGGATTTCATCTTTGACTGATCCTAAATTCTGACAGCACCCATACCAGAGGGATTACAGTTTGAAATTCACTTCATTGGGGTACATGGTCTGAAGATGAGAAACAGCTTCATATTAATCTTCTAGAGTTATGGGTGGTTCATCACTCCACTCCCTTAGCTGTTTTTCAGATATTCTGCAGAACTGGTCCATTCTTGTCTTGACAGGCAATACTGTTACAACGTTTTATTTTTAAAAAGCAAGGGTCCAGAGGGTCCAGGAGTCTATGCCAACAGACTACTGTGCCTTGTTCGTGGTGTTGAAGCTCAATGCTTCCATTCAGGCCATCCACATTCCTGGGAGCTTGAACACAAAGGCCGACAGGTTAAGTAGAGCAGGAACACTCTCTCACAAATGGTCTATAAAGGCCACATACTTGGAACCAATCTTCACACTCTGGGGGGTTCCAGACATCGATCTTTTTGTGATGAGAGAAAACATGAAGGCTGCAAGATTTTGCTCTCATGCAGAGAAAGGCATAGGTTCTGTAGAGGATGTGTTCAGGATTCATTGGGAGGGGGCTCTTTTCTGTGCTTTCCGTCCATTTCAGCTCCTTATTAAGGTCATAGAAAAAAACAGGAGGGAAAGATTGAGCTTGATTTTGGTAGCTCCTTCCTGGCCTCATCAAATTTTGTTTCTGACCCTTATGGATATCTCCCAGGGACAGTACCTCCCCTTGCTGAAACAACCAGATTTAACGAGTATCAATCAGGTGTTTCATCACAATCTAAATTGTCTCAGCCTGATGATTTGGGAACCTGGGATAGAGACTTGATATTTTCACAGGAGGTTAGTGATGTACACCTGCATTCACGCAAACCTAATACTAGGAAGTCCTATATGTATAAATGGAAGTAGTTCTGTCTCTGGCACAGTGGAAGGGAGATTTCTCTGGGTAGTGCCTCATTGCAAGTTATATTTGAATATTTATTGCACCTGAGGAATAGGGGTTTGGCTTTTTCTTCATTAAAAGTCCACCCAGCTGCCATCTCTTGTTACCACAAGGGAGTTGAGGGAGGGGGTCAGTTTTCTCCCATCATTTGTTGAAAAGATTTCTTAAGGGGCTGTGCAATCTTTTCCTGCTTTGGGACTCTCTGGTTCCCCAGTGGTCTCTCTCAGTTGTTTTAGCACAGTTGATGCTTAGCCCTTTGAACCCCTTGCCACATGCTCAGTGGCATAACTTTCTATGGAAGTCTGTTTTCTAGTGACTATTACATCAGCCAGGAAGGTGAGTTAGCAGCTCTTCAGGTGGACTCTCCGTTTTTGAAGATCTTTCCTGAAAGGGTAATCCTTCAACCTAGTCTTAAGTTTCTCCCCAAGGTAGTTTCCAGGTTCCATTTATCCCAGGATATTATTTTGCCCATCTTTTTTTCCCTGCACTTAGCTCTGAAAATAAGTGATTGTTGCACTCCCTAGATGTTAGAAGGGCTTTGTTATTTTACCTTAAAAGAACCCCAGAATTCTGCTGGGATAGAGACCTGTTTGTATGTTACGCTGGTCCTAATAGAGAAAAGAGGGCTTCAGCTTGGTGGATTGTCCCAGTGGATTGTCTCAGCCATTAGGGAATGCTGTGGTTTGGCCAGATTGCCATGCCTGCTAAACATTCATACCCATTCTACTAGTACAATGGCTTCTTCAGCGGCTTTCTTCAAGCCGCTACTTGGTCATCAGCAGACACATTTGTGTGTCACTGTGCTTTGGTGTAGTGGTTAAGTGCGCGGACTTTAATCTGGGAGAACCGGGTTTGATTCCCCACTCCTCCACTTGCACCTGGCTGGATGACCTTGGGCAAGCCATAGCTCTGTACCAGCTGTTCTCTCAAGGACAGCTTGGGAAAGAGCTCTCTCAGCCCCACCTACCTCACAGGGTGTCTGTTGTGGGGAGGGGAAGGGAAAGGAGTTTGTAAGCCACTCTGAGACTCCCTTGGGGAGTGGAGGGCGGGGTATAAATCCAATCTCTTCTTCTTCTTCTTCTTCTTCTTTATCTCCAGGTGAGGCGAGAAGCTCAAGAGGGCAAGGCAGTACTTCATTCATTGTTTAAGTGAGGAGAACATGCTCCACCTCCTGATGAGTAGCTTGCTAGAATCCCATGTGGGACTTCATAGAATATCAATGATGAAAACAAAGTTGCACTTATCTGTAACTATTATTCATCAAGTATCTTCTGTGCAGGCACACATACCCTCTCTCCTGCCCTGCTGCATGCTCCTTGCTTTAGTGGCACTAGAGGTAGTGAGGGTGGGGGTGCTGCTGTGTGGGAGCACATGGTCCCTAGGCACAAACAAGCTTCTGGCTCTGGCACGCAGTGTCCTCTTGATGCTTTCAGCTGTAAAAACCTCTCTGATGGCAAGCCTGTTCATGTTCAGTCATCCCCATGTGTGCCTGCACAGAGGATACTCGATGAACAATGGTGACAGGAAAGTGATTCCTGAGGAGGCACAGTGTGAGAGGAAGACTATCATTCCTCTATAATGCTGAACATTGATTTGGTCATAAAATTTAGATCTGAATTCCAGCAAACTTGGAAGATCTAGGCTTGCCAACAAATAATGCAAAGGAATGCAGGAATAATCACTCAGAGGGCACAGATGTTTCCTTTCTAGGATCCCTTTTTGTAAGTACATTTCCTGCAGCTGGTAAATGAGAAATGGTTTATCTCTGACTACAGTTGACCTCTGGATGGCTGTCCTCAGGATGGATCATGAAGTCATGTGAAGCTGTTTCCATGAGTAGCCTTAATCTGAGGATTCAGCATATGTAATGCTACTATTCTTCATGAGTTCATGGCTGGATAGTGTTCACTGTAATTACTTTGCTGAGCAAAACTATGTGGACAGATATGTTCAGTCTTACTGCCATAATTTTTTTGGTTGCAGTTAATGGTACTGGTTAAGGACACTTTTAGCTTTTCTAATGCCTGGAATCTAGTGATACTGTGCTAGCAAAATCCTGGAACAAATTAAATAATGTACGTAAGGCAAAAGTCCACACTCAATTTTCAACATACAGAATGTGTGGATTGGGTCGTGCCCCCCCCCTCCCCAGGTATAGATTGTAGTTGCTGTGGGTGGGAATACTTGTCATATAGGCCAATAGGTGTGCAGAAGTGAGACAGAAACTGAGAATTGTGCGAGGATTTACTCAGTTTTTTATTTAGTGAGAGTTAAAATTGACTTTACCTTCTGTCAGTTTTAGTCAAACAAGTAGTACAATTATTTCTACTTACTAAAGTTTGGAATTGTGCATATTTTTTGAACATATATTTATTTTTTCTAAAGCAGAAGAAAAGGGAGAATGAATACAGAAAAAAGAAGGGGGAAGGGAATTGCTCATATAAAATGAAGAACATTTCAAAACATTCACAGGCATCAAAGATTATTCAGAGATACCCATGGTATGTTGAATATAAAAGATGAGTAATAATGTAGGTATTTTAGATGTTTATAAGTTGTAGGTACATTAATGTATCAAATGTAAAAAATATAAAATATTTTCAAAGTGTTTTTAAAAACTTTCCCCCCGACCATGTTAGCATTATTATTGTTACAATAAAGAAATTATATTCATTCTTGAAAGATTTTGAATGTCATCTTGAACTATAGCACTGGAGACAGTATTACAGAAAATAATGTATTTCTGTTAGCATATTGAGAAAGTATGAGAATCTGAAATATGAATATTGTTTATTTGAATTACATTAACCAATGTATAACTTCTGATGAAAACATTAAACAATAAACAGTATTTCAGTTATATCACTGCTATTCAGATCAAGCAACAGATATTCACATCCCCCCTTTCATCCTTTAAATAAACATAGCAGGCTTTCCATTTCTCCTCAAATTCCTTAATTGGTCTTTGGTTTATATAGTTCATTAGTCTTGCCATTACAGTATATTCAGCCAAATTATCCTTCCAGTTTTCATAGGTTATGCATTCTTCAACCTTCCATTTAATTGCCAGTGCTACTCTGGCGGCGGTTAGCATATATCTGAATAGTTCTTGAGAAGTTCATTCCATATTGTCTGGAAGGATTCCTAACAGCACAGTCTCTGGATTCATAGCAAAGTTGAATTTTAAAATTTTTTGAATTTCAGCAAGTATATCTTTCTATATTCCTCCTCCCCCCATTTTTTTACAAGTTCTTTCTTTTGTAGAATTTGTCTTAAGAAGTCGAAAGTTTCCTTTTCCTTAGAAGGGTTGAGGGGAGGTCTTGAAAGACCTGAATTTCTGTCTCCTGTATCTTGAGGGGATATTCTGTTTGCTTATTTAAAATGAAACCTCTTTTTTTAATGTGTAAATTTGACCAGTATGTCTTGAGGCAATTTATTCTTGGCAGCAAATCTCAAGTTGATTCTATAAATCTGTTCAATATCTGGAAAATCTCCTTCAATCTTAAAGTGGTCCTGTAGAAGTTTGGAAAAACTATCTTCAAGATTTATCTTGCCAGAATCTTCTGGGACAGATCTAAAGTGAAGATTGCAGCTCCTGCACTGGACCTCCAAAATTTCAATTCCTTCACTTGCCCAGTCTGACCATCGATCTAATGCTTCTTGGTGTGATTCCAATTCTTTATTTTGTTTTTTTATTTCTGTCTATCTCTTGTGTGTTCTGCTGTACTTTGAGTTTCTACTAGTCCGGTTGCTAAATCTTGTCATTTTTAGTTTCATTCTTAATTCTGTTGTATGTACTGTCTTCAGTTTGCTTAATCTTCTCCTGAATTCTCCCCTCTATTCATGTTATAGACTCTTGGGTTTAGTCATCCAACTGCTTACTTTGAGCAGCTCAATCATGCAAGGATTGATTGGAAGGAAAGGTACGGTTTTGGGAAGGCCAATCTAAACCCTTCTGTCTCCTGAAACTGTCTGTATGTTTTAAAGCCTTTTTTCTCCAACCATGAGGCCAGGAGCTTCCTTGGTGAGAGAGAAAACAATAAAACTGGTATTTTAAAGGTTCTTTCTGATCTGCACTCTTAATTATTGTATTTTTATATCCAAATTGGGTGGTGGTGATGGTGGCGAAATTGGCCTACATGGAGAGTTATGTTTTCAGCAGCCCTCTCAAATGAGTAGTTAGGCTGGGTGTTAGTGATTGGCTCAGACTTAGTCTGTGAACTTTGACTTAGGTCGGCAGCCATGTTGTTTTAGAGAATAGAGATATGAACCCATAACTGCCCTGTCCAGATCAACCATTTTGTCCAATAAATAATAATGACCTTGGGCTGTATGTAGCACAGTGTATAGCCATACAGATGTTGAAGTTTCCAGTACACAAACTATGGGCCAGAGCTTATTTACTGCTACAAAAATTGCTGCATAAAGACTGGGATAGCTCCATTAGTCTGTGCAGCTCTTTTTGTAGCAAGAGTCTTGTACTTTACAGGCATAGCTTTCATGGGCCACAGCCACTTTGCTAGATGTGGGAAGTGGTCATATAAGCAGATTGGTGTCTATACTGTGAGCATGGAGAGAGAAGAAACCATGGCCACTTCTGCACTGTCATTTTTGGCACTCGTTCGTCTCTATTGCTTCAGGGTCCCGTCCCCCCCCCCCCAAAAAAAACCCACATGTTTTGCTCTCTCTAGTAGTCCCAGAGGGAGCAAAACACATACGGAAAAGGGGTGACTTTGGGCCAGTCACTGTTTCTCCACCTACCTCAGGAGCTTTTTGTGAGGATAAAGTGAAGGAGGGGAGAGCCATCTAAATTGCTCTGAATTTTTTGGAGGTAGGGTGGGATAAAAATGTACTAGATAGGTAGATGAAAAATAATGCAGGAGGTCAAGCAGTGCAAGAGAGATCTAGATTTGCCTCATCACTGCGCAGAATGCAGAGGAATCCAAAATGCAACCAGAGTGGGTGTGACCCACTTTTCCCTATCTGTCACTAAGAGATGAACTGAGCAGGCGTAATCAGTGGCCACCTTTAGCCCATAGTGTAAACAAACACTACTTTGTACCACCTGCAGGATGATTCTACATGATGGCCACTTTACATTGCTGAAAGATCACTTTTTAACCATTAAACATATTTGAGGGGATCACCTGCTACGATAACTGTAGTCCCCTTAAAAATCTGCCCTCACATTCTTTTTGTTATATGGTTTTATTTTATTATAACCCTACTAAAGTGATTTTAAGAAATGAGAGAAATGGAGGGGGAAAAATCAGTGACTGGCTATAAAAGATAGATTCAGGTGGGCAGCCATGAAGAGACTAGGCAGTAAGGGGAGAGAGAAGATGGAACTTTAAAGGAACAGTTTCTCTGGAAAGCCTCAAGTGTGCTTTGATTGTCTGCACGTGACACCCTAGTGCTACAATTGTGAATTAGATATAATTTTATATGTGGTTTACAACGAAACCACTGGAAGTTAGGCTTTCCCTGTATTCATAGCCTTCTGCCAGCCCTAGGCAGATACACTGGTCAGTGGTGTTGAAATCTGCCATGAAACCTAGATTAACAGGGTAGCTGCACCATGTCTGTCGGTCTTGGCACAGATCATGACGGAGGGTGACCAAGGCAATTACTGCTCCTGAACAAAGCACAAAAAATGGGCTCTAAACTGTTTTTCATTTATGAGCTTCCTTTCTCTTAAAAATAGGACTCGGGACTATTGTGTGAGTTGTTTTAAACCAACTTGTAATTTGTGCTGTGCTTGTTGTATCATAGGAAGGCAACATGAACTGGAACAAGGAACAGCCTCCGAAATGTGGGAAGAGTTGTGAAGGAATTGCACAACCACTGTACAATGGGGTTGGATCCAGCCAGCTTTTTCACTCAGTCTTGCCTTTCCATACTGCAGCCCCCATCCTACCTGGAGTTGGGGGGAGGCATCTTTTGGCCACGTAGGTCCCATGATCCTCAGCATACTCTTTTTGCACGGTGAAAGGGGATCCCTCCTCCCTTTTTCACAAGTGGGAAAGCCGGTTGGATCCCACCCCACGAATGCTCCTTTAAAAGTTCTCTAGCAAACACTTTAGTATGAAATTGGGGATGAGGAAGACTGAAAATTCCCCCCAAAGCATAATAGCTTTTCTGGACTTGTTTTCTGGACTGTAACATTCACAGTTCCTCTTGACTGCTGATCTAGCATCATTTCACCCCTCTTTACAATTTTTTGTTTCTGGGACTGAGATTCTAGCTAGTCTCATTATGAATGTGATGACACTGCAATGCCATAAAGACAAATCAGAGTGAGAGCAATACTTTCTGCTTTGGATTGGTTTTTATGATGCTGATGCTGGGTAGTCAATTAGAATTAGAAGAAGAAGAGAAGAGATTGGATTTATATCCTGCCCTCCACTCCCTAAGGGAGTCTCAGAGCGGCTTACAAACTCCTTTCCCTTCTCCTCCCCACAACAGACACCCTGTGAGGTGGGTGGGGCTGAGAGAGCTTTTTTCCCAAGCTGTCCTTGAGGGAACAGCTGGTACAGAGCTATGGCTTGCCCAAGGTCATCCAGCCAGGTGCAAGTGGAGGAGTGGGGAATCAAACCCGGTTCTCCCAGATTAGAGTCCGCGCACTTAACCACTACACCAGACTAGCTATGTGATGCTCTTGTTAGAGCCAGTTCAAAGCAGGGCAAGAAGCATTGCTCTCAGTTTGCAGCCAGATTACATATATTGTTGCCTCTATTTGTAGTCTCCCCCCCCCTCCCCCCATATTCCTTAAATGGGAGCACATTTTGTGTGGGCGGTAAACACAGTGCCCATTTGGTCATGTTATTTTGCTTCTTACATTCTAGTACAGAATTCAGGCTGGTCAAGCTGTACAAAGGGTTGGTTTGATGTAAGTTCAGGGAGAAGTTTCCCAGTGAGACAGTAGAAGGGCAGAGAAGGTTGAAGAGGCTGGGGGCAAACGAAGGCGAGCTGACAAAGCAGCTGTTGTTTGCTCTGTCTATGTGTGGAGGGCCACTTAGTTAGTGGCACAGACCCTGGCTTTGTCCTCCCCAACACCTACGCAAGCATTTAAGAGCTGGCAAAGGGAAAAAGCTTTCCAGAAGCTTCACATCTGGAAATTCTCTAGAGTTAACCCTTTTGATTTCCAAATAACAAAACTGAGTGACGGGCACTACCAAAGCATTTCACACACACACATACATGAGGCCCCTCAGAGTGCTTCCTCTTTCTCTGTGTTTTGTTGCTGGACATTGGGTCTCTGCCTGTAGACAGAAAACAGAGCAGGAACTGAGCAGTCTCTTCTTTTGCCTTGGAAAGGGGGAACAAGTCCACCAGTTTTTGCTTGGGACTGAACTTCTACAAGGGACTTCGCAATAGCACACATGGTAAGATAGCATTATTTAGAGGAAAAACAAGATGTGTTGAGAAATCCTGGGTTTTATGTATCTAAATGCCATTTACACCCTTCATCTTCAAGCTTAGTCATAATTATATCTTTGGTCACCTCTATTCTCTGAACCATATTTGATGCTAAGGTTTATTTGAAGTATGAGATTTCATGTGCATGCACAGTTTTTGAAATACATTGGGATAGAAGGTAAGAATTCAAACTTATAGACAGAGGCTGAATAGCAAACAGGTAACATGATAAAGATGTTTTAAGACATACAAAGACAAAACTGAATAACAAGCTTTGGTTATAAAGTCAACAGTTGTTTTGGTTTAATTAAGGGGGATAGAACAGTAAAACAATAAATATGTCAAAATAGGGGATAAATGTGTAAAGGTATCTTTTCTAATTGTGGGAAGTAAACTGAGACTCTCCATTTGGAGGAAACTTAACAGCATTTTTTTGTTTCTTCTTTGAGGTGGGTGCAGTGTTACATCAGCAAAACATTTAAATATTCCTTCCACAAACTCATTCAGTCCTCACATACGTATTCTCAACAAGAAGGACTATACATCCTCTGTATTTGATTGTATTTCTTTTTCAGAATAGTATAAGAATACTGAATGTAATGCACACGAAAGCTCATACCTTGAATGAACCTTTGTTGGTCTTAAAGGTGCCACTGGACTCTAAATTTGTTCTACTGCTTCAGACCAGGCTGCCCATCTGGAATTTTCTTTGATGCTGTGTGAGTCTGGGCAGGGCAGAAAAACTTAATAAGCTTCTAAGACTCATCATTATATAATTCACAGTCGTTTGGTTGAAACAAACAGGAATAGCTGAAGGTGGAAGGATATAGCTAGTTTGGTGGATAGTTAAGACAAAATACACTTATAAAAAGAAGGTGTGTTTCAAAGCATCTTTATTAAGTGCCTACTGCTGCATCTATTAAATTGTCATAATGCAGGCGTCCAAGCATTGCAGAGAGGGCAAGCCCTGGCATCTGGGGAAAAGAATCAGTGTACTGGGAAATGGAAATGGAAAAGACCATTGATGGGATGTGTGAGAGAATGAATTCTTTGTGTTTGGAAAAAATATAACAAATGTTGGGGCAAATGTGCTTGCTAACAAGAAAACTGATGATTAGGATTTAAAGCAAAATGTGTTTTGGGGTTCTTAGAATAAAACATTGATTCTTAGGACCAGAGTTTGGAGGACAAGGGTTTTTTTTTTTTATCATATTTGTGCTGCAAGAGTAAAGGTACTTGCCATGATTCCTTGGACTTCTGTGGCAATATTGCTATTGCAGTCTACCGCACCGCAGCCTCCCAATGTGAAAGGAAAAAAATAAGACTAGATATGCTTCTTGAAGCCTGCATGTAGAAACCAACATGAAATCCTGGGGCATGCAAGTAGCAAAGGAGTCCAATATAGATCAGCATAATGGATTTGCATTGCATGAGCAAGTTAGGATCATGCATTTGTTGATAAGCTAGTTTGTCCTCCTAGACCGGCTAATATTAATTTCCATGCTTGTGTGAATACATATTCAGACCTTAATTTAGCTAGCAATATGCTTCTCTTTCTTAGTTGCAATAGCTCTTTTGCTTGAAACTTACATAGAAAGGATATTTTGGCTTAATACAAAATCAGAAGTATAAAATTCCAGGGGAGATTTTATACAGACAGAACATGAATTTATTGTGGAATTTTCACACACAACTGCTAAAGAAGCTTACTTCTTGGAAACAATTGGATGCACTAGAGTGGAGCAGAGATCGTACAGATTGTAACAAGGGATGGCAAAGACTTCCATAAATACCCAGCCCTATTTACCTGTGGTGTTCGTTAAATTCAAAGTCATTGTGTCAGCTGTCTATCTTCCTGCTCAAAATTAGCCTTCTTCCAACTGTGCTGCTAAAGTTCCGCACAGAATTGTGCTTTTTGGACAGATTCTGATAGATTATTTAAAATGTAAACATTTCTCTGCACAAAATAGTTTTACGTATGACACTGTGATTCAAATGAGCCCAAGCTAAATTTTCCTCCCAACAGAAGGCACTTCAGTCACCAGAACACAACTTACCTGCCTCCCTTACACTTGCTGCAGCCCTGATAGGCTAGAAATGTTGCTCCCGGGGGACAGGGGAATCTTCAGGAATGGCATATGTGGCAGATTGGAGCTTTGCAGCAGGATGACAGGATTGGTGGAAATTATACCTGGATTCAACCTTCATAGATCTGGAAGAGGTGCAGGACTGCTTTTCTGAGCAGCAGCCACACGTTTCTTTCAGCGTGTAGTTCTGCCTTTAGCACCTTGCAGTTCCCTCAGGGCAAGTGTTCTACCCATGAAGCTGCCTTATACTGCTTGAGATCATTGGTCCATGAATTGTCTACTCTGAGTGGCAGTAACTCTCCAATGTCATGGGTAAGCCCCGGGTATCTGAGATCCTTTATCTTGAACTGTCTGGGACTTTCTGTAAGCAATTCATGTATTCTGCCACTGGTATAATGGGATCTCCTTAGACAAAACATCAGAAACCTAATTTTTTTTTTTTAAACCTTCTTAAGTTGCACATTATTTTTGTAACCATCTGTGAAGCTCCAATTATTTTCTTCAAGATGGTTGATGTATAGTTTACCTTTTGGCACACAGCATCCCCCACATTGTGTTTTTGTCAGGGTTATTTTTGGGCAGGAACGCACAGGAACGGAGTTCCGGCTGGCTTCTGAGTTGGCCATGCCTACAGCCTCCCCCCCTCCTTGGGTTCCCCAGGTGCCTCGCAAGCCACGGGGCACCTGGGAAAGCCAAGCTGATCCAGGAAGGGAAGGCCGTTTTAACTGCCTTCCCTCTCCTCAGGTTTCCCAGGTGCCCCACAGCTGTGGGGCGCCTGGGGAAGCCGATCCAGAAACTGCCTTCCTTCCCTTGGGTTCCCCATGCGCCCCACAAGCTGCAGGACACCTGGGGAAGCCGATCCTGGGAGGGAGCAGCGCTGTCTGGGGTGTGGCCTAATATGCTAATGAGTTTCTGCTGTTGGGGGTGGCCTATTATGCTAATGAGTTCCTGCTGGGCTTTTTCTACAAAAAAAGCCCTGGTTTTTGTAAAACAACATATGTACACATCTGAATTGGGATGTGTGCTGTGCGGTAGTTTGTAAAATGTTTGGTTTTTCACTTTCTGCAAGGACGGACGTACACAGACGGATGTTATTAAGAGATGCTACACTGCCAAGACTAAGTAAATACTGATCTATTTTTCAGTACCCTAACTGGTCTGTGCAACATCTTTTTGCACTGTTGGTCATATTTTGCTTTTACTTCTTCGTGCTGTCTTGAAGCTGTCTCTGTTTAGCTAGTAAAATAGTGGTGTTCTGGGACATGAGATAGTGGATAGGGATAGGCTCAAACTGAACCACAAAACAAAATTAGTCATGATTTTTGCCCTGTTCGCGAACTGAAGTTCATGACCGTCATGATTTTTTAAAGAAGTTCATGGCGCTTTATGGATACAGCAGAAAGCAGAGAGTTAAAGGGATTCGGATTCCCTTTAAACCCATGCTTTCTGTTCCCTGCAAAAGCCGCAAAAATAGCTTAGTTTCAGGCTCTTGTGTAGTCCTTTTATAGTTTAAAGGAAGTGCACAAGAAAGCCTGAAAAACATCTGAGCAGCGGGGAGCACCTGCACAAGACAGCCCACAAAAGCCCTTGGGGGAAGGGAACATTCCCAATCACTGCTGTGGTGGATGAAAGAGAACTGAGTGGAAACCTGTAAATCCTTTCCCCTTGGGCATGCACACTACCACATAGGCCTGAAATGCATGCCTAAAAGTCTTGTTCTAGAATGTCCCAGACTGAGGTGCTGTGCAGCTGTGAATCCCCCTGATGCAAATACAGAGACTATAAAGAGATATTTCAGGGGTTGGATCCAAACTAACATAGCTGCAGACACAAATATTTCTACCCATAGAGTGTGATTTTTCCACACACCCCCCCCCCCCCCCAGCAGCCCAGAATGCCTCCTGAAATGCTGTTCTCCTTGGAAAACTCTTAGAAACAAGATTTTTTTAAAAAAATTATCTTTGATCTTTTCTCTCAGTAGGTTTCTTTATTTGTGTCATCCCCTTTGCTTGACGTCATTTTTCATTTTCTGGCTTCTGCTGCCCCTCAGCTTGTTAGTCTTCTGTACATTGGCCTGTCCCACAGCCACCTTAGTCTGTTGGGCATCTAGGAGACTCATCAGACTCCTTCTCCCATCCAGTGGATGTTAATGGTGACTTGTGAATTTCAAGTAAATTCACAGAACGGTGTGGATGTATGTGGAGCAACCAATCTGCAGAGCCACATCACGGTGATTCAGTATCAAATAGTATTTTCTGAGAGTCCAATATCCAGTATTTAACTTGGAAGCTCTTACCTCACTGGTTCTCCCTGAGTTACTTATGTGAGTGCACTTTGTAAAGGAAACCTACCTCTTTTGCACCAATGTCTAGATGCTTTAAGAGCCTGTAAAATGTGCAACAAGAAGGATGCCTAACTCTTCTGCCGAACTCTTATCATGGTGGAGGCCGCCCAAAAGCAAGGTTTATTGAATTCCACACTTGGCTGCCATTGACAAAAAGGGTAAGAAATGGAATGGATGAGGCTGGAAGTCTTATTCCTCAGCGTTCATATACTAATTGCTCAGTCCATATGGCCCATTGCCAACAGCTCCTTTTGGTGACAATATCTCACATTCTGGGCTGTCTTTTAACAAGAAGGATCTGGCTCTGATCTTTAAAACTTAGTAGAGTGCCTTACTAAGCAGCAAACAGGTTATAGAACCATTTTCACCCACCCAAACACATCTAGGTTTTTATTCTTTGTACTTCACAAAGCTGCTGCTTGGGAAGAAGAAGGAAATCATCCCTGTTGCCTCAGCAACAGGGATGATGGTTGTATTGGGATGCAGGGGGAAAACATCCTTACTCAGAGGTGGATGCCATTCCTATACACTAAAGTATTATCTGTGGGACATGCATTTGTGTGTACGGTCCAGTGTACGGGAGTAGCAGTGTGGTTGCCTTGGCAACAGGATATAGTCCTCTTTCTCAGAGGCGGTTTGGGTTTGCTGGAGTTGAAATTGTATTTTGCTGCCTCCTACTCGGTATGGATGAAAGACTGGATTTTGTTAAAAACAAAAGATTATTAGAGTGAGAAGGACACACTCTGAGATTTGGATGACATGGATATCTGATGTACAACAAAGGTAAAGTTAATGCAGAATTCAATAATCATTACATTAGATGTGCCATTTTGAGAGTATGAAATAAATATAAACCTTGGTTCTGCCTGAAAATACCATTGTGGTTATCACCACATTTTGGAAAAAGAAACGATGGGTTCACATAAATGGTTAACATATCATGATGCATTAGAACTGTGACAAGATGAATACAAATATGCTACCTAGGCTGTATCAGATTCCTGAGAGTATGCGGAGAGTTCTTTGAAGTAACAAGAAGTTGAAGGGGTCCTTAAACCCTACCAAGCTTCCTGTGGACTCAGTTTCTACTTCAGGCTGAAAAATTTAGACAAGGGGAAACCTCAAATGTCCGCATTTATGGTAAATGGAATTGGACCTAAGCCAGCCTCCTTTCTAGGTGTGACAAGTGGCTTTACCAAATCCCATGCAATGCTCCATCTCTGATGTCAGAGGCTACTGTTACCAGTCAGAGCTGTATAAAATATAGTCTCACTTCCATCAAGCCCATGGTAATGGCACTGAACTTCCATGACAAATAGGTCCAAAGTGGGCTGTCCTTTGTCCAAAAGGGATCAAGTCTGCCAGGATGGCCCAATGTGGAATGGAAGTGAATGGTTCATCCTAATGTAACCCTCTAGGGGTCCAAGATCCCAGACACTCTAGGCGGCACTCTTGAGCCTTGAGTTTTAGGGTTTCTGTCACAGTTATGTATATTCTTTCTAAACTGCCTTTGAAGCAAATCACTGTAAGGTGAGGTATAAATGTCAAGAAACAGATTGAAAAACTAATTACCATTTTGGATTTCTGGGTTCATAAAGTTAATAAATCATCATGTTTTTGTTCTCATTTCTATAACTGGTGTAAGTGCCCATTGTTCTGGATATTTAAATATCTGAGAGCTTCAGATATAAGAGGTGATATATGTGTTCTGCATACGATGATTAATACATGCATGTAAGACAACCAAGTGATGCTTTAGTCACCAAGTTATAAACATGCATGTGTGCATGGAGCAGCCCTTATTTTCCAGGGAAACAGGCAGGAAAGAAGTAGATGATAGAATATTTGCATTACAGGAGAGGGGGTGATTGTACCTCCAGCATGAGGCAACAGCTCCCTGAATTCAATTTCTTTGGCTGAGGACAGACTGGCAATCTAAAGCGGGGCAGGCACGCTTCGCAAACGGAGGAAAGGAGCATGTTCAGACATGCGCATCTGTCCGTCGGCTCCGTTGCGTACTTACCCGTCTCCCAGTCGCTTTCCTTCCGCTTTACCCGGACACCGGTTTTTCCCGGTGTTCAGGGGCCTTCCTCCGCATGCCTCCCGCTTCCAAACAGTGTGAACTGGAAGAAGCGGGAGGCATCCGGAGGAAGTGTGAACGCACCGGCAAAAAGTTTTGCGCATATGCGCATATGCGCAAAACATCAAAGGAAAACAAAAAAAAGTGCAGCGGCACGCGCGAGCCGCGCGCGCTGGCTATGCGGCAGTCTGAACTCTCCGTGGCAGTCTGAATGCTCCGTATCGCCGCTGATCCGCATTGCTCTGGCCAGTGTGAACGGCCAGCTCCGTGGGTTTTTTCCCCCGCTCCAGTTCCCTCCGCTTTGCCTCCGCTTCAGATTGCCAGTCTGTCCTCAGCCTTTGTCTGCTGTGATAGAAAGCAGCATAATACGGTCTATTGTCAAATTACATATTTTTAATGGATTTGTGTTTACTACATTTTCAAGGACTGTCTTAGGGTAGCTGGGACTGAAATTTATGAGATACTTTTCTATTTCACTTCCCTTAGAAATGCCTGTTGTGTTATCTTCTTAAAGAATTTTGTTTCCTCACCCCCACCCTTTAAGGATGCTTACTCCAGCCGTAAACCACTGGGTAGTTTGTTATCCTAATTCCACACCTGACCAGTCTCTCAATTCCATGCCTGTTAACTGGGGATATCCCAAGAGTGACTGAGACGAAGTTTTAGTGAAGCACTTAAGGGGTTTTTTTTAGCATATTTTCAAATATGTAGACTATGTCTTTACATACATACACGGCCAGATTTATTGAATTTAGTGTGTCCTAGTTAGAACAGAGAACACTTTGAACTCTAATAATGACTTTATACCTCAGTAATAATGACCTCATACCATAACGGCTGATGGGCATGAAGTTTTCAGTCTAAGCTTTTTATCTACCTCTCATCATCTTTATTATCTTTATCTTTGACTTCTAGCCCTCCCTCCCCCACAAGCAGGCTCAGGGTGGGTTACAATAAATTACATAATCCAATATTTAAAAATAATATAACCATTAAAACTTGATAACAATAACTTTAAATTCTTTTTTTTTACAGTTTCATTTCTCTTGTCCTTCTGTAGGTCTCAACCCAAAAGTTGGTTGCAAAGCAGTTTTACTGATATGTGTATGCTCTGTTTCTAAGTGGGTTGCCATACAAAGTAAATGAACTACCATAAAGGTTGGGAACCACTATTCTAAACTGTTTTTCCCAAGCTGAGAAATCAAACAGTGCAAGGTGATCCTTCTTGCTGTTATATTTGAAGAGGCTTGGAGAGGGAAAAAACCCTGTATAATCTTTAAAATGTCTGAAAAATCCTTTTAGTGCTCAGTATCATGCTGGCCACATGACCACGGAAAAGTCTTTGGACAGCACTGGCTCTTCAGCTTGGAAACGGAGATGAGTACCGCATCCCTAGAGTTGTATTTGACTGGTTTTTGAACAAGGGAAACATTTACCTTTACCTTTGGAGGCCTTAAGGTCAGAATTCCCTCTAAGATGTGCTAGGGGGTGCTGGCACACAAAATTTTATCCCCAGATTAGGGATTTCAAGCTTCTGCTCACACTAAGGCATCCCAGTTTGGTGTAGTGGTTAAGTGCGCGGACTCTAATCTGGGAGAACCGGGTTTGATTCCCCACTCCTCCACTTGCACCTGGCTGGATGACCTTGGGCAAGCCATAGCTCTGTACCAGCTGTTCCCTCAAGGACAGCTTGGGAAAGAGCTCTCTCAGCCCCACCTACCTCACAGGGTGTCTGTTGTGGGGAGGGGAAGGGAAAGGAGTTTGTAAGCCGCTCTGAGACTCCCTTGGGGAGTGGAGGGCGGGGTATAAATCCAATCTCTTCTTCTTCTTCTTCCCCCATTGGAAATAATGGCAAATGGGGGCACCTCCTCCTGGGGCCCATGGAATTGGACCCACTGGTCCAATCTTTTTAAAACTTTGGGGGGGGGGGTTGAGGAGAGGTGCCAGCAGCTATGCTGCAAATTTGGTATCTCTGACAAAAAATACCCAGCCCCACCAGAGCCCTATATACCTCCTGATTGATTCTCCATTACAGCCTATAGGTCCCATTGACTATAATGGTCTCCATAGGCTATAATGGAGCCAGATTTTTGTTTGCACACCCATTATGCTTTTAAGTATGATTTGTAAGCTGTCTTGAGTTAAAGAGGGATATAAATATTTGAATAAATAATTAGTTTGGGCAGGTTATCACATTTGAGCATCTTTAGTTTGGAGAAACGACGGCTGAGGGGTGACATAATCGAGGTTTATAAGATTATGCATGGGATAGAGCAGGTAGAGAAAGAAGTCCTTTTCTCCCTTTCTCACCATACAAGAACTCGTGGGCACTCCATGAAATTGCTGAGCAGTCAGGTTAGAACAGATAAAAGGAAGTACTTCTTCATCCAAAGGGTGATTAACACGTGGAATTCACTGCCACAGGAGGTGGTAGTGGCTACAAGCACGGACGGCATCAAGAGGGAATTAGATAAACATATAGAGCAGAAGTCCATCAGTGGCTATTAGCCACAAAGTATAGATAGGAACTCTCAGTCTGGGGCAAGTGATGCTCTGTATTCTTGGTGTTTGGGGGGGGGCAACAGTGGGAGGGCTTCCTGCCCCCACTGCTGGACCTCCTGAGGGCACCTGGTGTTTTTGGCCACTGTGTGACAGATTGTTGGACTGGATGGGCTGATCCAACATTGGCTTCTCTTATGTTCTTATGTTCTTAGGAGTAACTTCCTGTTTGTTAGGTTGGGCAGGGTTCTGACAGTGATTGTTCCACATCCTCAACCTGTAATTTGTCATATTTCACTTAAAAACCCAAAGTAGACTGCAAGAGCCCCCCCCCCCCACAAGTGCTGGTAGGTTTTCTAAGGCTCAGCACAGGGCAACAGTCTGAGGCCAGGTCTACCAATATAGTGGAAAGGGGTGGGTAGACCTGTTCTCTGGAGGCCAGGTCTACCCCATAGAGGACAACATTTTCTGTAATTTGACTTAATGAAATTTGACTTAATTCTGTTTTCTGTTATAATGTTTGGCTGATTCTTAAAATATAGTTTAAATATAGTTTAAAAGGATTCATTCTGAGATTTTTACAAGGTTGTGGAAATGATCTAAAAACTAATTTAGAAGAAGAAGAAGAAGAAGAAGAGATTGGATTTATACCCCACCCTCCACTCCCCAAGGGAGTCTCAGAGCGGCTTACAAACTCCTTTTCCCTTCCCCTCCCCTCCCCACAACAGACACCCTGTGAGGTAGGTGGGGCTGAGAGAGCTCTTTCCCAAGCTGTCCTTGAGGGAACAGCTGGTACAGAGCTATGGCTTGCCCAAGGTCATCCAGCCAGGTGCAAGTGGAGGAGTGGGGAATCAAACCCGGTTCTCCCAGATTAGAGTCCGCGCACTTAACCACTACACCAAACTGGCTCTAGTCAATAGTCAATAGTCAAATGCATATTCAAATGCAATAGGCAATAGTCAAATGCATATTCACTCAAACTTTAATGCTACTAGCTTTTTTCGCTCACAAAGTAGAACTTTTGCTCACAACTCTGTGGAGCTTAGAGGGGACATTGGATGATCACCTTTCCTTATTGACTGATTGACTGGTTCATTTGATTTGTACCCCGCCCTCCCTGCCAAGGCAGGCTCAGGGCGGAACTTCTTGTTCCCACAATTGGAAATGAATTCTACTAGTCCAATACATCTTTCACAGCTGATAATGGATCCCTTTGATTCTGTAAACATTTATCACAGGTAGAATATTTGTGGAAATTTCCTGTTTGCCACAGTAGGCTTAATAGTGGGTCTTAGGGGTTGATTGAAAGGCATATGAGAAAGAGAGAGAGAGAGAGAGAGAGCGCAGCCTCACTGAAGCTAACCATGTCTGCGTCTGGTCACTGTCTGGATGGAAGATCTCAGTAACATCATGAATTCTGTCTTAAATTCCATGGTGGAAAATGATGGTATATAGGTGCAGCAAAATAAGTAATGCATAAATAGAAAATGTGTACATAAATAGAAAATGTATTATGCTTTAAGTACTTAGCTCCCGGTCACACGAGTGAGATAATCCAGGCTCTTTGCTCCGGAGTAATTTGACCCGCCGTTGCGTGATCACACAGTGATTGCTGTGGGCACAGCCCACCAGTGCATGATCAGATGCAATTGCGGGTGAGTCGGGGGGGTGCCTTTTTTTCTGATGCGCTTAAACGGGGGATCAGTGAATTGCATCTCCGCCCTGAAGGCTTCCTATGGCAGTATGCAATGATGCGCATACTGAGAAGGGGGAAAAAAACAACGGCATGGCATCGGGATAGCCTGATCAGACTATCCCCGATACCATGAGTGCGCACTGGAGCGATCGCATGGGGAAAGTCCACCTGTGGCTCATAGCAAACCTGTTTGATACTGGACTTTCCCTAGTACCTTTTAACTCCACTTCGGTAGAGAGAAATGGGTTGATGATGGGTGTGGGACACTTGCCAGATGTTCTGGTGTGATCACACCCTTAAAATCCACATGGCATTCGTGCCTATTGTGTGGCTAATTCTGCATGTGATCGGGGCCAGGATTGAATTTTAGATGGACAAATCTTAGACATACAACATGTTCATAACAAGCAACAAATCATACTGTTATTCATGTGGGCTAAGCATACTGAATCTATTTTCTGGTGATTCGTTTTTGTAGACAAGAGTACTTTGTTTTTCTCCTTTTCAAAAGTCATACGCAATAATGTGTTGGATTGCCAAAGTGACAGTACAGGTTCTGCAACATTCCACCATGTTCCCTGCCCCTAAGGGAATGTCTGCGCTTTACAGAGATAGCCAGAATACATTCCCAAGGCTGTAGATAGTAGGGTAATTGAGCTGTTCGGGTTCTTAGTGATGCTACCTCCTTCAGTCTTATACCCTGCCCTCAGGAACTGCGGAGGATTCCTCAGAATTCATACTGTACATGTTGTTCAGCCTCCTTTGCATTCTCTGAAAGCCAGTTTAACATATTTCTTCTATCTTTCTGTCAACAGAAACCTAGGAAAGTCCCTCCTCAGACAGCAGAAGACTCCCAGAATGGCCATCTCCCTCCTGGCTGGCAAAGTTATATGTCTCCCCAGGGCCGGAGATACTATGTGAACACCTATACCAGTGGTAAGCCTCGTTGCGTTTGCTGCATTTATGTAGTTTGTTTATTTTGATATGTATACTGGCCCCCAAAATGCAAGGCAGGTAACAATTAAGAAACTATATTATAAATTATTAGTACCAAATAAATCTCAAATGCATATTCTTACCTTGGTTAGTATTGTTTTGCCAACGCTGTTCTCAGGGGAACTAGTTAATTAGTGGGTATGCTATGATTCAAGTAACTGTTCATAACTTCGGTTTTATGGTTTTATAATATTTTAGACTATGGTTTTATGGTTTTATAATATTTAGACTATATTCTATTTTACACATTTTTTAATGTTTATAGTACTCTTTTCTGTTTTTGGTTTGTAATGGCCTATGGCTGAATACAATAAAATCTGTCTGTCTGGTATTGTTTTGAAAACTCAAAAATCCATATAAAGAAAGGGGTGTGTATGTTAAAAAAACAAAAACATCAGGCTTACAAAACCAAAACGACTACGGGAAAATGGCTTGACATCTCTTTTTCATTCAGATTCAGTCCTGTTTCATGCATGGATTTCTTCTGTTTTCTTTGAACTCTCAAGTGATCAGAAAGTCTTAATTTGGATTCTGTAGAACAAACAAAAAAATTCACTTTGTTAGAGAGGCTAACCCCAGGGAAAGCAAGTTCTAGAAAGTTCAGAAAGTTTAAGCAAATGAACGTAAGCCTGGAATAGAAATATTTTGCTATTGTAGGAGTCAGGAGTTGCTTTTTATAGTGCAGTGATCTATTGTGGACAGAGCTTAAAAGCTTTCAGTCCCTGGGCACCTTGCCTGAATCAAACAGTGGTGCTCCTGTCAGTTTGGCTTGGGTTCTGAGAACCTTTACATCCATCTAACTTAGCTCTTTACACGCACGGGAACAATTTTGTTTTTGAAATGGTGGTGGATGAACGGTTTTGTAGTCCTCTGATGTCATGGTTGGGGAAAAGCACAGCAAAACTGGGGGTTTACACGCTGCAGGGAACAAAGTTGTGTAAAGGTACCAGGGCAAGAATATGGCAGAAAAAGTCATGGCTGCATCATCTCATAGGCTTTTGGTATGACTGGATTTGTACTTACAGAAATAATGCACAGTGTTTAAGAGGCCTCACTGCAGATACCACAGTAGGCTCTAATAATGTTTTGCATCTGTCCCTCCCTTTGAACAGGGTTGTAGGCTAGAGTAGGAAATATCAAACGTTCCATCTTTCTGGACTCTTTAGAAAGTGGGAATTTGAAGTAAGCTGGGCTTAAAGCTCAGGTAGAATGGTGTCCTGATTGTGCTCAACTTTCATTTCAGTTTATTGGCATTTCCAGTATACTTTTGCAGTTCGTGTTCTCCTTGAAAACAGATATGGTGACTGAACTGACATTAAACAGAATTGTGTCATGGATGTGCATACCAAATTTCATTCTGACACTGCAGTGTTCAGCAGATTAACAAAGGCCAGGCATACTGGAAGCCTCCTTTGGTTTGGGCTCTCGGGGGAGCTGATGGTTCCTTTCACATATCCCTGGGCCTGGTTAAGGTGTGTCCCGTCGTTCTTCATGAGAAGTGTGTGACTGTTTTATTATGACAGGTCGTGCTGGTGCTGTTCTCTGTAGAACTGTGTCTCAGCTTTATAGCATTGCTCTGTTGGCGTTGCTGCGTGTGACGTAGTTATGATTGTTGTATTTGGGTGCTTGCATCTGATGATCAGTGGTTATATGGGCATTTGGGAGATAACTCCATGCTGAAAAGGTTAAGAATAAGATTAATGTTTAACTATATGGTTGTTAAGCTGCTGAAATAAGGGAAGTCTGCAACAGGATTGTGATGTTGCACAACTAGATGCATTTTTTAAAAATACTTTGTTTTCCTTTATAATAAAGGACATTTGGAAATCCTGAGTTCCTTCATGTGAGGAAGGTCTGTAATACATCACACATCCTTTCAGTGCCGTTGTCCCCCCCCCCCCCCCCACAAAGCATTTTTTCCCCTGGTTTAGTAGAGCTTCATCAGACTAGAAGTGGCAGTCTGTTGACTCGGACTCTGTAAGTATGCCTTGCATGTAGGCAAGATTGTTAACTCTGTCACAAGAAGATACTAACTTCATTTTTTCATTCCTCTGGGAATCAATAGTAATCACGGGAGATCTCCAGGTCCCACTTGGAGGATGGCAACCTTAATTGTGGCAGTTTTGGCCATGGGGAGAACCAGCCATGAAGAACCTTTGGCTCCACTGTGGACTGAACATTTACCAAGTTGTACACCTCTTCAGAAATCCAGGGGAATTAAGAGTATGGCATTGCTTGGCTTTCTTGTGCCTAGAGGCTATACGTAGCTAAAGCTGCTACATCGTTAATGTTCTAGTTATTTCAATGTTAAAAATATGCAGATTATAAAGATGAGGCATGCCTGTGGATGCGTAATCAGGATCCCCCCCCCCCCCCCAATTTATGCTTTAGGGAGGGCAACACCTAACTTTATTGTGAACAGCCTAAATCTAAAGGTACTGGAAAAGCAATAGGATGGATATTATTGACTGGAAAAACTGATTCTTACAGGGTAATAGGCTTGGAGGAACTTCCTTTACTTTAATAATTTTTGGGCAACCTAATGGTTTAATGGTTTTTGTCTTTCCCCCTTTGCCTTCCAGACTGCTGTGTGGGAAGCTGAGAGTGAGTTGGGTCCTTTGTAGCCTGCTAGAGAGTGGTTCAGTTTAATTCTGATTGTGTTTGTGTTTTGGGGGTTGTTGGAGGTTGAGTGAGTTGCTGTGGAGTGCTGTTGCTTGCAAGCCCTTCCCCCTGCTGTGCTGGGCTTTGCTGGGCTGTGCTTGGCAGGAAGTGGCCTTTTGAAACAAAAGGCTGCTCCTTGCCAGAGGCACGAGCCAAAGGGCTCTTGCCCTGTGGGTCTTAGCTTGTGAGTCTTAGACTGTGGGTCTTGCTTAGAGGCCTTGTAAGAACCTGAGAAGAGGGCTGCTGCTGAGTTCTGGAGAGAGAACTGCTGGCAAGGTAGCCATTTGGTCAGTCTCAAAGTTTTCAGGGTACATCACCACAACAAGAGTTTACATTGGACTTGGAGGGAAGTTCTAGAAGGCTGTAGAAGATAGGATTACTCCTAGGGAGATGGATAAAGAAGGATCTATTCCAATGACCTGCCAGGGTTATGCCATGTTCATTTTTCTGCCTTATCAAGAAATGCATTGTACATGCTGCAAGTGCAAGCTTATAAGAATGCTTGAGGAGAAGGTGGGAGAACTCGAGGCACAAATCTGTACGCTGAGGAACATCAAGGAGGGAGAAAGGTTTTTAGATGTGACAAAAGAGGGGCTCCTGAGAGAACAGCAAGAGCCAGCAAATTCTAAGCAAGAGGAAGGAAGTAACAAGGAACAGGTGGGTGAGTGGAAGAATGTGACTTTGAGGAGATAATCAGGAATCACTCACAGCTAGTGGAGCTGCAAAATCGCTACCAGCCGCTTCTGATGGTGGTAGATCAGAATAGCACACTCGGAGATCAAAAGGAAGTAACTGACACACAAACACACTGGCAGAGAAGGAACCCAGCTATCCCGCGGAGGAAGAGATGAGTAGTGGTGGTTGGTGACTCTCTACTGAGAGGTACGGAAGAAGTTGTGTGCAGACCAGACAAGGAATCTCGAGAGGTTTGTTGTCTTCCTGGGGCACGTATCCAAGATGTGGCAGAGAATTCCAAGACTGGTCAAAATCTCCAACCAGTACCCGCTCCTGCTGATCCATGTGGGAACAAATGATACAGCCCAAAGAAACCTTGAATGGATCTCCAAAGACTACGAGGCTCTGGGCACGAAGGTGAAAGACCTGGGGGCACAGGTGGTGTTCTCCATTTTACCTGTTGAAGGCCTTGGAGCTGGAAGGGAGAACAGGATACTGGAGGTGAATGGCTGGTTACGTAGATGGTGCCGTCGAGGGGGATTTGGCTTCCTGGACCACGATATGTACCTCCGACATGAGGGACTGTTGGCAATGGATGAGGTGCACCTTGCAAAGAATGGGAGGCATGTCTTTGCTGGAAGACTTGTGAACCTGATCAGGAGGGCTTTAGACTGAAGCCACTGGTGATGGGAAGAAAAAGGCTGATGTTGTGTGGCATCCCCAACACTAAGTTCAAGGAAGGGAGGGACCAGCGAATAAATGAACGGGAGGGAGGCGAGTTCAGTAATTTTCAGGTAAATTTGAATGGACCTATGGTAAGAAAGGATGCCTGTAATCTAAGATGTCTTTATACTAATGCACAGAGTATGGGAAATAAACAGGATGAACTCGAACTTCAAATATTGGAAAGTAAGTATGATCTGATAGGTATCACTGAGACTTGGTGGGATGAGTCTCGTATATGGAGCACAGCGATTGAAGGATATATACCTTGTTCAAACAGAACAGAATAAACAAAAAAGGAGGCAGGGTAGCACTGTATGTCAAGAATGAATACACTTGCACCAAAATTCAGGATTTTGAGAGTTGCCTTGTTGAAAGTGTGTGGGTAAGGATAGAGCGAGGGGAAAAAAGGGGGGTATTGTTGTGGGGGTATACTACAGAACTCTGAACCAACTGGAGGAACTGGATGATGCATTTGTACAATAGCTTGCTAAACTTTCACAGAGACAGGATGTAGTGGTTATGGGAGATTTCAGCTATCCAGATACTTGCTGGAAATCTAACTCTGCTAGACATGGGGCATCCCACAGATTTTTGAATAGTCTTGCAGACAACTTCATCCCTCAGAAGGTGGAGGTGGGAACCAGAGGATCTGCTATCCTGGATTTAATCCTAACTAACAGGGAAGAACTGGTTGATGAAGTGCACGTTGTGGGATCCTTGGGGAATAGTGACCATGTCAGCTTGGAATCTGACATAGAGAAGGATGTGAAACCAGGACATAGTAGGACTTATATCCTAAACTTCAGGAAAGCTGATTTAAAAAAAAAAAAAAAAAAAACCTAAGAGAAATATTAGGTAGGATCCCGTGGCTGGAAATGCTGAGGGGTAAATCTGCACAGGAAGGATGGGAGATGCTGAAAATGAAGTGCTTAAGGCACAATCGCAAACTGTCCTGGTGAGAAAGAAGGGTGGGAGATGGGTAATGAAGCCAAGGTGGCTAAAGAAGGATCTCTCTGAAGAGCTGAGACTAAAAAAGGGAAATGTACAGGAAATGGAAGGAGGGACAAATTACTGAGGGTGAGTACAAGAAGCAGGCTCGAGTCTGTAGGGATGGTGCCAGAAAGGCTAAGGCACAGATAGAGCTGAGGCTTGCGAGGGATGCTAAAAATAACAAAAAAGGTTTCTATGCCTATGTTCGGAGGAAAAAGAACAGGGATGGGGTAAGCTCATTGCTAGGGAAAGATGGTCGAGCCTTAACAGGGGATGAAGACAAAGCAGAATTACTTAACTCTCAACTTTGCATCAGTCTTTAACTGTAAGGTGAGCTGTATACAAACTGAAGAATGCAGGACATGTGAAGGAAGGAGGAACTGCCAGTCCAGAGTAAGTACGGAGATGGTTAGAGAGCATCTAGTTGCTTTAGATACTTTCAAATCTCATGGGCCGGATGGCTTGCATCCCAGGGTGCTAAAAGAAATTGCAGATCCTCTGGCTCTAATCTTTGAGATTTCATGGAGTACTGGTGTTGTGCCAGAAGACTGGAGAAGAGCGAATGTTGTCCTGATCTAGATGGGCCCAGGAAATTACAGGCCTGTCAGTTTGACATCAATACCTGGGAAAATTCTAGAGCAGATTATTAAACGTTCTGTCTGTGAGCACCTGGAACGGAATGAGTTAATTGGTAGTAGCCAGCATGGGCTTATCAAGAATAAGTCATGCCAGACAAATAAAATGAATTTCAGCAGAGTTAAGTGCCAAGTCCTACACTTAGCTACAAAAAAATCAAAGGCACAGAATGGGAGGGACTTGAATTGACAGCAGCGCATGTGAAAGGGATCTAGGTGTTCTGGTTGATCACAAGCTAAACATGAGCCTGCAGTGCAATGTGACTGCGAAGAAAGCTAATGCAATCTTAGGATGCATTAACAGAAGCACTGTGTCCAGATCACGGGAGGTGGTAGTTCCACTCTATTCTGCTATGGTCAGGCCTCACCTGCAGTACTGTGTCCAGTTTTGGGCACCACATTTTAGGAAGGATGTTGACAAGCTTGAGTGTGTCCAGAAGAGGGTTAGATAGTGAGAGGGCTGGAATCCAAGTCTTATGGGGAAAGGCTGAAAGAGTTGGGTATGTTTAGCCTGGGAATGAGAAGGCTTAGAGGGGATTGCAGTCTTCAAATGTTTGAAGGGCTGTCATGTACAAGATGGAGCAGATCTATTCTCTCTTGCTCTCGATTGCAAGACTAGATCTAATGGGTGGAAATTACAAGGGAGTCGATACCAGCTAAATATCAGGAAAAACTTCCTAACTGTAGGAGTGGTTGAGCAGTGAAACGGACTGCCTTAGGAGATGGTGGATGCTCCTTCGCTGGACATTTTCAAGTGGAGGCTGAATCTTTAGGGTATATTGTAGGGCTGTCTTTCGGTTATGCTCCTGCAGAGTGCAGGGCATTGGACTAGATGACTTGCAAGGTCCATTCCAACTCTAACATTCTATGATTCTATGATAATGCTCTTACAGCCAGTTCGGCTCTGAACAGTGTCACACTAAGACGAAAAAAGAAAAGAAGGAAATTTATTTAAGACATGTATCTATATAATGTGGACTTTGGTATTAGCAAAAAGAGTTCTTCTAAAGGATGTTAACAATTGAACAGTGACTTAATCACAAGTCACAGCATGAGGTTTCCCCCAATCAGTCAGCATCATTTGGATCCCATAGCTGCAATATTATAAAATTTGGAGTTTGGTTTTAACAAAAGTACTGAAATGCACTGTAATGGATTTATTTAGTTGTATTTAAAATTGATATCCCACAATTAGCATGAATGGACAAATGCTTCATATTACGTTACCAATAACTGTTGGTTACTTAAAATAATTAAGAGCCACCAGGGAAAAAAAGAGAAACAAGAATTTAAAAAGTTTTTTCCCATCCATTTGAAGAATCTGTAAACTGACAAATGTAGCCTTTTAAAGCAATGGGAATGGTAGCGCAACCTTTTTTTTTTTGGTATTCTGTTGTGCCTCGGATAGCAGTGACACCCAGAACAGGGCCTCATTTGAGGCATGCAATGTACAGGGAGGAAAATATAGGATAGGCAATGTTTCAGGGATCTTGGGCCTAGAATTGCTAGGATTTTAAAGGTTGGAATACTTTGAACTGAGCTGAACTCAAGCAGGGAGCTACTGCCGTGATCTCAGCACAGGTATAATATGTGCTCAGTACCGAGTCCTTGTTAATAAGCTAGCTTAGGGTTGCCAGGTCTTACCTTATCTGGAGTGGGGGCCTTTGAGGGGCGTTCCGGGGGTGGATGGGGATGTGGCATGATGTCCTCAACATGAGAATGTCACCCAGAAGTGATGCCATCGTGCCAGGGACGTCACACAGGGGACGCTCTAGTGTTTGGTCAAACTCTGTGGTTGTGTCGGTCTCAAAACCATAGAATTTGCCCCAATACCAGAGCATCCCCATTGCAAGTACACCACTTCTAGGTGACATCACTGTGACATGGACATCACACGGCGACATCCCTGTTTGGGCGTGGGGCTTCCCCCACTGGCCAGATGGCCGGCAGCGAGCTGAAGCGCTTTCCCTGGCACAGCTGGGAGATTGGCAACCCTAAACTAGTTGCTGCATTCTGGACCAGGGATTGCTTCACTGCAGAGTTCCTTGCTCTTCAGGTAACATTGTAAAGGACAAGAGGGGTGACCCCTCTATTGTTCATGAATAAATAAAACTTCATATTCTTCAGAGATATCTGATTTGGGCTGGCTGTCTGCTGTTGGTATGTGGCAAAAATGCAGGATGTTTTTCAGACTTCTTCACTAAGGCAGTTGAGAGGAAAGTTTTTGTATTTTTTTGGCAGCGGGATGGAATTCTGGAGCTGTTCTTCACAGCAGGCAATGGGTGTTTAAGCTGGTTGAAAAAAAGAAACCTAATACATTTTCCCCCTTATTATTCCTAGGTTGTTTCAAATTTGGCAGTGAGGAATAGACTAGAGGTTTTTTCCCCTTTGACGTAGAACATAAATCCAAATGAATGAAATACACTGAAATATTTGCATTCCACGAAAATTTCTTTGAACAGGAGATATTTTTCTTTCATATCCCATATATACAAAACCAGTGAAGTTAGCTACCAAAAATTCTAGTTTCTAATACATTGTTGAGGAAGAGTCACATTCTTTTTTAAAAAATCACAGAGATGAAACTTTACTGTGTCTCAGAATGGCCACTTATTCAGTGATATCGCTTCAGACAGCATAACTTAAACCTCATGACTAGAACAGTGTTAATATGTTTCTGTGATGTGATAGTAGTGTCTGTGTGTGCAAGGGAAGAGGGTGTGACTAATGGGCCGACATTAGCCCATAACACTGAGATCTAGATTCAGGCAAGGATCCCAAATAAAGCAGCTTTGCCCAGCTGGACAGGTTCAGGGGGTAAATATTGTCTGAATATTCTGTGGGAGTGTTGAACTTCCTAAAAAATGTTTATTCTATATAAAAGATACATCTAATCCTACCCTAATCCCTGAAAATAATTGCTTCTTCACAATGTGAGACTGTTTGTCCCCGTTAGAGAGAGCTAGTGCAGTACAGACCATGAGAGCATGAAGCTCATTGTGTGACTTTGAACAACTCACTAGTTTTCAGCCTTACTTAGGGTTGTTATGAGCATAAAATAGGCAAGCCTCGTGTAAGGCATCCTGAGCTCCTTGTAAGGAAGTTGTGATAACATTTTGCATACACCTTGGTTCTTCTATTCTTTCCACTGTAGCCTAAGGGTAAATTTGACCGGCCTACTTCTGGTATGTCACTATTGTCAAAAGAGTCCTTTTTGCCTCTCCTGTGCTCTGAGGAAAAGGAAGCCCTCCCACAGAACATGTTCCACGTTTCCCACAGGTTTTGATAGACTGATGCTTTAGTCTAGCTCAGGGGTGGGCAAACTATGGCTCGGGAGCCACATGCGGCTCTTTCACATATATTATGTGGCTCCCGGCAGGGCGGCTGGGGAAGCTAAATATCATTAGCAAACAAATATCATTGGACAAATTAATATCATTATCAATATCTGCTTTTACCCCTTTTGTTATTATTTTTGGCAGTCTCATTTAATGTTAATAAAAAGCCAATTTGCTTATTTTCCAATAAAAGCAGGTAATATTTGTTCATGTCTTGTGGCTCTCAAACATCTGATGTTTATTCTATGCGGCTCTTACGTTAAGCAAGTTTGGCCACCCCTGTTCTAGGTGGCTCTTATGCTGAGCAAGTTGGCCCACCCCTGGTCTAGCTTGTTGCTGGTGCATCACTTGTTGAAAAAATGAGAAGTTATCAACTGATGTGCTAGCGATCAAGATAGGTAGCCGTATTTGTCTGTCTGTAGCAATAGAAAAGAGCAAGAGTCCAGTAACACCTTATTTTTATTTATTTATTTTTCAAATTTATATTCCATCCTCCTCATGAACAGGCTCATAAGAACATAAGAGAAGCCAATGTTGGATCAGACCAGTGACCCATCCGGTTCTAACACTCTGTCACACAGTGGCAAAAAACACCAGGTGCCCTCAGGAGGTCCAGCAGTGGGGCCAGGACATTAGAAGCCCTCCCACTGTTGTCCCCCCCCCAAGCACCAAGAATACAGAGCATCACTTGCCCCAGACTGAGAGTTCCTATCTATACTTTGTGGCTAATAGCCACTGATGGACCTCTGCTCAGGGGCGGAGACTTTTGAAAATCCCGGGGGGGGGGCTCCTTAGCGTGGAGCAATGTTCTTCCCCCCCCAGGAAACCGCCCCGCCTCCCCGGGCTCTTCCGAGGCCCGCCAGCCGCTGCTGCCTCTCTCCTCCCCTCCCGCTGAGCCACACGCCCTCTCCCCATCACAATCACCCTCGAGTGGCTTTGTCTCAGCACGAATTGGAGGAGGGGGGCTTCCCCAGCCGCCCTCAGGAGCCAGCAGAAGGTGTTGGAATCGCCGGTCCTGTCAGCAGCTGCCACACTCCGAACCACTCTGGTTTCTGGGGTATCTTCAAGGAAAGCCCTGGGCAGAGCGCTTTCCTCTCTCTGGCTTGTAGAGAGCCGGCCCAACAAGCGACCTTTGGTCCTCCTGGCCATTTTTGCCTTCGCTCAGGAAGGGATGGCTCCCGAGGGAACTCATTCATGCAGCAGCCAAATGGCTGGCTCACAACTTTAATGCCAGGAGCTCACAAAGCAGAGTTCTTGCTCACAGGACCCCACAGCTTAGAGGGAGCATTAGCCTTCTTCAATTGTGGTGCCCCCAAACGGAACACAGTATGCCAGGGGGAGGTCTCACCAGCACAGGGTAAACCGGGACCCTCACTTCACAGGACTTGGAGGCTGTACTTCCGCTGAAACACCCACTCCCACCAAGGGCAACTTCACGGCCCAAGGCGGACGGCTGGAATCGCCACTCAGGCGGTGGCGCCTGGGTGGTCCCGCCTCCCGCAGCGATGGCGCGCCACATGGTCCTGGCCCAGCCTGAAGCCCCCAGCCCCCACGCCTGCCCGCCCACTCTTGCTGGTAGAGCAGAGGGCTGGCCAGGCCGGGCAGGGAGTGGCCTGGCGGACTGGGTGCGCCTCTCTCCTGCTTGCAGGGAGGATGTCTCTGCACCGCCACACCCTCCGCCTCTCTCACCCCAAGGAGGGCAAGCAGGCCACCCGCCTCCCGCATCCACACCATGCCCCGGGGAGGAGGGGCTGCCCCCCCCGTGGGTCAGGAGGACACGGGAGCTGCTTCTTGCCCCCCCCAGTGGCTCTGGAGTGACCCCCGCTGGCTGGGGCATCGTGCGAGGCCTGGTGTCCCTGCAAGAGCGGAGCCCTCTCCTCCCCTCCCCTCCCCTCCCCTCCCCTGCTCTGCGCACCTCACCTGGAGCAGCTCTTCTCCCTCCTGCTGCTCCTGGTGCTGCTGCTTGACTGCCAGGGAGCCGGAGCTGAGCAGGGGGTCCGTGGACTTCGGGGGTGGCTCAAGCCCTCGAGCCCCCCCATACTCTATGCCTGTGCCTCTGCTCCATATGTTTATCTAATTCCCTTTCGAATTAGAGGCTCAGGGCAGATCACAACAGATAATTAGCCCATTCAGCATCACAAAAAATACATCAGTAAATAGTTAAAACATTAGAACAAAGAATTTAAAACAGATTGCACCAGTTATTGCACAGTCTCCAATACTCATGCTGCTGGATGCTAAGTTTGTTTAATCCAGGCCGCATAGAAGTGGAGTCTTCAGCAGGTGAGTGTGAGAGTTCTACAGAGTCAGTCACAACAAGCGGCTTCCAGGAAATTGATCTTTATTGAGAAAGGTCTGCTATGGTCATCTACACGTTCTTTGTCAGTAATGGTTAGAACAATCCCTGGGCAGGGCAATTATACAGAATTCAAAGAGGGTCTCACAAAGGAATGCAACCAATCATATAAATCACGGAAAAGGTGCCTAAAATACCGGCTTCAGGTTCTCAGGGAAAAAGCGGGAAGATATACAGCCAGACACCAACAGTCCTCCAAGGTCAGAGCCAGACAGTGAGCGATAAGCAAGCTATGAGAAACAAAACATAATATTCCATGCACCCGATGTCACAGGGTGACTCATGCCACCTCCTGGGCAGGGAGTGGCAGCATTAGCTGACAGGAAGGCTGACTTTATTTTTTACTGGATGCCTGCCAAAGGCTTGGCGGAACAGTTCCATCTTACAGACCCTGCAGCATGATAGAAGGTCCGGCAGGGCCCTGATCTCACGTGGGAGCATGTTAGGTACAGGACCTCCATCTTAGTTGGATTACATAAGAACATAAGAGAAGCCAATGTTGGATCAGGCCAATGGCCCACCCAGTCCAACACTCTGTCACACAGTGGCCAAAAACACCAGGTGCCCTCAGGAGGTCCAGGAGTGGAGACAGGAAGCCCTCCCACTGTTGCCCCCCAACACCAAGAATACAGAGCATCACTTGCCCCAGACTGAGAGTTCCTATCTATGCTTTGTGGCTAATAGCCACTGATGGACTTCTGCTTCATATGTTTACATTTCACCCGGCTCTGCTGTAGCCATCCAGCCATGGCCTCCGATGCCCTGGTCAAATTTTCTGGGGCGGAATCCAGGCAGCCATCCATCAACAGATAGATCTGGGTGTCATTCACATCTTGATGACATCCCAGCCCAAACCCTCAGACCAGCTGGGCAAGGGAGCGCATAGAGATGTTAAACAACATTGGTGAGAGAAATGGCCTCCTGAGGCACTCCACATTCAAGTGGGCATTGCGGTGATACTCCTTCACCAAGTGCCACCTTCTGTCCCTCGCAGAGGAAGGAGCAGGGCTCCGTTGGGGCCGGGGCGCGCCGGAGCGCAGCTCCGGGAGAGAGGAGGCGGGGGGCAGGCACTTAACAAAGCCCCGCCCCCCGGCTCACTCTTCCCAGGCTGCGGCAGTCCGGGAGCGCCTCCTGCCCGCCCCGCCTGGCGCGTCCCCGTCCCGGGGAGAGAGAGGGCTTCCTTCCTGCGGAGGGCAGGCGGGCCGGGAGGGAGCTCCGAGGCCGGAGACGCCGCGCTCTGCCCAGAGCCGCTGCGCCCGGCGCCAAGCCAGACCCCGGCCGCTGCTGGCAGCAGCGAAGCGGTCCCGGGGCAGGGGCGAGCGAAGGGCCCTGCCGGCGGAGGGGCGGCCCAGGCTGGGCGCGCCCCGGGATCCTCGCCTGGCCAGGGAGGGAGGGAGCGGGCTCGCCAGGCACTCTTCTTTGGCACAGGCAGTGTGCTCCCGCCAGGCGCCTTACCTTGGCTGCGGCGCGCTGGCCTTGCTCTGGGCGGAAAGACGCGTGGCGGGCTCCCTGCAGGCACCAAGTTTCTCCGAGTGGCGGCAGCTCGACGGGGGCGGGCAGGCAGGCAGGCGTGGAGCTGGCCGCCGAGAGGGCTCCCCCGGGGCGCGGAGAGAGAGGCTTCGGAGGCGACCTGGCGGGGCAGAGCCCGTCCCCCCACCCCCACCCCTCGGGCAAGGGTCCCCCGCAGGCTCGACGTGCGCGGAGAGAGGGCGCTTCTCCTCTCGCTCCCCCCCCCCGCCAACTCCTCCGTCGATGACGCCCGAGCAAGGGCCGGTCTCGGTGCGCTTGGCTACCCCGAGCGGAAAGGAGCGGGCGGAGAGGAGGGGGGGGAGGAGCGGCGGCGGCCCAGACGGGGGACAGGGGCAGAAGCGGTGCTCCCCGGCCTCGCCAGGCTCCCCTCGACGCTGGAGGATGGGCCGAGCCGAAGAGACCATGCCCGTGCGCGACCCAGCTGGGGGGGGGACAGCCCCCCCCTCTTCCCCAGACTCCCGCAGCGTTCCGGGCGCTTCGGCGTTGAGTCATGCCGGCCACATAACCATGGAGAAGTCTTCAGACAGCGCTGGCTCTTCGGCTTGGAAACGGAGACGAGCACCGCCCCCTAGAGTCGGATTCGACTGGCTTTCGAGCGAGGGAAACATTTCCCTTTTTAGTCAGTTAGCTT
Organism: Lepidodactylus listeri; assembly: GCA_029233225.1. Classification (NCBI taxonomy): domain Eukaryota; kingdom Metazoa; phylum Chordata; class Lepidosauria; order Squamata; family Gekkonidae; genus Lepidodactylus; species Lepidodactylus listeri. The sequence continues at coordinate 11,488,921 of JARCFY010000015.1, read as the reverse complement.
ACAGACTAATGAAGGTGTTTTTAACAGACTGAAAGAATAAGAAGCTGAGTATATATGGCTATCATCTGTTTTCATTTGATTGTTTCTGGGAAACTGTGTGCACAAAAACATACCTTGAATATAACTTTGTTGGTCTTAAAGGTGCGGTTGGACTCAAATCTTGTTCTGCTGCTTCAGACCAACACAGTGACCCTCCTGGATCATGCAAATGCTGTGATGGATGGGTCAATGAGTTGGGAAGAACGTAAAAGGGAAGTGTAAGATCCCATCCATCTGGCTTCTGCAGCTCCGCCGGCCCCAGGAAAGAGAAATTCTTTCCCTCCCCCCTCCCACTGCTCCCAGGGCCGCGGCGCCGCAGCCCCGGGAAGCCCCTTTCCTCCCCCCCGTCAATACTCCCGGGGCCGGCGGCACTCCGCCAGCCCCGGGAAAAAGAAGCCCCCTCCCTCCCCCCCCAGTGAAGAAGCCGGGCCCCAGTGGCCTGAAGCCACTGGGGCCCAAGCAAGGGGGGGAGGAAACGCCGGCCCCAGTGGGGTGAGAAGCGTCCCTCCCTCCCTCCCTTCTCTCTCTCTCTCCCCCCTCCCCCTCCCTTCCTGTTCCTTCCTTTCCCCCTTCCTTCCTTCCTTCTCTCTCTCTCTCCCCACCTACCTACCTACCTACCTGTTCCTTCCCCTCTCCCTTCCTTCCTCCCTCCCTTCCTTCCTTCCCTCTCTCTCCCCTACCTACCTACCTGTTCCTTCCTCCCTCTCTCCCCCCTTCCTTCCTTCTTTCCTTCTCTCCCCCCCACCTACCTACCTACCTTCCTGTTCCTTCCTTTCCCCCTTCCTTCCTTCTCTCTCTCCCCCCACCTACCTACCTACCTCCCTGTTCCTTCCTTCCTTCTCTCTCTCTCTCTCCCCCCACCTACCTACCTACCTTACTGTTCCTTTCTTCCTTCCTTCCCCTCTCCCTTCCTTCCTTCCTTCTCTCTCTCTCCCCCCACCTACCTACCTACCTTACTGTTCCTTTCTTCCTTCCTTCCCCCCTTCCCCTCTCCTTCCTTCCTTCCTTCCTTCCCCCTCCCTCCCTCCCTTCTTGCCTTCTGACACACTGCTGATGACGTCATCACTTCCGGTGACGTCAGGGGGTGTGGCATATGCAAATTAGTTATGCTAATGAGCTCCTGCACCTCTTTTTTTACGAAAGGACCCCTGGGAAGGAGGAAAACCACCTCACAGAGAAAGGAGGAAACCATTGTAAGGCAGACACCCGAACTGCTATCTCGGTGAGGCAGTGGGTGAGAAGATCATGACTGACCGTGTCAAAAGCTGCCATCAGATCTAACAGTAACAGCAGCACTGACCCACCCTGATCCAGGTGTCTCCGGAGGTCATCTGTGAGGGCAACTAGCGCCATCTCCGTCCCACGGCCAGGGCAGAAACTGGACTGGAATGCGTCAAGGATGGATACGACCTCCAAGAAAAACTAACAAAAGACCTTAAAAACTAACAAATTTTGTGGTATGGGAAGAAGTGAGCAGTGATTCATGAAAGTGCATATCATGCCACAAATTTTGTTAGTCTTTAAGATGCTACTGGACTCTTTCTCTTTCCAACTGTTGTCACTCTTAAAGAACATTAATAGAAGGTTCTGAGATAAATTATAGTACAGATTTTGTGTGGTATTCAAAACACAGCAGATGCCCATGTGAGGAGAAAAGACAATACTATGCTGTCAGCTACTCTTGATATGCTCTCCCATTCATGTTTAGTGTCCTGGTGATATCTGCAATTGTTTCTCTGTTAACCATACACTTTGGTGGGCTTTAAGGGTTTATTTCCTCTGTTTTCTCTATTGCTGCAAGAAAGGAGGTGGCTCTGGCTCTTTCATAGAGATTTGAGGGTTTTTAAAGGCAAATCTGTAGGGAAATTGTCAAATGCCCACTTTGAAATTTCCATAGATAAACCTTGTAATCTGAACATCAGCCTTAGTACTGCGCCTTTAAAGCTGGGATGTGCTAGTTCATGAAATATTTCACCTCTACAGGATTGTCCCCCACTGTTTCAAAAGATTAGGGTGACAAAACGTGCATGGAATTCTGATTGTGCAACACACACAGGGTGGTGGCTCCAGGTGTTTGTGTTTTGTTGGAGAAACTCTTTGCTTGCCTTTTCCCAAAAAGTGCTTTTTGGCTGCAGTTTTTAAAGAACCTCTGTAAGTTGGCCTTGTGAGGAAACACACTAAGGGTGCCCCATATAGCCAGTGTGGTTTAGTGATTAAAAACAGCATACTGTAATGTGGAGAACCAAGTCTGTTTCCCCTCTCCTCTGCATGAAGCCTGCTGGGTGACCTTGGGCTAGTTCTCTCAGAACTCCCTCAGCCCCACCTACCTCACAAGATGCCTCTTGTGGGGAGGGGGAGGGAAGGCACTTACAAGCCACTTTGAGAAGATAGAGAAAAGGTGGGTATAAATCTCTGCTCTTCTTCTTCATCTCAGTGTACTGTGTTAGTACATTACCGAATATTGCAGTATTTCTCTTTGCAGTACCTTTCCCCAAGAGGGTCACTAATGGACTCTGGAAACTGAATCCTGGAATCCTCTTGCCCAGCAGTTTGCTTCTGCAGCAGGCGTGGAGCCCTTGCGGGAGGCCTGAATTTTCATTGCTGGGGTAAAACTGGCCATGCATGAAGTTTGGAGGAAGAACAGGCTATTGAGATAGCTCTGTTCTGCCCCGGTACTTGCATACATGCATACACATACCCCTTGATTATCTTAAGGTTTGTGTCTTGTCAATTTTAGATAAATTTCTTCCTTTATTAAATACAAGTCAGCAAGAACTCCGTTTACGGCATTTGTCTTGAAACACTTCAGTTGGACCTAAATTGTCCCTCTATTTAAGGAGGATGGATAAAGAATAGCTGACAGGATAATACTTTTTGGTTACTGACAACAGCATCTCTGAGTGGATGTGACATAATTTCAGAAGCCTCTGAGTACTTTGGCTGATGTTATAATGAATGACTCATTTAATCGGGTAAAGTCTAACAATCTACAAAGGTGGAGCTGTTGTCATCATGAATAGATCCGACTACATCCAGGAGTCTCAAAAACAACTCTTAAATACTGCTTTTTACAAACAGTTGGACTCAGACCCCACACAGGAATACAAAAAAGAACTAAACAGGATTATAAAGGAATTACCCCTGCACATTCAGGAATAAATCCTTTGAGACACACCACAGGAACCTCGACCAGGTACCTTTTATCTTCTTCCCAAAATACACAAACCCAGCAACCCAGGACGCCCCATTGTTTCAGGCATTAGGCACTATCACCGTGAGGGTATCTGGATATATAGACTCTGTTCTAAGACCTTATGTCATCAACACTCCTAGGTATGAGTGTGACAAAACAGACTTTCTGAGGAAAATACAATCTTTGAACAACCTTTCGGAGAATACTATTTTAGCCACCATGGATAAGGAATCTCTGTATACAAAAATCCCACACAAAAATGGATTACAAGCCAAAAGGAATATGATTTCTGACAACACTACAGCTGACTTTGCTGCCATTTTGTTCTCACCCACAATCACCTCAGATTTGGCAACAACTTGTTCCTGCAGACCAATGGTACAGCCATGGGCACCCGTATGGCCTCATAGTATAATAACATCTTTATTGCCGACTTGGAGCAACGCTTCCTAAACTCCCACCCACTCACACATCTCTTATACCTGCAATTCATCAATGACATTTTTATTGTCTGGATGCATGGTAAAGAAGCCCTGGACATATTCCACCAGGCATTCAATGACTTTCAGCCCACCATCAACCTGACAATGAACCAATCTATGCAAGAAATAAATTTTCTGGACACTACTGTAAAAATACACAATGGACACATAGACACCATCTTATACTGGAAACTTACTGACCAACAAACATACTTGCATGCTCCCAGCCACCATCCTAAACATACCAAACAATCCATTGTATATAGCCAGGCTCTACGCTGCAATCACATCTGCTTCAGCCCTACAAACAGAGATTCTTACTAAATGCACCATCAGTGACTTACAACCACTACTGGATAATGACAGCTCTCTTTGACAAGCACTGGGGTGCAAACCTTTTCCTGCACACAAACAGCCCCCCAATCTCAAACAACTACACACTACAATAATAGAATATCTACTTTGAACATGAACACTGGTACTAGAACTTGCAAGAAACCCAGATGCCAACTTTGCTGCCACATATACCCAGAGAACACAATCGCTCGACCTAACTACACCATCTCAGGCTTATTCACTTGATTGCCTTCTAACGTATATGCCATTAATTGCCAATAATGTTGTTCAGTTTTCTACATAGGACAAACAGGTCAAGCCCTACACAAAAGAATAAATGGACCCAAATCTGACATTAAGAATCACAGAACTGAGAACCAGTAGAATATTTCAACCTCCCAGGACACTCAGTGGGGGACCTCAGAGTAGCAGTTTTATTGCAAAGGAACTTCAGAAACCAATTGGAATGAGAGATTGCTTAACTATAAGTTATTACAACGCTCAGGACAATGGAACCCCCAGGACTTAACAGAGATATCAGCTTCTTATCTCAGTACACATGCTAAGTCACTCAGTTCTCACTTATACCCAGAAATCAGACTTTATTGGTCTTAAAGGTGCCATTGGACTCAAATTTAGTTCTCACATTTGTTATTCTTTTTTATTATCTGTATGCCAATCTGCTGCTATTTACATGTCTTACCTAATGTGTTATTCCAATCTTAGCTGTATTTATTGCTCAATTACTTAGGCATCTTGACTCTATTAGCTCTTCCTGGCAATTACCCCCCTCCCCCGACACCTGTATGAGGAAAACTGTTTCAGTGGATCTAAGGACTTCTTGCTTATACCCACAATTGACCTTTGTTAGTTTTGAAGGTGCCACTGGACTCAAACATGCTTCTCTCATCTACATTTTAATATTTGTATTTGTATGCTAATCTCGCCTTAATCCAATCTCAACTATAACCACCCAGTTCTTAAGCAACTTGACTCTAACTAGTCCTTCCTGACAACCAACCCCTCATCCCATACGTAATGGTTGAATATATTCTGTTCTCTGTATCTGAAGAATTGTGCTTGTGTATGAAAGTTTATACCTTGAATTAAACTTTGTTGGTCTTAAAGGTGCCACAAAAGTAAAATTTTGTTCAATCTGCCTCCCAAGTTTTCAAAAGCCCTGGTTTTCACTAATGCTATCTTGTAGCTTTTAGCAGTCACTGCATCAGATGTGATCTTAGGGTGGTTTCCTTTTGGAAGTTGTTCAGGGCTGAGTAGATACCTGTTGTGTTCTCTGTAAAAAATCTATACAGATGGAACCACTCTTTTAGGTCCTAGGGTATCTAGTTTATTTGGGTAAAATTATCCATCCCCATATTCTACAGAATATGACAGAATTGGGGAGAGTAAATTATAATCTGTTGTTATGCCTGAATTTCAGGAAATAAATGTCTCTGGGCGTGTCCAGATTGTGAAAACCATCCAGTCTGTGAACAAATCAAAGTTGACTGTATGTGTAACATGATAGTATGAATGAATAAAAAGACAGTTCCTCAGTCTGAGTTGGAAGAGTGGTAGGTGATCTGATGTCAGACTTCATCAAAGTCACCTTGTTTCAATGCAAGTCAAGGACAGGAAAACAAGGTAAATTCAAGCAGAGTCCAGCCCCTCCTTTCCCTCGTGCCACTGCATTTTATCATGCTTTAACTGTTTATTTTAAAGGGTAGAAATTATTGGGAAAGTATCATTGTGTGCTTGCAAATGGACTATTAAACAACCTAATAATCTTTGCTTGTTTCTTGGTGTTCTGGGTTACACAAGTTGATTGATGGTGTAACAGTCATGTTATGCTTGGAACCTAACCAGCAAATCCATGTGAGAGTTAGTACAGTGGTTCCTTTACCGTGTGCTAGGACTGTGCCAGGGGATGGGAGGAGGGGGTCATGAAAAATTAAGCCACTGTGCTGGCTGCATCTGCCATTCTGTTGCTCATTTCAGACACATGGTTTAATTAAACTAGCTGTATTTAGTGTGATTTGTCTGCATGCGGGCCATTCCACTGACTAGGGCCACTCCACTGCATGCGGGCCACTCCACTGACTAGGGTTAGTTAGGTCTGTCAAGTAAGGACCTGAAGTTGGTTTATTAACAACATTTAATAGTTCTGCATGATGTACAAATATAGATGCCCTGACGTGGATAACCCAGGCTAGCCCAACCTTGTCAGATCTTGGAAGCTAAACTAGCCCTGGCTAGTATTTGGATGGAAAACCACCAAGAAATATTAGTTTTGTGACATGGAGGCAATCAATGGAAAACCACCTCTGAATGTCTCTTGCCTTGAAAACCCTACAGGGATTGTCAAAAGTCAACTGTGACCTGATGGCAACCCTCCTCCCAAAAAATTAAATAGCAAATATAGACATTCTGGCTTGTTCCCTAATAATGCCCTTCAGGGCTACACGGAGAATGCTCTACAATGTATGGTGTTGCTGCACTTGATTGATGCTTGGAGAATGATTAACTAAATCCAGAAACTATACTTTTTACTCTGACAGGCATCAAACTTACTCTAGAGTTGACATGTGTTGGATGTCCAAAACTTTAATTGCAAACTAAAAGAGTGCTGAGATCCTACCGAAGATATTTGCCGATCCCAACCCATTACTTATATCCTGGCAAGGAAGAAGTGTGGGGGGGAAAAAGATGGAGATTAAACCATCATCTTCTACATCAGAAAGATATAATTAAGAAATGGAAAAAAGACTTAACTGAATATGGCAGAGGATGCTTCTATTACAAGGATTTGAGAGACAAGCAAAGCTTATATATGAGAGGAAACCTCATAGTGATTGCTTCCAAGAAAAAGAAAAAGAAAAAAATAGGAGGAACAACAAAAATAATAGAAAAAATTCAAAAATTCAAATTCAGTTTAGATATTTCTATGAAGAGTATCAGTGTTCTTAAATTATGGACATAGATTTATGAGTTGGATTTGAGGAATTTACAAGAAGCAGAATGCCAAAAAATTAATTAATGGACTTTTAACAGATGGATTCCAGATCGAAGAGGGGATGAGACAAGGATGTCCCTTATCACCACTGTTGTTTATTCTTGCAATGGAATTTTTTCTTCTTCAAGAATTAGACAAGATCAAAATGTTAAACGATTTACAGTTGATGGACAGGAATTTAAGGCTAAAGAGTTATGTGGATGACGTGGTGTTGACAATATTAACCCTCCAAACTCTATACAACATATTATGGATCATATAGAGAAGTTTGGGTCCTTTTCAGGATTTAAAATAAATAGAGAAATAAAACCTAAAATAATTCCCAAATTCCTAATGAAGCAAGAAGAAGACCATATCAAGACAATTACTGAATGTGATTTGGTAACTCACACAATAAAATACTTGGGAGTAAATGTGTCTGGGGGGAAAGATACATTATTGCAAGAAAACTATGATAACATTTGGAAGAAAATACAAATAGACCTGGAAAGATGGTCTATATTGACACTCTCGTGGCTTGGAAAAATTTCCACAGTAAAAATAAATATCTTACAGAAAATAAATTTTCTATTTCAGATGCTACCAATTGATATACCCAACAAGATCCTGAAAGACTGGCAAAAACAAATCAATATATTTCTCTGGAATGGCGAGAAACTCTGATTTTATCATATACCAAGATACAATCAATTCTCAAGGTGAAATTAAATCCTTGCAGACGATGACTGAAGAAGGAAAAAAGAGGTGCAGGAGCTCATTAGCATAACTCATTAGCATATGCCACATCCCCTGACATCACTAGGGAATGTCAGTTTCAGCCCCATTATACCCTGTGGGCCATTGAAATCAATGGCAAAAACTCATAGAGTATATGAGGGGCTGGAGGAAAGGGGGTTTGAGGGAGAGGCTCCAAACTTGCAGGGTAGCTGCTGGGGCCTCTCCTTGAAATACCCACCAAGTTTCAAGAAGATTGGACCAGGGGGTCCAATTCTATGGGCCCCCAAACAGGTTGTCCCATCCCCTCCATTGTTCTCTATGGTGGGAAAAAGCGTGACTAACAAATTCTGGGTAGAAATACATACTGAAATGCAGAAAATCTTAAATTTAAAATTTTCCATGAAAACTCAGACTATATTATTAGGAATTCTACCATCTCATATAAATAGGTTGGAGTGTGAACTGTTCAGATATATGTAAACCATGGCACACCTAGTATTTGCAGCCAAGTGGAAGCCTGAAATTTGACCTATACTAAGAACTGGAGAGACAAAATGGAAGAATATGCTGTTATGACAAAAATGACAAACTATATAAATAAAAAGCTGATCACTGAATTTTAGAATAAGTGGAGAGCCTTTTATAATTACTACAGACAAACTACATAGATTAGACAAAGCTGTCAGAGGAGTTACAAAGAAATTTAATCTGATTAATACTTAAAAATTGTATAATCATATTATTATAGCTACACTCATTAATCTTCTATAGTCACATATTTATTAGTTATTATATGATAGTATATGGGCGGTGGTGGCTTAGAGGTTAAGGCACTGAGCTGCAGACCGGAAGGTAAGTAGCTCGGCAGTTCGAGAACCGAGTGCCGCATGATGGAGTGAGCTCCTGTCTCTGACAAGTAGATAAATAGGTACCGCTTCAGTGGGAAGGTAACAGCGTTCTGTGCACCTTGGTATTTAGTCATGCTGGCCACATGACCACGGAAAAGTCTTCAGACAGCGCTGGCTCTTCAGCTTGGAAACGGAAATGAGTACCTCCCCTCGAGTCGGATTTGACTGGCTTTCAAGCAAGGGAAACCTTTACCCTTTTTTATATGATAGCATAAACCTATGTAAAGAGTGAAGGGCGGGGTATAAATCCAATCTCTTCTTCTTCTATAAAGGCAAGAATGTTTTTTTAAAACTCCTTTCTTATGTTTTTCACTTATATGCTTTCCTACTTAGCCCTTTAGACAGGAAATAATGGAAATATGCATGGAAATATGTTGAAATATGGATTATTTTACTGTATCTTGATTTGTTATGATAGCTTTTATTATGATATTTTAAATCTTTTATATTCTTATAATCTATATACTAATAGCCAAGTTGCCCCCTCTGTGTGGATATCTAAATCCGCGTGGAAGGGGCACTTGGGGGCAGGGAGATTTTCCTGAACACTTGGGGAACTCCCCAGGTGTGCAGAAAAATCCTAAAACTTAAAAAAAAAATTCAGGGGATATTTAAATCCCCCCAAAAGTTAAAGAGCGTTTCCTGTGCATGTGCAGGGAATGCTCTGGAAAGTCTGTGGCGGCCCGGCAGCTGAGAGCCGCTAGGGCCTTGCCGCCGGTGCCAGGGTGGGTGGGTGGGGGAATCAGCAGCCCGGTGGCTGTAACTTTCTGGTCCACAGAACCAGGGAGCATCTGGGCTATGCCACGCATCTTGACCAGCCTCCCCCGCCCCCCGGTTCCCAGAGAGCCAGCCAGCCAGCCCACCCCCCTTCTTCCCTCCCCACTCACCCTAGTGGTTGAGCAGCCTCCATATCCCATGCTCGGGTGGCGGAAGCTGAGGCTGCCTCTAGGCAGCTCCGCACTCGTCCAGGCCTCAGTCCTGGTATGCTCCTGCCTGGGCTTAGGCCAGGGTGGCTCAGTCTCGGGCCCAGCCTACCACCAAAGCCCAGCTATGAGGAAGGAGACGACGCTGGAGAGCCGCAGGCGAGGGGAGAAGCAGGCCGTGCACCTCTGAGGCAACAACAACAGCTGCCGCCGCCGCACGCCCCTCTCTGCTCATGGACATTGCTGCCCCAGGTCTTCCGCGCGCACCCTCCCTTCTTTCACCATGTTTCACTTTTTTAGGCCTCAGCACTTTTAGGGAAAGCAGAGTAGCTATGGAAGGAGCAGAATAAACCCTGTTGGACACTGTCCACAAGGAAGCCAGCACACACGCAACCCCTGCTCCACCGCCAGTGCTACAACAGCAAGTTCCAGGCACGCCAAGCAAGCAACGCGAGGGAGGAGCATACTAGGTGGGGTCAAGGGGGGGACCCTACCATCTCCTGTTGTTAGAATTGGATGCTGCTTAGCATATGTGGCCCCACCTGCTGCTCAGCATTCCCGGGCTCAGGGACCGAGGAGCCGGGTGCTGTCATGTGATTCAAGCAAGGGCTCACGCTCTCTCTCTCTTGCTTCACTTCAGCCTCGCAGGACATTCAGTGGGGGACTTCGAAGTAGGTGTCTGCTTGCAAAGGAATTTCAGAAACAGACAGGAAATTGCTGAGTTATACGTTATCACAACACTCGGGACCATGGAACCCCCAGGGCTTAACAGCGATATTGGTATCTTACATCTGTTTGTAAACTCTTTTATTATGTTGTATGCTAACTCACTGCTATTCAGTCTTACAAACTGCCATAATCCAATTTTAGTTATACCTGTTACTCAGCTGCTTATGCATAGTGACTCTAATTAGCCCTTTCTGGCAACATCCTCCCCACCCTTTATCTGTATGTAATGGTTGGTAACTTCCATTTCATTGTATCTGAGGAAGTGTAATTGCACACGAAAGCTTATAGATGAATAAAACGTTGTTGGTCTTAAAGGTACCACTGGACTCAAACTTTATTCTGCTGCTTCAGAGCAACACAGCTAACCCCTTGAATCTATCTATTTCCTTTGTGATTTAGGTTCTATGAGGACAGGGCAATGTTAGTCAAAGAAGGGGGGGCAAGCATGGACTGAAAGCTTGATTTCCTACAGGGAGGGCAATTGAAAAGAGCAAAGTCTGCCAGGAAACCACTTTTGGTGATTTCCAGATGGCTGTGCCTTCAGCTGCTGTATCTTAGTAAACATGAGTCCTGAGAGAAGGGTGAAGGGTACTTTCCCAACACTGTTCCCTTCATTACTTGAAGGCTAGCCTCTGTGTTAGTCTGTGGCAGACAAAAAAAGTCATGTGCCCCCTTAAAAACTTAAAGTACCAGCAGAAGCTTTTGTGAACTGGAACCCATGATAGCATAAGATGTTGCTGGTCTTATTTTTCTTTCTCTTTCATATCTTGAGAGACAGTTTGGTGTAGTAGTTAGAAGCATCTATATATCTAATAGCCAAGTGCCCCCGTGCATGCAGATATCTAAATCCACACCCCGAGGGCACTTGGGGGGGGGGGGCAGAGAGATTTTCCTGCACTCTTGGGGGGCTCCCCAGGTACGCAGAAAAGCCTAAAAGTTAAAAAAAAACATTTGGGGATATTTAAATCCCCCCAAAAGTTAAAGAGCATTCCCTGCACATGCGCAGAGAACACTCTGGGAACTCTGTGACTGGCCGGCGGTTGGGAGGTGTCCAAGCCTCACCGCCAGTGCCAGGGAGTGGGAGCCACTGAGGCCTCGCCGCCAGTGCCGGGGGGGTGGGGAGGGAAGAAGACTTACCTGGAACTGCTTCCTCCTTGATGTGGAGCTGCAGCCTTTAGGAATCCCCCCCCCCCCCCGGAATATCGTAGGTCCCACCTCTTGTACATAATATCCTTAAAGTGTGTTTAACAAATGACGTTTTATGCTTTTCACCTTTCCATTTTCCCCTTTTTATTTTGTATTCTCTTTAAATGTTAAAATAAATATTATTTTTAAAAAGGCTACAGAGAAAATGGAGTCAAACTACGATCTGAATTTGAATCCTGGTTTCACAAACCAATGGTAGTATTTTTGGCAGTGGATATGACAAGCGATATTCCTAGGGTTGCCATTCCCCAGTTGGGGGCAGGGGATCCAAGTCCGTATTAAAACCAACTGATGCCCTAAGCACACGGCCCAACAATGGTGCCCCTCAGCTCTAAAATTTACCTCATTTATGTGAAAAATAATTAAAATAAATAATAAAATTAAGACCTTAAGGGTCCGTTACACAAATCAGCTGACACATTAAATGCTAGCCAGACCCAGCCAGCTGTGTTTACACTCAATGGAAGCGAACCTCTCATGCCATGAGACGGAAACAAATGTGATATCTGACGACACCTTCAAACCAAACTTTTAAACTTTAATCACTCACCATGGTAAAGGAAATGGTTTTTTTAAACAATGCAGATTAAAGTCAAACATGTCTGATAAGGACAGTTACAAAAAAAAATTGACTAAAGTTGAGTGTGGCAGTGAAAGAGTTAAGGGCATGATAGCTGGGGGGGGGGACTCTGTGATGCCCCCCTTCCCTTAGTGCCCTAAGCCCATGCTTATTCTGCTTAATGGCTGAGCCAGGGCTGAGGGGATCCCCCGGTTTTGCAGGCTCCTGACCGCCACTGCCCAGCTGGCCAGCAGGAGGAAATTCCCCACCCAAAACAGTGATATCGCCGGAAATAAATGTGATGTGCCTGGAAGTGATGTAGGCATGTCGATGCTGTTGGAGGGGGAACAGTCTGATTTTGAGGCAAAACTCTATGGTTTGAGGCTGATTTTACCATAGAGTTTTGCCCCAAAACCAGAGCATTGCCTCCCAACAGCACCAACATGCTTACGTCATGTCTGGGTGATGTAGGAACATCACGCAGCATCACTTCTGGTAACGCTGGCGTGTCATGCAACGATGCTTCTGCCTCCGGGACATCCTCCACGTCCCTGCCAGTGTTTCCGGCAGACCAAGCAACCCTAGATTCTACAGAGATATTTATAAGTCCAGGATACTTCTCTGAGCGCCCCCCCCCCCCCCCCCCCGGTCCTTTGGTGGCGATTTTTTTCTTCCATTTCCCTAGTTTTTTATTACAATTAAAATGACTAGGATTTAATCCTGTCTCCATATTTTGCCACCTCTGTTGTGTTTTCTGTATGCTTTTGGCCAGGTAGAGATTGTGTGGTTGTGTTTCCTCTACGAAAGTTTTGGCTGGAAGCCCTGCCCGTGAGAGGTGTGTGTGTGTGTGTGTGTGTGTGTGTGAACCCTGTTGCCTGCTGATACTGCAAATCTGCTAATAGTCCCCTGCTGTAGAAATGTTGTCACCATCCTCTGAACAAGCTGACAGATGTTTATATGAGAGCTAAACTAGCTCCACTCCTTTGGCTTCTTGCCTCCTGCTCAACTCCCGAGCACTTTCAAATATTAGGAAACGAAGTAGGGAATCCAAGATAGACAGAGGTGCTTTAACAATTCAAGGGTGTGTGTCTGTGTGTGATAAATTCTGGTTTCTGGTTCGGTTAACCTCTATTCCTGTGTGACTGCTACAGATTTTAAAGCAGTCTAATGGACAGTTAGCCCATACTGAGGTCTTGTCTGATTCTGCCCTCAAGCTCCTGAAGTGCCACCCAAAGCAATTTTGAAAAGTTCAAACTTAGCTGCTTTTGACAGGGAGTGTGTGTCTGTGTGTCTGTGTTTAAACCCTTATGCAATTCCGGAGCTTATGTAGTTAAAGTGCACTTTTTATGATCGCTGTGTTAGGAAACTGGCTCCAGTTCCCAATTGTGTGGGTGGTGTATTCAGCTGGAAGGTATTTGTCAGCATATGAAGGGCTTTCCTGCTGTTGTGGCTGATGTAATGCAGCTGTGATCTCTTCTCTTTTCAGTGGAGGGAAAAATCCACCGGAGACCTCATCTATTCCTCTTTAGACATATTTATATTTTTCTGTCACTGCCAAGAGAGTCTCATGTTGCAGTCTGAGGTCTTACAAGATGCCTCCTTTAGTTCTGTTTGACTCAGACAAGCGGGATGACACATCATGTTCTTTCTGCTCCTTAAGCATCTGTAGCTGTTTCCCAAACTGGAAACCAGCATTTGCAGAATGTGTGACCCAGGGAAGTAACTCATTGAATTGCTTACCCAAGAGAGACCACTCACTCTGCTGAATCAAGAGTGACTCAGTCATTCATGTTGTACTTTCACCCACATTTCTGCCACAAGATTCTGCAGTGTGGGACAGCGGTTCAAGTGTCAAACTAGGATCTGGGAGACCACGATTCAAATCCCCACTCTCAGCCTAATGGACCTCACAGGGTTGTTGCGTGACTAAAACGGAGGAGAGGAGAATGACGCAGTCTGCTTTGGATGCCCACTAGGGAGGAAGGTGGGATATAAATAAGATAAATAAACAGTGCAGGCCTCTGCTTTGTCTCTTAAAGTACCTGGCAATACAGTAATGACTCCTTTAACACTGTGGTTCTGTTCCTGAGTCCCAAGCGAAACAGTTCTGTAAGCGGTATTAGTAACACTGACTCTCATGGAAATGAGTTCATAGCATCTCCGTTTCTGAGGTATGAGTGATGCATGAGGTGGCAACTGGAGGAAATGCCAACCACCAGCTGTAGGCGTGCCACCATCACCCCCCCCCCCCCGTGAGGCGGGGGTTTCCCCAGTTTGAGAACCCGCCCCCCCCCCCTTTTTTAATCATCTGCAGCGGGAGACAAAATGGCGAGCGTTGGTGACGCTTTAGCAGTTCTTCCCTCCTAAACTCTGTGGTAGGAGGCTAGAGCATCACCGCTTCTGGAGGACTCAGCGCTGCCTCTAGTCCATCTTCCCCATTTTCCTGTACACGGCTTTTCATGAAGAGTGTGGGTTGTGTGGGTCAGGTGGGTGGGTCCGGTGGGTGGGCCCTGGGCCCTGCCCCCCTGCCTGCCTGCCTGCAGCCGCCTGCTCTAAAGATGCTCCCCAGCTCCCAGCAGCCCTCATTCAGGCTAGGATGAGCTGGGGGCTGCTGTAGCTGCTGTGAGTTGTGTTGCCACGCAGACTAGGATTTGTTGGAGGAACCTTCCAGCGGGGTTGCTGCACAGGCTGAGCTGAGTCAGTCACTGAGTTGAGGTCAGTGTGCGCGGCCATGTGCTCCCACGTGGGTAGAGGGGGAGTGGACCATGCCAGCCCTGGCCCAAGCGGTGCTTTGCTTGCAGAGAAAGGATGTGAGGTGGGGGTGGGTCCCCCACTGCCGGCCCACCCAGGAAGCTGTCCTAGGGCTGGGCCAGCTATGTGCTCTGCCTGTTGCCTTGCCTCCATATGTCCCTCTTGCTCTGCCTTCTTTCCCTTCTCTCTCAGCCTGCTCCGTTGTTTTCGTAGGGGCCGGCTCGGCTGTTTCTGTCTGAGGCCGAGTGGGGGGGAGAGGAGGAGGAAATGTTGCTCTTCGCCGCACCCACGTCCTCTATCCCTTGGCTGAAGGCTGCTTGGAATGAGAGCCAGGGGTGGTGGGGCCGTCGGGCTGGGCAATTGGAAGGAAGTAGGCCATTCTATGAGCCCCAGAAGGAGCTGACCCCATCATTTCCATTGGAGGGAGAAAAGATGCAGTCCCTTAAAATGCTGTTTGCGAGCCTTAGCCTCACCTGGAAGCCAGTGAATTCACCTCTTTGTAGCTCTGAAGCAGCAGCAGCAAAAAGCATTTAGTGATGGGGGTGGAGGTGGGGGTGGGGGTGGGGCAGCCATGCGTCCACCTTTCCCCCTGATGATAGGCGCTCTGGAAATGGAGTGCATTGTGGAAGAGGGGCATGCAAGTGAGCTGGAGAACATGATGGCTCAGTGGTAGATTGAGTTGCCAGCTTCCAGGTGGCACCTGG
Organism: Lepidodactylus listeri; assembly: GCA_029233225.1. NCBI lineage: Eukaryota > Metazoa > Chordata > Lepidosauria > Squamata > Gekkonidae > Lepidodactylus > Lepidodactylus listeri. Next base: position 11,473,361 of record JARCFY010000015.1, on the reverse strand, counting down.
AGATCCTCCACTATTACAGTTGATCTCCAGATAATCACGATTAGTTCCCCTGGAGAAAATGGCTGCTTTGAAGGGTGGGCTCAATGGCATTATACTCTGCTGAGGCCCCTCCCCAGGTGCCACCCCTCAACTCTCCAGGTTTCCCCCAGCCCAGAGCTGGCAACCCTAGGGACCACTCCCTTTGCAGGTAGAAAGTCCCAGGTTCAGTCACGGTCCAGCACCATTGGAGTCCCCTGGCAGCTCTCCCCAAGGGGCTGTTCTAGCTGTTGGGCACTTGCCGCTTGAACGTAGAAGTCTACTGCCTCTGGACAGTGTGACTTGAACGTTAAAGTATACTGTACTTGGAGGTCCCATTTAGGTACTGCAGCTTGAACTTGGAGGTATACTGCCTTTGTATGTGGAGGTTCCATTTATGTAATGCGGCTTGAACTTGGAGGTATACTGCCTCTGCATGTGGAGGTTCCATTTAGGTGGTGTGGCTTGACTTGGAGGTATACTGCCTCTGTACTTGGAGTTAACATTTAGGTAATGTGGCTTGAACTTAGCGGTTTACTGCCTCTGTATGTGGAGGGAAAAGGGGAGGGTGGGAAATGATATATGACAGTGTATTTAAATTTGAATTTTGAAAGAAGGAAGTGACTTCAGAGGAAGAGGCGGGTTTTGGGGAAGTGCCCAGAAAGTGACATCATCAGAAGGAGGTGGGGCTTGAGAAGTGACATCACTTGACCTTTGTATTGAAAGTGACACCACAGGACGTGACATCACAAAAATCTCCTGGCTCCACCCCCAAAGTCCTCAGATATTTCCCAGGTCAGACCTGGCAGCCCTTACCACCTGACTGCCTCTGTTAGGATCCCGTGCTGGAGCATGCTGGGAAGTTCTTCCAGGTTGCCTTCCATATCAAGGCTTTCTTTCAGGAGAGCTGCTGCCACTTTCGCTGCCAGACCTGCAGCTCAGGTTGAGGCCCAGCTGTGTTGTATACATTTTCAGTGTGGTCGGGAGGTGGCTGCTGCCCCTGCAGTGATGCTGTGTCTCTTTTGGCCTGGCCTTGTTTCCTTCCATGTAATGCACCCTGTGATACAGCCCTCTGCCTGACCTGGAGAAGGGGGAAAGTCACGAGAGGTGCTGTGGGCTCTTTCTTCATCAGATCCCAAATGCACATCAAATAACCACACTCTTCCAAAAGAAAGACAATTTATTTTACCAAAGAACAAATATCAGTACTTTCAAGAGTCCAAAACAGAAAACTTGAAAAAGAACCCAGCTGCTTGAATTATCTCACTTTGACTTTAAAAGCAGGTTCTTGTTCCAGGCATGAGGGAAATAAAACTTTCAATCTTGCCGGCTACACATCAGTTTCTCCTTCTGGTAGTCTGGTTCTACCGCTGATGAATCCTCTGTCATCGAGAGAGAGAAAGAGAAACCCAGCCCTCTACCTACCAGTTTTATCCACTATCTCCCCACTAGGGCTGCCAAGTCCGCCCAGGGGGTGGTGGATCCCCCGCTACAGGGGTCCCCAATCCGCCAGCCCGGATTCGGCCGGTGGGGGGGACCCCACCCCCAAAGTCGTCGGGTCAGGATGACTGCCCCAGGGTGACGCTCTGGCAATCGCCCAGAAACTCTATGGTACCATGCCACTTCTGGTGACATCATCACGGTGCGCGCACCAGGAGACTCCCAGGATGAAGAGGACTCCCCCCGCTGGTAGAAGGTAAGTACTTGGCAACCCTGCTCCCCACTATTGAGCTAATGATTTAATAAACATGACCTTTTCCAGCCAACATGCAAAGGCTTCATTCTTGACAAACATCACCTGTTAACAATTTGTCAAATTAACCAGCACATAGGCTTGTTATCTTTCTCTTAATAATAACAGAATTTAAAAAGCAAAGCATAATTACAGCTAAGCATCACACAAACCCTTTTTAAATCAATTCGGAAATATAAGCCTTTAGATTACCAATTTGCTAAAATGATGTATAATAACTGAGGATTGCACCACCCCAAAATATATAGTAATCAACCTGTGTCATGTGACAAATAGTTAATAGCCATGTAATTACAATCAGGGCTATTTGGGGGCAGGGATGCACAGGAACGGAGTTCCAGCTGGCTTCCAAGTTGGCCACGCTTACAGCCCCCCCTCAGGTTCCCCAAGTGCCTCGCAAGCCACGGGGCGCCTGGGGAAGCCAAGTCGATCCAGGGAGCCGATCCAGGGAGGGAAGGCAGTTTAAACCCTCCTTGGATTCCCCATGCGCCCCGCAAGCTGCAGGGCACCTGGGGAAGCTGATCCTGGGGGGGAGCTGTACTGTCAGGGGTGTGGCCTAATATGCTAATGAGTTTCTGCTGTTGGGTGTGGCCTGTTATGCAAATGAGTTCCTGCTGGGCTTTTTCTACAAAAAAAGCCCTGATTACAGTCAACAACTTATATACAATTATATGAGTTATGGTTGGCAGAAATTGAAATATGAACAGCCTCAATCATATTCTGTCACCATAGTCACCAAAAGAAGACAGCTACTATTACATCAATTAGTTACCTTAATTCTAGGGACTTTAAGTACTTCCTCCCCCCCCCCCATCTCTCTCAAAAGTTTGACACGCATCTGAGCAAAACAACAATCTCTACCCAGCTTAGACTAAATAACAATTTATAGCTGGTTGGCCTAATTTCTTGATTCCCCTTGATTTCTTCTCTGGCCATCCTCATTTGTCTTCTGATGACTTCTGTTTGTATTAGACTTCTATTTGTATTAGCTTCAGACCTGCTGAACAACTCTTCAGCTGTCATGACCTTCTGTGTTTTAAACTCTCCCACTTATTTTGACCCAGGCTTCTTGACATCTTTCCCTTTCCTCCTATATCTGCATCATTATTCCCCTTAGGTTACGATGATGTCACTTTCATATCTGGTGGATTGTTCTGTTGTCTGGAAGATTTCTTGCAGAAATGCATAAGGAGTTCCCCAGGGTTCACAGATATTGGCTGTTCTTGGTAGTCAGCCATTACTTCTATTTGTCTCCTCCCCTGAATTTTCTCACTCACACACAAGGGAGAGTTCAGGGAAGAGGTGGAACCAGCACTTCATTCTCTCACTGTTTGCCAGACATTAGGAAAAGACTCTGGCTGCCTCCAGTTTCACCCAAAGCCTGGCACAAAGCAAGAGAATGGCAGTGCTCCTTCCCTGATTCCTCTGGGGACTTTTCACATCAATTCCCGTTTCTCATCCCCTCGAGAGGTATTGTAAATAAAACCACATTTTCCCAGTTGGCTGCTTGTTGTTTTCAATGAACATTTCTAGGGAGTGCCTGCTTTTGTTTAATGGTTTGTGTTTGGGTCTGATTCAGTCTGGAGAAGCATACTGTAGGAGGCCCCACTGTCTAGTAGAAATACAACAGGATGTTTCCCTTACCAACAGTGTTGCATAAACTCGCAGTGTTCCTGATGTCGAAACTTGTCAGCTACTTCTGCACATACTGCTAAGTGTTCAGTTTTCCAAACTCCAGTATGGCAAATGGAAAGTCCCCCCTGCTTTCCTGATTTTGCAGAATACCACACTAATTACAGTTTGCTATCCAATGATATCCAACTGTATCCAGCTATTGGTTTGCCCTTTTTTTTGTTTCATCCTGTGCTTTGATCCAGAACTAGAATTCAGCCAGCCACATGTTTCAGGAAGGGAGAGTCACCTCCTGCCCCATGCATATAGATGATTGGTGGTATCTAGGGCTCTTCTTGTAGAAAAAGCCCAACAGGAGCTCATTAGCATAATAGGCCCCACCCAACAGCAGAAACTAATTAACATATTAGGCCACACCCCTGCCAGCACAGAAAGAGAGAGAAAGAGAAGGAAAGAAAGAGGGAAAAAAAGAGAGAAGGAAAGAAGGAGGGAGAGAGAGAGAAGGAGAGAAGGAGGGAAAGGGGGAAGGAAAGAGAGAAGGAGGGAAAGAGGGAAAGAAAGAGACAAGGAAAAGAGGGAAAGAAAGAAAGAGAAGGAAAGAAAGAGGGAAAGAGAAGGGGGAAAGGAGGGAAAGAAAGAAACTGGGCAAAGAGATGGGGGAGGGAGGGAGGCTCTCCCACCCCCAATCAAGGCTCCATCACTACCCTGCAGCCCTCTCACCCCCAATCAAGCCCACATCACCACCACCACCACCACCCCGCACCAGCCAGGCCGTGGGTGACCAGGCTGGAGCGAGGCACCACTTTGCCCGGCCGTGGCTTCTGCTCCCCTTCCCCCCTTAGCCAAAGCTAACCAGATGGGCAAGGACAGCGTGGAGGGACAAGCAGGGAATGAGAGTGAAGGGAACAGCGACGGAGAAGGGGACCTGGTGGAGGCAGAGGGGGCACTGGTGGGCAGTGGCAAGACCAGGATGGCGACACCTTGGGACTGGACCTAGTTGGCATGGAGGGCAGTGGCTGCAGTGAGGAGAATGGTGACAGACAATGCCATGGAGAGGGGAGGGGGCGCACCAGTGAGCAGCGAGGCCAGTGATGACGCCTCCCAGGCAGGGAGCCCAACTGTACCACAGGTGGAGACAAAGAGCAGCGGTGGTGAAACCAGTGGTGGTAGCCGGGGCAGCGACCACAACGTGGTAGAGTCCTGGAAACAGCAGAAATGGTAGAAGCTTTCTCACCCGGCGGAGAAGCGTGATGGGGCCCCACCACCTGACCAAAGAGCGCATCAAGGTCCCCCCCACAGCCCCCCTAATCAAGCCACTGCCACCACCCAGCACCATCCAGGCGGCCCACCCTTCCTCCCTGATCAAGCCCCCACCACCCCAACTTACCCTGGCTGCTGGTGGCCAGGTGTTATAGAAATTGAACATGATACAGTGAAGTGAAGTAGTTCAAAAGATCTTTTAGTCAATATTAACAATATAAATACAATTATTGTTCAATAAGAACATAAGAACATAAGAGAAGCCAATGTTGGATCAGGCCAACGGCCCATCCAGTCCAACACTCTGTCACACAGTGGCCCAAAACACCAGGTGCCCTCAGAAGGTCCCACAGTGGGAGCAGGAAGCCCTCCCCCTGTTGCCCCCCCCCCAAACACCAAGAATGTAGTGCATCACTTGCCCCAGATTGAGAGTTCCTATCTATACTTTGTGGCTAATAGCCACTGATGGACTTCTGTTCCATATGTTTATCTAATTCCCTCTTGAAGCCGTCCATGCTTGTAGCCGCCACCACCTCCTGTGGCAGTGAATTTCACGTGTTAATCACTCTTTGGGTGAAGAAGTACTTCCTTTTATCTGTTCTAACTCGACTGCTCAGCAATTTTATGGCATGCTCACAAGTTCTTGTACTGTGAGAAAGGGAGAAAAGGACTTCTTTCTCGACCTGCTCTATCCCATGCATAATCTTATTAACCTCGATCATGTCACCCCTCAGCTGTCGTTTCTCCAAGCTAAAGAGCCCCAAGCACTTCAACCTTTCTTCATGGGAAAAGTGTTCCAACCCTTTTATCATTTTAGTTGCCCTTTTCTGCACTTTTTCCAATGCTATATCTTTTCTGAGGTGTGGTGACCAGAACTGTACACAGTACTCTAAATGAGGTTGCACCATTGATTTATACAGGGGCATTATGATACTGGCTGATTTGTTTTCTATTCCCTTCCTAATAACCTCCAGCATAGCATTGGCCTTTTTCATTGCAGTCGCACACTGTCTCGACATTTTCATTGAGTTATCTACGACTCCAAGATCTCTCTCGTGGTCAGTCTCCGCCAGTTTGGACTCCATCAACATGTATTTATAGTTAGGATTTTTGGCTCCAGTGTGCATCACTTTGCACTTGGCCACATTAAACCCCATTTGCCATGTTGACGCCCACTCACCCATCCTCAACAGATCCCTTTGGAGTGCCTTACAATCCTCCCTCGTTCTCACCACCCTGAACAACTTCATGTCATCTTCAAATTTAGCCACTTCACTGCTTACTCCCAACTCCAAATCATTAATAAACAAGTTAAAAAGCATAGGACCAAGTACTGATCCCTGCGGTACCCCACTGCTTACCTCCCTCCACTGAGAAAATTGCCCATTAATACTCACTCTCTGTTTCCTTTTAATTAGCCAGTTTTTGATCCACAAAATGATCAAGCCTTGAAAACCATAACCCAGTCCTGGAAAGACCACATTTTGAGTATAGCAATAAGTTTAAATTGAATAATGACAAGATGGGAGGAATACAGATGAGCTATCAGAATGATTTGCCATCTCCAGAAGATTTTAGTGAGGTGGAGCGGTAGGGTTGGCAGGTCCCCTCTGGCCACTGGCAGGGGATGGTGGGAGGGAGGCTTGCCAGATCCTGGTTGGGAAACTTCTGGAGATTTGGGGATGGAGCCTGGGGAGGACAGAAACATCAATGCTGCAGAGTCCACCCTCCAAAGAATCCATTTTCTCAAGGGGAACTGATCTCTGTACTCTGGAGATGAGCTGTAATTCCAGGGGATCCCTAGGTCCCACCTGGAGGCCGGCATCCCTAGGAATGAGAATCAATGAAATAAAATAATTTAAGGACGATAGTGCAGTTAGAAACGAAGTTACACAAGTGAGCACTGAAAGAATCTCCCTCGACAGTGCCAGGCAGGACGAAGCCGAGGCAGAACTGACTGGCCGCTCAAGGCCACCCTTCCTTCGCCCTGCTCGCCATGTTGGTGGCATGGCTCCCCTTCCCCGAGCGGTGCCCAAAGCTTCAGCTCGCTTCCCCCTCCTCGCCTCATCCTGGACTCATGCAGCACCTGGTTCTCGGCCAGCAGCTTCTGATTTTTCTGCCCAGAGGAGGAGGAGGAGGAGGAGAAGAAGGAGAGATTGGATTTATACCCCGCCCTCCACTCCCCAAGGGAGTCTCAGAGCGGCTTACAAACTCCTTTTCCCTTCCCCTCCCCACAACAGACACCCTGCGAGGTAGGTGGGGCTGAGAGAGCTCTTTCCCAAGCTGTCCTTGAGGGAACAGCTGGTCCAGAGCTATGGCTTGCCCAAGGTCATCCAGCCAGGTGCAAGTGGAGGAGTGGGGAATCAAACCCGGTTCTCCCAGATTAGAGTCCGCTCACTTAACCACTACACCAAAGGAGAAGGAGGAGAGAAGCGGCAGCATGAGAAAGGCCCTGATCCTGATCCGCCCCTCCAGCCTGCTCACTCACCTCGGCCTCCAGCTCGACAGCCTGCCACTCTAGCTCGATCATGCTCGCCTTCTTCCTGTCCCGCGCGCTCTGCGCCGTCACTCAGTTTTTCAGCTTCCAGCGCAGGGCATTCTCCTTGGCACTGAGGTGGGCCAGGCACTGCCTCTTGGGTGGCAGCTGAGGCGCAAGTGGCAAGGCGGTGGCAGCACTGCTGGGGGCCCCAGAAGCCCCTGCTGCTGTGGCTGGGAGGAGCAGAAGCCTGGGGGGCAGTGGCGGGGCCCAGCAGGGGGGCCATGGGGGCTGCAGCCGCTGTGCTGCACCCTCCGAAATTCCCTCTCACCTTCTGCGCTGCCCCTTCCCATGCTGGTGGCACTGCTTCGTGGCCCAACTGAGGGCTGCTTAGAGCAGGGGGCGGGGTTTGCTACTCTGCTGGGTATCCTGGACCTCCCTTTCACTCACTGCTACCGTCCTTTGAAGCTCGGCTAAAGTGTCATCTTCATCCTGGGCTGTCAGGAACCTTGGGCCCACCTATCAGCAGCTCACTTTCTCTTGCTGCACCCGGCCCTCCCCAGCCTCCAACGTCCTCCCTCCAGCCTCCTAAGTCTTCCCCTGCTCTGGCCGTCCTGACCCGGATAAGTCGAGGCGTCCAGGCGTCAGAGCTGGCCCAGGAAACTCTTCACTCGTGGCATTGCTTTGGTGTGCTCTGGCCTGAAATGACCCCTGGTCACCCCAGTTTCACATGTGAGATTTATTCTAATACGTGTGAATATTTCTCATGAGAGATGAGAAATGGAACGATGGGCAATGTAGGTGATAGAGGCCATTTTAAACCAATGCCTGTTGAAGTTGCCTGTGAAAATCCTCTTAGAGATGTTGTGACCTTTTGAAAACTGTGCTGGGCAAGCACCTACAGCAGCTTAGCTGAGCAAATACAAGTTTATCTAGTACCAGAACAGATATATGAATAGGTAGTTCTTAAAAAGCTCTTTCTCGTATTTTTGTAGTATTTTTATAGTAATGCACGTGAAGAATAAAGATTTCTTTTGACCTAGTCTGCACATTTTCTTGAAATGGTTCTAAATAGGCTATTGGGTTTTAATTCTGAGTTGGGAGCTCCTGCTGCGATTCTTCAGATTATGGTTTCCTGTGGTTTAACTGCAAAGGCAAATGAGGCTAACTTTAATTGAAATGTCTCTAAAACAGCAAGGATAAGTTCATCATAGTCTGCCTTTTCTTACATAGCATTGGTTAGAAATTCGATTAGAAGTTCAAGATTCTCATTTTAACTGTGAAAGGTGGATGTTGATTCAAAAGAATAGTAATGGTTCTTCTGATTATCTGTTCTGAGCAAATCAACACTATTGTCAGGACTGCCTTCACGTGTATAATCTTGCCCGCACATTGATATCTGCTTTCGAGGCCTTTCTTGGGATACATTGCCTGGTGAATGGAGGTGGCTGGCCACTTGGAAAATGTCCTTCTTGTTGGAATAAGCAAGGTCTATCATGCATAGATAGAGGAGATGACAAGAACATCCTGCAGAGGGAAGCAGAAGGGACAACTAGTTAGCGTAGTGAGACTAGGGAGTTCCTGCTGTTTTCAAATAGTCTCCTTCCTGCCTCCTGATTGGCTCAGTTATGTCTCCTTCCTGCTCCTGCTGAGAACTTAGTCTGCTGACTCTCTCCCAGCTTAGTTAGACAGTAAGACCTCTCTCTCTCTCCCTCTCTCCTGTTCTCTACTAAGTTTGTTCTCTTCTTAATAAATTGACTTCATTCTTTAAACAGCTTGTGCGCCACATTATTGCATATCTACACTCTGCCAACACTTCTCTGTAGTGCTGCAATGACTATAGATCAGTCTTTCCGAATAAGTTTGCCTAGCACAGTTTCGAGCACAGAGAACAAGTTTGATGTAGTGGTTAGGAATGCGGACTCTAATCTGGAGCCCCCACTCCTCCACATGTAGCTGCTGGTGTTACCTTGGGTCAGTTACAAGTTTTTTCAGAGCTGTTCTCTCAAGGGCAGTTCTTTGGAGAGAGCTCTCAGCCCCACCTACCTCACAGGGTGTCCGTTGTGGGGAGGGGAAAGGAAAGGGGATTGTAAGCCCCTCAGAGACTTCTTCAAGGTAGTGAAGGGGAGTGTATAAATCCAATCTCCTCCTCCTCCTCCTCCTCCTCTTCTTCTTCATTAGTGTTTTGATGAATACACTTTTATTTGTTAGCTTTTGATTAGGACTGCGGGGAAGTAGCGAGGGTGGTACCCGTAGACGGTGGCGAAGGGGGTGGTTTGTGTGGAGGAATGGATGGCATTGTTGTAGGCGAACTCTGCCACTGCCAGCAAGCCCAACCAATTGTCCTGCTGGTAGCAAGCATAACACCTTAAGTTCCAAGGTAGCATTCGTGTGCTCAGTCTGGCCGTCAGTTTGTGATTGGCAGTGGACAGATGCACCTGGGTCCCTAGACCAGAGTGCAGGGCTTGCCAGAACCGGGAGGAGAACTGGGGTCCGCGGTCTGAAATCACATGGTCTGGGAGACCATGTAGCCGGAAGATGTTCTGTATGTACAGGTGGGCGGTCTCTTGGGTGGACAGGAGCTTGGGACAGGGAACGAAATGTGCCATTTTGGTAAACAGGTCTACCACCACCAGGGTGCAGGTATGGCCATGAGACCGGGGAAGTTCGGAGATAAAGTCCATCGAGAAGGTATCCCACAGCACTGCAGGCATGGGTAGTGGGTGTAGCAGCCCAGACGGCTTGGCAGGAATGTCCTTGGCACATCTGCACACTTCACACAAGGTGACGTACCGGTTTACATCCGAGAGGATCCGTGGCCACCAAAATTCCCTCATAAGTGCAGGGTCTTGTGGAGTCCAAAGTGCCCAGCAGGCAGGATGTCATGGGACAGACAGAGAACCTGCGACTGCAGAGGCCTCAGTGGCACGTACACGCAGTTGCGGTGCAACAGCAGTCCGTTGCGTGCGGTGAAGTCCGAGGTTAGTCCCTGTTGCAGTTCCTGCAGACGCTGCTGTGCCCAAGGGTCCGATGCCTGACTGTCCCGAAGGTCCTCGGTGAGCGGGGTGGAAACGGTGGTGGCGGCAGCAAACACCAAGGGTGGCAAGATGAACGTAGTTGGGGTTTTCTCGGTTGCAGCTGGTGCATATTCCGGCTTGTGTGATAGAGGGTCTGCTTTTTGGTTCTGTGCATGGGGAACGTAAGTTATTTTGAAGTTGAACCAGGAGAAGAACAAGGACCAGCAAATTTGTCTCTGGTTCAGATTTCGGGTTGTCTGAATGTGCTCCAGATTTTGGTGGTCAGTGTGGATTTGTACTGGGTGGTGCGCTCCCTCTAGGTGATGTCTCCATACCTCAAAGGCCATTTTAATAGTGAGTAACTCCCTCTCCCAGATGGTGTAGTTTCTCTCAGCCGCGGTTAGTTGGCAGGAGTAATAGGTGCAGGGCTGGAGAGGCTGGGATGGGTCATGACGCTGGGATAAGATGGCTCTGAGGGCCACACCAGAGGCATCGACTTCCACTGTGAAGGGCAGCTCGGGGTCCGGGTACCGAAGAAGTGGGCCGGTGGCAAAACAGGTCTTTAGCATGGCAAAAGCTTGAGCAGCCTCTGGGATCCAGCGAAATTGTTCCTTAGGTCGGAGGAGCCTAGTGAGCGGCACGGTCAACTCAGCATACCGGGAGATGAGTTCGCGGTAGTAGTTCGCGAAGCCAAGGAGGCGTTGAATGTCTTTGCGGTTCTGCGGGGTCTGCCACATCAGAATGGCCTCTACCTTCTTGGGATCCATGAGGATCCCCTTTGGGGACACGATGTGCCCGAGGAACTCCACAGAGGACAGGTGGAAGGCATATTTTTCGAGCTTGGCATACAGGCCATGGGAGTGAAGGCGTTGTAGGACTTGGCACACATGCTCAATATGTTGCACCTTGTTGTCCAAGTAGATCAATAGATCATCTAAATACATTATCATGATGTGGTCTAGCAGGTCCCGGAACACATCATTCATGAAGCGTTGGAAGACGGTGGGGGCATTGGTAAGGCAGAAGGGCATCACTAGGTACTCGTATTAGGTACTCGTATTGTCCATAGTAGGTCCCAAACACCGTTTTCCACTCATCGCCTGCCCAAATCCATACCAGGTTATAGACTCCTCGGAGGTCGAGTTTGGTATATATCCAAGCCCCCTTGAGCTGGTCCAACAGTTCTGGGATCAGTGGCAAGGGATACCAGTCACGGATGGTGATCTTGTTCAGTGCTCGGAAGTCATTGCACAGCCTCAGCTCTCCACTCTTCTTCTTGACAAAGAGCACAGGAGCAGAGAGTGGAGAGGTAGAGGGACGAATGAACCCCCGGGCGAGGTTCTTGTCCAAGAAATCCCGGAGAGCCGCCAGTTCTGGTTCTGACATGGGGTACAGATGTCCAGCTGGCAGCGTGGCTCCAGGTTCCAAGTTAATGGCGCAATCGTAGGGCCGATGCGGAGGAAGGTTGTCAGCCCCTTTTTCCTCAAACACATCTGAAAACTCGGCGTACGGTTGTGGGAGGTGCAGGGCAGTGGCTGATGTGGCAGCGGCCAGCGTAGTGACTGGGTGCAGATGTGGGCAGGGAGCGGGAAATTTGAGTTCTTGCCTTACCCAATCTACCCTGGGGTTGTGAGTCTGTAACCAGGAGAGACCCGGATAATCGGGAACCGGGACATGTGGACGACGTCAAAGTTCACCGGCTCCTAGTGTTGGTAAATACGGAGGAGCAGGTCGCAGGTTTCCTCGGTTACCGGACCGGAGCATAGGAGGCGTCCGTCAATGGCCTCCACGAGCGTTGGTGTTTCTTTAGGCTGCGCTGGGATCTGGTGCTGCTTCACAACACAGAGTTGATGAAGCAGGTGGCCGCATCAGAGTCCAGCATGGCAAAAATGAAAAGCTACCGTTCATCCGGGAGGCCAAGTTTGATGGGCACCAGGAATGGCCGGGGTCCAGAGGAGCTACTTTCAAGGACCCAGCTAAGTGCCCCACGCTGATGGGCCCATTCAAGTGTGGGGCTGATCTTTTACTGGTGGCGGTAACTGTGCCAGTGGTGTGAGCAGAGTTTGCTTGGTGGGACAACCGGAGGAAAAGTTCCCCGCCCCACCACAGTAGAGACAGAGATTGAGGGCGCATTGACGAGCTTTTTCCTCAGGAGTCAGGCGGGGTTGGGCTCCTCCGAGCTGCATCGGCTCACCTTCAGCTGGGCTTGCCTGAGGGTTGCTGGGCATCTGCCGGGACATAGAACGACCAACCAGTGGTCTGGAGCGGGAGGTGGCACAGGCCTGCCATCACCCTGTCAAGCGCCCATTGATCCGAAGACAAAGGGTTATGAGTGCTTGCAAGGAGCTGGGCCACTCGACCTGGGCCAACTTGTCTAACGCTTTGTCCGCAAGCCCTTCCACGTACTGGTCCATGCAGGCAGCCTCATTCCACTTTAAGTCCTGGGCTATGAGCTGAAACTCGGTGCTCTGATCTTACAATTAGCCGTCTCCGCTTGCAGGGGTGTAGCAAAAGTAGTGGACAAACTGGTGCGAACCCCCCAAAAGTCCGACAGGAGCGGCAACGCTTCCACTAACAGAGGGTTGGCCCACTTGGCTGCCTGGCCCTTTAAGAGGCTGATAATGAAACAAACTTTGGCTTTATCATTCGGAAAGTCCCGAGCACACAGTTCCATATACAACTCGCATTGTGCCAAGAAGGCCAGGAACTTCTCCACATTTCCACCAATTTTTTCTGGAAGGCTTACTGGGCATTTCGGCGGAATGATGACAGGTGCGGTGGGTGGCTGTGGCAGTTGCTGCTGCTGCTGGAGCTGTAGGACCAACTGTGTCAGCTGTTGGACTTGGTGAGTGATGTCTATGAGCTGCAGCAGAGCTCCCACTTCATCCGCATCCATCAAGGTGGAGTGAGTTTGGGGGTGCTAGCAATCTGTCATGGGCTGGGTGCCAGTAGGTCAGGAGCCAAGTCGAAGTCCGAGACAGTCCAAGGTCCAGCCAAATCAGGAATGAATTACCAAGTTCAGAACACAAGCCGAAAGCAGAGTCAGTCCAAGCCGAGTGTTAGCCTGACTGCTCTATTTATTATTAATATTTGGGGAAATATTAGCTCTTAACAATTTGCAGCCAGCTTTGCAGATCCCACCTATGTATACAGAGGCTGTGCTAAACCGAGGCTTCTCACAAACTGATGCAGGACTCAGGTCAAGAGTATAAAGGATAAGTTGTTTACTAAGAATGTAATAAAAGGTTTATAAACAATGTTACATGATCATACACACACTTATACAGATCTAGGAAATTAGGTAGGAATACAGAGACGTTTGCATGAGCAGGATATTTGATGGTATCCGTTGAGGGTGATACTTCCCTCTATATGGATCAGTGAAATCCGTCTGGAAAAAGAAGGAGGGAATTCTTTGGGCAAAGGACTGTGGTTCTGAACCAGCAGAAAGCCACGTGGCAGATCCAAGTGGTGCACCCAAGGATCCGGGAGGAAGGATGGGAGACAAGCAAGGGAGGAGAAAAAGAATCTCTTCTGTGTCTCTTGGGGAGCAGTATTTATTGGGAGGTTTTCCTGGGAGGATGGCAAGATATGAGGCCATCCCAGGAGAGCCTATAGATGGTCTGTTCTCCATCCCTAGCCACTAAGAGGGTCCTATAGGAGTGGTCAATATTCAGATCTACCTGATGGTCAGGACAGGATGTTGACGTCAGCTGCATCTGGCATCTGTCTTCTGGATGGCAGGGAGTCCTGAGCAGCAGAACTGGTTCTCAGGAAGCACCCTGCTGTCTTCGCACCTTGTGTGAAGTCCTTTGATGTATCAGATGGTGAGGGGGACTTCCAGGAGGGGGTATCAGATTGTGTGCGTGCATGGAGTTTGTACCTTCATGGAGTGGCTGGTATATGTCTCTAGCCTCATGGCTTGGTGTGCGAGAGAGTGTCCTTGTGCTCTGTATCAACCTCCAGGCTGGAGGTGGCAACCTCAGAAAATGGTACTCTGACCCCTTATTATAGATATCTGTTCCCATCTGGTCACCTAGTACACCTTTATAGCTCACATAACTGGTATCATAGTCCATTCACTGCTCTCATAAATCATCAGAAAAGTTCACAAGAATGGTGCGCAGGCTTACACGAGGTTAGAGAGGGAAACTCACGAACAAACCAGTCCAAGGAGTCAACCAAAAGCTGAAGTCAAACTGAGCCGAAGTCACGAGCCAGAAGGTCCAGAATCAAGCCGAAGTCAGACAGAGCCGGAGTCACAAGCCAGAAGGTCCAGAATCAGGTTTAGCTGATGCGAGCCGAGCGGGTGCAGAGCTTAGCCAGAATGACTTGTTGCTAGCACAAGTTGTTGGTCTTTGTGCCGTGCCTAAATACCCAGCCACTTCCTGTGCTTGTTAGCAGCTGGCAGTGAGGTCCCAGCTCCCTCTAAAACTCAGGGCTGAGTGATCTGCGACTACGCATGCGTGCCTCTTTTCTCCTAGCAGCTAAGTCTTGCCTGGATCGTGACCTTAGCCGTTCCACCCGAGGAGGTGAATCAGGTGGGCTTGAGCTTGGCTGTGGCTCAGCTGCTGCTGGTGCTGGGGTAATGCCCTGAGAGGTGCTTGCTTGAGCCTCCTCTGGTTCAGGTGGAGGCTCCTCTGGAGCTGGGGACTGATCCTCCACCGCACTTAGGTCCGCAGGAGGCAAGTCGTCAGAGGCACTCCTGACAGAAAGCCTGCTTGATCTTGGTGTATGACGTTTGTCAAGACTTTTTTAGTCTAGTAGCTAAAATAGAGGCATAGATTTTATAATCTACATTGAGCAGTGAAATAAGCCTATAGTTTTTAATTTCTTTATGATTCGTATTTTGTTTATGAATCAAAGTTATCAAAGCCTCATTCCAAGTACCTGGAACCTTAACTTGCAAAAGTATGTCTTGTAATACCATTCTAACGCCAATTGATCTTCAAAAGTTTGATAAAATTCTGCTGGGAACCCATCTGGGCCTGGCGTTTTGCCCAATACCCCCTCTAAGCTGTGGAGTCTTGTGAGCAAAAATTCTACTTTGTGAGCTACTGGCATTCAAGTTGTGAGTGAGCAATTTGGCTACTGCATAAATTAGTTTGCTCCGGAGCCATCCTTCCTGAGTTGAGACAAAAATGTGTGAGCTGGAGGCTAAAAAACTGTGAGCTAGCTCACATTAACTCAGCTTAGAGGGAACACTGGTCTTGCCTTCTGTTTTTTAAAAGCTTCAATAACTTCAGCAAATGTTATTGGGTTATTTAAGATTTTTATTTGATCTTCTGAAAAGGTCATCAAGTTGTGTTTACATAGAAAGCTTTGTACCTCAGCTGAATCAGCTCCTCGTCTTTGATATAATTTTTCAGAAAAAGCCTCCACAATATGTTTTAGATCTTGAGGAAGAGTTTTCTCAGTTCCAGAGAAGTCTTTTAAAGATAGAATAGGCCTTTTTTCCCATTTCCTTAACTTATAGGCAAGCCATCTTGTTGTTTTGTTAGCATTCTCGAAGAAGTTTTGTTTTGCATATGCAATCTTTTGAGCAGCGTCTTGAGTTAAAAGGCAGTTCATTTCATGCTGTAGAAGTTTCAATTTCATTCTCACATTCTGAGTCACTGATTCTTTTTTCATTTGTTGCTCATGTTTTTGGATTTAATTTTGAATTTGAAAAAGCTTCTGGTTCTTCTGTTTATTAAGGTGAGAAGTTGTACTTATAGCCCATCCTCTTGCGAAGGCCTTTAATGCATCCCATACAGTTCTAGAGGGCATGTCTGGTTAAAAGTCCCATTTGAAAAACATCTGAAATTCTTTTTTCATCTGTTACAAAATATTTATTTTTCAAAATAGATGTGTTTAAGGTCCACCAGGTCTTACTCTTAGGTGAGTCTTGAAGTGTCATAAGAATAGGGTTGTGGTCTGCAAAGGTAGCAGGAAGTATTTCTACCTCTATAAGATCTTTTACTAATGAAGTAGATCTCCAGTTCATATCAATTCTTGACCATGAATCATGCCTTGATGAATAAAAGGTAAAGTCTTTCTTAAGAGGATTTCTGATGTGCCAGGCATCAACCGAGTTGTGGTCATCTGCTAGCTGAGAAAAAAGTATCTGGAAGTTCATTACCTTTTTTCTTTGTTTTGATGACTGCTGCTTTTCTATCGAATGCAACATCAAAAACCACATTGTAGTCACCAATAACACATAACTGATCAAAATTATATTTGGAAAGAAGAGTATGTAATTTTTTGAAAAAGTTTTGCTGCTGTTGATTTGGAGCATATATGTTTGCAATCAGTGTTTTCATACCTTGAATTTGACCTTGCATTAGCAAGAGTCTACCATTTTCCAAACTAAACAGTACCTCTGGGTGTAAATTTTCTTTTATGAATGTAACAAGTCCTCTTTTCTTCTTGTCCTTGTCAGAAGTAATAAAGGATTTTCCTAACTTCTTAATTTCTAGGTATTTATGATCTGTAAGTACTTTATCTGCACTACAAATACAGACTCGGATCTTGCCTAAGCCCCTTTAATTTTTAAAACTAAGCTGTGAAGAGTGGAGAATCTCTCTCCCCTCCTCTATCCAAGCAACTTCTCCAAGACTGTTACTATTATCTGTGTTTGGGCTAAAAGGAGACAGAGAACACTATTTGAATATAAAATATATCTTCTTGGTGATTAAAAGACAATACTAAACTCTAAATGCCAGTTTTTTATTGACTCAAAGTGCTCAAAGAACTTTCTAGAGAGCTTGCAGAGCCTTTGTCCATCACCTTCCAGACCTCTTGGAGGACGGGAGACATGCCAAAAGATTGGAGGAGGGAAAATTATTTTATTTTATTTCATTACATTTATAAATTGCCTAATCCTCACAAATGTGGGACTCTAGGCAATGGACAATTTTAAAATAATTAAAACCATAAAACTATCTCTGACATATTATACACAGTTAAAGCAAGTGGCAAATTTATGTTTTGTAGTTCCCTCCTGATCCTGAATTGTGAGTGTTTTGTGGGCATCATTATCCAATTTTCAAAAAGGGGATGAAAGATAACCCAGGAAACTACAGGCCAGTCAGCCTGACCTCTGTCCCAGGGAAGATACTGGAGCAGATTTTAAAGGGATCAGTCTATGAGCATCTAAAGGACAACTTGGTGATCTGAGGAAGACAGCATGGATTTGTCCCCAACGGGTCCTGCCAGACCAACCTCCTTTCCTTTTTTGATCAAGTGACAAGCTTACTGGATTGAAGGAATGCTGTTGATGATGTTTACCTGGATTTCACTAAAGCCTTTGACAGCGTTCCCCAAGATGTTCTGATTGGTATACTGGACTCTAGGATAGTTAGGGAACCGATTGGAGAACCGCACTCAGAGAGTAGTTGTCAATGGCAACTACTTGTAGTCAAATGGTGTCCAGTGGGGTGCCACAGGGCTTGCTTCTGGGCCTGGTAGTTTTCAATATTTTTATAAATGATTTGGACAAGGGTGTGGAGGGATACTCCTTAAATTTGCAGATGACACCAAATTGGGAGGAGCATCAAAGACAGCAGAAGATAGAGATAGTATTCAACAAGATCTGAACACACTGGAAAAGTGGGCGGATGTGAACAAGATGTAATTCAACAAGGATAAGTGCTAAATTCTATACTGGGTAACAACAATGAGGAACACGCATACTGGGTGGGGGATATGAATCTGGGTAGCAGCATGTGTGAACAAGAACTTGGAGTATGGGTGGACCATAAGTTAAATATGAGCAGCCAGTATGATGCAGAGACAAAGAAGGCTACTTTGACCTCGGGTGTATCAACAGAGGCATAACATCCAAATCGCAAGATGTCATAATCCTGCTGTACACTGCATTGGTCATGCCGCACCTGGAATATTGTGAGCAGTTCTGGAAGCCTCACTTCAAAAAGGATGTGGACAGAGTGGAGAGGATGCAGAGGAAAGCAATGAGGATCATCGAGGGCCTGGAGACTAAGCCCTATGAGGAATGGTTGAGGGACTTGGGAATGTTTAGTCTAGAGAAGAGGAGTTTGAGGGGTGACATGATGGCTCTGTTTCAGTGTTTGAAGGGCTGTCACTTAGAGGTGGACCTTAGAGCTGTTCCTGTTGGCAGAAGAGAATAGGACTCGCAATAACGGATTTAAAATAAGGATGGGAAGGTACAGGCTGGATATTAGGGAAAAACTTTTTTACAGTAAGAGTTGTGTAACAATGGAATCAGCTGCCTAGGGAGGTGGTGAGCTCCCCCTCACTGGCAATCTTTAAGAAGCAGCTGGACACACACTTGTCAGGGATGCTCTAGACTGATCCAGCATTGAGCAGGGGGTTGATGGCCTGTGTGGCCCCTTCCAACTCTGTGATTCTATGTTTCTATCCTTCTATGATTCAATATTTTTAAAGTCAATAAGTACGTGTGAATACATTCATATATAAGAACATTCAACATAAAACATGAAATATCACCATTTATTCTAATAAATTCCATAAAATGGTTACTCCAAAAAGTCCAAGAAAAATCTTATATGCAAGGTCCAGCTTGAAGAAGAAGAAGAAGAAGAAGAGATTGGATTTATACCCCACCCTCCACTCCCCAAGGGAGTCTCAGAGTGGCTTACAAACTCCTTCCCCTCCCCACAACAGACACCCTGTGAGGTAGGTGGGGCTGAGAGAGCTCTTTCCCAAGCTGTCCTTGAGGGAACAGCTGGTACAGAGCTATGGCTGGCCCAAGGTCATCCAGCCAGGTGCAAGTGGAGGAGTGGGGAATCAAACCCGGTTCTCCCAGATCTTCTTCGTGGTCTCTGTGCATCACACCTCTGGGATTAAGTGCGCCTGCGCCGATCCCGATCGGTAATCTTCAAAGCCTAACAGATTTTCGTGCCAGCTCCCCGGTCATGTGCACGTCCCACTGCGCATGACCCGGGGAGGGGCACGAGGATCCCGCCAGTTCTCTTCTGACCGCCGCGTCGTGAGGACCCCTCTCTCGCTCCGGTCGGTAGTTCTTTCGTCTTTCCTATTGGAAAAAGCCTTTTCGGACTGTTTTTTCTCCCCTTTTTGACCTCGGACTGTTTACTGGACTCGCTCTCGGATTTTCCTCGTTCCTCTCTCCGCTCGGCCTATGGCCCAGCGGTGGGGCTTCTTTAAGCGCTGTCGGGACTGTGGCAGTAAAATAGCGCCTCCAGATAAGCACGCTCTTTGCCTCCTGTGCCTGGGCGAGTCGCATCGAGTAGACTCCTGTTCGAGCTGCGCTGCCTTCTCTAAACAAACCCGCAAGAACCGTGCGGCGAGACTGAGAGTGGCACTTTTGGAAGCAGCTTTATCGCCTAAAATGTCGACTGCCGAAGCCTCGACAACATCACCATCGGCCCCGACGGGCCCGGCACTGTCCCCGACAAGGAGCACCGTCGGTACCAATAAGTCGGTAACGAAACGATCCCTCCCGTTGCCGCAAACTCCTGCAAAGAAGCGCAGGGAGGGCAAGGAGGAAAAGGGCAAGCACAAGCACAAAAAATCGAGTGCACAGTCGACGCATGGTGCGTCCGACCTGACCCAGCGCGGGTCTCCGCAGCTTGACCCTTCTGGGCGTGAGCGACCCCGGGGCAGCTCAGTCTCCCCGATGCCGCGGCCCTTTCAGTTGACGGACTCGGACCCCGACATCGAGCTGACACAAGTCCCTCGGAGCAGTCCAGAGACTGGACCCGACCCGTCACCACCACCGAGAGGAGAACGAGACTGGCGTCTTCCTCCTTCTTCGGTGCCATGGAATGTCTGTCAGTGGCGATACCTATACGGTTCCTCGTATCCCCCGCCATCGCAATGGTATCCAACGAAATGGGACTGACAATCAACGTCGTCGAGAGTCACGATGCCGAGATCCACCGGCCCCGGGGCCTTTCCCGTCTCCGATGCCGAAGCCATCACCGGCACCGATGCCGATACCAATGCCGATGCCGCAGACCCCACCCGATGTCGAACTCCCTCCATATCAACCAGACCCGTCGAACCCTATGTCACCTTCCGAACACCTGTCGGTACCGAATTCCTCCGCTTCATCCGATTCCGAAGAGGAATCCCCCACCCATCCGTCGCCATCCCCCGATTTTGCTGACAATCTCCCGATTTCCCCTTCCGAAGATGTAAAGTCCTACGGGGAACTCGTCAAAAGAATGGCTCATTCCCTGGCTCTAGCCACCATCCAACCAGCCCCAGCCGCTACCGATGCCATCTTTGACATAGTGCAGATAGACACATCTACGGCAGTAGCTCTACCACTAATTTTGGTGCTTCTTAACACCGCTAAAGAATCCTGGGGACACCCCTCATCGACTCCAATCTCAAGCAAGAGGTTGGATCACATGTATCGTCTCCAAGAACCGGGGGCAGAATTTTTGTTCATCCACCCCAAACCCAACTCAGTCGTGGTGACACCTTCGGCTAGAGGCCGCAGTGGCCATTCCTCTCCCCTCGACAAAGAAGGACGGAAACTCGATTCATTCGGAAGACGATTTTATTCTGCAGGAGCATTAGGTATCAAAACTGCAAACTACACAGCTTGCATGAGCCGATATCAATACTCCCTATGGGAGCAGATGACACCGCTCCTGGCACACCTTCCTGAAGACAAACAGCGTCTTGCCAGGAAGATTCAAAAGGAGGGCATGGTCTTGGCTAAACACCAGTTGAATGCCTCCAAACATGTTGCTGATGTAACTTCAAAGACGCTTACTTCGGCAGTTGCCCTCCGGAGACGTGCTTGGCTGAGGTCGACGGCGCTCCCTCAGGACACAAAATCGCTAGTCGAAGATCTCCCCTTCGAGGGTGAAGGGCTGTTCAGCTCTACCACAGACACAGTCCTTCATGATCTAGACAAAAGTATGAAGACATCACGTAACTTAGGTGTCTTTCAGCCAAGGCAACAGAAACAGAAAAGTTGGCAGAGATCCTGGTCAAAGAAGCAACCACAAAGATCTCCCAACGAACCACAGTGGCAAAGACCGGCACACTCTGCTTATCAACAGAAGCCTTACAGCCACAAACCGCGCTTCCCAACAGCTTCTGCCTCCAAGGCAAAACCCCCCAGACCCAATAAACAGGGTCTTTGACTCTCACACACGCTCCGATCCTCCCACCCATCTGACACCCTTCCTACCTGCATGGCAAGTTATAACCACGGACAAGTGGGCCCTATCCGTAGTAGCGGAAGGTTACCGGATAGAGTTCTTTCAGACACCACAGGAACCCTACTTTGTAACCACCCCTCCCTCAGACACCCTGTCATCAGAGGTTGAAGCCCTTCTATCCAAGGACGCCATAGAGCCGGTACCCATACACCATCTCCAGCAGGGGTTTTACTCCCGCTACTTCACGGTACCAAAGAAGGATGGCGGACTCCGTCCCATTTTAGACCTGAGGAACCTCAATGCGTTCATCACATACAAGAAGTTCCGCATGACCACCCTCCAGACCATCCTGCCACTGCTAGAAGCCAACGTATGGATGGTGACGCTGGACTTAAAGGATGCATACTTCCATGTGACGATCCATCCGGCTCACAGACCGTTTTTGCGTTTCGTGGTCGGTCCGCATCACTTCCAATACAAGGCTCTCCCCTTTAGCCTCTCTACGGCCCCTCATGTCTTCACGAAACTTATGGCAGTGGTGGCTGCCCACCTATGGCTTCAAGGTGTTCAGCTTTACCCGTATCTGGACGACTGGTTACTGGTCGCCCCCTCCGCGACAATTTTACAAGATCACATCCGGATAACCCTCAGCTCCCTAGACTCCCTAGGCCTAACGATCAATCACAAAAAGTCCATGCTCATACCGTCCAGATGAGTACAATTCATCGGAGCCATTCTGGACTCCCTGCAATGCAGGGCCTTTCTGCCCCCCAACAGGGCAACGGACATAACCTCTCTCCTCCATTCGATCCAACAGGACAAGGAGGCCACGGCCAAGCAAATACTTCGCCTACTAGGCCTAATGGCCTCAACCACGGCGGTGATTCCGTTCGCCAAGCTGCGGATGAGACCGCTACAGCTCTGGTTCCTAAGACGTTTTCGTCCCAGCATCCACTCTCTCTCCAAACTCTTCCGATTCTCAGAACAAGTTCTGGGAACCATGAAGTGGTGGATATCACCCCAGAATCTTCGTTCTGGTGCACCCTTTCGACTCCCGCCCCCCTCGGCAACAGTTACCACGGATGCCTCCCTATGGGGCTGGGGAGCTCACCTGGATGGTGTTGGTGTGGGCGGCAAGTGGGACCCGTCTGTGGCCCACAACCACATCAATTTTCTAGAACTTCTGGCAGTTCTCTATGCAGTGCGGTCATTCCGCAACTCCCTGTCGGGAAGGACGGTAGCTGTCCTCACGGACAATACAACCACCATGTACTACATCAACCGGCAGGGTGGAACGGTCTCCCGTGGACTCTGCCGCTTAGCTATCGAGCTGTGGGACGAGTGCCAATCCATCAGCATTCACCTCATAGCGAATCATCTTCCAGGACTGCTCAACACTCAAGCAGACTTCCTGAGCAGAGGAGGAGCATCCCTACACGACTGGGAACTGAACCCTCTCTACCTGACCCCGATCTTCGATCGGTGGGGTCATCCCTCAGTGGACGTATTCGCCTCTCGGGAGAACAAGAAATGTCATCTCTTTTGCTCCAGAGCCGGCGCAGATCCAGCGTCCCTCGGGGACGGCCTCCTGCTTCAGTGGACGGGGAGACATCTGTACCTCTTCCCCCCGATCCCTCTGATACCGCGGGTAGTCCACAAACTGATGTCAGAGTGACCATGAGCGATTCTCATCACACCGTGGTGGCCGAGGCAACCGTGGTTTCCCACGCTCCTTCATCTCTCCCTAGGGATCTACCTTCACCTCCCGATGCTCCCAGACCTTCTTTGGATGCATGGAGGTCAGGTACTTCATCGCGACATTCCCAAGTTGAAGCTAACAGCATGGAGGCTTCAACCTCAGATATAGACTCACGCATTGCACAGGTTCTCTTGAACTCGCGCAAGCTGTCCACGCGCCGTTCCTATGTGGCGAAGTGGAATAAGTTTATGGTTTTTCTAACTTCAATAGGGCGGCCTACTGTTCCTGCCACCCTTAATGATATTTTTAGTTTTTTGTTATCCTGTTCGGATAGAGGACTGTGCCACTCTTCTATAAGAGTTTACTTATCGGCTATCTCCGTCAATCATCCGGAGATTGGGGGATACTCAGTATTCTCTCACCCGACTACGAAACAATTCCTGAAGGGAATGCGTCGCCTCTATCCACCAGTACGGACACCGGTCCCAGCATGGGACCTACCATTAGTTCTTGCCAAGTTAATGGGCAGACCGTTTGAGCCCATGGCCTCCTGCAGCCTCCAGCTTCTCTCGTGGAAGGTAGCGTTTCTGGTGGCTATCACATCTGCTCGCCGTGTGAGTTGGCTTTCAGCGCTTCGTTGCGACCCACCGTATCTCACTTTTCATCATGGAGCAGTTACCCTGGCTCCGGATATCACCTTCCTACCAAAGATTGTCTCGGACTTCCATGTGGGAGCGGACATCACGCTGCCTGTGTTTTTTCCTGATCCTCAGGACCCGTCACAACGCAGCTTGCACTCTCTGGACGTTAAGAGGGCTCTTTCCTTTTACTTGCATCGGACAAAGCCGTTTCGCAAGTCTCCGGCTCTCTTCGTCACGTATGCCTTGCCCAGACAGGGACAGAAACTATCGTCTTAGAGACTCTCGAAGTGGATAGTAGAGACGATAAAGCTTGCCTACCTCCTGGCTAAGAGGCCATTGCCGGCATCCCTCCGGGCACACTCCACGAGAGCCGTGGCTGCTTCCACGGCATTCTTCAAGGGCATCCCCCTGGGAGACATCTGCAATGCTACAACGTGGGCCTCTCCTACACGTTTGTGAAGCACTACGCCCTAGATGTCCGCGTCCATCAACGTACTGTGGTGGGCCATGCAGTTCTGCAAGCAGCTCAGATGTGAGACCTCCAGCACCCACCCCCAGGTATGTGGTGTGTTTATTGCTCGCTATTCTCCCAGAGGTGTGATGCACAGAGACCACGAAGAAGATATACAGGTTGCTTACCTGTAATTGGAGATCTCCGAGTGGTCATCTGTGCATTCACACCACCCGCCCTCCTTCCCCTCTGCTTTGGTCTCCCTCATTTTTTTCTTGGGGGCTGTTAGCAGCGGTCAGAAAAATCTGGTGGGATCCTCGTGCCCCTCCCCGGGTCATGCGCAGTGGGATGTGCACGTGACCGGGGAGCTGGCGCGAAAATCTGTTAGGCTTTGAAGATTACCGATCGGGATCGGCGCAGGCGCACTTAATCCCAGAGGTGTGAATGCACAGATGACCACTCGAAGATCTCCAATTACAGGTAAGCAACCTGTATATTAGAGTCGGCGCACTTAACCACTACACCAAACTGGCTTGGAAAAACCTGTCTGAAACGTCCATGTGAAGAACTAAATTCAGAATAATCTGGGATGTCCATGTGTAGCACCGGATACGGGACAAGATATCCAGATCAATTTTAACTGAAGTAATTAAACTTTTCCACAGCCAAATAATTTTGGGGATATGTTTTCAGTATCGGTATGAATCCTGTATAGAAAAGGTGTGTGGATGACACTCAGCTTGTCCTGTACTTCCAGAAAATCCCAGGGATGCTGTGGAAACTGTGAACAGGTTCCTGGAGTCAGTTTTGGGATAGATTAGGACTAACGAACTAAATCCTGAAATAGATGTGCTATTGGTGGGTTACAGGTTTGACCCTGAAATTGGGATATCTCCTGTCCTGGTTGCACTCCCCCTAAAGGTGCAGGTTCGTAGCTTGGGAGTTCTGCTGGATTGCCCTGCTGTTGCATAAGGAGATGGTAATGTTGGCCATAGGTGCCTTTCACCAGATGTGGCTGGTAAACCAGCTACAGCCCTTCATGGGCAAAAATAGAGCTTTCCACTGTGGTGCATGCCCTGGTAACATCTATATTAGTCCACTATAATGTGCTGCACAGGGGGGACTGCCCTTGTCCACTGTCCAGAAGCTGCAGTTAGTACAGAATGCCATAGCCAGAATGTTTACTGGAGTGGGTCATAGAGAAAGAAGAGATTGGATTTATATCCCACCCTTCACTACCCGGAGGAATCTCAGAACAGTTTACAATCCCTTTCTCTTCCCATCTGTATAACAGACACCCTGTGAGGTAGGTGGGGCTGAGAGAGCTCTCTCGAGAACTGCCCCTGAGAGAACAGCTCTGAAATAAATTATGACTAACCCAAGCTCACACCAGCAGCTGCATGTGGAGGAGTGGGGAATCAAACCCAGTTCTCCCAGATTAGAGTCCATGCTCTTACCCACTACACCAAACTGGCTCTCAATACCACTCCAGTCTTGTTTCATCTGCACTGGTTTCTAATTTGCTTCTGGGCCCAATTCAAGGTTCTAGTACTGACCTTCAAAGCCTATGTAACTTGGGGCCAGCTCACCTTAGGGGCCACCTTCTCCCATAGGAACCATTCTGGTCACCTTCAGAATCCCTGCTTTGGGTGCCCCCACAATCTGAGGCTAGATGGGTGGTGAAAACCCAAGAAAGGGCTTTCTTGGTTATGTCACCAAAATTGTAGAACTCCCTCCCCAGAGAGATTTGTCTCTCTGTCATTTTCTTCAACCAGCAGCTGAAAACGTGTTCCTCCACTAACTCTTAGTGTGAAACAGACTATCAAGCAACAGACTATTGCTTAATAAATTTGTTTTTATTTTAGTATAGAATACATTCATATTGTTGATGGTCTTTCCTTAACATTTTCTTTCTTATTGCCAAATTAATAAAGGCATTAACGTAAAATATATCAGCTGTTTTTTGTGCCAATGGTATACAAGGCTTTTCTGCAAAAGCAGTCTTCATTTGTCTATAAAAAGAACTCCCCTAATGGTGGCCGGCCTTGTTATTTTAATAACTGCCGGTATATGGCACTATAACACTGCAGGGCTGGGTGGGAATCTTCTGTTACAAAACAGCTAAACAGGGATAGTAGTACATTCCATCTTTCTCCTGGGTAAGAATTAAAGAAGGTTTGGCTGAATGGTTTATTTATTAAAAGCATGCTTAAAAAATATAGTTCTCTGCAGTAACTTTATTTTTTGCCACTATTTTTTTTAATTAATGGAAGAAGGGAAAATTATTGCAGAGAACCAGATTTTAAAATTGGCTTATTGTTTTTTTAAAAAAACAATTTTTATTAATTACCATGCTATACAAAAATACCAATAACAAAAAATACAGTAATAATACAAAAAATAAATTAGCTAATCATACAAAGGTAAAAACTTTAACCTTATATATTTACGTATAGCAGGGGTGGCCAACCTGTGGCTTGGGAGCCACATGCGGCTCTTTCACACATATTGTGTGGCTCCTGGCAAGGCGGCTGGGGAAGCAAAGGGGAGGCATGCTTTTTCTCTCTTCCTTCCTTCCTTCCTTCCTTCCTTCCTTCCTTCCTTCCTTCCTTCCTTCCTTCCTTCCTTCCTTCCTTCCCTCCTCCCTCCCATCTATTTGCTTTCCTAGTTTCTCTCTCTCTCTTTCTTATAACTGGTTTTCCTCGTTTGTTTTTATTTTTGGCAGTCCCATTTAACGTTAATAAAAAGCACATTTGCATATTTTTAAAAATAAAAACGTGTGTGTGATATTTGTTCCTGTCTTGCAGCTCTCAGACATCTCTATGTGGCTCTTACGTTTATTCTATGTGGCTCTTACGTTAAGCAAGGTTGGCCACCCCTGACGTATAGAATTATAACATATTTGCAAAACCCTCTTAAGTTCTCAGGAATTTCTCCTTTTCTTTTTAAATGTTGTAAAGTAGGTAGCCAAACGGCTATAAATAATTCACTTTTTTGTATATTTTCAGTTTTTACAAACCATGTGATATTTTCCATTAAATAAATATACCACAGCTTCTTGTACCAAACCTTTAAACACAAGGGTTTCACAGACTTCCATGAAGAGGCTATGGTATTTCTAGCCGCATAAATTAAAAAGGCTATACAAATTGAATCAGTATATCCTAACTGTAGATCTTGTCTATCATTTAACAATAAGGCTTTGGGTTGAAACGGTATAACAACCTCAGTAATGTTTGAAATCTCTTTTAATACTTGTTCCCAGAAGGTCTTAACAACTGGGCAGCACATCCAACAATGTAAATATGTCCCTTTATTATTACATTGCCTCCAGCAAGTGGGATTAGTGTGTATAATTTTGGATAGTTGTTCAGGAGTACGATACCATAGTGTCATTACCTTGAATGCCTGCAATCTAAGATTTATAGGAGAGGTAGTAAGTTCAAAAGAGTGCCATATTCTTTCCCACGATACTTGGTCAATATTTTTATTTAATAGTTTGTTCCATCTAGATTGGTACATCAAACTAGTGGTTTCCTCCTGTTGTCTTAAAATTTGAACTAATTTTTGATATATTTCCTTTTTTGCTAACGTCTGCAGATTTTAATAACATTTCAAAATGGGTAATCGGCTGCTCTAGCAGTGTTTCCAGTTGAATAGTAGTACACATGTGATGTATTTGATAATGTTGATACCAAGATATATTGAACCCCAAGTTGACTTCTAAGTCCATTTTGCTTATAATTTTGGAGGTTTTTTGTAAGATCTGTTAACTTTGTCACTTTCGCCTGTCTCCATAAGTTGTATTCCTTATTTGATAAACCTGGTCGGTACCATTGCTGGCCTAAGAATGTCATAAATCTAGAATAAGGGAGTAAAAGGGTTTTTCTTGCAGTATCCCATACTTCTAAGGGCACTGCTAAAAAGAGATTGTCATCAATTGAAAGGTGTTGCTCTTTTTATCTTGCCATACTATTTCTGAAATAGAATTTGGGGCCGAATTTTCTGAATGTATTAGTGCCTAATCAGGGGCTGAGTCTTGAGTCATAGTTAAAATTCTGTTCAAGTGAGTGGCTCTGTAATAGTCCAGGAGCTTAGGGAGGTAAAATCCTCCCATCTCACGTTTCTGATACATAGTTTGAGCCTCAATTCTAGCTTTTTTATTATTCCATAGAATTTTTAATAAAATGTTTTGCCAATGTTGTAGTGGCGAGGGTGCTATTCTAAGTGGTATGGCCCTAAAAAGGAAAAGAAATTTTGGCAATAAAAAGGTTTTAATCAAGTTATATCCAGGGGTCATTTCATAGAAAAAGAGGTGCAGGAGCTCATTAGCATAACTTATTTGCATATGCCACACCCCTTAACATACCGGAAGTGTGTCAGAAGGCAACACCCACCCCTCAGGCTCCACTCCACAGGTGAGTGAAACTGACCTGCTCTTCCTCCATTCCCTTCCCCATCCAATACTTTGTGCAATAAAAATAAGGGTAAAGAACACACCCTCATTCTCTTCCTGCTCCCTTGAAACCACCAGGTTTCAAGTAGACTTGAGATACCCAGGACATGTGCACCACCATCCCTTCTCCTTCCCCTTCCCCTCCCCACAACAAGACACCCTGTGAGGTAGGTGGGGCTGAGAGAGGTCTTTTGAGAACTGCTCATGAGAGAACAGCTCTGAGAGAACTTGTGACTGGCCCAAGGTCACACCAGCAGCTGCATGTGGAGGAGTGGGGAATCAAACCCGATTCTCCCAGATTAGAGTCCAACTCCTGACCACTACACCAAACTGATAAGGTGGAAGCTGCTGAAGGGTTGGTGAAATTTCTCCAGTACTTATGTGCCATGTGCCCAGATAAAAAATGGTATACTTAGAAAATGTATATGCCACCTTGAGCAAGTCTCTGGAAAAGCAGCACACAGTCATAAAAGGAACAATGATACAATTATCAATATTAAAACAAAACATTAAAAACATTAAAGACCCTAGCAGGGCTTTCCCCGGGGCGCTGCGCCTCTGCACTGCTTGGGGAAGCCGAGGAGGGGGCGGGGCTTGGTCATGTGCCCGCCCCCTGGGCTCCTCACTCCCGGAGCTGCGCTCCTGTGCGCTCCCGCTCCTACGGACCCCTGGTTATATCTATCTAACATCGATAATTGAAGTCTTTCCCAAGTCATAGCTTTAAGTAGAATTTCCGTGATTAAAATAGTATGGTTATAATTTAAAATGTGTTCTAGTTTAGAAGGGAGTTGGATACCCAGATATTGCAATTTATCCGTAGACCATTGAAATTTAAAATGTTTTTGAATGGTTTCCTGTTCTAAATGTGAAATGTTAAAAGGCATTATTTTAGATTTAAAAGCATTTATCCACAGACCTGAGACTCAACCAAAATCATCTCGAATTTTTTGTAGATGGAGCAAAGAGGATAAGGGGTTGGATAAAAACAAAAGCATATCATCAGCAAACAATGTAAATTTAATAATCTTCGACGTGGTCTCTGTGCTTCACACTGATGGGTTTCTGCGCCTGCGCAGGAATCCTTTGGTATAGTAGAAAGCTCTTTCTAAGGATTTTTGCGCCCAGCACCTCCGAGCATGCACAGAGCCCCCACCGTGCATGCTCAGAGGAGTGGGCGCGGACATCCCGCCAGTTCTCTTCTGACCGCCGCATTGCTAGCAGCTCTTCTGTTTAGCTGAGTCCTTTGAGGAAAAGCTCTTATTTACCTCTTCTTTTGCCTTATCTTTACTCTTTCGTCTTCCTTCAACACTTTACTCTATCTTTCTTTAAAGTAAAAAAAAAAAATCTTTCTCCTCAAGTGGTGGGGTTCTTCCCTTCTGCCTTCGGGCTTTTCCCCACTCCCCCTATATTTCATCTCTGTTTTCGGCTTATGGCTACGAGGTGGGGCTGCTTTAAATGTTGCTCATCTTGCAGCAGCAAAATAGCAGCTCCTGACGGCCACTCCTTGTGCATTCTCTGACTTGGAGAAGGTCACCGGCCTGAATCCTGCTCACACTGCGCTAAATTTAGCAACCAAACATGCAAAAACAGAGCGGCTCACCTCAAGGTAGCGTTACTTGAGTCGGCATTGCTTCCACCATCGACGTTGACAGCGATGACCTCCTTTCCGTAGGCATCGACGGTATCAACAGCTGACTTCGCTGGCCCCTCAATGTCAAGGCCGTCGTCCAACATAACTCGACCCGTATCGAAGCATCACGCACTGATACAGTCTACAGCTTTGATGCCAATCAAAAGGAAGAAAAAGGACAAATCAGAAAAACGCCACAAGACCCTGTCAGCGGCCTCTGGCAAGCCTTCTAGTAAGGCTCCGACTTTGGTCTCCGAGCAGGTAACACATCCCGATGTTCCCTTGGTACCGAAAACTCCCTTGGTTGTTCCTCCACCGCCTCCTGAGTTGTCTACCATTACACTCTTAGACTCTCCTATTCAGCAACCGCAGTTTGCTCTCCCGGATCACATTTTAGAGGAACAGGAGTTCCTAGAGACTGACCACGAGCAGTTATATGCTCCGTCACCGAGACGTTCTCGTTCCTGGTCTCGATCACCCTCTGAGTCTCTCTCCTATGTTGAGACTGACCCTCTTCACCCGGACACGGGTGACAGGGATGATTACCATCCACCACCACCTCAATACCGTTCTCCAAGACGGTCTCCATGTTATGGGTTACACAGACATCAATCTCCTACTTCAACACACTGGGCCTACGCTCCTTCAACGGCACCTTGGGATCAACACCATCCTCCCTACCCATATGGAGGTTACCCACCATCCATGTCGATGCCCTGGATTCCCCTGGCTACCCACTCCGACTGGGACAGGCACTTCTATTGGGCTTGATCCAGATCGCCAGTGCAGCCATGTCCACCGCCATCGGCGATGCAGTCGAGATCCCGGGCCTGGACCACAGTCCACCAACGCCCGCCTCTGCCATCAGCGTGGAATGCCACTGAACAATGGCTACAGCATTGAAACTCTTGGTGTGGGACCTGTGACCGATACAGTTGACTCTGCCTCCGGCTCAGTCTATCTACACCTCTGAGCAAGAGCGTCTCCTACACACCCTTGACATGAAATGAGCAATTTTATTCTACCTTGCTCGTACTAAGCCTACTAGGAAAACACCCAGGCTTTTCATTTCCTACACGTCACACCGAATGGGCAAACCCATCACTGCCCAGAGACTCTCCAGATGGATTGTGGGGCTCATCAAACTCACCTATGAAATTGCCAAGACCCCACTTCCAGGGCCCATCCAGGCATACTCCACCAGGTCTATAGCCGCCTCTACAGCATTCCTTAAGGGTGCCTCCCTGACTGACATTGGTACGGTTGCGACTTGGGCTACTCCGAACACTTTCATCAGGCACTATGCACTGGACACTAGAGTAGCTGCCCGCTCTGCGATGTGTCGCCTTATCCTATCCGCTGCTTCTCAGTGACAGCCTGCCTGCTCCCTCCTCCAGGTGAGACACTGCTCGCTACTCTCCCATCAGTGTGAAGCACAGAGACCATGTCGAAGATAAACAGGTTGCCTACCTGTAACTGATGATCTTCGAGTGGTCATCTGTGCATTCACACCACCCACCCATCCTTCCCCTCTGCCGCCAGGCTTTTTTCCTAGTTCATGCTTGGTTGCAGCAGTCAGAAGGAACTGGTGGGATGTCTGTGCCCGCTCCTCTGGGCATGCACGATGGGGGCTGCACACATTCCCGAAGGCACTGGGCACAAAAATCCTTAGAAAGAGCTTTCTACTATACCGAAGGATTCCTGCGCGGGCGCAGAAACCCATCAGTGTGAATGCACAGATGACCACTCGAAGATAATCAGTTACAGGTAGGCAACCTGTTTTTCTTTTTTACCTATTGTGATTCCTTGAATGCCTAAAGAGTTTCTAATCTTCTGAGCTAAGGGTTCAGCTGCTAGGGCAAACAATAATGGGGAAAGAGGACAGCCTTGACAGGTACCTCTGTACCACAACATTATTAGAGACCATGCTGTTAATTCGGATTGATGTTTTCAGGGAGTTGTAGATAGCCTTTATGGCAGTCAAAAATTTCCTACCAAAATTCATTTTTTCCAACAAGGTCCTAAGAAAAGAGGGTTCTAAAGAATCAAAAGCTTTCTCTACATCGAGAGAAAGCATAACCATTTTCTTTTTGTGTCTATGCACATGCTGTATTATACGAAGTGCTTTGTGAGTATTGTCGCATAGATCTCTACCTGGGATGAACCCTACCTGATCTTGAGCTATGTAGTCTGAAATGATCTTATTTAATCTGTGTGCTGGCATAGAAGACAAAAAAATTAAAATCTATATTTAATAACGAAATAGGCCTGTAAGAAGATGGTAAAGAACCATCTTTGTCTGGCTTTGGAATAACCACCACTGTGGCTTGTGTCCGTGATGGGGGTAACTGTCCTGAATGTAAAACATAATTACAGACATTCATAAGCGGGCCTAAAAGAATTTCTGAGAAACAGTTATAAAATGTGGCTGTATATCCATCTGGCCCTGGTGCTTTGCTTACTTTCAATCTTTTAATTGCTTCCAGTATTTCTCGTTCAGTGAAGTTTTTGTCTAGCATATCTTGATGGGCCTCACTGAGATTCAGTGGTATATCGGAAGCAAAGTAATCGTCTTTGGTTGCTTGTGCTGCTTCATGGGAAGAGTACAACTTTTTATAATAATCCTCAAATACTTTAAGTATTTGGTCTGTTTTAGCGTGTAATTTGCCATTTTTTATCTTTTATTAGCTGGATCTGCCTTTCCATTTTTTCTTTTCCTACTCTTTTTTAAAAAATGGTTAGGTTTTTAGAATTATAATACCAATAATTTTGCTTTAAAAATAATAAGTCTTTTTTAATTTTGTTAACATCTAGGTTTTCCAACTTCCTTCTCTCTAGTTGTAACTGTCTAAAAACTGTTTTACTACAAGTCCTTTTATGTTTCGTTTCTAATAGAGCTATCTTTGGAAGTATAGGTTTTCTAATTGTTTGTTTGACTTTCCATCTATAGGATGTTTTACCTATCATAACACTTCGCAAAACTGATTTCATCGCATCCCAAAGGATCAAGGGAGATGATACATCAGCTGAGTTTTCTTGAAAATATAGTTTAAGCCACTGTGCTATTTTTTCTTTGGAAACTGAATCCTCTAATAAACTATTATCTAGACTTAAAATTGGCTTGTTAATTCCAAAATCATTTTATTATAAGCAGCTACATTAAAACTAGTCCTGGCAGAGTAGCTTTCCTTTTAAAAATCTAGCTTTGAATCATTCCTTTTTTATATTGGATTGTGTAGACAAAATTGTATAAATATTTAGCACCAAAGACTAAAATAGAAGCATAAAAGCAGGATGGCCATGATTCATTTGTATATTAATGTAATATGATTGACATAATTTTCACAAGTTGTGGAAATATGATACCAGGCTACAGTTTACGGGCATATTGCGCAGCTTCTGTAGTGCCATTTGTGATATTCTTAATGTGAGATTAGGATTGTTATGTTTTATCTGAGATGAGATTTTAATAGCTTCTTATTAAAGGTCAGCAATAGAGTGCCAGAAAGTTTACACTGCTCTATGCATGTGTTTTTTTTAATGTTCGTCTTATCAATTCTGATAGGACCATGAGTCAGCCTAAATTAAGATGAAAACCCCCCTCAGAGGAGTAGCCAGCAAAATCCAAACACACCTCATCACACAAGATGTGTTGATATGTCTTAACCATTCCAGAAGCAAATGAGAAGGCCAAAGAGAATTATCAGGGAGGGGGAGGTGAACAAAACTACTATGTTTCACTCCCAGAAAGTTTTGATGCATCCCAGGAATGTACTGTGGCTTGCTTTATATGAGGCAAGGGATTTAGTGAGGTCAGCAAAGAGAGGTGGTAGAATTAGCTAGAGATCTCTCTACAGACTGTGGGTTGGATTCATCCATCTGTGAACACAATGGCTGTGGATCTTTTCCTAGTGTCCCCCCCACTCCAACAATTCCTGTGGTACCCTCTGCTGACAAAAGAGGGTAAGAGGGGGCGAGTTTGGCCCCTTCCCACTCCTCACTGCAGTCTCCCAACCTGCATGACTGTTAGGCTGATTTTACACCTCCCCTCTAAAGTAGTTTGACTGCTGTCTTTTCCTGTGCTGATTTCACAGTGGTGTGAAATTTCACTCCAGGGGGTCTAAGTGCACTAAGAAACCACAATTGTTTAAAGCAGAATAAAGCGGTATAATACTAGCTTGACCACAGGAGGGCAATTAGTAGATATGGACATTTCAGTAGCAGCACGGTTTCACACCGCACAGAGGTGTGGGCAGGTTTTTTTGGAACTAGAATGATTCCAGCGGGAAAGTCAGATGTAAAATCAGCCTTAGTCTGCTCTGCAGGGGTCCTGTCTGGGGCTTTTTAAAATTATTATTAATGAGATGCTGGAACTCTCAAGTGGGAAATGAAGTTTTCAATCTGTATACTGAAAACTCATGAACTTTTAAACTTTTAAAAGAATTTTGTCAAAGAGGTTCTAGAACTCCATTCCAACATGTTCCCCCAGAGAAAAAGCCCTGGTCCTGCCACTCTGAGAATAAACTTCTCCAGGATCAGAAATGGCTGCTAGAAGGAAGGGGAACAAGGGGAAAAGATCTGCATCCGTCAATCTATATATCTAATTCCCAAGTGCCCCCCCGCGTGCGGATACTTAAATCCGCATGGGGGGGCACTTGGGGGGTGGGGAGGGGGTTCTGCAGATGGGGGGGTTATCCCCCCGTTTTCAGAAAAATCAAAAAAGTTAAAAAAAAGTTTTCGGGGGATACTGAAATCCCCCCAAAAGTAAAAAAGCTGCAGAGCCGCGGGCCTTGCCATCTCTTCTCCACCTCCCGCCCTGGCTTGGCCCAGCGAGGCCCGCACACGCAGGGAACTGCCGCCACGCTGCCGCCGCCAGCAACAACCACACAACAGGTAAGTGCGCAGTGTGTGGTTGTTGCTGGCGGCAGTGGCGGTGGTTCCCTGCGCAGAGCCGTGGGCCTCGCTGGGCCAAGCCGGGGCGGGAGGTGGAGAAGAGATGGCGAGGCCCGCAGCTTTGCGCCGGATTTAGATATGTAGACAGTGGAATGCAGCGGGTAGACCTGTTCTCCAGAGGCCAGGTCTACCAATGTAGTGGAAAGGGGAGGGTAGACCAGTTCTCCAGAGATCCTCAATGATCACAGCGGGGACCGGGACTGGCAGTGACTCCGCAGCCGCCTGGGTGGGAGAAGCCCCTTCTCACTGAACGCCTCTCGCCCGACTCTTGAGCTCTAGGGTCCGGCAGGGGGACAGACTGGTCGGTGGTGGCGGCCACCTCCAGGGAACCCTGTGGCCTCAGCAAGGACATGGCGGCAGGGAGCGGAGGAGAGGAGAAGCAAGGCGCTGCACGGCTTTCCTGCACTGCCTGCATGTGTCCCAGCCTACCCCTTCCCCAGCAGCGGCGGCGAGGCCTGAGCGGCACACAGCTGCCAGCCTGCTGAACCTCCCCCAATGGCCAAAGCCAGCTCTTCCCCCCCTGCCAGCTCCCCCCACCAGCTGTTCCCCCCGCCCACCCCCACCCCCCAGTGATGGCAAGGCCTGCCATCCCCACCACCACCACCACCTGCTCCCACCACCCCCACCGCCAGCAGCAGCAGCTGCCACGGAGCCGAGGTAAGTGCGTTCCTTGCGCATGCACAGGGAACACTTTTTTTTACTTTTGGGGGGATTTAAATATCCCCCCCCCAAAGTTTTTCTTAACTTTTCAGATTTTTCTGCACACGGGGGGAGTAGCCCCATGTGTAGGAGAATCTCCCTGCCCCCCAAGGTCCCCCCCCCCCATGCAGATTTAGATATCCGTACAGGGGTGGCCACTTGGGAATTAGATATATAGATATATAGATATGGAGCAGAGATCCATCAGTGGCTATTAGCCACAAGGTAGAGATAGGAACTATGGGGCAAGTATTCTTGGTGCTGGGGGGGCAACCGTGGGAGGACTTCTAGTGTCCTGGCCTTACTGGTGGACCTCCTGAGGGCACCTGGTATTTTTGGCCACTGTGAGACCGAGTGTTGGACTGGATGGGTCATTGGCCTGGTCCAACATTGGCTTCTCTTATGTGCTTATGTTCAGCCCCACTTACCTCACAGGCTGTCTGTTGTGGGGAGAGGAAGGGAAGGAGATTGTAAGCCACTCTAAGACTCTGAGTGAAGGGCGGGGTATAAATCCAACTCTTTTGCATCTTGTTCTTTGCGAGCCAGCTATCCCCAGCCAAGGCAACCTCTCTTGTAGCTCCCAGAGACGATCAACTGGGGTGGAGCAGAGCCCACATCTCCACGTTGCCTCAGCTGGGGCTGGCTCTCAGTATAGCTGAATGCACCCGAATAAAAGCCAAAAAAAAGAGAAAAAGCAAGTCTTTTTTGTGTTTGGTTTTTACTGAATGCCCACCCCTTCATGTGACTCACTGTTGCTATCTCAACTCTATGCAGACATTCCAAATGAGAGCAAAATAAAAGCCACAGATGGCAAAATAGGAACTGGAATGCTATGTAAATTGCTCTTAATAATGTTGTGCTTGCTAACTGTCTCCCTCAGTGTGGCTTTATATTTTTTTTATCTGCAGGCACTTGAGTACTTGGGCCAAGAGGATTTCTGTAGCGCTGGTGGGGTGGGGTGGGGTGGGTTTTTTCTTTAATGCTAATATTCAGCTGAGGGAGCTTCAAGGGACTGGGCAAAAAAGAGTTTCCGGAGAGGTGGCATATACATTTTATAAATAAATAATCAGTATTTTTAATAGGATAGCTGAAATAACTCAGGTGCCCACAAAATAGCTTGCATTTGATCCTGAGAGTATCACTGAAAAGGTGTGGCTTTGGTTAGAAGGAAAATGGTTGTAGTCAAGTGAGATTATGGTGGGGGTTGATTTATCTGGTACAATGTTGAGATTTCTGCTGAGGAATTTGTTTTAGGTTCAGTTTCTTTCATTAATTAAGACTTTGGCAGTTTGACATCACAGTGCTTTTGAGGGTGGGGCTGGGGACATCAGTTATCTGAATTATTTGATTCCAAGGGAAAACTTGGGGTTT
The DNA here is from genome assembly GCA_029233225.1 of Lepidodactylus listeri. Classification (NCBI taxonomy): domain Eukaryota; kingdom Metazoa; phylum Chordata; class Lepidosauria; order Squamata; family Gekkonidae; genus Lepidodactylus; species Lepidodactylus listeri. The sequence continues at coordinate 11,436,185 of JARCFY010000015.1, read as the reverse complement.
TTTTTTCATTTTTACATGACCCACAAGTCTTCCTGATGTTGGCAGAGAAGTAACAGTCACAATTTGTGACTCATGATTGACCCATTCACCACAAATGCTGTATAATTTGGGCCAGAAAAGTACTTGATTGTGTGGGTTGTATGAGTAACTAGGAATAAGGCCCAGTGTGGAAATAAATACAATGGGCTCTAGAAAGAGGCTCTGGGCAGGTGCCCTGACCCTGGACACTCAACGTCAATTTACTGTGGTGACCTCAGCAGAGTATAATGACACAGAGCTTACCATTTTCTCCAGGGAAACTGATCACTGCCATCTGAAGAGCAGCTGTAATTCTGAGTGATCTCCAGCCCTCCCTTGGAGATTGGCAACAATGGTTTTCCAGGAGGAAATGGCTGGTTTGGAGGGTGGACTCTATGGTATTGTACCTGTCTGAGGTCCCACTCCTCCTCAAACCCCATCCTCTCCAGGCTCCACCCCTCAAAAACCCAGGAATTTCCCAACCTGGAGGTGGCAACCCTATCTCCTTCCCAGCCAACCATCAGCCTACCTTTATCTTCCCTTCTAACTTCAGCTTTCCATCTCCCCACTACCACCTGCAGCCTCTACCTAGGAAAAGTACAGTCTTTCTTCTCTGCAGTGGGGGCCCAAGCAGGAGGGGAAGTGATCTCAGCAGGGTATAATGACACAGAGTCCACCCTGTGAAGCAGCCACTTTCTCCCTGAGAACTGATCTCTGCCATCTGGAGAGCAGTTTTAATTCTGAGTGATTTCCAGCCCTCACCTGGAAAATGGCAACAGTGGTTCCCCAGGAGGAAATGGCTGGTTTGGAGGGTGGAGTCTATGGCATTGTACCTGTCTGAGATCCCACCCCTCCTCAAACCCTACCCTCTCCAGGCTCCATCCCTCAAATATCCAGGAATTTCCCAACCTGGAGGTGGCAACCCTATCTCTTTTCCAGCAAACCGTCAACATACCATTATCTGCCCCTCTTGACTTCAGGTTTCCATCTCCTCCCCACTCCCTGTAGCCTCTACCTAGGAAAAGTAGTCTTTCTCCACAGTGGTGACCAAAGCAGCTTACATCATTCTCCTCTCCCCCTTTTGATTTGTACAACAACCCTGTGAGGTAGGTTAGGCTGAAAGTCTGTGAGTGGTTTGAAGTCACCCAATCAGCTTCCACAGGAAGAACCTGGGTCTCTGAAGTGCTAATTGCTACACCACACTGGCTGTCATGGGGTGGGGGGCACCTCAGCAGGGTATAATGACACAGAGCCCATCATTTTCTCCAGGGGAACTGATCGCTGCCATCTGGAGAGCAGTTGTAATTCTAAGTCATCTCCAGCCCTCACCTGGAGATTAACAACCACACAAAAATGGAAATACAGCAAATACAGTCTGTCATGCCATACAAATCACACTTGAGACTTCTGTCTTCTTATATAGTTCTACTTACAACCATAAATAATACACATAACAAATGATTTTGCCACCATGCATAAATGACATCTACACCAGCTGAACAGTGACCTGATAGTCCTTGAAAGTTTTGGAAAGTGTTTCCAAAAGAGAAGAATTTCCAAAAGAAAACATGCAGTAGATGGCATGGGCTCAAGACTAGCTGTAGCATGAACCAAAGGAGCAGCAACGGAACGCCTATGTTGCTTTGTCATTTCTTAGGGCTTCAAGAGGCTGCTTTTCAGAGCTGGGTTGGCTCCATCATTAAGAAAAGCAGACTGATGAAGCCCTAAGAAATGGATTTTCCAAGATTTTCCCAAGCTGGAGCTGGCAACCCTAGTCAGGACTGGCCCAATGAGTTCCCCACAAAGGCCAAAGGAGGCCTGGAAAGGGCCTCTTGCCTTTGCCTTTTTACTGACAGAACTAATCTTGGTTGCCTAGCAGTAGCCACTGAGGGAAAAGTTAGCCCCACAGCAGGAGAAGAAGAGAATGGTTTGACAGTCATTGGCCCACCTCCATAGCCAGCCTGCAGCAGAGGAGCCAAGCAGAAGTAGAAGGGTCTTTGTCAGAAGATACAGCTGTTTTGGCAGTGTATTCTGTCAGGGAAGAGTGTCCAGGCTGGCAGTGGGTGGGGGAGAGGCTTGAACCCAGCACCCAGCCAATGGCACATGAGTACTCTTGAGTGGCAGTTGACTGACCAGTGGCTGATGGAGTGCACAGCACAGCCAATGGGAGAGCTGGAAAGTGCCAATACATAGGGCAATTATATATATAATAAGATTGCTTGGGGCTTTTCTAGGCAATTTGTTTGCCAGCACAACATTCAACTCTAAATAAATGCTAATACTACGGTATCCCATTCCTACATAGTTCTAAAAAGGGCATTCTTTGATTTTTAGCTAGATAACGTGCCATAAGCTAATTGTAGTGCCACTACAAACTTGTTCCATATTCAGTCCCTGGCACCACCATTAGAAGAGCCTCCAGCGTAGGCCTCTGAAAAACACGGTCTGAGGCTCTAGGGTGGTAATTAGAGTAGGCTGTAGTGGGCTAGAGGGATCCATAGACGGTTTTGGTACAAGGTGCCACCCTGTAACAATTATAGTAAAAAAACGCAGGTGTATGTTCTACCCTGGAGAGTCGGAAGCTTCCGAGAGCTGTTTTTATTTTATTTTTCTCAAAGAAACAGTAGCAAAATATACACAATTGGCAGCATATGGTGTAGCTTTGCTAGTGCTCACCGTTTTGTAAAAGGATGTTGGAAGTATGGAAGGGAAGATGACACCACAAGTATTCATCCATAGAAACCTGTGACACTTGTGCCAAGAACATTCCTCCAAGAGAGGGGGCATTCCAAAGCAGAGCTGCCAGTGGTGGGTTGGGGAAAACTGGAGATTTTGGGGGTGGAGCCTGAGGAGGCTGAAAATGCCCTCTCTCTAGTTGCTGCCTGCTTAACTTAACAGAGAGCAGGGTTTGGGAGGCAGATCTTAACTGGTGGGCTGGACAGTAAAGGAGGAGATGGTCCTTCTAGTACTTTAGTGCCAAACAGTTTAGGACCTTCAGTGCCACAACCGGCACTGGGCTGGAAAAAAGAGGGGCAGCTAGTAAAGATCTTTCTGAGAGCCAGTTTGGTGTAATGATTGAAAGCGGGGGACTCTAATCTGGAGGGCCGAGTTTGATTCCCTACTCCCCCACATGCAGCCAGCTGGGTAACCCTGGGTCAGTCACAGTTCTCCCAGACCTGTTCTCTCCAGAGCAGTTCTCTCAGCCCCACCTACCTTACAGGGTGTCTGTTGTGGGGAGAGGAAAGGAAGGAGATTGTAAGCCACTCCGAGATTCTGAGTGAAGGGTGGGGTATAAATCCTCCTCCCTCTCCTGCATCTTCTTCTTCCGGCACAAAGGTGATGTGTGGTTCTGGTCTCCCAACTTCCAGTAGTAGCCTGGCTGCTGCATTTTGTACCAATTGACGTTCCTGGAGATTTTTCAAAGGAAGTACCCATGTAAAAACTTGACAGAAATTTAATCAGAGTGTGATCAGAACATGGATCACCCATGGCCAGAACACACTTTTCCTACAACAGAAGCAGTTTTGAAGAAAGGCATCTGAAGTACATGCAAAAGTTACGTAACTGTTGTGCATACATACACACATGCACACGGAGTCATAAAGCAAGACTCTGCATTGCAAGGCATTCTGGCTTTTATAGAAAAGCCAATTAAGTATAAATGAATATTTTATTACAGTGTCATGAGATGATCTACAGTGCATTACCTAGACTGGGTTATGCAGGCTTTGTGAATCAGCCATGGACACTAATCTCATAGTGTAGAAAAGGAATAGATAGGAAGCACAATCATTGCAGAAAGCTGTGAAAATGAAAAAAAGATTTGCAAAGGGAGCTGAGTTGCTTTTGGCTGGCAGGTTATGGGGACAACCTGCCTCAGATGCCTGGTTTGCATTTCCAGATGTTATTGTCACCCGGACCCCCTACCAGAGAGACTGTATGTCCTTGAAGAACACAGCCTTGTGTTCAAGTTGGCTTTAATTCACGCTTGTGGAGTACATGTGATATGGCCCACGAATGCACTTTGGCTTCTCTGTAGTCTCTGATACCTAATGGTTCCTGCATCATTCCCCAGTGTAGTTTTTAGGTTTTAGTATATAGTATGTGCTTGACCTGCACTGAGCCAGCACACAGCTTCTCAGAGCAAAGCAGTAGATGCTTAAAATAGTCTTTTCCGTGCAATAATAAAAAAGGAGGGAGGGAAACCCACTTCATCACTTGCACACTGGCAAGTGAGTTCCTCTTGGTAATGTCTCTGAACGGAGCTCGAGTCTGAGGCTAATTCGAAGTTACAGTGCCACCTGCTGCCAAAGATCTTATCAGTGATTATAATTTGAAAATGGCTGCAGTGATTTTTAACTCTCTTTTTAACTCTTGCCAAACTCTGGCCGTGTGACGTGAAGTACAATTCCTGGCGTAGCTGTGAAACCGTATTTATTTATTTATTATAGTTCAAACATCTAACGAGAGGAGTATTTTCGCTCAAAATAATCCAAGCAAATTAAACTTGTTGGACAACTGCAATTCAAAGGGGAACAAATGAATGTCAAAGGAAAGGTGTTCAATAAAATAAAGGTGCTTTTAATGCATTGTTTTAATTGTTATAATGTTGTATCAGGTTTTAATGTTTGATTTTTTTAAAATTGAAATTGTATCTTTAATGATTTTACCCACCCTGAGGCCACCCTCGGGGTGGGTGGGATATAAATGCAAATAATAAATAAATGGCTTACAAAAAAAATCAGAGGTTTGGCCCTTCAAAATTCTGTTTTGAAGTAAACTCTTCTTGAGGATGAGATTGTGGGATGTCATAAAATCATATCCAAATAGCTTTAATTGTCTAAATTAACTGTATTGTTTCAGTTCTCTTCATCTGAACAAGTCAAACATAAGGCCCGGGGGCCAGAACTGGCCCATCCAAAGCTCTTATGTGGTCTGCAAGCAACTAGTGCAAGGGAGGGAACAGGAGACTGCTGGGGGGGAAGTGGGCAGACCCACTCCAAATGTGGCTTCAGCATGGCGGAACAACCTTGTCTGCAGCAGTCAAGCAGCGTGGGAGCATCTCCCCAGTGCTGCACTGCTGGTTCTCCAGTCTGGCTATATGGGCTTTCCTTTGCACCCCCTCCCAGCCCCTCCTTTATACAGTTTATATCTCCAGCACCTGGCATTGCATTCTGTGGCATACATGGCCCGGCCTGACAAAGGGACATTTATGTCAGATCTGGACCTCGTAACAAATGAGTTTGTCATCTCTGATCTAGACATTGCAGGTGCTTCAGACCCAAACACTTGACAAGGTCCACAAAGGGCTGCCAAGTCTGTGCTTCTGGCTTCCTGAGTGTGAATACTGCCTGACGTAAAAGCTGTCGCATGGACATGTTCTGGAAAGGTGCCAGTTCGGATAAAGTATTGTAAAGCAGGAGTGACCGTCCATTATGTAATAATGATTGACATGTATAGGATCCAATAGCAAAAAGGGGAAAAAATCGTAAATCTTGTGTATATCTCTTGGTGATTCTCATGCATTCTCATGATGCATATGCATGTCCTTTTTGAACAGAGACTACTTGGGAGCGGCCAAGCAGTGTTCCTGGGACCCCAAAGACACAGAAGAACTCCCTGCCTACAGGTAGGTGATCTATCAGCAGGAGGCCACGTCCCTTTGATTTCCAGTCAGAAAGCACTTGCCCATGCAGGTGCATATAGGCTCAGTTTAGACATCATATGAAACCGTGATTTACTTTAAGGGACCTACGTATCTTCGGGACCGCCTCTCCCGATACGTTCCCCGAAGGGCATTGAGATCAGCAGACAAGAACTTCCCAGTGGTTCCCAGCCCCAAAGGTGTCTGGCTGGCCTCAGCCAGGGCCAGGGCCTTCTCAGCCTTGGCTCCAGCCTGGTGGAACTCTCTGCTGAATGGCATCTATGCCCTGTCTGATCTATTAAAGTTCTGCAGGGCATGTAAGGCAGAGGTGTTCTGCCAGGCTTTTGGTTGAGGCCAGCGACCACTTCTTACATCTGCCCAGTAACCTCCCCTTCCCCCCCCCCCCCCCGAAAATCTGAATGCTAGACAGGCCATCTGTTCAATATTTAGTATGTTTAGTATGTCTAGTATGTATGTTTAGTATGTATGTATATATGGTATTAATTGGTTTTATAATTGTATGGAACTATCCTGTTCTAAACGGCCCCGAGCGCTGCGTAGGTGGGGAAGAGCGGTTAATAAATCCAATAAAATAAATAATAAAAATAAAAAAAGATGTTTAGTTAGCTCATAGTCACTCAAATTCAGATTTGCCTCCACAAAAGCTCGTTTCCTTGCCTTCTCTTGGTAGCCTTGGAGGGCATTGCCAGGGAACAAGGCAGGATTAGCTCAGAATGCCTGCCCTCATACCTCACATGATACCGTGGTTAAGGCTAATGTGGATTAATGAACTACCTTCAGATCCTGGCTTCAGATCTTGATTTAATGGACTCTAATTTACCATAGTTAGCTCACCAATCTCTCTGTCTGTAGTTAGCATAACTGAAACGTGGTTTTGCATGATGTCTGAACTGAACCATCTACACACACAAACACACACACACATTTTCGTTGTTCGGTGTTTTACATTATGTGAAATTCTCTACCAAGTGATAAGAGTATCTGTGACTCCATTATCATGGAAGTGGTGCTGGCAGGGTAGTGCATGTTAAGTTTTCAGCAGAGATATGGCTCGTGAAGGATTTGTGTGAATTATTTTCCTGCTTCTGTGAGCTGTGTCTTGGCTGTGAACAGAATGCTTATAGCCGCAGTGCTGGTCCTTTGAGACCTTACAGCAGTTTTTAGCAGCGAGAGGGGTTGGGTGACAGAAAGCGTCGGGGAGCTGAAATGAGACATGGAGCACATCTCACTTTCTCAAAGCTAGTTCTGTCCTCCGAACGGCAGGAGTTATGAAATACTTGAGAGCTGTGGGCGGAAACCACAAGCCATTAAAGAGGAGTGGCCCTGATGCCATCCCTTCTGAAATTTTAAAATTAGATCCAAACTGGTGGGCTTCCCCCCTTGCATCCCTGTTCACAATCATAGACAGAACTGGCATAATTCCCCCAGCATGGAGAAACACAGTAGTGGTCCCATTATACACAAAAGGCGATCATACCAATGACAGGCCCATCAGCCTACTTTCCATCATTCAAACAATGAGCAGAAGAACAGCTATATGGCAGAACAAGGGCAAAAGAAACTTGTAGCTGCAAAGTACACTAAACCAATAAATCATATAAAAGAATAATGCAAAAATATCAATTTAATGCAACAAACGGGTCCAAGAATCATCAACAAAACATCTGGTAGGTATATTCGTTTCTGGCAGTCTTCATCAGGCAAGGACCATCATATGACTATTTAAAAAATGCAATATACAAAATGCAAGGTTACAAAAAGCCTCATACAAATTCAATGAGAACCAAAAGCTTGAAGAGCTTACAATACCTTCATGAATGATAAATTGAGCAATATCCAAGAAAACAATCCTTAAGAGCAGACTAGTCCAACACTATCTATTATTCTGATGACAAACAATACCAATAATTAATAGCAATACAGTATGCTTTAAAAACAGCTTACAGCAATTCATTAAACACAGATAATAAACTCACCATTCTGGAATCATACATGGAGTATTCATACAAAGTTATACATAGCTAGGCAAGCTTCACAGTGTAATGCAGTTCACATCAAGCATTCAATAAAAAGGGAACCAAGACTAAGTATCCACCCTATTTCTTAAAGCCAGACACAGTTTCTTAAAGGCAAAGTTTCTTAAAGGCATACTACATTGAGAAGTTTTTATATAGGGAAAGATTTACCGTATTTTCCGGCGTATAAGTTGACTAGGCGTATAAGACGACCCCCAACTTTTCCAGTTAAGATATAGAGTTTGGGATATACTTGCTGTATAAGACTACCCCTCTTCCAATGCACACCTTCATGGCTGGGAAGGGGAAACATCCTGGATGGCCCTTCTCTCCCTGCTGCCAGAGCACCGGGAGAGAAAAAAGGGCAGGAGCACGTGCGCACACACACAACACATACACCCCACCTTCACAGCGGGGAAGGGGAATCATGCTGGACGGCCCTTCTCTCCCTGCTGCCGGAGCGCTGGGAGAGAAAAAAGGGCAGGAGCGCACGCACACACACACACACCTTCATGGCTGGGAAGGGGAATCCTGCTGGACGGCCCTTCTCTCCTTGCTGCCAGAGCGCCGGGAGAGAAAAAAGGGCAGGAGCACACACACACACACACACCCGCCCCAGCCTTCACGGCGGGGAAGGGGAATCATGCTGGATGGCCCTTCTCTCCCTGCTGCCGGAGCGCCGGGAGAGAAAAATGGGCAGGAGCACACACACACACACCCGCCCCAGCCTTCATGGCGGGGAAGGGGAATCATGCTGGATGGCTCTTCTCTCCCTGCTGCCGGAGCGCTGGGAGAGAAAAAAGGGCAGGAGCACACACATACCCCCGCCCCAGCCTTCATGGCTGGGAGGAAAAAAAACAACTCGTTCTAGGCCCGCCCCCAGCGTGGAGCCCTTGCCTGCTTGCTCCTGCTCCAGTCGCTGACTTGGCTGCTGGGAGAACGGGGCGTGGTTCTTCACTTCCGTCGCGCTCCTCTGCCTGGTGTATAAGACGACCCCCAACTTTTGGGAAGATTTCCCTGGGTTAAAAAGTCGTCTTATACGGCGGAAAATACGGTATATATGGGGAGAAATTTTCATACAAAACAAGAAAAGTCCAGAGACATATTAAGACCATAAGGATGATAGGTTTTTAGTCTATATATCCAATATGTTTCCCTTTGCAGTAGTTTTTTCTTAATGTCCACCTTATTGTGCCTAGACACATGCAACATCTCCAAAACGAAGAACTTAAAAGTCCTCTGGTTTATGTTGTTTTTCCATAAAGTGTAAAACCAAAGGAGTCTCTAAATTGTTAGAATGGATACAGCATTTATGCTCCGCCATGTGTACCCTCAACGAATGTGTTGTGACCCCAATATACTGCATTAAACAGGGGCACTGCAAGAGATACACTACCCTTTTTGAGCCACAATCAGAGAAGATCTTAATTCCTTGCTTAAAACCACTAGCTGGGAAATCCAAAACCTTGGTTTCCCATACCAATGAACAGATCGAACAGCTGTGGCAGCGGTAGTGTCCCTTTAAGGGATTCTCTAGAAGGATGTTATTAGTGAGGTCGGTATGCATTCGTGAGTCTCTTAGGCTCGTGGTTTTCCTAAATCCTATACGTGGTTTTACAGCACAACCTGGAATGTCTTTCAAAATGTGCCGATGCCTATTAATTATTTTCCTAATGGAGAAAGCAAAGTATGGTCAATAACAAAGGTAAGGGGCATCAAAAGTTCACGTTCTGCAGCAACAAACAGTTCTGACCTTGACTTTCTATCTGCTCTTTCTTGAGCCTCTTTAACTACCCGGGAAGGGTATCCCCAATTCAAAAATTAGCCAGTGAGTCTCTTAGTTTCTTCCATATAATGCTCCTCACAAGTAGAATTCCTTTTGATTCTAAGGAACTGCCCATATGGCAAGTTCTTTTTTAGATGCGGTACATGGAAAGACAGATAATGTAAATACGAAGTTCTGTCAGTATCCTTATGATAAGGTTTGACCACCAATTTGTGTTCCCTGACAAGAACCACTGTGTCCAAAAACGCAAGTTTTTCAGCGTTAAACTTCAAAGAAAATTTAATAGAAGCATGTCCGCCATTGAGCCATTGCACAAATTCTTCAATCATAGAAATGTCCTTATAAATTATGAATAAATCATCAATAGACCTCTTGTAAAATAATATATTAGAGGCATAGGGATTGTAGTGCAAATCCAGGATATACTTAGACTCCCATTCAGCCATAGAAAGGTTCACTACGCTAGGCGCGAATGACAAACCTATAGCTATACCCTTAATCTGTATAAAGATATCATCCAAAACCCGAAAATAATTGTGATCAAAAATCAAATCTACCAAATCAAGCAAAAAATGGGTAGGGTTGAGTCTTTATTTCTCTATTTTCTAGGGCTATTTGTACACACATTCTAGCCTCTTCTAATGGAATGTCGTATATAAGGATAAAACGTCTAAAGTAACAAGTACAGATCCTGCCAAGAAATCCAAACCCTCCACCTTTTGGATGAAATCCCTCGTATCTTCCAAAAAAGAGAAGGTAGCCATAACCACAGGCTGAAAAAACAAGATATTTAGAGATGTGCTCAAGTAATGAATTGGATCCAGAAATTATAGGGCGACCCGGCTGAGGTCTCTGTGGTTTGTGTATTTTAGGTAAAATCTAGAATATAGGTACTCTAGAAAACTAATTAGTGAGGAAGGCAGCCAATTTGTTGTCAATATAATCCAAAGCAAGCCCTTCTCCTACTGTTACCTTAATTATTCTCAGGATCTCCTCCATCAGGTCTCTTCCTATATGTTTATAGAAGTTGGTATCCTCTAGCTGTTGCATAGCTTCAGCTATGTAGTCCTGCTTGTCCATAATCATTAGAACCCCACACTTATCTGCCTGCTTAAAGACAATGGAGTCATCCCTACTAGCTTCTCACAAAGAGACAGATTATAGTGCACACTTGTTCTGGTAGACTACATTTTTTCAATATCCTCAAGCACCAATCTTTCGAAGACAGTGATAGATGGTACACTAATATTAGGTATAAAACTAGATTTCCCTTTAGAAGGGTCATAATGTAGAAGCTCAGACATGCCAAATAAAGACTTTAAGCTTGAGGAATCTAATCATCTTGTACAAATCAATTCTAGATTGAAACGGGTTGTAATAAGGTGTAGGGACAAAATTTAAACCTACATTCAAAATGCCAAATTCTTCCTCAGTAAGGGATTTTTGTGACAAATTAAACACTATATTTCCCCTCTGCCACGTCTTGGGCGAGAGTATAAAAAATTTGTGTTTCTAGTCTAGCGTTTAGACTGCCTTTCCAAGACTGGCTGTCTATAAGACCGTTCCTCTTCTCCAGATGTGATGGCAGAGTCGTCTGCTTTCGATGTTTCACAATCAGATAAAGGTAGGTGCTCATCTGCCCAAGTAACACATTTAGGAGCTACAGTGGGTGTATACCATTTGTAGACTCGATTCTGTGTAAAATCCCTATTGTCCCTTTCATACTTCTTAATTTTGATCTCACGTCTTTTTTTTTCATAATTTTTAAGTTCCTCTTCCATTTCCTTAAGTCTTGTTTCATAAGACTCTAAAGGCATGGCATTTTTCAATTTGTCTTCCGCATTTTTAACCTCTGCTTCCAAGGAGTCAATCTCAATTGATGCTTGATCTATAAGGAGAAGCATCAAATCGTTGGAACATTTATTGAGGATGGCAATCCATTTATTACAAAATTCCTCTTTGCCTTAGAACATGGCTGGACCCTTCTGCATTCTTAAGCCACAGGGAATAAGGTTGGCTTGGCAGTAATCAGACAATGAAGAGGCATGTAAGCCGAAACGTATGGTTTTTTCCTTTAAATATTCTAATTGTGTCCAATCAGATAAACCGGTGCTATCCATACATTGCATTAATTTAGGAGCCTTAGTTAGAATTGTATTCCTATCTTCATCCGTAAATGTGAAACGGTTAGTAAGGTATGACATGTCCAACAGAGTACAGTCAAACAATAAGCAGAACAACAGCTATATGGTAAAACAAGAGCAAAAGAAACTTATACCTGCAAAGTACACTAAACCAATAAATCATATAACAGAATAATGCAAAAAATATCAATTTAATACAACAGACAGGGGTCCAGCAATCATCAACGAAACATCTGGTAGGTATATTTGTTTCTGGCAGTCTTCATCAGGCAAGGACCATCATATGACTATTTAAAAATGCAATATACAAAATGCAAGGTTACAAAAAGCCTCATACAAATTCAGTGAGAATCAAAAGCTTACAATACCTTCATGAATGACAAATTGAGCAATATCCAAGAAAGCAATCCTTAAGAACAGACTAGTCCAACACTATCAATTATTCTGAGGACAAACAATACCAATAATAATTATAGTTTCCTTCCTGGCTATGGGACAGAGACAGCATTTGGTCATCCTCATGGATGACCTCTGGAGACACCTGGATCAAGGCGGATCAGTGCTGCAGTTATTGCTTGACTTGACAGTAGTGTTTGACACAGTCTAGTATGATCTGATGGCACACTGGCTCGGCTCGCCGACTCGGGGATATGGGAAACAGCCTTGCAGTGGCTGGTCTCCTTTCTCCATGGTCAGGGTCAGAGACTAGTGCTTGGGGAGAGGGTGTTGCCCTTTGGTATGTGGCATCCCTCAGTCATCTCCCCAATACTATTTAACATCTATATGTGCCCCCTCGCCCATTTAATCCAGAGGTGTGGGCTGGGTTGTCACCAGTATGGTGATGACACCCAGCTGTATCTATTGATTAATAGATGGACGGACTCCACCCCAGATATTTTGGCCAAGGTTTTGGAGGCTGTGGCTGAGCTGGCTGAAATTAAATCCATCTAAGATGGAGGTCCTGTATCTGACCTGTGGAGGGGGGATCAGGAGTTCAACTCCCAACTCTTGGTGGGGCAGTTCTAGTGCCATTGCCATTGGTGAAGAACTTGGGAGTGACCCTGGATGTCTCACTTTAATGGAGGTCCAGGTCACAAACACTGCCAGATAGGCCTTTTATCATCTTCAGCTGGTCAGGCAGCTGGTTCCCTATCTCTCCTCCCATGACTTGGCTACAGTGAATCCATGCAATGGTCACCTCCAGACTGGATTACTGTAATTCACTCTACGCAGGGCTGCCCATGAATCTGACCCAGAAACTTCAGTTGGTGCAAAATGCAGTGGCATGCCTCCTGTCTGTGGCATCTTAGCGGGTGCCCATACAGCCAGTGCTTTGCCAGCTGCATTGGTTGCCAGCTGAGTATTGAATTAAGTTCAAGGTTATGGTATTAACCTTTAAGGCCCTTTGCGGCCAGGGACCAACATATCTGTGGGACCGTCTCTCCCAATAGGTTCCCTGGAGAGCCTTACGCTCAGCAGAACAACACTTACTGGTAATCCTCAGCCCAAGAGACATCTGCCTAACTGCAGCCTGGGCTCTGGCTCCGGCCTGGTGGAACAAGCTCCCCATGGAGATCAGGGCCCTGTGGAACTTATCGCAATTCTGCAGGGCCTGTAAAATGGAGCTGTTCTGCCAGGCCTTTGGTTGAGTTGGCAGGTACCTTGCTATATTTAGCCTCCCCTGCTCTAACCAGCCCTCCTTCAACTAGCCTACGCTGTTTGTTATACCAACTTGTATTGTAGGCTGGGGGCTAGCCCAATTATTACCTCAATGGCTCTTCCTGAGATAGTTATATCCTTGAGGTATAGGCATTACCATCTCGCCATCATGTAGATTACTGGGGGGGGGGGGGGGGTTAGATTTTAACTTAAATTATATAAATTGCTTTTATGTGTTTGTTGGTGCATTGTACCTTGCCATAAGCCCACTTGTGGGGGAGGGCAGGATAAAAATCTCATAGATAAATAAATTGTACAATGACTGGAGTAAATGGAAGAGATCAGCCAAGAAAATAGAAATTTAAACAGTTCTGGACAGGTGCAAGATAAATAAGTCAATATCTGTTCAGGAGCATTCATTTGTGTGGTCTTGCCTTGCAACAATATGGAGCTTATTTTATCTAAGGAAGGTTAACAACTTTAGATATGCAGGTAACACCACTTTACTGGCAGAAAATAGTGAAGACTTGAATGGACTCCTGATGAAGGTTAAAGCAGAAAGTGCCATAGCAGATTTACAGATTAACATCAAGAAGACAAAAGTAATGACTACTGGGGAACTACACAACTTTAAGGTTGACAATGAAGAAACTGAAATTGTTAAAGGAGTCCTTGGTTCCATCATGAAGCAACAGGGAGACTGCGACCAAAAAATCAGAACGGGCCTGTAGCTAGAAAATGGGGGGGGGGCATGAGGGGGCACATGTCTACATCACTTCTGACATCATCTGCCTATGTCACTTTTGACATCACAAAAATCATAAAATTAAAATCAATAAAATAAAAGTGTGACGAGAAGAGCTGAAGAAAGCCCCCCCCCTCCCACCAGAAACTGCCAGTCTCCTCCGTGTGGGCTGGGCAGCCTGTGTCACCTCCTGTGCACTGGGGAAGGGAAAGAGGAGGAAGGTGCAAGGAAAGGGGAGGTGCTGTGGGTGCCCAGAGCACCTCCCTCTGCTTTGCCCCCCCTTCCCTGCTGCTTCCCTCTCCAGTCTCCTTCTCTGCATGCTGTGGCTGAAGCCCCCCTGGCCCTGGCAATCTTGGCTCCAGTCATAGCTGCTGGGTCCTGCAGCAAGAGCTGAGGAGAATGGCCCACCCCAGTGCCTCACTGCTCCCCCCACCAGAGTGGCTGGCACAAGCGCAATGAGACACCAGGGCAAGCCATTTTCCTTGGCTCTTGTTGCAGGCCCCAACAGCCATGCCTGGATGAAGACTCCCACCCTGACCTGGTTCTTTCACTGCTGGTCACCCCAGGCTCCCTGGGGGGAGTAGTATAGAGAGGGGAGGGGCCCGGGAGGGGCCCGGGCACATTAGGGGGTGTCACCCCCATCAGTTCCCCATGGCGATGGGCCTGAATCAGAAGGATATTGGGAAGGGTAGTCATGAGGGAGCAATTTAACTAAATTTATTTAATTAGCTAGATTTAATTATCTTGGCAACCTGCCACATCTTCACATACTCTCTCCCTGCCCCTTCCCCATACTTGCCCATGCATCCACACCCTGCCTCCCCAGCCCGGCTGCCTCTCAGAGAGCCCCTTGTTGCAGTACCAGCCTGCAGGGAGAGGAGTACTGCAGTGGTCAGGGAAGGAGGGTCCCCACTGCCCTTGGTCCTGTGGAGCCTGGTCCAGTGGCACTAGAGCACCATGCAACTCAGCAAGAAAGCCCGCCCAACTCACTGCACTGCCAGTCCCCGTGTGAGAAATCATCAGCTGCCCGGGTCAGCATGAGCTGGCAGGTGCAGACCCTGCCGCCCACTTCCCCACCTGGCCCCCCTCCTCTTCCTCCTCCTCACGGCAAGCCATCCACCCAGCCAACCACAAGGTGCACAAACCTCACAGTCATCATTGGTAGCCCCAGGGGACTGGGGCAGGGGGAGGGGGCAGGGAGAGGATTGGAAAGGGCAAGGCAAAATTGGGAGGGGTGTTGCCCAAATAGCCCCTGGCTAGGTACCCATATATAGAAAGTAATCAGGGTATGGAGGAGCTACAGAGTTTTACAAAAAAAACTTATTTATTAGACCTCATTGAAGACCACTGTCTCCTCACAGGACAAGCAGTTTTAGCTATTTTCCAGAAATCAGATTCTGTCTCACAAACTTGATTCATTGGGGAGAAAAAGCCTCCCCACAAGTTCCAGTTCAAATTCAAACTCTCTCCTTCATCAGAGATTAAAATAGTCATCTGAGGGGACAAACCAAAAGAGTAGAGGTACAAAATCAGACTTAAACAAGTGAGGTTTTAGCATGGTGAGGGCACCTGAAGTACGGCCTCTGAAGATGACTGTAGTGGATGGGTAGGTTCATATGGGAGAAAATGGCCCTTAAGGTATGCTGGCCCCAAGTTGCATAAGGCTTTACAGGTCAGTACTAGCACCTTGAATTGGGCCTGTAAGCAGGGGCATAGAGTTTAAAAACTCGGGGGGGGGGGCTCTTCTGTGCGCGCGCGCCTGCCGGGACCATGTCCCCGCCGCTGCCTCCCCCCACCCCGCGCCTGACCACTCCTGCTTTCATCCCTCCGTCCGTCCAGGGGCCAGCTAGGCATTTGCTTAGCTGGCCCCTGGACGGACGGAGGGAGGGTCGGAGTGGCCGGGGGGAGAGAGAGATGGCGGCAGCCCTAGGAAGGGCTGAGGGAGGCGTGGCGGAGGACGCACCGTTTTCCCGGGGGGGGCTCAGTTTCCCCCGGGAAATTTCGGGGGTGGCTCGAGCCCCCCCCCCGTAGTTGACACCTATGCCTGTAAGCAAATTGTGAGCCAGTAGAGGGGGAACAAGACTGGAGTGATATGGTTCCTTTGATCCAGGTTTCACCAAAAGCTGTTCCAGTAGCCACTTTTTAACTGGTGTACTCAAGTTAAGAGTGTTTCTCTCTTTGATTGTTTATGTACTTGGTAATGTGAGTATCTGCAAAGTGTGTTTCATTCAGACTTCCTGAATCTGTGGTGTAGTGGTCTGGAATGTAATACCTGTTGAGTCGTGCCAGATTAAACTTCTTTACCTTAACAGTGAGCTGCAGAGGCTGTAAATCGAATGTTTTTCTCTATTCAGTTATACCCCCTCTTCACCCTAAGCCATATATCTCTTCTTTTCAGTGAACGGATATCACATACCAGGATCCTTGGTATCTCAACTAGAACCAAGCCACATGAGTCTCCAGAAGGTCAACAGTGACTCTCAGGTGAGCACAGAGGATATTTTTGGATGCAGAGGGAGGTTATTCTCTAAATCTATTTAGTTGGAGGGAGCATTGGAAACAGTCTTTTCCCACTTCAGGTTTAATTTAATGATAATTCCGTTTTATTATGCTTTTATATCTGAGCCCAAGTTTGTGCTCTGGAGTTTAAGACCCGTGTATTCCTGAGCAGTCTCTTTCTCTCTCCTCATCTCTGTTTGATTTTTTTATATCTGGAAAGTTGTTATTAATTCTAATAATCTTTTAAGCATTCTGTGATAATCTTGTAGTCTGTAGTTCTACAGTTTGGTCAAAAAGGTACAGATCTTGTTTTCATTTAAAGGATTAATTGGAATTATTTGTTTTTCTATGTGCAGTTCAGTTTTTCTATTCAGTTCCGCTATGCATCCTTATATATTACAAGACACTAGTCTTTTTTAGTTAGGCAGTTTTTACAAACTGTTCTAGGATTTTTACAAGATGCCATTCAAGTCTTCTCTCTCCTGATTCAAAGACAATATCCCCTCATCTCCCTCCCCAGCAAAGCATACTGAAATAATGCTAATAAACAGGAGGCTTGACACCTTCTCTAGCATAAAGTTCTCTGTGCTGGGTAGATTTTTAGATCAGAACTTCCTGTAAATTTCCTTAGTGCTTTATAGCTGTTTCATTCAATGCAGCAGGGCTATTTTGGGGGTGGATTACACCGGAACAGCATTCCGGCTGGCTTCCAAGCCTGACTCTCCCCTCCCTGCCCCTCCCTCACCAAAAGACCTGCTGCTGGCACGATACAGAGCCCCCCGCCCAATTTTTGTGGTGGGGACTCTGTGGCGGGTGGGTGGGCTTCCCCAGCCCCCTGGTCACTGGCATGCCGTTCTCAGCTGCATTGTGCCTCCTCTTCCTGTTACGCCGCAGCAGCCCATGGCAGGGCTCTCTCCAGGAAGGTGTGGACAGGTGGGGCGGTTCCCCAGCTGAGCAAGCAGGCAGGCAGGCAAGCGGCGGGAACCCAAAGCACTGGAGTTCAGCCCCTTCTTCTCCCGCCCGCTGACAACATTGCTGGAAGGTGGCAAGAAGCGTGCTGCGCTCCCGACCTCTCCATGCCAAGAAAGCCCTATGTGCCCAGCAAGCCCCACCCCCCAGCTCCCAGCAGCCCTCAGTCAGGCCAGGACTCAGAGCGGGAAGCAGCCTGTGCTGCCTTGCCTGTTGCCACCACCACCAGCAGCACCAGCCAGAAGGCAAGATAAGTTGGTGGTGGTGCAAGGGCTGGGGTGGGCTTAATCTTGGGGGGGTGGGCTGCGGTTGCTCAGGGCACCGGCGACCTGCCTGTCTGGGGTGGCTTGATCTCAGGGAAGGTGAGCTGTGGCTGCTCAGGGTGCCGGTGGCCTGCCTGTCTGCCTGGAGTGGCTTTATCTCAGAGAGGTGCGGTCACTCAGGGTGCTGGTGGCCTGGCTGGCTGGAGTGGCAGGAGAGGGACGCAGTCAGGCCATGTGGTTCCTTCCTCTCGACATGACTTTTTAATATAAATGCTGTAGTGAGGCTCTGGTGCCCCGGAAGCCTTTTGTCAGGGTGGGAGGCTGGGAGAGTGCTCCAGCCAGGCCACACAATTCCTTCCCCCACTTGGGTGGCGCAAGGTGCTGCCCTCAGCATGGCCCACGCAGCTTCCCCGGAAGGAGTGCACATCGCTGGCAGGGCTGGGCTCTCCTGCTTCAGTGACAGACTGCCTCTCCAGCTCTGGGAAGGGGCTGAGGCTAAGGAGGGACGAGCCGCTGATCAGTCGACCATGGCCTCTCTCACCCAGCTGAGGCTGCCCAGTCCTCGTTGGCTTTCCCCATGCCCGGTCGCGCTGTTCCCTCTCTTCCTGCCCTGGTGCCGCAGAGGAGGGTTTTTGCAGGGGGGTGAATGGGGGAGGCTGTTTCTCAGGTGGGAGGAAGGAAAGGGGGCTAGGAGAGCACCTGTGCCCTTGCAGCCTGACTTTCCTTTCTTCTTTTCCTTTGGTCTCCCCCCCTGCCAAGCCCCATCTGCTGTAATTTTATCCCCGTCATCTCAGCCTTCCCTCCCTCGCAGATAAAAAAGTTCTTTCACACCCTCCCATTCCTATTTCTCTCTCTCCTTCCACCCCCTCTCTTTCCTTCCTTCTTTCCACCCCCTCTTTACTCCCTTCCTTCTTTCCACCCCCTCTCCTTCCTTCCTTCCTTCCTTCCTTCCTTCCTTCCTTCCTTCCTTCCACCAGCCCTTCTATCCTTCCATCTTCCCACCCCCCTCTCTTTCCTTCTTATGTTGTTCTTTATTCCTACATTTTATTTTTATAAAACCCTGTGAAGTAGGCAAGGCTGAGGGTCTGTGACAGTCCAAAAGTCACCCAGCAAGCTTCTGTAGCAGAGTGGGGAATCAAACCTGGGTCTCCCAGAACCTAATCCTGTGCTCTGACCATTACACCACACTGGCTACACACAGGTGGTTCTAAATTCACACTGGCTAAGTTTATGCGAGCAACTTAAACTGATGCATTCATACTAGTTGCCTATTGGATATCTGAAATAGGACAGACATAGGATAGGTGTTTTTCAAGAATGCTGAGGCAATTTTCCTCCAGTTTAGGTATTTCCTCCATACTATATAACACCTTTTATCAGTTTTTACTGTTATGGCAGATACATTTGTATGTTTGTAAACTCTATGGCATTCTACCCCACTGAGGTTCCTGTCCTTCCCGGGCTTCACCACCAAATCTCCAGGAGTTTCCCAACCTGGATCTGGCAATACTACCCACTTACCCTGCCCTGCTGGTAGGCAGGGGGTCTGGGCAACCCTAGGGTATAGTCTGCAGGGGACAGGGCTTGGGGATCTTCATGAGGAATAATTCTATAGAGTCTATCCTCCAAACAGGTGATATCAGGGGGTGTGGCATATGCAAATAAGTTATGCTAATGAGTTATGCTAATGATCTCCTGCACCTCTTTTTCTATGAAATGACTCCTGCTCAGTTGTAATTCCAGGAGATCTCCAGACCCCACCTGTAGGTTGGCAACCCTAAAAATTCATATTCAGCATACTAGTTCTGCAGGAAGGCAAGCTGATTTCCATAGGAACCTTTAGGAATGGATAGTGTAACACTGTAACATTGTTTATAAATCTTTTATTACATTTTTAGTAAACAATTTATCTTTTATACTTTAACTTGAGTCTGTTTCAGTTCCTGAGAAGCCTCAGTTTAGCGCCGCCTCTGTATACATAGGCAAGATCCCGTAAAGCCAGCTGCATATTCTTAAGAGCTAATATTCCCCCAAATATTGATAAATAAGAGAGCAGTCAGGCCAACAATTCCAATCCAGCATGGGAATAATTGTTGGACATAAGATATTGGCTCAGGCAAGATTTTGTATAGATGGGACAGAAACATTTGAAATAATATAAACAAATTGTTCACCCTCTCACCCCCATTCCACAACGCACCGCCTTGTTCCATCCTTTTCCCCCTCTCTTTCTGGATGCCGGGATGTGAAGTGGTATGGTTTAGCCCAATCTTATAATCTCTCAGAAGCTTATCAGGGTCTGTACTTGGATCAGGGATCTCCAACAAAGACAGAGAAAGGCAACTATAAACTACCACTGCTTCCCAGGTGCCTTGAAAGCCCCTCGCTGGGGTCACCACAAATCCATTGTATCTTAACGGCACTTACATACGTATCTGGATGCCACCGATTTCCATAGTTATCGCACCTTCCCTCTCCCTTTCCACCTCTCTATGTAAAACTGTGAACCAAAAATCCTTGGAAAATTGTGCAGCCCAAATTTATGCATATTTACTTGGAAGTAAATGCCACAGAGTTCAGCAGGTCTTATACCCTGTCAAGTATGCATAGGATTGGAACTATGCTGCACTGTCAGGGGTGTGGCCTAATATGCTAATGAGTTTCTGCTGTTAGGGGTGGCCTATTATGCTAATGAGTTCCTGCTAGGCTTTTTCTACAAAAGGAGCCCTGCAATACAGTATTAATGGCAAAGGATGTCTTATCCTCCCAGTATTCGTGATGCCTGCACTGGAACCTGTTGGGTAATCTTTGTGTTTCCTCAGTCCATAACCAAGTGGTCATCCTGACTTGTAGTTTTTGACAAAGAGATAGAAATTTTCCAAGATTTACCCTCATCTGTATTGAAAAAAAGAGGAAATACAGTTTCAATGCTCGGAAAACTTATGGACTAAGGGCATTAGATTTACTGCTAGCCAAGCATCAAGAAAAACCTGGTACAAGATGTTTTACTGATGGTACATCATCCCAAAAGACATTGAAAAAATGGACAAGAATTACAAAAAATACATTTATTTTTTAAAAACCTTGCCCCCGTGGGGTGATATTTCACATTTTGTGAAATAAGGCCTAATTTTAGTTTCAGAGTCTATAAGAGAGTACTTTGAGGGAAAAATTAAAAATTTAGGTATGTAATGAATTTTCTAGAGGGTGGATAGTGAAAGAGAGATGTGTGCTATGGTTTCAGGTTATAGTGCCACAGATATAGGCTGGATCCTTGGAGAAGATCCTTACTGAAAGAGCAAACTGTCTAGTAGCAGTACCTTGGCTGCGGTCACACACACTAAATAATCCACTTTCAATCCACTTTCTGTGCACTTTCGAACTGGATTTTGCCTGTTCACACAGTACAAATCCAGTTGGAAAGTGCATTGAAAGTAAATTGAAGGAGGATTATTTAGTGTGTGTGACCACATTCCTTACCTGTGGTTTAGTTTGAAACTTTGGATATTCATTTATATGTTTAATAAAGTCAAAGATATTTTAAGTATGTTGAATTCTTCCAAGAAAAGATAGCTGGACTCTATTCTTGAAGTACCTTCTACTGTTGTATTTGCTGCTGGGCAGAACGGTATGCATATGTCTTGGTGTGCTGTGAGATGCATCATGATAAAAGCTATAGACTCCTCGAAAATAAGCATCCTACAGTGAAAGATGCAATAGAAGATGCTCCATCAGGCTGTTGTTGCACAGTAGCTACAGACCAGAGATTATAACCTCTCAGTTCACACATTTAAAACCTTACTAAAATACTACATACTGTGCCTTATTACTTAGCTTATTCCCTTGCTGTCATTCTAATACAGATGTTTGTTTGAATTCCATTCCGTTCCGTAATTTGAACATGGAGTTGGAAGGGAGCCTTGGGGACACCTGCAATGTGTTACGAACATCACTGCAGAGAGCAAATGTATCGGGAACTTACTCCTTGCTGCTTACGTCCAGGCTGTTAAAGCAGGGCGTTCAGTAGGATGTGTCTTGATGTAATCTAAACCTGCAGTCAAGGAAACTTCTGTGTACGGTACTAAATGTAAAGTAGAAATGGAGTTTTCAGTAACTATGCACTAAAAAGCCCTTTCCCAGAGTTGGCAGGCAGCTGAAGGGTTAATTCCTAAGCTAGGCACTGATTGGAAGGGGAGGTGTCACCATGTTTCGGTTGAATTATCTTGCTGTACATCGCTCGTGTGCTGCTTCGTGAGCACCGTGCAAGAGTCTCCCATGCAAGAGTTCAGCTGTCAGTCCTGTGACACCTCTGGACATGGGAAGAAGCTAAGCTGGCAGGCAAAACAGAAGTCCCTCAGACCTGACTTGTATGCAGCACTGAATCCCCTCTCAACATACATACCATGTCGGACGTGGAGTGCAGTTTTGATGATGCCTCTTGCCTCTCTCCTCAGAGTCCTGGGTCCCCGTCACTTAATCGGAAGCAAAATAAGGAGACCACCTTCACGGTAAGCAGAACCCCACGGTGATGATCACCCTCCCGGTTGCCATGGTGATCCAGCATTGCAGGGCAGAAGAGCGGGGGGGGGGGGGGAGTCCGTGTGTGCAGGGGGGTCTGCCTCATGTTTTCCAGATGTAAACACGGTGCCTGCTTTCTGCAGCAATAACTGCCATGAAGCCATTTTTAAAAGGCTGAAGCTGGCAAAGAGCTGTTAACAGAGAGTCAGGAAAGAAATGTCAGAATGTGAGAGAGGGTGAGAGGCACTTCTTTCTCCCACGATTTTTAAAAATTACACTTGCAGCACTGGTTCCTTTTCTTCAGAGTTGCTTCTGCATAGCTGAAGTAATTAACAGCCAGTGAAGTCATTTTGAGAACGGAGGGTTCCTGTGGGCAGTGTACACAATTATAAAAAGTTGATACCAAGGTTTTATAAAACATCCCTTGGAAGGTTTGGTTTCCTTTATAGGATTGCCTCATGACCAAAGGGAAAACCTGTTCCCTAATAATGATTTTGAAAAGCTGCCCCATGAAGTCACCTTTGGCTGAAGTGGCTAAAATGTTAGCTGTCTCTTAGTAAGGAGAATGTGATGCGAAGATTTTGAATTCTGGCAGACCCCTTGATTCTTTCGTTAAACCTCAACTTATCCCTCCCCACCATTATTTCTCAGAAACTTGGCCTGGTTAGATCCGTCACAAGGGCCCCGTAGTTAAGATTTGATTACAGTGTTTTAAGAAAAAGGAAATATTTCCCTGTGGAAGTGTGAGGTTTGCTTGTTTGCTGGCTACAGCAGTGGAAAGGAATTTGTTGCAACAACATGACATATCTCAGTGTGAACTGGAACACAGAGGGAGAGTACCAGGGGACTCTAATGTGATGAAGTGACGATTAATGTGGGTTCCTTCTGTGACAGGATTGATGCTCAGTGCTTCATTCCATTCAGGGTTATTTTTTTCCTGGTTTGATGTGTCATTCGAGTGTCTTCAGTGTTTTGCACTTGGTTCTTGACAAGAACTTATATTGTAGGTAATGCATCTGGGGACTGGGATATGAACATCCAGCAGTTCGTTTGGTGGTCTTATGCATGGACCATAGGCCACTGTGTTTCACTGTGGGATTATGAACTCCATCCATAAGGCATCCTATTATTGCTTATGGTGAGCTGGAAGAGAAGATAAGAACGTAAGAGAAGCCAGTGTTGGATCAGGCCAATGGCCCCTCCAGTCCAAGAGAAGTAAAGCAGAAGCCCCAAATCTCTCAAAGGGCTTTGGACTCACTGTCAACTCCCTTCACTCCCTAATTCACCCTTTCAGCACGTAAACAACTCCTAAGTTGAAGTGAGCTGAGGACCTGTTAGCCCAGAACAACTGATTGTGTAAGGAGGACCCAGCTGAGAGGGTAACCCAGTTCAGTCAGAGAAACAGAAGCAGACGCTCTGTCAATTTTCAGTGTTTTCTGGATACTGCCCAATTGTTGCAAGTACAGTAAATAGAATAAGAGGTCAAATAAGTTCAGGGTGTTTGTCTTAGGTGCACTCACATTACAGCTGAACGAAACATTACCTTGTTACATGGCATTGTCAGGAAAGTCAGCAGTGTCGGAATAATACACAGCTGTGATAGTGGTATCCTTAGCCTCCCAGTTGGGTGAGCTACGCTATGCACTTACATAAGGACATAAGAGAAGCCAATGTTGGATCAGGCCAGTGGCCCATCCAGTCCAGCACTCTGTCACACAGTGGCCAAAGACACCAGGTGCCCTCAGGAGGTCCAGCAGTGGGGGGCAGGAAGCCATCCCACTGTTGCCCCCTTCCCAAGCACCAAGAATGCAGAGCATCGCTTGCCCCAGACTGAGAGTTCCTATCTATACCTTGTGGCGAATAGCCTCTGATGGACTTCTGCTCCATATATTTATCTAATTCCCTCTTGAAGCCGTCCATGCTTGTAGCCGCCACCACCTCCTGTGGCAGTGAATCCCACGTGTTAATCACTCTTTGGGTGAAGAAGGACTTCCTTTTATCTGTTCTAACCTGACTGCCCAGCAATTTCATGGAGTGCCCACGAGTTCTTGTATTGTGAGAAAGGGAGAAAAGGACTTCTTTCTCTACCTGCTCTGTCCCATGCATAATCTTATAAACCTCGATCATGTCACCCCTCAGCTGTCGTTTCTCCAAGCTAAAGAGCCCCAAGCGCTTCAACCTTTCTTCATAGGGAAAGTGTTCCAACCCTTTTATCATTCTAGTTGCCCTCCTCTGCACTTTTTCCAATGCTATACTTGAGTAGCTGCACCACTGTTCAACCTCTTCAGGGGTTTATGATGACATAGTCACTTCTCATATGATGCTGCTGACCCAAATGGGAAGCCGATTCAGATGTAGTGACCTGACTTTGCAAAGTGATTTTTGACAGAGCCATACTGCTGATGTCAGTACAGTGTAATTATCCCTTCAAGACAGAAAAGAACAGCTTCTCAGCACCAGAAATGGTTTCATTCTCACCCACTTACTTTCCCTAAACCCAAGATTGCTCTTGAAATCTCACATTTCCGATGGATGTGTCAAATTCACATTTCATGTTCATGAAAGATGTTGTAAGTGTCTGTGGTCCCTTGAAATTCAAAAGAACATCAGAATGTCTAGAGGATTTCAAGGGCCTTTTCAAGTACTTTTCTCTCATAGGAGATAGGTAGTAGTTACTATCATGTTAAAACAGAATACAGAAAATTTCCTCTTGCAAGCACTTCTGTTTTGGGGAAATCATGATTCCCCTGTACACACGTGACTAAATCTAGGTGAGATGGAAAAGGATTCCTTCACCAGTGAGTGAAATCATTGCAGTTGTGGTTGCTGAGCCGAACATGAGTTGCTGTCAGCATGCATTGGCTTGCACCAGTGCCATCACCAGTACCCAAAAACTCAAAATTGTTATCCCAAGCTGGATGCCATAGGCTATGCATACCAACAGTGATCTTAACATTTCCAGTATTCTTCCCTAGTGCACATCTTAAACGGGGAAATTGCTTGGCTAGTCCTTTAAACAAACAAAATGGACTGTGAGCATAAGCAGTGCTATGCCCTCCCTTAGTCCACCCCAAAAGGATGACCTTCTTTCACTTCCCTGCTGCACTATACAGGACATCAGACTTTAAAAAAGAAACCAAAATCAATCTCGAATGCTGCTGTGCTCTGCAGCATCTCTTCCTTTTCCAGCAGAGGGTGCTGTTGGCACTTGGCTGGGTCTGCTAGTGAAAGATTGGTGGCTTCCACCCTGGGAAGGGATTTTGTGGTTTCCTCATTGCTGGTATGGCTACAGATAAAGCATGGCAGCAGCAGGGCCTCCACATGGCAGGTTTCCCTGGCCCAGTATCCCAGAAGAGGCCGCCCCACTCCCCAGGGTCACCAGGGCCTTTGCAATTTTTTTTTTTAAAAAAAAATGGCACTCGAATATCATTATATTGATATATTCTCATCCCTATGAATGTAGCAGGTTCTCTGAATTCCCAACTTTCATTTTTCTTTTTAAAAGTAAGCCTCTAGTGCAGGGGTATCAAACATATGGCCCACAGGCCAAATCTGGCCCCTGCAGGGCTGCTATCTGGCCTGTGAACAACTGGCTCTCTGCTGCTTTCTGCTTTCTGTTCCTGCATTGCAGCTAGGGCTGCCAAGTCGTACTCACCTACTAGCGGGGGGGAGTCCTTCTTCGCCCGGGAGCCGCCCAGGAGTCTCCAAATGGGGCGATTGCCAGAGCGTTGCCCTGGCAACGTCTCCAACGTGGTGACGTCACTTCCAGGTGACGTCATTATGCTGGGGGAGTCGTCCAGGCTGGATGACTTTGGGGGCGGGGTTGCCCCGCTGGCCGAATGCCGGCCGGCGGATTGGGAACCCCTATAGCGGGGGATCCCCCGCCCCCCGGGCTGACTTGGCAGCCCTAATTGCAGCTCCTTTTGTCCAGTGTCCTCCTATTTCCTGCTTCACAGAGGAGAGAAAGAAAGCCAAGCCTCCTTTCCCTCAATTGTTTGAAGGCTCCTCCCCCTCCTTCTCCTCTGGGGAGGGAGGGGGAGGGGAAAAGCCAGGAAGAGAGAGAAATGGAGTCCCATGGCACTTCTAAGAAGACCAACAATGTTTTAGGCCGCAGTCACACGGCCCTTTGAAGTGGGAGGAACTTCTGTTTCCTCCCACGTTTAAAGGGACTGACCAGACTGGCCATGGCTACTCCCATGCCTTTAGGGCTGCCAAGTCCCCCTAGGGGGTGGGGAAACCCCCACTCGATCAGCCTGCTCCTGCCAGCCCAGATTGGGCCGCCGGGGGAAACCCCACCCCCAAATTGCCAGACTGCGGAGATGTGCCTGGCGAGATGACGTCACCCAGAGGTGACGTCATCACGTTGGGCATGGGTTTTTTTGGGGGGTGCTCTATAATTCGAGGGAAAATGCTATGTTTTCCCCTCAAATTATAGAGGTCCCGCCCCCAATGTGCCTGATGCAATGACGTCACTTCCGGGTGATGTCATTGCGGCGCATGCACAAAGTGCATGCACCAGAAGCCTCTCAAAGAGGACCGGACTTCCCCCACTGTAAGGGAAGTTAGACTTGGCAACCCTAAATCCCTTTCCTTCTGGAGATATAAGGGGAAAGCTGTATCTTTTAAAGAGAAGGCACTAGAGCAGAGGTGTCGAACTCACTTATTATAAAGGCTGGATTTGACATAAATGTTACTTTGTCAGGCCGGGCCGTGTGTGCCATAAAATGTAACATGAGGTACCAGAGATATAAACTTTATAAAGATGATTTCAGATGCCGAATAGCAGGTGTGATTACATTTGGTGTGATATGCAGAGGGGTAGTAGGTATGGAGATATCAGCATTGGTAATGAGACAGGAAACCTAAGTCTCAATTTGGTACAGGAAGATTCAGTCCAGGAGGATGCAAAGAATAAATGGAAAGATGTCTGAAGAAGTGAGCAGTGAGCACATACCCTACCACAAATTTTGTTAGTCTTTAAGGTGCTACTGGACTCCCACTCTTTCTACTGCTATTAGAAACCAGAACATTCAAAAACCAGTGCGGGAACATTTTAACTTTCCAGGACATTCAGCTGCTGACCTAAGAGTAGCAGTTCTCTTACAAAGGAATTTCAAACAGAGAATAGATAGACTGCTGATAATGGAGCTCAAGACAATGCATTATGTTGGACTGAATAAAGACCTAGGTTTCTTCTCTCATTACCAATGCCTGCTATTGCCGTTTGGTGTCTGAAATCACTTCACTCTCCAAGATATAAGGACAGATGAACTCACATTCTAGCTGTATCTGAAGAAGTGAGCAGTGGCTCATGAATGCTCACGCCCTGCCACAAATGTTGTTAGTTGTTAAGGTGCTACTAGACTCTGCTTCTTTTCACTAATAAAGAATGCAAGCTGTGCTGTTAGGTTTCTCCCCCTCTCCCTCCATCTGTTAGAACTGGAAAGGGGGATATCTTCAAGTGCCATGGGACTCCATCTCTCTCTCTCTGGCTCTTCCCCCCCCCCAAAGAACTGTGCTTGCACACAAAAGCTTATACCTGGACTAAGGCCGTGGTCACATGGCTCCCTAATCCCAGGTAAAGTCCCGCTGGGACTTTATCCAGGATGTTTTCTTTTGGGCTGGCGGCGGTGGCTGGAGGAGGCACCCTTTCAGCTCGGCTGGCAGGAGAGCGCTCTACACACACACCCCTCTGTCACCGCCGCCGGGATGGCGAATCCAGACCTGTCCTGGCTAGCTGGCTCACCCCGCACTCCGCTCCAGGCCCGAGCCCACCAGCCACTGCCTGGTAAGTTTGGGTAGAGGCATGGGGGGGGGGGTGCTAGGCGGCGGCGGCCAGCAGGGCTTGGGGCCCGGGGCAGAGCATGGGGCATTTTTTCCCCTTTTTGCACTTGGGCGCTTGAGTGCCCAAGTGCAAAAAGGGGGGGGGGAGGGGCTATCCAGATCGGCTCAATCGTGGGTTCCTCGTGTGACTTCCAGGAAAATACTTGATTTTCCCGGGGTCGGAAAATGCCTCTGGGTGACGTCATCTCGCCAGGCACATCTCCGCAGCATGGCAATTTGGGGGGGGGGGGTTCCCCCGGCGGCCCAACCTGGGCTGGCGGGAGCAGGCTGATCGAGCGGGGGTTCCCCCCCCCCCCCCAGGGGGACTTGGCAGCCCTAAAGGGATTAGAAACTTAATTTTAAAAAGAAAAGAAAGAAACCTGAGAAATCAGAAAACCTGCTGCACATATTGGTATACTGATGTAATGATATTCTAGGGTCAGTTTTAAAAAAGACCCTTCGTGGCCAGGAGAGGAAATGGCTGTGGCAAGGACAGTGGAAGGGAAAATAGCTGCCATGTGGGCTAGAAAATCAGGATTTTTGAATCCACATAACAGCCGTCCAGGCCTCACTGTGATCTCTCCCAAAACTTGGCACAGAGCTGGTTTGAGAAAGATCAGAGATAAGCTGTGGAAACCCCAGGAAGTGTATGGATGTACCACAGTGCTGTGGGGAAGCAGGGAAAAAAAACACTTCCCTGAAGCACTGAACTCAGGCAGGTAACTTATATAGAAATTGCCCTTTAATGTGTTTTTGCATAACCTGGAAATGGCCCAATCCCTAGTGTGGGCAAATAACAATCTATTTCACAGCAACACCCTTCTTGTGCCAGCAAGTGTTAATGCCACTACTGTAACCAAAATAATTCAACCTTTTTAGAAGCCACATGAACTGGTAGACTTGGAAGACCACAGATGTTGGATGTAACTCTCAGTGTAGCAGTGTTGTCCATTAGGGCAGGATTAAATGACATCTGTGGCTCCAAAGTGAATGTCACTTTTAGCATCGCTGTAAAGAAAATAGGTGCAAAAATGCAGCATTTGGAAAGTCCCTGTCCACAAACACCATGCAGATAACAAAGGTCCTCCAAGAAAGTCTTTAGGGATGTACGTGACTCCCACATGTGCAAAGCAGTGCGTAGGTGTTCTGTTGTCCAAATACAAAAAAATTTTGTGTAGAATTGCCACTGGATTTCAATGGAAGCAAAAATTCAAGATGAATTATGAGGCTTCTGTTTGGATGAAACATCTGAGGAATTTCAAGGGAAGCAAAAAGTTGGGATTAGTGAAAATATTCAGGGCAGATGGTGAATAGAATGGAACATCCCTAAACCTGAAGCAGGGCAGCAGGTGAATTTGGAGTTTCCTGTTAAGGAGGAAATCCAAAGAATTTCAAGGGATGGAAAACAGGTTCAGTAAGACTTGCAAAGTTCCTCGGGTTCTGCTCATCCTTAGTTTTGTCTGACAAATAATAAAATGATCATGTTTAGAGGGTATGATGATTAGAAGGTTTTGCTTGCTCGGGGTCTGTTACCTAGATGTTGGAATGACTTCCTGCTAAGGAACCCTTCCATCTGTGTTCTGTGAGAAGTCTTGGCTGGAAAGAGCATTGCATTCAGCAGTCACATATGTCTGTGGATGGGCACGAACCGGGAAAATGGGGTTCGGTGTGTGGTTCATGGCTGAACCATGAACCAAACCCCAAACTGAGCCAGGTTTACGAACCAGACTGGTTCTTGAAGTTTTTGGCCCTGCAAACCCTGTTGAAAGGTATCTCAGTCCCTTTAAACATAGTTTGCAGAAAGCCTGAAAAATAGTTGAGTGGCAGGAAGCAGCTTATTCCCTGCCACTCAGCCATTTGGGGCTGTCTTGTTTAAAGGGACTGCAGAAGACACCCCAAAAACCAGCTGCAGGGCAGGGAGGCACTCCCCGCTGCACAGCTGTTTCATGCTGTCTCCAGTGATCCCTTTAAACTTTAAAAGGACTGCAGAAGACAGCTCGAAAAATAGTGGCCAGCAGAAAGGGGGGGGATCTCCTGGGGTGGGACATCCCTCCCACCTTTCTGCTGGCTGCAGCGAGCCCCAGCCAGCAGAAAGGGGGGGGGGGAGATGTCCCGCAAAGGAAGATCTTCCTCCCATTCTGATGGAGATCTTTCCTCCCTCCTTTCTGCTGGTGAGGGGGAGCTGCAGCCAGCAGAATGGAAGAGGAAGCCTCCATCAGCAGAAGAGAAGGCTCCAAGCCCTTTAAACCAGCAGAAAGGAAGGCTCCAAGCCATTTAAACCAAACAGCTGAGCTGTGGGGAGTTCCCAGCTGCTCAGCTGTTTCTCCTGCTCTTCTTCACAAATGGTCACAAGTCACCATGAATTGTGCCCAAAATTCATGGTAGTTCATCCCAGTTCTTCAGTTCACAAACTTAAGTTTGCGAACTCTGAACAGGCCAAAATTCATGACACTTTCATTCATGAGCTGGTTCATCCCCGTCCCTAGCTGTAAGGCATTTGTGTAGACTTTCACTTGTATGTCCTCCATCACTGTTTTCAGGCTGCTTTGTGCCTCCAGCATTTTCCTCTTATTTTCTATTCCCCCAATCAGATAAACTGTGTAACGTTTCCCCACCCTGACGCAGTGCCAGAACAGCAGTTGCTGAAACCTTCTGAATGGAGCTACTGTGATTATTTCTGGGTAAGTGAGCAGCCACCTATATACTATTTATTACTGTAGCTTGAGCTTTACGCAGGACATAACATATTATTAGCAAATGTGTTAAAATCCAAGACTGGAAGGTGATCGTAAGATGCTGCTAAAGTTATTTTCTTCAGCCACAACCTAATTCCAGTGCAGCTGGAGACCCTTTGGGACCTGGAACCCCCTTCCCCGCTTTCTCCTCATTATCAGCTGGACTAAACCCTTTAAAGGGCTGATAGCATACAGCAGTTTAGCTCTGCCCCCGTCCTCTATAGTGGTGACAGAGGGAGTATTCACATGGACATTTGCCTGAGCCATTTCGCTTTAAACCGAAGAAAAAATTGACTCTAGATACATCACAAGCCACACTCAGAAAAAGCTCATCATGTGAACATTTCCTTTAATCCAGGGGCTTCCTGTGTAGAAAATCCCCATGTAGGAGCCGCCCAATAAATCTCTTTAGCATTCCCAAACTTCCTATTTTGGTTTGCTTTGAGTAGTGGGCCGTACAATAGGTGGAAATGGTCTGGCTAAACCTTATTTTGGTTTGTTTTATGTTGCTTTCATTATTGTTTTTAAAATGTTGGATTGTGTGGTTCCTTGAGCTTCTGAAAGGACAGGGGGGAGGCTAAATAAGGGAATTCCCTTCAACTTCCAACATAATTATAACTGTATAGGGCTGCAATGTAGGAAGTAGGGAGTATGCACCTCTCACTCTAAAGAAGCTTGGTAGTGCTTTGTTGCACTATAATCTAGGTCAAAATTGCCTGAATGCCAGTTGGGAAAATATACGGCTAGTGCTGGCCTTGAATCTCTTCTCGCCCATCCCACAGGCGAAGGCTATTCCCCCTTATGTTACAGTCACCTGCTGCTTAGTTACTCATTATATGTGAGCCACAGTGACCTCTAGTGGCTGTGATATGCTATTTCCTGGGAATTCCTGAAGCTGTATTGAAATTGGCCTTCTAAGGGCTGCTAAAGTGCCTCAAATGCTGGAGGCTTTGGTTGGTAACTTGTTCAAAGTGTGTCCCCAAACAGTTATGGGTTTCTTATACCATAGCTTAAATGATCCAGTGCATCCAGAGCCAGTTTGGTGTAGTGGTTCAGTGCGCGGACTCTAATCTGGGAGAACCGGGTTTGATTCCTCACTCCTCCACTTGCACCTGCTGGATGACCTTGGGCAGCCATAGCTCTGTACCAGCTGTTCTCTCAAGGACAGTTGTCTCAGAGTTCTCTCAGCCCCACCTACCTCACAGGGTGTCTCTTGTGGGGAGAAGAAGGGAAAGGAGTTTGTAAGCCGCTCTGAGACTCCAAGTGAGTGAAGGGTGGGGTATAAATCCAATCTCTTCTTCTTCTTCTTCTAATGCTTCTTTTTTGTGGTGTATATTCTGTGTGTTTCCTGCAGGCTGATAAGAAGGATCCCCAAGGGAACAGTACGGTCTCAGGATTTGAAATTCTTCTACAGAAACAACTGAAAGGGAAACAAATGCAGAAAGAAATGGCAGAGTTTATTCGCGAAAGGTATCATAAAAGCTCAGTGCTGGGCCAAGTTCATTGCTTGTGTTTCACTGGTTAACTGCTTCCATAACTCAAGCTCCTGCTTGACTAATCCACTCAGTGTGCTTTCTTTTAAGCACACCCAGTCTTGACATATTGGCCAGTTGAATGCTGACTTGTTTTCTTTCAGGCTTCCAGTCAAGCCTTCTCCTAACCCTCACATTCCCATCAGGCTTCATCACTGAACCGGGGGAGGGATTACGACAATATGAGTTACAAAAGATCCAGAAGGCAGTACAGGCAGCCTTCTGCAAAGTTCTGAGAAGAAATCAGTTTTTGTAGCTGTGTTTGGATTTCTAGACCTCAAGGTTTTGACCGCCATTAGCAGTGGCCAGGTGACATCAGCACAGGCTCCGATTAACTTTCAGACATGTCGCTCTGCTCCAGCCTTTATCCTTGGGTTTGTGCCACCCTGCCAGCAGTGCCAAATACAGATTCTCATTTGAGCGTAGAAACATTCAGATATCGAAGCCACAAAGGTCCTTGGTTCCTATACTCTCTCCTTTCTCATGTTCTGCACCAAGCTAGAGGACTTCCTGGTTATTGTGCTGTCTGAATCAGGTGCTTTCAAACCAGGATTCCAAGCCCAGCTTAAACCACGGTTTAGAATCCTGGCTTGTAGGCAGAAAAACAAGCTGCCATTTCATAAATCCACCTGATTGGACATCATGATAACAGTGTAGCAAGGGTGGGAGGAGTGTGTGAAGCTGGCTGATTGTCGTAATAAACAAACTGTTTTGGTTTTTTTTAAATGATGTCTTATTGCCGGTTATGCACCGTAAGGTGACTTTCAGATACTACTGGTACACTTCTTTTTTTTTTTTTTGTAAAGAAATTTTTATTTTTCAAAAAAACAAAACATCGAAAATAATACATTTAACCTTATACAAATCCCTTTTTCCATATTAGATAACATTTTGTTCTATTTGTACATTCTATTTTTATCTTGTTTTGGTGGTTTCCCACCACATCTGAAGCATAACACATTTTCCATTTTATTCAAAATAGTAATACTTATATCTATGTTTCATTTCTGGTAACGGTTATATAGCTTTAAAATACTTATACTTATACACCAATTCTTATTTTCTATACTCTTATGTATTTCTAAATAAAAACAGTTTCATTGTCTAATTTTAACTAAAACATTCATATAATATATTTCTATTCCTTTATGCTATTATAACCATGTATAGATATAGTTTTTCATATCCCAATACTTTTCAACATATTCTTTCAAATCTTTCCAGTCTTCCAGAAAGGTCTCTGAGTAGAGATTATTCAATTTTCTAGTCCACTTATCCATTTCAGCCATATATAACAGTTTTTTCAACCATTCCCACACCTCTGGTATTTTTTCATTTTTCCAGTTTTGTGCATACACCATTCTTGCTGTTGTAATCATATACCATATTATTGTCCTTTTCTTTACATTTATCTCTTCTAGTTTAAGTCCTAGCAATAACATTTCAGGCAACTTCTTAAATGTACATTTCAAGATTTTTTCCATTTCTGCATGTATTTTTGACCAATAAGTCTTTGCTTTATCACAAGTCCACCACATATGATAAAAAGACCCTTCTTTCTTTTTACACTTCCAACATTTGTTAGACATATTTTGACCAATATTTGCAATTTTTTTTGGTGTCATATACCATCTATACATCATTTTAAAACAATTTTCTTTTAAGTTATAACACGTAGATATACTCATAGCATTTTTCCATAAAAATTCCCAAGATTCCATTTCAATGTCTTTGTTAAAGTTTATCGCCCATTTTACCATTTGTTCTTTTACCATTTCATCAGCATTAAACCATTTTAGCAAGACTTTATACATTTTAGAAATCATTTTTTTCCCACCTTCCTCCCAAACTTGTTCTATTTCATTATTTTTTTCCCTGAAACCGTGTTTTTTATCACTTCTATACAAGTCATATATTTGTCTATATCTTAACCAACCATAATCAAAATCAATCTGATGCTGCTCCTTCAGTTTGAAATCCTTGCCATGTCTTATTAATAAGTCTCTATACTTCAGCCAATCTTGTCCTTTATATCTTGATGTTGGATGTAAGACTTCTGCGGGTACAATCCACATGGGTATCTCTTCTGAAAAAAAGTTTTTATATCTTGTCCACGTATCCATTAGTGTTCTTCTCAAATAATGATGTTTAAACATATTGTCCATTTTTGTTTTGCCATAATACAAATATGCATGCCACCCAAATTTACAATCATGACCTTCCAGGGACAATAACATTCTATCTTGTAACATAGTCCATGCCCCTACCCAGGTCAAACATATTGCATCATGGTATAACCTTAGATTTGGTAGTTGAAACCCTCCTCTTTCTTTGGCATCACACATTATTTTCATCTTAATTCTTGGTTTTTTCCCTCCCCACACAAATTTAGACAGCTCCTTCTGCCAACATTTGAATGTTTTTACATCTTTCACAATTGGAATAGTTTGAAACAAAAACATTAATCGTGGTAACACATTCATCTTGACCACCGCAATTCTACCCAGCAATGACAAATTCAATACATTCCACTTTTTAATATCCTGCATAATTTGCAACCATAATTTTTCATAATTATTTTTATAAAGATCAATATTTTTCATAGTTAGGTTTACACCCAGATATTTTGTCTTTTTCACCACCTCACATTCTGTAAGTTTTTGTAACTCGTTTTGTTTCTTATTTGACATATTTTTGCACATTACTTTCGATTTGTTTTTATTTACATAAAATCCTGCTAAGTCACCAAACTCTTTTACTCTCTGTAACAAATGTGGTAATGTGAATAAGGGGTCTTCCACTATAAACATCACATCATCTGCAAAGGCCCTATATTTGAAAGAAAAACCTTTAGTTGTTAAGCCTTTAATATCTTTGTCTTCCTTCACATTTAACAGTAGAACTTCTAAAATCCAAATAAATAGCAGCGGCGAAAGCGGGCATCCTTGTCTTGTTCCTTTTTCAACTTTAAAATCGTCTGTCTTTTCAGTATTAATTATTATTGAGGATTTCTGTTCTTTATATATTGCTTTAATGAAGTTAAGCATATATTCACCGATCTCAAGATGTTCTAAAACTTCAAACATAAAATCCCAGTTTAAATTATCAAACGCTTTCTCCGCATCTAAAAAGAAAAAGCCCACTTCCTTTTCAGGATGTTTGTCGTAATATTCTATAGCGTCCACTACTACTCTTAGATTGTCCCTTATTTGTCGATTAGGTAAGAACCCTGCTTGTTCTGTTTGTATAGTCTCTTTAAGGTGCTCTTTTAGTCTATCCGCTATAATCTTAGCAAAAATCTTATAATCATTATTCAGTAAAGAGATCGGTCTATAGTTCTTAACATTGGTCAAATCCTGATTTTCTTTCGGGATCAGTGAGATGGATGCATCTTTCCAGGTTTCTGGTACCTCTCCAGTAACTCTTATATTGTTCATCAATAGCAGTAACACCGGTGAAACTGACTCCTGTAACGTTTTGTAGAACTTCGCTGTAAATCCATCCGGTCCAGGTGCTTTACCTAATTTTGAGTCATTTATTGCATTTTTGATCTCTTGTAATGATACTGGATTATTAAATAGTTCTTTAATTTTCTCTGTTGGTTTTGGTAGCTTTAATGTTTGCAGGTATTCTTTAATCTTTCTTCTGTCTTTGTTTTCCTTCTTAAAAAGTTTTGCGTAGTATTTAAAAAATTCTCTTTTTATTCCTTTGTTATCTATTATCTCAATATTATCTCTTATCACTTTAGTGATAAATTTATTTTCACGTTTTTTCTTTAATTGCCATGCTAAGTATTTTCCGGGTTTATTTGCACCTTCAAATGCTTTTTGTTGAAGTTTTTTTAAGTTCCAGTACATCTCCTGGTTCAAAATGGCTTTTGCTTGGTCTTGTAGCATCCAAATTTCCTTTTGCAGTTTCTTTTTCCCTGGTTTCTTCTTCAGTTCTTCTTCCTTTGTTTTAATGGCTTGTAAAATATTTTCATATTGCTCTTTTTTCTTTTTATTATCTTTAGCATTTAACGATATCAATAGTCCTCTCATCACTGCTTTATATGCATCCCATACGGTTTGAATTTTAACTTCTTTCTGCATGTTTACTTGGAAGTATAGGTCTGTTTCTTCAAGTAATTTTTTAATTATTTCTTGATTATCTAATAAGTCCTCGTTTATTCTCCATCTCTTTTGTTTTTTAATCTGCCCAGCTGTCCATAAACACGGATTGTGATCTGAGATTATTCTGGGTAAAATTTCCACTTTTCTTGTCTTAAAGGTTAGGTTAGTAGTCATCCAAATCATGTCAATTCTTGAATGTGAGTCATGTCTGTTAGAGTAAAAGGTAAAGTCTTTTCCTTGTGGGTTAGCTTTCCTCCAAATATCTTCCAACTTTTCTTGTTTTATCAGTTCAAAAAAGTTTTTTGGAAGCTTCCCTAACGTCTCATCCTTTCTTTTAGAGCGCCTGTCTAGTTTATTATCTACAGTTCCGTTGAAATCTCCTAACATCATAATTTGATCATAGTTTACATTGTCCAATTCCATTTGAAGTTCTTTAAAAAAAATTTCTTTAGCTCCATTCGGAGCATAAATGTTCACAATCAAAGTTTTCACTCCTTGCAGTAAAATTTCAATAGCTAAATATCTTCCATCTTTGTCTTTGAATATTACTTTGGGTTCCAAATCTTTTTTGACATATGTTACAACACCATTTTTTTTATTGCTTGCTAAAGAATAAAATTCTTCTCCCAATTTTTTCCTTATTAAATATTTATGGTCTTGGTTTTTAAGATGAGCTTCTTGCAAGCAAATTATATTACATTTTTGTTTTTCCAACCAGTGACCTACCATTCTACGTTTTTGGGGTGTATTTAGTCCATTTACATTCCATGTAAGTATTTTGTAATCCATTTTGATATATTCTTAAATATCTCCAAAATCGTCTTTATTCTCTCCCAGGAATGCATACATTTCTTCTGTGCTTTTAATCACCACTCTGGAGCTGCCATAATAAAAACTTAGTCCTTGAGGTATTTCCCAACGAAATCTGATTTTTTTCTCCTTCAGTTTATCCGTCAGACGCTTGAATTTTTTCCTTTCTTGCAGTATTGCTCTAGGCAATTCTTTCATTACTATGATTTTCTTTCCATCTATTACAAAGGGGTCAGTAAAGCACTTCCTGTAGATTTGTTCTTTTGTTCTTTTCATTGTAAATTGGACAACCACGTCTCTTGGTATGTTTTTGTCTCTTGCATATGTAGAATTAACTCTATAAACAAGATCCATGTGTTCTTTAACAACTTCTTCCTGTTCTTGTAAAAAATCTGCTATTGCTTCTTGCATTCTTGTAAAAATATCCTCATTCAATTTTTCCTCAATCCCTCGAAATCTCAAGTGGTTTTGCATATCTTTATAATGCATCATCTTTTCCATCCTCTCGTTCTCTCTCATTGTCTTATGGGTGTTTTCTTCCAGTTCTTTTACTTTAGTTTCTATATCTTGTGTTCTTGTGGATAATTTTTGAAATTCTGCTTTTAATTCCATGCAATTTTTATCTGCTTGAGCCGCTATATTATTCATTTTAACATTTACCTCTCCTATAGCGTCTAACATTTTCTTTTCCATTGCTTCCATAACAGCTAGTAGCTCTTTTTCTTTTTTTGCTGCCATTGTAGGAGAGGACCATGTGGCTGCTCTCGATCTTAGTCCTCGGTCCGTTTTGCCTCTTTAAAAGGATCGATTTTATCTTGTCTTCCAAATCAAACACCAATTAGTGCATTCAAACAAGCTAATCTTGCCAAGTCAAATTATGTTGGTTTCAGCCTTCTACGTTATATAATCTTTGAGATATTGCAGTTTAAAAATTTTATAAATCCAAAATGGCGGCCGCGACTTCTCTATGGTTAATGTCAAAGGTTATAGTCTTTTTACCTTGCTTCTGGCTTGCCGTAGTTTCCTTTTGTCCCTTCCTTTTCTTTACTTGTCTGCTCTCTGCATGTCACTTCCTGTTATGGTCTTTCTGGTCCGGCGGTATTTAGAGTCCCCTTTCTGGTCCGGCAGTATTTAGAGTCCCCTTTCTGGTCCGGCAGTATTTAGAGTCCCCTTTACCTTCTTCCGGTTCTTCTCCTTTTTCCTTCTTGTCTGCTCTTCTAGCCGTCACTTCCTGATTCAGTCCTCACGTCTTAATCTCGCGATGCTTGGTTCCCTTCTCCCTCTTTGTCTCGCGATGCTTGGCTTCCCCTCCCGACTCCTTTTAACCGCAGGAATGTTAAACAACTTGTTTTTTTGGCTTTTTAAGTTCAAATTCGGTTTTTTAGCACTTCAAAACGGCTCTCATCCAATCAACATCAGTCTATTGCTTCACCCGATCTGTTTTTCATCTTTCAAAACGCGGCAATGGTAAGGCAAAAAACTTTTTTCCGTTACCTTTTGTTGTTACTTCGCTTCAGATGTGGTCCCAACGTTTAAACTTTGTCTTCTTTGTTAAGGAATCAGGGGAATTGGAGGTTTTATGCTGAATT
This sequence comes from Lepidodactylus listeri, assembly GCA_029233225.1. Classification (NCBI taxonomy): domain Eukaryota; kingdom Metazoa; phylum Chordata; class Lepidosauria; order Squamata; family Gekkonidae; genus Lepidodactylus; species Lepidodactylus listeri. The sequence goes on along the minus strand of JARCFY010000015.1, from coordinate 11,397,303 downwards.
TTTCAGCTCAGCTCGGCTCCTTAGAGATACTCGCAAGAATCCTCTTCGGCTGCAGTGCTCAAGGTGTCAGAAAAGTCTCCTCCGAGACTTTCCCTTCACCGAGGTTGCTCAAACCTGGATTATATTGCTTGCTGGTCCTCACACTACCTGTGTGAGGTTGCGTCGGGTGGATTAACCCACCCAAGCTGTCAGGAAGAGCCGCTGTCCGCCTTGCGCATTTGCAAAGCGTGTCAGACCTCCATTCTCCCAACTGGAAACCAGATACTACTGGTACACTTCTAAGCTTAATGACACAGCCTTTGGATTCCATTCTTCCAACTTAGGGCGGTAGAATTTCGCTTGCTGCCTAGCAAATATTTAACCTCTTGTCAGCCTCCTTGCTGTGAGAGCAGTCCATGTAATTAGGAAGGATCAGTTCTAATCCTTTGTGTAGAGATTCAGGATCTCAAATCCTGTTGAGTTCACTGGACTTTCAATGAGACCTTCTGCTCAGTGATTCTGGCTCATTAAAGAAAAAATCTTTTTCACCCCACTCTGTCCTTCCTTTTTCCATGGCTACAGCTCTGCTGGAACATAGTTTGAATGACTTAAAATATCTACAAAACATGAAAGAAGTCGAGAGAGAGAGAAGCAGCTATTATTTTCTAGGGGCTCATTATTTATAACTACCCATAGAAGAACAGGATAATTGTTATAAATAGCTATCTAAATAATAATAGGTGGGAGAATTGCTTCTCTAGGGTTGCGGTCACATGCCCGAGATGAAGCAGGGAGGAAGCAAGGCTATTTCCTCCGGCGGAAGTTGACCTGCCATTGCGCGATCACATGGATTTTTGTAGATGCGGGGGCAGCCTGCCACTGTGTGATCAGACGCAACCGCCAGTGAGTCGAGGTGGTTTTTTTCCATTGGTTCCCGATGTGTTTACACGAGGAATCGATGATTTGCACATCTCCCTATGGGATGTGTGAGGGTGTGCGCTGATGTGCATACTGCGATAGGGGGGGGACAACGGCATGGAGTCGGGATAGCCTGATCAGACTGTCCCAATGCTACGGCGCGATGAGACACAGGAAAGTTCACCTGTTGCCCATAGCAACCCATTTGCTACAGGACTTTCCGAGCCGTTTTTTTACTCCATGTGTGCGGCGGAGCAAAACGGGTTGTCGACGGCTGCGGCGCGCTTCCCAGATGTTGCCATCTGATCACGCTCCTTTAATCTGCCCAGCATTCGTGCCTATGTTGGGGCGAATTGTGCGTGTGATCGCAGCCTAGGACTTGTAATGGTCTTGGAACGCTGTATTCCAGGAGTGAGCTTTGCCTGTCTGGCCAAATGAAAGTAAAAGGCCTGCAATAATCCCCCCACTGTAATTATGTAATAGTGAATAAATAGAAGACTCTCTTGACTCAATAGAAGCTGTTAACTATAATGACTCGTGAGCATCTGCACAGCTCTTGAGCACAGTGGTCTTTGGGACACAATCTGGCTATTTATAAATGTTTGTGGTGTTATAGTGCCCCCCCCTTTGCATTTTGGTATAAGCTATCTTGATCCTAGGCAAGACACTTTATAACTGTTTTAAACAATAAAAATAAATTGTGCTGAAGAATCCTCCAACGATCTGTGACACATTTACCAGAACTGTGCCCTCTAATTTTTTCCGTGCATTGCAATTAAATTTGTACATGTTTAAATGTACAAACTATCCTGGTTGCAGAATTTGCTTTTTTTTATTTTGGCTTAGGAGTCTCTTGGTTGGGTCCTCCCTGCTTCTGTGTTGGTGAAAGAGAGAGGAGACCCCTTTGTGTCAGCCACAACACCAAGTCTCTGTTTAAGTTATGATGGGGGGAATTAGCTAAGAGACCATTTGCTTAATAGGTGTGCAAGCTAGGGATCGTACTCCAACTATACCAGAGTCAGAACCCTCTATGAGCGGCACAGACGACAGACAGGAAATACCTTTTATGAAATTTATTAAGAAAATCACCCTAATACATTCAGCTAATCAATGGAATATCACATGTGCACATATACCAGAGAGCTATGAAATAAAGAGGTGAAGTGATCTTAAAGAGATCAGCGACAAAAGAAGGTGAAGTGTTGATGAGGATGGAGTTTATGAGGATGGAGGCAAAGCTCACCTGTCCAGATGTGCAGATGTCCATGGAGAAGGGATTATGGCCCAAGCAGAGTTTGGGGGTGAACTGCCAGTTGGCATCCTGGGGCAGAAACACACTCTGAGGCCATGTGCTTTGGGGGATATAGACGTTGGAAAACAATGTGGACCAGTGGGAAGCCTTGAGGGGCTTGTCTCAGGTGAAGACAAAAGATTACCTGTACCAATAAGGGGTCCCAGGGGGTGTGACACCAGGAGGAGCAAACTCTAGGTTTGACCAATGAAGTCCCAGAGAGGCAGAGTCACATTAGTGTTGATGAGATTAGCCAGGTGCTGGATGGCTGTACTGGAGCTGGCTGAATGGGTCTGGTGACCACTGGTGGTCCTGCCAAGGCAGGTTGAATAGATTTCCAGGTTTAGACAAAAGGTGGGAAGTAGGTTCCTGATAGATGTCAGGAAGGATCGTTAATAATTTGAATGTTTGGTTAGTTTATCTTAGTATCCTGCGAAAGGGAGCAGGAAGGACATGTGTGGAGACAAAGGATTTCCACATAGACATAGGTATCACACAAAAGGGCTACGTGAAGTTCTGGAGATAGAAGGGCTATTTGCCAGGTGGCCACTGAACAGCTTTTAGAAATGCAGGTGCTGTACCTGGTGGGACTTGGCATTGTTTCGTATGCATACCTTGCTGGGTGGAGGGTGAGACTGGAGATTGTCTTGGAGGGCTGCCTTGTGCAATCGAAAGTGAAGCCCTTTTGCAGAGCTGTGGCTAGCTCTGTGTTTCAGATCCCAGAGTGTCCTCTTTGACTTGACTTTTGGGGGACTCTGGTTCAGGTCAGGAGTGGGGTGTCCCTGCTGTTGGGACTACCCTAGAGTAAGGCAGCACCTCTGGGTAACAATTGTACACCACGAGGACAGTGGTGGGGATCATGGGACCTGGGTGGACAAAAAGCCATGCGAGGCAGGAGCTGAAGCAGGGAGAGGAGTTAAGTAAGAATTAGCAGGAAAAACATTAGGATCTGGCTTTTTATCCCCGTCTATTTTTCGGTCAGTTCTGTCCGAAAGCACACTCACATACATGCCATTTTATATGTTAGCTCATCAGGAACAAGAATTCCTGTAAGTGGGCTTTGTGGTCCCACTATGTCACCGAACAATGAGGAGTCACAGAATGTTTCCGTGTGGGAATAAGGAACAGCAGAGAAGCTGAGGAACAGCAGTAGGGGCTCCACTTCTCCATTCACAGCTGCTAGAATTTTCATTCATAGCTGAATTCATGGCTCCATTCATAAGCTGCTAGAGTAGCTGCTAGAAGACATCAGGGCCCTGCGGGACCTTGTACAGTTCTGCAGGACCTGTAAGACGGAGCTCTTCCACCAGGACTTTGATTAGTGAGCTGCGCCCAATAAACTGAGGCCCTGGCCCCAATACTAACATCACCGTGGACACCCTGAGCTCTGCTGATATGACCCAGACTGTGACGCCAGCTGACTGTATGCTGATGTCGGATGCTGCCAATGCCCGCCATCTCTCTGTGAGCCACACTAGCACTTTATGTAATGTTTTAATATTTATCTTTATTGTGATTTTAATCAATTTCCTGTTTTATTTGTTCAACAAATTCTATGTAAGCTGCCCTGAGCCTGCCCTGGCAGGGAGGGAAGGAATATGAATAATATATATATATATATATTTTGTCCTAAGGAGAGCTGTGAAGGTTAATCAGACCACGTGCTGGTTTCTAATGAGTACTGAGTTCTCTTCCCCTGGCAGAAATCTCTTACTGCTGAATCCAACCCACAGTGACTTTGCCTGACTTGTTAGAGAGACAGCTGCTTTATGTGTAGCAGAACAATATATTGTTTATATTACCTCAGATATATCGGGTTGGGGTACCAGTCACAAGCAGGGGTCATTTCAAGCAGGAGCTCGGGGGAGCTCAGCTCCGGGAGTTGGTGATGTCAAGTGGTGTAGCATATGCAAATAAGTTATGCTAATGAGTTTTGCTAATGAGCTCCTGCACCTCTTTTTCTATGAAATGACCCCTGGTCACAAGTATTGACCTGCTACGCTTGGTGAGAAAATTAAATCACCAGTAAAATTTTACAGATGAAACTGCAATGTATAAAGAGATCTGTTCCTAAGGGACGGTTGTCATCATCTATCATGAGAAGCTTCTCTTCTAAATGAGCCATTTCTGCCCTGTCACTTTCAGGATAAAAATTGAAGAAGAGTATGCCAAAAGCTTGTCTAAACTGTCTCAAAACTCGTTGGCTTCTCAGGAAGAAGGGTGAGTGTGTATCCTTATCATAATGACGTCCCATAGATTCTGTCATGGTACAAAACATGTTTATGTATTTGGAAATAATTTTCTGCTTTTTCCTTTTGCTGCCGTGATCCACTTTTGGATCACCATGATCCACTTTTGTGTGAGGGGCCTTCCTGTTTGTTTCAGTGCCTCGGAAATCAGCATTAAAAAAGAACTGGGTTGCTATGGAAGATTATTTGACTGGTTGAGGCTGATAGAAAATGTTGCTCTGGAATTGTGTTGTAGGATGCCTTTGGCTTTCCACGGAACGTAGCTGGCTGCAGAAAGGCTTTAGTCCAGGGAGTGCCCTTCCTCAGCCATTCTAAAAAAGGAAGTACTGCTGCCCATCCGAAAAACAGAACAAAGAAAGTGAGTTTCTAACACTCTCCTTACCGTAAAATAGAAAGGCTGCTTCCACACCAATAGTTATCTCCAGTTTGGCAACCAAACTGGTGTGAGTCCCTAATAGGGCTGCCAAGTCTTGAAAACTCACCGGCGGGGGGGAGTCCTCCTCCCGCCGGGAGTTTCTTCTGGCGCGCGCGCCCATCGACGTCACCGGAAGTGACGCAGCACGTTGGGGGCGTTGCCAGGGCGATGCCCTGGCAACGCCCCCAACGTGCTGCGTCACTTCCGGTGACGTCATTACGTCGTCCTTGCTGGACGACATCGGGGGTGGGGTTTCCCCCGCCGGCCAAATGGTGGCCGGCGGATCGGGAACCCCTTTAGCGGGGGATCCCCTGCCCCCCGGGCTGACTTGGCAGCCCTAGTTCCCAATCACAGTAGTGTCATAATAATCAAGCTACCAGCTACTCTGAATTCCCAGCATTCTTTTTTTTTTAATTAAAAAACCCCCCTCTCTAGTCTTTTTTTATTGTGGAGGTATACATTTCCTTTGTATCCCTGCAACAGAAAGTGGTCTAGCTACCTACTGATCTGATGAAACAGGAATTCAAAGGAGGCAGTGGATAGATAGTTCTAAGATTATTGCACTGAACAGTTGCCTGTTTTGAAAAAGAAGAAAACCCCTTCGGTGGCAGGCAGAGAAAGGGTGGGTTGAGGGCAAGGAAGGTACAGGGGAAATTGCTCTGTCCACATTCCATTGCTGCTGCATTTGTGGTGGCGATGAAAGTGACAAGGAGCTTTCCTCTCCGTGTGGAAGCAGCCAGAGACATCCAAGAAGCCTCTCTAGTGTTCCAGAAGGCACTGAAGCCTCCTTCCATGATCTGCTGGTGTGGTGTAGCGATTCAGATGTTAAACTAGGATTTGATCCTTTCTCAGCCACGAAGCTGGAAGGCCAGTCACTCTTTCTTAGCCTCGCCTACCTCACAAGACTGTTGTGAGGATAATCATGCGCACGGCTCTGAGTTTCTTGCAGGAAAGGCAGGATAGAAATGCAAAACATCAGTATATGAGATGCTTGGATAAGGGCTGCCAAGTTGGAAGCGGCATTCCAAAGGACTGCTTTTTGCCTGGTCAACGTTGCCTCCTGAGCTCACTGCTCAGTCGATCAGGGTGGTGGTACTTCAGACCCAGAGTTGACTCTTGCAGCACACACAAGGGCCTCTCCAAATCACTCTGCCTCTGGGCTGCGTCCTCTTTTAGTTACTCCCTTTGTCAGTCTGCTTACAAGAACTTCAACCATGGCTTGATTATTTCAACACACAAGCTATCCATGAAAGAAAAAAAACTATTGTTCTTATTGTTGGATGGCTTTCACTATAACTGCTGCAAAGGATAAGACTGTTCCAGAGTAGGAGACTGGGTCCAACTCACTGATAAGGACCAAAGCCTTGGGTAGCCAAAGGTCAACTAGTTCCACAGGCTTTCCATTTGCAAACCGCTCTAGATGGTGAAAAGATGCTAAAGCCTTTCTTCCCAATATGACTGATCTGTAGCTCTTGCTAAAGGATTGGAAATGACTCAAGGGTGTGGAGACCTTCATTGCCTAGGTAGAACATCAGGGTGTTAAGCTCCATCTGTATCACAAATATTCCAGTAAAGAATATTTGGTGTCTGTTGCATGCTCTTAAATCTCTGTAGTGAGGGAGAGATATGTAGAATAATGCTGGGATAGCATCTTGTTACAAATTTCTTCCAAGTGCCTTTCTGTGATAGGTAGGTTCTGAAGGCCTACCTGGCTTTCCAACGCTGACACACTGCCAGATATTTCGCATTTGCCCTTGAGTAAAAGACAGTCAGCATGTCTAGGGATTCTATTTAACTTCTGGAGAGCCAGTTTGGTGTAGTGGTTAAGTGCGCGGACTCTAATCTGGGAGAACCGGGTTTGATTCCCCACTCCTCCACTTGCACCTGGCTGGATGACCTTGGGTGAGCCGTAGCAAAGGCAGGTCCAGCCTCCTTTGTGTCATTCTGCATATCCCTCTAATGCAAAGGCGTTGAACTCATTTGTTCCAAGGGCTGGATCTAACATAAATTTTTGTTGGGCTGGACCATGTGTGCCATAAAACGTAACACCAGGCACCAGGGATACAAACTTTATAAAGGACACAGACAAACTCAATTAACAACAACATACAAACAAAAGCAATTGATTCCTAGCAGTGAAAGCAATTGATTTACTGGGGAACCCATAGAACCTCCAATAAATTTATTTAATCATATGCAAGACTAGTTTTTTCCCAAGGGATCCCATACATTTCCATACACACGAGTTGCTTGCAGGCCGCGTAAGAGCCCTGGATGGGCCAGTTCTGGCCCCCGGGCCTTATGTTTGACACCCCTGCTCTAATGTATGTTTGTATGGAGGGCTGTGGGAGTGTCCCAATGAGTGCCTGCAGACCAGGGGGAGGCAACTTTTTGGCTCAAGTGCTGAAGAAAATGCAACACCCCTGGTCTAGCTTGTTGCTGGTGCATCACTTGTTGAAAAAATGAGAAGTTATCAACTGATGTGCTAGTGATCAAGATGGGTAGCCATATTTATCTGTCTGTAGCAATAGAAAAGAGCAAGAGTCCAGTAAAACCTTATTTTTATTTATTTATTTTTCAAATTTATATTCCACCCTCCTCATGAACAGGCTCATAAGAACATAAGAGAAGCCAATGTTGGATCAGGCCAGTGGCCCATCCAGTCCAACACTCTGTCACACAGTGGCCAAAAACACCAGGTGCCATCAGGAGGTCCAGCAGTGGGGCCGGGACACTAGAAGCCCTCCCACTGTTCCCCCCCACCCTGTCAAGCACCAAGAATACAGAGCATCACTTGCCCCAGACTGAGGGTTCCTATCTATACCTTGTGGCTAATAGCCACTGATGGACCTCTGCGCCATATGTTTATCTAATTCCCTCTTGAAGCCCTCCATGCTTGTAGTTGCCACCACCTCCTGTGGCAGGGAATTCCTCGTGTTAATCACTCTTTGGGTGAAGAAGTACTTCCTTTTATCTGTTCTAACCCGGCTGCTCAGCAATTTCATGGAGAGCCCATGAGTTCTTGTATTGTGAGAAAGGGAGAAAAGTACTTCTTACAACAAGATAGCATACAATAAATAGTATAAGTTAAAATATAGCATTACACTTCCCTAAAAACAAGTCAATAAATAAAAATACATTACAAGATGGCGGAAAATGAAAAATTCAGCTCCCCAGCCTCTGGGGGAGGTTACGAGGGATGGGGAGGATATATGAGAGTGCCCAGATGTCTTACTTGTCCGTTGCTGTTCTCAACCGAAGGGCTGCCAGAACGGCTCTGCATTACAGTCCCTGCGGAAAGGTAACAACTCCTACAGGGCACGGATGTTTCCCAACAGAGAAAACTCAGTCGTTTCAGAAATAGTTAGTTTTACTCTACTGAATAATTACAATTACAAACAAGAATGGTGGTACAAATGTCAGTGGTTTCTTGCCAACGAATGGTAATTATAACTCTAAACAGCAGCAAGGAATCATGAATGTGGGCTTTGTGAATTCCATAGTGGGTGGGAAATGAGATTTCTCAGGAGATACCCGTGATTCTCTCATCTGTGAATGTGAAAATGAATTTGATCCTGGAGAGAGAAAGTATAGGAAAAGTAATGTAAAATGTTATATTTCAGCTCCTTTCTCTTGAGTTTTTTCTCCCTCTTATATGCCGTACATGGAATTATTTTGCTAATAGGAATGCATACAGTAACGATTCTTCTTGAGAATCCTATCCTAATAAGTAAATCAGGCGCATTGTATTTTGTATTTTTCAGGACTCTAGGTGAGGCTTGGTCTCAGCTGAAGAAAAGCCTGGCTGATGAGGCAGAGGTTCACCTCAAGTTTTCTTCCAAAGTAATTCCTAAGTTCATGAAGAGTCTTTATTGTGGGGCTGGGATAGGATGGATATATTTTCTGAAAACTTTAAGCTGTGTCTGCCGGCCTGCCTGCCTGCCTGCCTGTCTGTCTGTCTTGAAGCACTTCTGCTTAAAAAGCATGTCATTCCAAGATCAATAGCTTGGAAAGACATCTAAAGAGGGAGAAAACATTAACAATTTTGGAATTTCTCTTTAATGGGTCCTTTCTGAGTACATGCCCCCTGATAGAGACAAGCCGTGCAAGGAGCTGATAAGTATAAATCTTCTTCGCGGTCTCTGTGCAGTCCCACACGTATTCTGCACCTGTGCTCAAACCTGACCTCGGAGAACTACAAGAGCTAGCCTCTGGCTTTTGGCACGTCTTCTTCCTCTACTCTGGGGAGCAAGCATCGATTGCGCATGCCTGGAGTGAAGGGAATGCCCTCCCGCTCAGTTTCTTCTCAACCGCTGCACTGATCAGACCTACCTCGCTGCGTACCTACACTTCTGAGCTGCCTCATAGGCCTCTCCTCCTTTCTCCTCGTCTTCATCTTCTACTGTGACTTTCCCCTTTAGAAAAGTCTCCTCCGTGAGTTTTTCCTCATCAACTGTATCCTTTTCCCCCCACACCCTTAGGACCCTTGGTGTGGCTCATGGAAGGGAAGCCTCACTTTAAACATTGTCAAAATTGCAAAGGGAAAATCCCAACCACCGACAGACATTCCCTGTGCCTTTTTTGCCTGGGCGAGACTCACAAGCCTGACTCTTGTGCCCATTGCAGCAATTTTACCCAACAGGCTCAAAAAAATAGAGCTGTGAGACTGAAGAGCCACCACCTTCAGACCTCCCTTCATCTGGTGATGTCCCAGTCCTCAAGCTCCAGAGCCTCACCGCCTCCGTCGGCTCAGAGGGGAGATTCGGCTAAGTCGGCAGCCCCCTTGGCCTCAACAGCAGTGAAGTGTAAGGCTGACAAAAAGTCAAAGGGACTCTTGGTTTCATCCCCAGAAGCGCTGAAACAAAAGAAATTGCACAAGTCGAAGGACCGATTGGTACCGACACCCGTTTTGGTCCCAACGAGCATCTGAGCTCCTGTGCTGCCTTTGGAGACCTTGACTGTGGGTCTGCAGGACTCCACCCCTGCTCTGACCTTGACTTCGACTCTGTCTACTGTGGCCGCTCCGCTCACACAAGTAGTGTACATTCCATCCAGATCTCCATCTATATGCAGCTACTTGTTGTCAGACTTTCTCGAATCCGATCCCACCTGTTGGGACAGGCCTCCTTCACAGACGGTTGAACTGCCACATCTATCACCTCAGTGTAGGTTCTCTCGAAGCCGTTCTCAATCCCGAAGCAGACAGCCTTTTTGCTATGCCCCAGCTTCTTATGTTGTGCCCTATGAGGGCTATCCCAGATACTCTTCAGACTCACCCTGTCCTCTCTGTGTTAGTGTCTTCCTCAAGCCTACTGGTTACAGATCTCCATCGTGCTCTTTGTACCACAATTAGGGTCTATATTCACGGCCTCGTTCACCATGTAGGTTTGAGGATTTGATAGTTCGTCTCCCTCAGGTTCCACGGCCTCTAATTTTGGGCCCGGATGCCCCCATCATCATAAAATTGCCTGTGGATCCTCTGACTTTCACTATCACTGCCCCTCCCAGGCCTCCAGTTGAGCTTTCCGCTCACACGATGGCTGGCCAGTCAACTCCGACATTTCCCGTTCCACCGGATGACCATCTCAGCTCCCCACCTCTGTCTCAGGACCGTCTGATGTCAGGACTGAGGGCTTGGACTCAGAAGTGGATGGCTCACTTCATACTTCTCCGGATTTGGACATCGTCCACCCTTGTTCACTCTCGCTATTGGAGGAGTCCAAGGCCTACCTCGAACTGGTGACTTGTGTGGCTACTCCTTTGAATATCCAGCTTACCAACGATGCACTAATGGTCACGGACCTGGTGGACAAATTAGTACAATCAGACCTTCCACCAGCATCCCCACTTCCCATGTTCCTGGTTCATCTAGAGGCCCTCTGTGAGGTATGGGATGAATCTGCTTCTATTCCACCGGCCTTGAAGTGCTTTGACTTCCTCTATCGAGTTCAGCCGTCGAATTCAGTTTCTTTTCTCTCTCCCAACTCCGAATTCAATCATAGTGCACTCTGCCTCTAAGTCCAAACAAGTGCGACATCCTGCACCCCCAGATTGTGAGGGTCGAAAGCTGGACACCCTGGGGCAGAAAATGTACTCCTTTACTACTACCACAGCAAGATGCATAACTACTTGGCATACTTCTCAGCCTATTATTTCCACATGACTAGCCAACTCTCCACTTTAGTGACAGAACTGCTGGAGACCTCTCAAAGGACTGCCACTACTCTGATCAACAAGCTGTCTGACTGGCAAAACAACAGATCAACACTCTCAGACACACTGTGTCCTGCTCATCAAAGGCCTTGGCTACCTTGATCGCCCTCAGAAGACATGCCTGGTTATGCTCCATCATGTTACAACCTGACATAAAGTCCAAGGTGGAAGATTTGCCTTTTGATGGGGAGGGTTTCTTCCACGCTTCCACAGACAAAATTCTTACCAATGTGGATGATAGAAAAGGGGACGAAGCTTGGGTGCCTCACAATCATCCCAGCTATGAAACCCCAAGCAAAAAGCCTGGAAATAAAGTTCCTTCAGTCGTTCTTGGTCCCCTCATCAGTCAGACTATTGGAAATGCAAGGCCCCTCCAGCTAAACAACAGTACCGACACAAGCCCAGAGCTGCTTCTTCTAAGAAGGTGACACCTCTGTCAAAGCAGTCTTTGATTTTTTCCTATGTCCCAATCTCCCCTGCCCACCTCCTATTACCCTACCTCTGGGCACAAGGCTCCATCCCTTCCTCCAAAACTGGGGGTCCATCACCATGGATGTCTGGGTTCTCACCATCACTTGCATGCGGTACACCGTCAAGTTTCTTTCAACCCCACAGGTCCCTCATTTTGTGGTGACACCTCTCTCCAGTTTCCTTCACCAAGAAGTCCAAACCCTCCTTGCCAAAGGAGCCATAGAGAGTGTTCCCCCATTCCAACATCACAGGGGATTCTACTCCCATTACTTCATCATCCCAAAACAGGATGGGGCAAACGCCCGATAATGGATCTGCAGTAACTCAACTGCTACATCCCCCACATAAAATTCTGGATGATTACCCTTCAAGCTATCCTTTCTCTGCTTCTTGACAATGCTTGGTTGGCATCCCTCAACCTGCAGGATTCCTATTTTCACATCACAGCATTGTCGCTTCCTGAGATTCACAATAGGGTCCAACCACTACCAAGCGCTCCCTTTCAATCTCTCAATGGCACTGAGAGTATTCACAAAGTGTATGGCAGTGGTTGCTGCAACCCTCCAACAGTACAGGATCACTATTTTTCCCTACATTGGCAACTGACTAGACATCTCCCACTCCCCACATCAGCTTTGTTGAGATACGTCCACCACCCTCCAATTCCTGGCCTCCTTGAGCTTCTGCGTGAATCTCACCGAGTCTCATCTGATCCCTGCTCAGGACTTGCAGTTCTTAGGGGCTCAAATTTGTACCCCCTCAACAGCACACCTTTCTTCCCATGGACAGAGCTCACTAGCACTGGTTCTTCAGTGCCTCCTGATAACTGTGACTACCTCTGTGACACTGTTGGCCAGACTTTACATGTGGCCTCTTCAGCTGTGGTTCATCCATGCCTTCAAACCTGTCTGTCAACATCAGCTGAGTCTCCTTACAGTCCCTCCCAATGTCCTCCTAACTCTGCGCTGGTGGACCCCAGAGGAAAATTTTCTGGCCGGGATGCCTTTCCAACTCTCTCCCCTGAGTGCTATTCTCACCACCAATGCTGCCCTGTGGGGTTGGGGAGCCCATTGTGAAGCACTCACAGCCCAGGGTTGATGGTCCAGGTCAGAATGGACCCTACATATAAATTGCCTGGAGCTCATGGCAGTTCATCACACTCTTTGCTCCTTCCTACCTTCCCTGTGAGACCTCCATGTCCAGATCACCTTGGACAACATGGCAGTGGTCTACTATATCAACAAGCAGGGAGGGATGATATCTGCAAAGCTCTGCAAATGGGCTCTGAACTCAGGGTATCCACCTCCTGGCTGTCCATCTGCCAGGCATACAAAACTCTCAGGCAGACACACTCAGCCAGACATGGTCCAACGAACATGAGTGGTCATTAAATCCCGTCTATCTGCAACCCATCTTTCGCACTTTTTGGTACCCCAAGATAGACATCTTGCCACTCAGAACAATGTGAAATGTCCAATTTTCCACAGTCGAGTTCCCCTGACAGAGTCCTCATGGGGGATGCTTTTCTGCATCAGTGGACAGGATCTCTGTTCTACATGCTCCCCCCCCATTTCCACTCATCACCAGGACACTTCAGAAGCTAGTCCAAGACCACTCGGACTGCATCCTAATAACACCTTGGTGGCCGAGACAACCTTGGTTTGTGAGTCTTCTGCAACTGTCTCATGCCATGTACCAACGTCTTCCTTTGATGCCCAACCTTCTTCCTCAATACCAAGGCAAGGTCCTTCATCACAATCCCAGCCTCTTTGAGCTGGGCAGATATTGGCCTGACCTTTCCGCCCGAGGTTCAACATAGTCTTCTGAATGTTCGAAAGCCAGCTACTCGTCACTCCGATCAGACAAAATGGTGACATTTCTTTTGCTGCCAACCGCAGGGTGAATCCCCAAACTGCCCCCTGTCTGTTATCCTCTCAGTCTCTCTTCATGAGTCAGGAATTGGCTACTCCTCACTGAAGGTGCATCTATCTGCGATTTCTGCTTTTCATAATTTTGTTGAGGGAAGAACTGTTTTCTTCCATCATGTTTCCAAGTTGTTCTTGAAGGGCATGTTGAAGTTGCATCCTCCTCTTAATCCTCTAGTTCCAGTGTGGAGTCTGTCCATCATTCTCTCCCAGCTCATGGGTAAACCGTTTGAGCCTCTTGCAACTACCCCCCTGCATCTTTTATGTCTTGGAAGATGGCATTTTTGGTAGCTATCACATCTGCTAAGAGAGCAAGTGATCTTTGTGCCTTGTGTGCTGACCCACCATAAACCATCTTCCACAAAGACACAGTGGTCCTGCAGGCGGACCCCACATTCCTGCCTAAGGTGGTGTTGACCTTTCACCTTTCTCAACCTGTTGTACTGCCTACGGTTTTCACTAATCCCTCTGATGATGGCCAGAGGGCTCTTCATACCTTGGATGTCCACAGACATCTTTCTGTCTCTTCAGGACTGCTTCCTTTCAGAAGGACCTTTGCTTATTCATAGCCTACAGCAAGCCTCACCTGGGACAGAAAATTTTCCCTAAACAATTTTCAAGGTGAATAACCTCGGTTATCTTGCTGTGCTACGACCTGGTGAAACAGCCTTTACCAGTCTCGCTAAAGGCCCACTTGACACGAGCCATGTCCCCTTCATTGGCCTTTCTCAAGGGTGTTTCTCTGGAGGAGATGTGTACCACTGTCACTTGGTCCTCCCAGACTACCTTTGTGATGCATTATGCCCTTGACATTACAGCCAGGCGGGATGTGTCCTTTGGACAACCGGTGCTAGAGTTGGTTTTCCATTGATGCCTGCTGTCCTCTGGCTATTCAGATAGGCCTTGCAGGTAATGCTATTAGATGCTTCTTGTCATTTTTGGTATCACACTGTGGAGTTACCAGCACCCACCTTCCACATGCTGGAGCCTGTCCCATGTGTGGGACAGCACAGAGACCATGAAGAAGATAAACAGGTTGCTTACCTGTAACTGATGATCTTCGAGAGGTCACCTGTGCAGTCACACCCACCCACTCAGCCTTCCCCACTGCTGGCATCTCTCACAAATTTTTACTTCTTTTTGCTGGGACTTGTCAGTGGCAGCTGAAAGAAACGGAGTGGGAGGGCGTTTCCTTCCCCACTCCAGGCAAGCCAGAGGCTGGCTCTTGCAGTTCTCCAAGGTTGGGTTCAAGCACAGGTGCAGAACCCATGTGTGGGACTGCACAGATGACCACTTGAAGATCATCAGTTACAGGTAAGCAACCTGTTTTTATTACACGTAACAACTTTGGTTTCCCTTGAATCATTGCACGCAATCTTTATTTCAGTCTCAGGTACTCTGGGGAACTAAGTACCTGATCTGTGTGCCTGCTTTGTCACAGGAATGCAGGGGAGGTTTTGAATTTCTGTCCATCTCAGGCCTTGGAGAACACCATCACCATAGTTCTCCTTAAGAGGGAAAATGAGATCAATTATTTTATCACAACTACTTTATCAGTCTATAACTTGGATGGGTTGTTCAGCATCACTTCTACTAGACCCTGTAACAGACCCTGTAAGAGTTCTGAAGGTGAATTTTTATACACAGCTGCTGATTCAGTTCTGTCTGCCCTACTGCATATTTGCCACTGTTGGGAGCTCTTTGATTGAATGAAGCTTAAATAAACATGTCTTCGGATACATTGAAATAGAAGTCACTAACTGATATATATAAAAAGTGGGTGTGGAGGATGTTGCCAAGAAGGGCTAATTAGAGTCAAGATGCATAAGTAACTGAGCAGTAGATCTAGCGAACATTGGGTTAAGGCAGTTTGTAAGACTTGTGAATAGCAGCAAATTAGCATATATCATAATAAAAGAATTTCCAAACAGACGTGGACCCAGCGGCTGTAGAAAGTTGCCTCCAGGGATCCCTCTACAATTCTTCCCCATCTTCCTTCCTTTGTCACCTTAGATGTTATCAGAGCAGGAGGGCTGCTCCTGTTCTTCCTTGTGGCAGTCTGCAGTATCCCCCAGACAGGCCACATTTAGGTAATCCATCTTCAAAGATTGGGAAGGCAAAGATAAGAGTGGAGAGCTTTCTGCTGCGTCCTTAGGTATGAAACCCTGAATGGCTTTCAGGAGGTTGAACGAGTCCAAAAGGCCCATCAGAGAGAGGATGGAAGAGAAATCAGTCCCTTGATTGCCAGGCAGGTCTTCTGAATCAACTGTAGGGGAATTTCTACCTACCCATTTGTGAGGTGGTGGCTGAACAGGAGTTGTTTGCTGTAGGCCACTGGAGGAGTTCATGGCAGAGGTGAGTTTGAAGCCAAGGACTTCTCAAATGTTTTCTCAGCCTTTCACTGCACTATTTGGAGGGGGTGGGCTTGGGAACCGGACTTTATTCCTTGCTTGTTGTGGGGATGGATAAACAAAACAGGGGAAAGGAAAAACCAGCAGGCCTTTGCAGGCTCCCCACAACTCAGGCACACAGAGTACAGGTACCGTACCTTATGCTGGGAAGGGGCAGCACTTTGCTTTGCAGCTGGCATTCAGGGAAGCCAATGCTCCTCAGTTCCTGGGGTTGGGTTTAGCATACTCAGAGGAAGAAATTAAACCACGTTTAAGCCAGTTTGGTGTAGTGGTTAAGTCCACTGACTCTAATCTGGGAGAACCAGGTTTGATTCCCCACTCCTCCACTTACAGCTGCTGGATGACCTTGGGCAAGCCATAGTTCTGTCACAGCTGTTCTCTCAAGGACAGCTCTGGAAAGAGCTCTCTCAGCCCCACCTACCTCACAGGGTGTCTGTTGTGGGGAGGGGAAGGGAAAGGAGTTTGTAAGCCGCTCTGAGACTCCAAGTGAAGGGTGGGGTATAAATCCAATCTTGTCTTCTCTTCTTCTTCTTTAATTGTTAAACTTTGGCTTTCTTGGGCTGTCAAAAAAAGAAGGAATAACAAAGATGGAAACACTATCAGTGAGAAGGGAGACACAGAAGGGCAAGATTAAGGATGTACATGTGTGTTTCTTCTTCAGACAGACAATTAAAGACCCACAGTGGCACAAAACCAAGCCAGTTCCCAGATCCACTCATCACTGTGCCGCCAAAACATAGGACTTCTGGTGCCCCTGCAAAATAAAGTTATTTGGAGGGAAACCATGGACTTTTTAACTATGTTCCTTTTCTCCTTAACGTATTAGCATGATTGCACCCAAAACTTTACTTCTATTTTGAGCAGAAGGATCACCAGTTTTTAATATGTGTATGTACTTTCACTCTGAGAAATAGTGAATTGTGTGGGGTGCGGTTGGAGTAATTTTTGTTGATAACCTATCCTGGAAACCTCAATGTAAGGCAGTTATGGCATCAGCAACTTCTTCCAGGGCAGCAATAAAGTGTTTTTTCTATAGAAAAGGCAGACAATACCTCCAAGCTGCAATTACAGTTTTCAACACCAAGGTGATACCTCAGATATTATATGGAGCAGCAGTCTGGAGTCACAAAACAGATAAACTAGGGACAAAAAAGAGGGGGGGGGGGACTTAACCCTAAAACCTGGGATCAATAACCTAAAAAGGTAAGTCAAACAGAATAGAAGGCCAACAATAAAAACTAAATGTGTACAGTATAAAAAGATACATGTATTTATTAACAAAGAATTAAAAAACATATAAGGGCCCAATCATTCCTTATGTAAAAATACCAGAATTTAGCACACAGGGGCTAATGGACTCGACCTGACGCGTTTCGGCCTATGTAGGCCTTCTTCAGAGGTCAAACACAAAGAGGAGCATATTGGCTTGTATCATACTACAGTACAATCATGCAGTTATGCAACATAGATACAAGATGG
The DNA here is from genome assembly GCA_029233225.1 of Lepidodactylus listeri. Classification (NCBI taxonomy): domain Eukaryota; kingdom Metazoa; phylum Chordata; class Lepidosauria; order Squamata; family Gekkonidae; genus Lepidodactylus; species Lepidodactylus listeri. The sequence goes on along the minus strand of JARCFY010000015.1, from coordinate 11,379,952 downwards.
ACCAGAAAAGAACTGTTCCAAAGTGAAACCACTAGGCATAGAATAAAAGTATAAATGAGGGCTCCAAAGATGCAATCACATGCCAAATGGTGTTTCACTGATAATAATTTCTGGTCCAGAAAGTGCCTTCCAATGATTGTGTAGCCAAAGCATCCTCAGTAAAGTTGTCCCTTAAGCAGAAAGCATAGACCAACCATTAGCACAGGTCTTACATCAGATCTGTGGAATACCAAAGTACATGGCAGGTACTGCCCTAAGATTAGAATTGGGCCAACATTCCATCGGTGCCAGATTTTGGCTCTGAATATAAGACTTAAAATAATCTTCTCAGAGAATAACAGCTTCCTGTTCTGTATGAAACACGATAATTTCTCTAGTGCATGAAACCAAGCGATAGAAGGAAAATTGAATGCCATGCAATGTTCAGAGGTTGTAATCACTGCTCTAGGATGGCCTTTAGCTTGTAAAGCGATCAAGAAATTAATTATGAAGGGAGATGCAAACAGCACCATTTGCAGAGCTAAGAGGGTTTGTTCTTCTCTCTATATGGGGATTCCCCCAATCTTCACAATTCCAATGTATTTAGTTCAGCTCTTCAGTTCCAAAATATAGATGAGCATTTATGTTTGCAAGATTAAATGCACTACCTTCTGTAGTTTCTGAAGCCCACATATTGGGCATACTTTTCTCAAATAGATATTGTGGCTGTGGCTTGGGTATTGTTGAATCTGTAAATTGTGTTTTATTTGAATGTCCCTGGTATAATAAAGTGAGACAGAAATGGATCAAACCCTTGACATTACAGTGGACAGAGTCTTCAGTAGATATTCTAGTTACTAAACTAGTAGCAGACTCAAGAGTAGAACATTTACTCATTTTAGCTAAATTTTTAGTTCAGGCCATGAGGATTTGGACAATTTACAAGAAAACAGCTGTTTTTGTATCTTACATACTAGCCCTCTCTGGCCTGAATTCTTCCTTTCTTCGTCATATTCCCAGTTTGATAAATAATAGATAAAATCTATATATCAGAGGAGTACAGTAAGTAAGAAAGAACGAAGTAGTACATTTATGGGGTGTGCAGTTGCTGCACAAACAAAATGACACTTTTGCTCCAACAGAGAAGTAAGTTTATTGAGTCTCAGTCAGCTGCTTGCATATCCCACAAGCCCAAAGGCAAAATTTAGCAACTCTATTAGTTCTCTCCTGAGAAGAGTGCAAGTAAGAGGGAGACATAAAGTTGTTTGGATCTTCCTGCTAAAGTTGACAGGATTGGAGCTAAATACTGAGATCGGGTATCATTGTAGAGTGAGCAGTACAGCAGAACATGTTCAGTAGATTCCACTTGCCCTCTGTGGCAGAGGCAAAGCCATTGAGGGAATGGGACGTGATGGTATCTGCCTTCCAGGAAGGCTGAAGGTAGAATGTTGAAGCATGCAAGGGTAAAGATTTGCTGATATTTGGAGATCTCAAGAAATCTAAGATAATCTGCTGGTTGAAAGCATTTAGTATACTGCAGAATAATTGGATATTTCTGTATCTGTGCCCTATCTGGTTATAGGCCATGATCCCAGAGCCTCAATTTAATTGTGTCTTTTGCTTTTTGGCACTCAAGGTGCACTAAGACTTGGGAGGCGAGGCCGTGCTTCTGGAATTTCGTCTCAATTGCTTTTTGCCAGGTTGAATGGTAGCTATCAACAAGGATCAAGGGTACTAGACCCACTGGATTGAAGATGAGTTTTAACCAGTAGGTGGATGTGAGTAGCCACATATGAATCTCCAAGGGGATTAGCCCAGTCTCTAGTCTAAGAAGGACATTTGGGAAAAATCACAGGACTCCAAGGATCACTGCTTCCAGTGAATGCCTTTCTTTGAAAATACAGAGCTGGGAACCATACAGGAGCTGAGATACGACCTTTCCTTGGAAGACCTTGATTGCTGCTGGGATATAGGAGGCTTCTTTTGTAAAGTAGAATCTTAGGATGGCGGAGGATGCTCTGTGGGCAATCTCTGCAGCATGCCAGAAGACTGTAAGCCTATACCAAGATATTTAAAGATTTTGGTTTGTTCTATGTTGTGGCCCTCTATTTGCCATCTATGGATTCAATGTTTTTTAGTATAGCTGAAGAATTTTGTTTTTTGGTAATTTATCGCAGGCTGCTCCTCTTTACAGCATGGGGGGAAGGCATGGAGTGCTCTTCTGAGGCCCACATGTGAATGAGATAAGATGACAGTATCATCTACGTATAGTAAGGCAGGAATCGTTTTGTCAGCAAGCTTTGGCAAATGGAAATGGACTTCTTAGGTGTTGCACCAAGGAGTTGATATAGTAGTTAAAAAGTAGAGGGGCCGGGATAAAATCATGCTTGACCCCTTTGACAAGTGGGATCTTACTGGAGAGATGAATATATCTTTTAGGAAGTATCTTTTATGCAGCGTGCATAAGTATTTAGCGTCCTTAGGGCTTTTTTGTAGAAAAAACTGAGCAGGAACTCATTAGCATAATAGGCCACACCCCAAAGCAGAAAATCATTGGCATATTAGGCCACACTCCTGACAGTGCAGCTCATTAGCATATTAGGTGGGGGGCTGGGAATACATAGGGCAGGCATGGAAGCTTGCCTCTTCCCCCCCTGAGCTTCTCTGCCCCACTTCAGCATTGCCTTTCTAATCTATCCCCCCCCCCCAAAACCAGATGGCCATGGAAAGGCACTGCTGAAGTGCCTGGGATCTTTCAGATCCCAGGCACTTCAGCATCACCTTTCTAGTCTCCTACACCGCCCCCCCCCCAAAAAAAAAAGATTAAGAAGGGAAGCAGATATGTTTGCCTGACTGCCCACGGTCTCCCCAGCCAGCCCACCAAGGTGCGCAGGCTGGGCAGACCGAGGGCAGCCAGGCAAGCATGCCCCGTTCCTTCCCTGAGCCTCTCTGCTTTTGTGGAGAGACTTTGGGAAGTGGGGGGGGCATGGTTAAATGCCTTTCTCTCCCTCCCCCAGATCGGGGAGGGGAAAAAAAGGCATTTCCAACCTGCCTGGGTTCCCTGCCTGCCCTTTTCCAGCTGTGACATGTCAGCTAGAGAAGGGAAGGCAGAGAGAGGCGTTTCCTTGTCAATTTCACTCTCAGGACTGGTGGGGAGTGAAATTGACAAGGAAATCCCCAGGGGCTCCCCAGAGGGAAAGAGGGCATTTTAACATGCTGCCTTTCCCTCTTGTGTGTAACGTGGGGAGGGCAGCGTGCCCTGTAGCCACACATGCCAGAGATTTTGGTTGTAGGTGTGGCCAACTCAGGAGCCAGCCGGAACGCCGTTCCTGTATATCCCTGCCCCAAAATAGCCCTGGAGTGTTTGGTCTATTGAGGAGTGGTCATGCTTTGCCTAGAGCCTATTCCTGGAGATGCTGCTTTGAAATCCACAAAGGCAGCACAGAGTGCTCCATGTGGCTTAGAGCTGAACGTCTCCACAAGATGGTGCAAAATCAGACATGGGTCTATGCAAGGGTCATTTCGTAGAAAAAGAGGTGCAGGAGCTCATTAGCATACATATTAGCATAATTCATTAGCATATGCCACGCCCCTTGTCATCACTGGAAGTGTGTCAGAAAGGGAAGCAAAAGGGGGGTATAACGTGGTCGACCCCTCACCTTTTCACCAACCAGTCCCCTAACTCTGACCGACAGCGAGCGAGTGGATCTCCTGTCTTACTTTGGGTGACGGGGTCCCTGAGGTAACCTGGATCAGCCTTTCTCTAAATAATAATAAACCCACTGACCAGTTTCCTCCAATTAAAGTAGATACAGTTTTACAATATAGTCTCTTCAGGGTTTGTTGATATTTGGTCTCTGCGTTTTGTATCTGAGGTAAATATTTGGGACCCTGTGTACTTTGGTCTGAAATCCCTTTTCAAAAGGCACCACAGCTTTTCTTTTACTGAATACAACTTTATTGGTACAATTGAGTATAAGTGGAGGGATATTGCGGAGATTGCTTATATTGTCACAATGTTACTGTTTCTGATGTCACATTAAGCTTGACTGTTTTACAGACTCATTGTTACTTTGTTGCAGATGGTATGTTGTGATACACTTTGCACACACTGGCTAAACACTCAGACTTCCCCCTCCTGTCCTGCTGCGTGGAGATGTCCAGTTTCGTGGCTTGGCACCCCGGTCTCACCCTAGCCCCAGTTGGCTCTTGACCGTCCTGCCCCTCCGCCTCCCTAATCTCCCTTTCAGTCAGGATCCTTTGGTTGACCGTACTGAATAGCGTTTGTGGGTATTCTTAAGTTCACTTGTCTGCTCCCACTCTGGCAAGTCAGACACCTTCGCTCTTCTCACTGAGCTTTCACACGCTGTTCGCTCCCACAGAGCACCGAGGGACACCGACTGCCCTTCTGCTCTCTCTGACGTCCCCGGCTGGACTCCCTCTCCACCTCACGGTTCTCTGACTGTCCGTTCCTAACTGACCCCTCTGACAGTTCTCTGTCTATCAACAGTGGGTTCCGAGCCCTTGGGCCCCCACCTTTTCAAGTCATGTGACTCTCCAGGCATTCTGCTCTGCCCCTTTAAGTTCCATTTCGTCACAGGGGGCATCTTCAAAAGCCTCCCCGCCCCTTCCCCAGCTGGCCTGCCAAGGTGGGCAGGGGGGGAGCAAAGCGAGAAGGGCCCCATAGAATACAGTGGAAAGATTGCGCCGCTGCTGCTGTGTGACTCCAAACAGAAGGGGTTTAAACTTTAAACCCCTTCTCGCGTCGCTTCCTCCACAGGCCCGCTGGGAGCTGGGGGAGGGGCTTGCCACCACTGCCATTTGTGCCCACTAGGGGTGTGCAAATAAATTTTTTTGGCCCAATTCAGATCGGGCTAAATCAAGCCACGTCTGTTCCAGCTGCCAAATGACCCCCGCGTGTCAGTTTCGCCAATGCAAGCCTATTGGGAGTCATTCCGTAGGCCGAATGTCAGTTTCAGCTCCATTATACCCTATGGGCCATTGAAGTCAATGGCAAAAACTCATAGGGTATATGAGGGGCTGGAGGGGAGGGGGTTTGAGGGAGAGGCTCCAAACTTGCAGGGTAGCTGCTGGGGCCTCCCCCCAAAATACCCACTAAGTTTCAAGAAGATTGGACTATGGAGTCCAATTCTACGGGGCCCCAAACAGGTTGCCCCGTCTTCTCCATTGTTTTCTATGGTGGGAAAAAGAAACGTTTTTTTTTTCAATCAAAATTTCTGAAGATATCGTATCATTTCCAGGAGACTTGTATGTGGGTCTGACAAACGGATGTGAGAACTGAATGCCACTAGCATGTGTACTGAGATAAGAAATGTATATCTCTGTTTAGCCCCAGGGGTTCCATTGTCCTGAGTGCTGTGATAAATGTAACTCAGCAGTCTCCCATTCTAGTTTGTTTCTGACATTCTTTTGCAATAAAACAGCTACTGAATGTGCTGGGGGGGGGGGGTTTGAAGTGATTTCCTACATGCTTCTCAGTGTTGTGATTCTTGATGTTAGATTTGTGTCCAAACAAATCAGACCTTGCACAAAAGGATAAATGGGTCTGTTTGTAAACTCTTTTATTATGCTGTGTGCTAATATGCTAATTAAACCAACCCTGACTGTTCCCTGGAAGGCCAGATACTAAAACTGAAGCTCAAATGCTTTGGCCACCCAATGAGAAGGGAGCACTCCCTGGAGAAGACCCTGATGCTGGGAAAGACTGAAAGTCAAAGAAGAAGGAGACAGCAAAGAATGAGATGGTTAGACAGTGTTTTCGATGCAACAAACATGAAATTAAGCAAACTCTGGAGCAGGACGGAAGACAGGAGGGCCTGGCGTGAGGTGGTCCATGGGGTCGTGAAGAGTCAGACTCAGCTGTGTGACTGAACAACAACAACAACAAGTGCTAAATTGGTGCTATTCACAGGTCTTACAAACAGCTTTAATCCAATCTTAGCTCTATCTATTGCTCAGTTACTTATGCATCTTGACTCTAATTAGCCCTTCTTGGCGACACCCTCCCCACCCTCTACCTATAATGCCTGGTGACTTCTGTTTCAATGTATCTGAAGAAGTATGCACGCATGCAAAATCTTATACCCAGAATAAAAACTTTGTGGGTCTGAAAGGTGCCACTGGACTCAGTCTTGATTCTGCTGCTACCCCCCTGAATCTAGTTTTAGATATGTTACTCTTTCATCCAGTTAATGGACATGTCACCTGTAGACAGACAACTGCGATGAAAGCTGTTTTTTTCTTCCTGCCCTGGTTTCAGGTAATGGATTAGGATGTCAGAAACCTGTCCCTAGAATTTCTCTTAAGTTCTTGCAATTGGCAGAAAGAGCATTTTCTTGGATGGAATTGGGCTGCTTTGCACAGGATAGTTTGTCCATCACCAACATAACTACATCTGATACTTCAGAGTGGACTCCCAAAATTTACCTCCCCCATTTTTTAAAAAAAAGTTTATTCTATTTTTATTCCAGCTCCAGGCAGAGGTGGAGAAACCCCTACTGAATTTCCGAGAGAATTTCAAGAAAGACATGAAGAAGTACGACCATCACATTGCTGATTTGCGAAAACAGCTGGTTAGTCGGTATGCTGCAGTAGAAAAGGTAAGAGCAAAACAGGCAAACTTTAATCCAATTGAAGGTTAGTTTCACATGGAATATCTGAAGGATAAAGGTCAGCTTGCATCTGTGGCACTTCTTTAAAATGTAATATTTGACTGTACACCCGATTCTGAATCTTTTCTGGGCTGGCAAAACAAAGCATGTAACGCATGCAGTGGAAGTTAGCATATCTCATATAAAACTGCAATAGCTGGCGATGTGTCAATATTATCTATTTAAGCAGTGTTCTTTCAGACACTAAAGGCAATTTTGCTTCAGCATAATTTCATTGATGTTCCAGATATTACAAAAGATTACAAGGAAGAGGGAAAAGGAGAGAAGAAATCAGTAAAACACCACCAACAACAACAGTATAGTAAAAGCTTTGTTAACCAGCCCCCATGGGGAATTATTGGGGTTGCCGGTTAACAAATGTTCTAGTTTCCAAAGTTTTTGTCTACTGTCTCCCCAAATGAATTGAGTCGTACCTATCTGAATAACGCTGCAAAACGAGTGCGTAGTCTTAATATATATTCAGTTAGCAACGTTTTCTTATACCAACTCCAAAAGTATTTAATACAAAGTCAAAAGCTCCAAGCCAGAGTTACAGTGTAACACATAAAGTTCCCAGCTCTCAAAAGGCAGCGATCATAAGCTATAAATCAAGGTTACCATTGCTGCATAACTTCCAGTTGTTTATCTGTTATATTAATTTTGTCATATTGAGAACTTCGGAACTAGTAGTATTACATTGTAACCTTAATTTATAGCTCATGATTGTTGCATTTTGAGAGTTTGGGAACTTTATGTGTTACATTGTAACTCTGGCTTGGAGCTTTTGACTTTGTATTAAGTACTTTTGGAGTTGGTATAAGAAAACTAATAACTTGAGTATATATTAAGACTATATACTTGTTTGGTATTTCAAAATATTTAAAGGCACTAATATAAGATGTTCATTGCGTTCACAGTGTTCATTTGTTTTTGATAATAGGCACACTGTGTTTCCCCCTTCTTTTGTCTTTTGAATCACTCTGCCAGCATGGTAGTTACCCAAATTGTCTAGTTAATCAGATGCTGGTTAACCTAGCTTTTAATGTAACATTGATGCCATAGAAGAAAATGTTAATATACATATTTAAAACACAAGTTAAGTTTAATAGTAATAAATAAGGATGTTGGGGGAAAAAATAGAGTAAATATAAGGAGTACTAAAAGATAACTGAAACCTAAAAACATATTCAAGACGTTTCCTCAAAACCCTTCTAAAACAAGTGAGGCACTGATGAAATGCTGTTTGTTAGTAACAAATTATTTAAAATACAGTAAAATCAGAAGCCCTGTTGATGACCAAACAAAATTATAGTTGCTTCTCCTCTGCAATGCTAAAAATAACACACCTGATTTGGGAGGGGGGGGATATTGAATTCCCTCCCCTCACCAAGGGCATATCTGCGCGGCAGTGATTACAGAGAGAACAGAGTTTACGAATGGTGGAGCACACTAATTTTCTCTTTCTGTAGGGGAATTTATGGTATTTGTATTTGTTCCAAGGCCCGAAAAGCATTAACGGAGAGGCAAAAGGATTTAGAGATGAAAACACAACAGTTGGAGATAAAGCTTAGTAACAAGACAGAAGAGGACATCAAGAAGGCCAGACGGAAGTCTACTCAAGCTGGTGAGTATCTGGTGAGCGCTGATAAGATGTTGTCGAAGATGGTGAATGATATTGTTAAAAGGAAGCAAAAGAAAAGAACCTCTGAGCTGAGCCGGGGGGCCGGGGGAGGACGGGATGGGACTTCAATTTAAGAATAGCCATTTCACAAGACAATAAAAAGAGTGCAAATATCTGGTTAATCCTACTCACTAAGGACCGAATGACGTTATGTGGTAGATCTGCATCCTGTGATGAATTAAATGAGACTGGCAAATTAGATTTTGAATGTGCCATGACAGGGGAGAGGTTCATAGAATCATAGAATCACAGAGTCGGAAGGGGCCGTACAGGCCATGTAGTCCAGCCCCCTGCTCAATGCAGGATCAGCCTAGAGCATCCCTGACAGGAGTTTGTCCCGACGTTGCTCAAAGACTGTGAGGGAGGGAGAGCTCATCACCTCCCTAAGGAGCTGATTCCACTGTTGAACAATTCTTTTACTGTTAAAAAAGAAAAATTCCTAAGAAGAAGAAGAAGAGATTGGATTTATACCCCGCCCTTCACTCGAAGTCTCAGAGCGGCTTACAAACACCTTTCCCTTCCCCTCCCTACAACAGACACCCTGTGAGGTCGGTGGGGCTGAGAGAGCTCTTTCAAGAACTGCTCTTTCAAGAACAGCTCTGACATAACTATGGCTTGCCCAAGGTCATCCATCAGCTGCAAGTGGAGGAGTGGGGAATCAAACGCGGTTCTCCCAAATTTGTGTACGTGCACTTAACCACTACACTGGAACCTTCCTACCCTTAATTTAAGCCCATTATTGCGAGTCCTATCCTCTGCTGCCAACAGGAACAGCTCCCTGCCCTCCTCTAAGTGACAGCCCCTCAAATACTTCAAGAGAGCAATCATGTCCCCCCCCCCAACCTCTTCTTCTCCAGACTAAACATTCCCAAGTCCCTCAGCCTTTCCTCACAGGGCTTGGTCTCCAGGCCACCAATCATCCTCATCGCTCTTCTCTGCACCGGCTCCATTCTGTCCACATCCTTTTTGAAGTGAGGCCTCCAGAACTGCACACAAGACTCCAGGTGCAGCCTGACCAATGCAGTGTACAGTGGGATCAAGACATCTTGCGATTTGGATGTTATGCCTCCGTTGATACACCCCAAGATCGCATTAGCCTTTTTTGTCATTGCATCACACTGGCTGCTCATATTTAACTTTTGGTCCACCCTTACCCCAAGATCTTGTTCACACACACACACTGCTACTCAGAAGTGTATCCCCCATCCAGCATGCATGTTCCTCATATCTGTTACCCAGATGTGGAACTCGGCATTTAACCTTGTTAAACTGCATCTTGTTCACATCCACCCACTTTTCCAGTGTGTTCAGATCTCATTGAATTCTGTCTCTATCTTCTGATGTGTTTTCTGCTCCTCCCAATTTGGCGTCATCTGCAAATTTAATGAGTAGCCCCTCCACACTCTCATCCAGATCGTTTATAAAAATATAGAGAACTACTAGGCCCAGAAGCAGGCCCTGTGGCACCCCACTAGACACCTCCCTCCATTCTGATGAAATGAGTGCGGTTCTCCAACCAGTTCCCTATCCACCTAACTATCCTAGAGTCCAGTCCACAGTCCTCTAGTTTACCCATCAGAACATCTTGGGGAACCCTCTCAAACACTTTACTGAAATCCAGGTAAACAACAGCAACTGCATTCCCTCGATCCAGTAAGTTTGTCACTCAATCAAAGAAGGAAAGGAGGTTGGTCTGGCAGAACCTGTTGGGGACGAATCCATGCTGACTTCCCCAGATCACCAAGTTGTCCTTTAGATGCTCACAGACTGATCCCTTTAAAATCTGCTCCAGTATCTTTCCTGGAACAGAGGTCAGACTGACTGACCTGTAGTATCCTTCCTCCCATTTTTGAAAATTAGGATAACACCTGCCTTCCTCCAGTCTTGTGGCACATCTCCCGTCCTCCAAGAGGTCTGGAAGATGATAGATGAAGGCTCCACAAGCTCTCTAGAAAGTTCTTTGAGCACTCTTGGATGCATACCATCTGGCCTGCGGTATTTATACACATTAAATTATTTATTTATTTATCAGATTTATACCCCGCCCTCCCCGCGAATGGGCTCAGGGCAGCTCACAAGGGCACAGTGTGCCGTATCGAGTACAAATCAACATTTAAAATCGAGTTTAAAACCCAATAATTTAACTACAGTGCATCTAGGTACTTCTCAGCTACCTCTCTGTCCATGTCAACCAGCAGCCCAGACACCATACCTCGCCTACTACCATCTCTAGATGAGTCTGTTCTCTTCTTCAGGGAAAAAAACTGTGGCAAAATAGGCATTGAGCCTTTCTATTTTCTTTCTGTCCTCTGTCAGAGATTCTCCATTTTCACCCAACAGTGGGCCCATCACCTCTTTTATCTTGCATTTGCTCCTCACATAACTGAAGATTTTCTTGTTGTAGCGAGCCTCCCTGGCCTCCCTGGCCTAGCTCAGTGTGAGCTTTGGCCTCTCTGATGGCTGACCTACAGTGCCTAGCAACCCTCAGATACTCTTCTTTAGAGGTATGGCCTTGCCTCCATTTCCCTTAGCACATCACAGAGTTCTCTGTTCATCCACATTGGCTTTTTGGATTCCCCACCATATTTCCTTCTCATTGGAATAGTGACTGCTTGAGCTTTCAAGAGCTCTTGTTTTAGGAGAGCCCACCCTTCAGTTGCTTCTTTCCCTTCCAGCAGTCTTGCCCATGGGATGATTCTCATCATACCTGTGAGTTTATTAAAGTCTGCCCTACTGAAATCTAACATACACATGTGACTACGAATTTCCTTGGTCCTCCACAGCAAAAGGAATTCTAGCAGGACATGGTCACTTCCGCCTAAGGTTTCCCCACCACCTTCACCCCATCTACCAGCTCTTGCCTGTTAGTCGATATTAAGTCAAGTGTGGCTGAGCCCCTCGTAGCTTCCTCTAGCATTTGATGAACAAAGTTGCCATCCAGACATGTCAGGTGCTGCCCAGGCAGGTGACTGTGGATGCTTTGCAGAGTTTGTCTCCCATCACACATCAGGGAAGCTGAAGTCACCCATAACTACCAGGTCATGTTGTTTGGATACCCTGTCAAGCTGTTCAAGGAGGGCAGCATCCACCTCCTCATCCTGGAAAGGCAGTTTGCAGCAGACTCCAAGCACAATACTGTTTGTCCTTCCTTCTGGTATCCTCACTGGGCTGTCACCCACCCCCTCCAATGCTTCCTGACAAACGAACCCTCTCCTTACATACAGAGCCACTCTGCCTCCTCTTTGACCCTTTCGGTGTTTCTTGAATTACTCATATCCATCCACTACTACATTCCAGTCCTGGGAATCATCCCACCAGGTCTCTGTAGTGCCTCCCAAATCATATCCCTCTGTCTGCATTAGCAGCTCAGGCTCTTCCTTCTTATTGCCCAAGCTTTGGGCATTGGTACATGGACACCTGAAACTCCATACCTTTGGCTCCATCAGACCTGATCCTCCCAGGTGGGCTTCTGTTGTTTGCTCTCCTTCGTTTAAATCCCCGTGTTGGTCATCTCTTTCACCTTGCGGTGTCAGTTTAAAGCCCTCTTGATGAATCTCTCCAGGTTTCTGCCAACCACATTCTTCTCTGACCTTGACAGGTGAAGTCCATTGCATTCTAGTAGGTTGTCATCCAGAAAACCTTGCCTGTGGTCTCAGAATCCAAATCATTCCAGTCGGCACCACCCAACACAGCCAGCGGTTCAACTCCCATTATCATCTGCTCCCGTCGTATCCCCCTCCCTATGACAGGAAGGATTGAAGAGAACACCACCTGTGCTCCCATTCCCTTCAGCTTCCTCCCGAGAGCTTCATAGTCAGCCTTAATGTTTTTGATGGTGTTCATGGCCATGTTGTTGGTTCCCACATGGATCATCACAAATGGGTAATGCTCTGTAGGTTTGATGAGTTTAGGGATCCTGTCTGTAATATCTTTAACTTTTACTCCTGGCCAGCAACACACCTCTCGGGCCAGGGGGTCAGGCCTGGACACATGATGTTCCCTACCCCTCAGCAGGGAGTCACCCATAACCAACACCTTCCTTTTCCTTCCAGTGCCATTTCTCCGTATCTCCCTGTCCTCCTCCCTCTGCCTTTCCTTGTGTTTGTGGTACTTCCACCGGCACTGTTTCCTCCCCTTCCTCATGGAGAGTAGCAGTCTTTTCCTCCAGGTTAACCAGTGCAGTCTCCCAGATGGAAAATGCCCATTCAGAACTGCTTTTAACCACAGTGAGGAGAGAAAGACAGATTAAGTATTTCTACCTGTCCGCAGCTTGGAGAAATGTGTGAGATTTCCACTTGGGCAACAGCATGGGGAGAAGAGCTGTACCCTCCCAGCCATGGCCCTGATCCAGTTCGGGGCCCTTCACCCAATCGTCTGCTTTCATTTAGTTATTTATTTAAAACATTACCGTACCATCTTTCCACCCAAGGCAGCAAAGATCAGGGCATTAAAACATTTAAAACACATCAGATATTTAGCAATGCTATAAAAACATGTGGTGGGGGAAAGTGCAGTCAACTTGGAACTGAATTATGGTGACCCCATAGGGTTTTCAAGACAACAGATGTTCAGATGTTGTTTGCCAGTGCCTGTCTGCATAGCGACCCTGGGCTTCCTTGGTGGTCTCCCATCCACATACTAGCCAGGGCTGACCCTGGTTATCTTCTGAGATCTGCTGTGATCAGGCTAGCCTGGGCCATCCAGGTCATCACCTGCCTTGGACTTTGGACTTAGAAACTCTGTTTGGACTCAGTCGGGTTAGGTAACATCTGGACTTAGAGAACCAATGCTTAGGTTAGGTATTTAGCTTTTTATTATTATTCATAGTCCTTTAATAAACCCGATTACAGTTTGTGGTGTTCTTGGGTTTTGGGGTTTCAATATGAATTTAGCCCCATTGAACTGGAACTCAGCCTGCAAATATCCTACCTTACATGGCTGACTTCTTGTCTGGAACGCAGTGGGCTGGAGACTTAGTCTCCGGCTGGCAGGTTAATTAACGGGACTGGTGGTAGCATTAAATATTGTACATATGTTTCTATTTAAGGGTGACATGTTGTTCAAAACAAAACCACAAAATGCTGGAATGGACAGGTTGTTCAAAGCAAAACCACAAAATCCTCACAACCTCAGGGTTAACATGCTACTCCCCGCCCCCAGTCCTCTTAACTAACCCGCCAAGCAGAGACCAAGGGACTGAGTCTCTAACCCTCCTAGGTCTAAGATTAAGAAGTCAGCTTTGCAAAGTAGGACACTTGCAATTTAAGTTCCAAAAAAAACCCAATTACTCTGGTAGCTGTAGCCAGTAGGGTTACTGGATTCAGGTAAAAAAAACATGTAGACATACAAACACAACACAAGCCCCCCAAAAAACCTACTAGGAGATGTGATCATGGATTCCTGTGAAAAATTGTATTTGACCCTCCCAAACATGAATGCTATCACGATCTGTATCCTGTTGGTGACGGAAAGGGCCATCAAGTCCCAGCTGACTCAGATGACCCTTTGGAGTTTTCAAGACAAGAGACATTTAGAGGTGGTTTAAATGCAACTCGGATAAAGAGGTGCCATAACTTTTCCTTTTGTTTTCTTTGTAATTCTGTGTATGTGTGTTTGATGAAATACTTACTGCCCCATCCTGTACACTAGATGGCGAGAGAGAGATTCAAAAGCCCTCTTGATCGGAAAACCTCACTATAAAATCATATGCGCTTCAGCAGTATCAGCATGGGTGTTTTAACTCTGCATTTTCTCTCCTTATTGGGGTAATCACTCTGACCTGGATAGCCCAGGCTAGCCCAATCTCTTTAGGTCTCAGAAGCTAAGCAGGGTCGGCCCTGGCTAGGATTTGGATGGGAGACCTCCAAGGCATACCAGGGTCATGGGAAACCACTTCTGAAGGTCTCTTGTGTTGAAATCCCTCTTGGGGGGGGTCACCATACGTCGGCTGTGAATTGATGGCAAAAAAAAAATCAAATGGCAGTAATACCAACATTAAGACAGACAAAAAAATGTCCTCCATGTGACGTTAATGAACGAGCTCAGCATTTGATGCCTAACCAAGACCAATTTCCCACTAGCGCTGCCCCGGCATTCTTCCTCTGTTTGCCCTGGTGCTGTGCTTGAATTTCACACTATTTGCCGCGGGGCCCATTTTGACCCACGGCGCCACCCGATTTCCCCCCATGGCTTCAGTGATCCTGTTTTTTGAGGATCACTGAAGCCGCAGGGAAGATCGGGCGGTGTCGCAGGTCAAAATGTGCCCCACAGCAAATAGTGTGAAATTCATGCACAGCCCCGGGGCAAACGGAAGAAGAATGCCGGGGCAGCGCTAGTGGGAAATCGGTCTAAGTTTTTCAGCCGCACAGGCCGCTTTAAAGTCCAGCTGCATAAGACACTTTAAAGTTGAAGAGACTGGAGACCTAGGAAGAATATAGGAATATCCTTTACGTGAACTGTGATGCAATACAGGACTGAGTGATTTGGGGATTTGTATGCCTAATGAATCTGTGAAATGCACTTTAAAGGTGATTTGTAATTGATATTTCCAGTTCTTGCTTATTGTTAAGCAGTTTATTTCAGTAATCTACTTATACAGTATAATTTCTAATAATTCTATCACAGTATTGTATGTGATTTATTCAGTTACATGAGGCAGCAGTGCTTGTCTCTTGACTACTTTTTCACCCCAGATAAGGAAGGATCGCTTTTCACTTCTTAATTAATTTGGTTACCTGCACTAAGAGAGCATGGCAAGTTTCTTTGGTGCTTACATTTTGCAAGTAAGCGTGTGCGCATTAAGTGCCATCAAGTCCTTTTCGACTTATGGCAAATCTATAAATTAATGTCCTCCCAAACATCCTATCGTTAACAGCTTTGTTCAAGTCTTGCAAACTGACTTTGCAAGTAGGAATCATAAATAACCGAAACAGCCCTTTTCACTTCCAAGTATCCCCTTTTTGGACCTCCCGTGAATGGCAAACTGGTTTCTTGCCTGTTGCAGGAGACGACCTCATGCGTTGTGTGGATCTTTACAACCAGGCTCAGTCGAAGTGGTTTGAAGAAATGGTGACCACCTCTCTGGTACGTTGTGTTCAGTCGCCATATAGTGTTTCCAGTGTCATGTCCGTGTCCTAAGTCGAATTGCTGAGAGTTACTAAGCGTGTAACCGGAGAGCTATTTAGACACAGTTCAGCAGTCGGAAGTCAGGAGACCTTTAAGAACTGGCTGGGGGAGTATCTAAAGGTTTCCCTTGCTTGACAGCCAGTCAAATCCAATTCTAGGGGGCAGTGCTCATCTCCGTTTCCAAGCCGAAGAGCCAGCGCTGTCTGCAGACATCTCTCTGGTCATGAATAGATGCTGTGGCACACTTGGGGAGTATCTACTAGTGTGTGTTTTTATTTTTGTATGTATTTTGCAGCTTCTATTAATTCAGTATTCTGTTTTCTGCAACAGATGATACTGGAGGACTTTTCCTTGGCCCGTAGCTATGGTGGAGCTTTTCAGGGCTCTGCCCCCTTCCTTAAAGGCTGAAAACGCTTTTAAAAACCTTTAATGGGATGTATTATCCAGGTCTGCCCTCCTCCGCCCTCTTTCCCTGGCTCTTCCTGGCTCTTCCTTTCCCCACATCCAACCTTCTTTTAGAAAAAGACCCTGCTAGGCTGGGACCATCGGAAGGCCAGGAGGGCAAGCTGTGGCACATCAAGCCCCAGGCAGGCGAGCACCCCGGGAGAAATAGCCAGAGCCCCTGTTTTCTCCCCCCAGCAAGCCTGCAAGCTAGGCAGGGCAGAGCAAGGCTGAGAGAGGGTGCCTGGTCCACACGCGGCACAGGGACTGGAGCCCAGCTTTCCCAGTGGCTGCCTTGCTCTTTCCCCCTCCCCTCTTCTTCCACCTGGCCCAGAGGCTCCTTGCCATGGGTTGGCCAGGTTTCCTCTGGGTGGGTGGGCTGTGGGTGGCAGCTTCTTGGCCAGTCTCCCCCCACCCCAGCTTCTTGCTTCCTGCTCCGCCTTCCGGGATGAGAGTCCTGCTGCTGCATGCAGACAGCCATCTCCTGAATGTGATGCCAAGCCAAGGGTTTTCTCCTTCTCCTCCAAGCAGGGGGAGCATGCCAAGTGCATGGAAGCAAGAGCCCAAGAGCCCCCTCGGGGACTTAAGACCTGGGCTAGAACTAAGAATGATAAGTTCAGCCCCACCAGAAAAAGAAATTGCCCCACAAGCCACAAAATCCTGGCGATGGGCCTGACGTTTCTCCACCTTCTCCCAGTCTTGTATAAATTGAACAAGCAAACTAAACTGGAAAACTCCTTTTCTAAGCTCTCAGTGTCTCTTAGAATATGCCAGATTGCTTTTCTTTCCTCTGTTTGCATGCTCTTTGTTGCAGTAGCCCTGGCGTTCCACAGAGAACTGAAGAGCCATGGGAACAGTGGCAGACAGCGTCCAGATCTTCTTCAGTCCTTGTTAGTCCCATGTTCTTGAGCAGCCATGTTCTTGAGCAGCTAAGGCAGTTGTTTTAAAAAAGCACACACAGAGTTTTTTATTCTCCAGTGTCTCAATCCATGTTAGATTTTTTTCATGTGGAGTTCTGTGCAGCTCTCAGTTGCCATTAAAAGAACCCACTAGACCCAACAAAGTAGAACATAAGAGAAGCCAATGCTGGATCAGGCCAGTGGCCCATCCAGTCCAACACTCTGTGTCACACAGTGGCCAAAAACACCAGGTGCCCTCAGAAGGTCCAGCAGTGGGGCTAGGACATTAGAAGCCCTCCCACTGTTGCACCCCCCCCCCAAAGCACCAAGAGTACAGAGCATCACTTGCCCCAGACTGAGAGTTCCTATCTAAACCTTGTGGCTAATAGCCACTGATGGACCTCTGCTCCATATGTTTGTCCAATTTCCTCTTGAAGGTTTCCATGCTTGAAGCCGCCGCCACCTCCTGTGGCAGTGAATTCCATGGGTTAATCACTTTTTGGGTGAAGAAGTACTTCCTTTTATCTGTTCTAACCCGACTGCCCAGCAATTTAATGGAGTGCCCACGAGTTCTTGTATTGTGACAAGAAACAGTGGTGTAGATTAATTCTTGTGCGGTTAGATGGTTGCTAGCAGATACCAAGCGGTATTCATATAAAGCAACCCCTTCTTTTATATTATGCTCAGGCACAGTTGTTTATCGCCATCCTTTATTGAAAATGTTGGATGACTCTTCCCTTCCAGGAGCTCGAGAGGCTGGAGGTAGAGAGAGTGGAGATGATACGACAACAGCTCTGCCAATACACACAGTTGCGACATGAGACAGACATGTTCAACCAAAGTGTGAGTCTGCTGGTCCTTCACTCTTCTTCCAAGATGCCTCCTGGGAATCTAAAAGCCTATGCCGTGTAGAGTCCTCCAAACTCCGCTATCTGGCGAAGATTAGGGCTGAGCAAATTCCTGCAGTTCATTCTGTTAAGGGTTTGATCCATGTCTACTACTGGGGATTAGATTTGAAGATCTTATGTCAGAATTTGTAAACTTTGAAGAAGTCCTCAAGGAATGGAGTAGTTCACTCCTTGCCTCCCTCTGCCCGTCCTGGCCCATTTTTCCCCTCCAAACTGCAGAAAAAGTGGGGGAAATTTTCTGATCTGTGAGCTTAAAGAACAGTCTCTAGATGCCAGGATCACTTCACCGAGATCATGCCAGATCTACTCAGAATCAATCCAGACACTAGGAGATATATTTCTAATTACCTGGATCAAGACTCAGAGTCCAAAGGAGTGCATTTCTTGGCTCTGAGACTTGATCAAGGGACTTAAAAATGCCTCTGTGTCTGAATAATTTCTACACTTGGAGGACTCGAAAAGTGATCTCTAAGTGCTACGATTGAGTCTAGGGGTTGACTTGTTTGGACTACTCATTGGCTGTCCCTTGGAATGGGATTCAATCTCATGAGCAGGTTGAGCAAGCAGGGACCTTTTCAATTGCAAAATTCAATCCAACTGGATTTTCCCATTGTCCCTAGCATATATACATCATAGACAGCTTTGGAATCAAAAGACTGGGGCAGTTTTCAGTGTAATCCCCCTTTTCATTCAATGGTTACCTACAAATTTCTCTCTTCAAATGTCACCCATTGGTAACACAAAGCTAGAAGAAAAGTACCATAATGGAAATGTGCATTTAAGATTCTATGAAAGAGATGTATCTAAAGAGTTGGGAGAGGGAGAGAAGCAGATGGGGAGGTGGTTCAGTTTTACTAGATGATCTTGCAAGAGACCTTCTCTTACACTCTGAATATATGCTGTTGCTATTCTTATGTTTTTTAGACAGTAGAGCCTGTGGATCAGTTGCTTCAGAAAGTGGATCCAGCCAAAGACAGGGAACTGTGGGTAAAAGAACACAAAACCGGTGATATCAGACCTGTGGATATGGAGATATAAACTGCTATTCCTGGCCTTGAGTGGCAGGGGCCGGTTGGCTCAGCCAAGTTCAAGGGGGTTCTGTCAAGCCCTCAGGAGGAGGAGGACAGGAGAGACATCCCGCTATTGGCTTCTTTCTATATTTATTATTGACATGTTTGATCAAGATTTCATTTCCTATTGTGCTATGCCTTAAACATCACACATTCCAGGGTGGAGAAGCCACTCTTTCTACTTCCTTTCAAGCAGGCTCTTGTCAGCTGAGCATGTGCAGCTCTCACGATGAACTATGAAGCCTGTTGTGTGGTATAAAGAGTTTTGCTATCCCGTAATTGATTGATGTGTACTCCTCTCCTTGCATGACGCTCCGTTTGTATGGTATCGTCAGGCACAGCAAGCCTCTGCCAAACAAAATGGACTGATGAAGCTGAAAATGGCTCAGAAAGCAGGGAGACCCTCCTGAACATGGCCACATAATTAGACAAGAGGGGGAGGTTCTGGGAATCATGCCTTCCCTCCCCCCTGCACTATGAAACGGAGTTCATCATGCTTACCTATCTCCCAGGGGTGTTGTAAGGATAACAGTGAAACCTGTTCAGTACTTTTCTTTTTTTCTTTTTGTTTCATTTTTTTCTTTTCTTGTTTCTTTTTTTAAAACAAAACATGCCTCCCGCACTGCTAACACTCTTGCCAAGGCTGGCTGTGTCAGTAAAGCAGGAAAAGAGGCAATGGGTCGGGAGACGATAACCCCAAAGGAAGCTCCTTTAGTTGGTCCTTCTAGTGCTCCCTCTCAGGAACTCACTGGCTTCAGTCCTCAGGCTCCATGATGCTGTGACATTCTCATAGCATTGTTGATATTTCTGAAGACTACCCCTGAGAAGCTATCTGAAAATTGCAGCCATTATTTTACACTCTAGTAGAAAAGGCAGGGCTATTTTTGCGCAGGAACGGAGTTCCGGCTGGCTCCTGAGTTGGCCACACCCAGCAGGAACTCATTAACATAATAGGCCACACCCAACAGCAGAAACTCATTAGGATTGGCTACATTAGGGGTATGTGGCCTAACATGCACATTAATTCCTGCTACAAAAAAGCCCTGGGTTTTGACAACAAAAAAGGTAAAATAAGAAGCAAAAGGTGGGTGTGGCTGGATGACCACTCTTCTGGTAACATGGGGGTGAGGCCTAATATGCTAATAAGCTGTGCTGTCAGTGGTGTGGCCTAATATGCTAATGAGTTTCTGCTGTTGGATGTGGCCTATTATGCTAATGAGTTCCTGCTGGGCTTTTTCTACAAAAAGGAATGGGCAGAATAGATTTAAAGCCACGTTGGCTGGGACTCTGGTGTTGTACAGCAGGTACTCATCAAAGAACAGTTTGAATGCCTCCCTTGGAAGACTTTTTACCAAATCAAATTGATCAGCACTGTATATAACTTGATCTTTACTTCCCACCAAATACCTTATAGTTTACAGATTGCAGAGGGTACAACTTTCTAGCCGGCATGTCTTACTTCAAAAATGTATTATCCAAGACTTTTGGCACTTTCACTCTTACAAAATAATGCACTTTCAATCCAGTTTGCAACTAGATTTTACTGTGCGAGATAGCAAAATCCACTAGCAAACAGTTGCTGAAGTGGACTGAAACTGCATTATTTAGCATGTGTGAAAGCACTCTTTATTGTTAAAGTCTAGTGCTTTGTTTTGTTGTTTGTTTGTTTTTGCCGCTTCAGGAACCCAATAGTTCAGGGCCAAATAAAAATAAATACAGGTTGGATTTTTTTAACTGCTCCATTCATGCCATTATACGGTTCAAGTGGAACTTGGTCTTTCGGAGGGCCCAACATATCCGTGGCTTTTGATAATCATTTATTTATTATATTAGGCTTTTATACCACCTTCCATGCAAGCGGGCTCAGGGTGAGGTGCAGCAGATTCCTACAAAAATGCATAAAAATCATAAATAGTCTAAAAATACAATTCTAAAACTACCCAATACCTACATGGCACCATAATACAATTCTGACCCCCAATTTACTTTACTATAACCGGGGGGGGGGGGGGGGTTGAGTAAAAGCATGGAAACAAAACCAGCTTTGCATTTTGAAATGTGTCATAGCTCAATTGATATTAAGCCCTTTCACAAGACATGAGTTCCATTTAGTTCTCAACAGGTGTTGATGGTAAAAATATCACCCAGCGTTAGTGATAATTTTGTGAATCCAGCCTAAGAGGTGTTATAAAACTAGATGTTTTTTGAAGTACCACTATGTCAGGGGATTACGATGGACCTTCATAGTTTTGAGCTCCCTGATATTAAGCACTGATTTTCTTGGTCCACTCCTTTGTCAATCTTGCCTTGATGTTTACATTAATCAAATATTTACTGTGAGTTACCAGATTGCATTTTATTCTTTGTATTGCCAGATGTTTTGTTTGATCAGCTGCCATATGAAATAGCCCTTTATTCTATACATTTCCTAAATTATATTTCTGGGGGGGAAGTCAGGTCTCCCATCATTGCCAACATTGGTCATAAACTTTCCCATTTCCAATTTTTAAAAAAATTAAAATGGGGTATGTATTACAGATAATTTGCGTTTCTTGAGCTTCTAAATGTGGATATAGAGGTTTGTATGATTCCTTGATACTTTCACTGTTAGTTGTAGATAAAGCCCGCCAACATTCTGTTCCAGTTAATTACGTAGCTTGCTAGACCTCATTTGATTTTTTTGATCTGCCTGCCCGTTTGGGGTTTTGTTTCTGTTTTTTTGCTTTATTCTTCATGATTTTCAGTGTAACCTCAGCTTAATAATAGAAAATATATTTCATCTTTTCCCCAAGAAGCTGGCCATCAAGTTTGCAAAAAGAACATTTTATCCTGTTGGTATGTATGGGGAAATTGAGACTTGGACAAACACCAGCATTAAAAAATTTCCAAGGCTGCCATTCAATTCCTTTTCCTGTTTTGAAACCAGAGCCATATTTCCATCTCCTGTGCATCCTTTCACCAACTTCCCCTCCTCTAGATTATTTTTCAGTTGCTTCCCTTTGATTTCAAGGACCTCCCTGCCTTTTCTGATACTACTTAGCAGTCTACTTCCCAGATGATATGAGTTTCAATCCCTAATTGGTTTTCCTCTACGTATTGACCAATGTAAGGAAAACTGCCTGTGCAGGTTGCCAAAACAATGACATCTTTTCTTCCCAAGTGATTTCTTAGGGCTCAGATCTAGTGCATTTAACTGTAAAATACACTTTGCCATTCACTGTGAGCCCACAGGCCAAGGGCATAAAGTATATACATAGGTCCTACCACGCTACCTATGATCTCCCATTTCCACCTTGATGGGCTATCCAATTAGAATCTATTTTCCTAAAACAACACTAAAAATCATATACTTTAGAAATCCCTGTTGTCGTCTTGTGAGCTGCTGAGATTATTAACTGGTTCCTTGACTGGAGCTGTTAGGCATCAGAATATTTGTCAGATCCTTCATAGTGGTTGTTATATAACCCTTTCATACATACACAGATCTTTAATGAAATATATACATGTTGTTCCTGCTTTTAGAAAAGCATACTGTGGTGAATGAGGCTGGGCTAACTTAAACTCTGATGGCCAACTATTCATTTGGAGCTGGAATGCATAGGGTTGTCAACCCCCAGGTAATACCTGGTGATCTCCTGCTACTACAGTTGATCTCCAGAAGATCAAGATCAGTTCGCCTGGAGAAAATGGCTGCTTTGGGCAGTGGACTCTGTGGCATTGTACCCTTGCTGAGGTCCCTCCCCTCCCCAAACCCCGCTCTCCCCAGGCTCCACCCCCAAAATTTCCAGGTATTTCCCAACCCAGACCTGGCAACCCTAGGAATGCAGGGAAGTTGTAACCCTGTCTGGTTTTGCTATCTAGACATTTTTGTTACAGTTCTCTTAAAATGATTGTTATTTTTTCTAGGCAGTACATTAACAGACTGAAGCACACTATTTGTCTTCCGTGCCAGACAGCCTTGACAGAACAGTCCTTACTATTTGTCTCTGCATTGTCCTTCCTTGATTTTCATCAGCATACCAGTTCCCTTTTCCTGAGAAGCAGCTTTATAACAGCAGCTAGATCTGCTCTTTTAATGAGAACAACTTGGTGTTCTCATAAATGCAAGGCCTTGCAAACCTGGTCAGCTGTATTCCTGCTGTAAAACTCGCTGGGCTTTGCTTCAGTACTGGATCTTTTACGTGCCCCTGACCATTCCATTTGTTTTCAGGGTATTCCCCACAAACTCCATTTCAATTCATTTTGAAGCAGTTCAGAGTCTCTGCAGGCTGCCTTTTTACATTTTATTTTCTTCTCACAGCAGTGATGGTCATAATAGAATTATGAATTCTTTCCAGTACGTCTGTTGCATCATCTACTTCTTCCTATATGCAGCTAAGAATTCACCAACTGTTCCAGTCTCTCTGTAATGTACAATGGGAAGGGAAAATTTCTGCTAATTTCTGTTAAAACAAAACTGTACAAGTTTGTTCTAGAGTTTGCTTGGCAATGCTGCTCAGCCAGCTTGTACAGCTGCTTTCTGTTGGCGTACTGACCCTGCTCTCCATTATTAGTTAGGCTGTGATCTGCTAACAACACAGAAAGGCAAATACTAAAGATGGCTGTGAGCGGGGAGGGGGGGCTTATATTTGAGCAGCAGTTTCCTTTTTAAAAAGGAGGGCATGACAGATGTGTACAAAGCCATGACTGAGAATACGAGAGTGATGAAATATCCAGTGGAATTAACAGGCAACCATTTTGATGAGGATGGAGGACCAAATTAAAGTATTCTTCAGATTACTTGAACAATAGCTGTACAGCTATTTGGCTTATGATGTTTGAAAGCCAGGAAGGTTAAAAGAAATGATCGGGTAGTCACGTATAATTCATGGTTATCAGATAAGCATTTTTTTTTTGCTTTCAGACTTTTTTAGCACTTTGAAGGGAATGACAAAATAATAGATTGCTCTAAATGCCCTGTTTTTATATAGGTTTTTATCTTAAGTGCTCAGTAATGGCCACTGTCAGAACCAAAATACTGATTTAACTTATCTAAGCTTGTTTGATTATTTTATACATAAGTCCTCTTCTTTACCATTTTTTCCCTTTTTAAAAAAAAAAGTTCAACAAGTATTTGAAATACTTGGACACACTGGCTAGGCTATTGCTGTACCATGGGAGAGTGTAGTTTAGGGAGCATGTGGAGGGAGAGATGGCAGATGTCCTTCATTTTGTCTGCTTTATAGCCAGTATTTACAAAAGGAGTGTTGCATTTAACTGTAGAAAGCTACTTCTGCAGTCATTAAAGGGAATTTAGTGGGTCCATAGTGGTGGGACAGCCTGAAACGATCATTTGAGAAACTTTCTTCCACAGGGCTGCCAAGTCAGCCCGGGGGGCGGGGGATCCCCCGCTATAGGGGTTCCCGATCCGCCGGCCGGCATTCGGCCGGTGGGGGGAACCCCGCCCCAGAAGTCGTCCGGTGCGGACGACTTCCCCTGTGTAATGACGTCACCCGGAGGTGACGTCATCACCTTGGGGGCGTTGCCCTGGCAATGCCCCCAACGTGATAATGTCACCTCCGGGTGACATTACATCGCCGTGCGGGGGGAGAACAACTCCCCCCCCGCCGGTAAGTCGCTGGTACTTGGCAGCCCTATTCTTCCAAGTCAGAAAACCAGTGTGGTGTAGTGTCTAACAGGTCAGACTAGGATCTGGGACCTGGGACCAATCATTCTCCCACAGCCTAAGATACTTTGCAGGGGGGTGGTTGTGAGGAGGCAGGGAGAACAATGTAAGCAGTTTGGGGAGAAAAGTGAGGTATAAATATGTGTGTGTGTGTGTGTGTGTGTGTGTATGAATGAATAAATGAATAGGTCTTCATTATCAGAGTTGCCTAATACTGCTTACCTAAAAATTATAAAATCAAGATTTGTTTAAAAGAGTAATTTAGATTATTTTTGTAATCTGTACAGAAATCAGTGTGACTGGATCTTCAGGGGAATGTCCTTGTACTTTTCTTCTGATGATCAGGTAGCAGGTGTGTTTACGCGAACAGATGGACACTTACAAATATGGGAACAGAGGCTTTTCCCCCTGGGTAATTGGTTGAGAAGCTTCTGTACGCAGTCCGTATTTATCCTTACAGATACAGAAAAGCAATATAACAGTTAAGCTGTCATTATTTCCTCCAAAGAATTCTTGGAATTGTAGTTTGCTGATGGTGCTGAGCAATGCTCCCTCTAAGCTGAGGAGTCTTGTGAGCAAAAATGTTACTTTGTGAACTGCTGGCATTAAAGTTGCGAGCGAGCCATTTGGCTGCTGCATAAATTAGTTTGCTCTGGAGCCCTCCTTCCTGAGCTAAGACAAAAATGTGTGAGCCGCAGGCTAAAAAACTACTAACTCAGCTTAGAGGGAACACTGGTGCTGAGAGTTCCTTTAGAAATCCCTAGCCCTTCTCTCAAATCTAGTTCCCTGGATATGTGGGGGAGAGATGGAGTCTTTTAAATCCGTAGTGTTGGAATAGTTTTCAGTTAAGGGAATTAGTGGTTGTGTACATAGTGTGGATAAGCATGTGTGAATAGTGTAAATAAGTAAATTTCATCTGGTTCAACACCTTGAACTTTCTCCAATGTTCATTGGTAGTTGGAACTGTTAGAGCTAGATGGTGATTGATCCAAAGAAGAAAGCTGTTCTCAGAGAGAAGAGCATGGCTGATGGGGCTGCATGAATTGTTCGGAAAGTGTCGTGAGAAAGCTCAAAAGTAGAAAAGGTGACCCTCAAATCCATTCAGCTGGGAACTACGACTAATTACAAAGATGCATCAGAATGGGTTTTGAAGCTCAGAGTACTATATTTGGGATAAATGATGTAAACGGTTCACAGCACTTTGACTAGTATCCAAGCTCCCAGTTAACATTGCATGACTTTATTCTCTACCAGGAGGTAGCACCACCTGCATCAGCGATGCTGATCTTGTGAAACAGGACACTTTCTCTGTGGTCCTGCTTTGATTTTCATCTCAGCAAATCAACAAACCTGCTTCCTGATAGTTATGAAGTGTTTGAAATGTGGTTATTTTTGGAAGTGTACAGCCCACTCTTCATTGGACAGTGTGAAATAGCTGTTCATACCCAGACTTTCTACGCCACTCCACCCCGACACGACTCAAGAGATTGGCATTCCAATATATATATAGCCTGCATTTGTTTTTAGTGAAGCTTTATGTCTGACTTCTGTGCAATATCCATTAATACTTCATTCATTCATATATGCTTCAGAGTATTTCATCAAGGCTTGAGTCAGACAGTGTTTTTGTCAGAACAAAGTTTGAGTCCAGTGGCACCTTTAAGACCAACAAAGTTTTATTCAAGGTGTGAGCTTTCATGTGCATGCGCACACTTCTTCAGATTTCCAGTGTGAGTACTAGTTGAATGGGTGTAGAACTGTTCACAAATCTGAGATAATTTGTCTTGCTGTTTTTTTCTTTTTGCAAAGTCCATTTATGTAAAAACAAAATGTACCCCATTTTTAGTGTAAACTTGTCCTGAGTTTCTGCTGTACATTCTAGTGTTCAGAATTGCATGATGGTTCCATTCGCTAATGCACCCCATGTTCATCTGTCTTTCTTTCTTCCCTTAAGAAGATTGGAGGGGGGGGGGATACAATAATTAAGAGTGCAATCCAGAGCATGAGTAGCAGTTTTGCCACTGGTTTCAGTGAGAAGCCAGTGACAGCCATGCTTTATAACCCTAGACAATGTCAAATGTTGTGGAAGACCTAGCTAAATAGCCTTATTCAGAATTTTTTATAATATGAGACATTTTATAAGGAACTTTTGGGGGAAAATATTTCAGAGGTAGAGAGAATCAGAAAGTTATAGGAGTTTTGTTGGGGGGGGGATTCCTAGCATTTATTAAAATTGAGATTTTCTCCAGTGTATATTAAGTTGAAATATTTTTGAGAGAGAAAACCCTACTAGGGATATAAAGCAACAAAAAGTCTTTAAATTCGCTAAGTATTCTTGGCTATTGGTTAGGGAAAGTCTGTTTTCCAGAACTGCTGCCCTTTTCACAAGCAGATAGGGAAACAACAAGATGGCCTATTTTTCACCTCCCATGGAGCTGTGGCACGGAGTGGTTGCATTCTGCTTACATTGTGATTCAAGTGGCAGTTTGAGCGTTTATATGTTGATGCCAAAGCAATCTCATAAAGAACAAATCCTCCCTATATTATTAGGTTTTGCAATTTTGAGTTCAGAAGCCACTGTGTGGATTTTTAATCCAGAATTTGTTAGATTCACAGAATTAGTAGGATATCCGTTAGGAAGCCCCTCACTTACCTGGTAGTCGGCAGCAAGCTTACAACTTCCACGAGACTGGAAAGAGCCGTTATAATTAACCAGTCAAATTTCAAGTCTGGCAGTCTTCAGTTCAATGGTAGTGTTCTCTGATGACAGAAATAAAACTCATTCCGACGTCTTTGTTCCCCAAGGAAGACTTCCAGAGGATAGTAGTGAATATTTGGATAGCTGTCATTTACGAAAAGTGACATTAGTTGTTTTACTTTGCTGGTATTCTTAGATCTGTTGACCCGGTGAACATTTTAGATCCTGCTAGCAGAGAAACTCAAGAGGCCTCCAGCGTTTGGGCCTCTAGTCCTTTTATCATGCCTGAGTAGTAGCAATAATGTTTGTCACAGAATGAGCATGTGGCTGTGGCTTTTGCCGTCTGATGCATAATGAGGTGAGTTTTAAGTCCTGTTGCAATCAGCTTGAACTTGCATCCTATGCATGTTTTTCTCCAAAGCCCCACTAAGTTCACGGGGACTCATTCCCACATTTGTACATATAGAATTGTAGCCTTAAGCATGCTATGCTGCACTCTAAATCTGGCAAATGGATACTTCTGTCCCTTTTCAAAATGGGACTACACTCAAATTATGTTTTGTTATCTGTACTTTGTTTTATCCATCTCTCCTGAATAATGCAGTCCACTACATGCCTCTCGTGGCAGAGTACGCTCTGGAGAACACTCCCTTTTATCTAAATTTATTCCCAAACATTTTAGATCTCATGGATTATGTAGATAAATGAATTTAGACTGTATTTGTTTTCTCCATCCAAAAGCAAATGGAAGTTTGCATGATAAAATTCTAAAGATGTAATGATAGATTTGGAAGGCTGGTGTTGCTAGACACTGACTGTCCTCCAAATCAGACACACACACCCCTTTTTAAAAATGACATTGCCTACTTGGTCTTTTTATTCTGTAACTTTTCCTAAACAGTTTCTAAATTTTTACAGTAAAATGTGTCTTCTGCCAACAGTAATGGCTTTGAACTTTGTAATACTTTGCTGCAGATTTTTGGCTGACTAGACCTTTAAAAACTTAATTATACTGTAAGCTCTGTGTATGAATAACAGCAGTGAGCCCTTTATCATTGTGAAAACTGTTGATATGGCTTTTTTTGTCCCATGCAATTGTATGACTAAAACACTGCAGCTGAAGAGGTAAATGCTTGTTAAGATTTAAGGACAATGTTGTCAGT
Organism: Lepidodactylus listeri; assembly: GCA_029233225.1. Lineage (NCBI taxonomy): Eukaryota > Metazoa > Chordata > Lepidosauria > Squamata > Gekkonidae > Lepidodactylus > Lepidodactylus listeri. The sequence goes on along the minus strand of JARCFY010000015.1, from coordinate 11,351,652 downwards.
TCAGGTATGTTTCCTAACTGCTAATGTCAATGGCGTTACACTGATTTACCCCAGTTAAGAAGCTAGCCCTTAAATGTTGAAGGTATTTGCTATAGAATTTTTCTGTTCTATGTACAAACATTTCCATCAACTTTGTATTTTCAGCAATTTGTATTATGCACTTGAAAAGCTTTGTGTCATCTCATGTAAAATAAATTGTACAGTCCATTATGTCGTTGTTTTTTGCCAGACTTGTATTTTTACTGACAAGCAAGAGGATTTCTATTGCCATCCACTCTGCCCAAAGGGTCTGTCAGTGCATGGAAAAGGTTGATATATTCCTGAAGGAAGGAAGCCATTATTTGGAATTCAACAGGGGCCTCAAACTAAGAGTACTAACAATAGCACCCAGGTACCTTATTTTATGCTATAGAGAGTGCTGTCAGCTTACTTTTCATTGAACACTATCATGGTGGGGTGAGAGTGTGTGTGTGTGAGTGAGTGATTGAGCGAGCGAGACAGAGGGAGGGAGGGAGGACTCACAGCTCTTCTCCCCCTTCACACTGGGCATATAGGGTAGCCCCACCACACAAATACTGTTGTTTCCCTTGTTTACCAGCAGCTTGGGGAGCTGGTAGGATCTCTCTCTGTGTAAGTTTCTGTGTGCTGTTTCTAGCTCCTCCCACACTTTCTCATGTTCACGATCCAACATAGCCTAGTCAGGAGGTTCTCACCTGTGTGTGGAAGAAGCAGTCAGGTGTAGAGATCTAAAATATCCAGAAATTTTAAAGCCATGAGTGCATGTCTCATCCCTTTATGGCTTTACTAAGTTCACTGGGACTCATTCTCAAATTTGGACATACAGAATTGTAGCCTTAAGCACTCTATGCTGCACTCTAAAACTGGCAAATGGATACTTCTGCCGCTTTTTAAAATGGGACTACACTCAAATTTTGTTTTGTTACCTGTACCTTGTTTTATCCATCTCTCCTGAATAATGCAGTCCACTACATGCCTCTCATGACAGAGTAAGCTCTGGAGAACACTCCCTTATCTAAATTTATTCCCAAACATTTTAGATCTCTCCCTTTCTCATCTGTTCCTGAAGTTCCTTTGCAATATAACAGCTACTTTGAGGTCACCCACTGAATGTCCTGGAAGGCTGAAGTGTTCTTCTACAGGTTTCTCAGTTTTGTGATTCCTGATGACAGATTTGTGTCCATTTATCTTTTGGCGTAGGCTCTGACCTGTTTGCTTTATGTAAAGAACTGAAGGGCATTGTTGGCATTTAATGGCATATACAGTGTTAGAAGATGAGTATGTGAATAAGCTTGAGATGGTGTAGTTGATGTTGCTAGCTCCCATGATTGTGTCGTCTGGGTGTTATATTGCAGCAAAGTTGGCATCTGGGTTTATTGCAAGTTTTGGTACCAGTGTCCATGTTCAGATTAGATGTTGTACTATTGTGGGTGAGGAGTTGAGATTGGGGGACTGTCTGTATGCAAGAAAAGGTTTGTCCCCCAGTACTTGTGAAAGAAAACTGTCATTACCCAGTAGCAGTTGTAAGACGCTGATGAGGAAAGGGGAGGAAAGACACTGTGTTCAAATTTTCCCCATTCAGGAATGGTTGAGAAAATTGCTATTTATGGCAGAAATGGACAAGAAAACTGAATAATCAAGACTCAGAAAGATTTCTAGAAGAATGGAAAGACCTGAAAGAATATCTAGAACAACATTGGGATATGAAAAATAATATTTTTACATTGACTAATTATTGATTTTTGATGTTTAAAAGAAGAAACAATTATTTTAAGAGAAATATACTGAACGATTGAAATGATAAGAATAGAAACTAGAGTACAGATTACAGATATCTAGATAATACTTTTAAATGTTTAAAAATTACCTTTCTTTTTTTTATTGTTGTAACCAAATTTGTTACCTGTAAGAGCCAATAATTTTAAATCTTTATAATTGCTATTATATATATAACGGTATAGGTGAGGCGGGAAGTCCCAAAAGTTCTTGAATTGTAATCGGAATACATAGCTATATAGAAAAATGGATAGTGATGATAATATTTTAAAAGTAACTATGTAAAGTTTTGTAACTGGGAAAAAATAATAAAATTTGTTTTCAAATTTTCCCCATTCAGCTATGAAGCATCTTCAGTCACTTTGGGGCAATTGCTCCACAAACCTTCAGTACAAACCAGGTCTGTCCATTCTCCACTCCTGTCTGTCCATTCTCCACTTTTAATAATAATGAACATATAGTAAAAATCGACATACTTGTGCTCCTCTCCTCCCTCCATCCAGCAAGAGAGCAAAGCTTGTTAAGCACTTACAATTTATAAAAATGAGGAGGATGTTAACTTTCTTTAGAAATGGCCATTTTAATTTGTTTATATTGAAGCTGCAGATTCCAGTGGAATTATCCAGTCCTTTTTTATGTTTGTAATTATTTTAGTTTTCCTTTGCTTGTCATTGAAGGTATTCACTTCTAACTTTCAGTTTGGCTATTTGCGTCTTGTTGTCCAACATTGCAAATCAAATACTCCATCTTCTGAAGATTCAGTATACATTGTGTCTTCTCTGTTTACAGGCTGATGTCTTGCTTTTGGCCTTTGAGATATATTAAGACTCTGATTTTGAAGAGCTTGTTTGTGGAAGGAAGCCCAGTCTCCCCCTTCTGGTATAATTTGTTTACTTGTTTTTCGTTGGTGACCTCTCATATGCACATAGTCTTGTGGCAGTGTTATACTTGGAGTGCTGGAACAATCCCCAAGACCATCTGTTCCAGTCTGTGCCACTAGTGGAAGGTATATTCCTTCGTGCACAGCACCCATGCCACTAAGGATATTGAAGACCACAGTTATGGCTATAGTTTAGCCACACATTCTAGTAAATGTGACAAAGGGAGCTTTGACTCTCCAAAACTTATATCTCAGCATTCCTGTTGCTCTCTAAGATGCAACTGGACTTGAACTTCACTCTTCTACTACAGACCAACTTGGCTACCCTCTGAAACTAGCAAATCAGAGTGTGGCTTATGTTTATTTATTTAGTTATGTCATTACTCCACCTTCCTGTCCAGTGGGGACCCAGTGTAACTTACATTATTGTCCTCTCCTCCATTTTATCCCCACAACAGCCCTAGGGCTGCCAAGTACCGGCGACTTACCGGCGGGAGGGAGTTGTTCTCCCCCCGGGAGCTCTTCACGGCGACGTAATGACGTCTCCTGGCAACGCCCCCAACGTGATGACGTAACCTCCAGGTGACATCATTACATGGGGGAAGTCGTCCTCACCGGACAACTTCTGGGGCGGGGTTCCCCCCACCGGCCGAATCCCAGCCGGCGGATCGGGAACCCCTATAGCGGGGGATCCCCCGCCCCCCGGGCTGACTTGGCAGCCCTAAACAGCCCTGAGAAGTTGATTAGGCTGAGAGTGTGTGACTAGGCCAAGGTCATGCAGCAAGCATCTATTGCTCACGGGGGAGTCAAGCCTTGGTCTCCCAGATCCTAGTCTAACCATTACGCCATACTGGCAACACAAATGTCTAAGTAAATATGCATGGACGTACTTTGTATCCAAGATGACAGATATGAAAAAAAATGTATCTTGCAAGCAGACGTGTTCTGCCATATACAAATTAAGGAAAGAAAAAAATGATATGTGGTTTTGCTTGGGATTTTTCTCTCAATACCAAATACAGGCATCAATTTGATGCTGGACATGAATTCAAAATTACTGTTTAGCCTCACACTTTTAAAAAAAATGCTTTGTTCAGTTTTCCCCCAAAGGAGTTTTTGGTTCAGGTTCCTTGAAAAAAGGGGCAAAACCTACAAAGTTCAGGGAAGAAGTTTTTTCTTTGACCCCCAAAGAGTGCTTCTTAAGCCACCCCAATAAAGATAATCAAGGGCGTAGACTTTCTAATTTCGGGGGGGGGGGGGCCCTGGGGCTGGGCCAGAGACATCACAGTCCATTTTCTCCAGTGGAGGCTCAGCACCTCGTGGAAAAGTTCGAGGGGGGGGCTCCAGCTCCCCAGCCCCCCTGAAGTTAACGCCTATGAAAATAATACCATTCATCTCAAACTTGTTCAGTATGTATCCTTGGCCTGTATCCAAATAGCTGTGTGACTAGTTATGCATAGCCAGAGAAACTCAAGATTTAAATTTTCAGACAGGTGTCTCCTATGCTTTGTAGCTAGCCTCTTTTGAAACTGGAAATTCAAAAGGCATGGAAGAGTCTGCCACTCAAAGATGGAAAATAAAAACTTCCCATTAGGCGTGTCCAAACTCTTGTGTATACATTAAGTAACTTTGTAGATCCTGACCTATATATTTACTTCACCCCATTCTGATTCTTCAGGGCAAGCAGTAATTGGAGATATGACTTAATTCACTAAACATATAAAAATTATATTCTGAAATCCTATCTCTTGGCTGAGTCCTGGCTGCTGCCACAAATATAATGATGTCTTCCAGCAAGGCTTGGACTTCCATACATTTCCAGAAAAAAATTAATCCCACAGCTGTGCACCATGTCAGTTTCTTGGTAAGTGGGCAGCTCTCAATCTTTCATGCTTCAGACCTGTCAGGTTTTGATTCCCAAGGGATGAAGCCTGGAGCTGCCATACCCGCCAGCATCCTTTAGCAGCAGGATGCAGAGGATACCTCAGCCGCTGGTAGAGGAGGGGAGTTCTGTCTCACCCTAGCCCTTCTCTTCTGTGTTCCACACTTCTCTTCTGACTGCAGGGTAGAGGTCTGGCCTGTCAATCTTGGCCACCCTGTTTTCTGACTTTTAAAGGATTCCCTGTAGTTGGGGCAGCCCTGGGCTCATCTAAAGCTTCACAGAAGGGGGCAGCCACTTGGGCCTGCGTGGCCCCAGCTCATTGCACCAGCTTGGCAAAAGGAGGGACATCTCTTCCTAACAGGATCAGGAATGGCAAGCTCTCGACTTTTGCCAAAGGGACATTGTGCACTTGGCCTAGGTACCAGAGGTACACCATGACCACAGGGCTGTGATCCACATGCCCGTGGAAGCATGCAATAGTGCTGGTGGACAGGATGGGCAGCTTTTGGGGAAGGAGGTGCTGCTGTTCATAGGTACTGAGCTGCCACTGTCCAGGAGGGCCGTGAGAAGCCTCCCCCCCAGCCGCACCTGGACCATCCGTGCCAATTGCTTGCATGGAGATTTTGGCCCACAGGTCACACTCCATCAGGGAGCAGTTCCACTTATAGTGGCCCCATTGCTTGCACATGAAGCAGGGACCTTGCCCCCCAGTGAGGGCAGGGGTTTCCAGGTGGGCTGATGGGGGCCCTCCTGGGTCACGGCCCTTTTGTTGTGGTAGAGGGGGGCATCCGGCACCTGGGGTGGTAACCCCTCTGGGGGCTTCTCTCTCCTGGGTTGTCTTGCCTGGGCCGGTACCTCCTTTCCCTACCCGTGGGGTCTCGGGGCAGCAGGGTGCCTCTCAACCTTCAGTCATCTGGAATTTTTCCCAAAGCTCCTGAGTCTCCCAAATCTTGGTGGGCCACCAGCAGGCCACCCAGTGGCAGGCTTGGAGGGGAGGATGCGAAGCAATTGCTCAACAATCATGAGCTCAATGACACGTCGGCCTTCGTTGGAGGTGGGTTGCAACCAGCAGGTGGTAGAGTCCCAGAGGGCAGCTAAAGTCATGCGAGGATGCCCTGGGGGGGCTACCATTAGGGAATGGAACCATTGCCGGTGTGCCTCCAGAGTCACTCCATAGTGATCAAGAATGGTGGCCTTCAGTTTATCATAATCTGCTGCCTCACCCTTTTCCAGGGACCACATAGCTGCCTGTGCTTCCCCGGTGACGTAGGGGCCTTTGATGAAGGCCCATTGTGCCCTTGGCCACTGGGCCACTTCAGTCAGATGCTCAAAGGCTTCCAAGAAAGCTTGGGGCCTAGCTTGGTCAGTGAGGCCCAAAGACCGTTACCTGGCCCTTTGCCTCCACCTCCCCAGGCTGCCAGGGTCTGCTGTAGGTTGTGGATTAGGGAAACTTGTGTCACTTGCTGCTGCTGTGTGAGGTCCTGCAACAGTTGTGCCTGGTGCTCTGTGAGCCATTGCCCAAACTGGGCGAGGTCCATGGTGCCTGATGGGGGGGTGCCCTACAGCAGCGGCAGTTGCTCCGAGGGTGCCTTCTTCCTCCAACTTCTCTGAACTTGTGGGAGCCACCCACAACAGAGGGTGGCAAGCCGACCACCCCGTGGGGGTGGGGATATGAGGGGGGGGTACACCAGAGGCGGGGCTATGCCCACATTCTCCATGATACTGTTGCACAACTCAGCTGACCCCCCCCCCCCTCACTGTCACTGGATTCAGAGCTTCAGAGAAGTTCAGCCACCTGGGTGGCCTTGTTCCCCAAGAGCAACTGGGGTCTCACTCACCTGGGTGGAGGAGGGGGGTTACGTCGCCACATCCTGGCTCCACGCACCTCCTGGGTTGCTTGCTGTCTCTCTCTCTCTCTCTCTGGCTGTGGCTTTGTGGACAGCAGACAATCCTCCTTGGCTCCTCCATGCTGCCCTCCTTCTATCCTCATCCCCACTTCTCCTGGCTTCCTCTGAGCCCACCCCCACTCATCCCCCTTCTGCCCTACCCCCATACTTAGTTGGAGACACCAAGCCTTGGCTGGAGCCTTGGCCCTGGGTGTCTTTTCCAGGGTGGGGCGCTAGTGAGTCACTGTGCCTGGGATGCTGGCCTCAGAGGTGCGGGCAGGCCCTTGTGGCACGGCACCACCATCTTCACCCTCAGTGGCAGCTCCTCTCCTGCCTCGCTGCTGATGGCTCCAGGGCAGCATGGGTTGTGTGGCCACGATGGTGTCACGCTGAGGCTGGACCCTCTCTCCAGCCCCCTCTAGGACTTTCCAGGCCTCCAGGTGGGTGCGGGACCTTTTGGGCATTGGTGGGGTGGCCGGCGGGGGGGGGAGGGCTGCGGTAGGCCCATCTTCGGGACATTCATCAATGTGCCTAATAATTCTCTCCTTAATAACAGTTTCCACCAACTTACCCGGTACTGATGTCAGAATGACTGGCCTGTAATTTCCCGGATCTCCTCTAGAACCCTTTTTAAAGATGGGAGTGACATTCGCTACTTTCCAGTCCTCAGGAATGGAGGCAGATTTTAATGAAAGATTACATATTTTTTTCAAGAAATCCATAAGTTCACCTTTGAATTCTTCCAGAACTCTTGGATGTATGCCATCCAGACCTGGTGATTTATCATTTTTAAAGCTGTCTATCAGTCGTAGGACCTCCTCTCTCATCACCTCAATCTGACTCAGGTCTTTCAACACCCCTCCCAAAATCAGCGGTTCTGGAGTGGGCAGGCACTTCTCCTCTTCCACAGTGAGGACAGAGGCAAAAAAATGCATTCAGCTTCTCAGCCATTTCCTGATCACCCTTCAGTAATCCTTTTATCCCTTGGTTATCCAAGGACTTCACTGCCTCCCTGGCTGATTTCCTGCTTCTAATATATTTGAAGAATGTTTTATTGTTGGTCTTTATGTTTTTTGCAATATGCTCCTTATATTCCCTTTTTGCCTGCCTGATCACAGACTTGCATTTTATTTGCCACAACCTGTGTTCCTTTTTATCAGCCTCACTGAGACTAGCTTTCCACCGCTTAAAGGAATCCTTCTTACCTTTTACAGCTTCCATTACTTTGTTAACCATGCAGGCTTTTTTCTATACCTATTTGTGCCTTTCCTAGCCTGCGTTATATATTTTTCCTGAGCTTCTAGGACTGTAGTTTTAAACCGTCTCCAAGCTTCCCCAGTGGCTTTGACCTTTTCTACTTTTCCTTTCAGTTTCCTCTTCATATGCAGGGTTGGTACTTTTTTGCACCCTAGGCAAGGCTGACTACTTGCGGGGGGCCCCTCCCCTCGGGTGGGGGGAGGAAAGGGTGGAGGGGAGGGGGCCTTGCATCTGAGAGATCCCAGCCCCTGCAGCCTTGCCCTCAGCTCCCGTGGGTGGGAGACAAGGCTGGAGGGGCTGGGATGAGACAATATCCTAGTCCTCATCTCAGCAGCCCCCGAGTCCCCAGGCCTCCACACTGCCCACCAGCAGCAGCCAGCTGCCGCCATCTCCCCCACCACTCTTGACTTCATTTGCTGCCCTGACCCTGCCCGGTGGGGGAGGCAGCGGGCAAGGGGGAAGGCCCATGGGTGCAGGCAGCAGGATCCTGCTGCCACTGGCTACTGGCCTTGCCACTCCAGGGGCAGGCAGCATTCTAGTCCTCCTCTCAGCAGCCCCCAAATCCCCAGGCCTCCGCTCTGCCCACCAACCAGCAGCCGGCCTCCAGTGCCTCCCCCACCACCCTCAGCGTGATTTGCCACCTCATACCCGTTGCTCCCCAGCAACCAACCGACTGCCCCCCACTTGCCTGTTGCAGCTGGAGTCCAGGGACACTGGGGCCTGGGAACTGCTGCCAAAAACAGTGGTGGTGTGGTTGAGGCGCGCCAGCGGCAAACTGCACTGAGGAGAGGGCCCAACCATGCGGCTGGTGTCCTTTGGGTGGCAACAGTAGGAAGACAACTGACATTCACCACCCATGCTCCCTTGGATGCCGCTGCTTCTTCTACCAAGGGGGCAGTCGAAGCAGGGCTTTTGATGAGGAGGGGCTGGGGCAGTAGGCCAGCAGGGTGTTCTCAAAGGCCAGTACCCCTAGGCAATTGCCCAACTTCATCTAATGAAAGAACCAGCCCTGTTGATATGTCCCCTCATTTCAGAGAAGTTACCCCTTTTAAAGTTAAAAGTGGTCATGTCAATCTTTCTGGGCAACTCCCTATTTATACAAATGTTGAACTCAATAACATTATGGTCACTGTTCCCAAGTGGTGCAATCACTTTCCCATCTCTCACCAGGTCTTGGGCATTACTTAGGACCAAATCCAGGATCGCCTCTCCCCTGGTAGGTTCCGTGACCATCTGCTCCAGAGCACAGTCATTGAGAGTGTCTTGAAACTCAATCTCTTTTTCCCGATTTGAACACATTGACCCAATCAATGTGTGGGTAGTTAAAATCACCTATTATGACACCTATTTCATCTAGCTGCTATCTTTAATTAATTCATCGTTTTATAATCCTTCTTCATCTTTTGATCAGGTAGGCAATAACAAACTCCCAGTGTTAAGCTTCCTTTTGGGCCCACTATTTCGACCCATAGCATTTCCAGAAGTGAATCCAATTTTCTTACCCTCTCAATCTTACTGGACTGTATTCCCTCTCTGACACACAGAGCTATCCCACCTCCAACCCTTCCCCACTCCTCCAATATAATTTATAACCAGGAATCACCATATCCCACTGATTTTCCTCATCCCAAAAGTTTCTGAAATACACCAAGCATTCCAAGTCCCCGATTTTACCTCAGACACTTCTAGCATTTGTAGCACACTTCTATCATCTCATCCAAACACTGAGACTCCTGATCTGTGCCTGTCTCTCCAGCCCTGCGCATGAAACAAGTAGCACTTCTGAGAAGGCTACCTTGGAGGTTCTGGCCTTGAGTCTCCTGCCTAACAGCCTAAATTTTTCCATCAGGACCTCACAACTGCATTTCCCCACATGGTTGGTGCCAGCATTTACCATGACCAATGGATCCTCCCCAGCTCTGTCTACCAGCCTATCTGAAACACGTATAATGTCTGCTACCTTCACACCAGGCAGGCAAGTCACCATACGGTCACTATACAGGTTTGCTACCCAGCTGTCTACCTGCCTAAGGATCAAATCATCAACCACCAAGAGCCCCCCTCCTTCCCTGCACAGGAATGGTTCCTTGGTACGAAAGGGTACCCATTCACCAGCTGAAGAAGAGGTCCTTTCTGAGGGCACATTCCCCTTATCCTCAGCACAGTGCCCTGTTTCCTCTCAAGCTTCATGCTCCCTGACAGCAGTGGGGCTGTGTCACGGGCTGGGTGCCAGCAGGGCGAGAGAGAGCGAAAGTCCAAGTCCAGTCCGAAGTCAGAATCAAGGGGTAGCAAGCAGGAGCCAAAAGAACAGATTCTGAAGTACAAACTGAGAGTGTAGTTGTTGGAAGCCAGAATCAAGAAGCCGAGAGTTCAAAGCATAAATCAGGAATTAGGAGCATGGGTGAGGGAGGTGCAGAGCGTCGTCAAACTGACTAGTTGCTGGCATGAGGAACCAGCGTCAGGAGAAGAAGCTAAATACCTCTCAGGTGCTGGGGTTAATTAGTGCTCAGCGTGTGCGTCCTGGCTTCTGTTAGAACTCAGGGCTGAGAGACCGCCTGCTGTGCAGGCACGCCTCCCTCTGCCGGGACGCTAAGTCTTGCCTGAGCTGATTCTGCAAACGCACCATTGGAGAAGGTGAGCCAGGAGGGCTGCCTGTCAGGTGTTGTTCCTCCGCCACTGTTGCTGTGACAGATGGTAGGCAATGTTCCCTCTAAGGTGTGCAATCTCGTGAGCAGAAATTTTACCCTGTGAGCCAAAAGTGGTGTGCTAGCTCTAAAACTGTGAGCAGACCGACATTTTAAAAAATGTATTTCAGTGTACAAACATACAAACATAACATATCAACTATTATCATTTGTATTACAAGCCATGTATTTATATTGTTTATATTTATATGGAACATATATTTATTACTTATGTGACTCTTTCAAACTATATTTTAGAAATGATTTATACATCATAGCCATGAACAGTATGATCGTTTCATTATGGAAATTTTTTTAATTTGGCCTCTCTTCTTCCTTTCTCTTTTTCCAATAATTGAAAACACTCTCAATACTAATATTATTCCCAGTATTCATATACAGTTTTATTCTCATTAAGTTCTCCAGGTGATCTGTTTCTAACAGACTTCTTATCTTAGTTTTGATGGCATTCATCAAGCTAAAACCTCTCTCACAGTCAGCACTTGAGGCTTGAAAAGTTCCACAAACATCCAAGAAGAAGATTTAGCTCACTGAATTGTTCTTCTTGTAATGTAAATGCCAGTAAGTCCTGGAAGGTTTTCATTGCTCCAGCTTTCATCTTCTTTGCAATTATTAATTTGAAGCCTGAATACTGCTTATAAAGTTCCTTAGCGTATGATTGTTCATCTTTCTGGAACAAAATGCAGTAACACTTAGCTAATCTTGAAAGCTCTTGATTCCCAAAAGAAAAGTTGTCCAGGTTGGAGGAGTTTGATAAACAGTCTTTGTCAAATATGCACCAATCCTGTAATTCATTCTCTGGAAATCTTTTATCCATGTGGTCACAAATTTGCATAATGAACTGGAGAATGGGATCGATGTTCATTGTTGAGTTGTAAGATGAAATTCGATCCTGTACTGTTTCACTGAAATGGATTTTGTCTCCCAGATATTGAGATCTGATTTTCCTCTTTTTGGCTTTGGTGAACTGAAATGCCTCTACGGTGGTCAAAGAGCTCTTCTGAAGAATTTTGCAAAGTTCTGTTAAATCGCCAAGAATATCACAAAGGATAAATAATGCCACCTTGTATTGTGGATTACTTAGTTTTTCAAGGCAGTATTTGTGCACAGGGTCATTATCTTCTTCCACTTGTTCTTTGCAATATTCAGGTAAGATGTCATAATTATTAACCAGGGTGCTAACAGCAAAGTGCCTAGAGAGCCATCTTACCTCGTTCAGTGGCCTAAATGAAAGTACGTCTCTGTCTGTCATGTTGGCAATTTCCTCCAGTTTGGCTTTTCCTGTGCTGGATCTACTGAAGAGGGTATAAATAGTGTGTATTAGAGTTTCAACCTCCCTAATGATTGGGATTTTTTTCCATGTCCATGTCTGTTTATTCCTAAATCTTCTCGATGAACTACACAATGCTGCTCTAGCAGATGAGGAACTGATTCACGCAGAATTGCAGCAACACCATTCTGCTTTCCAAGTGTGACGGAGGCACCATCTGATGTAAACAGGACCATGCGATTCATGCCCAACTGATTCTCATTATAAAACTTCCTTATGGAATCAACTATTGCAGCACAATTGCAAGCAGACAATTTCACAATGCCAGCAAAAACAGTTTTATGAATATCACTGCCAGTTCTCCTGAATTTGAGGTACATAATGAGCATCTTTGAGACAGTGATGTCGGTACTTTCATCAATTATGAGGGTGTGAAAAGCAGATTCCCAGATTTCATTTTAAATTTCACTTTTGATAACACTATTTATGCATTCGATGAATTCAAAGGCATAGTTTTTGCTTCTCCAGCTTGTGGGAATTTTGGCATATTTTTCCACGTGGTCATGAATTTCCTGCACAGACAACATGGATGGATTCAGCTTAACTGCAAGTAGCATGTTGTCAATTAAAATCTTGACCTCTTCTGGACTTGACTTTTCTCGGTTCGCATATTCAGTTCTGGTGTTCCGATCCTCAGGGGTTTCTCGCAAGAAATTCATTAGAGATCCACGGCTCTTATTCCGGAGTTTTGTCAGTGCTTCCAGGTGGTATTTGTGATTTGCATGACACTTAAAATAATCTATTTCCCACTCATCCCATTTCTTTCCAGTGCTCCAGTTCCCATCAACTTTTGCTTTGATACATATTTTGCACACTACCACATCATCTGTCTCATGATATTCGAAGATTTCTTTCAGCTGCACATTCTTGCGTCCACTGAAGTGCGGCATTGCCGTTTCAACAGAGAACTTCATCAACCACTCAGTCTGGAAGCTGTTGCGGTTTTTCTTTGTGAGTCCACTGAAGAGTTGAACATCAACTTTCCACTTTGACATTTTCAATGACTCTGGTATCTGGGGGCAAACAAAGAAGGGAAAGAGTCTTTAAAATTTCCAGCCGAACAGTCGAGTTCAGCACAGAAACCAAGCAAATATAACCTCTCTCCCCTTAACTGCCCTGGTATCATAAACAAAACTCCTTCTTTGGCATCAGCAACATATGAAAGTGGATGAGTTATACATAAAAAACCCCAAATGTTAGCATGCTAAGCCTTGGAAAATCGTATAAAGGAAATTACTAGCCTATTACTGCATTCATACCCCTCCCCAAATGGCTAAGCACAAGACAGCTTTACCTTTCCTTCTTCCACTGTAGTCACAAAAAACAGTAGGTAATCCACAGATTACTTTGCCGTGCCTTAGCCTTATCTTCCTAGCCTCCCATTCTAATAATAAAGCATACATGCCCTCTGCCTGCCGACTCCAAAGTGATCAGGCATGGCATTTTATTTTAATTATGAGCCAACACTGAGAATGCTGTTTGAAAATCATTAGCCAACTCTGTTAGGTCTTCCAGCCCCCAGGTGGGGCCTGGGGATCGCCCGCTTTTACAACTGATCCCCAGCTGGCAGAGATCAGCTCCCCTGGAGAAAATGGCTGCTTTGGAGGGTGGACTCTAGGGCATTGTACCATGCTGAGGCCCCTCCCCTCCCCAAACCTCAACTTCTCCTGGCTCCACCCCCAAAGTCCCCAGGTATTTTCCAACCCAGACTTGGCAACCCTAAACTCTGTTCAGATTGGGAAAATGCCCTCTTCACAGTGAGAGAGCTGCATTATGGAGAGAGCGAGAAGATGAAAATGCATTCTGTGGCCAGGCGCACCAACAAGGCTGACTGGCAGCTAAATACCAGCGGCAAAAGGAATAGCAGACAAGGAGAGCATAGAGGTCTGGGGAAGGAGATTTGAACGGAGAATCCTGGAGTTTACAGAGCTATTCTGAACCAACATTCTGCAGGAGCATTTATAGCAGATGGAAGAAAGCCACAGGAAAAATATAAAGGTGCATTACTGCTTTTCCCTAAAGCTTGACTTGGAGGAAGAAACTTGCCCATGGCCTGTGATCCTCCACAGATCCCAGACTTGGTGCAAAAGCCCTATATCCCCCCCCAAAAAAAAAAATGGGAAGAGAAACACAGGAGGCTGGAAGGAAGGGCACATGGCTGCCCAGCAAATGCGTGGGCAGAGATCCTCCACTGATCCCAGCCTGGATGCAAAAGCCCTACATCCCCACTCCGACCAAAGGAAAGAGAAATGTGGGAGGCAGGAAGGAAGGGTGCACGGCCACCCAGCAAACGCACAGGCAGAGATGTTTCACGGATCCCAGCTTGGGTGCAAAAGCCCTGCATCCCCCCCAACCAAAGGGAAGAGAAACGCGGGAGGCTGGAAGGAAGGGCACAAGGCCGCCCAGCAAACACACGGGCAGAGATCCTCCACAGATCCCAGCCTGGGAGCAAAAGCCCTGCATCTCCCCCCCCCCAACCAAAAGACAGAGAAATGCGGGAGGCTGGAAGGAGGGGCATACAGCTGCCCAGCAAAAGCAGGGGCAGAGATCCTCCACAGATTACAGCCTGGGTGCAAAAGCCCTGCATCCCTCCCCCACCCCCAGACAAAATTAACAACCAGGTGACTCACCTCAGGAAGGCATAAGACCAGCAACAGAGCAGTCCTCCTTCTGGGCCAGGGGATCTCCAGGAGCATGAGGTAGAGGACTGCTGGGAAGGTAGCAGCGCCCCCTTTCATAGGGCAAGCAAACCTCGTCTGAGGGGAGGCAGGGCCAGCCGAGATTAGGAAACACAAATCATATTGCTGTGTTTCTTTGTTGACTGAGCTAATGGATCTGTGCTGCATGGCCATTGGGAAGGAAACTGCCCGCCCCTGCACTGTGAAAAAAATTGCTGCACTGGTCAGGGGAAATTGGTGCACCAGCACAGCTTGGTGCAGCTTAAAGGGAACCTAGGTGGTGGGGATATGCTGGCGAGCTCCGAGGTTTCATCAGGGTCAGGTGTGGGCTCTGCTGAAGTCGGAAGCATGGGCTCAGCTGGAGCTGGGGCCACATCCTCAGCAGGACTCATGACACTACCCCCCCGGTCCTCCCCCAGCAGATAGGCCGGGTTTTTCCGGGAAGGTGGCGTGGAATTGTTGCACCAGGTCTGGGGAATGAAGGTTAGCAATTGGTTCCCAGGAGTGTTCCTCGGGGCCATAGCCTTCCCAGTCCACAAGGTATTGGAGGGCCCCCCAATGGTACTGTGAATCCAAGATTTGGTGGATCTCGTACTCCTCCTCGTCATCCATGAGGACCGGTGGTGGCAGTGATGGGGGAGCGAGTTGAGCAGGATCAGGCAGAGCTACTGGGACTAGCAAGGAGTGATGGAACACGGGATGGACATGCAGGTGGGAGGCAACTGGAGCCAGAAAGCTGGGTTGATTTGCTTCAGGATCTCATGGGGTCCAATAAAATGGGCATCTAATTTCTGGGACTGACTGGGCCTCCGTAGGTACCGGGTGGAGAGCCATATGTGATGAGTTTGAGTGGGGAGCCTTCTTGCTGGTTCCAGTCAGCCCCTGTCTTGTAGGGTTCCTTGGCCTGTTGGAGCTGTTCCCGGAGCAAGACGTGGAGCACATGGAGTTCCTGGATGCAGGCATCCACTGCCAGAATGCTGGTAGGCAGCTGGTAGGAATGCTGGTAGGGGAAGCACTGGGGATGGTCTCCATAGATTGTGGTGAACGGGGTCGTTTGGGTTGATGAGTGTACCGCGTTGTTATACGTGAACTTGGCCAGGAATAATAGGGTGAACCAGTTGTCCTGTTGATAGCAGAAATAACAGCAAAGGTACTGTTCGAGAGTGGTGTTGGTTCATTCTGTTTGTCCATCTGTCTGCGGGTGGTAGGCGGATGACAGGTGAATTTGGGTACCTAGTCCCGTGTGTAGTGCCATCCAGAACTGGTAGGAGAATTGTGGACCTCTGCCTGATATGATGTGGGCTGGTAGTCTGTGTAACCGGAAGATGTGTTGCAGGTATAGTTGTGCAGTCTCTTGAGCTGTGGGAAGCTTTACACAGGGAATGAAGTGGGCCAACTTGGTGAAGAGATCCACCACTGTCAGGATGCAAGTGTGACCCTGGGACCGAGGGAGGTCCATGATTAAGTCCATTGAGATGGTGTCCCAGGTGTCGGAAGGTTTGGGCAAGGGTTGGAGCAGCCCCGAGGGTTTGGTAGGCAGGTCTTTGGCTCGTCTGCAAACATCACATGAGCTGACATACCGGGTGACGTCAGAATGTACTCAGGGTCACCAGAACTCCCAGGTTAGGAGGTGGGATGTTTTGTATTGCCCAAAATGCCCTGCGGGAGGAGAGCCATGGGTCAAGCACAAGACTTCTGTCCGGAGGGGCCCCGGCAATACATAGAGGCAGTTTCAGTGTAGTGGGAGTCTGTCCTGAGTGGTGAATTCTTCTGAGGAGCCCCCCTGGATTCCCCAAAGGCGCTGCTGTGCCCAGGGGTCCTTGGCTTGCTCAGCCCGAATGGTGTCTGTCAGGGTTGCCTGGCTTGAGGTGGCCACGAACACAGCAGGTGGTAGCATGGGTGAGGCAGGGACTTCTTCGGCCAGGGCAGGTGCATACTGCAGTTGTGGGAGAGAGTGTCAGCCTTCTGGTTGTGGGACTGCAGGATGTAGGAGATCCAGAAGTCGAACCACGAAAAGAACAGGGACCGTCGGATCTGTTGTTGGTTGAGGCAGCAGGTAGTTTGTAGATGCTCCAGGTTTTGATGATCCGTGAGCACCTGGACCGAGTGGCAGGCTCCTTTGAGATAGTGTCTCCATACTTTGAAAGCAGCCTTGATTGCCAGCAACTCCCTTTCCCAAATGGTGTAATTCCGTTCAGCTGCTGTCAGCTGGTGAGAGTAGTAGGCGCAGGGCTGGAGCAGTTGATTTGGGTCGTCTCATTGGGAGAGGACTGCGCCGATAGCCATGCTAGAGGCATTGGCCTCTACTGTAAAAGGGAGTTGAGGATCTGGGTAGTGCAGGAGCGGCCTGGTCGCGAAGCAGGACTTCAATACGGAAGAGGCATGGCCAGCCTCAGGGGTCCATGGAAAGGCTCTTTGGGCCACAGAAGCTGAGTCAAGGGAGTGGTTAAGGAGGCATAGGTGGGGACAAATTGCTGGTAATAACTGGAAAATCTGAGGAGCTGTTGGACGTCCTTGTGGTTGTGAGGCATCTGCCAGGTCAGGATTGCTTCCACCTTCTTTGGATCCATGAGTATTCCTTGTGGGGATACAATGAGCCCGCTTGCGGGGAGGGCGGGATATAAATAGCAAAATAAATAAATAAATAAATAAATAAATAAATAAATGTGGCCAAGGAATTCAACAGAGTGGAGGTGGAAATCACATTTTTCCAGCTTTGCATAAAGATCCTGGCCCGGAAACGCTGGAGGACTTGGTGAACGTGCTCAATGTGCTGGGCTGGGTCATTAGAATAAATCAACATGTTGTCCAAGTAAATAATTATGACGTGGTCAAGCAGATCCCGGAAGACGTCATTCATGAACCTCTGGAAGACTGCGGGGGCGTTAGTTAAGCCAAAGGGCATCACCAAATATTCGTATTGGCTGTACTGACCGGATCCGTACCAAGTTGTATGCCCCTCAGAGGTCCAGTTTAGTATAGATCTGGGCCCCCTTGAGGTGATCTAACAGTTCAGGGATCAGAGGCAGAGGATACTGGTCCCAGATAGTGACCTTGTTGAGGGCTCGATAATCATTGCAGAGCCGAAGCTCTCTGCTTTTTCTCTTAACAAAGAGGACAGAGCAAAGAGTGGAGACGTGGAGGGTCGGATGAATCCCTTCACCAGGTTCTTTTCCAGAAAGTCCCATAGGGCCGCCAGCTCTGGTTCTGCCATAGGCTATAGCCACCCCACTGGTAGGGGTGCTTCAGGTACCAGGTCTATGGCACAGTCATAGGGTTGATGAGGAGGAAGTTGATTGGCTCCCTTTTCCTCAAACACATTGGCAAAGTCCACATATGGTTGCGGGAGGTGAGGGCTGCTGGTTGGAGCAGTTGCAGCCAGGGTGGTGATTGTGGTCAGGTGTGGGCAAGGGTCTTGGAATGTTAGCTCTTGCCAAACCCAGTTTACAGTGGGGTAGTGGGTTACCAACCAGGAGAGACCCAGGATTAGCGGGAACCAAGGCATGTGGACCATGTCAAAGTGGACTTGCTCCTGATGCTGTTGGACGCAGAGGGTCAGGAGGCAGGTCTCCTGGGTCACAGGACCCAAGCGAAGGAGACACCCATCAATGGCCTCTATCAGGGTTGGCGTTCCTTTGGGCTGGACAGGAATCTGGTGCTGCTTGACGAAGGCAGTGTAAGTGAAGCAATGGGTGGCTCCTGAGTCCAGTATGGCATAGACGAATAGCCATCGCTCGTCAGGCAATGAGAGCTTGATTGGTACCAGGAACAAGCCCGGGTCAGTAGGAGTGAATTTAGAGGACCCAGCTATGTGTCCCAAGCTGGTGGGTCCGGTCAGGTGTGGGGCTGGTCTTTTCTCGGTGGTGGCGGCAGCAGCGACTCCAGCCGAGTGCGTTTTGTGGGGCAGCTGGTGGAGAAATGCCCTGCCCCTCCACAGAAGAGACAGAGGTTCTGGGTGTGGTGGCGGGCTTTTTCCTCGGGGGTCAGGCGTGGCCGGGCTCCTCCTAGCTGCATCAGTTCCCCTTCGTCTCTGCTTGTAACAGGACTCGCCAGGGCCTGCCATTGTGTCGGGTGGCGTGCTGCTTGCATGACACGGGGGTTGTCTCGTGCCTGCCGCCGATTTTCTAGATGAACATCAATACGGAGGCACAAGGTAATTAAGTCCTGGAGTGTGCTAGGTCGCTCAACCCGAGCGAGCTCGTCCAAGACAACATCAGCCAGACCCTCAGAGTACTGGTCCATTAAGGCTGCCTCATTCCAGGTTAAGTGTTAAGCCAAAAGTTTGAATTCCATGGAATAAATGGTGACAGTGCTTTTGCCTTGCTTCAGACTCCGGATTTTCCGGTTTGCCATGGCGGCTTGCTGGGGGTTAGCGTAGGCTGTGGGGATGTGGGTAACCTGGAAATCTGAGAGCAGCAGGGACAGAGCCACGATCAATGGGTTTGCCCATCTGGCAGCCTGCCCCTTTAAGAGGCTGATTATGAAGCAGACTTTGGTCTTGTCAGTAGGGAAGTCCCGGGCACGTAACTCAATATACAGTTTACACTGTGCCAGGAAGGCAGGGAACTCCTCCACATTACCACCAAACTTTTCAAGAGGGGTTACTGGGCATCTTGGTGGTGGGACGGCAGCAACAGCGGCGGCTTGCTGCTGCAGTTGTTGTTGCTGGAGGTGAGCAACCACTTGCGTTAGCTACTGCACCTGGTTTACCAGGTCAGAGAGCTGCAGCGGTCCTCCACTTCCAGCTTCATCTGTCCTCTGAAGCGAGTCTGTGGTGTCAGCAATCTGTCACTGGCTGGGTGCAGGCAGGGCAAGAGAGAGTGAAAGTCCAAGTCCAGTCCAAGGTCAGAATCAAAGGGTAGCAAGCAGGAGCCAGAAGAACAGAGTCCGAAGTACAAACCAAGAGCGTAGGCATTGGAAGCCGGAGTCACGGAGCCAAGAGTTCAAAGCACAAATCAGGAATCAGGAGCACGGTCGTGGGAGGTGCAGGAGTATCATCAAACTGACTAGTTGCTGGCATGAAGAACCAGTGTCAGGAGGGGAAGCTGAATACCTCATAGGTGCAGGGGTTAATTAGTGCTCAGTATGTGCGCCCCAGCTTCTGTTAGAACTCAGGGCTGAGGGACCACCTGCTGTGCAGGTGCACCTCCCTCTGCCAGGACACTTAGTCTTGCCTGAGCTGATTCCACAAACGCACTGTCGGAGGAGGCAAGTCAGGGGAGCTGCCTGTCGGGCGTCGTTCCTCCACTGCTGTTGCTGGGACAGGTGGTAGGGATATGCTGATGAGCTCTGAGGTTTCATCAGGGTCAGGTGTGGGCTCTGCTGAAGCCGAGAGCATGGGCTCAGCTGGAGCTGGGGCCACTTCCTCAGCAGGACTCATGATAGGCTGCCATTTTCAAAGTGGGCCATATCTAACAAGTCCCTGAGAGTCTTCTCGATGCGCCTGTCTGTTTCTGTTTCTCCAGGTCAGTCACCTTGGCCTCAAGGGATCAAACTCATTCCCTGAGAACCAGGAGCTCCGTACACCAGGCACACCCCCAAAACTTCTGTCCAGTGGGCAGTGGGCATGTGACACTCTGTGCAAAACACTGGATAGCTCCCAACCCTCAGCTGGCATTCTGCCTTCATGATTGCTTTCTAAAAAAATTATATATGATGTGTTCCACCACTGTGAAGAGCAAGTGTCGTCCCACCACCGCCTGCACCAGACTCAAAAGCAGGGCTATTTTGGGGCAGGAACGCACAGGAACGGAGTTCTGGCTGGTTCCTGAGTTGGCCACTCCTACAGCCAGAACCTCTGGCATGTGTGGCTACAGAGCACGTTGCCCTCTTCGCATTACACTAAAGAGGGAACTGCGGCATATTAAAATGCCTTCTTTCCCTCTGGGGAGCCTATTGGGATTTCCCTGTCAATTTCACTCCCTGCCAGTCAGCTGAGAGTGAAATTGACAAGGAAAAGCCTCTCTCTGCCTCCCCTTCTCTAACTGACATGTCGCAGCTGGAAAAGGGCAGGCAGGGAACCTAGGCACGTTGGAAATGCCTTTCTTTCCCTCCCCGATCTGGGGGAGGGAGAGAAAGGCATTTAACCATGCCCCCCCGCACTTCCCTGACTCTCTCTGCAATAGTAGAGAGGCTCAGGAAAGAAAAAGGCATGTGTACATACCTGCCTTCCTTTCCCCAACCAGTCCACTATGGCGGGCAGGCTGGGGAAAGAGGGCAGGCATGCAGACATTCCTGGGTTCCCCATCTGATCTTCTCCAGTGTGAGAAGATCAGGAGGGGAAGCCAGGTACATTGAAAATGCCTTTCTTCCCCTCCCCAATCTGGGGGAGGGAGAGAAATGCATTTAACCAAGCCCCCACCCCATACTTCCCTGAGTCTCTCTGCAAAAGCGGAGAGGCTCAGGGAAGGGAAGGGGCATGTTTGCCTGGCTGCCCTTGGTCTCCCCTTGGTCTGCTTCCTTCTCCAATCCAGGGGGGGTAGGAGACTAGAAAGGTGATGCTGAAGTGGGGTTTAGAAGCTCGGGGGAGAGGCAAGCTTCCATGCCTGCCCTGTGCTTTCCCAGTCCCCCTGCCTAATATGCTAATGAGCTGTGCAGTCAGGGGTGTGACCTAATATGCTAATGAGTTTCTGCTGTTGGGTGTGGCCTATTATGCTAATGAGTTCCTGCTAGGCTTTTTCTACAAAAAAAGCTTTGCTTAAAGGGATGGCCCTGGCAAGGGAACATTTGGCCACATAGTTCTGGCTCCTCGCTCTCTGGTGAGTGATGCCACAGAACAAACTTCCTGGTTTGGATAAGAGCTAGTCTCTCCTCATGCTGGTGCAGAAGCACCAAACACATTCTAATGCCAAGCAGGAGAACCACCCAAAGACTCTTCTATGTATCCATTTTCAACCAAATCCAGTTATAAGCGAGAATGGAAGTTGTATCATGTGGGTGTGAGACTTCTGCTCAAAGTAGTCAAGGATCAGATCTTTGTTGATGAAACACAGTTTCATCAACAGTCCCATCTCTGGCACCCCGAAAATAAATCTACCCGGGTTTGTCCGGGAACCTTTTATGAAAAGCTTTAACTAATTTAGGAGCATGCACATGTTCAGAACGAACCCACTCGTTTTGTTCTGGGCCAAAGTCAAGCCATCTAACTAAATAATATAAGTGGCCCCTTCGCAGTTTAGAATCAAGAATTTCTGATATTTCAAAATGGGGTGCCTCCCCCTTCATCAGTGGAGGAGGTGTCGGAGGAACTGGATGCCATGCATTCGGCCCAAGATTCTTCTTCAGCAAGCTGAAATGAAAAACAGGATGCACAGAACTCAGTGATTTGGGCAATTCCAGTTCAAAAGACACATCAGAGATCTTACGCAACACCTTGTAAGGGCCCACGAATTTCCACCCTAATTTCCTACTGGGTTGCAAGCCGTGTATATTCTTTGTGGACAGGTAAACAGAGTCTCCCGGCTGAAGGTCCCAACCCTCAGCTCGGCCACGGTCTGCATACTTTTTGTAATCCTCTTTTGCCTGGTCCAGGGTTTTTGCTATTAGGGGCCACGATTCTTGCAGGGTGGCCCACCATCGTTTAAAGTCTGTGGAGGGAGCGTCCGAGGCATTCTCGATTGTGGGCAGAGGTTTCCCTTCAAACCCCCCTACAGCCATGAACGGGGAAACGCCAGTAGAGGAGTGCACTGCATTGTTATAACTATATTCAGCGAATGGCAGCAACTCCACCCAGTTGTCTTGGTGATAGTTAGTATAACACCTCAGAAATTGCTCCAAAATTTGATTAGTTCGTTCGGACTGCCCATCGGTCTCTGGATGGTAACCAGAGCTCAGGGCGGGCTCAATGTCCATAAATCTCAGGAGCTCCCGCCAGAAGTTGGCAACGAATTGACTGCCCCTATCGGATACCACACGTTTGGGGAAAGCGTGCAGCTTGATCACGTGGTTGAAGAAAGCTTTGGCCATTCCCTTTGCCGTAGGCAGCTGCTTGAAGGGAGTGAAGTGGGCTTGCTTGGAAAACATGTCTACCACTACAGTCTTTCCCTTTGAGGGTGGCAAGTTCGTAATGAAGTCCATAGCTATCGCCTCCCAAGGACGAAAGGGGGTAGGCAGGGGGTGTAATAGTCCCGGGACTTTCCCTCCCCTTCTCTTGCACATCAAGCAGGTCTGGCAAGCAGAAACAAAGTCCGAGACATCACGGCGCATGCGCGGCCACCAGAACTGCCTCTGAATTAAGTTAAGCGTTTTTAGAAATCCAAAGTGCCCGGCTAATTTAGAGGAGTGGCAGGTCAGCAATATGTCTTTCCGTTTGCTTCGGGGCACCACCAGTTTATCGCCATGATACCAGCAGTTATTATCCCTGAGGGAGCAGTCTGCTAACGTTTCTAACTCCTCGATTTCTTCCGGGGAATAATCCCCCCCCAGTCGCTCTTCTCCGATTCTACTGTCGTCCGCTTACTTTGACTCCTGGTGGTCACTGCACCACCCAGCTGCTGAGGGGAGAACATGGAGTCGAACACCTCCTCTTTTAAACTTTCGTGCTGGGGCAATCGGGAGAGAGCGTCTGCTAATGAATTGGCTTTCCCAGGGAAGTGTTTAAGCACAAAGTTGAATTTTGAGAAAAAATCTGCCCAGCGGAACTGCTTCGCATTCAGAGACCTCTGGGTGCGCAGCGCTTCTAGATTTTTGTGGTCGGTCCAAATCTCAAAAGGGGTTTGCGCTCCCTCCAACCAGTGCTGCCAAGTAGTGAGGGCCAGTCGGATAGCTGCGGCTTCCTTATCCCAAACTGACCAGTTCCTTTCTGTTTCATTAAATTTTTTAGAAATGTAGGCGAGGGGGTGCAGCTTTCCATCTGGCCCTTGCTGTAGGATGGCCCCCCCCATGGCCACATCCGACGCATCTACATGGACTACAAATTCCTTGGTCTCATCGGGGTGAGCTAAAATGGGCTCTGAGGTGAAAAGAGTCTTAAGAGTCTCGAACGCCTTCTGGCATTCTCCAGTCCAGGCAATTTTCTCCCCCGACTTCCCCGCTTCCGGGCCCCTCCCTTTGGTTTTTAGCAACTCAGTCAATGGGAGGGTGACCGTGGCGAAGTCCTTAATGAAGGTGCGGTAAAAGTTACAAAATCCTAACAGACTTTGGAGTTGCTTTCTAGTGCGGGGGGCTTCCCACTGTACCACTGCCTCTACCTTGGCGGGGTCCATCTCCAGTCCCTTCTGTGAAATGCGGTACCCTAGGAAATCCACGGAATCTCGATGGAACTCACATTTAGACAATTTTGCATATAACTGATTTTTCAACAGGGTCGAGAGCACCTCTCGCACCAATTTCACGTGTTCTTTCTTATCAGCAGAGTAGATCAAGATATCATCTAAGTAACATAACACCCCCTTGAATAAATGCTTGTGCAACACTTCATTTATTAAGCTCATAAAGACCCCTGGTCCGCCACTCAAACCGAACGGCATCACCAGGTATTCGAACTGTCCCAAAGGTGTATTAAAGGCAGTCTTGAACTCATCCCCCTCCCTTATGCGCACCCGGAAATATGCGTCTCGGAGATCCAGCTTAGTGAACACTTTCCCCTTGGCCGCCTCCGTTAGCAAGTCTTTAATCAGGGGGAGAGGGTAGGCGTTGGAAGCAGACACCGCATTTAGTCCTCTGTAGTCCGTGCACAACCGCAACCCCCCCCCGTCTTTATTTTTCCGAAACAGAACGGGGGCTGCGAAGGGGGATTTAGCCGGGCGGATGAAGCCACGCTCCAAGTTTTTGTCTAGGAATTTCCTCAGCTCCTCCCGCTCCGGAGGACTCATGGAGTAAAGCTTTCCCTTTGGAAGTTTCTCGCCCGGGATTAACTCTATGGCGCAATCCGACAACCTGTGGGGGGGGTAGTTCGTCCGCTTCGGTCTCACTGAACACTCCCATTAAGTCTCGATACTCCCGGGGGACCGCCGAGGGCACCAGGGTGAGGGCCGCCGCCCGGAGAGGCACTGGAGGTCCCGGTCCCCACCCCGTGTCCCATTTGTGGCCCTGGCACTTTTCGTCTACCCAGGAGATCTTCCCCTCACTCCATTTGATATAAGGATCATGGGAGCTTAGCCAGGGGCTCTCCAACACCATGGGGAATTGGGTGTTGGGGGTGATGACAAAGGCTCTCTTTTCCCAATGTTCCCCCGTTCCCACAATTAGTCCCTCGGTCTCTGCCACACACGCTTCCTTCATTTCCGAACCGTCCATTTGCGTGAATTTGAGTGGCTCCCCCAACGGGGTGAGCTTAGGCCCCAGCCCTTCCACTACTAAAGGGCTAATCAAGTCCCGGGCGCACCCGGAGTCAATTAGGGCTCGGACGTGGGTCCCGGTCCCAGGGGTTACTACAGTCACTACCATATACAATAAGGGGCCAGGGATGCTCACTGGAGATGGCGCGTCGTGGCTGGGGACCTGCAGTTCTGCACCGCTCACTGCAGGCCGTTGGAGTTTCCCGACATCTGCGCCTCTGTCAGCTCCAGCTCTCCCTGCTCGCTCGCTGCCCCTTCCAGCTGTAGAGCCCGGGGTTTGAACGAGGTCTTTCCTCGGCTGGGGGTGCTCCCGGCCACCGGGGTGGAGGTCTTCGGAACGTTTCCCCCTCCTCTAGGACACGCCGAAGCGAAGTGGCCGCTCTCCCCGCATCTCATGCAGAGCCCTTGTTTGAAATGGGCGTCCCGAATCTCTTGCATGTTGGGTTTGGGTTTCGCCTTCTGCGTAGCTTTGCTTGGAGCCGTCGATGAAGCTCCCATCTTAATGAGGGTGAAGCGTTCTTCCACGTCCGCGGCCGCCCTCATCCAAGCGGCCAACGACCCTGGTCTTCCCGCCCGTAACACTGCCTCGTACACCTCGTAGCTTAAGCCCTCTCGATATTTCTCCATGAGCAGGTCTTGCGTCCAGCCGCGAATTTTGGCTGATATGCGCCGGAACTTATCGGTGTAGTCCCTCACTGAGGACCACCCTTGGGTCAACCTCCACAGTTGGTTCCGGGCTTTTTCTTCTCCCAAGGGGTCCTCATAGTGGTGTCGGAGGGCCCATATGAAGTTGTTCAGCGACCGCAACTCAGGCCCGGGGGCGTTGTGCAGGCTCACGTACCAATCGCTGGCGGTGTCCTTCAGCTTGGACCCGATGTAGCCAATCTGGTCCCTCTCGGTGGGGTAGAGATGT
Source organism: Lepidodactylus listeri (assembly GCA_029233225.1). Taxonomy (NCBI): domain Eukaryota; kingdom Metazoa; phylum Chordata; class Lepidosauria; order Squamata; family Gekkonidae; genus Lepidodactylus; species Lepidodactylus listeri. The sequence continues at coordinate 11,326,050 of JARCFY010000015.1, read as the reverse complement.
CCCCAAGTGTCTAGGAATCGCTCGATCTCTAGTAGGAAGAACCGCAACTTCTTGGGGTCCCCATCGAAAGTAGCCGTCAACGGATCGGCGGGGGCCGGGCGAACCACTGGCCCTGCCGGCACTGGGGCCGGCGCAGGTATGGGTGCAGGCACCTCGCGGGGAACAGGGGGAACTTGCAGTGGCACTTGCGGTGGCACTGGCGGTGGCACCTGGGCGGGGACTCCTCCGGGAGGCACCACCGGTTGCTGGACTCCGACCGCGGGAGGCCCTCCCACGGCCGGCGCTGGCTGAGCCGCTTGCATAGCCGTGAGGGCGTCCCGGAACTGATACTGGAGATCGAGGGCTAGCTCTCGCAGCTCGGTAGTAAGCTGGAACCGCAAATCTCCCATCATCCGGTCGAGGGCTTGAGTCTGGTCTTCTCTGTACGGATCGGGCCCGTACGGTCCCGTTCTCTCTCCTTCCAGGGACTGGAGACGCGAATCTCCTCCGTAGGTCGTCTTGCGTTCGTCTCCCAGGAATCTCGGCTTCCCGCGGTCAAGGTGATCCCCCTGGAACGAAACTCGTGTCCCTTTCCGATCGTGCACCCAGGAGTCGACGGTCCCGTGACCGAAATTGCTCCATGAGTACCTCGGGGTCACGCTCTGAAGAGGAGGTGGGCGCGGGATGTAGTGAGCCCCTTGAATTGTAGTCACTGGCACTTTGGGCTCCCCTCCACCGCCTCCGCCACCGGCCCCCTGATCCCCAGGGGTGGTCGGTGTGTCTTCGGGAGTAGTAGGGATGGGAAGAGTACCGTTGTCCGACATGGTCAGGAACGGCCAAGTCCCAGTCACAGATCTCTGACAATCTGTGAGACTTCTGCTCAAAGTAGTCAAGGATCAGATCTTTGTTGATGAAACACAGTTCTTTATTTCCAATCTCTACATTGGTACAGCTTCTCGGATTATTGTCAGAGATAACGCATATGACAGAAGCAGGTCTATTATACCTTTCCAGACAGTTTGAATTACCCATAAGTAGCCAATCACTAAAGGGAAAAAACGGCGGGCAAAAAGGGTCTCTGGCCGTTTGCTTCCCACAGGAAAGAAAGTGAGGTGTCAAGTTGTAAATTTCCCTTCCCAAACCATACCCCTTAGATGTTACCATTTCACATAACAATCGCTGGCCTCGAGGCTTTCGCACGTTGATAAGAGATGGGACTTGTCCTCCCTTGGAGTCCCAGCCGGGATGAATGGAATGCGGAGGCAGGAGTGTGAGAGGCCCATTGTTCCCATACTTTGAAGTTGTCATCCTCCCGCTCTGACAGTTACACAAACCAGGCCTGGTCAGGGTCATAAACCTGGGGTCACATAGACTACATGCATACTGGCCAAAGTGAGGGTTTACCCAGGGGAGGGGGCAACTACATGGCAGGTGTTATAGAAGCATCCATAAAGACATAGATGGCAATAGGAGCATAGCATGGAATACATACATGGCATTAAGAAGCATAGGAATAAGACAGAAGTCATAGCTGTAAGCAGCAGCAATACATTGTCTGAATCAGCAGATTCTGACAGTGGGTAGTGGAGTGATTCTCAGTGGGGAACTACAGCTGTGTAAAACACAATGACTTCACTGAGATTGGCAGAGGGAGTACAGAGCAGCCAAGTAGGAGCAGTGCTTTGGTTGTGTGCGTATGCACATGTGCAAAGAAAAAATTGTATTAAATAAGGCCATTTGATCAGTGGTTGCCATGCAGCAGTTATCTAAATGGTCAACCAGGGTTTCAGTGTGTGGTGAAGCTGGTTCAGGGTGGGATATCTAATCCAAACGTCCCATTACATGATAAAACAGTGTAATTAGAGGTGTGGCCAGATTGTGCCAAGCCTGTAGTGTGGCCACAGCCTTAGTCCTGGTGTCTCATCAAAGTATACCGTACCACTTATTGCAACCTTGTCTGTCTTCAAGAACAGAATTCTGTATCCTTTAGAGTGATCACTGTAACCCACTAGTATCCCTTCTGTGATTCTGTTGTCCAGTCTTGAGTGTTTTTCACTGGGAACGAAGGCATAGGCGTTATATCCACACACTGATGTGCTTGACACTTGGCTTTGATCCATGCCATAATTTGTATGGAGTGCCGTCAATTGCTTTTGATGGTAATCTATTTTGTAGACATGTTACCATCATAATTGTTTCGCCCCGATACTTATTTGGCAATCCAGCATCCAGAAGCATGCGTCTGCCCATTTCAACTAAGGTGTGGTTCTTCCTTTCTGCTGTTCCATCTTGTTCAGGTGTGGATGACATGGTTCTCTGGTGCGCTATGCCCTGTTCCTTTAGGTACTGCTCCACTTCTTTACTTGTATACTCTCCCCCATTGTCTGTGCCGAGTGTTTCTGGCTTCCTTTGGAACTTATTGCTGGCTGTTGCCACAAACTCTTGGAGTTTCCCAAGTGTCAGGCTCTGATACCCTCGGTTCCCAACTCTGGGCCAATCCCCAGCCCAGTGGACAAAACATGGAGACTCCCAGAGCCCGGGGCCCTGGCTCCCCTGTACTCACTGAGCCAGAGAAAGCACGAAGCCCACCACCGAGACCCCACCACCAGAGGGATGGTGGAGACGAGCCCAAGACTGTGCCAGCTGCATGGGCAGGGGCAGAATGAGAGGCTGCTGATGGGTGGCGAGCCACCACAGAGACAGGCCACAGGAGTCCAGGGCGATGACTGCCAGCCCCTCACGGGCTGGAGGAAGCTGCCTGGGAAGGCAAAAGAGCCAGGGGCAGTGCTGGCCAAGGCAGAAAGGCAGCTGGGAGAGGCGGCAAGCAAGGCTGAAGCAGCAAAGAAGAGCTGGGAGAAGCCAACACTGATGGGAGCGGAGGACTGAGGAAATGCAGCTGTGGTGATGACGCTGGCCACACCCTCTCCAGGTTTGAAGCCGGGGGGAGCGCATGGAAGGGGAGGAAGGTGCAGGGAGCTGGTGACCTAGTGCCACAGTCAGGAGGCTGATAGATAGCGATGGCTGTGAATGGAGTGGCAGGGAGGGGAATAAAAGAACACCTCCAAGGGTGACTGAGGAGGAATAAGCCCACATGTGCTGAGTTCTGCGGAGGGGAACAGGACAGAGACTCGCAGAGGGTCCTGAAGTGGAGAACAAGGGTGAGAGAACCCCCTCCCTTCGAGACAGTGGCAGTCTGAGGCCTGAGGAGGATCAAGTGGGGGGGGGGATCAAGTGTGATTTTCTATAGTTGTGCTTGTGTTAGGGTTAGGATCGCTAAGGAAGATAGTATTCACCCCTTCTTATGTACTTGGTGTATTCGGTTTTTTGAATGCACTCTGTTGTACTGTAATGTACTCTACTTTATCAAATAAAACTAATTTTAAGAAATCGGGGGGGGGGGGTGTCTGGTTTTTCAGTGTCTTCACCGGCTTGTAGTTCTTTTTCTACAATTATACTCATCCATTAATTTGCCCTTAACATTTTCAAGTGGTAGATCAACTTCTGGTCTGTTCTCAAGGGCATTGATGAGTGAACCATAGGACTTCGGAAGATTACAGAATAATAATGTCATTAATTGTCTTTCATTTCTTCTCCAAGCCCCACACAGCTGTTCCACAATTTCTAGCATAGCGTTTACATGTTCGTGCATATCTTGCTCTCTGTTAAGTCTCATTGTATACAGTTTACGCAGCAGATACAGCTTTCTGTTTAAGTTGAACACTCATGCACTTTTCTGGAGTAAATTCCATATACCTTTAGCTGTTTCTTGGTGTAGTGGTTAGGAGCGTGGACTCTAATCTGGGAAAACCAGGTTTGATTCCCCACTCCTCCGCATGCAGCTGCTGGTGTGGCCTTCCACAAAGAAGATGGGGAAATGGCAGAGAAGCTCAATGACTTTTTTGCTTCTGTGTTACTGTGGAAAGTGTGGGGCATGTATCCATGCCAGAGCCCCTATTTTCAGGAAGGGAGTCTGAAGAACTGAGCCAAATTGAGGTGACCAGAAATGAAATTCTGGATCTACTGGGGAAATTAAAAACTGATAAGTCTCCAGGTCCTAATGGCAAACACCCGAGAGTTCTTAAGGAACTCAGATGTGAAATCACTGATGTACTAATCTGTATATATAACCTATCACTAAATTCAGCTGCTGTGCAAGAAGACTGGAGAACAGCAAATGTGACACCAATTTTTAAAAAAGGATCCAGAGGGAAACCAGGAAATTACAGGCCAGTCAGCTTAACGTCTGTCTCAGGCAAATTAGAAGAAACTGTAATCAAAGATAGAATTGTTAAGCACATAGAGGGACAAAACTTGCTGAGGGAAAATCAACATGGCTTCTGCAAAGGGAAGTCCTGACTCACCAATCTTTTGGAGTTCTTTGAGAAAGTGAACAAGCATGTAGAGAATGGTGACCTGGTAGACATTATGTATTTGGACTTTCAAAAGGCTTTTGACAACGTACCTCACCAAAGACTCCTGAGTAAACTTAGCAGTCATGGGATAAGAGGATGGGAAGCAACCAGGAAGCAACAAGTAGGAATCAATGGACAGTTCTCACAGTGGAGGAAAGTAAGCAGTGAGGTTGCACAAGGATAAGTTTAGGGGATGGTACTATTTAATTTATTCATCAGTGATCTAGCACTGGGGGTGAGCAGTATAGTGGCCAAGTTTGCAGATGACACAAAATTATTCAGGATGGCTGACTGAGGAGCTTCAAGAGGACCTCCACAAACAGGGTGAGTGGGTGACAATGTGGCTAATGAAGTTCAGTGTTGGTAAGTGTAAGGTGATGCACACTGGGACAAAAAAAACCCCAACTTCAAGTATAGGCTAACAGTCTGAACTTGCTGAGACTGAGAGGGAAAAAGATCTTGGTGTCGTAGAGTTTGCCTTTTTCACCACTGCAGCAAACTCTGTGTTAAGAATTATTAGGAAAGGGATTGAGAATAAAATGGCTGATATTGTAATGCCCCTGTATAGGGGGCATTTGGAATACTGTGTCCAGTTCTGGTCACTGTATCTCAGAAAGGACATTGCAGAGCTGGAAAAAGGTGCAGAGGAGGGCAACCAAGATGATTAGGGGGTTCGAGCATGTTCCCTATGAGGAAAGGCTGAAGAGTCTGGGAGTTTTTAGTTTAGAAAAGAGACGATTAAGGGGGGATATGATAGAGGTTTATAAAATTATGCATGGGATGGAGAGAGTTGACAAAGATAATTTTTCCTTCCTCTCCCAAAATACTAGAACTTGAGGGCATCCAATGAAACTGATGGGCAGTATGTTCAGGATGCAGAAAAGGAAATACTAATTTATACAGAGAGTGATTAAAATGTGGAATTTGCTGCCAGAGGATGTAGCCACAGGAATAAACAGCTTTAAAAGGGGATCAGATAGATTCATAGAGGATAAGTCTATCAATGGCTACTAGCCATGGTGACTGAGAGGAACCTCCACATTCAGAAGGACTAAGCCTCTGAATCCCAGAGCCAGGAAGCAACATCAGGGGAATGTCTTGGCCTCTATGCCCTGTGGTTGGTTGTCCAGAGGAACTGGTTGGCCACTGTGTGAGACAGGAGGCTGGACTAGATGGACCCTTATTGGTCTGATCCAGCAGGGCTCTTCTGATGTTCTTATGTTTCTCTGTGTAATTCTTGTTGCTGTTGTGAATACAGATGCATTTGCAAAGACAATGGAACATCCACACGTAGCTTTTTCCTCTCACCTTCCTTGCCTCCACCACCTGTGGCTACCATTTCCCCCCTGACTAATGGAGGGCTTTTTCGGGCTTTCAAAAACACTTGATAATAGTTGTAGTGTTACTTGTAATACAGTAACGATCTATTACAGCAATGTGCTTGATCCCAGTGCTCTCCCTCTCTTTCTTATTTTAAAGAGTGTCTCTAGTGCTTTTGGTTGTAGAGTTATGAGGGCAAATGTATAGCCAGTACCTTTTCCCCTACAACTTCAAAAAAGAAAGAAAGTTGGGAATGAGTACATTGTTGTAGTCAGGGCTATTTTGGGGCAGGAACGCACAGGAATGGAGTTCCGGCTGGCTCCTGAGTTGGCCACACCCAGCAGGAACTCATTAGCATAATAGGCCACACCCAACAGCAGAAACTCATTAGGATTGGCTACATTAGGGGTATGTGGTTTAACATGCAAATTAATTCCTGCTACAAAAAAAGCCCTGGGTTTTGACAACAAACAAGGTAAACAGAATAAGAAGCAAAAGGTGCGTGTGGCTGGATGACCACTCTTCTGGTAACATGGGGGTGTGGTATAATATGCTAATAAGCTATGCTGTCAGTTGTGTGGCCTAATATGCTAATGAGTTTCTGCTGTTGGCTGTGGCCTATTATGCTAATGAGTTCCTGCTAGACTTTCTACAAAAAAAGCCCTGGTTGTAGTAGATCATTATAGTACTGTAAATATTGCTGATAAAAAGAAAACAATAAGGTACTCCAGTGGGTGGAGGAAAGGACCACTGCAGGGCCTAAAGAATGGGAAATGGTGCCAATATGAGCAAATCTGAAAAAAAATGCACACCAACCTGTCCCCAAAACATTCCAAAGCACTTTGGCTGTGATCTTTCAAAAGTTTCTATCAAACAAGGTTGGGAAAAGATGGGGTAAACATCTTTTCCCAAACCGAGCTAAACACAGAAACAGAATGAATAGAACACATCATGTGGATGCTCCCAAAAACCGCATTCCAGGATGCCAAGGCAAAACAAAATACCTGTGTGGAATATTCTTAAGTTTCCAAAAGAAGAAGAAGAAGAAGAAAATGCCTAGGAAGAGCTGTAGGTTTGCACTAACTGGAATATATAATTGCTATCAAAAATGTTCTACAGGCTATGAGTGTGCTGCTCTAAACTCAATGACTCCATAATATTTTTCTTCTATACTTTATCTGGGAAGCTGAGGGGAATGTACTTGGTTCTCATTTTTTCCATTTTATCTTCACAACAATGCGCTGAGCAAGATGAAGCTGTAACTATTCCAGGGCCATAACCATGAGCTTCATGGCTGACCAGGCCTTCCTTGGCCTAGTCTGACACTCTTAACTACTGAATGACTCTGGTTACAGGGTCTAGCAGACTCTTGTTGCCTGATTCACAATAAGAACATAAGAGAAGCCAGTGGCCCATCCAGTCACACAGTGGCCGAAACCCAGGTGCCCTCAGGAGGTCCAGCAGCGGGGCCAGAACTCCAGAAGCCCTCCCACTGTTGCCCCCCAAGCACCAAGAATACAGAGCATCCCTGCTCCAGACATAGGCTGTGATCAGACGTGCAGTTGGATCTGTTGCATTTGCTGTTCCCTTACGGGTTTAAAATGCACGATCAGACAGTAAGGTCTGTCATGCCCCAGTCGTCTGTACCCCATCCCCCCTCCCCTTACTGCGTGTTTATTTTATATCTTTGTGTCATGGGCGTGGATGAGGAAGAGCTGCCAGAGCTTGCGGAAACCACAGCTGGCCCCTCTGAAGCAGCAGAGGAGGATAGCTGGCAGTTGCCTGTAACAGCAGCCTTCACACCTGGCCTAGATACGGGGGAAGAGCTGCAAGCTAAAAGTCCTCCTGACTCACCCCGTGTATACTCTGGATCAATTAGAGGCGGGTCAACAGCAGATTAAAATGTACGTCTGACCGCAGCCCTTGAGGGTAATAGCCACTGATGGAGCTCCATAGTGTTCCATCTATTACCTTGAGGGTAATAGCCACTGATGGAGCTCTGTTCCATGTGTTTATCCAATCCCCTCTTGAAGCGGTCTATGCTTGTAACCACCATCGCTTCTTGTGGCAGTGAATGCCACGTATTAATTACTTTTTGGGTGAAGAAGGACTTCCTTTTATCTGTCCTAAACCTATTGCTCATCAATTTCATTGAGTGCCCACAAGTTCTTGTATTTCGAGAAAGGGAGAAAAGGACTTGTTTCTTAACCTTCTCTATCCCATGCATAATTTTGTAAACCTCTGTCATGTTACCCTTCTATCATTGTTTCTCCAGAGTAAAAAAACTCCCAACCACTTCAGCCTTTCTTTACAGGGAAGGTGTTCCATCCCCTTAATCATTTTCGTTGCCCCTTTCTGCACTTTTTCCAATACTATAATATCCCTTTTGAGGTCTGGTGACCAGAACTGTATAGTATTCCAAATGAGTCCACACCATAGATTTATGCAGGAGCATTATGATACTGGCTGATTTGTTTTCAGTTTCCTTTGTAATAATCCCCAGCGTAGCATTTGCCAGTTTTATTGCAGTTGCACACTGAGTTGACATCTTCAGTGACGTTATCTACCACAGTTCCAGTATCTTTCTCCTGGTCAATTACCACCAGTTTGGACTCTATCAATGCATACTTATAGTTAGGATTTTTTATAGTTAGGATTACTTATAGTTAGTTCCAATGCACATTACTTTACACTTGCCCACATTGAACTTCATTTGCCATGTTGATGTTCATTTGCCCAGCCTCAACAGATCCCTTTAGTGTGCCTCACAGTCTTTCCTGGTTCTCACTGCCCTGAACAACTTAGGCTTCAGTCACACACACTAAATAATCCACTTTCAATGCACTTTCCAACTGGATTTTGCCTGATCAGACAGTAAAATCCAGTTGGAAAGTGCCTTGAGAGTGGATTGAAACTGGATTATTTAGTATGCCGAAGCCGAAGTGTCATCCACAAATGTAGCCAGTTTACTGCTTACTCCCAACTCCAAATCATTAATGAACAAGTTTAATAAGGTAGTGAGCCCTGCAGTACCCCAGTTCTTACCACCATCCACTGTGAAAACTGCCCATTTATACTCATTCTGTTTCCAGATAATTAACTAGTTTTTAATCCACAAGAGGACTTGTCCTCTTATCCCATGACTGCTGAGTTTACTTAGGGGCCTTTATTCAAAGCTTTCTGGAAGTCTCGGTAAACAACATCTATTGCAGGGGTGGCCAACCTGTGGCTCGGGAGCCACATGTGGCTCTTTCACACATGTTGTGCGGCTCCTGGCAGGGCGGCTGGGGAAGCAAAGGGGAGGCATGCTTTTTCTCTCTTTCTCCCTTCCTTCCTTCCTTCCTTCCTTCCTTCCTTCCTTCCTTCCTTCCTTCCTTCCTTCCTTCCTTCCTTCCTTCCTTCCCTCTTCCCTCCCATCTATTTGCTTTCCTAGTTTCTCTCTCTCTCTTTCTTTCCACTTCTTTAATTCTTTCTTTCCATCTCTCTCTTTTTCTCTCTCTCTCTCAATATCATTAGCAAACAAGTAATATCATTATCAATAACCGGTTTTCGTCGTTTGTTTTTATTTTTGGCAGTCCCATTTAACGTTAATAAAAAGCAAATTTGCATATTTTAAAAAATAAAAACGCATGTGTGATATTTGTTCCTGTCTTGCGGCTCTCAGACAACTCTATGTGGCTCTTACGTTTATTCTATGTGGCTCTTACGTTAAGCAAGGTTGGCCACCCCTGATCTATTGGGTCAACTTTTTCCACATGTTTCCATCGACTGACTAAAGTCTGAGGGGTTTTTTCCCCTGTGGTTGATACTTTCACTTTATTCCTGCATTTACAAAATCTGTATCTTGGTTAGGGCCAGCACATTTTGCAGGTTTTAAAAAAAAACTGCTGCACTTGATGCTTTTCAAACATTTATCTCTTCTTTAAGACTTCCTACACACTCTAATCTACAGACTGATTTGATGATCCTCCAAACAGACATATGAGGTCAGCAGCAGCACTGAGTTTAGTTCTTTCCTGCTGTGGATTTATGTTTCAATATTCAGCAGGATGTTAATCTGATGATACAACCTGTAACTGAAGTGCTAAATCCTTTAATGCTATTTTATTACTTTTTCTAGCAGCAGGATACTGTTCATCTTGGTCTGCGGACTCCAGGACCGCACAGAAAAAAGGTCAGCTGTGTGATGCAAAATGTTTACAATCGGAAGATAACATGGCGTTGCCTGAAAAGTGCTGTGAGGCGACAAAACTTGTATCAGTTGTATCACTTCCATTTGGATATGGAGACTACAGAATACACTGTCTCAAAAAAACCCCAAAACCCTGCACCATCCCTGGTATGGCAGAGAGAACCCTTTTCTATACTTGTTATGTTTTCTGTTGTGTTCTATACCTGCAAGATTTTTTTTTTACCTATGGAGAATTATTTAATCATTCATTCATTCATTCATTCATTTCGACTTATATCCCGCCTAGCCAGCAAGCCGGCACTAGGCGGCTAACAGCATAAAATCAAAAACATACAGAGTTAAAATGCACAACATGTAAAGTTTTAAATCACATTAAAATACAGCTTAAGCAATAAAATCGAACAGATGGCAGCAAATACTAAACCAAAACTAGCAACCTATTTATTTCTGGCCAGGAGGCTTCCATTACAGATGTTCTAGAGGTGACTCACCAGACCACCTGCTAAGGGCCACTCCCTCCAGTGGCGGCCCCAAAAGCCTGGCGGAAGAGCTCCGCTTTGCAGGCCCTGCAGAACTGCAAAAGGTCTTGCAGGGCCCTGGTGTTCTCCGGGAGCTCATTCCACCAGTGGGGAGCCACCACCGAGAAGGCCCTATTCCTGGTGGTTGCCAACCTGGCCTCCCTCAGGCCTGGAAGGGTCAGGCGATGTTGAGTGCCTGACCGCAGTGCTCTCTGGGGTGTGTACAGGGAAAGGTGGTCCCTTAGGTAGGCAGGCCCTAGACCATATAGGGCTTTAAAGGTTAAAACCAGCACCTTGAACTGGATCCGGTACGCTATAGGCAGCCAGTGCAGCGCCCTCAGTGCAGGCTGGACATGGTCCCTCACTGAGAGGCCCATCAGCAGCCTGGCCACGGCGTTCTGCACTAGCTGCAGCCTCCGGAGCCAGGTCAAGGGCAGCCCCATGTAGAGAGCATTACAGTAGTCTAGCCTCAAGGTGACCATAGCATGAATCACTGTCGCCAGGTCATTGCGTTCAAGGAAGGGAACCAACTGCCTAATCAGCCGTAGATGGTAGAAGGCTGCTTTGGCAGTGGCTGCTACCTGGGCCTCCATGGTTAAGGAGGCATCCAAGAGCACTCCCAGGCTCTGGACCTTTGGCGCTGGCACCAATGGTGCCCCCCAAAGGCCGGTAGTGGGATCCCTACCCCCGGTCCACTCCGACTCAGGCACAGGACCTCCGTCTTCGTTGGATTCAATTTCAGTCGGCTCAGCCTGAGCCAGCCCGCCACGTCCTGAAGCGCCCGCTCCAGGTCATCCAGGGTGGCTCTGGACTGGCCGCCTAACAACAGATGTAAGCCTCCACCTGCATTCTGAAACTGCATATCCGAGGCTTTTTATGCACCAGTGGTTTCCCTCACTTTCACAGCCTCTCTCTGTTGCAGTATCTTTTTCATTCTGCATTTTCCCTCACTTTCACCTTGCATACCCATCAGGGTTTTTTAAAGTTCTGCATTGATTTTCATCCCTTCAGCTCTCTGTTCAATTTCCGTTCGCTGTTTTCCCGGCTTTTCTGAAAGTGGTTTTGTGACAGTTTCCTCCTTTGCTCATCTTCCAAGCTGATGGTGATTCAAAAGCATATGTTTTCCCTCAAATTTCTTCCCATCCTTTCCCCACCCCTCGAAGGCCACTCCCTGCCAACATCAAGGTTGCTCTGCCCACTCGGCACCTTCCGCCATCTTCCCCATTCATTGGCACTCACTTTCCCCATCAAGTAAAAGTGGTTTTTTGGTGGGTTTTTTTTACAAGTAGGATAAGTTTAACAAAATCAGTTTTTTGCTAAACTGGGTTCTCTTGGATAAAAAAAAATTAATAGGGAAAAGCTGAGGTGGTGGTTTGTGTGCATGTGTGTAGGAGTTGATCCTGCAGGGAGAGTTCTCCCCACAGAATCAGCTGGGATTAAAATGGACAGTTCAACAGAGCCCACCAAGGAACCTGCCAAATTTAAACCAGCCAGCAGGAGAAGGCAGAACACAGCTGAACCAGAGCCGGCTCTTCCATTAGGCCAACCTCAGTGACAGCCTAGGGGCACAGATCATGGGCACAGCGAGACCCCTGCCGCCACCGCCCGCCCACTTGCACCATGGCTCTCTGGGTGCCCTTCCACCCCTGGGGACCATCCACGTGCTCTCACTCCTGCCTGCTGCCACTGGGCTGAATTCGGGGACTTGCCTGCCTGCCCCAGACGTGGCATCCCCCAAGAGGCTGAACTCAGTGGGCTGGTGCCTGGTGGGGCCGGAGGTGAGCTGGGGCCCAAGTGCATGGAACAAGTGCCCAGGGGTGGGTGGCGGTGGCGGGTGGTTCCCGGCCCTGCAGTAGAAAGGGTGCAGCAAGCCAGTAGGCTCGGACTCAGTGCACAACCTCAATGCACTGCTACAGTCGGCGGTGCCCTTCTTGGCCACCAACAGCAACTGCCGCTGAGGTCCCCCCCCCCCCCACCAGCAGAGCAAACCAGGCAGCCTTGTGAACCGGGTGGCAAATCCTGAACGGCCAAACAGACTCCCCGCTGAGCCCTGCCAAAAAACGGCAGCAACTGGGGGCCTTTTCACAGTCCCGGAGGAGGAGTACAGGGCACAGCCTTGCTGAGGACTTACAGCTCCCCCCCCCCCCCCCCCTGCAGAGAACACTCCTCCAGCCATGGACTGTGCATTCCTTCGGTTCCTCCCCACTCCTGAGGTCTGCTCAACTTTCCTTCCTCGTTTTTTCCCCCTCCCACCTGGGTGAGGAGCCAATTCTCTGGTGTGGGCGGACTCACAGTTCAAACATCCCCCCCTCAGCAGTTGCTGTAGAGTCAGGCAGACAGGATTATTCTGCCACATGCCTGCATCTGCTTTATGAAACAGTCTGAAGGGAGGGAGAACTTCCGAAAGCAGAAGCAGCAGCCCTTCTGCAGAATCGAACTGTTAAAATGAAATAACGGCAGGCCTCTTTCGTTGCCCTCCTCCTGGGCATTCAGATCGCATTTCCAGCCTCCAAAGCCTCCACACCCCGTACCTAGACCTCTTCGCTCCTGCCCCGGCGCAGGACAGAAAAATGCCTTTATGCATAGACTTTATTAGAATTAGAGCCTCTTTCCACAAATGCAGAGGGCTCGATCATCAGGAGTTGCCGACCGAACCCTGCTGAGGTCCCGCTCGGCTCACTGGCACCTCCCCAGCAGTTCAGAAAGCCAGCACCCATCAAGTTAAGAACGTAAGGACATAAGAACATAAGAGAAGCCAGTGTTGGATCAGGCCAGTGGCCCATCCAGTCCAACACTTTCATGTCACACAGTGGCCAAAAACACCAGGTGCCCTCAGAAGGTCCACCAGCGGGGCCAGGATGCTAGAAGCCCTCCCACTGTTGCCCCCCCTCAAGCACCAAGAATACAGAGCATCACTTGCCCCAGAGTTCCTATCTCTACCTTGTGGCCTATGTTCCCTCTAAGCTGTGGAGTCTTGAGAGCAAAAATCCTACTTTGTGAGCTACTGGCATTAAAGTTGTGAGTGAGCGATTTGGCTGCTGCATGAAGTAGTTTGCTCTGGATCCTTCCGGCATCCTTCCTGAGCTAAGACAAAAATGTGTAACCTGGAGGCTAAAAACCTGTCAGCTAGCTCACACTAATTCAGCTTAGAGGGAATACTTCTTATGGCTAATAGCCACTGATGGACCTCTGCTCCATATGTTTATCTAATTCCCTCTTGAAGCTGTCCATACTTCTAGCAACGCATGCCTCAGTGCTTAAACATTTTTGAGCAAGGGGATATGTTATGTCCACTGACAGCCGCAAGGCGGCAGCAACATATAGCCCGCCAATAAGATCTCTGGCGGGAAATTTAGGCCCGCGGATAGGGCCGGGAGAAGTCGAGGCTACTGTATATAGTTGGCCCCTCGCGGCCAGTATGCCTTTACTGTTTTGTGTACCAATAAACTAGAGATAGCTATGTCGTTGTCTGTCTCCTCGATGCCGTGAACCGAGTACACAAAAGGATATGTGCAGCTTGCGCATGTGTAATTGGGTGTATGCCCTGAGAAATACAGGGGCTGGGGTGGCTCAGGTTAAAATGCATTTATGTTTGCAAATTGGTGGGTGTGGTGGGGGGGCACCAGAAAGTATCCTCGCCCAGTGTGCAAAAACACCTGGGGCCAGCCCTGAGCTGAACTTGCAGGGAGCCACTGGCATTGCTGTGCCTGTGGGAAGCTGTTCAGCTCTGTGCTGCCATCTCCCGCTTACCTGGGGGAAGAGGGAGGACTCCTCCCCACACGAGCACTCATCATAAGCCCAGACAAACCCATCCTCTGCACCTCTACTATTCAGATCAGGGAAGAGGGAGGGAGAGAGCAGGCAGGCTCCTTAGAAAGGAGGAGGAGGAGGGGCGGGAGACCAAGAGAGTGTGTAGGAAGGGGTGGGGCCTGTTTGCTGATAATCGGAAGTTACTATCAAGCAGCACCTTTGCCTCTCCAAAGGTGGAGACACTCAACACACACACACACACACACACACACACACACACAGCAGAGCTGCCTTCTCAGCTGCTTTTCAATTTTGGGAGAAATCTGGTCAGTTTCATCAGTGGGTTTTCCCCCTTTGCCTGCGTTCTTTTCTGTTCCCTATCATTCAACATACTAACGCTAAAAGGCATGCACAAACCATGAACTATGAGGATTTAAATGGAAAGTGCTTGCTGGACACTATTGCGCAGCTGCGATGGGACAATTGTGTGATTTTTTTAAAAAAAATAGGACACTGCCCACTGCATGTCACAAGTGACATTTCAGCCCAATTTAGAAAAGTGCTGGGGGTTTTTTGTAGCTGCAGAATAAATACACCATATGGTGTAAGACAGGCTGTGGTCACATGGCAAGCTTACCGTGATTTGTTCCAGCTGTAGATTTGATCAGTTCAGATGATCACCCATCCCTTGCCCAACCTCTTGCACTGCACAACGAGGCTCCAGGCACTGTCCAGACAGCCGTTCCAAACAAAATGAACTACCAATGTGTAACTGAGCACTGTTTTATGTGTGCTTGAGCATTCATGCATTTAATATATTCAGCACAGGAATGGTCATGCACACAATGGTGAAAGCCAGGGGGGGGGGAACTACTGCAAGAAGGACGTACAGACAACCTAATCACAATCATTGTGAGAGATGGCTGTCCAGATCGGCAAAATTGCGGATTCAAAGTGCAAATACCCGGAAAGTACTTGATTTTCCAGGTGTAGGAAAACTTGCTTGGGAGCTGGGAGAATTGCACAAGTGAGCCCGCTTCGGTGCAGGAGGCGGATGCAGATAGGGCCGGTGGCAGGTTTTTTTGCACACAAGGCAAGGCTACCTTCTGGCACCCCCCCCCCCCCCGGTGCACCCACCAATTTGCAAACATAAATGCATTTTAGGAAAAATAAAAAAAGCAAAATTTGGAATTGCTATTTTTTAAAAAAATGTGAGAATGAATAATACAACCTCTAATTTTCTCTCTCACTCAGAAAAACACAAATCACAAAGCATTTTGAAAAATCTTGTTAACGGTGATGTTGAAATTTAAGTCTCTAATGTTTCCATTTCAGGCACACACACACACCCCCCATCTCTTTTGCAAATGAAGTCAAAGCTGGAAACAAGTACCAAATCAATGACAGCTCTGAGCTCTTTCACACACCGCTTTCTGGTTTCTCCTTCGAGATTTATTTTTTTTTTTTTTTAAACTGGACAAAAGCAATCAAGGCGGATTTCCACCAAGACTACCCCGGGGGCTGGAGCTGCACTGTAGCAAAAGCATTTTTGCTTGGAGCCAATTCTGCATGGCTGAGTTTATAACCCTCTGAAATAGGGTTAATGACAGACACGCAGCCACAGGTTTAACTATAGATTGGCAAAAGGTCTGTTCACACCAGAGAAAAAGGGCCTGGCCAGTTTTAAGCTGGATCTGCCTTCCAGCACAAGGGGGGGGGGGGAATATAGCACAAGAGCAGCAGCCTTTGGAGTTGATTGATACAGTTTGTGGATCGCAGCCCTTGGAGAGATGACATTAATCTCTAAATTACTTAGACTTTACTCCTTTTTAGATGACCTACAGGGGGGACTTGAAAGCCACTGCTCACAGGCCTAAGGAGTTTGTGGGTCATAATCAAAACTTGATCCAGAAACCAGTTAAGGCAATAGACTTGGAACAAAGCCCTGCAAAAGTGAAGAAAATGAATGCCCTGCCACATTTAAAAAGTAGCAAACCTGGTTTATTATCTGGATAGAGCTACTGGGTTTCTCATATTAAATACCAGGATTTTCCAAGTCTCCAGTCTTTCGGCACACATGCATGGAGAAAGTCCCACTGAGCATAAGGTGGACTAACTCATGAGGAAGTCCAAAGAGACTGCAACCCCTGTGCACCCCATCCAGAAACTAAGCTCCACTGAAACCCTGGAGCTTCTTTCCAAGTAAAGTGTGCACAAACTTGACACTTGGAAGTGAGCTTCATTGACATGAATGGCGCTTTTAGCAAATATCTTCAGAGATTAGGGGTATCAAAGGAGTTGGCTTCTAGTGTGGGCTAGCGCATCAGACTCACCAGCTGGGAGACACAGGTTCCAACCCCCACTCTGCAGTGGAAGATTTCTGGCTGACCTTGGGCCAGTCACACTCTCTCAACAAGCCCGGAGTCCTCTGTGCACTAGCTGGGCTGAGTCTTGAGAGGGCTGCTTGGCAAATGGACAGGGTGACGGGGGGGGGGGGGGGGAGAAAAGGTGCGTCCTATTGTCGCCACAGCAGCTCTTCCCCTCCTTCGACCCCTGGGCGGTATTTCCAGTGCCAGGGCCTGGGTTGCCATGAAAAACGCCACTGGGCACCCACCAGGGGCACTTCGCCTTCCTCACACAAAGAAAGCAAGGTGCTGTGCAAAACATCAGAGAAGATCAGTGCAGGGGAGGGGAGGGGAAGGGGGGTTGCAAAGGAAAGGCGGCCAGAGAAGGAAGACGAGCCGAGAAGGGGGAAGGCCGCCTGCCAGCAGCAGCCCTAGTTCAATGCATCCCTCCATCCCCATCCCACCAGGAGCCCACTGGCCGGCCGCAGCGTCCATGCCCCGCGGCGGAGGCAGCTCAGGGCTTGCAGAGCTGGGCATTTACAGCAGCATTGCCTCGCCACCCCAGTGGCTGCAGCCAGCGGCACTGGAGGAGGGAAGAGGTGGGAGGAGATCAGGAGCTGCCCCCCAGCTGCCCTAGCCACCACTGCTGCAGTCCCCTCTTCCCTTGCAGGCAAAGCCGAGGCGAGCACACCAGCAGCAGCAGGGCTTTTGGCTAGCGAGGCAAGGCCCAGGGAGGGGAGGGAAAATGAAAGAGCTTTTGGGGGGAGAGAGGAGCTACCCTTTCCACTGGGGGGGGGGCACTGCAAGGTCCCTGCCTACTAGGTGTCCAGCCATGGGCAGTACTGGACGGCAGCGCCAAAGCCCAGGAGCAGCAAGGCGCAGACAAGGGCATACAGAACCACTGCCATGCTGGTCAAGAGGGTGCCCAGGCGGCAGCTGGCGCAGGGGAAGGAGCAGGAGAGAGGGAAGCGGATCCCTGGGCAGCTGTCGCCTTCGGTCAGTCTTACTTCAGCAGCTGCCGTGGAAGCCTCTGCCCCCTTCCCAGCCCTTCCAGGCACTGGATCCCTGGCGGGCATGCCCACCCTGCAACTCTGGGGCTGGGGTTTTCTCTGGAGAAGGGGAGGCAGGTGCGGGCCTCAGCAGGTGCCCTTGGGTCCTCCCAGCTCAATGCGGGGAAGTCCAGATGGCTTGGGAAGCTTTGATGCCTCTCCGTCTCCAGCATGCTTCTGCCGCGGGAGACAAGCTGCCATTGTCTCTTTCAGCTCTTCCTTCCGGCTTGGCTCCAGCGCCGGCTGCCCAGGAGAGTTGGTGAGGCGAGGGAGAGGAGGGCCAGCAGGGCAGCAGGCAGGCCAGCCAACGCTCTCTTCAGCTGCCACCCCAGGCGAGTGGGAGCACCGGTCCTGGATGCGGGTGTCTGATCAGTGATTTTAAATGCGAGCGGGAACAGTAGTGAAACTCGATCAAAATGACCATGTGACCACAGCCTGGTGTAGATGATTCTCTGGTCTTAACTAATTCCATAGCTGTTGTTCTCATAGATGGTGTAGGTGGCAGGCACAGAAATCTGAAGGCAAGTTTAAAGGCTTGACTGCTCAGATACTCTGCAGTAAGTTGTGAGTGCAGAAAGGGCCCTAGACGTGTTTACTTCCAGAACTTGGCCAAGTCTAGTTTAAAGCCTAGTATAATTGATGGGGATCTTCTGCAATACCGGCTAAGAATAGATGGATAGTAAACACTACATCAGTGAAAAGGATTTGTATCCAAGAAAAAAGGTAACAAATATCACCTGTATGTTTACTTTGATTTCTCTTCCTTTATCCTGTCCTGTTTTATCCTGTCCTGCACTTCCAAGCTGATTTGGGGGGAGGGGGAGCAAGAGTGGGTCAAGCTGGTGTCAGGAACTGACAATAGCCCCTCTGTGATTTGCTTTCGATTTCTTTGTTCTGGTGAATTCCTCGCTTGTACCCCTTATCTGTCTCAACCCCCTTCGCCTTTGCAGCTGCAAATGTCACTTTGATGTATATTGGTTGCCCTGGTTAATGTTACCTTTCTAGACGGGAAAATGGCGACCCAAATTCCTGCACGTCACTATAAACAAATGGTCTTCACTCTCATGCATCCCTCCTCCCTCTTTCCGGGCCAGAGTGTGTTATCTTGTTGTGAAACCTTGGAAGCTTCTTTATGGCTGTCAGCCCGGAATTGTTGTGCCTAGCTTCACACATGTGGGTCACCCAGATCAAGAAGGGAATTTTTATAACTTTCTCACCTAGTATGGGAACCCCAACGGTCCTTTCCCTTTTCCCGCGTTCACCTATTGATTCTGATTGGTTTAATGCTCGTGTTCAATTGTGGCTGTGGGGTATATTAACCATGACTGTCTTTCATTATCCATCTCTAACGAACATTGAGAACCTGTTTGCAGTGTTAGACAATAAAGAACTTTGATTCAACGCAAAGGTCTGATCTCTTTCTGTCAACTCAGAAGCCTCACAGCTAGCCCTTAAATAAGATCTCGGGGTGGAGTCTGTCACATGCTTTTAAGCACATTCTGTCATGCATGCCCTATGAAATCACACACGCACACCGTCTCTCATGCTCACACACAAAACAGTCATAAGTAACATGCAGAGATATGTGCACCCTCGCAAGAACAAAAGCTAGATGCATTGTGTATACACACACACACACTCTCTCTCTTCCTTTTGGGCTGGCAACTTCTTGGTCAGGCTGATTGCAGGAACTCCTGGGGACGGGGAGGGTGCCTGCCTGGGCTTGGAGACTGCTCTGCTTTCTGTGATTTCTGGAACCGGAGCTCAGGGCAGGCTCCGAGGCAAGGCCCAGTGAACCTTTAGAACAGCTCCCACATCTGCCCACCGGCATCTGCCAGCTCAGCAAGAGAGAAGTGAGGCAATGATCTGGTCCTTGGTCAACGGCAGGCACCCACCAAGAGGTGGGCCCAGCAGACGATTCACAATGCCTGTTTCTGGGTCTGGTAAAAGGTCACGCCTACATTCTGAAAGAATAAGATTAGAAGTAATACAGTGCTTCTAACACATTTTCTGAAATCCGTGTAAGCAGAGGAAAATCTAAAAAATATCTAGGAATTTTCAGTGCATTTATTAAAATGTGCTGCTATTATGGGGTCCAGGGTAGGGTTGCCATCTTCCAGGGGGTGGGTACAACAAAGATAATACAGGTGGTGCAAATGCAGTTTGCACCATATAAATATGGTGAAAGCATTACATGAAACATACGAAGGCTAATTAATAACTTGCCACTGCAGCCTCCACTAGGCATGTCTTATATGTGATTGATGGTAGTCTTTTATGACTGATGTTGCCTTTGGCAACTTTGACTCTAATGCTGGTTTCTTGCAACACATCAAATAATAATTTCTGCTCAGATGAAGTCTTCAGATGAAACGAGTTTTGTATTCTGGAAAACCTCGGCCAAATGAACTGGAACTGAACTGATTGTTTGAGTATTTTGTAATGATTTTGTATGTCTCATGTAACACTTTCACTATATTTATATTAGAACTGCATTTGCACAACCTTTATTATCTTTGTTGTACTCGGCTTTCAGGGTTGTGGTCCTCTGGTTTTCTTGATCTTCCAGGTGGTGGCTGGAGAGCTCCTGGGATTACAACTGAACTCCAGGCAAAAGAGAGAGTTTCACCTGGAGAAAATGGCTGCTCTGGAAGGTGGGGTTTATGGCATCGTACCCTACCGAAGTCCCTCTCCTCTCCTCCCCTCCCCATACCCCGCCCTCCTCAGCAAGGGCGTAGACTTTCCAATTTCCCGGGGGGCTGGGCCAGAGACATTACAGGCCATTGTCTCCAGGGGAGGCTCAGCACGTCCTGGAAAAGTTCGGGGGGGGGGGAAACTCCAGCTCCCCAGCCCCCCCTGAAGTTGATGCCTATGCTCCTCAGGCTCTACCCCAAAAATCTCCAGGCATTTCCCAACCCAGAGCTGGCAACCCTAAGTTTGGGGTGTGACTAGGGCTGCCAAGTCAGCCCGGGGGGCGGGGGATCCCCCACTATAGGGGTTCCCGATCCGCCGGCCGGCATTCAGCCAGCAGGGGGAACCCCGCCCCAGAAGTCGTCCGGTGAGGACAACTTCCCCCGTGTAATGACGTCACCCAGGGCAACGCCCCCAACATGATGACATCACCTCCGGGTGACGTCATTACATCGCCGTGGCGCGCACGTGCCAGAAGAGCTCCCAGGGGGAGAACAACTCCCCCCCGCCGGTAAGTCGCCGGCACTTGGCAGCCCTAGGTGTGATATGGAATGTAGCATTCAGTTCTTAATTCTTTTTAAAATCATACCCATTGAGGACCCCCCTTTTTGCCTTAAACTGTTTTCATTTGAATAATTGATGGGGGAAAAAAAGTTCTCAAAACAAAAGTTGATCCATTCTGATCCAAAGGTACCATCTTTGTCCACCATGTTTTTCTTAGGGAGATCCTTGTTCCTTCATGTGCCAAACAAGCGCGGAAAAGAATACTGCCTGCTGAGTAATGGTGTTCAGAGCTTTGTGTTGAAGAGATCTGTGTACAGGCTGCTCAATCCTTCTTTGACTATAAGGAAAAAAATCCCCCCCTTAATATCTGCAGAGTTGTCTGTCCAGCATAATGATATGGAACAGGGGTGTACTGGGCATTCTCCAGCTTCTTTTATATAAACATGACTTCAACACATCAGCTGGGAGATGAATCCCAGAGTGCTCAGTTCCTCCAAGAACAGCCTGATGTTCTTTGCATGGAGATTGCAAGACTGTAAGCACAGTTCTATAGAAGCTGGTTCCATTAACTTAATAGGATTTCACTGTTATTGTCTCTGGCTTGCATCTGACATGTTTACAGTATAGGTGCCATCTTAGATTCCTCTCACTGGATGGTGCAATAGTATTCCCAACTGAGGCTTAAAAAGTGAACAGGAGGGAATTTTGGAAGGATCATTAGGGACAGCAGTAGTATAGTAAACTAAGTGAAGTTTTGGAAAACAGAGCTACAGCATAGTTTGGCATTACAAATCCTGTGTTATCTGGCACTATGGTATCCTGGAAATAGGAACAAAAATAAAGAGCCAGTTTGGTGTAGTGGTTAAGTGCGCGGACTCTAATCTGGGAGAACCAGGCTTGATTCCCCACGCCTCCACTTGCAGCTGCTGGATGACCTTGGGCAAGCCATAGTCCTGAAAGAGCTGTCCTTGAAAGGGCAGTTCTCAAAAGAGCTCTCTCAGCCCCACCTACCTCACAGGATGTCTGTTGTGGGGAGGGGGAGGGAAAGGAGTTTGTAAGCCGCTCTGAGACTCCGAGTGAAGGGCGGGCTATAAATCTAATCTCTTCTCTTCTCCTTCTTTGTAAGGAAGAAATCATGATGTCAACAGGATTCATATCCTAAAACATGCCACAAAGTATGGGTGCTCTAGAGTCTTATGTCAAATTTATTTTTAGAAATTCTGGTTGCTGTGAGGCTTTTGCCATCTTTTTCGTGGATAAAGTCTTGTCACCCCACCACGACCTGCCTGCCAGCATTGGCCCAATCTGCATCTGCTGTGTAAAGCTGTTTCGTTCTGCACCGACTTCCTTTGCCTCCCATTTGGCACAGTATAAAAGCTTGCCATCTGCATCAGGACAGGTTTTTTTTGGGGGGGGGGAACAGCTGCACTGTGGGGAGGAAACAGCACTCGCGACCCCACCACAGAAAGTAAAGGGGGTGACCTGGCGTAGGGGGAGGGGGGGAGGAAAGAATGAGTTGGGTAAAAAACATGTAATGCCCAGTGGTTGCCAGGCAGGGCGTTCTGGAGATTGCCCCAGGAAATAACAAATGGCTCAGGGGTGGGCGTGCTTCCAACCCCCCCCCCCCCCCCATGATCGCAGAAAAATGTTCCCTGGCTGCTTTTAAATGCAGACAACTGGATTTTCAGCTAACTTGTTTCCTTTGTGGCAATTTGCGTATCTCCTTAGAAAAGATGGGGGGGGGGGGAGAATTCAGCTCCATTTGTCTGCCTTTTGCTTACAGTGGCTCAAGGGCAGGGAGGAGCAATTGGGCCAGCTTAAAACCAAATCCAGATAACGCAGTGAGACACTGTAGTGACCTTGGAGTCACCATTAAATGGCAATAAAATGATGCAGACAGCTGATGCTGAGACAAAAATAGGAGAGTGAATGCAGCATGAGATGCAGACAGAAATTTGTGAAACATTGTGGGATCATTGGCACGGCGGCAGGAAAGACCAAGGCAGATGGGACCATTGATACAGTACGTGAACTGGAAGCTCTTTGGCCATCTTTGAATCCAGTATTTGATAACTTTGATAACTTCAGCTGACTCCCAGGAAGACATTGACAGGATTCTGGGTGCTGTTAGGCCGACCACATGCCTCTTAGACCCATGCCCATCATGGTTGGTGAAAGCCAGTGATGAGGGAATTCGGGGGGCCCTGGTAGACATCATCAATCTGTCCCTTAGCTCAGGGGTCTATCTGGGGGGATTAAAAGAGGCTCTGGTAATACCGCTCTTAAAGAAACCATCTTTGGACCCTATGGATCCTGCCAATTACTGCCCAGTCTTGAACTTTTTGATTATGGATAAGGTAATTGAGAGAGTGGTGGCAGAACAGCTCCAGAGTTTCCTGGAAGGCATGTCAGCCCTAGACACATTCCAATCCAGCTTCTGCCCTGGCCACAGGATAGAGATAGTGCTGGTCACCCTCACAGACAATCTTCACAGGCAGCTGGATCGAGGCAGGTCAGCACTGCTGTTCTTATTAGCTCTGATAGCAGGGGTTGATATGGTCGACCACAACCAGTTGATCCACTGCTTCACTGATGTAGAAGTTCATGGGATAGCTTTGAAGTGGCTTACCTCAGGGACAGAGGGTGGTGCTAGGAGAGAGGGTGTCATCGAGACACACTTTGGTGTGTGGATTTCCTCAGGGATCAGTCCTCTCTCCAATGTTGTTTAACATCTATATGCACCCCCTCACCCAGTTTGTGTGGAATTTCAGGCTGGGCTGTCACCAATTTGTGGATTACATCCAACTGTATCTGTTGATGGACAGACAAACACCACCTTAACTATTTTGGCTGCGTGGCTGAAAGCTGTGGTTGGATGGTTGAAACAGAGCCGGCAGAGACTGAATCCATCAAAGACAGAGGTTATGTGGCTGGGAAGGGAGGACTCAGGGTTGGGGTACCAACTCTGGGCTCTTGACAGAGTACCTCTAACTCCAGAACCTACCGTCAGGAGCCTGGGTGTGCTTCTGGAGGCCTCCTTATCAATGGAGATCCAGATCACAAATGTTGCCAGATTGGCATTTTTTTCCAGCTTTGCTGGGTCAGGCAACTGGCCCCCTTCCTGTCTCACTCTGACGTTGCCATAGTAATTCATACAACAGTCATCTCCAGGTTAAACTACTGTAACCCACTCCATGCAGGGCTACCCTTGAGACTGACCTGGAAACTGCAACTGGTCCAGAATGCAGTGGTGCAGGTTCTCATGGGACAGCACATATCCAACCAGTGCTTCGCTAGCTGCACTGGCTCCCGGTTAAATACTGGATCAGGTTCAAGGTCTTGGTACTAACCTTTAAAGCCCTAAACTGTCTGGGACCAACATATCTATGGGACTAACTCTCTTGGTATACCCCCAAGAAGAGCACTATGCTCTGGAGAGAAAAACCTTCTGGTGATCAAAAAGTTACCTGGCTGTCTTCAACCAGAGCCAGGGCTTTTCTAGCCCTGGCACTGGCCTGGTGGAACTTTCTGCCAAATGACATCTGTGCCCTGTGGGACTTGGTACAATCCCGCAGGGCCTGTAAGATAGAGATGTTCCGCCAGGCCTTTGGTTGAGAACAGCAATGGTTTCCATCATGCCTGTACCTCCCTCTGTGGAGCCATTTCTCTCTCCTCCTTTTTGCCCTCCCCCCATGGGGTAAGGCTAGAAATTGGTTTTGAGTGTCCATCCTGTAATAGTTATTGGAATTTTAATAATTTTAATTCTTCACTGATTGATTGTATTTTATTGAAATGTTGTAAACCGCCCTGAGCCCATGTGCGGGGGAGGGCAGTCTATAAATTAATTAAATAAATAAATAAATAAGTTCTTCTTTCATTCATCACACACTGGTCTAATCCCTTTCTCCTCTCTGCATCTATATCCATTGCAAGCAGAAAATTATCTGCCCTTCTCTTTCACCTGTCTGAGGTTCCAACTACATATTATAAAGTACTCATGTTCAGTGGGGAACAACACAAGGACTTTTCATCAAATATGCAGTAGGAGTTTTGTGCCTCCCAGACACGAACTGGCTTCTTGTCACCAAAGGAGGCAAGGAGAAGCAGCTTTAGCCTCTCACCTCTCCTGTTTCCGCGCCTGCAAACTGCCCCCCCCCCAGCTGCTATTGGCTTCCTTGTAAAAATCTTGTCAGATGGCCACATGGCGCTTCAAACAAAATCACTTCTCCTTCCCCTTTCTGAGCCCCTTCCCCCTCCTCTTCTATAAAACAAATACATGAATTTTATACTTTTCATTTTCTCCTGTTGAGCCAGTGTAGTGTAGTGGCTAAAGTGTTGGACTAAGATTTGGGAAATCCAGGTTCAAATCCCCACTTGTCCCATGGAAGCTTGCTGCTGGTGACCTAGGGTCAGTCCCACACTCTCAGCCTAACCTACCTCACAGGGTTGTTGTGAGGATAAAACAGAGGAGAGGGGAATGATGTAAGCAGCTTTGGGTCCCCATTGGGGTGAAAGGTGGGATATAAATAAACTAAATAAATAAATCTTTGGAAAAATTGTAATGGCCTCCCTAAGTATAGGCACTTTGTTTCCCCCCTACTCATTTTTTTAACTATTGCAAAGTGTGGGGTAGAGAATTCCTTTCTTCCTGATACCAAAAAAAGATCTTCTTTATACTATGAAAATTGGGGAGGGGGGGGTTAATATTTATTTGCCAAAAGCTCAGACACTTATTCATTCCTCAGTACAATCACTTTCTGAAAAGTTAAAATAAAATTACCTGGTTTGTGCATTTTCAGTAAACCCATAAGGGAACACACAATGGTGAATAATTCCTTCCACATTATCAGCTCTAGACAAACCAGTCTGTGGGTGCATTCATATGGCTCTTTTGAGCTGTGCCAGGCATGAGTGCCTGGTGGGTTTAAAGTGCACATCAAGACTTCAACATCTGGGAATCGTGCTGCTTTCGTTAGTAGCCCATCGATCCCCATCGGAGATCCGTACTTAAAAGATAGTAGTTAAAGTCTGGTCTAAAGCTGGCCGACAGGCCAATGCCGGACTTTCCACCATCAGGTCGTACCATCAGCTTGCAATCAGCCCATAGGGATGGCCTCCAGACCATCCCGAACAGCCGCCATTTTAAAAAACTCTTAGCGATGTGCGAATAACCGCTTAAACATGCAACATCCCCAGAGCTCTGCTCAAGCGATCCAAACAATGCTATGTTTCTGAGGGTCCTCTGAACTTTGTCAACTTTATTAAGTGAAATGGTACCTAGAGAAAGATACTTCTGCCTGTGTTTTTACCATTTTTAGTACGCGGATGTGCAGAGAAACAAGTATATGGTGAGGCGCCTATGCGCATGCGCAGACAGAATTTTTTTTTAAATAGCTGACCACACGGTTCCTCACAGTGTATGCCATCTAGACAATCGACTGTGGGAGTCACACACAGTGAAGTGCTTCACAGGCGGGCTGTCTGGTTGTGCAACGCTGGATCAAAAAGATCTAGCTCAAATTACAGCCGGGCCAATGGTGGGATTAGCTGCCCGTCTGAACACACTCTTTGTTTCGTTCATGTTACAACTTAGAGTGCAAATATGTAAGGAAGGAAGACTATTTGGCAGGCTCTTGCACCATGTTCCTGGGAATCCAGTTGTGGACGGTCACTACTTGAAAGAAAACAAAGCTGTCACCACAGTAAGGCCCATAGCAAGGCTGGTGTTAGGGTTGCAGGGGGGGGGGGGGGTAGAGTTGCCAGCTCCAGGTTGGAAAACTCCGGGAGATTTGGGGGTGGAGCCTGGGAAGGGCAGGGACCTCAGTGGGGCATAATGCTATAGAGTGCACCCTCCAAAGCATCCATTTTTTTTAGTGGAAGATGAGCTGTAATGCTGGGGGATCCTCCGGTTCCACCTGGAAGCTTGCAAGATCTGAACTTTCCAGTCATTATAGGGTTAACTAGCTTATCTTCAGTGCCATTGTTTAGACTGACCTGGAAGGGAAACCTGGCAGGCAGCCAATGTAAGAAAAGCCCGGGAAAGTAAAGGGGTATGTTTGTGTTGATTGGTTACTGTATTCAGGTGACTTCCCTCTAGGGGTCAAGAAGAAGGAGAGATTCTCCATTCTGTTCTCACAATGCCTTGTCAAGAGTAAGATGCAAAATGTAGCTCTTAGATATGTTTGTTATTTTGCAGCTCTCCTGTGATCCCCATCCTTTAGAAATAAAGCATTTTTAAACTGAAGGAAACATCTCTCCAGTGAAGCAAAGATCCATTGAAACTCTGAATACTTAAGCATCTTGACTATTTTTCTCCAACAGAGCCTGGGGAGGGCAGGGACCTCAGTGGGGCATAATGCTATAGAGGGCACCCTCCAAAGCATCCATTTTCTCCAGTGGGAGATGAGCTGTAATGCTGGGGGATCCCCAGGTCCCACCTGGAAGCTGGCATCCCCTAGGCTGAGCTGAAAGCAGAGCCGAGCCGTTCTTGGGGGCCCTCAGAGTACTACACAGCAGTGTCAGACAGACCTGGGGGTACCAGTTGTGACAGGGTGAAGCATCCCTCACCACTTTCCCACTTAAGACTGTAGCCTCCCAGGGCTGCTGTTCATTGTAAAAGAGAGGGAACTGTTACATCACATGCATTTCCGTGCAATTTCTGTTTTTTCTTCTCACTTATCTATTAACTTGCTTACTTGATGCTTTTTTATTGGATCGCATCCTCATCTAACATTTGTAAGTCTCGCTATGACTTGTCTTGCTCTTTGAAAATAGATGCGTTTGGCTCACGTTCCCTCAGATCCATCATCTCCTCCCATTCATTTTCCAAACCAGACTTTCTGCTGGGTTCGTCAGTACTTTTAAAATGTCAGAGTTTTATCTGCAAAGTAGAAATAACGATAATTTACTCATTGGATGGGGAACAGAAATGAAGTATTTGTGTACCTTTAAAGCAGCAGATTCATTAATAATGCTGTCCTAGAAACCAGACAGTTCAGCATTTAATTATTATAGCTGAGGCTGGAAAATGCGCTGATAAATATATACATGCAAGCTGCCCAAGTGCTGTGTTAAATCCAACTTTCAGTTCAGTTCATTTATTCATTGCCAGCATCCATCTGCTTCTTTGCTGGCATCACAAAAGCAACTTTATGGGAAAGCTGAAAAGCAGCTCTGTGTGGTCAACCAAGTTTTTAAAGGATATGGCAGCATCCACCACTGGACATGACAGAGGTTCCACAGGGGAAGGCAGCAGAGAGAAAGTGATCAATCTGTTCCTTGCATTCATAATTTCACATTGAGTTTTTCGACTTCTGAAAGGCCAGAGGGAGACTATTTACTTTGCAGTTCCATTCCCAGGCTTTGCTCATGTTTGCCTTTGACAAAATTATCGGGAAGGTAAAATGCAAGTCAGTTGTTTGCATCCTTTCCTTTCATTCATTCCAGTGGCTTCCAGACTCTGCAGGATGTAAAAATCTGCCCCCTTCATTCCAATTCATTATGAAGTCTTTGTCTCTGGTTGTACTGTGGCATCTAAATCTCACTTTCTTCAAAGACCTCCTCAGTGGTCTCACCAACTGTGACTTCTCCCTCGCTGCTGTCAGAGCTGCACTTTCTGGCCATGGGCCTCCATGTGGGGCTTAGCGCGACATTGCAGCATGGTCTCTGCTTTGCCACCTGCATGCTGTGAGGCTGAGACATTTCCAAGGAGTGTTGCTGTTTCTTGGATTTCCTTGGACACCTCCCCAGGAGCTTGATGATATCCCACGGCAAGCAGACAAAGGGATATGCCAGCAGGAAACGAGACCATTGCTTATGCAGTTCAGTTTTCACCTAGAAAACAAAGAGACAGTAAGTAGGGTGAAAATCCCTTGTGGGGATTTGCAAATGCTGTACTGCCTATCCTGGAGCACTAAGTACTGAGGTTACAGAGCAGGCATAGAAATGTGCCCTTTGGGGAGCTTCTTGGGCCAGCATTGAAGTCATCTTACAGGAGAAAGCCCTGACTTTCATGGGAAACACAAGCAGAAAGCCATAGGACATTCTTAGGGACCTGAGACCAGCAAGATGTCAGAAGTGTGACTCACAAGTGTACAGCAACTGTTCATGCACTTGATACCACACTTCTGACATCTTGCAGTGGTCTCAGGTCTATTTTGCATCTGGCATTGCCCTGCCACATTTCATGTGCTCTGTTTGCTGATGTACAGAAGCCAGGATCAAGAAGATCCCTATTACAATATTTGGGCAGACGATCCACACACTTGTACCTAGGTATCATTTAAAAGTCTTTGATAGGATTTTACAATGCAGAAGATACTGGAAACAGTCGTTGATTCATCCATTCATGCTGCTGCCCCCTTCACAAGCCGACTTTTCCACCTACTTTCATTTTCCCTCTAACTTCTTTGATACAACTGTACTTTAACTCCTCCATGTTGACTGCTGATGTTTAAAGGTTGAGTATCAACATCTTCCTGAAAAACCACCACAAAAAAGTATACATTTCTTTAAAAGTGGTCCAGAGGTGCAGGGGCGTGTACTCTAGACTAAAGAGGTGCAGCTTTTTGGTGAATTCAAATTTCTGTGTAAAAAACTGCAGGAAAACTCACAAAGTTCTGATTTTGCATACCTGTCCACAGCCATTGTTCCCCTGACTTGCTGCGGCATCATTTTATTTTAAACTTGAAAAAGCCTTATTTTCTGTGTGATCTCAGCCAGTCAGTGATTGTGCAGTGAAAATGAAGCTGCCACAGTTCCAGGTAGCCAGTCTGGTTTGGTTCCATGATGATGTAACTGAGGACATTTAAAGCCCTCAATACCATTACTGGGGGTGGGGGTGGGGGGGGTGTTGATGGAAACTATTCCCAGCCAGCTGGGTTGATATTACAGTCCTGTTGTGATGGCTGCTTCCTTGCCTACCAGAACTGGACAGCAAAACATTTGCCCTGATCCAGCTGACTAGGAATAAGGCCCGTGGTGGAAATAAATACAACGGGCTCTAGAAAGAGGTGCTGGGCAAGTACCTTGGCCTTGGGCACTCAGCATCAATTTGCTGTGGCGACCTCAGCAGGGTATAATGACACAGAGTCCACCATTTTCTCCAGGGGAACTGATCTCTGCTACCTGAAGATCAGTTGTAATTCTGGGTGATCTCCAGTTCTCCCCTGGAGATTGACAGCAATGGTCCCCCAGGAGGAAATGGCTGGTTTGGAGGGTGGAGTCTATGGCATTGTACCTGTCTGAGGTCCTACCCCTCCTCAAACCCCATCCTCTCCAGGCTCCACCCTTCAATTCTCCAGGATTTCCCAACCTGGAGTTGGCAACCCTACCTCCTTCCCAACCAACCATCAACCTACCGTTATCTGCCCCTCTGACTTCAGCTTTCCATCTCCTTCCCCCTCCCACCTGGAGAGCAGCTGTAATTCTGAGTGATCTCCAGCCCTCACCTAGGGATTGGCAACAATGCTTCCCCAGGAGGAACTTGCTAGTTTGAAGGGTGGAGTCTATGGCATTGTACCTGTCTGAAGTCCCACCCCTCCTCAAACCTCACCCTCTCCAGGCTCCACCCTTCAATTCTCCAGGAATTTCCCAACCTCGAGCTGGCAACCCTAGACAGGACTGGCCCCAATGAGTTTACTAACAGAACCAAGCTTGGTTGCCTAGCAACAGGCACTGAGGGGAAAGAAGGATTGCCAGCTCTGAGTAGGGAAATACCTGAAGATCTGGGGGGTGGATCCTGTGGAGGGCAGTGTTTGGAGAGGGGAAGAACTGAGCCAGGTGCAATGCCATAGGGTCTATACTCCAATGCAGCTATTTTCTCCAGGGGAATTGATCTCTGTCATCTGGAGATCAATTGTAACAGCAGGAGATCTTCAGGTCCCACCGGGGACTGGCAACCCTAGGGGAAAGTCAGCCACCACAGCAGGAGGTTGAAGCGAATGGTCCAGTTGCAGGAGAAGCATCTTCGTCCGGAGAGACAGCTGGTTTGGCAGTTAATTCTGAAGGAAGAGTGTCCAGGCTGGCAGTGGGCAGGGGAGAGGAGCAGACCCAGCACCCAGCCAATGGCATGAGTAGAGTGGCTGTTGATGGGCCAATGCTGATGGAGCACACTGCACAGCCAATGGGAGAGCTGTAAATGGCCAATATGTAAGGGAATTAGATAGATAGATAGATAGATAGATAGATAGATAGATAGATAGATAATATAGGTATATATATATCACCTCCGGGTGATGTCATTGCATTAGACATATCTGGCACACGCTCTTTGGGGACAGGGCTTGGGGGGGGGACCAAAATCAGGGGAATCCCCTGGGTGCCCAAAATCAGGGGAAACCCTGCCCCCATCAGGGGTATGGCAACCCTACGTAATACTGAAACAATTATGTGGGTCACACAGCTAGGGATGCCAGCCTCCAAGTGGGACCTGGGGATCCCCTGGAGTTACTGCTCATCTCCAGACTACAGAGATAACTTTCCATAGAGAAAATGGATGATTTGGAGGGTGGAGTTTATGGCATTGTACCTCAATGAGGTCCCTGTTCTCCCCAGGTTCCACCCCCAAATCTCTAGGAGTTTCCCAGCCTGGATCTGCTGGTGGTGGTCAGGGGAGGTACTTGGCAACCCTAGACTGCTGCCAGTAAAAACCCTGACAGAAACAATTAGGACCTCCCCCCCTCCCCCAAACATTCTAATCTTCTCACAGTTGACACCTGGAGCTGATGCCATTTCAAAAGGTATTTTGGGGGATTCTATGGTCCCTGAAGGGTTTTTTTAACTTTTCAGATTTTTCTGCAGACCGAGGAAGGGGCCTGAGTATGTAGGAAAAGCTGTTGGGGGAGAGTGAGCTCTCTTTCAGCAGAAATAAGCATCCACACAGAAAAAAACACCCTCTCAGAATTAGAATATAGATATAGATATAGATATATATTGGATTAGTTATGGCAAAATGGGGATAGCAAGGCATGTTTGAATGTATATCACAACAGAAATAATGTAGTGCAGATGGACCACAATGCAAATGCCAACTATCTGCCCTGCATTTCTCTTATCTAAATATGTATCTGAATGATCAAACTCCATATTCTGCCCCAATTAATCAACTATGTGCAGGCTGATCAGGAAGAGGGAGCATCAACCCAGTTGCTTTGACCAGAGAGATGCCTTTTTTCTTCACACCTTTTAACAAATAAGTGTAAACAATCACCAGAAAATGTACTGCATTTTGTGGGTTATAACAATGTTCGAGAAATGTCCCTCCTCCCATTGTGGCTCAGCTCTGTTCCAACCTGCTGCACAACATGGCAGGCTGAGTCTCTTCCTCACCTGCAAAGGCACTCAAAGGCCAACATGCCAGCTTATTGCGCAACACAGTGGACAGGGGCAGCTAGTCACAGGTCAATTTATTCACAAGACACTCTCCTGATTTGTTATTTCTAGATGTGCTGTTCTCCCCAACCATCCCAAGGAACATTGTGGGGAAAATTTAGTACTTTTCCAATCAGAAAATAACCTTCCCATAAAAAACACAGAAGACCATTAAGAACACTACCCAGCCTGAGGTACAGAATGTACCTGCTAGCATGTCCTGGGGCATAGACTAGGGAAAGCAAATGCTACAGGCACCATCCTTAATGTTTGCAGAGTCTTGGTGATGGAGTTTCTGGCTTGTTTCCATTCATATTGTTTGTACATTTGTTAGCAACAAAGATACCACAGTTTTAACCTACCTCGCCATTAGAAAAACAGTACAAAAGTGCTACAAGAAACCCCTGGAAGAGAGAAAAGATAAATTAGATTTGAGTGTTGCCCAAATATAATTCAACTCTGAACTTATACGATCACATAATATTGTTCTGAAAAGCACCTGAAACCTGAGCCATCACACAGGCAAACTGAACATTAATATAACTACTTTTATTTTGTTGAAGAATGGTCTTTGACTCAACCATGGGACAAGGCATCAAACCCATGCCCATATCCCTATTTTATTTCCCTTACAATGGTTTTGTCCAAGGAAGTGTCTGGCTTGCAGTACAATTTTCACTAACTTCTAGCATACCTTCTGCTTCTTATTTACAGCTACCCGTTATTAGGCTAATATGAATCTGACTTTGGTGCACAGGGTTTCTGTTGGCAACAGGGGTCAGAACATCTAAAATTTAAGGACTATATTTTCAGGCAGACATTTGAAAGAATGTGCATCCTAACAAAAGATCCAACATACAGCATCACTTTACTTACTTGATACCTTTCTTACTTTGGGACCAATAAGTTAATTTGAAATTCTGTTTGGTGGTAGATAACCAACCTACTGTGAAACTGTTATATCTGCAAATTTCACATGTAGCCACAATTTGGATCAGAGTCACATGGCAAGGGAGTAGGAAATCTAACCCTTCAAGCCCCTGCTCTGTACCACTAACTAAAGCCAGGATTTATGTGCCGTTCTTAGAGTTTGAAAGTAAAAGTAGACAGATTTTGTTTACGAACATGGGTGTTCTGGTACCATCACCAGCGTCCTCTTCTGACCCCAGAAAAGCTCATTCTTGGGATCACCACACCCACATGCAGTAATATCCACTCAGGTCCATTGGCTGCAGTAAGGAGAGGGGAGGAAGGGAAATGCCCTTTCAGCAGAACTCCACTGACAAAAGATGGCGAGTGGAGCAGTTTTGCCCTCTTCCCCCTGTGTCATTATTACTTAATGAGGGTCTTGCTACCCTAGAAATCATGTTCCTGTGGTTGGCAAAGGCTGCTGAGAGGATGGGCAAGCAGGGAAGATCCATGATCCTTGTGCAAAGATCCAGGCTGCGGTCACACGGCCCCTTTAAATCCGAGAGCCCTCCCGGATTAAAGGGGCCGCGCTGTCAGGGGTGTGGCCTAATATGCTAATGAGTTTCTGCTGTTAGATGTGGCCTATTATGGCCTATTATGCTAATGAGTTCTACAAAAAAAGCCCTGGCTAAATGTCTTGTTAAAACTTCTGCGTTTATATTCAAAATGCCAAAATATGGCAACTATATATTACCAAAGATAATTGGACTGGAAAGAAACTATGCACACTGATAAATCCCAATTCCTGTATCTTGGACAATCTCATTAAAAAGACATATAAATTAAAAGGCATGGGCAAAAGGATCGAATCCTGAAGCATAGATCCCATACCACTGATTCCTCATAATGACTTTCTGATAACAGCCAGACAGAAAAAAACCATTTTAACATCAATTCCACTCTCTTTTCAGTTTCCCCCTGGGGAACCACAGTGTCAAACATGGCAGAAAGATCTAACCGAATAAATAGGTATGCGTTTCCCTTATCCTGCTGTATTCAGAGATCATCTGCTAGTACAACAAGAGTGGTCTCCATGTCAAAGCCAAGTGCAAAGCCAGCCTGTATGTGTCAAAATCACATGATTCATCCAGGAAATCTCAGAATTGCTCTGCCAACAGTCTCTCAATTACTCTGTCTAGGTATGGTAAGTCTGACAGAGGCCAATAATTGACTATAATCTCCCTGTCATCAGATGGACTTTTTAAAGACAGGATGAATTATTGCTTGCTTTATGGTCTTTGGAAATTTGCCTCTTTGTGGTAAGGAGTAAATATGAAACAACAGAATCTTCTCTTTATCTCTACAAGACTGAATTAACCAAGAAGGACAAGGACTGAGAAAACATGGTTGGCTTCACAAGCTTCAGGGTCCTGTCAACATCATTCAAGGAGATCAATCCAAAATGATCCTTATATTCTATCGATTGACCTGCCTCCAAAGTGGCAGTCAGGTCAGAACAGGACAGATAGATTTTATCAGGAAAGAAATACTGTTAGCACAATTTTTCCACAGTCAATGCTGTAGCTGTTTCCCAGCTGTCTTGAAGAACAAGGGAAACCAATGAACAGTCCTCGAGAGGTGGAATTCCAGACCTCCAACAAAGCTTAAGTGTCACCCGTGAGATTCTCAAAATCCCCAAAAGCTTCCTGGAAACCAAGTGGATCCATTAGCCTCTGGAGTGGACCTTCCTAACTGTCCCTCAGCCCTTGCAAATAGGAAGCACAAAGATCAAATTGAACCTCAGCAGAAATGGTCTGATCACAACAAGGGCATAACCTGACAATGTCACCTAAGCATGAATGTTGAAGCCCCCCTGAAGAACGTGGCAAGAGCAGACCTGAGACCACTTCTGCAAGCCTAGCTTGGAAGGAAATGTTAATAAAAGATGTGTCAGTGGTATTTAATGCATTTTAAGTTAACAGTTTTTTTGGCCTAGGGTTGCCAGCTCCAGGTTGGGAAATACCTGGAGATTTTGGGGGTGGAGCCTGAAGAGGATGCGGTTTGGGGAGGGGAGGGACTTCAATGGGGTATAATGCCATGGAGTCCATCTTTCGAAGTGGCTATTTTATCCAGATGAACGGATCTCTTTCACCTGGAGATCAGTTGTAATAGCGGGAGATCTCCAGCCACTACCTGGAGGCTGGCTACCCTATTTTGGCCTTACAGTATAAATACATCAGGCTGACTCAAAACCTTTCTTAGTACAAACAGAAGACACTTTTACCTGCATAAAGGGAGGTAAATGACTTCTCTGCTCTCCCCCCCACACACACACACTATAGTTCCTTTCTATGCTGTACCCCATGCCATTCCTGAAGATCCCTTAAGAATGGCTTTTCTGGTAATATAAGAGGAAGTCAAAAGGTAGCTGGAATAACAGACAAGTTTGGCCTTGGAGAGCAAAGGCTAACAGAGTTTTGTCAAGAGAACATGCTGGTCATAGCAAACACCCTCTTCCAACAACCTAAGAGGCGACTCTACACGTGGACGTCACCACATTGGCAACATGAAAATCAGATTGGTTATATAATTTGCAGTCACAAATGGAGAAGCTCTATACAGTCAGTAAAAACAAGACCTGGAGCTGACTGTGGCTCAGATCATAAGAACATAAGAGAAGCCAATGTTGGATCAGGCCAGTGGCCCATCCAGTCCAACACTCTGTCACACAGTGGCCAAAAACACCAAGTGCCCTCAGGAGGTCCACCAGTGGGGGCAGAAAGCCCTCCCACTGTTGCCCCCCCCCATCAAGCACCAAGAATACAGTGCATCACTTGCCCCAGACTGAGAGTTCCTATCTATACTTTGTGGCTAATAGCCACTGATGGACTTCTGCTCCATGAGTTTATCTAGTTCCCTCTTGAAGCCGTCTGTGCTTGTAGCTGCCGCCACCACCTCCTGTGGCAGTGAATTTCATGTGTTAATCACTCTTTGGGTGAAGAAGTACTTCCTTTTATTTGTTCTAACCTGACTGCTCAGCAATTTCATGGAGTGCCCACAAGTGCCCATGAGCTACTCATTGCAAAATGCGGGCTTAAACTGAAGAAAGTTGGGGAAACCACTAGGCCATTCAGGTTTGATCTGGATCACATCACTTATGAGTATAAAGTGGAGGTGAAGAATAGGTTTAAGGGACTAGATTTGATAGAGTCCCTGAAGAACTATAGACGGAGGTTTGTGACATTGTACAGGAGGCAGCAATCAGCACCATCCCAAAGAAAAAGAAATGCAAGAAAGTGAAGTGGCTGTCTGGTGAGGCGTTATAAATAGCTGAGGACAGAAGGAAAGTGAAAGGCAAAGGTAAAAAGGAAAGATTTACCCAACTGAATGCAGATTTCCAGAGAACAGCAAGGAGAGATAAGGAGGCCTTCCTGAACAAACAATGCAAAGTAATAGAGGAAAACAATAGAATGGGAAGGACTAGAGATCTCTTCAAGAAAATTGGAGAAATCAAGGGAATGTTTCATGCAAAGCTGGACATGATAAAGGACAAAAACGGTTGAGGCCTAACAGAAGCAGAAGATATTAGGAAGAGGTGGCAAGAATACACAGAACTATACAGGAAGGATCTCAATGTCCTTGACAACCACAATGATGTGATCGCTGACCTCAAGCCAGACATCCTGGAGTGCAAAGTCAAATGGGCCTTAGAAAGCATTACTAACAAGAAAGCTAGTGGATATGACAGTATCCCAGCTGAGCTATTCAAAGTCCTAAAAGATGATGCTGTTAAGGTGCTGCACTCCATATGCCAGCAAATTTGGAAAACAGTGGCCACAGGATTGGAAAAGGTCAGTTTACATTCCAATCTCAAAGAAGGGCAATGCCAAGGAATGTTCAACCTATTGCACAATTGCACTCATTTCACACGCTAGAAAGGTCATGCTCAAGATCCTACAAGCTAGGCTTCAGCAGTACATGGATAGAGAACTACCAGAACTACAAGCTGGGTTTTGAAGAGGTAGAGGAACTAGTGATCAAATTGCCAACATTCACTGGATTATGGAGAAAGCAAGGAAGTACCAGAAAAACTTCTACTTCTGCTTCATTGACTACACTAAAGCCTTTAATTGAGTGTGGATCACAACAAACTGTGGCAAGTCCTTAAAGAGATGGGAGTACCAGACCACCTCACATGTCTCTTGAGAAACCTGTATACGGGTCAAGAAGCGACAGTTAGAACCGAATATGGAACAACTGATTGGTTTAGAATAGGAAAAGGGGTACAACAAGGATGTACATTGTCACCCTGATTATTTAATTTATATGCAGAGTACATCATGTGAAATACCAGCCTGGATGAATCACAAACTGGAATTAATATTGCTGGGGAAAACATCAACAACCTCAGATATGCAGACGATACCACTCTTATGGCAGAAAGTGAAGAGGACCTGAAGAGCCTCTCACTAAGGATGAAAGAGGAGAGTGCAAAAGTTGGCTTGAAACTCAACATCAAAAAACTAAGATCATGGCATCTGGCCCCATCACTCTTGGGCAAATAGAAGAGGAAGTCATGGAAGCAGCAACAGAATTCACGTTCCTGGGATCCAAGATCACTGCAGATGGTGACTGCAGTCATGAAATTAAAAGATATCTGCTGCTTGGGAGGAAAGTGATGGCAAACCTAGACATCATAATAAAAAGTAAAGACATCACCCTGCCAACAAAAGTCTGTATGGTCAAAGTGATGGTATTCCCAGTAGTAATGTATGGCTACAAGAGTTGGACCATAAGGAAAGCTGAGTGCCGAAGAATAGATGCGTTTGAATTATGGTGCTGGAGAAGACTCTTGAGAGTCCCTTGGATTGCAAGGAGGTCAAATCAGTCGATCCTAAAGGAAATCAACCCTGACTGTTCCCTATAAGGCCAGATACTGAAGCTGAAGCTCAAATACTTTGGCCACCAAATGAGAAGGGAGCACTCACTGGAGAAGACCCTTGATGCTGGGAAAGATTGAAGGTCAAAGAAGAAGGGGACGGCAAAGGATGAGATGGTTAGACAGTGTTATCGATGCAATGGGCATGGGGTTGAGTGGAATCCGGAGGATGGCAGAAGACAGGAGGGCCTGGTGTGATGTGGTCCATGGGGTTGTGAAGAGTCAGACTCAACTGTGTGACTGAACAACAACAAAAGAGGCTCCAGCAAGGAGAGATGAAAAATCCCCATTCTGTAAACAAAACTCTGAGCACAATTCTTTAGATTTTGCTCTCTAGTGATTATGAATTACAATTAGAGTCATTAGCCACATTTCTTTATGACTTAAAGGGGAAGGCCAAAATATGTCCCACTGACTATATTAAATTTATATGCAACCAAAATTAACTTGGCAACAAACGGGGGGGGGGGGGGGGAAGGCAACCACTCCTAAGTAGAGATGTAAAATTTAAGGACATTTTGAAGCTTGGGGAAAAAACCAGTTTTTTCCTGGATTTTTTTTGGGGGGGAAATGGAAAAAAATGCTACATTAGCACTTTTTTTTTCTTTTCCAGATTGAAAGTAATTCTGTTATTTTAGGAACATAAACTATGACTTTGGACAATTTTACTTGGCATGAAATTATCACAACTAGCATATTAAAAATATAGTCTATCCAAACAATTATTACAAACAGAATTTACTTTTTAAATAATATTTATTTGTAATTGTAACAAATGGAGCAACAATCTCCTGAACTGTTTACTAATTTATGTGGAACAGACAAAAAAAACTCCACAAAACAATTTTTAAAAATCCAGAAGTAACAATTATTCATATTTCCTCTCTACAGTATTAATTTAAAAAAACATTCTCATAAAAAAATTGAAGAGGGGAGAAGTGTATAGAAGGGAGTTTGGGACTAAGTTTCAATGAATGGGCATGAAATTTAAACAGCATCATTTACTGAGCTGTAATTATGGTCCCGGTCACACAAGCAAGATAATCCGGGGGGAAGGTGACGCTATTTGCTCTGGATTAATTTGAACTGCAGTTGTGCAATCACAGAGTTCTGTGAAGATGCGGGCACAGCCCACCACTGCGTGATCAGATGCAATCGCGGGTGAGTCGGGGTTTTTTTTGCCATTTCCCCCCGATGCACTTAAACAGGGGATCGATGAATCGCATCTCCACCCTGAGGGCTTCCTATGGCAGTATGCGATGATGCACATACTGAGAAGGGGGGGGGGGGACGGCATGGCATCAGGATAGCCTGATCAGACTATTCCCGATGCCATGAATGCACGCTGGAACAATTACACAGGGGAAGTTCGTCTGTGGCCCGTAGCAAACCTGTTTGATATTGGACTTTCCCTAGTATCTTTTAACTCCGCTACTTCAGCAGAGAGAAATGGGTTGCTGACGGGTGTGGGATGCTTGCCAGATGTTCTGGTGTGATCACACCCTTAAAATCCACATGGCATTCGTGCCTATCACGTGGCTAACTCTGTGTGTGATCGGGCCTATCAATTTCTGCTTCTGCAGCTACTCTGTTGTGTCTGTCATTATCACAGTTTTTATGGACCTCTAAAAACTATACTTTCAGGTCCTTTTTGTTGCTCTATATTTTCTTCCAGTGCTTTGAGGCCTAGTGAAGCCTGAGTGCCAGTATATTCACCCACATGCAAATACAAAACTGAAATCTTTTTCTTTTCTTGTGACAATAGCACCTCCTAAAGGAAGAAATGCATCTTGTTCTTGCATTGGAGAGTTCAGTTTGTAACCTAGGTCTTGCCTTGTCCTCAGTGCACAGAAATCAGATTAATCTGATACCATACATATTTTTTAGAAATGATTTGGAAAATATTTGAACACCCTTGTCTTAAAATATATTTTCATCATGTTAAAATAAAATGTTCTGTAATCAGTTTTTTTCTTTTCTTTCCTTTTTTCAATTTTTCAGGAAAAAACTGGCCTTCCCAGGCCTTCACATCTCTACTCCTAAGACTGGTAGGAAAGGAAAATACCTGAGATGATAAAATTGACATATTTATA
This sequence comes from Lepidodactylus listeri, assembly GCA_029233225.1. Taxonomy (NCBI): domain Eukaryota; kingdom Metazoa; phylum Chordata; class Lepidosauria; order Squamata; family Gekkonidae; genus Lepidodactylus; species Lepidodactylus listeri. The sequence continues at coordinate 11,285,979 of JARCFY010000015.1, read as the reverse complement.
TTATGATTAGGGAGGGATGCCAGACAGATAATAAGTTCCTATTGCACTGGGCACTGTTTGCTTCAGACTAGAATAAGAAGTTTAATTATTTTTATTCAACTGTATAATCCCTTTTCCTTGTTGTGAAATACTGGTTTCCTTCCCCCACCCTTTTCTATGTTTTTTTAAAATTAAAATCAAATTGATGGTATTAAAAACATCTTTGTATCTTGAAAACTTACATGGAAGGAACTCATTGTCAGATGAATGAAGAGTTTTATATCCCTGGAAAGCCCTTTGACTTGTTCATCAAGGATGAAGAAAAAGACGATCTCATGAATTCCAAGTAATGGTATTAACACCAGAGTTGATCTTGCCAGCCTTAAAATAAAATAAAATGTAAGCTACATATCCTTGATGCAAAACTGATCAAGAAACAAAAATGGACTCAACGTAATATTTATTGTATTTTAATCATTTCTTTCTTGCTCTTGCTACCAAAGATGCTTACAGACAATTCGAACACAATATAAACAATTCAAAAATACTTGCATAACATATTAAAATAACATTAAAGGTAATGAACAGGAAAACTAGCTAAACAAGTATGCCTTTGCTGGCTCTAGAGACTTAATATGCACCAGCTGAATACCTGGGGGGTGGGATGTTCCATAACTGAGTGCCCACTACAAAAAAGTCCCTGCCATATATGTCTATCCCTTTATTTCAGATAATGGGGGCACAGAGAGGAGGGCTTTGGATAATGGCACAGTAAACATGCTGGTTCATATGAAACAGCCAGTTCTTCAAATGTCCTAGACTAGTCTCAGACCAAAAATCACTTGAAAGGTAAACAGCACTTTGAAATGAGCCCAGTTTTTGAAATTTTGTCTCCCACCACCACTCAGTTACAGTGGGAAATATCAGCTGAGGGCAGAAGATCCCCTGCCCTCACAGGGTAGGGAGTAACTCTAAACTGAGGACAATAGGCAAGTGGGAACCAGAGGGGAATGGCTATGTGGGCAATGAGTCAGCTAACACTGAATAGGTCAGTTCAGTACAGAACGTTGTTATACCGGAGAGTTCTCAGCATCAGCCACCCCAGAAAAGAAAGAACCCGACTCCAGTATCTCTGAATCAAATTCTTTCTTCTTTCATTTGTTGATTGGGAGCAAAAGGAGGGCTCGGCCCAATTCGTTGTGTGTGTGTGAGGGGAGTGTCTTCCTTTTCCTCTCCCCCCAGCAACCCCTTGTGGGTTCTCAAAAAGCATCCTACTGAGAACTTCTTCAGCCTAGGCAGAGATTAGTGATGATTTTTTTATCTAAGTTAAGTTGTGGAGCCCAGCCAAGAGAGCTGGAATGCTACACGAGGCCTCCTAGCCTTAATCTCAAGATTGATGTCCATTTTAATGGATTTTTTTTGTTTTTTTCAGTTAGTGCTATGTTTTTTTAAAAGCATCAGTTCCCACTTGTAGAAGTCACTGCAAATCATTGTAAAATTTTTCAGTTTAAAAGACTAAAGGATAAAAAGATTAGTTCAAACCTGGGAACGCAGTGCCTACCTGAATTTATAATCACGAAAATTCATTTGCTGGGCTTTAAGTTTCGAAAGCAGCAGCTTTAGAATTCGTAAGAAGATACAGATGTTAACCTTCAAAGAGAAAAACACACTTTGTTCGTTTCAGTTAATGCAATGAGTTTGCAGGCTCATCCATCTGCCAATAGACAGAAAACGGCTGTTAAGGGCAGAACTTATTGAGTGCTCCCTCTTTATTCCAGGCCTCTGCGTAAGCAGGAGAGTGGGAGGGACTCAGTGGCCCTTTCTGCTTTTAATCCATGTCCACTGCAGTGTCCTCCAAGCAATTCTGCACTAAAATCAAATTCAACCTTCTTTTTTTATCCCTGGTCTTTCCCCCTGTTCTGCACTAAAATCGAATTCAGCCTTCTTTTTATTCTGGGAATTTGTTTCCATTCTGCATTATGCTACCTCCCTTCAGCGGTTGGCCCAGTTTCAGCCTGCTGTTGCCCTGGGTTTTTTGGATGCTGTTTTGCTGCAGACTTAGATCACCTTGACTTGAGCCCTGAGAAAATCTGGACTGGTAGGCAAATGCAGAAAGCACCAATGTTCTTCTTCTCAGCCTCCCTGCTAGCAGCCTGCAGGAGTGCAGGGCCTACTAAGAATCTGAAGAACCAGGCCAGGAGAACCCTGGCCTAAAGCTCTAGAAACAGCTTAGGTAAGTATTGTAATTCGTTCCAATAGCCAAGTTACCTGCCCTACAGTTACTGTTAATAAAGAGGCTCTCAGCCAAATGGAACTGGGTATTTGTTGTTTGCTCCACTACACAGGATATAATAAATCCACAAAACAAAAACTAAACTTCTGACTGTATAAAGAAGTATTTTTATTCTATACGTGTAAGCATCTTTTGCCACCATTGCCTTGTCTGATTCTGTATTTTTTCCAAGTCAAGAAGTTCAGGTCCAGCCCAGCCACAGCTGCTGGAGGAAAAAGAGGTGATACTTGAGAAAAAGGACACCAAAGGTGTGCCCCACACAACAGAACAGAGGACTGGTGTTCACACATACAGCAACATGGTCCCAGTAACAAGGCATTGCATTTTGTCATCTCATGTCTTTTACTTACTAGCTGTGGAATTCAGAGCCTTCATCATACCTGACACACAAACATGTACCACAAAAGCCAGGCAGTAGCTCTTCCTAAGCATGTGGGGTGGATTTGGAACAGGAAGAACATAGAAGTGGAGAAGAGAGTGCTTCATCCATACCTTACCTGCCATGTGTCCACTCCAAAGCATGCTATACAGGCCTCTCTCCCCCCACCCAACCTCCACTTGCTTCTTTGCCTCTCTGGAACCCTATAGAGCAGGGGTGGGCAAATCGCGGCCTGGGGGCCACATGCGGCCCGCCACAGAGTTTTTTGCGGCCCGCCAAGACAGTCGGCCACGTGGTTTCTCAACAAGCAATCTCCTGATTTCAAAAAAATGGTAGAAAAGTGTGCTAGGGTACATTTGTCACATTAAACTGATTCTAAAACTAAATGGGCTTGCAGCTATAGATGATATGAAATCAGCACAATAAATCAATTGAATAAAACGACCACTATTTTATTTAATTTATATTTATTGATTTTTACGATACAATTGATACCTTTTCTGAAAGGCAGAGTTAACTAATGAATGCAATCATTTGAAAAGGTGCGGCCCTCCGCTAACCCTCCGCTCCCACAAAGTGGCCCCCGAGCCAAAACAATTGCCCACCCCTGCTATAGAGGAAAAATATCTTGGAAGGGAAGATTTGTTGCCAAGAGGCTAACCATGAGACAGTCTCAAGCCCCTTGCCCACAGCTGCTTTTCTGTTTCAAATTCCCTTATCAGAACTGCTTTTCCATAGGGAAAAAAAGATGGCTACCACTCATTTATAGAAGGACTCGAGCAAGACTCTAGAGAGGCAGCACATGCATTTTAGGGAGGGAGAGAGGGAGGGAAGGAAGGAACTTCCATATAATGTCCACAATATACAAACAAGCCAAAACAGAGGATGTGGTGGGTAACACCCAAAGAACAAAGAGACATGGCATTAAAAAATTAATTATGTTCCAACTATTAGCAAGTAATATCACATGCATCTTTACTGATATGGTAAATAATCATATTCAATACATTCCCCAGTGTGTTGAAATATCAGAATACAGCATATTTCTGTCAGTTGAGCATAGGCTAACTGCCATAAGCCTGGGTAACTGTCTTGCCATGAACAATGAAGTTGTTGTGTTACATGTTGCAATACTTCCTGAGTTGCCTTGATGTTTACTGCTTAATTCACAATGCTTTGTGTTCCAAGGTTTCATTTAACCTCTGTAGGTCCCACCCAGGAGATAGCATCAGGAACCCGACTCCCACCTTTGGAATGCACGCCTCACTTGCTTGGCTTTGCGCATGCTCATTACTCATTTGCTTTCTTTTCCCTTTTATCTCTGGCCTCCTTAGCAAATGACCTTGAACGAAAGTGCTTCCTGTTATGTGTTACAAGAATCACAGGTGTTATGTATTCCTTTTACTTAGTTTCTCTGGGAAGTTTCCCCCCAAGAATATTCAACACTATTTCTCCCCGAGAACTCATTTTGCCGCGCTTTCCATGGGAATATTGGGCCAGTATATTTGGGCACCAAGAATTCTCCCTATTGATTGGTAGAGGGTAGTTAGGCCATATTTCATACCAAGTATAATTGTAATTGCAATTCCAAGCTTGAGCATTACTAACAGGAAAAGTGTTTGACCAACATGATCTTTTCTACAAATAAAGGACTTTCTGCTTAAGGAGACCTGTTGTGGACTATATCTATTGGGACAATCTCACAATTTCTCATGAAGACTCATTACTAAACATTGTATCCTACCAGATATGACTTTTTAGAAAGAAGACTATGTAATGAATGGGGGGGGGGGGCAGTTCACCTAAATGGTTGTTATATTCTGAAAGGGGAAACTGTCAACTGCAAAGAACTGCATTCAACACTCAAAGTAGAGAAACCACTGCTTTGATGCATGTGAACATTCTTAATAAGCTACGGTATAGAATGAAAATGCTGAATTCACTGAAGCGTTACAGTCTGAAAGGTTCTCACTTAAACCAGGGTATTATTCTCAAAGGAACAATGCCAGTTTAAGTAAAAATGTGGCAGCTTTAAATAGTTCGTGGATCACACTCTTAAATGTTTTGATTCTTTAAATGGGCCCTTTGAGAAATCCTGCCATTAGTACCAGGAAATAGCTTTGATTTACCAAAGGATTTCTGCAATTAGAATGAGTGAGGGCAATTTTTGTCACTCTCCACCTCCTGCTGCAGACCTCTGAGTGCCCCCTCCTGGCTGCTCTTGGGGGTCCCCTGTCTCCCAGGAACAGTATTTTGAGGAGCTTTTTGGGCTGTAGCAAGTTGTGCTGCATAGATGGAAATCCCTTCCGTCTTCTGAAATTAGCAGTGGACCATTGTCATATGCAGCGTAATTTCCATAAGAGAACTAAACACCCATAAGATCCCTATGTCAGTTGGTTTATTTGCATGCAATTTGTATTGCTTTGAATGGAATTTATAGTATACGGTCTTCTAAAATATATGCACATGTAAAAACCATTCGAACAAATTTAGAGTCCAGTGGCACCTTTAAGACCAATGAAGTTTTATTCAAGGTATGAGCTTTCATGTGCACGCACACTTTTTCAAATACGTTGGAAGGGTAGGTAAGGCTCAAGCTTATAGACATAAGCAAATTAACATGTAACATGATGAAGAGGTGCAAAGATCTTATGACCTTAGTTTGTTATTTAGTTTGTCTTTGCACATCATCATGATACATGTTAATTTGCTGTTCAGACCCTGTCTATAAGTTTGAACCTTACCTACCATTCCAATGTATTTGAAAAAAAGTGTGCATGCACACAAAAGCTCATACCTTGAATATGAAAGTGCCACTGGACTCAAAATTTGTTCTACTGCTTCAGACCAACACGGCTGATCATCTTTCTTCATTAAAAATCATTGTCTTTGTTCATGTTTGCAGAACCTGCTTGACTGTATCTCTGTCCTGTCTTTTCTCTTCCACCCACATTTCCCCCCCGTTCCTTTATTAGCTGTTTAATTTGTACAATGCATGGATAAGCCAGTAATGGAGAAGGCTCAGTATGACTCTCTTGTGAACAAACAATATAAAAGAATAACTACCACAACTATGGAACACATAAATCAAACAATAACAAAATCCTTACAGCAATGGAAAAAAATATAGGCCCTCGAATAATCCACCAGAATGTCATGTTCCGATTCGTTGCCCAGCACCTAGAAAGGAAGACAAATCCAGATGTATCATATATGTTCTACACATACAAATAGTACTCCATAGTTTTAAAACTAAGGTTGGAATAGGACCTTTGAACTGGTTAATTATCATATCTCTATGATTTAAAGGCAGGGGTAGATTGGTAAATAAAAAATACTGTGTCACATGTGATATCACTTTTGACTCAGGCCATCCCGGCTGAGGAAGAGAGGCACTGACTACTGAGAGGAGCAGGTGGAGGCCCTCCTTCTGGCCATGCCCTTTTCTTCCTCATGAAGACTTTCCTGGTGTGTGAGCAAACAGGCAAGAGCAGCCATTGCAGTCACAGCTGGAGGGAAAAGAGGCAGTGTGGCAAAGGTGGCAAATGCAGCTGTTGCCTCCCTTCTCCTCCTCAGGCCTGGCCAGTGGCAATGGTGATGGGCTTGACTCTTGATTCCTCCCATGGTGCTGCTGACCAGGGGCAAGCTGAGCCCCAGCAAGCAGGAGCTGGCCCTTTAGCAGCCACAGCCATCCCTCCAGAATGGTGACCCACCAGGAAGTTTCCTAGCAAGTTAAATGGCCAGTCTGTCTCTGATTAAAGGCATGCATTAATCATTAAAAAATGAGATGGATTCCAGTCATTCATCGTTTCAGATAAAGGCCCTAAGATGCAGGACGTTACTTCCTACATGCCTTTCCCTTGGCTGTATACAAATCCATTGCAAAAATAATATATTTTGACTCAATGAGGCCATAGCAGCAGCATCTTTTTTTTTAATGTTAAGAATACCGGGGGAAAGGGTTTTCTCATATAGGCCTTGCTGTTTATGTGCCTGCTGAGGGAGGAAAAATAGGATGCCCTCTTTGTTTAGAAATGGTTCTGAGTCTCTAAAGAATGAATGAGGTAATCGATGTGTCCAACTCTTGTTTAGAGACCGATAGAGTTACTGACCAGAAGGCACCAGATCAAAACAGCGAGAGGAAAGGAGACATGGAATTCCTAAGAGCACACGAATACAGAGCCTTTTTTAAAAAAAATCAAATGGTTTCCAAACATTGCACGCAGTTCTGAGAATGCACTGATTTCTTCCACCACCCCTTCTCAACTGCAGTACCCTCCTGCATGATCATCTTTCCATTGATAAACCAGAAGAGTCCTTCCTTCAAAAGAGCCTTCCTTTTGGGGCTTCCAAGTGAATGCTAAACTGCCAGACCAATAGTCAGTCATGCCCTCCATCCCCCATTTTTCTAGAATGTAATAATGCTTTCTGCCTTATATAATAATCAGTTTACTCATCAAGATTCAATTTCTGAACATCAGTCCTGGACAGTAATCCATTCCTAAACAAGTAATTGCAAGCAAACGTTTTCCCAAACTGCAGAGCATTACTCTAATGGTCTTGGCTGTAAGGAACTGTCATGCAATTTCTTATTTTGGGCTCCTAATGGAGGTTAAAGCAACTGCTAGGTAAAGATTTCCCTTGCTCAAAAGCCAGTCGAATACACTCTAAGGTTGCGGTGCTCATCTCCGTTTCCAAGCCAAAGAGCCAGCCCTGCCCAAAGACATTTCCATGGTCATGTGGCTGGCATGACTGCACGCCGAGGGGCACGGAACACTGTTACCTTCCCACTGAAGTGGTACCTATTTATCTACTTGCAATTTCTTGCTTTCGAACTGCTAGGTCGGCAGGAGCTGGGGCCAGAGATGGGAGCTCACTCCGTCACGCGGCACTCAGGTCTCGAACTGCTGAACTACTGATCTTCCAGTCTGCAGTTCAGTGTCTTAACCACTGAGCCACCGCATCTGATATATGGGAGCAAATAATGATGACCCAGTTGTGTTCAACTGGGCACATCTACAGGCACAGCTGGCATCATTAGTGGCACCAGTCAACCAATGAGATCTGCTGGTGGACTCACAGTGGCAGCTTCTGAGACTGAAGGAGGGAGTCTGGAGGAATCAGGTGAAGGCGTGGGAGGGATTTGCCTCCTTTCCAGCTCCCCTCCCCCTCCCCTCTCCCCAGCTTTTCCATTGTGTATATTTCTAGCGGGATGCACTAAAACAAAGGACAAGATTGCCTATTCGGAATAATGGGAGATGCTTGAAGGCCCATTGGATATCATGGTAGTCAGGAATGCTAATTAACTTGTATAGGCTCCACTGAAATACATGACAGCAAAAAAACTGAAAACAAAACTAATGAAAATGAGGAATGGATTATGGATGAAGGTTTCTGGGCCCAGACAAACTGCTCTGGGAGTCACAGCCAACAGACTGCAATGATGGTCCTTAGGAGAAGCAGAGGCATTCTGGGCCTGGAATGACAGCCCCTAGAGTGGAATGACAGCCCCTGGGTATAGCAGCGGTCTTCTGAACCTGGAATGACATGTCCCAGAGTGGAATGAAACCTCCTAGAAGTAGTGGAAGTGTTCTGGGCCTGGAATGACAGCCTCAGAATGGTATGCCAGCCCTTGGGAGTAGCATGAGTGTTCTGGGATTGTCAATGGAATGACAGCCCCACAAGTGGCATGATGGTCCCTGGGAGTAGCAGAAGTTTTCTGGGGCTGGAATTATGCCCCCCCAAGAGTAGCAGACGTATTCTGCGACTGTAAAGACCACCACCAAAGTGGAATAACTGCCCCGCAGGAGCAGCAGAAGTTATCTGAGCCTGGGATGACAGGACCAAGGATGGAATGACATTCCCCAGGTAAGGGTGGGAGATCCCCAACCACTGCTGCCCACTGCTGGCCAGCTGGCCAATGGGGGAAACCTCACCCCCAAGGAGCAACGTTGCACGACAATGTCCCTGATGCAATGACATCATGCAAAAGTGATGTCATCACATCAGGGCCATCGTACAGTGATGCTCTGGTTTTTGGGCAAAACTTGATGGTGATTTTACTATAGCCCTGCCCCAGTCCCAGAAGGTATCCTCCCACTCTGCCACTGTATCATGAAGACCTGGCAACCCTAATGACAGCCCCTGTGATTAGGAGACTGTCATTGCAGTCCCAGAGCAGTTCTGCTACTTCCAGGGGCTGTCATTCCACTCTGGGACGTATTGTGTGCAAAAAGGACCTAGGGGTCTTAGTAGACCATACCCTGAACATGAGTCAGCAGTATGATGCAGTAGCTAAAAAGGCAAATGCGATTTTGGGCTATATCAACACAAGTATAGTATCCAGATCATGCAAAGTGATGGTATCACTTTACCCTTCTCTAGTTAGACCTCACCTAGAGTATTGTGTTCAGTTTTCGGCAGCACAATTTAAGTAGGATATAGATAAGCTGGAACACGTCCAGAGGAGGGCAACGAAGATGGTGAGGGGTCTGGAGTCCAAGTCCTATGAGGAAAGGTTGAAGGAGCTGGGCACGTTTAGCCTGGAGAAGAGACAACTGAGAGGTGATATGATAACTATCTTCAAGTACTTGAAGGGCTATCATATAGAGGATGGTGCGGAGTTGTTTTCTGTTGCCTCAGAAGGTCGGACCAGAACCAATTGATTGAAATTAAATCAGAAGAATTTTCGGCTAAACATTAGGAAGAACTTCCTAACAGAGCAGTTCCTCTATGGAATAGGCTTCCTCGGGAGGGGGTTGTTAGATAATGCTGCCACCCCTGCCCGGGAGGTGGCATGAGTCGCCCTGCGACGTCAGGTGCTTGGAATGTTTTGTTTTGCTTCTTGCAGCTTGCTTATTGCTCACTGCCTGGCTCTGACCTGATTGCATGTTAGTGTCTGGCAATGTATCTTCCCACTTTTTCTATGAGAACTGGGAGCCGGTATTAAGGGCGCCTTTTTCCTGATTTATGTGATTGGTTGCATTCCTCTGTGGGACCCTCTTTGAATTCTGTATAATTGCCCTGCCTAGGGATTGTTTCAACTATTACTGACACAGGACGTGTAGATGACCATAGCAGACCTTTCTCAATAAAGATCACCTTCTTTAAGGACACTTGTTGTGACTGACTCTGTAGGACTCTCCCAGAGTGTCAATAATTCTTGTTTGGGATCCTGCCTTGCACCCAACCATGGAAGGTGATGACAAAGTACCCATAATGACCGCTCCAGTGGAGTTGCCGGTGACTACCAAGGACTCCCGTAGTGGTGGTCCCCACCATCAGTAGGTGGGTCTACGAGAGACCAAATGGGGCCAATATTCCTGGACTAAGTTTTCAACTGCACCCCAGGAACCATGGTTGATGCCTAAACGGGGGTCTGGAGTAAGTTGGTATGACTTCCTGATGGTCTCGAGTGTCCCGGGACCATTGAAAGGGGCCATTCAAGGCGGTACGTAAAATTAATGAGGTCACTGTGGAACTTCAGTTACCCAAGTCGCTGAAATCTTTGCATCCCATCTTCCATATCAGCCTACTGAAGCAAGCCCCTGGGCTGAACGTGTGGAGACCCCAACAACCAGATCCACCTCCTCTGATGATGAATGGTGAACCCCATTACAAAGTTGCACAAATTCTGGACTCTAAATTGAAGCGGGGTTGTTTGTATTATTTGATGCAGTAGAAAGAATTTGGGCTTGAAGAAAATGAATGGGTTGCTGTTGAACATGTTAATGCCCCTGCATTATGCCATACCTTCCATAAGTTGTACCCTTTAAAAACAGGTGGGGGGGCTTTGGGGGGACAGAATGTCAGCTAATGCTGCCATCCCCTGCCCGGGAGGTGGCATGAGTCACCCTGCGACGTCAGGTGCTTGGAATGTTTTGTTTTGTTTCTCATAGCTTGCTTATCGCTCACTGCCTGGCTCTGACATTGATCACCTGTTAGTGTCTGGCAATGTATCTTCCCACTTTTTCTATAAGAACTGGGAGCCGGTATTAAGGGCGCCTTTTTCCTGATTTATATGATTGGTTGCATTCCTCTGTGGGACTCTCTTTGAATTCTGTATAATTGCCCTGCCTAGGGATTGTTTCAACCATTACTGACACAGGATGTGTAGATGACCATAGCAGACCTTTCCCAATAAAGATCACCTTCTTTAAGGACACTTGTTGTGACTGACTCTGTAGGACTCTCACAGTGGTGGACTCTCCTTCTTTGGAGGTTTTCAACAGAGGCTAGATGGCCATCTGACAGCAATGTTGATTCTTTGAATTTAGACAGATCATGAGAGGGAGGGTTGCATCAGTGCTTGTGTGAGCCTGCCTCAGCAGGGAGGGTGGGTGTAATGTACCCGGCGGAATATGTACAATGGCACTCACCACGTGTTTCCATAATGGCAACCACCACATGGCCAGAGCACATGGCCCGGCTGCAACCTGAGCTTCGGCCCAGGGGAACAATAGCTGGTTAGATTGTAACTGCCCACCAATCTAGTGCCTAGGATCCTCATGGGGTCCTATGACATGTAACCACAATCATAAGGTCCTATAGGGACATTTGGGTGAGGTAGGAGGTGTGGTTCTGACCGGAATAAAAGAGGGCCCCTGAGCCCGGGTCAACATGCCTCATCTGACCACCAAATAAAGAGCTTGCTATGAAATCACTTTCACTGGTCTCCCAACTCTGGTACTTTTCACCAGCGCCGAAGGTGGGATCCGAATGAGTGACTCCCCAGCCAAACCGAGCAACACCGCACCAAGCATCGATCTGTCAGCAACCGGCACTATGAGGGTCCAGCGCCCTGCTGCACCGCCAACTGCCCCTGAGGACACTGCTTCCCACTCTGCTGCAGAAATGATGGCTGATGCCCTGGGACAGATCATAAGCTTTGACCCTTCCAAACCCAAGCAGTAGGACGCTTGGGCCAGCCAGCTCGGGTTCCTGCCGGAAGTACGTGGAGTCACCGACCAGGGTAAGAAGCGAGCATGGCTCCTGAGCACATGTGGGGTCACCACGCTCCAAATTGCTCAAAACCTGGTCTCCCCTTGGACCTTAACAGAGGTGCCTTTCGAGGAACTCCTCAAGGTGCTGAAGGGCTACTTCTTACCCAAACCCTCCATGTTAGCCATGAGGGTCAAATTCAACCGCTGCACCCAAGTGGTAGGGGAGACTGTAGCAGCATTCATGGCCAACCTCTGGAGGCTGGTGGTCAGCTGTGAGTTCCCATCTGTCAAGGATACCCTCATGACGGGGTTTGTTTGTGAGGTTTGAGAGAGTAAGCTTCGGCAAAAGCTGATAGCCCTCTTGGACCCCACTCTGGAGAAGGTTTTCCAGGCGGTCTGTGCCTACAAGACAGTCCATGAGGAGCACCACGGCTCTGCCGCTGCTACGCACCGCACCTTCTCATCGGCTTCTGAAGCCGAAGAAACTTCACCGTCGCCCCCACAAGACTCCACCTCACACCCCAGCGGTTTCCAACTCCAGGTCTTCAGGCCAAGCAGTTTCCACTGCACCTCATTCTGGCTCTGCAACGCCATACGCCAGCTGCAGGGACTTCCACGACCACCGGACCTGCCGTTTCCACGATGCCACATGCCCAGTCTGTGGCAAGATCAGCCACATCACAAGGGCCTGCCGTTTCGGGACAGAATGCCTCTCACAAGCTGCTCACCAGGGATCGGCCAAGCTTCACACGACCTCATCACCCCACCACCAGGTAATGAGCTTGCCCCGGGATGCCCCCCAACAAAATCTATGTCCCCCCTTGCACAATAGAACTAGACACTGGGTCATCTTATTCCATCATTTCGGAGGCCACGCTTCAGAGACTCTGCCCACATGGGGGCCCCCGCTTACGGAAGCCCACGGGATTAAGGCTTCGGGATTTTCAGTAAAATCCCATTACGATTCAGGGGCTGGGCAAGTTCAAGGTCCAGTTCAAGAACTTTTGTGGCAAACTGGACCTCCTGGTGGTGGCAAGCAATCTCACAAGACTCCTGGGGCTCTCATGGTTCCAAGCCGTTGGGTCTCGGAGTAACGGGAGTCACCAACCTCCATGCAATGGATTTCCAGTGGTCTGCACGGAGTTTCTGCCAGTTTTTGATGGAGTGCTAGGCTCCTATACTGGTCCTCTGATGTCCCTGGACCTTGAGCCCACTGTCCGGCAGGTCCACATTCCGGCCTGCTGGCCCTCACTTGCTGTTCGGCTCAAGATCAAACAGGAGCTAGACTGGCTTGTTGCCAAGGGAGTTTTAGAACCAGTGTCCCATGCCCATTGGGAGACCCCCATCATGACTTCCCTGAAGTCCAACGGCGACATCTGCATCTGCACGGATTACAAGTGCATGCGTAATACCACTCTTCAGGCACACACCTATCCCATTCCCGTCATTAGCCATGTCCTGGCCACCCTGGCAGGTGGCAAAGTCTTCAGTAAGCTGGACCTGGCTCTTGCCTACCAGCAGCTGCCTGTGGACGACGCCACGGCTGAGGCTCAGACAATCATTACTCATAAGGGGATGTCCAAGGTAAAGCGCCTCCAGTTTGGAGTTAGCGTGACCCCGGGTCTATTTCAGGAGCTGATGGACCATCTATTAAAAGGCCTGCCAGGAGCCCAGCCCTTTTTTGACGACATTCTGATCGCAGCCCTGGACATCCTTCTCCACCCGCCTCTGGGTGGTCCTGCAGCGCTGCCAGGATGTTGGCCTGAAGGTAAAGAAGGAGAAGTGTCTTCTCAAGGTGCCTTCAGTGGAATTCTTGGGCTTCACCATGGACCCGAACGGCATCCACCCCGCACTGGATAACGCCCCCACTCCTAAGTCAAAGGCAGAGCTCCAATCCTTCCTTGGACTTTTGAATTTCTACCATGCCTTCTTCCCCCACAAGGCAGCAGTAGCAGAGCCGCTCCACAGGTTCTTGGATAAAATGTGAAATGGACTTGGGCCCCCCGCCACGTAGCAGCTTTTCATGCCATGAAGGACTTACTGACCTCCAACATGGTTCTCGCCCATTTTGACGAGATCCTGCTGGTGGTGCTGGCATGCAGCACATCACCATACAGGGTGGGGGTGGTCGTAGGGCATCGTCTGCCCGATGGCCGGGAGGTCCCGGTCGCTTACTATTCCTGGACCCTGTCCCCAGCCAAGTGCAATTATGTGCAAATAGACAAGGAGGCACTGGCTATCATAGCTGGCGTCAAGAAATTTCATGATTTCATCTATGGGAGGGCTTTTACGGTCACCATGGACCACAAGCCGCTCCTGGGCCTCCTTGCTCCAGACTGGCAGATGCCACAGATGCTCTCCCCATGAGTCTTGCAGTGGTCCATCTTTCTCGCTGGGTACTGGTACTTGCTGATTCACCACCCCGGCAAGTCCATGGGTCACTGCAATCCGGATCCTGCACCCACCTACCACATCACACTCCTGGAGGGCCTTCCAGATCACCCCATTCAGGTATCAGACATCTCCTGGTGCACTGCCCAGGATCACACCCTCTCCCGGATCTTGGACTGGGTGGGGAGGGGGTGGCCCAACAGCCCAGGCCTGGAGTTTGCTGCATACTCTGCCCAGTACAATGAGCTTTCCACCCACAAGGGGTGTCTGCTCTGGGGCTCGCGAGTGGTGATCCCCAACCCACTCTGCAAACAAGTGCTCATGGCCCTGCACAAGCTTCATCTGGATGTCATTCAAATGAAGGCCCTGGCCTGCAGCTACGTGTGGTGGCCAGGGCTGGACAAGGTCATTGAGGACCAAGTCCACAGGTGTGGGAAGTGTCAGGAATCCCATCCAGATCTGACTCATGCTCCAGTGCATCCCTGGGAGTCAGCTCAGAAGCCATGGTCCTGGCTCCACCTGGATTTCACAGGACCGGTCCAGGGTCAGCTGTTCTTCCTCTTGGTAGACAGCTACAGTAAGTGGCTGGAGGTGGTCCCAGTAAAGACCACCTCCTTGGAGGCCACCATACAGGCCATGTGGCACATCTTTTGTATGCACGGTCTCCCTGATATGTTGGTGTCTGACAATGGCACAGCATTTACCTCCACAGAGTTCCAGCGCTTTGTGGAATGACATGGAATCTAGCACATGAGGTTTGCCCCTTTTAACCTGGCTACCAATGGCCAAGCAGAACACATGGTTCAAATGACCAAGAAAGCCCTGCGGCACATGGACCAAGGGGACTGGGAGTTCAAGTTGACAGCCTTCCTCTTCGGCCAGCGCACAGCTCCACACTCCTCCACGGGATGCAGCCCAGCTGAGTTTCTCATAGGCCAATGTCTTACGACCCTGCTCGACTGACTCCACCCCGACCGAACACCAGAACTCAACAAGAAGCCCAACGTCTCCCGGGCTCTGTGAGGCTTCTTTCCCAAGGACCCATGTATGTACACAACTATACAAATCTAAGTAAGTAAATAAATAACATGCCCAGGGAAATGCTGATAGCCACTTTGGGGGTCAGGAAGCAATTTTTCTCCAGGCCACTTTGGCTAGAGATTCTGGAGGGGTTTTTTTGTCATGGATCAGCAGGAGCGGGTACCAGTCAGAGGTTTTGACCAAGCTTGGAATTCTCTCAGTCACATCTTGGATACATGCTCCAGGAAGACAACAAACCTCTTGAGATCCCTTGTCTGATCTGCACACAACTTCTTCTATACCTCTTAGTAGGGAGTCACCAACCACCACTACTCATCTCTTCCTCTGTGGGAGGAGGAAGTTTGTGTGTTTGTGTGCCTGTGTGTTTGTGTGTCAGTTACATCCTTTTAATCTCAGAGTGTGCTATTCTGATCTTCCACAATCAGAAGCAGCTGGTAGTAATTTTTCAGCTCCACCGGCTGTGAGGCCAATTCCGCACCAATGGTTTGCTGTCCATTTTCCCTGGGTCTAATTGAACTGATTCTGTTGAGGGAGTTCTGCATTTGTTGCCTTGCCCCGAATCAAGCGTCCCCTTCCCTCTCTTCCCCCTCCTTTTTTTTGATCGGGGGGCGTGGTTGCATTACAACGAAACCACCCATTTTGGGAAACAGGCGTTTTTTGCATTGTAACACAATAGTTTGGAGAGGAGGCGGAGTGGAGACCGTTGCCACTGGCAGGGGTCATTTTGAGCAGGAGCTCGGGGGAGCTCAGCTCTGGGAGTTGGTGCCAGCCCCCCCCCCCATGCCGTTTTGTGTCATGGCTGCAGCAAAATGACCTCGTCCCCTGGAAAGGTCCTTGTTCCTCCGAGCAGCCTTCTGAAGGCTTCAGCCACCACTGAAGCTATCCTCCCAGAATAGTGGTATTTCTGAGGCTTGGATTAGTAGCAGTCCCCTCTCTGCCAGCTCTTTCTTTCTTTCTTTCTTTCTTTCTTTCTTTCTTTCTTTCTTTCTTTCTTTCTTTCTCTCTCTCTCTCTCTCTCTCTCTCTCTCTCTCTCTGTCTTGTCTTCTGACATACTTCCGGTGATGTCAGGTGGTGTAGCATATGCAAATAAGTTATGCTAATGAGTTATGAGCTCCTGCACCGCTTTTTCTGTGAAATGACCTCTGGCCGCTGGTATTCAGCCCGCAACCCACAGCTGAGAGACTGGGAGAAAAGATGCATCACCCAATGGATTTTGTTTGTTTTCCAACTTCAGAGATCCTGGGCTTGAAAAAAAATCCTCTACAGGCAGGCAGGCAAGCGAGGAAAGGCAGCAAAGCAATGCTAAATCGTGCCCTCCCCCTCCCTCCTGGGCGTCTGCCACCAACACCCACCTCCAATTCTCTCCCCCCCTCCATCTCCAGGTTAGCACAGAGACAGCTTCCCATCTTCATGGCTCCTTTCCATCCCTGGAAGGGCGGCGGCGGGGGGGGAGAAATACTAAATTAGACTCCCCCCTTTAAACAGTGTGTACGTGTGTGTGTGTTTAGCTTGAAATTGGATGCTTCAGCCGCCTCTCCTTCTCCCCTAACATGTCACCTTTTGGGGGTGCCTCAATTAAGACACAGTTAAGTCATTTCCTGAACGACTATTTAAAAAGACATTTAAATGCTGGTCAACGATGGATCATTGTGTCATGGTGTTGTAATGCAATGATGCGGGGGGACAAAAAAAACCCCGCTTGCGCCAGGGTGGGAAAGGGAGGGGAAAGGGAGAGGGGAGGTAGGAAAGGAGAGGGAAAGAAGCAGAGGGGCGTTAAAGGGGTGGAGCAAGAAACCCCGATTTCCGAGTTCCCCGCTAGAATGCCCCGACTTCAACCCTGTGGCAAAAAAAGAAACCCGAAAATCCCAGAAATGGAAGATCCAGGGGGAATAAGGATTAGATTTGGGCCAACTGCTGACCCGGGGCAACAAGTGAGGAACTGTTGCTCTGCCACGGATTTTATTGGGGGATGACACTGGGGTAACCACTGGTGCAGAATCGGCCTGAGTGTTTCCTGATTATCTTACTCCTCAAAGTCACATTCTTCCACTCACCCACCTGTTCCTTGTTACTTCCTTCCTCTTGCTTAGGATTTGCTGGCTCTTGCCGTTCTCTCAGGAG
This sequence comes from Lepidodactylus listeri, assembly GCA_029233225.1. Classification (NCBI taxonomy): domain Eukaryota; kingdom Metazoa; phylum Chordata; class Lepidosauria; order Squamata; family Gekkonidae; genus Lepidodactylus; species Lepidodactylus listeri. The sequence goes on along the minus strand of JARCFY010000015.1, from coordinate 11,268,832 downwards.
CCCCTCTTCCATCACGTCTAAAACCTTTTCTCCCTCCCTGATGTTCCTCAGTGTACAGATTTGTGCCTTGAGTTCTCCCACCTTCTCCTCAAGCATTCTTATAAGTTTGTGTTTGCAGCATGTACAATGCATTTCTTGGTAAGGCAGAAAAATTATCATGGCGCAACCCTGGCAGATCATTGGAATAGATCCTTCTTTATCCATCTCCCTAGGAGCAATGCTATCTTCTACAGCCTCCAAGAACTTCCCTCCAAGTCCTATGTAAACTCTTGTTGTGGTGATGTACCCTGAAAACTTTGAGACTGACCAAATGGCTACCTTGCCAGCAGTTCTCTCTCCAGAACTCAGCAGCAACTGTCTTCTCAGGTTCTTACAAGGCCTCCAAGCAAGACCCGCACACCCACAAGGAGCAGTCTTTTGTTTCTAAAGTCCTCTTCCTGCCAAGCACAGCCCAGCACAGTAGGGGGCAGGGCTTGCAATCAACAGCACTCCACAGCAACTCACTCAGCCTCCAACAACCCCCAAAACACAAGCAGCCCCAATCAGAACTTAAACAGAACCACTCTCTAGCAGGCTACAAAGGACCCAACTCACTCTCAGCTTCCCACACAGCAGCTAGGAAGGCAAAGGGAGAAAAACCGTTAAACCATTAACTTGCCCAAAAATCGTTAAAGTAAAGTAAGTCCCTCCAAGCCCATTGCCCTGTAAGAATCAAATTTTCCAGGCAATAATATCCATCCTATTCCTTTAGATTTAGGCTGTTCACAATAAAGCTAGGTGTTGCCTTCCCTAAAGCATAATTTTTTTGGGGGGAATCTTGATTATTCATTCACAGGCATGTTTCTTCTTTATAATCTGCATATTTTTACATTGAAATAACTAGGACATTAACTATGTAGCAGCTCTAACCACAAGGATAGCTGTTGTATGCTCTATTTCTAGTCACAACTTTTGGCAGTGACAGCATGGGGCTGGATCTATATATGGAAATCGGCCTGCCTGCTATTTCTTGGATATCGGGATGCCTTTAAGGGGTCCTGGAGTGAAGGCTTAGGGGAGCAAGCCTACTGCATGACTAACAACACTTGCCCTTATGAGCAAATGGAAAGGTAAAACCCTCCCAATTTTTTTTCAAAGACAAGTAATAATGCTCACAGAAATATATTAAATATACTGAATATATTTCTATGAGCATTATTACTTGTCTTTGACAAAAAATTTTTTGGAGAGTTTTACCTTTTCATTTGTAGATTTATACCTTCCCTTCCTGGTTAGTTTTGTGCTCATGAAGAGATGGCAGGGGAGACCACTGAGGGGCAGTTATCCATGCTGGCTCCTGCAGCCTGCCATCCCACAATTCTCCACCAAAGCTGGCTGGCTGGGTGTGATGGGGCCAGCCAATGCATCGGATCCAGTGGACCCATGCTGTGCCAGTGCTTCTTACAGCTGTAACCAATAAAGTTGCGGTTTCCACAAATTATTCAAATTTGGTCCATGTGGTTCTGTTATACTGGGTTAGGAATACACGTCAGCAGACCCCCTCCCTCCCCACCTAAAACCTGGAGCCACAACCACTTGAAGATAGTATGACTCAGGCCGATTTCGCACTAGCATTTGCCCCAGGTTTGCCCTCATGCTTGCACCGGAGCTTCTGGTCGATTTCACACCAGTTGCTCCGGGCTCACGTTTTGCTGTGGAGTATTGCCCTGCTGCACCGGAGTTTCCCTGGAGCAAACAAATCCTGTTTTTAGAGGATTTTCCTGTTTGCTCCAGGGGAGAACCCAGAATGAAAACACACCCACTCACCCGCCTTTCATCGGGCCGCCCCATTGTGGGAGTTTCTAATTTTTTTTTGGAGAAAACCCTTCGTCACGCTATATCGAAAGGGCTGAGGTTCCAAGTGGGAAAATGAAGAAAATACTCCGGAGGAAACTGGGAGGGGAAATTCCGGAGAGAATGAGAGGCAACTGGCCAGTGCGAAATCAGTTTTAAAAATGCATCATTCAGCCTTGATGTAGGCTCATTGTGTAATCTTGATGAAATCACTGTAGCATTCTCTAGCCTACTTTGCAGGGTCTTGGGTTTTTTTACATTACTTGTTTATTTACTTCATTTGTACCCTGTCTTTCTTCCCGATGAGGATTCAAAGTGGGAAAGGAGGCCCAGTTTTACTCTCCCCCAGAGCCTACAAAACCTGGAACCAGTCCTGAATACAGGTCACCTCCCTTGTATAGCAGTTGTTTAATATGACCATTCATCTCTTGTATGGAGTGTGTGCATTCATCATGTTCTCCCCACTCTTTCTTAATAGAGGGTTTGGGACAGCTTCCACCAGGCTCCCAATGTTCTCTCACCCAAGCACTGACCAGCTCCAACCTTCTTTGCTCCAGCAGTACTAAGCAACACCACTGGATGTTTCAAGACTGAATTTGCCAAGCCTCCACAACTGATCAGAAAAGTGGGATAATTGGGAGAGGGGAGTAGCAAAATTGACTTCATTGTATGGTCAGACTACCTCTGCAGCAATTTTCCATTAAATAAATGGCTGTCTGTAGCCAGCCCGAGACATCTATGAAAAAACTGCAAACCATTTTTTAAATTGGCTTAAAACAGGCAGAAAGGGAATCAACAAACCAATTTAGGAGGATATTGTTGAGGCAATAACTTACCCTTCATGCTCCAATCGGTATTTTATTATTCCCCAGGAGGCTACAAACAAAATTGGAACACCTAGAAGTACAAGAAAATAAAAATGTTGATGGAAATTATGGCATACTTGAATTATGGCATACTATGAACTATGGCATACTTGAATTATGGCATACTTAAGCTGCTTTATACTGAATCAGACTCTTGGTCCATCAAAGTCAGTATTGTCTACTCAGACTGGCAGCAGCTCTCCAGAGTCTTAGCCAGAGGTCTTTCGTATCTCCTAAGGCCAGATCCTTTTAACTGGAGATGCCGGGGACTGAACCTGGGACCCGGTGCATTTGGTATTATATAATCCTAAACAATGATAAGTAAATACTGGGGTTGAAGAGAAGGCAGCATTGTATAGCCCAGGGGTGGCCAAACCACAGCTTGGGAGCTGAATGTGGTTCTTTCACACATATTGTGTAGCTTCTGACGGGGGGGCTGGGGAAGTGAAGGGGAGACATGCCTCCCCAATTTGTCTTCCCTTCACCTCCCTGGGTAGGCTTGAGGTGGGGATGGGCAGAGAAAGAAAGCAACTTTAACTTTAAAGGTGTTCACACACACACACACACACACACACACCCCAGGCCAGGTTGGAAAAGGCATTTCTGGCTAGCTGGCATGGAGGCAGGAGGGGCTTGGAGGATGCATTTAAAGTTAAAGTTGCTTTCTTTCCATCTCTTCCTCCATCTATTTACTTTCTTTCTGCTTTCTTTCTTTCCATCTCTCTTTCTTTCTCTCTTTCTCCTCTCCCTAGCCAGCTGAAGAAGGCATTTGGCTCAGAGAAGGCATTTGTCTCTTTAAATCCCTTCTTCAAGCCAAGCTTGAAGTTAAAGGCTTAAAGTTAAAGGCATTCTCCAAGCCTGTGCTGCATGGCCCCACCCACCAGCTTGGAGAAGGCATTTGTCTCTTTAAATCCATTATCCAAGCCAAGCCAGCTGTCATGGGGGTGTGGGGGTGGTGGAGAAAACATTTAAAAAGTTGCTTTCTTTCCACTTCTCCCTTCCTCCCAGGGGTGGATCTACTATGAAACTAATTCAGCTTAAGCTTCAGGGGCCCTAATCCTGGAGGGGCCCTGAAGCAACTTTTTTTAAATGAGTGAATTTTTCAACAAAATAGATGAACTTTTCTAAAGTGTCTATTATTAAAATAAGGCTATTTTAGTGACTGAATCATAAGCCAATGGTTGAGAAGGGGCCTCTATAAGAGTACGAGCTTCAGGGCCCCAATAATGTAGGTCTGTCACTGCTCCCTCACCATTTATTTGCTTTCTTTCCACCTCTCTCTCTCTTTTCCCCTTCTTTCCTTCCTCCACCCATTTGCTTCCTTTCCACTTCCTTCTTTCTTTTCACTTTTCTTTCTCTTTCTCCCTCCATTCCTTTCTCTCTCTCTCTCTTCCTTCCTCTCCCTACCTCATTGATTTCCTTTCTTTGTTTCTTTCTCTCTCTCTTCCTTCCTCCCCTTTCTCCTCATCTATTTACTTTCTTCGTTTCTGTTTCTTTCTTGTTCTTTCTTTCCACCTCTTTCATTCTTTCCACCTTTCTCTTTCTCTCTTCCTCTCTTCCCCCTCCCTCCCCATCTGTTTGTTTTCTTTCTTTCTTTCTCTCTCTCTCTTTCTTTCTTTCCACCTCTTACATTTTTTCTTTTCACCTCTCTCTCTCTGTCTGTCTCTGACAAATAAACATCATCAGCAAACAAGTAAATATCATTGGACAAATAAATATCTCTGTCAACATATGTTTTGACCCCTTTTGTTTTTATTTTTGGCAGTCTCATTTAACATTAATAAAAAGCAAATTTGGATATTTTTAAATAAAAACATGTGTGTAGTATTTGTTCATGTCTTGCAGCAATCAAACATCTGATGTTTATTCTGTGTGTCTCTTATGTTAAGCATGTTTGGCCACCCCTGATATAGACTGATCTTGTCAAATCTCGTAAGGTAAGCAAGGTCAGAACTTGGATTGGAGACTCTAGAAGAAGGCAATGGCAAACCACCTCTGCTTCTCACTTGTCTTGAAAGCCCCTTACTGAGTTTGCCATAAGTCAAATGTGACTTGACAGCACACGATGTAAGGGGATGGGATGTAAGAAGATGAGGAAACATTACTGATTATGTCATAGGGTTGCCAACAGGAATGGAGAAAAATGTCCTGTTCCTTCAGGCAGTTGAAACTTTTTACATTACTGAGGTAAATAACATCACCTAGTAAATAACATCCCATTAAGCCTGTACTAAAGGAACAGGACATGTTTTTCCAGGACAGTTAGGAACCCTAACTGCATGGGCCAGAAAGAGAAAATGAATTATAAATCGTGTTCTAGAGAAATATACATATTTACCCCATCCAATGAACATACATCTCTGCAGCAGGTGTTTCTCAGAGAGCACGGTAGCTACCAGTAACCTATGGAGGTAAATTCCTTCCACTAGAAGCCAGAAAAAATTTGCCCCAATGAAGTAATGCATGAAAAGTTGGACCACCCTGCAAACAGTTAACTTCTGCAGAAATGAGAGAATAAGAAGAAAAAATGATATTATATAGCCGTATTTTAATGTAACCTGATACATAGTGAGATGTATAAATACATAGAAATTGAAACCCTCATCTTCATAGCTATATTTGAATTTTTTAAAATCAAAATAACTTTGGATACTAAAGACTGCAAGACTCCAGGGGCTCTGAACTGGAGAGTGTCAGCAGGGCCTATGGCTTTATACCCTGCACTAGCAGCATACAGCCTTATACTGTCAGTCTATCAATAGGATTTTTTTATTATTATTTATTTATTTATTTTCTCTATAACTACAACTATAACGCTACAATCTAAGCTACATATACCTTATACAGAGAGTACTTTATCATTTGCTTAATACTACCTTGTTACATAAAATAATTATGAAGCATTTAAAACCTTGGATAAATTTCAATTACTTGTTACTGCTACTATAAAAGTTATCAAAACTATTTGGCAGGCACGCCCACCTAGAGAAATACGGTTAATTAAACCATTTATAATACATAAGTGCAATGCTTAATAAAACAGTTTAATCACTATTTCTTCTTTCGTCCTCTTCTTGTCTTAACAGTCTCAACTATTTTTGGAGCTGCAGCTCCCTTTTCCGAGTCAGACACTTCTTCTTCACTCTTTGAGCTATCAAATCCATACATGCTTTCTTGCGAGGCCAGTGAACCATCTGAGTCTCTCCCAGTTTTCTGCTCTTTGCTTTTTTCCAGAAATTTTTTCGCTTGTTGAACAGAGTCAATCTTATACTTCTTATCTTTGATGCTGAAGCATAGTCCTTCTGGAGTATTCCAACGATAGATGATAGACTCAGACTGGAGCCAAGATGTCAATTTTCCATAGGCTTTCCTTCTTTTCCTTATTTCAAATGGGATATCCTTCATCACTTTTACTTCTTCTCCCAGGATCTTCAGAGCTGCTTTGTTTGTGGTCCTAAGCACCACGTCTCTTGTAGATTTTTTGGAGAACCTTATCATAATTTCACCAGGCAGGCTTTTCTTTTTAGTGTAATCTGGATAGGTTCTGTAAACCATATCCATATCGCTTTTTATATCCGCTGCTTTCATGCCTGTCACTGGTTCAAGTGCTTCACTTAGCAAATTTTTAAGGTCTTCTCCTGTGTTTTCTGGCACATTCTGAAGTCTTAGGAAAAAATTCGATCTATCCATTTGTAATTTCAAAAGCTGATCGTGGTGGAAGGCCTTTTCCTTCTCTGCCTTTTGTAGTCTTGCGTCTTGGTTTTTTACTGAAGTTTTTACTTCCAGAAGTTCTCGCTGCAGCTTCTCTGTGGATTTATTCGACTCTTTTAGTTCTAGCTGCATTTTGTCCATTTTAACGTTGAGAGCTGTCATTTGGTCCACTAGAGGTCGCAATAACGAGGAGAACACCGCACTCATCTCCGTGTTATCAACCTTTGAACTCGGAGCTGTACTTCCTAGTTTGGGGGAAGGTTTCGGTTTCCCCGTCATTGTTGAGACTACGCTCTTTGTTTATAGATAGATAAGATGAACGAAAGGAGCAAATTTTCAAACAGCACTTATGTCCTTCTAAAGTTTATATCTCCAAGTGAGCGATGCTGCCATCTAGCAAGGCGGATGGGCTTTTATTCCTGCAGTAACGCCACGTAAAGAGTCTCGTAAGTACGCTAGTCCCGGAGAGGGGGGGGGTTCACTCCTCCCGCCGTCTTCCTGCTGTGTTCTGCTTTTCTTACTTCAGACTCACGTTTTCTCCATGCGTAACTGTCAGTTCCAGCCTCATTGCTTCGCACTCTCTGCTGCTTCTCGGATTTGCGCTTTCAGCCATACGGCTCCCACGGCGGGGGAACCTATGGGGGTGATGAAAAGAGATCTCTATCCCTCGGTCACCACCGTAGGGAGAGATCCCCTTTGGGCCACCCCAGGCAGAGCCCCCTCACTGGGGTCTCTGGGGGCTCGGCACCAGTCCAGAGCCCCTTCTTCCCGCCGGGTATGGATCGCGCTCCCCGCAGATGTGGAGGAGCACGTCCGCCATGCTTGCAAGTCTTGCCGGAAGTCCAGTCTATCAATAGGATTTTGACAGGACTGGGGGGAAATGTCCTGTCCCTTTAATAGAGGATTGCTGTGGTGACATAGCAAGGGGTTAAACATCAGGTAACATCACCTTGTAAATAACATCATCTATTAAAGAAACAATAGAGCAAATTTTGAGTCCAGTGGCACCTTTAAGACCAACAAAGTTTTATTCAAGGTAGGAGCTTTCATATGCATGCATACTTCCTCAGATAACAGTGAAATGGAACTTACCACTTCATACATATAGGCAGAGGTTGAGCAGTAAATTAGCACACAACATAACAAAGATATTTATCAGAATCAGGAATAACAAGCTTATATGGTTTATATGGTTACCATTTATCATAATGAAGATGTTTTAACAGATGCAAAAACCAGAGATAAACAAGTGAAGTCCACATGGTCATCATTTGTTTGGATTCAGTTCCATGGGAAAACACAGAGAGGCAAATAGATATGTCAGACTCAGACTGATGTGTAAACTTATCCTACTTAATTGTGGAATACAAAGATCAAATAACTGAGACCCTGTTGTTATGAACTGGTAAGTTCCATTTTACTGTATCTGAGGAAGTGTGCATGCATACCAAAGCTCATACTTTAAATAAAACTTTGTTGTTCTTAAAGGTGTCCCTGGACTCAAACTTTGTTCTACTGCTTCAGACCAACACAATGACCCACCTGGATTAAAGAAACAAGACATTCTTCTTCCAGATAGCGGGCAACCCTAAATCTACTATCTGCTAGTAGATCTCCAGGGTATCAGGCAGATACCCTGGAGACCCTATTGCCTACTACTAGACTTGTGGATTTCTTTTGTTATTAATTATAATAATTATGAAAATGAGTTTTGTAATTATTGTAATGAATTGGAAAATGAAACAGACGGCCTATTAACTCCCCCCCCCCCATGTTTTCCTTCTTTTTGTTCTGGTTTCTTTCATTATCTCAGTCTCTACCTTTTACAAGTCAATTGGCTTTTTCCTAATAAAAGACATAAAGAGGACACCGTGTTCTCTCTATGATTGGCTGCAAGCTGTAGCCACTAAGTACTGTACATGTGTATGGTATTCCATCCCTGAAGGATCTTGGGTGGGGCTTTGCCTTCCTCTCTTCTCCCAATGCCCTGCCCTGCTGTGCCAAATTTCCTCTTGCAGTATACACACTAGGGCTGCCAAGTCAGCCCGGAGGGCGGGGGATCCCCCGCTATAGGGGTTCCCTATCCGCCGACCGGCATTCGAACAACTGCCCCCCGCCGGTAAGTCGCCGGGACTTGGCAGCCCTAATACACACACCTGCTTGTCTGATTCTTTCCGAATCTGATCCCCCATCCAAGCAAATTTACCTCAAGGTCCTCCTTCTACTGTCTGCCTGCCAGGATGCCTTACCTTCTTTTTGCCAACAAATGCCTTTGTCTTCTCAGTATGCCTCTTCCTCGTGCTACTGTTCTTCAAGCTAAGTGGCTGTGTTGCAGTTAGGAGTCTTTCCTATTAATTATCCCATAAACTTAAATGTTTAAACATGGGTGCATTTTATGATCTCAAGGGGGGGGCTTATTTTATCTGTATGAAGTTTGGTACTATAGGTACCCTCAGGGAGTGCTATAGTCCCCCTGAGTTTTGTCCATGAAAGTACAGAACTGACAAAAGGGGGTTATCTTCCATTGAGACCAATGGGAAATAATAATGAAATTTTAAAAATGAAACAACAGCAGTGAAGGAAACAATAATGAAAAAAGCAAACAGAATACCCCAATAACAAAACAGTCCCTTTTGGAATTAATAATAAAAATGAAACAAATGAAACAAACTACCATGTGCAAGTCTACCTACCACCTAATCCGTTCAACTGGGGATGCCTGTTAGAAGTAAAGGACAGTTCATGTATCTCTGCACCAAGTACACCAGTACTACAGAGAGGGTATAAAGCCAGTAAGGTGGATAGGTCAGATTTCTCTCCATCCTTTGTTCTGCTGCTATCTCTTTGATCTCAGATTGCTATTCTTAGAGGCTTCCTTCTGGCTACCTCTCTCTTTGTTCTATCTCTAGCTGACCTTCAAGGGAGAAATATGCAGTCTCTGGATCTCCCTCCAACCTTGAGTTAGATAGCTAGAATGCTTTTCTCTGACAGTATGGATTCCTTGAACAGACTGATAAACTGAAAATTTTCCACTTGAGCACAATGCTAACAATGCCAGGGCTTGCCCCTGGGACATTCTGTGTGCAAAATGGATGATGCGTCATTGAAGCACCACCCTTCATGACATTCAAGCCAAGGGAACTGCTGGCTTGATTTCTGTATGATCCTTACTGATAGTCAGAATACAACAGGATTAGTTGACCTGAGAAGCCAATAAGAATTCCATCTGGTCTTGTATATAATAATGCTTCCTTGGCTCCTGAATCCCTTCCTCTCTGCTGCTAGCTTTTACGATGATATGCATAAATACAGAAGCATTGATGAGTTGTGCTTCCTGTATTTATGTATATCATTAACATCCAAAGCCACTCTGAGTTCCACAAAACCATAAAGCTATAAAGGAAGAGTATTTAGTCTAGTTTTGTGAATAGGAACATCTTCCAAACCAAAATACAATATCCTAACCACTTAACTTTAGTCCTGCTGAGGATAGCATTTCACAGAAAGAAAAATGGACCAATAAGTAGTGAGGTGTCTATGACAAGGAATGTAAAACAAAATTACGACAATATGCCCCAAGCTAGTAAAGGCAGAAAATTATCAGATGCTGCCTTACAGACTAATCAAACCTCTACTCTCCAAAACAACATGAGCAGTTAGACAAGTATAAAGGATGTGTTCCTAGCCATTAAAAAAGAGACTTCTTGACTATGACTGCATCCATCCAAGTATTTTGCCAGCATTTCTGATCTCTACTTCCAGAGGTGCAGGGTGTGTCAGTCCCCCCCCCCCAACATCCATTTGCTGTCAGTTCTTATGTCTAACTAGGACCAGGAGTAGGGTCTTCAAGGTGGGCTCTGTGTGCTGACTGCAGACAATTCAAGGTCAAAAGATACCTGGTTACATAGAGTTAGAAGGTGCCTCCAGGGTCATCTAGTCCAACCCCCTGCACAATGCAGGAAATTCACAAACACCTCCCCTTCACACCCCCAATGACCATTGTTCCACACCAAGAAGATGACAAAAAAAACTTCCAGGATCTCCAACCAAACTGGCCTGTAGAAAAATTGCTTCCTGACCCCCAAAGTGGCGATCAGCATTTCCCTGGCCCTATAAGAAAGGGCCATAAGAACAAACACTGATGCAACCCTCCCTGCCCTCCCTCTCATGTTCTGCCTAAGTTCGCAGAATCAGCATTGCTGTCAGATGGCCATCTAGCCTCTGTTTGAAAACCTCCAAAGAAGGAGAGCCCACCTCTGCCAGAGGAAGTCTGCTCCATGGAGGAACCACTCTAACTGTCAGGAAATTCTTCCTTAATGTTTAGCTGAACATTCTTCTGATTCCAACCTTCTGGGGCAACAGAAAAAAACAAACTCTGTACCATCCTCTATATCACAGCCCCTCAAGTACTTGAAGATGGTTATCATATCACCTCTCAGTCATCTCCTCTCCAGGCTAAACATACCCAGCTCCTTCAACCTTTCCTCAGAGGACTTGGTCTCCAGACCCCTCACCATCTTCATTGCCCTCCTCTGGACATGTTCCAGTTTATCTATATCCTTCTTAAATTGTGGTGCCCAAAACTGAACATAATACTCTAGGTGAGGTCTAACAGAGTAAAGCGATATCATCACTTCATGTGATCTGGCCACTATACTTCCGTTGATACAGCCCAAAATCTCATTTGCCTTTTTAGCTACCACATCCCATTGCTGACTCATGTTAAGTGTATGGTCTACTAAGACCCCTAGATCCTTTTCACACATACTACTGCCAAGCCAAGTCTCCCCCATCCATTCAGGACTCTTGCTAGAGTGCTGCAGTGCCTAACCAGGAGCACAAGGAACTACCATCTAGACAAGCACTAAAATTTGGAAAATGAGAACCAATTAGTAACTGGTAAGATATATGGACAAATTACAATGCACTTAATAGTTACCAAACCTCCCAAACAGGGCTTAACCCATTTTCACACAGAGTTTGCTGGGTGCAAATTTTAAGTGCTTTCTGATAGGTAACAGTCAGGCCACCATCACATTTATAATGAACTTAATTGCACACCCTTTGAGACAAGGACTAAAACAGCATCTCTTTAGCAGCTCTGTGTTGCTGTAATTTTGGCTGTTGCTGAAATTGGATTCTGAGCTTTGCTGCGCTGTTTGTTTATTATTCTATGAACATTTTAAATAATCTTGTGCTTTATTTGCATATGTTTTATAAATAAATCCATTTACTACACGTACCAACTACTTTTGCATTTGCCCATGAATTACTATCTTTTCAAACAGCATGGGGAAGGTGATGACTTTGGGGAGCAAAGAATTCACAGCATGAAACACCTTGTGTTGAAGAATTCAATCAACTGTAATTTTACAGCAAACGTTCCATTTTCAAAATTTCACTATGAACCCATGCAGATGTCCCAGTACTTGTTTTCCCATTTAATATTAGTACAAGATGTTAAAGCTCATTGTAATACCTCCACACTCAAGAAGGAAAGCCATCCATTTTCATCACTTGGCTTTTCGGAGTCGAAATAGACAAACACGTAAGTACTGTGTGTTATACCGTCCCTTATGAGAATCCCTGCGGCTCGCAGGATGAATGAAGCAAACAGATTCATATGGATGAAATTTCTTGTGCAGTGCAGTTTCCTGGGGAAGAAGAGAAGTGCCATCTATTAACAACTGACTGGAGTGAACACTGAACAAGACGTTGCTGCTTTCCAATAACAACAATGTGTGCATGCTCACGAAGAAGTGTGTGTGCACACAAAAGCTTATATCTTGAATACAACTTTGTTGTTCTTAAAGGTGCCACTGGACTCAGTCTTTGCTCAGGAAGGAGGGCTGACACTCCCCCTTGGCAGTAGCAGCTTATCCATTGGGGATGATGGGAAATATCATGTCCCACTGGCCCTGACACTGTCCTAAGCATGCCAGGTTCATTGAATGAAACAGGAACGGACAGGGGACAGTAACAGATGTGATAGGCCACATGATAGAGAATTTCTCCTCTCTTCTGCTCATTATAACTAGTTATAAAAACATTCCTGTCTAGTTCCGCTCCTAAGCAGATACAGGCATAGCAGAAGGTGGTTGGAAGTGCTTCCGTGGAACTGTGCGCCCAGTTCCTAAATTAAAATAAACCCTCACTACTGTTCTTCAGCAACTTTCTGGAGGAAACTTTCAGACTGGCCTTAGAAACCCAAGTGATGTCTTCTTTGCATGTTACAACTTTACACAAGGAAGTTAACATATTGCGGTATCTTTTTGCCCTTATTCATGCAAGTAGAATGACCACTGGCACTTACCATGAAGGGCCCTTCTCCTCTGAGGACAGGAGGACATCTTGGGTGTTTCCCACTATCCAATCAGGAAGGCAGGAATCAAACTTCTTCTTCGTCTTCTTGTGGAGTGGGAACACCCAAACCTCAGTTCGAGTACTCTGAGAAGCAGTCTCACCAAAAGGAACTCTCACTCTATCCACTCCAAACCAAGAAGGAGGTGAGTAGAAACAGTAACAGACTAAACACGAAAGGCCAAAATTTGAATAGAACATAAACTTCTAAAGGTCAGTTGAACAAATCCCAAATAGTAGCAGAATAAGGCAAAGTGACTAATTAATGGCGATACTGTGGGAGAAGGACCATTGACAGTAAGTGCCAATGGTCATTCTCCTTCTGAGGTGGAGGGCATCTTGGGCTCTCCCAGAGCAGTGACCAGCTAAGGTGGGGCATCACCACCATCTTCCATCACATGTTGTAGCACTCTTCTGCCAAATGCTGCCTCTGCTGAATCGTACATTTAGTTTTTAATGATGAACAAAAGTGGAAATAGAGGACCATGTGATTGCTCTGCAAACCTCTTCCACTGATGCCTCTTTGGCGAATGCTGCATTGGTGGCTGCACTCCTGATAGAATGTGCTGTAACACCTTTGGGAACCTTTAACTTAAGAAACTGATACACTTCTGCTATGCATCATCTGATGGCAACACTGATTGTGGACTTAGACATATGTTCCCCAAGTTAGGAGGGGAGGAGTTGATGAATATGGATTCTGACATCCAAATGTGTTCCATCCATATCAAGTAAGCCTTGAGTGCTCTCTGTACATCCAAAGTGTGCCAGGATCTCTCTCTGGGATGCACAGGATTTGGACAGAAAGATGGAAGGAATACTTTGTGCACTCTGTGGAACCCGGAAGGAACCTTAGGAAGAAACATAGAGTCCATTCTGAGAACCACCTTGTCCTTATAAAAAATACAAAGTTCTGATTTAGTTGATAAGGCACCAAGCTCTGACACCTGTCTGGCTGAAGTCACAAGACGATGGTTTTCATCTGCAAATCACCACAAGGGAATGTCTCTGATGGGTTTGAAGGGAGCCTTCATAAGCATTGAAAGGACTGTGTGAAATTGCCAGGTCGGAAATCTATGAAATGGTGGTGGAGACCGTAGAGTGGCTCCCCTCAAGAATCTCTGAATATAAGGGTGGCGGGATAAACTGCCCCCTTCCATGAGGAGAAGGTCTGAAGTTAGTGCTGCTATTTGTCATTGAAGAGTGGCTGGTTTCAGGCTAGATTTCAGACAATCCTGAAGGAAGGCCAGTATTGACTGAATAGACAGTTGCAATGGGTGTATCACTTTCCTTCTGCACCACCTATGGAAGGCCTTCCAGGATGCATTGTAGATCCTGGTGGTCAGTTCCCTTCTGGATGCCATCAGGACCTCTGTGACCTCAGGAGAGTAGCCCAGGTTCAAGAAAGCTCTCCATTCAACCTCCATGCAGTCAGATGCAGCCATTCTGGGTGAGGGTGCTACAGTGGCCCTTGGGTCAGCATATCCAGAGACAGTGGAAGTGGGAAGGGCCATGCCATCAACATCCTTTGAAAGGTGGAGAACTAAGGACAACACAGCCACCAAGGAGCTATTAAAATTATTTCTGCCTTCTGCTGGATGATCCATCTCAGGAGCCTCAGAATTACAAGTATGGGAGGGAAAGCATACATGAGGCCCGGCAGCCATCTAGTCATCAGGGCATCCGTGCCGTCTGCTTGTCAATGGATAAACCTTGTGTAGAACCTTGGAAGTTGATGGTAGTGATGAGATGTGAAGAGGTCTACCAGAGGCAGGTTGAAGTGTCCAGTGGAACAGTTCCCTCTTCAGAGCCCATTCTCCTGGCTGAATGTTCTCTCGACTGAGCAAGTCCACCTGAACATTGAGATTGCCCTTGATATATTTGGCTCTGAGAGATGCCAGATGAAGAGCTTCATGGCTTCCTTGTGTAATGTCAAAGATCTGGATCCCCCTTGATTGTTCAGATATGCCTTCGCCAAGATGTTGTTCGTACATATAAGAACATGTTGACTAGCTAGCTGATTGCTGTAATGGATCGATGCTAGATGGATGGCTCTCAGCTCCAGCACACTGATCAGAAGATGGGACTCAGCTACAGACCAGAGCCCCTGAGTTGGTGTATTGTTCAGGGTAGCCCCCAGCCTGAAAGGCTTCCATCTGTAAACAGTTGGAGCTCCCTGAGGATGTAATATGGCTTCTCCCGATGCAGGTTGTCCACCTTGATCCACTGCCTTAGACATTCCTTGACCAACAGAGGTACCTTGATTGTGATGCAAAGGAGGAAGAGAAGAAGAAAACATTGGATTTTTATCCCATCCATCGCAGGGTGTCTGTTGTGGGGAGGGGAATGGAAAGGAGTTTGTAAGCCACTCTGAGACTCCAAGTGAAGGGCAGGGTATAAATCCAATCTCTTCTCTTCTGCCCTGGAAAATCCTGGCCATACCCAAGCACCCCTGGGGTCTGTTTCTGGGCTGCCTTGGTTGGCCAAGTCCTCCCCCTGGAGTTAGGATCAGGATGTATTTCAGGGGACAGAGGAGGGGATGGAGATCTGGGGCTGGGGGTGGCATATTTCATGGCTCCCAGTTGACAGGCATTAAACATCTCAGCCCTGACCATCTGTTTTATAAATTCCATAAGATCTAAAGAGACAGAGGTACTTCTGAGACCAGGTACATTGCCAGGACAAAATTCAGACTCAGCAGTGCAAGAGAGGGTCTGCCTCTCCAGAGGGTGCCACAAGGTGGTGTCTCCCACCTGGAAGTCGGCAACTGGTGACTCAGACAGGGCCTGTGAGTCTTCCTGCTAGTAGTGGCTGTTTTCCACCAAAAACTGTTGCTGTTGTTGCCCAAGGCAGGGCACCTTCTGTGGGGGAGGAGTGATGCTGCTTTCTCTCACCCTTGGAAAGCTTGTCCCGAAGGGCATCATTGCCAGTAACCAAGGCAAGCCGCAAAGGCATGTCAGCTCCAGATTCACTGTTCTCCGCAGCCCCGGACAAGGTGCCACACTCTTTGTTGTCTTTCAAGAATCTGTCTTTGTAAGCTTTCATGCTAAAGAACTCTCTTTGCTCCATGGCTATTTCCGTAGGCTAGTAGCCACCATGAAGCCAGCCACCCCCCCCCCCCAGTAGAGGAGGGGGGAAGGAGAGAGAAAGGAAGAACAGCAGAGAAAAGTTTAGCATGAAGAGGGGTGGGGTTTTTTTTTGGTATTTTTAAGAGTGAGGGTGAGAAGAAAAAGAGGAAGGGAACTTTAGACATAAAACACACACACCCTTAGTAGATAGGAACTAGCCTACGACCATGCTCTTCCTATCGAGGAAAAAAGGAACTGAGGTTTGGGTGTTCCCACTTCACAGGGAGAGGAAGAAATTTGATTCCTGCCTCCCTGATTGGATAGTGTGAAACACCCAAGATATCCTTCCCCTCAGAGGAAAAAGCATGTGTTTCCACTACCAAATGTGTATTAGGCCAAAAAAGAGAGACATATATTCAGCCATTCTAACATTTCATAAGACATACGTTCAAGCAGAAATGTGCTGACCTGTGCATATCAAATTTAACTTGAGAAGCAGTCATCCATTTTCTTCTAAGTGTGATACTGGAGTTCATTGATTGAAACTCCAGATGTAGAATGTGGCCACAAAAGCATGGAGAATCTAGACTGGGGCCATCATACTAGGAAAGGGTGAGTTCAACACCCCCCCCCCCCACTTCATGTGCTACTCCCCGCACTGAAAAATGCTTCTCCCTGTTCCCCCGACTGCTTTAAGCCCTTGTCTTTTTTCCTTCTGGAGCTTAAAATTTATAACTTTCCCCAATAACTCCCATCCAGATCAGCCCTCCCAGGTGGTTTTTAGGGCCACATTGTGTGTCTGGAGTTTGTCATGGAATTCCAGAATCACTTCCTTTTGGGCATAGAGCCATCTAGTTCTGGATCCACAATAGGCTCTTGCAAAACACACACACATATGTACACAGAATTTTATTATTACAAACCTTTTAAAATACTTTATTTTGCTTTTACAACAAAAAGAATAATAAATTCAGTTTTATTGACCCCCAAAATGTACATTTTGCCACTAATACAAGCATCCTACAAGAATGTGAAAAATATCCATCTTGCAAAATTGCAGCAACAGGAAAAATGTCTGTCTGCAACTACTATAATAGCATATTTGGCTTTATTGACCTCAATAACACATATTTTGAGATTAAGAAGAGCATACTACATGAATTTTAAATATCAAAATAATTATACCTGCCATCTTGGAAAAAGGAGGCTGCAGGAAAAACAACCCAAAATTGGAATGTCTGCCCAAGAAAATTTGTGGGGGTCTATTTTACCTTTATTTTATTTTGGATCCAGGACTAATCAACAGAAACCGCAAATGACTTTTTCAGATTTTTCTCCACAGCTGGTTTTCACTCTTTTTAAAAAAATTAATTAATACATTAACAAAACATAATGAACAGAGAAAAACCAAAAAGGCCAATACAAATGTTTAAAATGACCAAAAAATTATTCTCACAGCTGTGTTTTACAAAACTGTAATACTTTGTGTTTTAATTCCAGAGCGGTAGCCTTGTTAGTCTGTTGCAATAAAAGCTCCTTAAAGACTCACAAAATTTATTCTCATGTAAATATTCGTAAATCAGAACTCACTTCATGAGAACGCTGATCACTTCATGAGAACTCTGATCTCATTTCTTGAGAGCTCTGGCTCTTGAAAGCTTATGCTGGAATAAATTTTGTGAGTCTTTAAAGTGCCACTGGACTTTTCTTTAATTTTGGTTTTGAAGAATATGTTGGATTCTTTTGCCTGAATCCAGCCATCCAAATCCCAAAAAATGTAAGGCCATTTTAGCTTTTGGAAGATGTGCAGCATTTTTTTTGTTTATCCTTGCCCCTCCCTGAGGCCTCCAAAATTTTGGTCTTGGGTAAGAGTCCCTCAGGAATCGCATGGGGTCAAGTTATCTATTCTTTAATTTATAATGGGATAGTCTTGTCACATTTGGTGGAGAAATATTTAAAGACGAATGGACTATATGCTGCCTTTTTTAAACTTAAAATCGGCATTTAATACTATAAATAGAGAAAAGTTGTAGGCCAAGCCACAAAAATATGCAGTTTCAAAATATTTGTTGTATTTAATTCAATACTAGCACAGCTCTACAGGTCATGTGGTCGAGGAAAGGTCTTTTAACAGATAGTATACCTGTGGTAAGAGGAGTGCAGCAGGGTTGCATTTTGGCAGGAGTGTGGCAGGGTTGCTTAAATTATCTGAGTCCCTTCTTGTCAAAAGTGAATGTAATTGCTCCATCGTTAGGGGGCATCAAATTAACAAAATACTTTATGCTGATGTCTTACTATAGCTCTCTTCAAGTATTTGAAGGGCTGTCACTTAGAGGAGGGCAGGGAGCTGTTCCTGTTGGCAGCAGAGGACAGGACTCACAAGAATGGGTTTAAATTAAGGGCTGGAAGGTACCAGCTCGATATTAGAAAAAAACTTTTTACAGTCAGAGTTGTGCAATGGTGGAATCAGCTGCCTAGGAAGGTGGTGAGCTTAAAGACTGGCAGTCTTTAAGCAGCGGCTGGAGAAGCATGCAGCTCTTTCACACATATAGTGTGGCTCCCAGCAGGGCGGCTGGGGAAGGAAAGGGGACACAGGCCTCCCGGATCGTTCTTTCCTTTCCCAGCCAGTGTTCCCCTCCCTGGGTAGGCTTGAGGCGTGGGGGAGGGAGCAGAGAAACAACTTTAAATGTGTTCTCAAAAAAACCCCTCCCAGCCTACAAATATAATTGGATAAATAAATATCATTATCAATATCTGTTTTTACCCCTTCCTTTTTATTTCTGGCAGTCTCATTTAATGTTAATAAAAAGCAAATTTGCATATTTTCCAATAATAATAATAAGAGATTGGATTTATACCCTGCCCTTCACTCCCCAAGGGAGTCTCAGAGCGGCTTACAAACTCCTTTCCCTTCTCCTCCCCACAACAGACACCCTGTGAGGTAGGTGGGGCTAAGAGAACTCTTTCCCAAGCTGTCCTTGAGAAAACAGCTGG